>CM045571.1:12599168-13839013 GCA_024721245.1 Mitragyna speciosa
TTGCTTTACGATTTGTTCCTTGATTTGAGACTCATATCTGGTTTAAACTTGCGAGGCTTCTGCTTCACGGGTGAAATATTTGGGTCCGTTGGCAATTTATGAACTACTATGTCTGTAGAAATTCCAGCTACATCATCATATGACCATGCAAAAACATCTTGAAATAACGTCAAAAATTCAATCATCTCCTGTTTTTGCTTTTTATTCAAATGAATGCTGACTTTGATTTCCTTAATCTCTGTTTCAGTGCCAATGTTAATGGATTCTGTTTCTTATAAATTCGGTTTGGGTTTCTCTTCATATTGTTCAAGAGTTTTTGACAAAGATTCATATTCTCCCTCGGTATCAATCTCGTTTTCAATTTCAGATTCCATAATTTCAGATTCACAAGAGATATCGAGATTGCAATCATCAACTTCTAGAATGGTGATATCCAAAGGGTCAAATGATTTTATTGATGGCCATCTGAAAAAGATAACACACACATACAAAAACAAATAAATAAAAAGAAATTATTAAAACCAATGAGAAAATTCTTCATTGTTTCAAATTTAGAAATAAACTGCAAATCAACAAAAGACGTCATCTTTAAAGATAGGGACCTTACTCAAGGACACATTCATCTTGAAATTCTATACCAAAATAAAACACATTTTGACTTACAAGATGTTGGTATATGCAAAAGAAATTAGAGTCAAGAAACAAAAGCAGTCATTAAACAAAATATCCTAAGTAATGCCCTATCTAAGCATGAGTCTGAACAAAAGACAATCCCCTGAATTTACCGAAACTCCCTTTGAATTGGGAGATAATCAGCTGTCCAATTTTGAAGGGCACCCTCAGCGATTGTTAGAAATTCAGAAGATTCTGACGGGGTGACACCACAGATAGCTCCGACGAACAACTGAGATATACCCAATTCAATCCCATCTGCAGAATTCTCTTCATCGAGATCAGATATCACCACCCCAGATGAGCGAGGAAAAGTGTAGCACAATGGCGGAACATGCATCTCGAACCGCTTTCCTTCCTTTTCGGCAAGTTTTCGGATTCTCATCTCCCTTCTATCTTTTGCAGTTCGGATGAAATCCTAATCCGAAGGTGTCCTTTTGCATTGGGAGCTCTATTGGTTGCAGAAGCCTTTGCAAATTTCTTCCGAGACCCTTCCCTATCTCATAACCTCCTCGGATCATTTCTTTAGCCATCATGACGCTAGCTTCAGATACATCTATTCTGATGAATGATTCGTTCTTCATAACCCACCCCGTAGAGATAACATCTTCAACACGATGAGCAGAAACAGAAGGTTTTTCCCCGCCTCTCCATTTTGAATTGGCATTAACCATCATTGCACAGTCATCTTCAGCGAACACGGTAATTAACTGATCATTCACAATAAATCTGAGCATCTGATGCAGTGAAGAAGGCACCAAATTAGAAGTATGTATCCACGGTCTCCCCAACAGAACATTATAAGCACCAGAGAAATCCATGACTTGACAAGAAACTTGAAACTGAGCTGGGCCAACTTCTAAAACCAAATCGATTTCACCCATCGGCTCCCTCCTAGTTCCATCAAAGCCTCTCACCACGACAGCTGATGTGCGAAAGCTTAACATCAGATAGCCCCAAGTTTGACAATAGTAGCCCACGGACAGATATTTAAAGCTGATCCATTATCCACCAAAACCCTTGGTAACAGCTTTCCGTTACAACGCACTGATATGTACAATGCCTTGTTGTGTGCAATCCCTTCTGCAGTCAAATCGTCGTCAGAGAAACTAATATGAGCTGAGGTGAGAATGCTGCCCACAACATTAGAAAATTTGTCAACGGGAATATTTTTAGAAACGTGAGTCTCATTAAGCACTTTGAGCAAAGCTTCCCTGTGTAATTCAGAAGTCAAGAGCAAGTTCAGGAAAGAGATATGGGCAGGTGCCTTGTCCAGCTGTTCCACTATCTTGTATTCACTTCTCTTAATCAATTTCAAAAAATCCAAAGCATCCTTTTCAGATACGGGTTGCTTAGGCAACAGAGAATTTCCTTGAGCTTTGGGTTGGGCATTCGTCTCGGACTCTCCTAGAAATTCTCCCAGATCTAGTGACAGCATCAACTTCTTCTTTCAACAACTTCTTTATTCCCAATCAACAATGCGGGTTCCTCGTAATTCCATGGTACTTCCTGTAAACTATTCACAGGCATCTGTTCTGGAAATTCGATTACAACGGGTTCAGGCATATCCAATTCAAAAGGAGGCAGGTCCAAAATGAACGGATCAAGACATCTTTCTAATACAAAAGGTTCATCTTTTCTGGGCACTGATTGTTTCAGCTCATCTTGGAAGAGGCCCTCCTCGTCATTTACTACTGGCACTTTAGCAGAAAACCCTTCCTTCATCTTGACCAAATCAGCTTCCATTATACTCTCGATCTCATACTCATCCACAATATACGAAGCAGGATCATCCAATTCCTCGTCAGCAGTGATGGCTCCTACAGTGTTTCCATGCTCTGGAAGAGGGTTTTTGCTCACACTGGGTCCCTGCTCCCCCGGTCTTCTAAGAACGATCTCTCCAGACTCAATCATGTCCTGAATATGATTCTTTAAAGTCCAACAATTGACCGTTGAGTGTCCTGGACTCCCTGAATGGTATGCACAAATAGTGTGGGGATTGTATCCCGCAGGCAAACCCTTATTGTAAACTTTTGCAGGGATCACTCCAATTTTGCCAGCGGCTTTCAACTGCTCATATAGTTGGTCAATGGGACGGCCCAGATTGGTGTAAGTTCGGGGTGGCCTTTGAATTTGGTCTCGGTTAGCTTGAAATGGGTTTGGTGTGATATGGATGTTGTTTTGTTGTGGTGGTCTTGGGTTATATGGAGGACGAGAGTAATTTTGGAAAGTTGGTCGGGAAGCTGGTAGTGGGACAGAAAAATTTGGATAGTTGGGTTGATGATGATGATGCTGGGTGTTAGTGTGATAGACTGGTTGAGGATGGAGAGGTTGTTGGTAAGGGGTTGTGTATGGAGGATAGTTTTGAATTCTGGGTCTGAAGGATGGGCCTTGATCCCATACAAAAGCAGTCTCTCCTTCCTTCTTTTTAAACAGGAGGTTTCTTCCCATTACTGCCCGGAATTCTGATTTTGCAAAGCTTCCAACTTGTAACTTCAAGGCTGTCACATTAACAATTTTGCCCGCCTTGACAAATTCATCATACTCCTCTAACTTGTTGATGATGGCAGAAAACGAACTTCCTGACATGCGAAAGATTTCCTCAAAATATGGCGGGTCGTGGGCCTTAATGAAAGTTCGGACAATCTCCTCTTCATTCATGGGAGGTTCCACCTTGGCAGCCAACTTTCTCCAACGTTTGGCGTATGTCTTATGATCCTCTGAAGGCTTCCTCTTAGTACTCTCCAGCGTGGTTCGTGTTGGAGCCAATTCACAGTTGAATTCATACTGCTTGACAAAAGCCGTTGACAGATCTAACCAACTCTTTATCTCCTGAGGCTTCAAATTCGAATACCAGTCTAATGCATCACCCTCCAGACTCTCAGGGAACAGACGCATTGGTAAATTTTCATCGTCTACCGGTTTGCCAAGTTTGTTGGCAAACATCTTAAGATGCGTCTTGGGGTTTCCAGTTCCATCATACTTAGTGAATTTAGGTGCCTTAAAACCCAATGGCAACTGAACGTCTGGAAAAAGACAAAGATCATCATAGCCTAACCCGCCATGCTTGTGTAGCCCTTGACTTTTCTTCATGAAATCCTCAAATCGATCCAATCTTTTTAGCAAATCTTTATCCGCAGTGGTGGCATTTTCATCCATGGCTGGTTTTCCTTGAGAAGCCACATCCCAAACAAAAGGTTCTGCAGTTTGATGATGAGGTACTTGAAAATTGGGTGGAATGTTTGGGTTGATATGTGGATGAGATTGGGGAATTGGGTAATTAGGAAGGTTCGTTTGGACGTAATTAGGACGCATGTGTAAAGGATCAGAGTTAAAATGGGCCGACGGTCCTTCAATGGGGTTGGCAAAAGGTGGAATGGAAGCAGCTTGCGTATTGGTTGTGAGAGGCAATTGGTTAACCTGCTCAGGGGTGTGGTCAACTGCTGGTGTCGGGTTGTTTGGAGCACAACCACTGCTGTTTGCCACAAGTTGATCGATTACACGCCTTTGTGATGCCATTTCTGCACTCAATTCATTAAACTTGCCCAACACTTCACTCAACTGAGCTCCCAATGCAGAGAAATCCACAGACACTGCTTGAGTTGGCCTTTCTGAAACATCCGGAGTCGAACTCATGTTTATACGTTTCAAAGCTTGACTTCGGGATCTGGTAACGATGGGGCTTCTTTGAAATGAAGCTATGATTTAAAGTACCTGGAACGCACATAAAAAAGAAGGAAGGTTTAGTCGCCCCATCGTCATTGTCACTGTCAATTTTATTATCATAAAAAAGAGAAAAAGACTAAAATTAGTAAGTATATAAATGATTCAGATGCATGTCTTAGGGGGTGCCCTTATTATGCCAAGGGTAGGCCTAACATGAAATGCAATCCTTTAGGGTGAGACCTCCTTTTTAATTGTAGATAGGCCAGATCCGCCAGGAAGAGATGCCTCCATTTTGCTCGTATTATCTTACCTAGGGTCTCACCTGCCAGGATTTACCGAAAATATAAACGTGTATGTCTTTTAGGGTTACGTACCCAAGACAAAAGGATGGCCTTCTTATCATGGGATTCCCGAAATGGCATTCCCTCTAGGGTTTATGCATGATGTCAGTTTATTAAAGCAAGTTAAAATATGCAAAATTGTCAAATTTAAGAAAATGTCTTAAAGATTTTTGATCTAATAATGATGCAAAACTTTTTCGAGAACGATGGACCATAAACTATACAAAAGAAATTATTGACTTCAAAAATATTTGATTGAAAAATCAAACCTCCAAGAGGTTATGAGACACAACATTGAAAGAAAACAGAAGTTTTGACTTTATAGAGAAATATACAAGTCAAAGTGTCAGTTTATTAAAGCTAAATGAAATACGTGCTAAAATCACTTTTTTTTTGTGTAATGTGGGATGGGTGGGCGGGGGATACGGCAAAAATGATGCATAATTGATTTGAAAAAGACACATATAAACTGCACAAAAGTTTGCCCTTGGGTTTATTTATTGACTCGACCTTGAGAAAATTTGGTTCGAATAAAAATGACAAATACAACAAGAATGAGTAATCTTTGAAAAGGATTTAAAACTAAGGATTTAAAAACTACAATTTTTATTCAAGAATATACAAGACAAAAAAAATCAAATTTTTTAGAATTTTTTAAGAAATTCACAATGATTGATCCCTTTATAACAAAATGCAATTTGTAAAAAATTTATGAAATTCCGTTTTCATCTTTCTCGGAGAAATTAATTATGAAAACGAAATTTAAACGTGCCAAAAGAGGGTTGGCTTCCTACAAGAGCACCATGCCAGGGCTCTTTATTCTATGGTCGTGAATGCAATCAAAAAGAAGAGAAATTGCGTTAGTTTATTCAACAAATATCACATAACACATTGACAAAAACAAATAATATACATAGATAACAAGGAAAATAAATGAGGTTGGTTCCCTCCTCTCGTGCCTTAGTGTGCCTGACAGGGTAAGGCTGACACTACCCTAGGTTATTTTACATGGATGCATGAGGTTAATCTTACTAATGCATCTAGACTCGAAAAGGTTTCGGTTCCCGAACCTTCAGACCGAGGGATCCAAATAAATCCGTCAATTCCAAAAATCCCAGGTCGGTGGTTCGAGTGATCCCCTAGACATCGCTACATGCACGAATGCGATGGCCGCATGTCTAGGCAGATCGATCCTAGTCCTAAAGGGATGGGTGGGTGGCAACCACCAAAAAGAGAAAAAGGGATAAAATAATCGTATGCACGTATGATGGTGCTCCTTATGAGAGGAAGGAATGTAATATTAATACGCGTGGGCTCTAAGGGTGACTGACCCCCTCCCAAATGCAAGCGCGGTCGAATAAAGCAATAACAAGTAAATGAATCATACATCACATAAGTGGCCGAGAGACGGGAAGCGTACGAGATGCGAAAGAAAAACCTAAAAACCTAAAAAGAAAAATGCAATCCTAACATCCAAATGTGATAAAAATGAAAGGGTTAGAAAAGGAATAAAATGACTAAACCTAGTGCTCGGACTCACTAGTGATTCCCCAGTGGAGTCGCCAGCTGTCGCGCCCCATTTTTCGAAAATAAATAGAAAGTGTAAAGAAGATGTCGGGAAAAGGGAAAAGGAAGTATTAAATGTGATGTTGTGGTTATTAAAAAAGCGTGTAAATTTTTGTAAAAACTAATTTTTTGAAAATGCTTTGTAAAAGATGATTCGATAAAAATGTGACAAAACAAATGCTTTACTTTAAAAAATAAAAGAAAAAGGGCCTAAAATGGGACTTTTGAAATGCGACGATTTTTGGGCCCGAAAATAGAGTCTAAAAAGGGTTTTTTTAGTGAAAAAGGAGTCGCCACTTGGTATTGAGTTTTGGTGTACCAAGTCACCCGAAAATATTTTATAAAAGGTAAGAAAATTAAGAATGATTCATTTAAAGAAATGATTTTGGCAAAATATAGGAAAAACAAGAAAAACCCTTTTAGACGACTCCAGGTCTTTGAAAACAAGAGAAAAAGGTTCGGGAGTCACAGTTGAAGAAAGGGAAGGCAAAGGCTCGTGCCTAAGGCACCCTTTCAACCTAGCCGAAACTAGTTGCGAGGTTTAGTCTAAAAATTTTTCTAATGTAACCCTAAAGTTTTATCACATTTGGATGTAACTATATGAATGCAAATCTAATCCTAAAAATGATGTCGATAAGGGACGAAATGTTCCACTGAGGTTTGGTCGGGATTATCGCATTAATTGCGAAACCCGAGTCTAGACCCCGATGGAGTCACGAGTGCAGATGCAAAATGAAATGCAAAAGGAAAGGAAAATAATAATATAGATAATAAGTGAGCAACGAAAGTGGGGATGCAAACATAACGGATACGGGGGACTAACGGACTCGTGACTAACTGTTTCTACTCACGGAGGGGGGAACGACATGTACGCCATCGCTTCCCACGTGAGTAGATGACTATTTCTAGTCAAATCACGCAAATGACCTAAAATTCTATGTGTGGTGGAGTCTAAATGTCATGCACCAAACATGTATTTTAAAAAAATAGATAATAAATGATAGAGTATGTATATAAAAATCATTCAAAATGGAAAAAGGCCTAAAACAAAAATGTGTGTGAAATAGCATGAAATGAACACACGAAAATGTTCCTAATGCTAAAATGATCTAAAGGCTTAGCATTGGACTAGCCTATTTTCTATAAATTCTCCGCTAGCGTTGGACTAGCGAAGAAAATGAAATTAACCACAACTAGCTTTGGACTAGTGTGGCGACGATACACATATATAATTAAAGCAAGTAAATAAATAAAGCATGTATTAAAGCAATAAATCACATAAAAGCAAGTAATAGCAAGTAGGAGCACATAGCACATAAGCATGGTATTCTAGATGCAAGTTCCTAGGAAAAGCGAATAAAACACACAAGCACATAACACACATAGCACACAAAGCCCTAACTATTACATCGGAGAATAACCTAATTGCAGTCTAAAAATAACCTATCTAACCTATCTATTACACTTTCTATCTAAAATGCATAGGCTTTAATTAAATAGATAAAACGTAAACTATCTATTACATTAACTATCTAAATACAAAAATTTTTTTTTGCTAAATAGAAAATTACCTATCTATTACATTTCTTTGAATAATCAAAATTAAATTTGAATAAATAATATGACATAAATAAATAAACATTCATACATAAACAAAAATTATAAACACAAAAATACATTAAAACACATAGAAAAACACATAGGAGCACATAGAATTACATAAAAAGAAATTAAAAGGGTAATTGAAATACCTCCCGTTCGTAAACTCGGTACAAATTGCTACTAACATGAACAAACATGTCAAAAATACCACTATTTGATAAATAAATCAATTAATTAAATAAATTAATACCAAGCACTATGAACATACTAAAATAATTCAAACAACAAAAATAAAAGAAAGAAAATAATGATAATAATAATTGATTATTTAAAAAAGAAAACGCAACTTGTTTAAGTAGGAATAAATAAGTAAATAAAACAAAACAACGAAAATAAAGAAATAATGATAATATAAGATAAAATACAAAAATACATATTTAAACTTTTAAAAAACCAAATAAGAATTATTAAAATAACTAAAAGAGAAATAAAGAAAATTAATTTGAACATTAATTAGACTAACAATACCCAATTTTAGAACATTAATTGTAAAAAAAAAAATTTTAATAAATAAAGAAAATGTGAAAAGAAATAATTTAAAGTTTTGAAGACATAACTAATTTTAATTAATACTTTTTTTTTTTTTTTGCAAAAATAAAATATTATAAGATTTGGATTAAAAGTGAAAATTTAAGCAATATTCTAAAGTGAAAAATGTAATTTGCAACAAGTAAAAAGGTAAAATTATAATTTTAAACCCTACTTACGGTAATGACATAGTTTACAATGAATTTAAAGGCTAAAACATAATTTTCGGCAACTATAATGCCCAAAAACAAAAATTCCAGCAATAAATAAAAGACTAAAATAAAATTTCTAACAATTAATGGAGGTCTTAAAACAAATTCCAGCAACATAAAGGACCAAAATATAAATTTCAGCAACAATAGGGGGCCAAAAATAAAGTTCCAGCAAGTGTAATAACTCAAATAAAATTCCAGCAAAGTTGGGGGGATAAAAATGAAATTCCAGCAAGTATTCTAAGGCAAAAATAGAATTTCCAGCAATGTATAAGGGCCAAAATACAATTTTCAGCAACATTTAAAGCCTAAAATATAATAACAGCAAGTTTGGGAGGCAAGATTGCAATTTTCATAAATATCAGAGGGTAAAAATGCAATTCCAGCAAAATCTAGGGGTCAGAATGTAATTACCGAAAAATATAGGGGTCAAAATGGGAAATTGAATAGTTCAGGGGCAAAAATTATAAATATCTAAAAGTTGAGGGACCTAAATGCAATTAATCGGGACCTAATTGCAAAGAAAATTTAATTATGGGGGTCAATCTACAATAAACAGAAATTTAAATGCACAAATCAAACATTTCCAGGGCCACAGTAGCATTAATGAAAGTATAAGGACTATAAAATAAATACCTATTATTAATTAAAATCAAATTAGAAAACTAAACTAATCAAAACGACGTAGTTTTGAGTGAAACTACGTCAAAACGACGTAGTTTCACTAAAACACTTTTTTTTTTTTTTTTTAACCGGTTTTACTTTTCTTTTTTTTTTTTTTCCTTTTCTCTCTTTTCTCTTTCTTTCTTTTCTTTCTTTCTTCTTTTCTTTCTTCTTTCCCCCCCTGGTTCTGTTCTCTCCACCCGATTCTCTTCTCCACCTCTCGCCGGACTTCTCTCTCTCTCTCTCTCTCTCTTTCCTCGGTCCGGTTCTCTCTCTTTCCGTCCAAATACCCGATCGGTCCTTGACAAAATAAGCCAATTCCTATCAAACTAAACCTCCCAAATTCCTACCCACTTTGGTCCAAATCAAACAAAATTTCGCCAAAATCATTTCGTGGATTCAACGAATTAATAGACAATTAGTATTTAAAGGGGGGGGGGTGAGACTTTTACCTGGGCTACGGGGGATTCCAGTGGCGAGCTGAGGCCGTCAGTTCTGGCGGTGATTTTGGGGCGGCGCCACTGGTGGATAAGTGGTGGTGTCGATGTCTGGTGTGATTGTTGTTGCTTGTTGTTGTTGTTGTTGTGCTGCCTGTTTTCCCTTTTTTTTTTTTTTTTTTTTTGATTTGCAGGGGTTTGTATGCAGGTGTGTTGTGTGTGCGTTTCTGTGTAATGGTGTGTGTATGCAGGGGTGTGCAGGTGTGTGAATGGTGTTTGTGTGTTGCTGGTGCGTGTGTGTATGTGGGACAGTGATTTTTGTGTGATTGTGCTTGTGCGCGTATGTGTCCTGAGTGTGTTGTGGTTTTGTGAAGTTTGTGTGATGACTGTGAGTTGTTTTTTGCGGGTGACAGTGTGTTTGTGTGAGGATTGTGTGGGTTGGACTGTGAGTTTGCAGGGGGAGAGCAAGCCGAGAGAGTGAGGGGTTTGTGCTGTGTGTGCAATGGTGTCTGTATGGTGTGTGTGTTAGACTGTGAGTTTGCAGGGGGAGAGCAAGCCGAGAGGGTGAGAGGTGTGTGCTGTGTCTGTGTTGTTTGTGCCTGTATGGTGAGTGTGTTAGATTGTGAGTTTGCAGGGGGAGAGCAAGCCGAGAGAGTGAGAGGTGTGTGCTGTGTCTGTGTTGTTTGTGCCTGTGTGCGAGTGAAGGGGGGGGATGCAGAGGGAGTTAGGGAGACCGAGAAGGAGATGTGAGAGTGTCTGCAGGTGAGTGCGAGGGAGGTGCAGGTGGAGAGGTGAGTGAAATGCAGTTGTGTTTGGCCGAGTGTGTGTGTGTTCTGAGCCAAGAGAAGTGAGGGAAAGCTGTGAGATTTTCTGTGAATCAAAAACTGATGACTGAAAACTGGTGAGGTGTGTGTCTGGTTTGTGGAAGTGCAGGGGGGAAGAGTGCAATTGAGTGAAAAACTGTGTGCAAATGAGAGTGAGGGAGTGCAGGTGTGAAACGTGAGAATTGAGAAGAAGATGAGAGTGCAGGGGTTTGTGCTGGTGAGTGTGTGTGAGGTATGCGTCTGTGTCTGTGTGTGATTGCAGGGAGAGGGAGAAAGAAAAATGCAGGGATTGAAAACAAAAATCAAAGAGAGATTTTGTGATGATGGTGAGTGGGTGGAGAAGAAAGAAAATCCACCCAAAATCCCTGCAAATCTGCTGAAATCTGGTCATGAGGCTGATGGCAGCCATATTGCTACAGTGGCCGGCTGCAGAATGCAGCCTGCTACTTTTTTTTTTTTTTTTTTTTGTGTGGAAGGAAAATAAAGGAAAACAAAAATGAAATAGAATAAAAATAAAAATATTGGGATCTCTAAAATTACTAAGAAAATACTGAAATTTATAGTCATATAAAAAATAAATAAATAAAATTTATCGCAAAAATTCAAAAGTTAACATAACATTAAAAAATGTGCGATTAATAATAAAAAAAATAATAATAACAAATAATAATAATAATAAAGTACTAAAATAAATATTAAAAATTTCTAGAAAATTCATGAATATATGAGATATGCATAAAAAAAATTAATTGAAAAATTTCTCATAAAAAGAATGCATTGGGAAACGTGCTATTAATAAACAAAAGATAAAAATTAAATAAATACTAAACGACCTCTAAAAAATTATGAGATTTTTACAGAAAATTTATGAGTATTCAAAAATGCAAATATAAAATTTTTCACTTGAAAATTATCGTAAAAAATAGTGCATTGGAGAACGTGCCGCTGAATTAAAAATAGCATATTTTTAAATAAATAACAAATGACTCCTAAAAATCATTAAAATCATAAATAATGATAAAAATAGTAAAATCAATGTATTTAAGAAATAAAATAAAATAAACTAATATTTATATGGTGAAATTACCATTTTGCCCCTGACACGACAAATTAGACGTAATATGCGAAAATTGTACTCGACCCCCGAAAAATGAAAAAAAATACCCCCTAAAATAAAGTAACACACATATTTTTACCAAAGGTGTGTTAAAATTTGGTGTCTACATGTGTGGTCTGATTCACTAGTAGTGGGAATTTCGGTGGTGCCAATGGGAGTTGTAGTTGGAGTTGTAACTTGCGGTTGCTTGTGTGTGCAGGTTTGCTAAAAGAAATTTGGGAGACTTTTTTGTGATTTTGTGTGATTGCGAGTGACTGCAATAGTGAACTTTGTGTGTGGTGTGTGTTCGTACTGGTGTGTTGCCTATCAAGATGATGAGTGTGTATGCAGTGTGAAGTCAGTGTGTGTAATGCGTGTGTTTGTGCTAGTGTGTAATGTGCGTGTTTATGGTGGTATGATTTTGTGCAGGTGAACTAATGAGGGCGGAGTGTCCCTATGAGTGCAGTTATGTCCTTGTGGTGTGTGATGCAAGAGTGCTAGTATTGTGTGTAATGAAGGTGAGAGAGATGCCTGGGAAGGAGAGGGAGTGAATGAATTAGTGAAAGTGTGTGCTTTGTGTGTTTGCCGAGAGAGAAAATATGAGTGAATTGGTGAGTGAAATTGTGTGATGGTTGGGTGAAGGGAAAGCCAAGAGGGATAGTGAGAGTTGTGTGTGAATGGTGTAGTGTAGGTGAAGTGAGGGAAAAATAGAGTGGGGAAAGTTGTGTGTATGGTGTAGCGTGTTTGGCTGCAGGAAGGCCAACAGGGAGAAAATGGAAGCTTGAAGTGAGTTTTTAGTGAGTTGTGAAGATGGTGTTTAGGTTGTGTGTGACATGAGTGAATTGTGTGAAGAGAGAGCTAAGAAAGTAAATTGAGAAAGTTGTGTGAAGTGAAGAAGAAAAGTGTACGGTTGTGTATGTGATGATGGTGGAGGAGTAAAAAATTGAACCAAATCCCATGAAATCTGACAAGGAGTGCAAGTGGGAAGGATGATGTGATTAATCTAGTGAAGGAGATGATGAGTGTAGGGGGAAGTTGGTAGTGTAGGGTGGCTAAGAAATGATGGTGTTTGGGGTAGGAAGTATGGTTGCTTGGCTACTGCTGTTTATGTTTCTTTTTTTTTAAATTTGCAAGGAAAATAAAATAACATCAAAATTAAATTAAATCAAATGTGGACTTCCTAAAATTAAAAGAAATTTAATAAAATTCAACATTACTCAAGGAAAGAAACTTCATTATAAAAATTGGACATCGATAGAACATTAGAAAACGTGTCATCAGTAGACAAAAAGATAATTTTGAAATAAATACTAAACGATCTCTAAAAATTATGAAAATTTTACCTAAAATCTATAAAGTATATAAAATGCACACACAAAAAATTTTACATGAAAATTCTAATAAAAAAAGTGCATTGAAAAAGATGCCATTAATTTAAAAATACTAAAATTCTAAATAATACTAAATGACTCCAAACAATCCTTAAAATTTAGAAAAATTATAAAAATCATAAAAATATGAATTTAGAAATAAAAAAAATAAAAAAGTATTTATACGCTAAAATTATCATTTTGCTCCTTATATGACTAATTAGTCACAATTTATGCAAAAAATGCAATTGACCCCCAACAAACAAAAAACACACCAAAATATTAACAAAACTAAAGGATGTGTCAAAATTTAGTATCTACAACTATAACTATTACTATTAGAAGTTTTAGTATTTGGAACTTGGCTTCTTTGCAGCTCATTTCTAATTTCTGAATGAATATGAAAATTATACACAATTCTACTTCTAGCAATTCTATGCTTGGCTAATATCATGAAAACCTTTACAAAGAGGTGAATTAAATTTATCAACATTTTCTATTGCTTTTCCCCATGTGGAGTATATGTCTAGGTTTTGACCATGCACCACCATATAGTATGAATAACTGTTATTTGATAAATTGCTAAAGCATACTGCTAATGCATTTAAAGGGCTTTAACCTTTTGGTTTGCATTTTAAGCATTCCAAAGATTATTTATAATTACATGTTGAATTTCTTCTAGCTTACTTGCTTCTCTTGGTCTGAATTGTATATTAGATCCTTTAAGATACATGTTAAGATTATATGGACCAATTCAAAAATTTGCTTCCATCCTGTAAGACAAGTTCCTTTCATGAAACTGTTAAATATCTACTTAATTGATTAGCTAACTTATTATCATTACATTTTATGTGGTCAGATTCTACTTTATTACCACTATTTAGAATTCTATCTTTTAATGCTAACCACCTTCTTTGGTAAGATCTCTTTTCTCCTTTTGTAGTAAGATATTTTATTATTGCTTCACGATTTGTTGTAAACAATATTTCTTAATTATTTAATATAAATAATCTAAATGAATCTAATGCATATACTAATGTTAACAATTCTGAGTCAACACTGCTTATATTACCTTTTTCTTACCACTGTTATATCTGCATATTTGTTCTTTTCTCTTTTTACTATATTTATGGGGTTTGTTTTTTAAAATTGCTCCCCATCCTACTTCACATCCATCAGATTCAATAATTAAATAATCTATATCTAATGGCAATCTTAAATCTAACAAATTTTTAATTTTTTTTATTTCTTTTATCAACTTAATATCTTCTTTATTGAAATATTTTTGTCCTTTTGTACTAGTTTTGCTATGAGGGTCTTACTAGTTTATTTAAATCTTAAAAGAATGGTCTACTATAATTTAATAAATCTAGAAATTGTTATAATTATTTCTTGTCTTCTATTTTATCAGGAAATTCTAAGACTTTCTTACTTCCCTTATCTCTATTCCTAGAAATTTTATGTTAGTTTTAAAAGAAGTGAGCTTTTTTACTACTTATTACTGTTCCATGTTTTTGAAATTCTGATAGAACTAACTTTAGATGACTAATATGTTCTTTTTTATTTTTTGAAAATCCCAAAATATCATTTATGTATACTGCTATAAAACTATTGTATTTGTTAAATATATTATCCATCTTTTTTTGAAATATTGTAGGGGCATTTTTGAGTCCAAATGGCATGACAAGCCATTCAAAATGTCCTAGAGGATATGTGAAAACTATCCACTTTACGCTATCAAGATGCAATTTCACCTACCAAAATCTTGATTTACAATCAAATTTAGTAAAAATTCTAAAATCTTGTATTTTGTTTAATAGTGGAGTTTTATTCGGTATATCATAACCATGTTCTATTGTATTGTCATTTAATCTTTTATAATTTATAACTATTCTACTTTTCCTTCTTACTATTTCACCAAGTTCATTAACTATAAAGCCTGTACTTTTACGAGGACTAATACTTCTTCCAATTATTGCTAATTTTTGTAATTCTCCTATATGCATTTCAAATTCTTTTATTTCATCTATTTTTCCTTTTCTTTTTAATCTTTGCCTGTTATACATATATATATATATATATAGTTATATGCATGCATGCATGCATGGATGTATGTATGTATGTAATGTGTGTGTATGTATGTATGTATGTACACACACACACACACACATATATAGTTTTTTGACTCAATTTTTTTAAATGGATCTCATTGGACTTTAAGCTTACCCTTGCTCGGTTTGTTTTCCTTACAAGTAATTAGGTGCAGGTTTTGGGTGGAAAGAATTTTATGATTGTAATAGTGCTAGAATTTTGAAAAGGTTGTGTACAAATTAGGCCTAGATAGATTGTACCCCTGTATTTACCTTTGTTTGATATGTGTATAAACAAGATTCATTTATGTTGGATATCTATTAATGAGTTCTGGCAAGAGTCAAGTAAGTGCTTGATCAGAATTAAGAGGTGCACCTTAGGTTGGGGCACCACATTTACACTTTCGAACATGTTCAAGTTTTATTTTTTGTTACTTAATTATCATCATGCATGGACCATGGAGGAGAAGCACCATTATTAGGAATAAAGCTTCCATCTCAATTTTGGATACATAACCTTGAAAATGTACAAACATTTAACTTTTGTCAAATATCCGAAGGATTAGGGCACAAGGTAGGGTAATGGCCCAAGCCAGTGAAGATATTGACCAAGTTTACTACTTCCTAGTGGAGTTACCATGTTGTCACATTCCCCTTCTTTTGGTTTTTGTGGATTTTTTAAGAAATCAATAATGATGATGATGATGATGATGATGATGATGATGATAACAGTTTTTTTTTTGTTTTAAGCATTTGGATTTAGAAGAAACTAGAGGGACAAAAAAGGTTATCATCTAATTAAGAAAGAAGTTTTTGGATTCATTTTTTCAAAAAATAAAATGGGTCCTAAAATGAAGAATTAAAAACATGCGATAGTCTATGGGCCAAAACAAATTTAGGAAAAAGAGTTTTTTAAAAATTAGGAGTTGTGAGTTTGTATTTTAGGGGAACTTTTTGTTATCAAAATTATTCCATATAATAAAAAATCTCTAAATCTCTTTTTAAAATGACTTTGATCTTTTAAAAAATAAAGTGTTAGCATAGTATCCTATATTTCCAATAAAATTAATTGTGATTTATTTATTTTAATTCTTTTAATTTTAAAGGCCAAAATTGAGTTAATTTAAATTAAAATGCACCCAAATAAATCAAATAAATCACAAATAAACAAAATATACTTAATTATTTCAATTAAAAGGAAATATATACCCTTTGAGCCTTCATTAAAAATGTTACCTAAAAAATGCACGCTCGACACACCCCTTCACATCCTCTAAAAATAATAAAAATTAAGCAAATAAATAAATAAGTAAATATATAAAAATAGATGAAATGGTTAAAAGAATTATATGGTTTGTGAAAAAAGGGATAATTTCATACCTCCCCTAAGGTTTGTTATAATTGCAGCTAGCTTCCCTAAGATTTTAATAATATTTAACCCCATGTTTGTATTTTTGATAACAAAAAAACTCATCTTAATAATATAACCCAAAAATATGAAGAAAATATCCTACTGTTAATTTCTTTTGAAAAAGAAAACAAACCTTAAAAAAAATAATTACTTGGTCTATAATGTCAAAAGCATTCATATGCTTACACCAAAAT
This sequence comes from Mitragyna speciosa, assembly GCA_024721245.1. Taxonomy (NCBI): domain Eukaryota; kingdom Viridiplantae; phylum Streptophyta; class Magnoliopsida; order Gentianales; family Rubiaceae; genus Mitragyna; species Mitragyna speciosa. The sequence continues at coordinate 12,615,901 of CM045571.1, forward strand.
TTCAATTTTTATCTGATTCTATCCTCCAAAACCCATTTAATAGGATAATCTAAATAAGTCTACTTAACCTATCAAAATCTCACAAGAAATATGTTAACAAGAAAGAGATAACCAATTTAATAAAAAAAGCATGCGTAAACAATTTGGGAGGTCTAACTGAAGGGGCAAATGATTGTGTTTAACTTTTATTTATTATTTTATATTTAAAAGTAATTAAAGATACTTTAAGATAGGACTGTAAACGAATCGAGCCTTTAACGAATAGTTCGCGCTTAATTTGGATTCAAGGTTTTACGATCTTGAATCAAACTCGAACAAAAATTGAAATTCGATTGTATTATTGAATCAAATTCGAGCTTATACTCAGTTTGAGTTCGGCTCGATAAGGCTTGAAAATTTTTAATAAAATTTTATTTAATATATAATAATAATTTTATAGAAAATAATATATATTTTATATAACATATATATTTTATTAATAAATTAATACAAAAATTTAAAAAATAAAACTTGAGCTTTTGAATCGAACTCAAGTCTATCGAGTACAAAATTAAATCGAATTTGGGTCTAGATTTTAAGCTTGTATCGAATTTTAAACTCAAATCCGAATCCGAACTCGAATTTTGAATCAAGTTTAACAGCTTTAAAGTTCAGTTCAATTCAATTTGTTTACAGTCTTACTTTAGAATATTTACTTGGTGTTTTTTGAATATATTATCAAAGTGCTTTTTTTTCTTTTTGCTATCCAAAATAAAAATATATGAGTATAATTGTAATTACAAAAATCTAAAGCCAATAGGTTGTTTTAAAATGTGCACATTAATCCCACGTGTGGTACGCAGGAATGAGGTAGAATAGAAAGGCCTTTCTAACTCGTTCATTCCATTCTCATATTTAGTATGAACATTATAAATTGGAAAGGTCTTTCCCACCTAGAATGCCATTCCAGCTTTTTTTTGGAATCCCATTTCTCAACAAAATCTAGAGAAATGCCTTTCTAACTTTATCTTGGAAAGACCTTAAAAATAGGAGTCAATTTTATCCCCACGCATTTTTTTCTGCTAATTTTTTTTACCTACGATACATTCACTAATTTTTATTTTTAAAATTTTAAAAAATATTAAGTTTTTAATAACTTTAATTTAATAATTTTTTATGATTTCTAAATCACAATTAGTTTAATATATGCTTAGAAATTTTTTCTTTTTGCTATAAAAATGTTTAAAATACTATTTTAAATTTTATGCAAATGTGTAAAAACTAAACTTTTTATTAATTAAATTAAATTGCGAATGCAGTTTCATTGTTAATTTTTTCATATTTTTAATTATAATGCTAATAATTATAAAAATTTTAAAATTAATTAAAGAGTATAATTAATTTAATTTTAGTAAGAATATTAAGAAAATTAAAAATATTAAAGTCTTTTGTAGGTAAAGAATTACAAATAAAATAAAAATATGACATATTCTAATGCAAAGAATTAAGGCAATTAAGTCAAATTAATTTATATTTTACTCTATTTTGACACCTAAATATGATTATACCAAATGTTAGAAAAGGAATAAGCATCCCATTCTAACTTGAATTATCAAATAATGAATTGAAAATTTTTTTTCAGTTTATTTTAGGAGTAAAAGTATTTTAGATGGAAAAGTCTTTTTATTTTAAATTATTTCGGTATACCAAACGTGGGGTGAGAATAAAAGGCTATTTTGGGAGATGATGTGCCTAACCTAGCCTTAGAGGGCAAACTTCTTAGAGGAAGTACGTGAAATGATCGAAAAAAAGTGTACGGAGGCTTCGTTCAAAATAAAATGTTTGACGTAGCGCAAACCGATCCATTCAGAAACGGGATGCGGCGACCCAATCGCAGTGTTACCAAGATAAAATAAAAAGCTATTGAAATTTCTCGTAATTCCAAAATTTTCACAATTTTCCGAAACGCAACACAGATGTGTAAAATGCCAAAATTAAAATTATTCTTCATTCTTTCCAAAATCATAGCCAAAGCCTTGAATTTATACTTATTATGGCATCTGATCATATTTCAGTTGTACTCCACTGTATTAGCGATCAGGTAGAAAACAGGCTCAAACCTTCAATTCTCAGTTCTGTTTAATTTTTTTTTCCCATTTTTATTGTGTAATAAAGTTTCCCCTAATTTTTGTTTAACTATTATTTTCGTTTAATAGGAAAGACGTGAGTCTTCAGGAGAAACCCTTTTGCAGAACTACAGTTCAAGGAAGATACTTACTCTGTGATGATAATGGTATTATATCTTTTCTCCATTCATTTTTTTTTCTCTCTCTGTTATTTTTTTAAATTTTTTTTAATAGCTATGATTTTGAATTTTCCCTTAATTAGGAAACATAATTCTGTGTTTTATTGCTTCTTTTATTTGGGAAAATTCGAAAACTTGAAGACATAGAAATCTGAGTGACTGGATGGTATGGGAAGGCTTAGATTTTTATTGCTTAAGTTATCATCTTGTTCCATTGCCTAGTTGAGGTTAAGATTTTTTAGAAAAATTCCTAATAGCATTTGATTTGATGGATTTCATGTTACTGAATTTCGATGTTATGAAGCCTAATTAAATTAACTAAAGCTAAATCACTTCTTAAGTAAACCATCATCATTTTCTCTTTATTGGTTTTGCCTGTAAAACTTTGTTTTTTTCTTGAGCCTTTGTTCTGTTATTACTATTGACTTACTCAATTTAGAATCATATCAAACATCATTTCAGAATTTCTGGTCTTGTGGTTGGTTGTACTTCTAGCAGATAGACATGCTTTACACCATCTGGCATATGTTACGTCATTTTATTTTAGTCCTTCTCCTGTATCTTGCTAGGAAAGTATTTATTCCAACCATCGTCATTTCAATTTTTTGACCTGCTGGCCTTGCTAATTTTTGCTCTTATGCCCATGATTTTGTGCCCACAACACTTCTGCCTGTTAAGTTGAGTACTTAACTTTGACTTCAACGTGATTTTTTTTGGGCATTTGGGTTGGTAGTCTAAGATCTTGGTATTGATGTATTGCACATTCAGGTTCATGATGTACTTTGAATTCTTCAATTAATTCAAACAAAAAAGGATCAAGCGAGTTGGGAATTTTTGTATTCATGGATTTCCTTTATTTTGGATTTTTATTACTATAAGTTCAAATAATTCTTGATCTTTTTCTCTATCCCCTTCCCCTTGCCTGCTTTACTTTTTGAAGATAAAAATTGAGGGCAAAGCAAGTTTTTTATTAGTTCACACTTTCCCTTTTGAAGAAAAAAATATGATGGCTGATTACCTGTATATGGTTTCAGATAGAAAAAGGTATTGGCTGCTAGAGCCCTCTGTGTGCAACTGCAGTACAGAGGGTCATTATGGGGTACAATACAGTTCTGTTGATTCTTTGGGAAAAACTAGATTCATGAATCTGAAATGATGCTAGTCACTGCTCATAATTTTATCTTTTAAGCATTTCTAATTATGCAATACACTTCAACAACTTTTAAGTAGTTTTTGTTTTTTGACCAAGTATTGTATCTTGATGTCAATCGACAGAGAGTTTTTTCCTTCGCCACAGTGGAAATGTTGATGACCGAGATTTAATGTTGTAGGTCATGTGTGTGATGCACTCTCTCTCGATTCAAAGTCGCGATGCTGTCCCCTTAAAGGAGAGCAATTCTCTTGTCAGTGAGTAATTTCCATTTTCTTTTTGTTTATCAATGATTTCTTTATGTATCGTGGGTTACATCCTCTTTTCTCATGAAAAAATATATATTGTGTGTTCTTTGCAAAAATGGATGTTTATTATTAGTTTATGGTGCTTATTACTGTGTAAGCCATTCTGCCGTTTTGCAGTGGATGTAATCTTGTGACACAGTGCTGCAACTCTTATGAATTTTGTGTTTCATGCTGCCTTAATCCAGCTCAGGTAATTTCTTCAGTTTTACAATTGGTTGGCATTCTGAAATTTGGAATTTATTGCTTAATCTCATGAATTTGTCTATAGACACAAAAGGAACTGGCATTGAAAGTGAAGATAGCAAAGCCAGTAACTGCAGGTGAGGTACCCCATTTTGTTCAACTAGGAAGTAAACACATAAGAAGACATGCTACATTTGTACTGTTGGTGTTTATTACATTATGGAAATAGTGTTATAAAGGTTAGCTTAACTATTTTCATTTTGTACTTGAGACTTTGTGCTGGTGACGTGTTTAGTTTATCTCTGTACTTAATGGCTTCATTGAGTTTTTAACATGCCTTGGCAATTGTTTTTTATCATTGAGTTTTTAATGTGCCCTGGCAATTTTTTTGGCAGGGACCTACTCGAGCATTTTTGATTTTTGTGCTGGGAGATGTCGTCATAATTCAGAGAGCGTGGTACGAACTCCTTTTTTAATTGTTATCACCCTTTGGATGGTCAGACACTTAAAAAGGCTTATATATGAGGCACTAGTGTAACTTGTGTTTGTTGACTTTATGACAGGCCAAGATAAAGGGAATTGTTTGCAGTTTGGAACCATATATATATATATAATTTGTTTCATTAATGAGTTATATATTTGGATAGTATAGCAATATTGGCACTCCATTTTTTGTTATTGGTGCTTCATTTGCTCCATATTTGATTGTATCAATTACAAAGAGAACGGAGTGCCAATATCATCCCACTTTTATTTAGATATGGCAATTGATTATGATGATTATAATGAAATACCTTGAGAGGTCCCTTAGGATGGAGCAGTGCCCACATCTTGAGCATTTTGCAATTCCTCAACTGTTTTTTTATCTTTTTTATGGATTTACATGTTAATCAGCACTTTAGCATAAGAGCCATTTATATAAACATGTCTTTGTCTTTTTGTATGATAAATATGAATTAAAGAGGGTGACAGTTATGATTTCTCCATCAATTTGGTGATCCTCTTACGAACTGTTCGTACTAAATCATGATCTATATGTTTAGAAAGCTTCTGATACCTTTGTATAATGGCCTGGTTTTTTTATGTTTATTTTGTCCTTGTGTCGACACATCGATTGTATAGAAATGTATAATTGGATAGATGTAACATATGCATAGCATTCTTCCATATTTGTTACCGTGAGAATTATCAAGAGCTCCTATTTAGGAATTTCAAGTTGCCTGAAGTCCTACCATATTCTTTTAACATGAACAATGAATTATACAACCATAATAGTTCTGGTTAGTTCCTAAACACTATGAAATGGCATTTAAGTCCTATTCCTTATTGAATTCAGGATTATTACAACTCTTATGTCTAGCAATTACATTTAATAGGAAATATAATGATCATAACTTTTTAATCTTGTTACGCTTAACTAGGTTCTTCCTACTAGTTTTTTTTTTTTTTTCATGAACTAACTTTTTCTTTTATATCCAGTTTATGGACTTTATTTTTCTTGGTTAAAATTGTCACACAGAATTTGAATAGATGTCTTTGGGGCAAAATTATCTATGGAAGCTTAAGACCATGAGGAGTAATTTTGTGACAAACTGAAATTGATTGTAATTTGAAAATTTTTAATAGGTAGATTTCATGTTGCCTAGATAATAATTTTTTTTTTAAAACTGAATTTATAAGTAAAGAAAGCTAGAGGTAGGCAATTCTAGTGTTAGCAATATTTAGACTTGGATTTTTATCTCTACATTAGGACATAGTTACAAAATATATGATATTTGCAAGACCTTGAATGTGAAAACATGACTTGTTGATATTTTCATGAATGATATTTTCTTAGGGCTACTCTCAAAAGAATTTTGATTGTTGGCTTCTTATGAGAATCAAAATGCTCTCTATTGATGTATACAAACTTTTATGTGGTACATAGAATATTGTTGATTCGTTAGACATCTTAATTCTTGTATATTATCCCCTCATGCCTTGAGACAGGGACATAACACTGTCACGTTCCCGATACTTAATCCAGAAATACAAGGCTCAAATAATAGAGTAACTAAATATTTTCCATTAATAATTCACCAAAGAGGTCAATATTGAAATTCAGTCCTATGCCGGTCTTAAATCAAAATACAATGCTATCACAATACAATTACCAAACACCAGTAACAAAAAATTATATTGAACACAATAACTAAACTATTCAAACACTAGACAAAATACTAGCTAAACAAAAGATTAAACACTCCCAATTGCCCCACGAGGCTCTGACAGTCTCAATATCTTCAAATGTCCTTAACCTGCAAAATGTTAATAACACATGGTGTAAATAAAACGAGCTCAGTGAGAAGTTACTGTACTTCCACTGGCTAGAGTACTTTACATAATACATGTTAGTTCAAAACAGTTTAAGCAATATCTATGATATTATCATCAATATCATTTCTCATATCAAGGGCATATTAAATGAATCAATAACTTTAACTTGCTCTAGATCACCGGTAACTCTTGACTTCCGGATCCAGTCCTGAATGTTTCGCACATTAGGCAAGCCTACAATTTCTATAACAAAATCTCTAGCTATTGTCTAGCCGTATCATATCCACATGTCATTATATTGTCCATTCAGCAATTCGTCTTTAATCATATCAAATTGGTTGTGTACAATAGTCATAAACATACAAATATCAAGCCATCTTTTCATTCAGACATACGTCTTGAAATTTGATTAAGTTTATTAAAGTACATTCAAAACATGAAGTACAATAACCATTTTCCTTGAACTCCAAGTATAAAATACGCTCAGTTGAATAGTCAGAAATGATAACAAAACCTTCACCTAGAAAGTGACTCTTATTAAATACTAGTCGAAATTAACATATAATAATCTAAAATACTCCTCAACATATCATTCGAACCTCAAAAGGTTCTAAATGATGCAATGAGGTCAAGTCGACTTGAGTTAGGTTTTAGAAAATCCTAATCGACGCTCAAAACTGATATTTGTTGAAACTGGATTAGCTGATGGTAAAACCCATCAAACAGCCATATGACCGATTAAGAGTCACTAAATCAGTCTTGTAAGGTCGTCCTAGGCTCATACAAAATATATAAGGTGAAAGCGAGGCATTCCTTTTCAAGTGCTACTTAACCAAACATTCGCCGAACTTTGAGGATTATTGAACTACCTGTCATGACGTTATGAAGTACTAGATGCAAACAGCCCTATACAGAACAATGTGACACTTAAGTGATGTGTATGCAAAACCTTTCTTAGGTGATATATACTCAAAAGCTTTCTTATAAAGTGATAATACACATCCTAAAACCTTAGACACAAGACAGTCCATCATTCACACAAACATGCATTGAACACATGCAACATGCAGTAATGAAGTTGTGCAATAATTTTTAACATAGCAGCCCCGAGATACATTCATACGCCTTCAGTGAACAAGCAAATGACCCATAAAACTATCCCTAGACAATGCATGATCAATCGCAAGCCAAACAAAACAAAACAAAACAAAAGTTGAAAATGCATTTAAGGTGACCAAAAAACTGTGTCCGAACTGAGGACCTAAAATATGGTCCTTTCTATCTTCATTCGGACAAATGAACTACCAGTTTATGCCTCTTCCTGCTCCAAAATGGCTCTCAACTCCCAGTCAACAAAACTGGTCCCAAAGACAGTAAAAAAATGGTACAATATCAACATAATTGAACTCAAAAGACTCACAAACAATCTCTATCATGTGCCCAACTTATGAAGAATTTATACCAAGATGAGCTTCAAGCACCAAGTAGTAATACAACACATATAGCTGCACACGCGCAGACACACACACACACACACACACACACACAAAAGAACCCCCCATGACTGTGCATCCTTTAAACTACATATATTAGCTACAATAAATTACCTAAAGTTGTGGGTTAATCACTTGGGATTGTCTTGAGCTAAAACATAGCAAAATCATTATTTAAGTTGAGCAATCCTACCTCCAAAGTTCTTAGGTAATGATGAAGATAAACTTTGTTAATTCTAGCTAAAGAACTTCAATTCTCCTCAAACGATGAAGGTTTTAGGGTTAGGGAGAGAGCAAGAGAGGTGAAGCTCAAATGAAGAAATGCCCAAGTCTTCAGGGTTTAGGCTATTTATGGAAAGAACTTTTAGCTAATTGCACTATGGCCCTCAAACTTCTAACTGGAATGATTTTGCACCCCATATGTTCTAATCTAATCCAATTAGGCACTAGTAGTAGTCTATTGACAAGGGAATTTAACAATTGAAATACTATGAACTGGAGTTTTGTCATACTACGGTTGAGGTATTTATGATTGGAACCAGCTGGTAAATGCACAAAACCCTCAAGCTTCTAGTTTGATTCAGTTGGGACTCTAATAACATTCTAAGAATAAGGTAATCCATTGGTAGAAGATTAATTGGCTAAAATAAGTGAATTAGGGCAAGGCAACCTAGAGTCAGGGTCATTCATCTCTCATGGTGTTACTAAGTAGTTTCCATTTAGTGTGTTTTTGTGCCTGGCCACCAAATCGTAATTCTGTTTTATGCTACCTGATGAGTGAAAGGTAGCATTCAAAGCCTAATGCTTTTTATCATGTTGTTTTGAATGCCCTGAGCGTCCAGTCACATATCAAGCTGCCTACCTATAATTGTTAATATATTCTTTCAAAAGCTTAGAGTGATTGTTGAAATGATTAGTTAACAATTTTTATTTTATTTTGAAAGGGGATTTTAGAATCTTCAATTTAAGATTAAGGGTTTTGTTGGCTCCGTTTGGATTGATTTTTTGGAACATTATTTGGAAAATTTTTTTCCAAATCCGTTGGATAAGTGAAAAATTTTTTGGTCAAAAAGTTAAAAAATTTTTTGGTCAAACTTTTTCACCAAATTTTCCCACCAATTTTTCATTTGAAATTTCAAATGAATTTTAGAGACTTTTTCGTAATTGTTCACAAAAGCAAGCATGTTTATATTCAAAATTTGTTTAGATAAAATGGAAAAATTGCGAGTAACAAAATGAGATTTATTTTCGGTAGGTTTTGAGGTCGGACGACGTAGCGGACGACGAAGCGGACGAATGAAGCGAACGTTCGCTAAGACACAGAAATGTCTTAGCGGAGCAGCGGACGACGAAGCGGACGTTCGCTTCTTTAAGCGGACATCTGCTGTTTTCAAACTACCATCATGTCACATCAAAAAAATTTTCACATTCAAATACTTTTTCAACTTTTCAAAAAAGTCAACAAAAAACAATTCAAATAATTTTTCCAAATAATTCTCAAAAAACACTCCAAATAATACTATCCAAACGGAGCCGTTATTTCTCAAACCTAGTTGAGCATTGCTTATACATTTAGATATTCAACACGAGCTCTCTTTGAAGCCAAAGTTTATGAGGAGAGAAATTACAAGCAATAGAAGCGAACATAAAGAACAGAAACATTTATTTTGTTCATTTTTTGCTTGTCCCTTTTTTATTTTTATTTTTTCATTTCACGAGTAGGAGGCTCTTGTATTGTGAAGCACCATTTTTTTGTTTTTCAAAAACCTGCTATTCATTTTTTCTATTGATTCTTTTAAGGGGGAGAGTCGATAACTATCAGTTTCTTCCTCCTTTCTCATTTCTTCTGTGTTCAATTTTTCAGTTTGGCTTCTTAATTTATTTGCTCAACATAGTTAGTTTTGAGTTAACTTACCTAGATATATCTGTATTTTCTACTGAATCGTTGTTATTTTAACATTTTGTTAGTGTTTCTGGCCTCTCAGGTTCATGAAAATGCTTATCTTACAGATTTTCATCATTGTTTCTCCCTACCTTCTAATTTTTCTGGTAAGTTTAAGATGATTTCTGTTATTTTGGTTAACATTTTTCATGTCAGAAAATGAGAGGCAGTGTGGAATGTATATGCTGTTTTTTTGGTTCCTCTCTAGATGCTTGAGAGTCCTGCAAGTTGCAGATGCTGCAGTCCTTCCTTCTACTTAGTGGTTTGTCTTGAATCGTGAGATCCCTTTGTTTTGTATTTTGCTTCTTCTACTTTTTCTTCCATATTCGGTTGAAAATGTCTCCAAACTGAGACGATAGAGTCAAATTACTTTGGAGACTAACCCCACATTTGATATCTGGGAAGGGCTTAGAATGGAAAGGTCTTTTCAACTTATCTATTTCATTTTTATGTTTGGTATGGACATATTAAGTTAAAAGCACTTTTCCTCTTGAATACCCATTCCTCCTTTTTTCTGGAGACTCTATTCCTCAATAAAACATAGAGAAAACCCTTTCCAATTTCAACTTGAAAAAGACCGAAATAATAGAAGTTAAGTTTATTCTTATGTTTCTTTCTACTCCATCATTAATCATTCTTCTTAACCCCATGGTACATCGACTAGATTTTTTTTAGTTTTAAAGCTTTATAAAATTTTAGGTCATTTGTCACTTTAATTGATAATTGCCTGTGACTTTTAAATTATGCACAATTCAATATATGTTCCGAATAAATTTTTTTTTCTTTTTGCTATTAGAAAAATATTTAAGATATTATTTTTTATTTTTATGCAAATGTGTAAAACTTATTTGAGTTTTTAAATAAACAAAATGCAAGTACAATAAAAAGGGAACATGAATGTTTGGTTTCATTACTATTTTTTTTTTTTACATTACTAATTGTAATGCTAATAACAAAAAAAATTAAAAATTACTGAAATAGTACAAATAAATTTTTTCTAGGAAAGAATATCAATAATTCTAAAAGCAAAAATTATTAAAGTTTCTTGTAGGTGCATGAATAGATAGAGCATAACACAACCAAACAAAATAAAAGAGCAAAATTGTTATGTGCTGGTATAAAGAATTCGGGGCAATTAAGTCAAACTAGCATAGATATTATTCCATCCTGATAACTGAATAAGATTATACAAAATAGTGGAAAAAGGAATAGACATTCCATTCTGACTTTGATTACTAAACAGTGGAATGATAAACTTTTTCCTATCTATTCTGGGTGAAAAGGTATTTTGAGTGGAAAGACCTTCCCATTCTAGGTTGGAACTCCATTCTTTGCTATTTCAAAGTACCAACTGTTGGGGGTAAGAAATAAGTGTAACCTTGTTTGGTAGTATAGCTCACAATTTACTCAAATACATGTCATAAAAAGTTCTGAGAACCCATTCTTGGGGGACAGAAATGGTTAGACTATGTTTAACACAATTATTTGAGGAGAGAATTGTATTTAACTGCATATAAGGAATTGATGTCTATAGCAAGGTGATTATAGTGGCTGTGCATCTAAATTTGTCTATGGTCTTGAATAAAAGCTTTTAATTGTTTTGATTGAGCATTACTTAATTGGTGGGTCATCGTGCTATCATGTTAGCCTAAATAGATGCTGCACCAATTGATTAAAGGACATCAAAATTACAGGGATTGACTTCTGGTATTGTTTGGTATTTCTTGCCCCAGATTGGGTTTTTAGGTGAATGAGCTCTGTGGAATTCGTTTAGTTCAACTTTGAAGTTCATTTAGTCAAAATGAAAAAGAAAGATGATGGCTTTGCTTAGATATGCATTATTTGGAGAATTATTTAGAATAATTATTTGGAGGATTTGTTTGACTTTTTGAAAATGTAAAAAAGTGTTTGGATTGTGAAATTTTGTTGAAAAACTTGTTTGGATGGTGAATAATTATTTTGAAGAAGTGTTTGGATTGTTCAAAAACTTGTAATAAATTGTTTGACTTTTAAATTTGCTCAAAAAAATTGAAAAAATTGCAACGAACAAGATGCGCTCTATTGACTGTAGTTTTTGTGGAACAAGCACCGCGTGATGGACGCTCGTTAAATCACGAATGTCCGGCATAATGAGAAATTTAAATGTTGACAATAGGAGCGAGCATTGATCGCCAGACGCTCGTCAATAGATGAGTGTCCGTAACAATCACACTACCGACAACTAATTTCTCCGACTAGAGCTAGGAATTTGGAAACCGGGTTTTTGATTGCGATGGCAAATGCCGTTCCTCTAACCCCACGTTTGGTACGTGGGAATCACCTGGAATGGAAAGGGCTTTCCAACTCTTCTATTCTATTCCTATGTTTTGTATGGACCTTTGAAGTTAGAAAACCCTTTCCCCCAGGAATGCCCATTCCACCTTTTCCCTGAAAAGGCCATTCCTCACAAAAACTTAAGGAAAGGCTTTCTCACTTTATCTTGGAAACAAAAGTATTGAATAATGGCAAGTTTACCCTCACATGAAAATACATTAATGTACACATGAAAATACATTAATAGAGAATATGTTTGTTTTCTTATTACAAATTTTCCTACATTGCTAGTTATACTACTAAAAAATACAAAAAAAAAAAAAAAATATATATATATATATATAAATTAAATAATTAATACAATTGAATTATTTATAATAAGTACATCATTATTGTTAAATTAAAATTATTACGATTCTTTTATGTACACAAGAGCACACATACAAAAAATATATCTATACTTTATAAAGAATTCATGGCACTTTTGTCAAATCAACATACATTTTATTCCATTCTGACATCTCAATATGATTATACCAAACATTAGAAAGGAAACACACATTCCATTCTAACTTAGTTGCCAAACATTGGAGAGGTGCAGAAGAAAGATTGGAGAGGTAGAAGAACGGTTTTAAAATTTAAAAGAAAACACTTGGTGGGAAAAATTGGACAAAAAATTTTGGGCCATTTTTTGGTCAAAGCTACAAGAATCATTCACATTTTTTAGGAATAACTTTTGGTTTATATCCAAACACAACTCCAGATAATTTTTGTAAATAATGGCAAAAAATAATATCCAAACATGGTTGATGTATTTGGAATACCCTATTTGGAAGTGAGTTTGAAGTGTTGTGGAGTTGAAGGGTTGTGATCTGGCCCATGCTTCCCTAGGATGATTTCCACTCTCTATTGAGGTATCTGCTAATAGAGTAACTTGAGAGCAGCAACTTCCTTGACATACCATACTTTCAAGGAAAAAATAACACGCAGAAGAGTTTTAAATTTAATGGTTTTGTAATGACAGGTCACTAATGTTTTTGCCTCTTGACAAAAAAATAAAGATTTGATTTTTAATGTCGAAGGCTCTAAAAAGTCTTATCAAGGGAAAACAAGTTGTGATATAGAAGATGGGAGGAGCAAGAACGTACCTGGAGACATGGCACCGTCCAAGCGAATTAATCCTGAAACACCAGGCATCATATAGTCATAGCAGCTATAGCATCAATAATATGGGATACCAGAGATAAATACATAAGCTAAATCCTCTAATTTTGTTGGTATTTCAACGCGAGCTCAACATAGCATAAATAAACTAAAATGTACAAACTTAAGAACATCGTTCCTGGAGCACAAAATCTGCAAATACAAGGCTAGCCTAATACCTGACAGTGAGGCATTAAGCCATCAATGATTCATCAAATCCAAAACTACTACTAGCCAAGGGGGGACTAAAATATAAAATCTTCAAAGCTTCACTCTGACTGACTATGCACTCCTAGCGCAACCAAAATCATCTTCAAGACAACACTTTTAACTACAAATACATATAGCCATAGAGGAATGAGCGTCGACACAGTGAGCGAGTAATTTGAATACAAGTCACTGGCCTGAGCAAGTTAGTATGGCATACATCTAATCCAAAGTCAATTATAAGGTTTCATATTAAAACAGTATTATCCATATTGAATCTATCCAATGACTAGGATAGCTCAAGATGCACGATCTATGATTGTAACTATTGGATCCAGCTTTGGCGCTTAACCCTGTAAAGTGGATGCTGTAACAAAATCTCCAACTACTTTCCATTGGAATTGAGCTAACAATTACAAGGAAAGTAGACTGGTGTTATTAATGCACAACAAGTAAATCAAGAGCGATCATCTGCTTTATTGTGTCATTAGCAATGGTAGGAAAGAGTTTATGTGATTCGCATTTCATATTACAAGTGATAAACTAACACTTGCTGAAGTTGATATAACAAATATATGTAGTGGAAAATATTTGAGATATAAAATTCATCTTTGAAAACATGATCACTACTAGAATTCCTCACCTTAACCATCCACAAAGAGTACAAACACTTCAACTCAGATAATTTGATGTTATGTGGGTACTAGAATTTCTTGGATCTTAAAAGAGAGGGATTTGTAAGTTTCAATATGAGAATTTATATTGATTGTAAATTATTCAAACGGGAATTTCTTGCTCAAAGATGTTCATTTGTACGTATATCATATATAACAAGACTTGTGATAGGAGCTGGGGCAAGCATACAATAAATAGACACATATGTTCAAGCATGATCAGAAAAGTAAAAATTCAGACAATGACAGAGTGGCCTGAGGGTTCCTTGGGGACCAATGTGTAGATTGACTGAATGCAGAAAACTTTCAATAGCATTGGATTGTGCTTTTTCAAGGATTTCTCGTTACTTATGTAAGCATTTTTACTTCTGATATCTCTAGGTCTTGTCACCAAAACCTTCTCCAATTGACAAAATGTTCCGCTACAGACACTTGAAAATTCAGCTTTCAAGGTCTTGTCACTTCACTGAATGCCCCTTCTTAGCTGTTGGTTCTTGTTGCTTTAGTTTGTTTGAGGCCTGGATGGGACTGAAGTGCATATCGGAAACGAATTGGGCACGTGGGGCCAATCGCCGTATTCCCTCAGCCCCCCTTCACTCCCAAAGGAATGAAAGGCCACATCTAATTCTTCCCAAAAAATTGGAAACGAATAAGACCGATATCCAGCAACAAGAAGAAGGAAAAGGGTTGAATAGAGGAAGTTTAAAACATTTGGCGATCTTAGATGTATCAATATTAATGGTGACCCATTATTTTGATGAATCATTTCTTCGGATAGAAAAAGGTTCAAGCATTCTCTTTGGTTCATTTTATGACTACTATGTGTTTGTGGAAATGGTGAACACTTTAAAAGGCGACCGGCTTTCAATATTAGTTGTTACCTTATGGTGCTATTTTTTCATTCTTATTGAATAGCATGGATGGCTGTCCAGATCCTTAGACATATATGAAATAGAATGGAGATGGACCAATCTATTTGTGAATGTTACAGCAATTAAGATCACTACAGTTGGGCTATCGAACACGGGGTCAGTAGTGAATTACGAGTCGGACCAATTGGTGAATCGAGCGAGTTCCCATCGCTTGCAAGGAAGTGGTGGTGAATCTCTCATTCTAATTCATTGCTGTCCGTAATTGGCAATGCAAAACTATGACCTTTGGCGTGGATGACATGACCACTAGTGATGGTGCAAAAATGTAACCACTAGTTATAGGTTCCACAAGGTTTTGAGACAAGGCTTAACCTGAGTCTCGGTTATGAATGGTTATGATCCACGTTTCACACGTTGCACAATTTCATGGATAGTTTCATTTGACTTCGTGATGGAGGACATAGCTTACGATCATTGGCTTTGTCAGAACCATTGATGCAACTCTCTTTCTCTTTCATTCTGCATGGAAGATGGATAAAAGGCTGCTTTCACCAGCGTCGAAGCTCCCAAATTTTTCTACTTACCAGTGTCACGGGGAAAGGGCAGAAGGTTCTATGTCGATCCCCATCTCAAGTTCCTTTCAGTCTACATTGGGAAAGTTAGGCTTTCTCTAAATAATTGAATAGCAAATATTCAAGCAAGTGCGAGGAAGGGCTATTTCCATTCGTGAAAATCCCCCACAGAGAAAAAAAGTCAACACTAATTTTTTTTTTTATATATTTTTTGATGATCCTATCTTGATTCTTGATTATGTCCAATTTCCCTATTCGAGTAAAAATTCTGTCCTATACAATAATTGCATTATAGCAGGTATAGTTTTGTTATCTGCAAGAATAAAAGTATTAATTATGCTTAATATCTTTAATTTGATTTGTAACTATCTTAATTTTGCCGAACAGGATTAGATACCTTGGTAGTTGATGCATAAACGATGAATGTTCACCTTTGGTCTACACGGAGCAGGGCCCTAGCTGCACATGTCACCTACAATTGAAGTCTAGAATACTTATAACCAACATCGAAGCTTACAATCAAACAATGTCCTGAACCAAGACTAAAGACTCCAGCATAATCATGCAACTAATGCAACTCATAAACTCAACAAAGAACCATTAAAACTTTAGAACAAAGCCTGTACAAATTCTATAAGAAGGCCTAAGCATACAGCACATAAATGAAACAAAAACAAAAACTTGAATGAAGTCTGCAGGCAGACAAGTTTGAACTTCAGGCGGACGACTTCACAATCGTATCAGGGAGTTGCCTGACCGTCTAACTTCCAGAATTCCAGAAACTAGCGCTGCATGAAGGGAATGACTTCACAATTGCAGCAGATGTCCGCTTCACGCGGAAAACTTACCAAAATCAACTCTTTCACTTCTGAATTCCACTATTCCAATTTCAGACCAAATCCTGTACCAAATCGCAGTAAACAGTCTAAGACAGCACTTAAATAGTGTATGTGAGAAGATGTGTAATACGCATTACAAGATGATGAGCACACATGGTCTAATATGCATTACAAGATTCTCTACCAAAGAACCAAACTTTAACTCTCTGATAACTTGATGAAGACCTCCTTGGATCCTCTTAACTGCCCTCTTCATAGATTGGTTGAGTCTCCTAGAATATTAAATGGTGAGATCAAACCTTGAGAGATTGTTGAGAGCATGAAGGTGTGTGAATGTGCGTATGAGAGAAGAGGAGAGAGAGGGAGAGAGAGAGATGAGGGACTTTTTGGTTTGAAATGCTAATACGAGGATGGTATTCAGCATTTGAGGTTTTTGTTTGGTAATTCAAGTTGTCCTAATTGCAAAAGAAGTCCCTCAGTAAAGATAAGTTCACAACATGGTCTCAAAGTGTTTCAAAGTTAATAATTTTTGAAATGACCTTTCAATTTACAAATAGTATTAGGTCTAAATGTGGTAAATGAAATTATTCAGATCTGTAAAGTTGTGAATAGTACTTTGAATCAGAAACACTCTACTGAAGCAATTGTAAGGGATGGTTTTACTTGATTATAAAACTCATGCAATGGCTTGAAGGGTTGCTCGGAGATTTTTAAATAGCTTGATAATTAATCAAGATTTCTCAGGACCCATCAGTGACATAATTAGGGCTTTTAATGAACCGAGTTGTTCGTAAACACAAGTTGATTCGGCTTGTGAAAGCTCGAATTTGGCTCATTCGAATAGTTAAACGAGCCAAATTCGAATAAGGAATTAAGCTCGTTTATAAACCAACGAACTTGAATACTGTTTGCGAACACTTATTTGCATTCATGAACATGGGTAATAATGTCTTTTCACATTATTCTCAAAATAAAAACATTCGAGCTCAATCAAACTTGGTTTGATTCTGTAAAAACCGAGTTTGATCGAGCTCGGTTTGTTTGTGTTAATGAACCGAGTTCAATCGAGCTCTGTTTGTTTGTGTTAAACGAGCCGAGCTCGTTCGAGCTTCCTTCATATGAGGGTTGCCTTCTTTTCAAGGGGCTTTAACAAGTGATTTATTGATTTATACATTCTGTAGTTTAATTCTCGAGTTTGTTTTTAGACGAATTATGAGCACCTCTAAATTCTGAATATTCTTTGCAACAGGGAATTCGGACACACAAATAGAAGCAAGATTGATTGGCATAAAGATTATTGCAGGAAGGTGAGATATCATATTATGGACATAATCAGTCCTTTGTTCCTATAATGTAATTATAACCCAGTCTCAATGTTCACAATTTGGAACTCGGGGATAGGCAAGGGGAGTCATGTGACTCAGTTTGCAAGTCAAATGGACAATCATGCGTGCCCAACAAGTTAGCTTTGCTTAATCAATGTGAAATGTAAGTTCCATGTACATAAATGGTTTACCATTTTGCTTTTTTATGTTGCTGTGATTTCTTTTTTCTGTTGAATATTTCGATTCTTAATTGATTTCATAGTGACTGATATTATGCATGTTCATTTTACATTTTAGCAATTACATTGCTATATGTCCTCCATCTCTAGCTATATTGTTATCCATTATTTTGATTGGGTACAGAACTCAATTGTGTTCCATCTTTCTTTGCACAAAAAATGTACCATTTAATAGCCATGGAAAATTCATACATTTATTGCCTTTCTAACTTGCCTTGTCTATTTTTTTTTTTTTTTGTGTATGCTTGTATTTTGGAAACTCCCCCACTGTCAATGCATTCCGCAGGGTGTTAACATTTTTTTCTTTTGGTGCATATACTGTTTCAAATGGGTCCTCTTGATGTTCTCCTTTTTGTCACTTTCTTGCAATATTGTGATTTTGTTATTTGTAATAGCATGCAGAGGTATTTCACCTGCAAAGGAGCATGTTTGGCAAGTGTTGGAGCAGATCAACCTGCTGAAGTAGTTGATGATGCCCCAAATGATCTGGTACACATTTGTTTCAATAGTTGTTCATTGTACTTGTACATTATTGGAGGCGATACGCATAGAATATGTGCTGTGGCTGACAAATAGTTCAAAGAATATTAAGATTTATAAGTTTTGGAATTGTGGTCTAGCTTTATCTGGGAGGTCTTGGATGATAAGAAGCTGACTTGAGATTTAGAATGAATCACGTTAGCCTTTAAGTACATTATATTTGGAACTTTGTTTAATTGTTCTTAGAATTTTTTCTGGGTAATCTATTGTGGAGGATTTTTTGGTTTGATTGGAATGTATTGGTTTTGGTATATTACTTTATCTAGTGTCTTGTCATACAGTTGAGCTAGAAATCTTTTGATGAGTTGGATTGATTTAGCAAGGGAAGATTACAAAGAAGTAAATCCTAGTCAAGGATGGAAATGTTCAGCAACTTATGAATATGGTATTTCTTTACCAAAAGCAGGACAGGCTTAAGTTACTGCAATTTTCTGTAGACTTTTAGTGTGTTCTTGATGGTTTTTCTAAGTGATTCTTGGATTTTTTTTTTTGGTCAGTCTTCTCTCTTTGTTATACTTTGCTGTTTTCTCCTAATTTCTTTTTCTTTTGTAGTCTTAACGTCTTAGAATTTGTCCTGCATATCTGATGGCCTACCAGCAGCTTGGTTTTTCATAAGTTTTGAGTGGAGGGGTGCTGTCGGTTTTGGGGGAAAATCGGATGAACACCTTCGAAGAAGGGGGGATACAAGGAAAAAAGAGAAGGAAATAGAGTAGTTTTGTTGTGTGCTATTTCTCTTTGTCGACTGAAAGGAGGAGGAGAAGAAAAGATAAGAAAATGAAAGGAGATAAGGCACAGCATTAGATTTTATCAGCTACCACGGTCATTTGTGGAAAGTGACTTTAAAATCAGTATCCTTATCAATGACTTCTTTTATTCTGTTCACGTTGTATAATTACTGGTGTCTGATTTCAACACTGGAAAGGGGGATATCACTATTTTTATGGAGAGTAAAAATTTCTTCATTTTAGGAATTTTGAATAAAAAGATCAATATTTAGGTATTGGTTTTAGTTGAACATTTGTCTGTCTAGCTCTCCTATAGTGCACCAGTTGTCTGGACATACATGATGGATTTCGAAATGAAAGTCCTTTTCATAAATAGTATCTTGTGGAAGATAAGTATATACTGCTTAATATTAGTTTCTATTTTTGTGGTTTACTTTATGGATCGTTGATAGCTAAGAGTTCTTTCACGACTTGATCTGTAGGGAAGTTACGGGTAAAAGTTGAAAGCAGGACAGCATATTCTCCTTGTATATAGAGTAGTGCAAGAGCCTTTCAATCTAAAAACATAAAAAAAAAGGTGAAAACAAATTTAAACCTCACATAAACAATAGCGTCCACCGTGCCTACCATATCTTTAGTTCAGGAAATTTGTATTCATCATTTTGTGTTTTATTCTTCTTTTATTTATTTGGTTCTACGTTCATGCCGCTATATCAGTATATTTTAATTTTTCAACTTATGCGGTCTCAATCACACATCATGATAAAACAATGAAGAGAGAAACCACTGTATTGTCTGTCTTCCTGAGATCCCCCTTAAATCCTCCAGTTTGTTAGTGTCTCTAGGTGGCTAAATGATTTTACAAGATGTAAACTGCTTTTTCTTAAAAGTATCTTTTACTTAATCTTGTTGTCTTTTATTAAAAATCGCCTAGTGGTTGTTGAAAAAAATGAAAAAATTTATGCTTTTGCATTTCAGAACAACGGATTGTCATCATTTAGTTTGTTAGTTCATAAACATGTGACTATAAATGAGCGGGAAATTAAACTATGCTATGGCACGATAGAGCTTTATAAGAATTATCCTATGTTTGGGCCCAGTTCTCCACTATTTTGCTAGAGTATTCTATAGCGGTAAATTGGTCATAGGTGATTAATTCGCCTGATACTTATTTGCATTTACTTATGGCTGTTGGACGTAGATGTGCACAATATACTTTTCTGTAGTTTTGGAACAATTTAGCTAACAATATATGCACATGGACAATTGGATAAAACTTGTATATGACATACCAGATTGATTCTGTTTTCAGAATCCTGGGGCATGCTTGTACACAGAGAAACAATCAATTCTTTCTTGTGATGGTTCGCATCAACATACAAGGAGGCTTTGCCCTTGTGCATAATGCGTACAAAGGTAATGTTTTGCTCCCTCAATGGTTTCAAAATATTATCATCTGGTGAAAATTTTTTGAATTTTCATGGACTTGATTTATATTTCTAAACCATACCACTATAGAGGCTTCAGATATCCATAAACATACAAATCTATGTACCTAAAAGAAAAGAACCCCTTTTATGTAAGATATTTCTATGATGTAGACAGCAGACCTGCAACGTTTTCCTTATAATATATTTCAATTTTTGTTTTCTACTTCAACTGGCTGTCAATTTTAGGGTTAGAATGTGGACAGGCTGTAGTAAGACACAAAAAGTACGGGTCCAGATTATGTGAAAAGTCCAAATGCCGTGTATTTATGCAAAAACTTTGCATCTTGAACGCTCTTGTATTCCAACATTCAATTTCACGCTGATGGAGGAAGAGGTTGCTGGATGAATATAATATAACTTGCTGCTTGGAGCCTGTTGGCAGTAAGAAATTAGGCCCCTAGGTGTATTGTTGTTGTATAAAGATATACAAGGAAGTAGCATTTTATCTGTTTGATTAATTTGGACAAGTAAATGTTTCGTGACATTTTTTCACCATAGGTTATAATAGATGATTCCCCATGTTCTTTTCCGTTTGGTTATTTTGTATCTCCCTCCTTTGTATTTTCTACCCTATTAATAAGCCTCAACCTCAATCTCGTCAATTTTGTTCTATTAGCGTGGTGCAAGTGGAAGTAGATTTCATGTTCTAGGTGTATCTGTCAGCATAAAAGCAATTTGATTAATTATATCTTCCACCCTTTTGCATTACTATTCATCTTTTAACAGAAAATATTTATCCTATTAACTTTCTAGGACTCTTAAATTAGTTCAATTTTTATAAAATATCCCATGTTCTGGTGGAGAAGCAACTGTGATGCCCTGGTTTTTTAGGTTAAATGACCGACGTGAACTGGAATTTGATACCAGAAGGCATATTTGAAGGTACTGAAAAGTTACGGGTCATTTTAGTATGCAAATGGTATGTTTTTTTTTTTACTGTAGTATGTGGGGATGTGAATTTTCTTCAGTTTCACCGGTGAGGTTAGGCGTCATAACGCCTTTAAGATGTGGTTCATAACGGAACGTCACAACTCATACGGCAAGAAATTGACCCCAGCGTTTTATAATTTTCATTTCATATATAATATATGGATTGTCTGTACAATTAGGGTGAGGTTCCCTAAGCTACTAGCTAAGTGAGAAGAGTCCTAGAAGACAAAAGGCTGAAAGAAATGGGATTTCAGCCCCTCCCCTTTCAAGAGGACAAATTCGTATCCTCTACTAATCACAAGAATATAGGGACAATGTGTTGATCTTTGGTGCCATTGTTGGAGTAATAGGCACATGTTGTCTCCCTGACTACATATGTATCCCTGTGTCTCTGTATATATCTATATCTATATTTATATTTATATTTATCTATTATCTATTACTATATACTATATTCATGTTTCATTTTTTTTTGTGATTCCTAATCTACCCTTACTTATCTTATTACTTATCCTCTAAAAGTTATTTAATTGAACTTGGAAATCTAAATCCTGACTAATTAAACCACTACAATTTCTCACTAACCTAAGTTACAAATAAAATCCTAATTGAATACTTAACTAATTACACATAATACTGTTTCATCAGTTATATTTATAACGGTCAATTTATTCTAATTAAATCCTAATTGAAAACATCTAATCTAACTAGTTACACATAATGCGTTGTCATAACAGTTGATATGTCATAGTAAAGCTTCAAGACTAGAAAATTTAGAGTAATTAATTTGTTTTTCATTTTTTGGTCATAAAGTATTTAATTTTCTACCTAATGATATAATGAAAACAATGAAAAAAATTTTACTCTTTTGAGTCTTGACGAGTACTGGCACACTCGAAATTATTTTGGGCATTATTTCTTCTCTCACAATCTCTCTTAAATTCTTTCAAATTCAATATTATTTAAGGGTATTTATAAGCTACAAATATTGTTTCTTTTTAGTGCATCATAGTCATCATGGACAGGGTGGCTATCTATCGATTAGGATTTTTGTTTGGTGTTCTTCATTATCACACAAGTACTAATCTGCTTTCTTGTAGACACCAAATTTTGACACACCGCTCACTTTTCCAACATTGGGAGCACTTTAATATTTTTTGGGGTCAAATTTTAATTTTTCAATAAAAGAGGAACGAAATCAGTATTTTCAGGGGCAAAAATGTCATTTCACATTCCAAATGCATTTTTCACCAATTTTTGAGTGTTAAATTTATTTTCTAAGATTTTAAGCTCATTTTTTATTTTTGGTAATTTTTCAAGGCTAATTGATATTTTTCATATATTTTGACAGTATAAGGGCAAAATAGTCATTTCGCCTCCTAAACATTTTTCGCCATTTTTGGGCCCTAAATTCATTTTAGGTCCTTTAAGCATGTTTTTAAAATTTTCTAACTTTTTTTTGGGTGAATTGTTATTAATAAATTTATTATTTACGTTTTTCATAATTTTTCAATTTTTTGGGAGAGAATATAATTTGTTTTAAATTTTTTGTAAAGGTAAAGTTGTAATTTTGGTAGTCAAGGGCGTTTTGGTCTTTTAGTCATTTCTTGGAAGATAAGTCTTTTGTTGCACTATAAATACGCCCCACTTGGGAATTAAAAAAGAAGAGAGAAAAATAAAAAGCTTAGAGAGAGTTTTTTTAGTTTATAGTTTTTTGGTTTTATCTCTTACACCAAGAATACAAAAAACACACATTTTTTCCTACATTCATCTTCAAGCCTTCACCAAGAACACCGAAAACACACACTATTACATCTTCAACCTTACACCTAGAACACCTAGAATATACACTAGTACATCTTCAATCCTACACCTAGAACACACATTAACACATCTTCAACCTACTTGTAGAACACACACTAACACATCTTCACACAAACTGTCACACACTTTGACAATAACTCACACACACTACTCACAAATCACACGATCACTCACATATATCTGCACACAGCAAATTACACACAAACAACACACAATCACACACAGTAGATTCACACACAATCACACACACTCAAATACACGCACAACACATAGTCACAAACACACACAGTAGCACACAATCAGTCACAAACACCATTTCACACGCAAAAACAACACACACAAACCATTTTCACACACAGTCATACACTTTATTGCACACACAATGACAAATTCATACACAGCTAGAACAAACACACACTTGCACACACTACACACATACAATCAGATCACACACTGAGACACAATTTTGCACAATCAGGCACAATCACCCCATGATACATACATTTTCACACAGACATACATACAATCAATACACGCACTCATCCACGCCAAAATGTACACACACACACACACACACACAACCAAAACAACCTGTAGCCACAAATTCACTACCAAATTGCCCACCCAATTCACCTGCTCTCCATCCCTGCAACCAAAAACCCAGGCCCCAGCCTCAAACCCTTGCCAAATCGATCACTAATTCATCAGCCTTCCAACCATATCACTACACAAAGTCACTCTAAGGCCCACCATAAACTCCACTATTCAATCCAAACTACTGCAGAGCCACCAAAACGCCTCCAATTGTCACTAATACACAGCCCACCTCCCCTTACCCTGTGACAATGTCAATTCCCTCTACCTAAAGCTACTATCAGCAACCCAATTTCATCATCTCACACATACATCTGCCCAATTCCATCCCACATCCCCCATCTCAATTGAAATCACCACTAAAAATCAACCAGAACAACCATTTCCTCCAACCATCATCCCCTATCTCCATCACCAACAACCACCCCTCCCAACATCAACTCCCAATTGCCAACAACTACATTGAACGCCGACACTTACCTCCATAGTCCCCTGCCTAACAGTAAGTCCATCATTTGTGACAATTAGCAACCACCAAACGCCAAGCCTCATTAGGCCAGCCATCCCTCAAACCTCTAAACCACGGCCAGCTACCTATAATCCGTCACCGTCAATCCAAATCAGTAGCCTCCAACGTCACCACAACCCAATCGTCCCTCTCCAATTCACTCACCAAATCAATACCAAATCCCAACCCTGCAACCACCCATAAAAATACCACCACCACTCAAAGCTTGCAACTCCACCATTACTCCTCCATTGTCGTTCAACTAGTTCCTCCCACAATCCAAATTACCATCATCCACTTCAACCCACTACTGCCATGCTGCAATACTGCCCAATGAACCCTCAAAAACCATCAAAGCACCGATCAATTCCACCAGTCTCACCACATCATCATAAAAAAAACCACCAGAAATTTATAGCAGCCAGTCACCAATTAAGGACCCAAATACCATTTGCATATAGAAACAACTCCAGCTTCGTCTCCCTCGCATGGTCAAGCCACTACCATCACATCCACGCCATCTCTCTTAATCTGGTAAAACTCTCAGCTCCTCTACATGTTCTTTTGAATAAATTTTAATGCTTCAAATTATTGTTTAGATGTTTATTTGTGGAAGGGATGAGGATATAGGTTGAAGAGGACTTGCTTTTTCTTAGCTAAAAATGATTCAAATTTTCTGGAGGGGATTTGGAGGTTGAGTGAAAATTTGTTGAAATTTGGCCCCTCGTTTTACAGAAAACCAGATTGGGGGTCGAAGTGATTTTAGTGGGTTTAAACTGATTTGGCGAAGGCTATTTTGGGAGAATTAATTCGGGTTTCAGAGAATCGATTGAGAGAGAGAAAATCAGTTAGAGGGGAGAAAGAAAGAATCGAACCAGAGAGAGAGAGAGATATAAAGAGGGAATAGAGAGAGGATGAAGCCGGAGAAAAGAGAGAACAGAGAAAGGGAAGCAGTAGAGAAGAGAAAGAGAGAGAGAAGAAGACTGAGTGAGAAGAAGAGGATTGGGGGAATTTTTCTGGCAGAAGAAGGGAGAAACGAATTTTGGAGATTTTTGAAGAAAATTGAGTTTGAGAAAATTCTGAAAGAAAATCGGTTGAAGAAGGGGGTTGGGGCCATTTGTTTTGTTTTAGTTTAGCTTAGGTTTTGTTAGTTTGTTTATTTGTTCATCATTTTTGTATGTTGTTTTAATTATTTACTTGTGTTAGTTTTTTTCATATTATTATTATTCAGTTAAATATGATTTATGGTGTTGCTTAGTTTAATTTAGTCATTCATTTTAGTTAATTAAGCCAGTTTAGTCAGTTCATTTAGATTAGTCTTCGGTCAGGATTTTTCTGTATTTTATGTTTTTTGGTTTATGGTATATATTTGTATTTTGGTCTTTGAGTTTTGGAGTAATTTTAAGTGTACCCCCCACGAATTTGTCATTTTCTACAATTAAGTCCCTCCATAATTACAAATTGACCCCTGTAAATTTTATATTCTTTCAATTAGGCACTGCAATTTATGTTTCGCCCTACTTTTGCTGAAATTTATTGTTTTGACCCCCAATTTACTTTGATTTTGCATCTCTACCCCTTTAGACTTTGTAAATTTTTAATTTTTACCCCTTAAACTTCATAGAAATTTATTTTTAGTCCTTTTAATTGCTAGCCTTTACATTCTTAGCTCAATCTGTCAATATTTATATATTTTAGGTTTTATTTATTTATACCGAGATACCTTGACTTGTTTGTTTATTTTGGTTAGTATTTGTACCGGGTCTTCAAAAAGGTATCTTCGTTAAATGTTAATTGCTTCTTCATGTGCCCCAATGTGCTTTTATGTAATTTTTATGTATGTTTCTTCACATATTTCTTATTTTTACATGCTTTCTGCGTGTTTATTTATTTTATGTTATTTAATTTCAAATTTTATTATTTTGACAAAAAGTGTAATATTTTTGCATTCAGCTAGTCAATGTAATAGTTAGGCCACATTTCTTATATTTTAGCAAAAAATGTGTATTTAGATAGATAAATGTAATGATTGGTCATCTTTTTATTTATTTTTCCCCCTTCAAAATTGTAACTTGATGTAATAGTTAAGGTTTATTTGCTTTTGTGTGCTTGTGTGCTTATATGTTTTACCACTTTTTTTAGGGTTTTGCATCTGGATATCATGATTACGTGTTACGTGGTCCTACTTGACTTTATATGTCTTTATATGTTTAATTTGCTTTTAATTCATGCTTTACTATCTAATTCATGTTTTATATTATTCCGTCACCACACTAGGCCAGTGCTAGTTGTGGCTTTCTCGTCTCCCTACTAGTCCAACGCTAGTGGAGAATTCCTAGAAAGGGCTAGTCCAATGTTAGACCCTTAGGGCATTTGAGTACTAGGTGCACTCGTATGCATTTCATATCATCTCACACACTAATTTTTAAGAAATTTTCATTTTTTGTATATTTTATAATCTATTATCCATTTTTGATAAAAAAAAATCAGTGCATGATATTTAGGTTGCATTTTCACTTAGAAGTTAAGTCATTTTATATGATTCGACTAGAAATAGTCGCCTACTTACGTGGGAAGCGGTGACGTGCATGTCATTCCCCCCTCCGTAAGTAGGAACATTTAGTTACGAGTTATTAGTTTTTCATACCCGTTATGTTACATTCCCACTTTCTTTGACCATTTATTATCTATATTACTATTTTTCTTTTCTTTTTGTATTTCATTTTGCATAGACACTCGTTACTCTCTCGAGGTCTCGACTCGGGTTTCACTAGTAATGTGATAAATCTAACCAAGCCTCGACGGAACGTCTTGACCCTTTCGATATCACATTTAGATTGAGGATTTGAATTCATTTAGACACATCCACACACGATAGAATCTAGGGTTAATTTAGGAAAATTTAATTAAATCTCGTAACTAGCCTTGGCTAGGTAGAAAGGGTGGCTTAGGCGTGAGCTTTGCCTTCCCTTTCTTAAAATGTGACTCCTGGACCTTTTTTCTCTTGTTTTTCGTAAACCAGAGTTAAAAAAGGGTTTTCAAACATTTTTCTAAAATTTTTATTTTTGGTTTTGTTAAATGATTTTTCGGGCCTATTCAATACCAAGTGGGGACTCTATTTTTAAATAAAATCCTTTTTCAAAATTAGTTGGCCAAACTGTCGTATTTTTAGTCTTGGTCTGCTTCTGTTTCCAAAATATCATTTTATTTAAAAATAAACATTTTTACTAAAAACTCGATTTATCACACACGCACGGTTTTTTTCAAAACTTTTTCTTTTTGAAAAGAGTCATCGGACTAGATCGCCTTTTCCGAGCGTGACAGTCAATGATCCCACCGTGCTAGTCATTTTGGGACGCGACACTTCTTTTATTATATAAGGTTTATATAAACAACTATTCAAATTTAAAATCCTAATTGAAAACAATTACTCTAACTAATTACACACAATACTGCTGCTTTAAATTTCAAGCTCCAACCAGAAACTGAAATCTCAACATGCTCCACTAAGTCAAAAGAAAACATAAGTTATTTCAAGATTTTAAAGATTTCACTAGCCAATTTTAGACCAAATCTGGATACTAGGACATCCAATCGAAAACTTAGACACCAAATGGATTTCAATTTTAGCAAGTTAATACTAAAATTTAATTCAACAATAAAAGTGAAAATTCTAGAATTTTCAAAATTCCTAGAATTCCTAAACAATTTGCAAAAAGGGCTCTAACCACGTGAGGAAATTCCCTTTAGTTTGTGAATATCGACATCGTGATTGATAGCACCTTGTTTTTGGGTTTTTATCACTTTACTCCCTTAAATTTTATCAACTATTAATGCATATCAATTGTTCGCATGTCACAAAGATGGGGAAAATTATATGCCTGTTCCATTACAAGGTCTACTTTTCTCAACTTTTGTGTTAGTAAAATTTTTTCCTCAATAATTCTTTTCTTTTTGTAAATTTTTAGACTATGAGAACACGCATTTTTTTTTTTGACATATGAATACTTAAATTTTATGATAGGATAAAAGCTATTGGAGAAGAACTCTTAGGATCACAAATCATAAGTATAATTTTATGATACTTAAATTTAAAGGAGAAAATAAATTTAAAGAACTCTTTGGATCACTAATATAAGTATAATTCTAAACAAGTGCTCCATAACTCTCTAGATGAAAATTATATATGGTTTAAAAACTTCGATAACTATATCGAAATTTTAAAAATATAATTTTGAGCTGTTTAGGTGTAGAGTTTTCATGTTAAATATTGTTGCTTATTGCAGTGGATATTAATAATTCATAGTTAATTAGATTGCTCGGTCCTTTATTCCTTCTACTTTGGGTTTAAGCTATTATCAAGAGATGAAAGTATTTGGGCAAAAAGAAAATGCATATTTGATATTGGCATGCTCAAATGAATGTTACAAACTATGATTGATGTAACAAAGTATCAGATTATCAACTTGGCTCAAGCATGAATGCTCATATTATATCTTAAATAAATAAAGATGTTTAACATGTTTAGTTTCAATACGTACAATTTTTGTGACATAATTTTTGGTTAAAAATTTTGTAGGATTGTAGACACTAAATTTTGACACATCATTTATTTTTCCAACATTCGGGGTATTTTTATATTTTTGGGGTCAAATTCTAACTTTTTAATAAAAAGGGGAACAAAATCAACAATTTCGAGAGTCAAAAAAGTAATTTTCAGCACGTAAATATTTTTATTAATTTTGGAGTTTTAGATGTACATTTTTACATTTTTTTTTACATGTTTATAAAATTTTGTGATTTTTTCGAGTTCAACTGGTATTTTTTCTATATTTCACTATCAGAGGGGCAAAATGGTCATTTCGCCACGCTAACACCATTTTCGCCCATTTTCGGTCATAAATTTATTTTTCAAGCCTTTAAGCATGTTTCTAAATTTTTTCAAGGACAATTGTTATTTTTTCTGTAAATATTGCATTCAAGGGCAAAATAGTCATTTCACACCCAAAACGCATTTTGTCAAGTTTTGGGGGTTTCTAAACTCATTTTGTGGTTTTTGAGCCTATTGCTAATTTTTGGTAATTTTGGGACCATTTTTTATTTTTTTCTGTAAATACTACGTTTAGGGGCAAAACGGTAATTTTGCATAGAAATATATTCTTTCGCCCGAATTTCATTAATAAATTTATTATTTACATTTTTTGAGTTTTTCACATTTTGGGTATTTTTAGAAAAATTAGGACATTTTCTTCAAGTTTTAATTTTAAGTCTTTAGTGTAAATATTATTTTTAGGGTAAAATTAAAATTTTATTTGCCAGTGACATTTTGGTTATTTTCGAGTATTCTTGGAGGCCAAGTGTCATGCCCCAAGCCCGCAGGCCCAGCGCGCGACCAGAGTCTGAGCAGCCAAGTCCAACTTTTGGACTCCGTCCTCGCTAGCCCAAAATGGATATCCCAAGTTGGACTTGAGTGCTTAGACTCAACTTATATATTGGTCTAAGTTACTTAACTTTTCCAATGTGGGATACGGTATTACATTTACCCCTCCTTATTAGGCTTTGCGTCCTCGCAAAGCCCAATCCATGCATGCGTGATCCGGACTGTCCACTTAGTTGCAGAGGACATGCATGCATACTTAGTTCCTCCACTTCCTTGTGTAGTCCGGCCTAATACCATAGGCCCAGTCTCACCCCGTGCAGAGACCACACGAGGTTCGCTTTGATGCCATTCTGTCACGCCTCAGGCCCGCAAGCCCAGCGCGCGACCAGAGTCTGAGCAGCCAAGTCCAACTTTTGGGCTCCGTCCTCGCTAGCCCAAAATAGATATCCCAAGTTGGACTTGAGTGCTTAGACTCAACTTATACATTGGTCTAAGTTACTTAACTTTTTCAATGTGGGACAGAGTATTACACCAAGACTACTAGACCCTATAAATACTCCCATTGAAATTAGAAAAAAAAAAAGAGAGAAAGAAGAAAAAAAATCAAAATCCTAAAACACATAACCTTTTATCTATTGAGATTAAAACACACCCACACTACACACAATAGTCGTCAGTTTCAATTTTGAATTAGTGTTCATCATCTCCATAAGATTAACATCTAGCTTCCAAAAGATGATTTCTTGGCTCTTTTCTCTTTGTCTTGATCCATTTTTTTTTTATTATTGTTATTATCATGTAAATCTGATTGTGTTTACTTGATTAGAATTTTGGTTGAGTTTCATGTTGGATTTTTTCTGCAATTTTGTTTCTGGGTTTATGCTTCTTCTTCATCCTTTTTCTTTCACCGTCTCTCTCTCTCTCTCCCTCTCTCCCTTCCCTACCAACACCATCTCCACTGTCCAGAACTACTCATAACCATAACCCAGAACCACAGCCTTGTTTCCAACGCCTCTTCCCCACCTGCAAAGCAAACATTGCAATCACAGTTCACCCAAATCATAATTCACCTGTCCAGACCACCACTCAGCCACTACAAAATTCCAACAAAACAACCAACCAAAAAAGCAATCAATCATCACAGACCACCCTGCTCACCAAATAACCCCAAACCTGCTAAAAATATATAAAACCACTACACCGCCAAACCCAATATGACAATCCAATTCACCAGTCATCATCACCCAAAAATCAGTAAGCAAGGCCACAGGACAGGTCCATTGTCAACCAAAATCATAGTTTATCAGCCATATGGTCAGAAAACAACAACCATAACAAGCAACACCAAGACAGTCAGTAAAACAGCCCCCCCTGAAACTATACCCATCCAAATTGCCATCAATTCTCACCATTGTCAGCTCCAATTTCCCCCCAGAACTCAGCTTTAGCCCACCGACATGCCCATCAGACACAACAGCTCCTTCTATCAACACCAAATAGCTTCCCCCCAAAACCCACTCCAACTCACCAGGTCACAATAGCCATCCATAACCAGACCATCCCCCCCTGGCAAGCCTAATCCACCAGTTCACCATTCCCCATCCGTCTGAGAACCACCAATCAACACCTATCAAACACAGCCACCCACAGCCACGCACTCCAGAGCCACAACTAAACAATGTCATTGCAAAAGTCAGCCCCAAAATCACCTCTTCCCGCCACTGCCTGCCCTCCACCACCAACGGGCAACTCAATCTCTCACCACCACAGCCAACAAGCTACCTAAGACCTTCTTCCACTACCACCAAAAACTCACAGAATCAACCCGGCTCCAGATGGAAAATATCACGCCCCCATTGATCAAATCCCAGCCATTGTCCAATGTCCACTCCCTCTCAACCAAAACTACCAAAATCCCCACCAGAGCAAACCTAATCCCCTACTATGGTCATCACCAAACAACCGTCACAATTAGCCCAAAATTTAGAACCACCAGTTGCCACGAATGCCCAATTTCACTGTCTAAATACTATAAACCACAAGCATAGCCCACAATCTCCTTTACTCCATTCTCAACCCACGCTATCAAAAACCTAGCAACTCCTCCTTTCACCCCACTATTCTGCCCCTCAACCGAGTGGAGAAAAATGAAAAATAGAGAGAAACTGACGGAGATAGAAAGAAAGAGAAAGACTGACTAGAGGAAGAAAATTGGCGGAGGGAGGGGGATAAAAGCAGAGAGAAGAAGACAAGAGGGAGGAGTAGAGAAAGAATGGTAAAGATCAGAGAGAAGAGAGGGCGAAAGAGACTGAAAGTGAGAAAATAGAGCAGAGAAGAGAGGAGAAACAAAAACTGGAGAAGGAACAAGAAGGAAGGATAGAGCATTGAAGAGAAGGAGAATTGAAAAGAGAGAGAAGGAAAAAGAAAAGAAAAACAAAAATCGGAAAGGAGAGAGTCAGAGAGAGAAAAGAGCAGAGAAAGAGAAAGAGAGAGAACAGATATGGGAGAGACAAGGGAAAATAGAAACAAAAGGGAAAACGGAAAAGGGGAAAAGAGAGAAGAGAATGAGGACTTGGGTTTAAGGGGAAACCGGGTCGGGTTTTTTTTTTTGGGTTCTTAACGTCCTCTGACTTTCTTAATTTGTCCGACTTTGGTTACTTGATCAATTGCGGTTAGTGTAATTTTATTTACTTTAATTGGGTTTAATTTAGTAGTTAAATTTTGTTAATTAATTTAATGAGTTAATTGAGTTATTTATTTTAATTTGCTTGGTTATTTTGTCCTATAAAATATGATTTAACGCTTTAACCCCTCTAAACTAGCTACATATACATGTTTTAACCCCGACTTGCTAGAATTTACCGCTTTGTCTCTCCCAAGTCACTTTAATTTTGCAATTGCACCCCATAGAATTACGTGAATCTCTAATTTTTACCCCTTAAATTTTATAAAATTTTATTTATGGTCTTCTTTGTTGTTAGATTTTACATTTTTACCCCAATTTGTCAATACTTACATATTTTACGTTTTTATTCACTTGTATTGCGATACCTTGACATGTTTTTTGTGTTTTTAAGCATTTGTACCGGGTCTTCAAGACGTATCCCTATTCCTTGTTAATTTCTCTTTATGTGTTCCAATGTGCCCTTATGTGATTTTTTTATGCATTTTTCTTCATATATTTCTTATTTTACATGCTTTTGTGTATTTATTTCCTTTATGCTATTTAATTTTTTGAATTTTATTATTAGGCAAAAATGTACTTTTTTTATATTTAGCTAGTCAATGTAATAGTTAGATAATATTTCTCATATTTTAGCAAAAATTTTGTATTTAGATAGCAAGTGTAATAGATAGGTCGTTTTTAACTTTTTTACCCCTAAAATTGTAGTTAATTCCCCCGATGTAATAGCTAGGTTTATGTGCTTTTGTGTGCTTGTGTGCTTATATGTTTTACAGCTTTCATTAGGCATTTTTGCATCTAGAATATCATGTTTACATGATATGTGCTTCTATGTGCTCTTATATGTCTCTACATGCTTATTTGCTTTTAATTCATGTCTTACTATTTAAATTCATGTTTTATCAGTTTGTTATTTTATCACCGCACTAGTCCAACGCTAGTTGTAGTTTTTCTCATTTCCCCGCTATTCCAACGCTAGTAGGGCATTTCCTAGAAAGGGCTAGTCCAACGCTAGACCCTCAGGTCATTTTAGTAGTAGTTTCACTCCCCGTGTGCATTTCATATCATTTTCACGCACCACTTCTCATTTTTAGGCTTTTTTCATTTATGCACGATTTTTCGTATATATTTTATTATTATTATCTATTTTTAAACATTCGATAGTGCATGACATCCAGGCTGCATTTCACTTAGAAGTTACGTCATTTTGTGTGCTCTAACTAGAAGTAGTCGTCTACTTACGTGGGAAGCAGTGGATTGACAAGTTGTTCCCCTCTATGTGAGAAGAAAAATATCAATCACGAGTTATTAGTCACCCGTATCCATCATATTGCATTCTCACTTTCTTTGATCACTTGTTATCTATATTACTATTTTTTCTTTTCATTTTGTATTTCATTTTACATCTAGACTCATGACTCCCTTGATATCTCGACTTGGGTCTCGCAATTAACGCAATAATCCCTACCAAGTCTCGACGGAACATCTTGACCCTTCTGATATTCACATTAGATTTAGGATTTGCATTCATATAGACACATCCAAAACGTGATAGAATTTAGGGTTAATTTAAGAAAATTTGATTAAACCTCGCAACTAGCCTCGGCTAGGTAGAAAGGGTGCCTTAGGCGCGAGCCTTTGCCTTTCCTTTCTTCAAATGTGACTCTTAAACCCTTTTCTCTCGTTTTTTTGTAGACCGAAGTTGTAAAAGGGTTTTTAAATATTTTTTTCTAAAAATTTTATTTTTTTTTGTTAAATGAATTTTGGGTGACTTGGTACACCCTAATTCAATATCAAGTGGCGACTCCATTTTTTAGAAAACCCTTTTTTTTCAAAAAAATTAGTTGGCCAAAGCTGTCGCACTTTTGGTCCCGACCTTGTTTTATTTTCTAAATACCATTTTTTCCTAAATAAACACTGTTTCACTAAAAACCCTTTTTTTTTTCTCATACACGCACGATTTTTCCAAAAACTTATTTTTTGAAAAGGGTCACTGGACCAGACCGTTTTTTCGGGGCGCGACAGTTTCGTGCCGACCCGTACTCTCCATTTTTCGAGGCACGACAAGGATATTTTGTAAGATTGGGTAATTTCTTAAATGAATGATAAGTAGACCATTCTCAAATGTGAGAGGAAAAAGGAACATGATATACAATCAACTCATGAAATACATCAAATCATGATAATATCTCCTTAATCTTCGGGTTTTTTGATAGTTAGGGTGTAAATTGATAGTTAGGGTATAGTTTAAGGAGATAAAGTGATAGAAATCTCATGATTAAATTGGACATAAACATGTCTATTCATATGACTGTCAGTTTGACCGTTAGTTCAGGGACTTAAGTGACTAAGGACTAAACTAATAGTTAGGTATAGTTTAAGGGGATAAATTGATAAAAAACTTTTTTTTTTTATAAAGATAGCAACTTTGTAGAACTAAGGTGTATTTGGAGAGAACAGTTAAGATTTCTCTCTCGGAAAAGGAATGGGTTAGGAATTTTGTTTTTCACACGGCCAAGAAATTTGGAGAATTACGGTCTGACTCACGCATGATGTAATTCGAAACTTAATAGGAGTGGAACAAAAATCTTCGCTTTTGTTTGAGTCTTGACCCAAGTAAGAATTGAAAAAAAAAAAATAAAGGAACCCACTAAAATACTCAAAATCAAAAACCAAAAAAAAGTAATTAAACCTGAACCGAGTGTAAAATTTTGCAAGTAAACTCAGTATATATATATATATATATATATATATATATTTTGGCTAATCCCGTAAACGGGGAAGGGCTCCGCTCCTAAATTTTATTAAGAAAGCATGTGAAAAATTACATTCAGAGAGGGAAAGCAGTAAAAAAAGGAGTACTACTCCCTGACATTAAAGTACAATTAGGCAAATAACTTAGGCTCTAATCTTACAAATTGAAGGCATTCCTAACTTATCAACTCTTAGTTCTCCTTTTGCTAGCTTGGATGATCCCGTTCTTTCAGGATAATAGAGGGTTGTTATTATACACATCATCTGAAGCCAAGATATCTGCTACCTTATTAGCTTCTCGGAAACAATGCTTAATTGATAAAAACACTGATGAGTGCTGGAGGATCTCTCTAATCTCCATATTCACAGACCATGGAGTAGAGAACGAATGAGTTAAAATAGCAATAAGCAGCTGTGAGTCACATTCCACATGAAAAGAAAAGTAACCATGCTGGAAACATAACTTGATGCCGAACAACAATGCATTAGTTTCAGCATGAAGACTTGTTCCATGTCCAAAGGGAGAGGAGGATGCAAGCAGAAAATTACCCTTAGCATCACGTAAGATACCTCCA
The DNA here is from genome assembly GCA_024721245.1 of Mitragyna speciosa. Classification (NCBI taxonomy): domain Eukaryota; kingdom Viridiplantae; phylum Streptophyta; class Magnoliopsida; order Gentianales; family Rubiaceae; genus Mitragyna; species Mitragyna speciosa. The sequence goes on from CM045571.1 coordinate 12,651,824, forward strand.
CCACCACACAACCCCGGATTGCCTTTAGATAATTCTTATTTTTTGAATGACAAAAAAGATATAAAAATAGAAAAGAATACTATAAGATGGAGGACAAAAATTGATAATGATACTCCAAAACAATGCAATTTAAATGATAACAAAAAGGTTATAAGGTGCCCTACAATTCTAAAACAATTTATATTCCCCTGGTGTGTTTGATTACGCATTTCTAATTATAATTTTCAAACATGTTTTCAATTACTTTTATATTTTGCAAACACACTTATTCAATTTCTAAAGATAACTATTGTAATATCAGAAAATAATTTGCAATTAATCATTATCTTGCCTTTTAAATGACTTAAGTTTATGAAAATAATTTTGCAATTTACTTCATATCAAGAATGTAGAAAAGCAAGATTTGTGAAAAATATGTAAGCTATATAGCTACTAGAATTTGAGATTATAAGAATAAGCAATTTTTTAAAATTCACCTTTGTTTGATCTAATAAAGTTATCAGTCTTTTCTCTTCTTTTTTTTCCCCTTTCTGACACATGAAACAAAGTATTATGATCACCAAATTTAAAGTAAAAGTGTGATTTTCCATCTTTTTTTAATGAGTGAATTAGAATAAACATAAGTTTATTTCCTTTACATAGATTTGGATAATCTTTTACTCACAAAACTTGATGAACTTGTACTCATAATTTTATAAGATAATTCTTTTGGACTTCATTATTATGAGATCATCCAATACTTTTTTCTAGAAATGGCAGAGAAGAATTTTAGATCTTTATTGCCATATACCATCGTATGTTTGATCAAAATCAAGAAAAAATTGTAAAAGAATTTGAATCAAATATGAATCTAAAAAAGTAACTACATGATGTAGACATGACTCTAATTTTATGATTAAAACTATAAATTTTAAAAAATGTTTGATGCACATGCAAAACACAATCAATAATCAGTGCTTGATATAGTCATCTTTTTTACTTCTATGTACTTCTAAAAGAACAATAAAATATTTTATATTTTGGATCGAATGAAAAACCATAAAATCACCATTCTAAAACAAAGTTACAAATATCTCTCTTCAGAATGTTGAAGCATAATACAACTATGTAAATAATTTTACAAAATTTAGATTAAGAAAAGTGTGAATAAAACTTATGGAATTGAAAGAATACAACATCCAATTGACAAAAAAATTGATATTGGATTGTGTTATCTTTTTTCGTGTTAGACATCTAAAATAGCACCAAGATAAAAGAATCCACTTTTTCTAATGCAGTAAACATTAAAAATAACAAAATTGTTACCAATATGCTCTAGTATTTATTATCTATTTGTTGCAAATTTCTTTTTTTTTTTTCAACCTGGTGTATCTTACATTAGTATTCTTTTTTTTCCTTTAAGAATTGTTGTCATGTAAGTTGAGAAAATGAAAATAGAAAGAAATTATAGCATCTATATTTTGTACACTGATATTTTTGTGTACATAGTATTTCCAAAAATTTACATAAAATAGATAATAGAACATAGTGTATAAAGTGAAAATTTATATCAATAATATGATGATTATCTATCATAAAATATTTTTAGAAAGAGAACAAAATTGTTTGTTGTTTCTGATAAGAAATCAATATATGTCTTAACATTGAGAGAAAAAAAATGAAGACAAAGATTGTTTTAAAACTAAAACGAATCGAGAAGCAAACCAAAACTAAGAAAACAAAAATTTTAAATCATTAATCAAGGTAATACCCCACCCTAAAAAGCGATCTCTAAAGTCTAGAGTCTATATTTTAGTCTTGAATAATAATTTGTATATTTTACTTTTGATTTTAATACTTTAGTTAGACAATATACTCATGAATTACAACATTTCAAATTTTCACACAAAAATAGTGTATGAATCAAACAATGGAGTGTATAAATCATTTCTCTTTATCTTTTAGTATCTCTTAATTCTAATTTAGTCCATTATATTACCTTTAAAACTAAATTAGTTTTACACAAAAGAAAAATATACAAAGATAATAAAAAAGACAAAAATTATACAATGATTTGAAAAGATCTGGAATCAATTAAAAATAATTAAAGAAAGTAGTAATAAAAAAGAAAAACAAAGATAATTAGAAGACATACTTTAAAAAACATTAGTAGTTTATATCTTTTGTATATTTAACTAATTATTTAATTACTTTTATATCCAGTTATAAAGGTTTAAAAAATCAAATAATTCTAAATTTTAGTTTCACTAGAACACTTCATCAGAACACGTGCAAAGCACATGCTCCTTCGTAGTATTTATATTATATTATACTCTCCTTAAAAGTACAATGAATCTTAGTAGCTTTAGAATCTTTGCACTTTGTGATGTTAGTTTTCAAATATGCCTAAAATGCTCTTTTGTCCAATAACAATATATTTAAATACAACTTTGTTATGCCTCTTAATTTCCAAAGCATGGTAATTAAATAAGTACTACTACTAAGTTTGAGATACTTAATTGAATGATAGACCAACACTTGTTACATATACTACAATTTTAGTCGCCTTAACCATCTAGAAACACTTCAAATCCATTCCTTACTACTTTCAAAGGTGGAACAAAATGGATTAAAACCGGATTCAATATTTTTCAATGCCATGATCAATGCCTTCTCTGAATCTAGTAACTTCATGTAAATCGACAACCAGTGACAAGTGAGAGCAAGAAAAAATCAAACGTTAATTGACGTGGATATATGAATAAAGGTAGTTAGAATAATTTCAATTGTGCTAAGATAAAAGGTTGATTCAACTATATTAAGAGAATATCTTTAGTAGAGCGATATGTGAAATTTAAGATTAATTCAAAGGAAACAAATTTGCACAAGGAAATATGAATTCCCTAAATTAGTGGTTGATGGGAATACAAATTTTCTAGATTGTTGGATAAGATGATTAAAATAACAGTGTAGTTTTATTAATGTTTGTACACCTTTAGACTGCAACGGTTATGTTAAAATAAAAGTTACACGAAAATATATTAAACATTAAATTGAATTAATTGAAAGGTAATATTAGGTAATAAAAAATTGTAATTAATTTTTTCAGTAAAAACAACAACAATAAAAGAATACTATTGACCTAAAATAAAGATAGATGGCTTATTAAGTTAATGACTAATAGGAGAGAAATTTGGAAACATAGACAACGCTTGTAACATATATTGCTGTTTTAGCCACCTTAACCCTCCAGAAATGTTTCAAATCCATTCCTTTAATATTCTCCAATGCCTTGATCAATACCTTCTCTGAATCTGGTAATGTCAATGGAACAATGAAAATCTTCAACAGCAAAATGAGGGAAAAAGAATGCAAACCAAAAAACTCTTTACCTTCCCTTGTAAAGTTCATTGAATTTACATTATGTTGATAATTAAAATAAATCAATTCCTCATACAAAACCATTTAACTACCCTTTCACTCAATCCTCAAATATATCAATCTCTTATTAAAAGCAATAACAAAAATTCCTGCTATTTCACTTCTATTGTTGACATAGTTTGAAAGGTGTCTACAATGGTGGAGGAAAAGAAGAAGAGAAAAAGGTTAGAACACTCTCTCAATTCATCCTAGAGACCTTTTGGTTTTAAATAATCTAGTTTTGATGATTAACAAATAAATAATAAAGCATACTAATAAGTAGGTATATTTGAGAAGCAAAAAAGAAAGAAAAATTACCAGCTGGACGAGCATGCGAACATAGCAGTAGTGAAGTGGACGTTTGATTGATTCTAGAAAGCATGTGGTTGCTGGTGTTAATGAGGTATGCGAACTTTTGTATGCTTGAAATTGCTGCTCATGAAATGGTCAGAATGGTTGCGGACAAGGTTGCGGATGGAATGCGACAATAGGGACGTCCGGATCTCAGATTTACTGAGTAATGGCTAGTTTTGGCATGATTTTCAAAATGACCATTGGAGGCTTTTTATAGCTATTTTCTTCTTCTCTACAAATACCAATATGTATAGAATTAAGAAAAAATTTTTCCTACTTAATTTACAAGTGTTTTAAAAGTGATTTTGAGGGAAAATACTCTTGTGTGAGTGTGTGCTTGTAGTTCTCAATGAGGTAGTTGGTTGGGATTGAGAGTGTTTTTTTAAGTGTGATGGGAAGCTTTCAAGTGTAGCAAAGTGTGAGGATTGAGAGTGGTTGTAAAAACTCTTTGGCTTGTCTCGATAGAGCTTAGGGTGAGCAAAGTGAGGACTGTAACTCAATTAGAGCTACGAAGAAAGAACAACAGATCTCCTTTTGTACATGTTGGTAAGCTTCACCAACTTGAGAAGAAGTGTCTAGTGAATTGAATTTCAAGTGATAATATTTGGGGGTGGATATAGATACCGAGTTTGGTTCTGAACCATTTTCAAAATCCAGTTGTGTTCTTTACTTTACTTTTGTTCGTATTGTTATTTTTTGCTTTACACTCATTTATATTTATAATTGTTATTGCAAGTTTGTTTATTGCTTATTGGTTGCACTATATTTGGGGCCAACAATTGGTATCACAGCCTAGAACTCCATTTTGATAGCTTAACTAATTTGGAGTAAATCATCGTACTAATAATACTTTATTTGTAGAAGGGCAATCCATCACTATATCTTCTATGTTTAGCGGTGTTAATTGTGATAGTTGGAGACATAGAATGGAGGTATTTTTACAATCTATAGATATAGAATTGTGGTACATTGTGATTGAAGGATCTTATCAAGCCACAATCTTTGATGAGAAAATAAGTAAGTATTGGCCAAAAACAAGAATTGAGCTTAGTCGCTTGGATAGAACCAACCTTATCTTAAATGTTAAGACTATGGATGCTTTGTACAATGCCTCGAATGAAAATGAATTTATTAGAATAAAAAGTTGTAAATCGGCTAAGGAGATGTGTGGGACAAGTTGAAAGAAATCTATGTAGGAAATGATGATACTAAAGAACAAAAGAAGGCCTTATTTGTCACCAGATACGAATCATTTAGAATAAAACCTCAATAAAATATTAAAAAGATGTATTGTATGTTCAATGATATTATGAAGGATTTAGAGGCCCTTGGCAATTAGTATTCTTTTGGTGAAAAGAACAGAAAAATTTTGAATGTCTTGTACAAAGAATGGGAATCAAAAGTCACCATTATAAAGGAGCCTAAAGATTTAAATTCTATGCCTATTAATTCTCGTATAAGTTCACTAACTTCTTATGAATTGAAGCTTAAATGCAAAATTCAAGATGACGAAGAAGCAAAAATCACTAGAAGCATTGCACTCAAGGCCTCTCACAAGGAAGAAGATCTTTTTTCATTTGATGAAGATGATGAAATAGATGAGGGTGATCTAACTCTCATCACTAGGGGCATAAATAAATACTTCATTAGAAGAAGTGGTGCAAGCAACAAGGGAATGGCTAAGAAGTGCATTGAATATGGTCAATCGGGGCTTTATATGAATAAGTGTCCAACAAAGGAAAAGGAAAAAGCTAGGGGAAGTGGAAAAACATTTAACAATTTTAAAATTTCATGGGATGATCGCAACTCCGATGTAAAAATTGAAGAAGAAAATTAGACATCCCACATGGCCTTCATGATCATTAGAGATGAAGATGTATCCTCTAGTCATTCTTCTAATGATGATTATGATGATGATGATTTAGAGACCTTTGTTTCAAAATTGCATGACAGTTTAAAAATGTCTTATGCTAGAAACAAAGATTTGAAAATTAAAATTAATGCATTACCAAACAAAAATTCCAAACCCTTCCAAGGGAACAAAGATTTGAGGAAATAAAATGATTATTTGAAAAATAAAGTTGTTTTGAATGAGAATTTGAGAAAGAAGTTGGATGATAAATGCAAATTTTATGCTAATTTCAAAGAAGAACAAATTTGTTGAGGAAGAGGATGGATGATCTTGCAAATGTTCTTAGTAAAGAAAAACAAAAGATTTTTAAAAGGAAAAAAATTAAGCAAGTTTTTAGTTTCAAAAGATATACTATTTTTAAAAAGGATGGCATGCTTTTTGTTAAATCAAATTCTTTTAGAAATTCAAATGTTGTTTGTTTTTATTGCGATCAACAAGATCACATGCACAAAGAATGTTATGTTAAAAGAAATATGAAATTAGGCATGAAAGCCATGTGGTTAGAGAAAGGAAGTACTAACTCCATTTGACACAAGAAAGTGTGGGTACCAAAATCTATTGGTTGATTTTGTAGGTTTGAAGAATCATCACTTGGAAGACAAGACAAAGTGTGAGCTACATTGATTATGGGGTAAAAAATGTCATTTATTTGCTTAAGTCATTTATGTGAAGTATAAGATATGATTGAATATGTGGTAATTGTGGATTGGACAAATTTTATTGAAATGATTTTCATAATGTATAGATCAGACAAATGATGGTTTTTTTTTACATACTTATTAATTTCGTTAAAATATTATGCTTATTGAATATTATTTTGTTTATGTGCATTTAATATTATTGTGAGGGAGCAATATTCCCATTTTATTGTTGCAAATGATGGAAGAAGCAATACTCCCATTTTTGAAGACCTCATTGCATTAGCTCACTCTTTTTTTTTTTTTTTCAAAAATGTGTGTTGTATTTTTTCAACCAAAATATGGTTTTAAGATATGCTCACACTTAGTAGGAGCAAATGATTTGCAAAACAAATAAGTATATTTATACCCAAACTGACATATGCATTTGTTGAGGTGGAGCTTGGATTGTTAATTTTTGATACCTCTTAATTCTAGTTTTGATGATGCCAAAAAGGAGAAAAATGTTGGGATGATGAGTGTGACATGATGAACTGTCAATTGATTATTTTGAACATTTTCTTATGCACCACTTAAAGAGAGGTCATAATTCATTATGAATCTATTAGGCACATTTTGAGGGAGAAGGTATTTATTGCCCATAATCACTTTATCCTTACTTCTCCACATTTGATTTGTCATCAAAAAGGGGGATTTTTTTTTGGCAAAATCCATAAACCCGCCGGGGGAGGGGGGGGAGGGGAATGCTAACCCCAATTTTATTAATAAAATTATAAAAGAAATTCAGATGGGAGCATCAACCAAAACCTCCAATACATGTACTCAAAGCAATAAGAAGCAATAAAAAAAATAAGGAGTACTACTCCCTTACAATGACTCAATGTAAAGACAGAAAGCTAATACTATCTAAATTAACAAGATGCTTAACCTGTGATGGTAATTATGAAGAGTTGAAGAAGTGAAACTAAGATAATGGTAATGATGCAATTTTGCCAGCCACAACATTTGCCTGCCTGTGCACATGAACAATAGAGCTACAAATCTTTGATAACAAGTGATGAATACGTCTAAGATACATGCAAAGAGACCACTTTCCAACATGATGTTGATGAAGAAGGGATACCAACACTTGTGAGTCAACTTCAACCATAATGTTATCCAATTTTTGTTCCACCCCTAGCTGCAATCCAGTTAATAGGGCTTATGCTTCTGCAAGCAATACATCATTGTCCCCAAACTTTTTATAAAAAGCAAAGACAACTTTTTTGGATTCATCCCTAAGAACTCATCCTCCTGCCATCTTGAATGTGAAAATTGAGACATCCATGTTGAGCTTGTAAAAACCCCTTGGAGGTTTAGTCCATGAAATAGGTTGAACTATATATCTTGGATTAGCCTTGAAGGTAAAAAATTGGGACCAATACATATGAGACCTCCGAATTTAGCCTTTGAAACCAAGGAAGATGCTCCAAGCATTTGCATAATAAACCTATCCAGTTCACAAACAACCTTTGTAACCCATATTTTGGAACCCTGAAACCTCGCTTCATTTCATGCTTTCCATAAGAACCAAAGAATCACCATGGAGCCAAAATTCAAATACAAGAATTATCAATAGAAGTACATTAAACAAACCAATGTATTAATAAAGATGATACACACAAAAATGAACATTTCTTGAGTCCAAAAACCGCAAACTAAAACCCCCAAACTCCACTTGCATGTTGACTATTATAAAAAACATGCATTATGGTTCCATCTCATTACAACAGACATATTTTGATGCTAAGTTGAAACCTTGAGACTGCATAATAGCATCAATAGGCAAATAATTATACAATAACCTCCAAACAAAGAATTGAATTTTGAGTGACAAACTTGATGACCAAACCATCCCATGCAGACGAACTTGAAAAATCCCCAGTTGTTGAGGCATCCCATATGAGTTTATCATTTGTTGAGTATCCACTAGAATTTGCAAAGTCTGATTAGACAAAGAAGGTAATATCCTAGCCTTCAACTGAGAGGTGGAGCATATCTTTGAATGCCACAACTACTCGGAGGAGAAGAAATTACAACTGGTAGCTATGGAATTTATCGACTATTCTAGCATCTGGTGGGATCAACTAGTCAAAAAACATAAGAGGTATGGAGAGAAGCCCGTGCAGACTTGGAGCGAGATGAAGACCGTTATGCAAAGGAGCTTCATGCCCAATTATTATATTCGAGATGTCAATAGGAAGCTTCAAACTTTGAGGCAAGGATATATGATAGTAGACGAGTGCCATAAAGAAATGGAGATGCTGATAATCCATGCCAACCTGGAAAAGGATGGATAAGCTCTTATGGCTCAATTCATGGGAGGTCTCAATCTAGAGATTAGTGAGAAGGTTGAGTTGCACCATTACCTGGATATAAGAGATTTGGTGGACATGGCCATCACAGTAGAGAGGTAACTCAAGTCAAAGAAGGTTAGGAGCTACATTGGCTCAAACACCTAAGCACTATGCCATGATACAAGGCCTCCAAAAAGAAAGGAAATTCGTCCAATTGTTCAGCCCAAAGAAGTCGTAAAAGGAAAGCAAGAGGCTACTACTTCTAAGCCTCAACAAAAACCCAAGGCTGAAAGCTCAATGCACAAGGGAGATTAGGTGTTTTCGATGCCAAGGATTTGGACACATAGCTACAAATTGTCCAAATAAGAGAGCTATGGTAGTGATGGATGATGGAGAAGTGGCAAGTGTCACTTCTAGTGATGATGAAGAGATGCCACCCTTGGAAGGGGGTAGTGACTCTGATGGAGACTATGGAGCTGACCATAAAGAAACATTGGTCACAAGGTGAGCTTTGATTGTGCAACCAAGGGGAGATGACGAGTAAAATCAAAGAGAGAATCTTTCCCATACTTGCTATACTGTTGAAAATAAGGTATGCAATTTGATTATAGATAGTGAAAGTTGTATTAATGTTGCTTCTACCCTATTTGTAGGTAAGCTTAGACTGGAGACTCTAAAAAGCCCAAACCTTACAAATTACATTGGCTTGCCGAAACTGAGGATGTGAAGGTGACTAAGCAGGGACTAGTTCCATTCTCTATTGGTAACTATAAGAATGAGGTGTGGTGTGACATTGTGCCTATGCAAGCTTGTCATATATTGCTGGGTTGCCCTTGGCAGTTTGATAGGCATATGAAACACGATGGATATCTCGACAAGTACTTGTTTGAGTGGAAGGGCATGGCAATTTCTCTCAGCCCTTTGTCACCAGTCGAGACTCATGCTGACCAAGTAAAGTTTGCAAAAAACTTCAAGGTCACAAGCTCTCAAACGGAAGATGGCCTAGGTGACATGATTGAGGAAAATGGTACTAAGGTCGAGGGAAAAAAAAGAGAAAAAAGGGAGTGAGGGGAAGGAAAATAAAAGGGTAAATGCTTATGCCAATAGAAGTCAGTTAGAAGAAGTTTTGTTGGCAAAGCAACAAGTGCTTATTGTTTTATATAAAGATGTATTCTTTTCTCTTCATGATATTGACTCTTCTCTTCCTAGTGTAGATGTTTCTTTGTTGCCGGAATTTGAGAACTTATTTCTCAAAAAATACCACGGGGATTACCACTATTGAGGGGAATAGAGCATCAAATCAGCTTCCTACCTGGTGTAAGTATTCCAAATTGTCTCGCATATCGAGCTAACCCTAAAGAAATAAAGGAGATACAATGCCTAGTGGATGAGCTCATTGAGAGAGGATTTGTTTGTGAGAGTTTGAGTCCATGCTCTATACCAATGATACTGGTTCCAAAGAAAAATGGTACATGGAGGATGTGCGCAAACTGTAGGGCAATCAATAAGATCACGGTAAAGTATCATCACACACTATCCCTAGGTTAGATGACATGTTAGATGAGTTGCATGGTTCTACTTTATTTTTTAAAATCGACCTTAAGAGTGGCTATTACCAGATTAGAATGAAAGACGGGGATGAATGGAAAACTTCGTTTAAGACTAAATATGGACTGTATGAGTGGTTAGTTATGCCCTTTGGGTTGACTAATACTCCTAGTACATTCATACGTCTTATGAATTATATTTTCCATCCATTCATTGGTAGATTTTTAGTAGTGTACTTTGATGACATCCTGGTCTATAGTAGTTCGTTGGAAGAGCATGTGAATCATTTGCATGAGGTTTTTACTATTCTTAGAGAAAATCAATTGTTTGCTAATTTGGCCAAATGCATGTTTTGTATGGAATTTGTGGTTTTCCTTGGTTTTGTAATGAGTTCCCAAGGTGTTTGAGTAGATGACTCCAAGATGAAAGCGATTCGTGAGTGGCTAACTCCGACGGATGCTAATGAGGTGAGGTCGTTTCATAGTCTTGCAAATTTTTATGGGTTGTTTCTTCGTAATTTTTGATACGTGTGGACGTACGTGGAATTGCTTGAAATACCAAGTATGAATTTCAAACATTTCCCCTTGGATGAACTAGACTTTAGAATCAGCACTAAAGCCTTGAACACGCAAGATGAACAACTCAAAAATTCAAGGAAGCTTTGAACCTCCTTATGGAACGAACAAGAACTCGAGGAATCAACACCTAGAATGCTTGATCAAACCAATAAGGCAACTCTAAGCTAGGGTTTTTGAACTTGGAATCACTCTAAAAGTTCGGGGATTGTTCTTAATCAGCAAAGAACGAAAGAAGCACTCAATTTGAGAACTCACAAAATTAATTAATCATAAAAAAACTTATAAAATTCGTAACAGTGTTTTGACCTATAAATAGGCTTGCATAACAACTTGTAGAAAGTTCTAGAAACTTAACAAAGAGCACTAGTTGTAACCTAACACAATATGGTAGCTTTCTAAGAGGTTACAACTTGTAAACAAAATAGAAAACTTAACATAAAAGAATTAAACTTAAAAATTCGTCCAAAAATTGTTAATGGGCTGGACACCTCCTTTTAAGCACCATTGGGCCTCCATCTTGCATATTTAAAAGGCCTTCCAACAAGTCCAACCAAACCAGCACCTTAGAAATATGTTATGGACCACTTAGAAGCTTTAATTGGACCTTCTTTGAATGTGTATTTAATCCATAACCAATGCATAAACTCTTGGCCCAATGAACACAATTGAATAGCTTGATCACCAAGTCCATTGAGAGGCCCAAAGTCACGAATTACACCATGGCAGTCACAAAGCTCGAACGTTCCCCTCATGATCAGCCATGATTTGATCTCATCTTGGTCCAAACGAGTTGCTCCCTGAGAATATCTAAGCATCAAGATTGTAAGCACTCCCAGGATCACATCAACTTTAGTACTATAGCTACACCTCTTATCAAACTTGTAAAGAAATGTTGTATATAAATGGAATGGTAAGCATGAAGAAGCATGTAATTTGTTGAAAGTCATACTAGCCAATGCTCCTTTGTTGAGTTTTCCTAATTTTGATAAGGTGCTCGAGGCAGAGTGTGATGTATCTAGCGTTAAAATTGGAACCGTGCTCATGCAAGAGTTGAAGCCGATTGCGCACTTCAATGAGAAACTGCATGGGCAACTCTGAATAACCCGATCTATGACAAAGAGCTCTACGCACTAGTGAGGACGTTGTAGACTTAGCAGCACTATCTTCTACCAAGGGATTTTTTCATACATTCAGACCACAAGAACCTGATTCTGAAGTCTCAAGGCAAATTGAATAAATGCCATATTAAGTGGTTGGAGTTTATCGAGATGTTCCCGTACATTATCAAATACAAGTAAGGTAAGGTGAACGTGGTGGATGACGCGCTCTTAAGGACGTATACTCTTTTTACCACTATATATGCTAAGTTCCTTGGGTTTGAACACGTTAAGTCTTTCTATGAGAACGATACAAATTTTGGTCGTATTTGGATTTTGTGTGAGAAGCGAGCTCATGAGGAGTTCTTTAGGCAAGATGACTATTTGTTTAAGGGTAATAAATTATGTGTGTCTAATTGTTCTCTTCATGAATTACTTGTTAGAGAAACTCATGGGAGAGGTGTAATGGGACATTTAGGTGTCCAAAAGGTGTTGTTTGTGTTAAATGAACATTTTTACTGGCCATACATGCGACTTGATGTTCAGCTTATTGATGATAAATGCATTGCATGTAGGCAGGCAAAGTTCAAGGGTAAACCTTATGGATTGTATTCTCCTTTGCCCATCCTACTCAACTTTGGGTAGACATATCCATAGATTTTTTCTTAGGTTTACCTAGGTCTTCTAGTGATAAGGATAGCATATTTGTGGTAGTTGATCAGTTTATCAAAATGATCCACTGCATTACCTGTGCTAAGACCAATGATGCTACACATAGTGCTGATTTATTCTTTAGAGAGATTATACATTTGCTTGGTATGCCAAAAACTATTGTGAGTGATCGTAATGTGGAATTTCTTAGTCACTTTTGGCACACTTTGTGGGTAGGTTAGGCACCAAATTATTATTTTTCACTGTTGCCCATCCATAAATTGATGGCCAAACTGAAATGGTCAATAAGACACTTACCACTTTGTTGCGAGCAATCATACAGAGAAATCTAAAGAATTGGAAAGATGTTTACTGCATATTAAGTTTGCATACAATTGTGTGACTCATTCTACTACTGTGTTTTCACTTTTGAAATTGTATATGGGTTAACCCTTTAACTCCTTTGGATATTTTGCCTTTGCCAACTAATGAACGTGCAAATTTTGAATAGGAAAAAGAAGATAAAGTTTGTTAAGAAATTGCATGCTAAGATGCGAGCAAATATCGAGAAGAAGACTGGGCATTATGCACGTATGGTGAGCAAGGAACGCGTGAGAGTCATCTTTAAGCCCGATGATTTGGTTTGGGTGCATATGTATAAAGAGAGATTTCCTACTCAACGGAAATCTAAACTTAACCCATATGGAGATGGTCCCTTCCAAGTGCTAGAGAGGATAGGAGAAAATACCTACAAGATCGACCTACCCACTGAGTATGGAGGTGTAAGTGCTACTGTCAACGTTTCTGATATTTCTCTTTAAAATTTTGGTGATTCAAGGGAGAATCCTTTCGAGGGAGGAGGGAATGATAGAGATCAAGACACCTCCAAGCACAGCTCGAGCTTCATGGATCCTTTGCAAAGAATAGATGATCCGATGACACGTTCAAAGACAAGAAGGATGAAGAAAGCCTTGCATGGATTGATCATGGATGTATTAGAGAAGGAAGCTGATAAGTAATAAATTTAACTATTTTAGTATAGTATTTTATATATGATTTTAGTGATTTTTTAGCATGTTTTTAGTATTTTTGATATAAAAATGGTTCAAATTCATAAATATTCTCCATTTGATGATTTTCTAAAAAATTAGGGTTTTTACTCGGTTTTTAGAGTTTTGAGGCAAAATTTCTATTTTGAACAAATTAATGCATAATTTGTATACAATCTTGTATTTTTTATATATTTAATCATAATTTGGATCAATTAGAACACAAGTCATCACATTCATAGTAGATTCAAGGATGATTGGATTGAGAATTTCAATAGAACAACTTTTATGTTCAAAGTTAGAGGATTGTTTTGCTCAACTTTTGAGAAATTCTCATCAATAAATTCATCATAGAATTAAAATATCAACATCAAAAAAAGGTTTCAAGGGCATAAGAGGCATAACAAGCAAAAGAGAAGTGCAAAGAAGCAATGGAAGTGAAGAAATGGAGAAAACTAGGGATCGACGACAATGGCATATTTCTGTATTTTGAAAATAACTTGAGCTACAAATATTGTATTGAGATATTCTTGTGGAATTTTAAAGCTAAAAGGATACTCTACAATTCTTATGAAGACATCAAATTCTAGTTCTCACATCTTCATAGCCAACAATCCAAATTACTGAAGAACAAAGCTCTCCCAACCATGTCTCATTATTTTGGCCATATCTTTGCATCCATAACTCAAAATGATCTAATTCATGTGGTGTTGGAAAGCTAATTCAAAGGGCTATGTTTTGAGGAAAATCTGATTCGAAATTCTTCTGGGAGCAATCCGCGGGTCAAGATTCGCGAATCTACCCGTGGATCTTGTATGTTGGCCAGAAAATGACATCTTCAACTTGCAAATTATCTTCCAGCCCCTTTTGATGACTTTTTGAAGATTCTTTGCACCTACACAACTCAAGGAAACATTGCAAAATTCAAGAGAAATCTTTTTGTGATTTCAAGACAACTTTTCTTGCAAATTGTCATGCAAGTTGTCTAGATGATTAGGGTGAATTTGTCTATAAATAGGAAGCTTTTGCAAGACATTTAAAACATGTCTTGAAGGGAGAAGCACTCCCAAGTAGCATATAGTAGTGGTTTTCTTTATAGTTTAGAAAAATTTTCATTATTTGTAAGAAGACTTTTGGAGGATTCATGTGATCAATTCATATCAATAAGAAATGAATCTTTGGAGCCATGTTCTACCAACAAATGAGCATTTCTTACCTTAGCTCTTTAATTTCTTACTTGTTTATGAGTTGTTTCTATTATATGTTATTCATACAAGCTATGTTTTACTAAATCCATGTCTTAGGGTTAGATGAAGCTAATAATATGATTTGAATGCTATTATACTTGCTATAACTTTTATTTGTTTGTTCATCTATCAAGGTTTAATATTTGTTGTAGCTTGATCAACTATTGCAAATCATTTAGATGTTATTTGACAATAAGAAATGCTTATAACATTGAAAAATGGTAGATAAAACTTATGTTGTACACACATGCAAATAGTTGTACAAGTAGGTGGATTGAGGTTGCTTAATACCACAATTCATGCATCTCATAAGAGTTCATCATGAACATAATTGAACTCTAGTCAATTCACTCTAATCATATGGAGTTGTAATCCTAAGCAAGACAAGATTAACATAGCAAGGTGTTAATTCATTCAATCATATTAGTAACAATTAGTGGATTCTAAACCCTATTACTTATATTTGTGAATTTCTTCCAATTATTTTACTTCAAGTAATTGAATTATCTTACCTTGCACACCAATTATTTGATATTTTGTCTAGATAATAGAGCAAGTTGGTAGCTTTGGTACTTGCAAATTCTTGTTTTCTCGTGGGATCGACCCTAATACTTCCCCTACTACATTTGACCCGTGCACTTGCGAAAAGGGGTATTAGGTTATAAATTTTATTACTTATTTGTGTGAATTTTTCTAATTTTGATAGTACCTAAACCTCACAATCAGAAGCTTCAAAGGATGTTTCTTCACAATTGCCAAGACTTGCTACACTAATGTGGGTCAGGGATGGTGCTTTACTGGAAGGTGGAACGATGTGGGACAAGCAAAGTGTTCAAATCATGCAAGAAGATGGAGGAACGCCGCTTTTGATCGAGGCTGCAACCTAGGCCACCCCACGGCCTTGCCTATGGCTTCCATCAAATTGAAGTGTTGAAGTTGGTGAAACATTCTAACCCAGGCCACACCTCAGGCCGTGCCATGGCCTTGTCCATAGCTTTTGTTAGAAATGTTGAAGCGACATAACGTTGCTTTTGATCGAAGCCGGGCCTCAAGCTGCACCCACGGCCTTCTCCAGAACATACGAGATCGTCTTTAGTTAGGGTTTTTTTCAATATTTTGTTCATTCCATATTTGTAATACATGACTTATGCCTATTAAAGGTTGAACACATTGGTTAATACAGTTTTAGATCATTTTTCATCAAAGAGTGTGTTTTTCTTGAGAGCCCTTTATTGAGCGCTTTCTTGGTTTTTGGATTGGAACCTTCTTAGTCTTATCAAGCCTTGCTTGTGGTATCCCAAATACTCACTTAGAGTATCCTTTCATGTTTGATCGAGTTCTTAGCATAATAATTTAGGTAAATTGAGCCCACTCAACTTGGTCTAAGTTAGAACCCTAGGATCTTAGTTCTTCACTGAAGAATATTCGAAGCCTCTCACTTGGAATCATTAGACAATCTTGGCAGCTCACAATCCCGTGCGCATTACCGCTCATGATCTGTAAGTATGAATTAGTGATAAATTAAAGTGCTTAATTTATCTAAATCATAATTGATTAATTAATGAGTTATAGTTTGTATTTATTGCCAATGTGAATATAACCTAATTGGTCACACACATTAAGAACATGATCTTTGGGATAAATCATAATTAAGATAAGTACAAGATACTTATGGGGTTAATTTATGAGATAAATTAACTTAAAGGACTTATTTATAAATTTTCTTAGTCTTGTTAGAAATTAGTTTCCTAAAAAGTTTAAGAAAGCTATTTGGTTTCCTTATGGAATAGAATTTTCTAAAGGAATAGGATTTGCTTAAGGTAAGCTTTCTAAACCTATTTGGTTTCCATTTTTGTTGTTGTTTCCTAAGAGACTAGAATACTACTCTTATAAATATGTCCATGCATTGACTCTTAAATTATTATTGCAACACAAGGCAAAAATCTAGAGAAAAAAAAACTACAAAAGACACTACCCCCTTTAAAGGTGTCGCCACTTTCTTTATCTTTCTCCCTAATATTTAGGTCTTCTTCTCTTGTGTTCTATACATAATTCAGAGGAGCGAGCACTTAAAAGACAAAGAAAGCAAGCCCTAAGAGGTTCCCACAAGATTATGCTTGTGTGAATACTATTAGAGGTTCAATGCTTGAAGAGCTTTTATTGATACGCGTGGATAAACGTGGAATTGCTTGAAAGACCAAGCATGAATTTCGAACCTTTCCCCTTGGATGAACTAGACTCTAGAATCAGCACCAAAGACTTGAACACGTAAGATGAACAACTCAAAAATTCAAGGAAGCTTTGAATCTCCTTATGGAACGAACAAGAACTTAAGGAATCAACACCTAGAAAGCTTGATCAAACCAATAAGGCAACTCTAAGCTAGGGTTTTGAACTTGGAATCACTCTACAAGTTTGGGGGTTGTTCTTAATCAACAAAGAACAAAAGAAGCACTCAATTTGAGAACTCACAAAATTAATTAATCATCAAAACTTATGAAATTCATATGAATAGTGATCCCTATTTATAGGTTTACATGGATAATTCTAGAACTAGAAATTAAAGCAACTATTTAAACCTAAACATTAACTAATTAAAAAACTTAACGTAAAACAACTTGTAACTAAATTGGAAGTCTTAAAACACAAAAATAGCTAAGTTCTAGAAAGATAAAAAATGCCTCCAAACATGCAATTCGGCTGGTTGTCCAAGATCCAAAGCCCAATGGACCAAAATGTGAACTCTAATTTGATATCAGGCTTCAATCTTCAACTTAATGCTATAAAGGTTGGACGGTTGGGCCTTGATGATCCATGTATCCATTTGAGCAGCCCAAATACTAAGTTGTGAAGCTTCTTTGTAGTTGAACTTGATCCATAACCAAAGCTCCAATTCTTGACCCAATGAACACACTTGAATAGCTTGATCACCAAGTCCATTGAGAGGCCCAAAGTCACGAATTACACGATGGTAGTCACAAAGCTTGAATGTTCCCCTCATGATCAACCATGATTTGATCTCATTTTGGTCCAAATGAGTTGCTCCATGAGAATGTCCAAGTATCAAGATTGTAAGCACTCCTAAGATCACATCAATCCCTCCTCCCTCGAAAAGATTCGTCCTTGAATCTGCGAGGTCGAAAAACTAACATAAGTAACTAAAGGATTGATAGAAAAACATGCACCATTAGTAGACATACACGACACACGAAATAGATCATATAGGTCAATGCAAGTAAAAACATAAGTAGAGATTAATGCCATGTCCTCAAAAATTGAAACAATATAGAACTCAAAATTATAACTTAAAGATGCAAGAACAAATTCTAGCTTAAGAAGAATAAACATATCTAAATAAAAACTATCCCTAAAAACATGCATAAGAATGAACATGTATGAATGATGAATAAGAAAACCATGAGTTTTAGCACCTAAACAACCATGAATGTAATCAAAATAACATGCATTAACAAGATAAAAATCATGATCAAAGAAAGACTTATGGACAGAATATGCAATAACACAGAATGGATTATGCAAAATGCATCCTAAAGTATAAAAAACATCGTCAATCAACTCACTAAAATAATTCAAATGGTGTAACAAAAACATATGAATATTGTCAACACTAGAACATTTTGCAAGAATAAACACATATAAAAAATGATTTTTAGAAGTTAAACTCTTAGTATAAGCAAACTACAAATTGTTAGTTTGACTCCCTAAAATTGTGTATATGGTCTAAAATAATGCAAAACATATTGATAAACACAAGAGTTATCAATATGCCTTGGATAGAAAATATGCACTAACATGCAATCCCTAAAACACACAATATGGCATGATATATCACATAAAATAAATCGAAAATCGTCCAAAAATGAATGATTAAACACCAGAAAATTGTTTGGACTACTTGCATTAGATGAATTTAAACATACTAGATGCAAAACATAATCATCTAGACTAACAAAACAAATATGTAAGAATCAACTAAGTTGCAAATTAAAACAACTAAAACAAGAAAATTGAGACCACAAATCAGTTGAATCCATCAAAGTTGTCAAGCTCAATGTGGCATTTGAACTTGGCTTCAACCCCTTCAACACAGGTTCATCATCTTCAAGGTAAATTGAAGGACGAGTTACATTTAAACAGCATACACGTGGCATTTCTCCTTATGAACTAATCTACAGAATCACCACAAAAAGACTAGGAAAAGAGTTATAAAGTGAGTTAGCAAAGTACACTTCTTCTTTAGAGTACATGGATACAAGAGTTATTGATCTAGCTAACAAAATACTCTTGTTTTCTCTTTTCTTTGCTCTTGTAGAAGAAACACTCTCCTCACTCTTTTTATATTGCACGACTTCCCTCTCACTCTTTTCCTCATTCTTCTCCTTATCTTGCAATTGAAAATCCCTTGCAATCTTTACTTGATCGAAATGAGTTTCGCATGGCAAGATTGGATTAAGAATAATTTTTCGTTTATTCCACTTAAAAGAGTAGTTGTTCTTATATCCATCATATGAAACTCTTCTATCACATTGCCAAGGATGCCCTAAAAGAATATGGCATGGTTGCATTGGAGCAACATCACACCAAACTTCATCTTTGTACTTGCCTATTGAGAAAGTAACAAGCACATGCCTAGTCACCTTGATTTCTTCTTGATTATCAAGCCAATGAAGTTTGTAAGGCTTGGGATGCTCCACAGTCTCCAAGTGCAACTTATCTACAAATAAGGTACTAACAACGTTAGTACAAGAACCACTATCAATGATTATACTACATACCTTATTGAGCACAATACAACGTGTATGAAAGATATGCTCTCTTTTTACTGTCTCCTCATCCTCCTTAGGTTGCACATTCAAAGCTCTTCTAGTAACTAATAATTCTCCACGATCACCTCCAAAGGAATTTGCTTCTTCAGTATCAGAACCTGCTTCAAGATGTGGCATCTCCTCTTCACTATCATCAGAAGTAACACTTTTGACATCCCCATTATCTAAGATCATCATAGCCCTTTTGTTTGGACAATTTGCAGCATAGTGTCCATAACTTTCACATCTAAAACAATGTACCTCACTAAGCTTTAAGGTAGGCTCATTCTTACTCCTTGCTTGAGGCTTTGATGAAAGCGTTTCTTGCTTGTCCCTCACGGATTGAGTAGAAGGTCCACGAGTTTCCCTTCTTTCAAAGGCACGATTCTCCCATTGAGGTCATGACGATGATGATCCAAAGTTGTGTGGCTTCATGGCTTTGAGTTGCCTTTCAATCTTGATGGTCATGTTCACCAAGTCATTCATCTCCACATAGTGATGCAACTCCACACGAGATCTAATTTCAAGGTTTAGACCTCCCATGAATCTAGCCATCAAAGCTTCTCCCTCTTCGTCCATGTTAGCTTGAATCATCAATTTCTCCAATTCTTTATGGTACTTATCCACATATATGGTACCTTGCCTCAATGTTTGCAACTTCCAATGGAGATCACGTGTGTAGTAACTTGGTACATATTTCTTCCTCATGATCTTCTTCATCTCAGACCAAGTAGCCACGGGTTTTTCTCCATAGTTGATGTGATTTTTGTTGAATTGATCCCACCAAATGCTTGCATAATCAGTAAACTCAACAATAGCAAGACGTACCTTTTTCTCCTCAGTGTAGCTATGGATGCAAAAATATGCTCCACCTTTCTTTCCCATTCCAAGTAAGCATTAGGATCTAGTCTCCCTTGGAAAGATGCAATCTTCATCTTTGTACTCCCTAGATTGCCATCATGAGGTGGTTGGTTTCTCACCCTTCTCCCTTTGCGTGAGATTACTTCCTCATAGTCAGAATCATACTCCTCATGCTCACAAACTTCCCCTTCATAAATAGGTTTCTTGGAAACCCTAGCTTGGGCTTTAAAGGCAGACTCCATGCCTTCCATTCTAGCATTCATTTGAGGCAATTGCTCTTGCATGGCTTGCCACATGAACTTCATGTCAAAGTTTTGTTTTATACTTTTGTTAGACATGATGAATAAACATGCAAAATAAGGTTAGTAGCACAAAATAATAATCCAAGAAAAATAGCCTTACCACTCCCTTAGTGTATACACTCAATCCTTGTGTATCACTCAAAGAATTGTGGCTTTTTCCCTCAAATGTGCTCACCCCTAAGCCTTTTACCACTTTTGAGTAGCTCCTTTGTATGTCCTTTGATGAAAAGAACTAGCTCAACTTTCCTTGTAAAGCTCCAAGAAGTCAAAACCACAAGAGTAAGTGCAGAGGTCAAAGAAAAATAAGCTTAGAATAATTGTTTGATCAAGAGAGGTCAAAGAAAATAAGCACAATCAAGATTGACTCAAGAAATCACAATTTAGAAACCCTAATGTGTGGTATTCTTTTGTGAAAAATCTTGATTTTTAATGTTCTCTTAAAAGAAAATAATATTCTTGTGCAAAAACAAAAATTACATTCCAAAAAGAACAAGCGCACACAAGAAAACACTTTCCTTTTATAAAAAATCACTGCACTTTCCTTTTTTGGTTCACACTTCCCCTTACTTTCCTTTTTCCATGTCACAGCTTTCCTAATCCTAAAGGATTAGGATTTCCCTTCTATTTAAGCACCAAAACAGCTTCTTATTGCCCTTTTTTAAGATCAAACAAGCTGGAAAATTTTTAGAAAATTCGTAGGTAAGAATTATAAAAAATTCCAGCGACTATATTCAACCAAAATCCAAGAACCAAGTTCAAGAACTTGATCCTACCAATCCCAAATAGAAATCTGGTCCAAAAACACAATAAAACAGCCCAAAAACTCATGAAAATCGTGCACAACTTCCCTTATTCAAGGCACAATTCAATTGCAAAAGATGTTCCAAGAAGAACAATGCAAGAAGTTCAAGAAACAATTTTCCAGCAACAATGTAGTTCAAGAACTTCAATTCTAGACTCAAGAACTTCAAGAAACTTATCAAGATTTTCAAGAAACTTGTCAAGAACCTCAAGAAAGCTCAAGAACTTGTTCAAGAACTTCAAGAAACTCAAGAACAAAATCTGGACAGTTTCAAGACTCCAAGAAATCTACCAAGTAAGTCCAAGATTCTTCAAGAAACACCTTGTAACACCAAGAAATAACCAAAAATAGTTGAATAAAATTATTTGCATGGCTTTTAAACCTTATGCAGCCTCTTTTATTCTCCTTTTTCTTTGATTTTTCTTTGTGCTTGGCTTTTTCTTTTTGAGCACGCCTTTTTTTCATTTTTTTCTTTTTTTCCACCAAGACCAACACAAACAACCCAAAACCTCAAAAAACTTCGATCCAAGGCTTGATTGTCCAAAAATTAAATTTTCTTCAAAGAGTTTTAACACAAGAAATTCAAGAAACACAAAAAACAGTCAAAATTATCAAGAAACCACACAAAACTTAAAATTCTTGATTGAAGACAATCAAGAACGACACTAAAACCCTAAAAAGAATCAAGAAAGCACAAGAACAAGACACAAAACACACAAAAAATACACGGATTAATTTGGATAGAATAAGAAGACAGGAAAAACACACAAGAAGACAACTTGTTGTCCAGTCTCGAGGCACTTTGACAACGACTCAAAGAAAGAAAAACAAAGAAACAAATTACAAGTTGTTTAACTAGACTTGAAACTCTTTGACAAACAACAAAAGGAAGAAAAAAAAAAAGGTATATATCCGAATTTTTCCAAAGGAAAAATTGGATTGGAAAAACCTGAAATTTCAAGAACTTGCTTTGATACCAATTGATACGCGTGGATGTAGACACCAAATTTTGACACACCATTTATTTTTCAAACATTGGGGAGGTGTTTATATTTTTGAGATCAAATTCTAATTATTCAATAAAAAAGGGGAGAACAAAATCAATAATCTTGGGGGGAAAAATAGTAATTATTTACCTGTAAATATTTTTCCATTAGTTTTAGGTTTTTAAATTCATATTTTTACTTTCATACGTATTTTTAAATTTTTTGTGATTTTTTCGAGTTTAATTGGTATTTTTCTTCTGTATTTTATCAGCACAAGGGCAAAATAGTAATTTTACCTCTCGAACACCATTTTCGCTCATTTTAGATCCCAAATGTATTTTTTCTGACTCTTTAAGCATGTTTTTAAATTTTTTTTATTTTTTCGGGGATGATTGCTATTTTTTCTGTAAATACCGCGTTAAATAAAAAAATTGTCATTTCACATTCCAAACATATTTTTCACTAACTTTTGAGTCCTAAATTCATTTCCTATGATTTTAAGTTTATTTTTAATTTTTGACAATTTTTTGAGGCTAATAGCTATTTTTTGTGTATTCTTGTCCTTTAGGAGCAAAATCGTCTTTCCACACCTCAAACCGATTTTTGGCCAGTTTTAAACTCTAATCTTTATTTTTTAAATATTGAAATCTACTTTGAATTTTTTTGGCAAATTTTGGAGTTTATTGTCATTTCTTTGTATTAACTTTTGATTTTTTGGGTCAAAAATATTTTTTAAGAATAAAAATTAAGATTTTTATTACCAGTGGCATTTTTATTATTTTGTTGTATTCTTGGAGGCTAAGACTGCTAGCTCTATAAATACCCCCCATTAAGAAGAGAAAAAAGGAGAGAAAAAAAAAAGAATGAATACCTAGAGAGTTTTTTTTTTTAATTTTTAGTTTTTTGGTTTTATCTTTTACACCCAAAACACTAAAAACACACTTTTTTCTACATTCATTTTCAAGCCTTCACCAAGAACAACTAGAACACACACTAGTGTATCTTCAAACCTACACCTAGAACACCTAGAACACACACTAGTACATCTTCAACCCCATAGCTAGAACACCTTAGAACACATACTAGTACATCTTCAAGCCTACACCTAGAACACCAAGAACACACACTAAATTCCAAGACCATCTCACACACTCCACACATTTCTCTCTCACACACCACACACATTACGCACAAAACAGAATCACTCACATTCACCAATCTCACACACTGTTTCACACACAAAAACACACACTAAATCTCATTCACATCCCACACTTCCCTCTCACACACTACACAAATTCATATTTTCTCTCACGCACATAATTAATTTCACACATAGACTTCACAAACATAGTTGATTCACACACGGCCACGCACACATCCACACACACATCGCACACAAAACACATAATCAGCTACACACAATCAGAACACACACTCATTCACTCACTAAACCCACGCACAGGCATACACACACAAACAACACACAGGCACACACACTCAGTAATACACACACAAACAACACACATGCACACATACTCCCACAAAATCTTACACACAAACACAGTCATACATATACACACACTACACACTAATCTCACAGACATACACAGTCCAAAACACACACACACTATACACACATAGATTCACACACTAAACACATGTGACAAAAACACAAACAACTCACATTCATAACCCAAATTCACACACACAGTCACATCATTTGCACACTCATAGCTCTTAATTCTTCATCCACAAACCAACCAAAGCATCCAAGTTCCAAACCTCTAATAATCTACCCAACACTAGCCCACGCCCACAACTTGCAACACATAGAATACAAACCATAAACCTCATCAGCCACATACACACATGTGGATTACATACACACAAAACACAAAGCATACATGCACACCATCATACGTGTTAGTGTATGCCCTAAAACCAAGATGGTTTAAGGTGTTTTGTGTTACGCTTATTTATGTTATATTTATTCATGTGGTATTTTTCTTTATCATCTACACTTGTGTTTCCATGTTACTTGTTTGATTGATAAAGTCTTTAGAATATTGACTGTGTATTAGAGATTGTAAGGGTTACAATTATGAGACTCTAATACATAAAGTCATATTCTTAAATATCCCTAGTCATAGTATTAATGAGATTGGACATCATTAATGCGGATAGACTAGCACATACTTTGCCTCTACTTATGGTAAGTAGTAGTTGATCTCATTGACTATGGTGTGCGTGACACTTAAGCTGGTATGTGGATGCTTGTTTGAGAACAAGTTCATTGGATTGATACGCCAAGAGTTTCAACTATAGTGCCAATGGTTGAACTCTTAATAGCTATGGTGTAAGTGATCCTTTGACTTGAGATTACCATAGTATCTTGAGTGTGGATTGCTATACTTTGACTCTATTCCTCGATGCCCGTAAAAGGGTAGCTCATAGGTTAGAGATTGGGTATAGTTTGAAGCATGGAAAGGTAGTGAGTAATCAATATAGGATTCACCACTCCTTAATAGGAGAGTATATCCCTATATGGCCACTTGTTGGAAATATTAACTCATAAATCTTTTGCAGAAGTGATAGTATAACTTGGAAGTAGTTTCAAGGTTATACATCATGGAGAGTTATATTTCTGGAACAAGAAAATATAAATTAGTCATTATTAAAGTATGCACCTATACTTTTAGACTAATTGGGATATAGTGTGGTGAAAGGATATTAATTACACGGTAACATTGTCATTGAAGGGTATGGTCTACCATATGACTTTCCTATTCACTTGGGTGGTCATGATGCATTGCTAGATGCCACTCATGATCTATAAGTATGAATTGATTAATTAGTGAATTAATGATAAATTAAAAGTGTTTAATTTATCTAGCTCAATTAATGAGTTATAATTTATACTTAGTTGCCAACGTGAATGGAACCTAATGGGTCACACACATAATGAACAAAATCTTTGGGTTAAAATGTAATTAAGATAAGTATGAGATACTTATGGGGTTAATTTATGAGATAAATTAACTTAAAGGACTTGTTTATAAATATTCTAAGTCTTGCAAGAAATTGGTTTCCTAAAAGAAATAAAGTAACTAATTGGTTTCCTTATGGAATAGATTTCCTAAAGGAGAAGGATTAGCTTAAAGTAAGTTACCTAAACCTTCTTGGTTTCCAATTAGCTTTATTTCCTAAAAGACTAGAATACTACCTCTATAAATAGGTTCATGCTTTGACTCTTGAATTATTATTGCAACACAAAAAGAAAACTAGTGAGAGAAAAATTGAAAGAAGAAGACACGCCTCATTCTCTCTCTAGGCGTCTCTCTCTCTCTCTCTCCTAACTGTTAGGTTTTTCTTCTTCTTATGTTCTTAAATAATTCAAGGGAGCTAGCACTCAAAAGTCAAAGCAAGCAAGCCTACAAGGTTCCCAAAGAAGTTGTTCGTGTGGATATCGTTAGAGGCTCTACGCTTGGAGGGCTTTTTCGTGGTAGATCTAACATCTTCTTCGAAGGATCTTTGCCTAGAAGCATAGAAATCTTCTGTGCTTAAAGTAATCTTCATGCAAACCCCCTTGTTAATCATATAGATATGTCAAAGAGATCCATGGTTAAGGTAATAAATTTTTATTTTTCCACTGCGTTACCTATGCTATTACCTTACAATACGCACCTACACTCTCAATCTCACACACAGTCACACATACAAAGCATGCTCATTCATACGCACACACATTCATCAATCAATCAGCCATAGTCAGCCCTAAAATCACCACCCAAACCACCCGTTGTTTTGATACCAGTCAATACCACACCTCCATAACCACCCAAAATGCCACCCACCATGAATGCCATTACCCATCAGAACCACAGCTCTCACCAGCATCAAAATCATGTCCCAAAATCACAAAACAAACACAAAACCACCTGCAAAGCAAAAATAGAAACCCAAAGTCATTCACAACAGTCACAAATAGCACACAAAAGTAGCCTGCAATAACCACGAAAATTACCCAAAAACATCCAATACCACCAATTTCCATTGTCTGTACTTCCAATCAACCAACAACACCACCAAGACATCCAATCGTAAGCACCCAAATCAACACACCACAATCCATTAAACCCTCAAGTCGCTACCCCGAAACTCCATTTCGCATCACCTGACAACAATGAAAGTCCCAAAAATGGCTAATTTCTCAACTCCTTAATAGCTTGCAACCCCAAACATCATATGAAATTGCCACCCAAAACCACCAATGCCAACTGCCGCTGCCAGTAGATCATTCCCACCTTCAGCCTCCAATCACCAAAACCAGTGACCATTATCACCAATGCCTCCTACTTTGCAGGTATATTCATTGATTTCTCTTGCAATTTTGTGTGATTAACATTCAGTATGCGAGATTTGTGTACAGAATCTTGCTTGATTTATGCTGTTTCATTCATGGGTTCGAAGGAAAAGAGAGTGAGGTAGGGAGAAAAATGAGATAAGAGGGAGATAGAGAGAAGTTGCGAGATAGAGAGAGAGAGAATGGTGAGACAGAGAGAGGAACTGAGAACGAGTTGGAAAAGAGGCAAAAAGAGAGAGAGAGAGAGAGAGAGAGAGAGAGAGAGAGAGAGAGAGAGAGAGAGAACGGCGAGAGAGATCAAGAACAGAGAAGGGAAAGCTAGAAAAGAATAAAGAAAATAAAGGGAGAAGAGAAATTGGCTGGAGAGAAGAGGAAGAAAAGAAAGAAAGAAAAAAAAAAGAAAGTAATGAAGAAATTTGAGAGGAACAGAAGAAAGGAAAGAGAAAGGAAAAGGAAAGCAAAATCTGAAAGAAAGAGAGACAAAGGGGAGAACTTGAGAAGAAGAAGAAAATGCTTGGGAACGGCTTCCATTTTTGGTTAAGATTTTAGGATTTTTGTTGCTGAAGTGTTTTAGGAAACTTTGGGCAAACCGATTTAGTTTTTGGGAGGGGGTTTCTAGTAGTTTTGTTTGAATTTTTTTAGCTATTCAAGTTTAATCAATTTCTATTGGTTTCTAATTCTTGATTTACTTTAGTTTGGGCTAATGTTTAATCTAATTAATTAGTATAATTTGTTTAATTAATCTAGCTTAATTTATTTTGGGGAATTTTTATCACAGATAAGTATATTTATGTTTAGGTCTTTGTCTTGCTCTAAAGTTAGTGACATGCCCTAAAGATTTTTCATTGACTCTCTTAGATTTTACATCCTTTCAATTGGGTCCCTAATTTTCAAGTTGTGTCCCGAACTTGTTAGAATTTTATTTGTTTTGCCCCCTACCTAGTTTTAATTTACAATTGTGTCCCCACATTTATTTAAATTTATTATTTGGCCCCTAGGTGTTTTTGAATTTATTTTTTAAGCCCTTAGTCTCATAGAATTTACATGTTTATCCCAATTTGTCGATATTTACATACTTTGTGCTTTATTCATTTATATCGTGATACATTAACGTGTGTATTCATTTTCTTAAGCATTTATATTGGATCTTCAAGAGGTATCCCTATTCCTTGTTAATCTATTTGTTGTGCCCCCAATGTACCTTTATGTGATTTTTATGCATTCTCTTCATATATTTCTTGTTTTACATACTTTTTGCGTATTTGTTTACTTTATACTATTTAATCTTAAATTTTATTATTTGGCAAAAAATGTACTATTTTTGTATTTAGTTAGTCAATGTAATAGTTAGATAATATTTCTTACATTTTAGAAAAAATTTTGTATTTAGATAGCAAGTGTAATAGATAGGTCATTTTTTACGTTTTCCCCTCAAATTGCAAATCAAATCCCCCGATGTAATAATTAGGGTTTAGGTGCTTTTGTGTGCTTATATGCTTATATATTTTACCGCTTCCTTAGGATTTCGCATCTAGATATTATGTTTACATGTGATGTGCTCCTATGTGCTCTTATATGTTTTTATATGCTCGTTTGCTTTTGATTTATGTTTTATTAGTTTTTATTATTCCGTCACCACACTAGTCCAATGCTAGTTGTGGCTTTATCGTTTCCCCACTAGTCCAATGCTAGTGGAAATCCCTAGAAGGGCTAGTCCAACACTAGACCCTTAGGGCATTTTAGTGCTAGGTGCATTCGTGTGTATTTTACATCATTTCATACACTATTCTTTTCTTTTTTTAGTTTTAGTTTAGTTTTTCATCATTTTGCATGATTTTTATATGTGTATATAATCATTATTATTTTCTATTTGACAATACATGACATTTAGGTTGCATTTTCATTTAGACATTTAAGACATTTGTGTGATCCCACTAGAAATAGTCACCTACTCACATGGGAAGCGGTGGCGTACATGCCGTTCCCCCCATCCCCCCGGCGTGAGTAAGGAACAGTCAATCACGAGTTTTAGTTTTCCGTACCCATTATGTTGCATTCCCACTTTCTTCAATCATTTATTATTTATATTACTATCTTCTCTTCTTTTTGTATTTCATTTTTGCATTCACACTCATGACTCCCTCGAGGCCTCACCTCAGGTTTTGCAATTAATGCGATAATTCCGATCAAGTCTTGACGAGACATTTCGACCCTTTCGATAATCACATTTAGACTTACGATTTGTATTCATATAGATACATCCAAACGCGATAGAACTTAGGGTTAATTTAGGAAATTTTGATTAAACCTTGCAACTAGTCTCGGCTAGGTGGAAAGGGTGCCTTAGGAACAAGCCTTTGCCTTCCCTTTCTTCAAATGTGACTCCCGAACTTTTTTCTCTCATTTTTCGTAGATCGGAGTCGAAAAAGGATTTTCAAATATTTTTTAATTTTTTAGTTTTTTGTTTTGTTAAATGATTTTTCGGGTGACTTGGTACACCCTAACTCAATACCAAGTGGTGGCTCTATTTTTAAAATAAAACCCTTTTTCAAAATTAGTTGGCCAAAACTGTCGCACTTTTAGTCCTGGCCTTATTTTCTTTTAAAATACCATTTTTTCAAAATAACACTTTTTTACTAAAAACTCAATTTTTTCACACACGCAGAGTTCTTCCAAAAAACATATCTTTTTGAAAAGGGTCACCAGACTAGACTGCCTTTTAGAGCGCAACAGTCAATGACCCCACCCGTGCTTATCGATTTGGGACGCGACAGCGGATAAACGTAGAATTGCTTGAAAGACCAAGTATGAACTTTGAACCTTTCCCCTTGGATGAACTAGACTCTAGAATCAGCACCAAAACTTTGAACACGCAAGCTGAACAACTCGAAAATTCAAGGAAGTTTTGAACCTCCTTATGGAACGAACAAGAACTCAAGGAATCAGCACCTAGAAAGCTTGATCAAACCAATAAGGTAACTCTAAGCTAGGGTTTTGAACTTGGAATCACTCTATAAGTTCGGGGGTCGTTCTTAATCAGCAAAGAATGAAAGAAGCACTCAATTTGAGAACGCACAAAATTAATTAATCATCAAAATTTATGAAATTCGTATGAATAGTGACCCCTATTTATAGGGTTACATGGAAGAACTTAGAAATTAAAGCAACTATTTAAACCTAAACATTAACTAATTGAAATACTTAACTTAAAATAACTTGTAACTAAATTGGAAGTCTTAAAACACAAAAATAGCTAAGTTCTAGAAAGATAAAAAATGCCTCCAAACATGCAATTGGGCCGGTCGTCCAAGCTCCAAAGCCTAATGAAAAAGGACTAGGACAATTGAAGGGACAACTCAACAAAAATTTACACAAGTGGGACCAAGGAACGCGATACGCGGATGACGATCTGCGGATGACCATCCACGTATCTCCATCCGCGGATCGTCACCAACTTTCCAAATTTCAGCTGTTGCAACTTGCTTCATCCCCAGCTGTTTTTGTAGACTTTTGAACTGTATGCAGGTTTTGCAAGTTGAAGATTGCATTGGAAATACAAATGAAGACTTTTATGTCCAAGAAGGCCTTCAACTAGGGTTTTAATCATTCCAATTCATTGAATAAAAATTGCAAGTTGGAAAGTGACTTGTAAGATCCTTGTCTATAAATAAAAGTCATTTGTGAAGAATTTAAGGCATGCTAGGATAGAGAATTTGTAGAGAATTGCTAAAATTCTCCTAAGCCATAATAGAGATATTGTGAGTTTAAGAGAGTTTCGTGTTCAAAAATCCTTGTAGCAACTCTTGTGAAAGAAATACAAGTCTTGAAGCCATTTCTACATTGAATAAGCTTTCTTCAACTTTGTATCGTTCATTTAACTTGATTGCTATGGCTAGTTGTGTTCAAATCATGTGTATTGATTTGGAGACAACTATGTTGAGCTAAATTCTTATTCTAGGGTTTCAATGAAACTAATGCTTGAATATTAAGACTTGTTGTTGATTAAGCTTGCCATTTCTTGCTCTTGTTTCTTCAATTATTCAAGATTTAACCTTTGTATTTGAAAGGTCATCACATGCAAAGCATCTTAGTTATTAGGAATGAATTAGGTTTGTTCTTAATAATAGAAAATGAATGATTGAGCTTAAGTACTAGCACATGGAAATAGTGTTATGCTTATGAGGACTTGATGAAGCAATTCATGCATACAAAACAACTCTATCATGGTATTAGGTAGGTTAAATCAATTCATTGTGAAAACAAGTTTTGATACAAATGGAATTGCATTCCTAAATAAGGTAAGTTCAACTAGGCAAGTGTTAATCTCTATAACTTAATATATATATCATTAGTGGATTCATAACCCTAGAACTCCTTCATAAATATTTTTCTATAAGAATTCTTGCATTTCCTATAAGTTCCTCCTAGTTAATTTGATTTTAAAACCAGACTTGTTCAAATTAATTATCGCTTAGATAATAAAGAAAGTGATAAAACTCTAGTAATTGCACCTTGTTAGTTCCATGAGGGATTCGACCCTAATTTCCTATACTACAACAACCCATCTACTTGTGGTAAAAGTTGGGAGATTAGGTTTTATTACTTGACTTTTGTGTAAACTTGACTTGATTTTCTATATCTAATCTACACCACGTCAAGTTTTTGGCGCTGTTGCCGAGGAACCACGGCAATATTAGAGTAAAAAACCAACTTTATTAATCTAACCTTGTTAGTGTATGCCCTAAAACCAAGTTAGTTTTTGGGATTTTTATTACGCTTATTTCGTGTTATACTTATATATGTGGCATTTTCTTTGTCATTTAATACTTGTTATTAATATTACTTGTTTATTTGATAAAGTCCATAGAATATTAACTGTGTATAAGAGATTGTAAGAGTTACAATGATGAGACTCTTATTACACATTAAGTTATATTCTTAAATATCCCTAGTCGTAGTATTAATGAGATTGGACATCATTAATATGGGAAGACTAGCACATACTTTGCCTCTACTTATGGTAAGTAGTAGTTGATCTCGTCAACTATGGCGTGTGACACCTAAGCTGGTATGTGGATGCTTGTTAGAGAACAAGTTCATTGGATTGATCCGCCGAGAGTTACTATTCATAGTGCTAATGAATTATACTCTTAATGGCAATGGTGTAAGTGATCCTTAGACTTGAGATTACCATGGTATCTTGAGTGTGGATTGCTATGCTTTGACTCTATTGCTCGGTGCTCGTAAAAGAGTAGCCCATACGGTAGAGATTGGGTATAGTATGAAGCATGGAAGGATAGTGAGTAATCGATATAGGATTCACCACTCCTTATTATAGGAGAGTATATCCCGGATTGGCCACTTGTTGAAATATGACTTAAAGAATCTTTTGCGCAAAAGTGAAAGTATGACTTGAAAGAGTTTCAAGGTTATACTTTTATGGAAAGTTATATTTCGGGAACAAGAAATCATTAATTAGTCATTTAAAGAGTGCGCACTACACTCTTAGACTAATTGGGATATAGTGTGGTGAAAAGATATTAATTACACGGTAACATTGTCATTGATAGGTGTAGTCTACCATATGACTTTCCTATTCACTTGGGTGGTCATGATGCATTGCTAGACGCCACTCATGATCTATAAGTGCAAATTAATTAATTAGTGAATTAATGATAAATTAAAGTGTTAATTTATCTGGCTCTTAATTAATTAATTAATGAGTTATAATTTGTACTTATTGCCAACGTGAATGGAACCTAATGGGTCACACACAACAAGAACATGGTCTTTAGGTTAAATTGTTATTAAGATAAGTATAAGATACTTATGGGGTTAATTTATGTGATAAATTAACTTAAAGGACTTAATTATAAATATTCTAAGTCTTGATGGAAATTAGTTTCCTAAAAGGAATTAAGAAGATATTTGGTTTCCTTTTGGAATAGGTTTCCTAAAGGAATAGGATTAGCTTAAG
Organism: Mitragyna speciosa; assembly: GCA_024721245.1. Classification (NCBI taxonomy): domain Eukaryota; kingdom Viridiplantae; phylum Streptophyta; class Magnoliopsida; order Gentianales; family Rubiaceae; genus Mitragyna; species Mitragyna speciosa. Next base: position 12,684,753 of record CM045571.1, read on the forward strand.
GTAAGCTTCCTAAACCTTCTTGGTTTCCAATTGCTCTTGTTTCCTTAAAGACTAGAATACTACATCTAGAAATAAGTCCATGCCTTGACTCTTGATTGATTGATGAAACACAAGATAAAATTTAGAAGAGAGAAAAATTGAGAGAGGCATGTTTTCTCCCAAGAAAAACGCCACACCCTCTTCTCCCTAAGAGTTATGGTTTTGTCTTCCTCCTCTTCTTGTTCTTGTGTTCTTCGTGATATTCAAGGGAGCTAGCACTCAAAAGGCAAGGCAAGGAAGCCCAAAGGTTCCTAAAGATCATGTTCGTGTGGATACCGTTGGAGGCTCTACACTTGGAGGGTTTTTCATGGTAGATCAACACCTTCATCGAATAGGATCTTGCCCTTTGAAGCATAGAAACCTTCTATGCTTGAGGTATTTGTGCTAAACACCCTTTAATCGTATAGATTATATCAAAGAGATCCATGGCTAAGGTAATAAATTTTTAAATTTTCCGCTGCGTTACTCCCCTTATTACCTTACAAACCTTACTTTATTCTACTAATTATTTTGGTTTCTTGTTTTTTGTAGTGCATGCATAGATCTTTGAAGGTGTTGGTGCCATTTGATTAGGAAATTGAAAGAACCGCAAGGAAGGCTAGGAGATAAGCTCAAAATCAAGCAAGGGTGGAGGAAGCAATAGGAGATACTTCGGAGGTAAGATCACCAAGAACCACCATGGCAGAGGTAAATCATAGAATTCTACGTGATTATGCTTTACCGGTAACATCGGTTCCCAAACAAGCATTGCACGACCACCAGTAAATACCAACAATTTTGAACTCAAACCGGCCTTAATCCAAATGCTAAGACAAGAACAATTCGGAGGTAATGCAACGGAAGATCCTAACTCACATTTGGCTAGTTTTTTACAAATATGTGATACGGTTAAATATAATGGAGTAACAAATGATGCAATTAAGCTCAGATTGTTTCCATTTTCACTAAGGGACAAAGCAAAACAATGGCTTGATTCATATGCAACTAATCCTTTTACAACTTGGGCCGAATTATCCCGAGCATTTTTTAATAAATACTTCCCACCAGGAAAAACTGCACGATTGAGAATGGACATAACCAGTTTTACCCAAAGCGAAGGAGAATCATTATATGAGGCATGGGAATGATTCAAAGAACTATTAAGAAGATTCCCTCACCATGGCTTCCTAGACTGGTTAATTGTACAAACATTTTATAATGGACTTAATTACCCCACAAAAATAAATATTGATGCAGCTGCAGGTGGAGCACTTATGGGAAATTGGCCGAAGAAGCTCAAGCTCTAATTGAAGATATGGCGGCTAATCACTATCAATGGGCAAATGAAAGAGGTAACTCTAAAAGAGTTAGGTATGTATGAACTCGATACCATTAGTATGTTAAGTGCTAAAGTTGATTCGGTTTTTAATATGCTTAACAAATCAAATGGTTCTAGTTCTAATGTAAGTGTTGCATGTTGTAGTACTTATGGTGGAAATCATGATACAAATGAGTGTTATGAGCAAGTACAATATGTTAACAATTACAATTGTTTATCTCAAAATAATCCTTATTCTAACACTTATAATTAGGGATGGAGGATCACCCTAACTCTGGATAGAAAGAACAAAGACCCGCTAATCCACCAGGTTTTCCTTCACGTAATAACACTTCCGAGTCTAAATCTTCTTTGGAATTAGCAATGGAAAAATTTGTGAATGATGCCCATGAAAGGTTTCATAAACATGATGTGAAAATTTTTGAAAGGTTTAGAAAGTTAGACGGAAAAATAGATACAAGGTTTAGAGAGCTTGACTTCAAAATAGGGCAATTAGCGGAAACTATGAACACTAGGAATCTGGGGGCACTACAAGAAATATATTATTTTGTGACACTGGGAAAACTATCACTAAAATTATAATTGCGTCACAAAAAGGTTTTAGTGACAGCTTTGTGACGGTTTTCTATGCATCGGCAAAAAAGGTGTAACAAAAGCTTTGTGACGGTATCGTAACTGTCACCAATAATATTTATGACGGTTTATAAAATTTTTTTGGACACTTTTGAAAGTGTAACAAAAAGCAATATTTATGACGGTTTATAAGACTTTTTAAGACACTTTTAAAAGTGTAATAAAAAACAATATTTATGACGGTTTATAAGACTTTTTGGGAGACTTTTAAAAGTGTAATAAAAAAAAGTATTTGTGACAGTTTATAGAAGTTTTTGGGACATTTATAAAAGTGTAATAAATAACAATATTTGTGATGATTTGTAAAGCTTTTTAGGACACTTTGAAAAGTGTAATAAATATGTTTGACTTAACTTTTTTGTGACGATTTCAAACCGTAACAAAATATTTATTTCCTACAATATTTAGAACGTCACCAATATGTTTTGTTACATTTCAAAAATCATCACAAAAAGATTCAATATTTTTATGATATTCTTTTATGGTCTGGTAAATGTGACCAATAAGATATAGGAATGCTGTTCTTATAGTTCCATTGCAATTTACATACACATACTTGAATAAAATTGACTAAATAAAACACTTATCGAACTAATATAAATTGAAAGCATGAGCTAGTAAAAAATTGAATTTCAAATTATATTGTTGAATCATAGATAAAAGTAATCAATATATTATTCATGTAAATACATCCAATCTTTGAAAAGCATAATTATTTACCAACTACTAATGTAAATTACTGAGAAAGTGTAACTATTTGCCAAATGCCAACATAAAGTACTAAAACAAACTGTATTAATTATATAAATCTAAACCTAAACCTTGAATAATAACTTGAAATTCTTCATAGTTACTTCTCCATAACCTGCAAAAGAACATGATACCTAAAAGATGAGTTCACAAATGAACTTATTTTCAAAACGACAATATAAGATCTAGTAATTCTAAAATCAATAAGGTCAATTATAAAGTATCATTTAACGAATCTTTAAAGAGATCAACAGTTGAAATTTCAAATACGTTACTAGAATGCCAAGCAACACATTTGTCAACAGCTTCTCCAACTCTAAGTACACCACGTTGAGGCCTCATCAATTAATCATCAGGATCAATTGCTTTTTTCACATACACTTTGTAAAAGTCAGGGCCTAATGGTACTCCTCCTACTTCATCATTGGGATCCATACTAACAACAATACCTTCAGCAACAGTGCTTTTTGGTATTTGATAACAAAGCAAGTATACTCTAGTTCCAACCTGTCAATAAAGAAATATACTTTTATCATCATCCCACATAAAATAATACATACATTGTACAATTTGTATAACATATCCAATCATTTAATACTATAAAAACATCATTTTGGATGTCTAAGTAATTTTTGTATAATACCATATGGCTTCATAGGACTGAAGTCAAACACATCATTTGGCATCCCATTATGAATCTGTTGCATAATCATTTTACAAAAAAAAGTTAGCATGAAGTCCTCCATAGCATTTTTTCATGCCAATGAAATTACATTATAGCATTGAGAAAAAGACTTCAATCAACAAAAGATGCTATAATTATATCTAAGTTTGCTTATGTGTAAAACAAATGTAAATGAATTGATCAACAATTTTGACTAGCTATTAATAATATACTATGGCAATAGAATTATATACATAATAAAATAGTGTTTATAAATAAATCATACAAACCAACTCATAAGGAATAGGAGAATCTGGTTCATAGCATTGTTGATCTTCCTGCTCTGATCGTCTTTCGTGCAACTTAAGTTCTTATTTCTTAGAAAAAAAAAATAGAGAATGTTATTAAAGTACTAAATGAAACTGCATGGTTAATCAAACTTTTAGCACATTTCGTACAAAAATATCCTAACTAAATCATTACTAAATAATAAAACAGCCATATTCTAAACGTTCAATCAATCCATTCCATTATTGATGCATTCGGTAATCATTTTTTCTCCTTTGAGGACATCATAACTAAATTTATTTGCATTAAAATATGAATGGTACATTGTTTTGTTTGTCTTCGCTCTACACTTGTCACCTTAATTAAATTTGTGTCTTGAATTGCCAAAAAAAAAAAAAAAAACTGGAGGAAATGGCAATTTTCCAGAAATTTGGTCAAATTTTCTTTAGTTGTAGTTTTTCAATAACAACAATAGGAAAGACAAAAATAAAAAATAAAAAATAAAAAAAAAATAGTGATGAGGCTAAGGGCACAATATCAACTTGCAAAGCATTTTGCCACAATCTGGATAGTTTTATGTGGTTGCATGGTATGTAATCAAACCCATTACATCACTATAAGTCTTCTCTGCTATTGTCTCCTCTGCCTCACAACTCTTTGCCTTAGCTCTCTCCTTAAGCTCCAATGGCAAAGATTATTAATCACATCAAATCCCAATCCAGTTTTGAAATCTTTCCTTACTTTTGATTGATTTTTTATTTGGGCTTTCACTATTTCTCCCTCAGATCAAAGTTTTTTCAGTTATTTTAATCACTTGAACAAAATCTTGCTACTTCTTCGCTTTGTTTACTGTCAAAATCGTTCATGCCAAAAACCCATTTGGCTATCGGGTTTTTTAATTGGTTTCTTGATTGGAATGAGAATAAATATGTGCTGAGAGGTGGGTTTTGGTTAAAGATGCAAAATGGCGGTTGTATATGTTTCTTATGAAGCCTGCTTCAGTTGAAATAATTGTTTTCATTGCTTAATATGTTTCTTAAGTTTTTTGAACCATCAAATTTGTAACAATAAAAAAATTGGACTGATCACGCCGTATAATTGATTGTAAAAAAAAATTGGATGCTATTCTTTTAGGCATTATTTCAAACATCTAGTCAACACAATACACGATAAAATTATTCAACTCACTTTTAACCTCAATTAACCATCATCTTTTCATCAATCCAAGATGCAATCTAGAGTACAAATTTAACCCAGATGGAAACGAGAACAAATGTACATAAATTAAAGTGGAAAAGTGGAGGAAGATTGGACATGATTTGCAAAGAGATTTCCCAAGGGTCTTGTTATCCTAACTCCTGGGACTAAGTAAATCCATCCAAGAGGGCGGGTGAGGGGATTAAAAGGCAAAAGAAAAAAAAAATCTTTGTGCGATTTATGGACAAAATAATCAGGAAGTAAAATTTTTTACTACATCTCATCCAATTGAACAAATTCACAACCCTTGACACCCAAATTGAACAAGACATCAATTAAACTGTACCTGGATTTTAAGGGGACTTGCACCACGAGTTGAAAATGGATTAATTCACCAATTCTAACTTGATGTATGCATGGCTCACAAAGCTATGTCAAAAGAGAGATGGAATAAGGAAGAGCCACAGCAAAAGAGTTTTAAGTGAGAGTGGAGGGGAAGAGAGAGTGTTTTGCGGGAGAGAGGGAAGCCGAAAAAGGAGAGGTGATGGAGAGAATTAGGCATGCGAAGGAAGGCCGTGTGTGCTCTGGACTAGAGAGACATATGGAAAATTTTATTTTTCTTAAAAAATTAAAAAAAGAATTTTTTCTTACTAGCGGTGGGTAGCCAATTGTGGGTATTTCACTACAATTCAAACTTATCACAAGAGGTTAATTTAAATAATCTATTGCATCAAACTTATTTTATCATTAATAATACTTAGTCTCCTCCAAATAGATTTTCGGGAAAATATTCCCGCTTCAAGTTTTGTGACAAAATTTTAGTGATATCTAAACTTCATAAGTAGATATACTTATTTTATTAAATTTATTGATAGCATCATATTTTATCAATATAACATGGATTATAATGACAAAGACATATCACTAATTTATCGACGGTGACTATCGCGAAAAAATAATATTATATTATTTAATTAAAAGTATTTTTTATACCAAAACTTTTTTTGATGGAAAAAAAAGTGTCATAAACAATGGAATTTTTTGTGATGAATTAAGTAGATGTCATAAATAATAATAATTTTTATTACACTTTTGCACTTTTGCACTCGTTATAAAATATGTCGTCACGAAAGAATTGTTTTTTGTGATGAATTAAGCAGATGTCGTAAATAATACTTTTTGTTACACTTTTATAGCCGTCATAAAATATATCGTCACAAAAGGGATATTTTCTTGTAGTGGGGAATTACCAAGCAAAACGGAAACAAATCCTAGAAAAGATGTTCAAGAAATTACCCTTAGAAGTGGAAAAGAGTTAAAAGAACCAAGTGTTGAGAAAGGAGAAGAAATTAAGGAAAATAAGGAAGAAAATGAAAAAGGAATAGAACATGAGGAAAAAGAACAAAATGATTTCATTGAATTGGTTCCTATTCCACCTAAGGTTCCATTCCCACAAAGATTGAAAAATGAAAGACTTGATAGAGAATTTGAAAAGTTTGCTAAGGGTCTTAAGAAACTTCATATTAACGTTTCTTTTGTAGATTATATCTTGCAGGTTCCAAAATATGCAAAATTTCTCGAAGACTTGATGTCAAGGAAGAGAAGGTTGCATGATTATAAAAGCATTGCTTTGATGGAGGAATATAGCGCACGAATTCAAAATAAGTTGCCTCCCAAGTTGAAAGATCAATGTAGTGTAGACGCCAAATTTTGACACGCCATTTATTTTCAAAACACTAGAGGGCATGTTTGCACTTTTTGGGACAAATTTTAATTTTTAATTTTTTAATAATCTGGGGGATAAAATAGTAATTTTATCTATAAATATTTTTCTATCAGCTTTTGGGGGTTTTAAATTCATATTTTTACTTTTATGTGAATTTGTTAATTTCTTATGATTTTTCTAGATTTAATTGGTATTCTTTATATTTTTACCAACACAAAGGCAAAATGATAATTTCGCTTCGCGAATACTATTTTAGCTCATTTTTAGTTTCAAATTCATTTTTCTGATTCTTTAAGCATGTTTCTAAATTTTCTTGATTTTTTCAGAGATGATTACTATTTTTTTTTGTAAATTTTCATTTTTCAAGGGCAAAATCGTCATTTTATAGCTTAAATTTATTTTTTGTCAAATTTTGAGTCAAAAAGGCATTTTTGAATGTTTGAAGCTTACTTTTAATTTTTGATAATTTTTTGAGACTAACATCTATTTTTTGTGTATTTTCGTTATCCAAGGGCAAAATTGTCATTTTATATTTCAAATTCATTTTTCACTAATTTTTAGGTTCCAAAATTCTTTTTTAGGTTTTAAAGCATGTGTCTAAATTTTTCCAACTTTTTCAGTGTGACAGCCCCACCTTACCCAGAGGCGCACCAAAGGGCTTAGCGGACTGCCTGCCTGGCTCTTGGCAGAACTCAAACAAACACTCACTCGGAACATCCAAGCATACTTAACTCAAATAAAATACATTCATAATGAAATACATTCATTTAATTCATTCGAAAGCACAAGAATCACAAGAAGTTTACATCTCCAAATATACATAGCATTTACAATAAAAGCCTACACAATTAGGCTATCAAAATACATGAAGCATAACATTTACTATATCCAAAAGCAGCTTTTCCAGCTTTAGTATTTTGGAAAACCTGGTTAAAGAAAATAAATGAACGGGATGAGCTATAATAGCCCAGTGACTGCCCAAGTCATGCAATCATACCAGGAAGTCATTATTATATTGAACAAGATAATTGACAAGGTAAATAGACAGGTTATGAACAATTTAATTAACAAGTAGTCAATGGTGGATACAGGGCTCAACTACGGGAGCAAGCTCAACCGCATGAGAAGCAAGTACTGTTCATGTAACCATGATGTTAGGACCGAGATAATAGCTCAGGTCTTTATCAAAGGACATGCCAGTATTATCACGCAAGCCCTAACCACCGTTCACCTTATAACCTCCGTATAGGCTATCACATCCAGGGAAGTAATCTCAACCTTGGAGGGCCAACACGCAAGAAAGTTCAATCCGGAGTTGGCCTCTTTGAGGATTCACAACTCAAAGGGAAAGAACGACACGCCCTAAAACACCCAGCACCTTATATCCTCCCAAGCCTATCTGGGTTGACTATCCATGAAGTAACGATAAAGTTAGTCACGGAAGTCTCATGCACAAGTAACACGTTGGACAATGAAAGTATATAACACATTGCGGAATAGATGCGATAAAGTACACATCTCTCCTCAAGTAACACATGTCATAAAATAACAATTACAAGTATGGCATAATATTTCATAATATAACATTCTCAAGTATGACAAAGCATTTCATGCATCATGCACACATAGAGACACTCACCTTAAGTGCTTAAGAAAATATTTCGTAATACGGTCGGGATTCACTTTCGGAGCCTGAAATTCAAAAGAAAATAGTCGTATAAAAACCCGACTAAAATCTAAGAAATTCGATAAGAAAATTCGAGAAATACCTCAAGTATTTCTAGGGTTTAATTTCTAGGGTTTTGGAGTTTAGGGTTTTACCCTAGGGTTTAGGGTTTTCGAAGTTAGGGTTTTTCTAACTTTTAGGGTTTTGATCGAAAGGTTCAATTCACTAATAGCTAATCTACGAAAATTTCTGCACGTTCTAATCACTAAATTACAGCTTATAAAGCTTTAAATCATAGCCTAATCACTTTATTTCTTAGGTTTTACCGAAATTTCGACAGCATCTTCCCTATAAATCGGACTAACCTCAAAATTTTTAACCTGCAAGAAAAACATCCAAACAACCCAATCTCAAGTAGTTCTACCAATTTCACATCAAACTCACTTCAATTTCACCCAAATTCATCACAAAAACACCTAAACTACTCCAAGTTTCTTCAACTAAATCATCCTTAATTCATGCCATTTCAAGTTTAAATCACTATCTACAAGCATACAAGTCCATAAACCTTATATTCATGGAATAAAACTTCATATTTCATGGCTAAAATAAATCATACTTAACAATAAAGACATGGCTTAGAAGCTAGAAAACTATGATCTTTTACTTGAAATAAAAAGAGAAAGTCTAGGGAAATACCTTTAATAAGGCAAGATTGTTGCTTAGGAGGAAGATTAACTCAATTTCTATGGATGAAAAGTGATCAAATAGAAGCAAAAGCTCCAAGAAAATGATAGCAAATGGAGAGAAAAGAGAGAAGAGAGAAACCGGCCAAGTGAAGAGAAAAGAAGAAAAATAATAAGCTAAGTAAGTAAAGAATTGAAGAGAAATTGGAAATAATGGTGGTCCAATCAAAGCAAGACAAAACCAAAGTAAATCTTGACTTTCTTACCATGGAAGACTACACTTGGCTAATGGTCATTAGAAGGGATTTTTATTATTTATCCTATACTGAAATCTTGCAAGACATTCTAGGTACAAATCTTAAAGGTAATGGTACAACATGCTAGTAAAATAGAAAATCATTCCTTATTATTTTTTTCCACCTAATTCGGCCCTTTTTTTTTTCTAATGAACATAATACAAAATAAATGGTTTTGGCATGAATTTCTAGGGTGTTACATTCAGGGTGAATTGCTATTAAGAAATTTATTATTTACATTTTTCTTAATTTTTTCATTTTTTGTGAGAGAAAATAGATTTTTAAGGATAAAGTTGTAATTTTGGTAGTTAAGGGCGTTTTGGTCTTTTAGCCATTTCTTGGAGGTTAAGACTTGTGCACTATAAATACCCCCACTTGGGGATTTTTAAAAAGGGAGAAAAAATAAAAAGCCTAAGTAGATTTTTTAGTTTTTAGTTTTTTGACTTTATTCTCTTACACCAAGAACACCAAAAACACACTTTTTTTCCTACATTTTTCTTCAAGTTTTCACCAAGAACACCAAGAACACCTACTAGGTCTTAGTGTATCTTCAAGGTTTCACCTAGAACACCTAGAACACACACTAGTGTATCTTCAAGTTTTCACCTAGAACACACACTAGTACATCTTCAACCACACACCTAGAACACCAAGAGCACACACTACTCACTCTCTCTCACACACAGTCACAAACACTCACGCTCACAGTTCATACACACACATTTACACACACACACGTCATTTACACAAGCTCCAAACACACACACACACCTCAGCACATACACACATTCACATATAGCAGAAACACATAGATACACACACATTCACATTCACATCTTCACACACACATACACACAGAGCCAAAACATATAGAGTCACCACATATACATACACAAACGCACCACACGCTTTTTTCACATTTTACACACACAATTCACATACAATCTCACACATTTCAGCACACATTTCACACACAATTTCACTTTCCAATCACACATTCTGACATACACATTCACACAGTCGCAAACACACACAGTAACACTCTCTCACATACCTCATTTCACAAAACACAAACAGCTCACACGCACAACCACACACTAACACCCAGTACAATCACAGATTCACTCACACATAGCACACACAATCTGTAATCACAGTTTCACACACAACATACACTCACACAACACACTGTCTGCCTACTAGCACACACATAGTTCACGCAATGAACTCACACAATACACACGTTTACAGCATCAGTTCCACCACCAAAATTCACCAACAGTCAACTTCAAATGACCAAATGACCACCCAATTTCATCCCCCATGTGAAACCACAACCACCAGCAACAATCTGTAGTACCAAAAATGATCCTTCACCAAACATTTGCAAAATCAATCATAACCCCAAACAGCAACTCTTCCTCAACCTATCCCCTGTACCACCATCGACAACAGACAGAACCACCATCCCTTCCCCCTTTTTGCTCACAACTGGCCTAGACAGTCTCAAAGCTATTCCCTCCTCCTTACCCACAAACCTGCAAAAAACAAAACAAAGGCCCAAAACAGCTCCATTCACCTCGTTAACCAACTGTCCATAGACCACCCCAACACCACCAAATGCCACCGTCATTGACAAACCTACTAGAAAATTCACCATCCCACTTCCTTCTAGTATCAGTCAAACCAAACCTGCAAACAGCCAAACAAACACACAAAATGCAACATCCAAATTCAACCAAAACCACAACAAAACCCACAAGCACCACTGTCCGCCATCTGCAGAGAAAAAGCATCACAACAACCAACAAAATGTCAAACTACCGGACACACCAGCAACAGCCACAAGCTCCATCACTACCGAAAATCGCCCTTCATCAAAAATCATCTCCATCGAAGCTGATCCCCTAAATTTAGGTAATATTTTTTTTCTTTTCTCTTTCAATCCATGATGATTTTCTGTTTACACCGTCAATTAGTGATGGACAACCATCGAATTTAGAGGATGTTGAGGTTTCATTGGTGGATTTAAAAATTAGGTTGAATAAATGTTGGGGAAAGCTAATTCGGGTAAGAGAAGAGAATTAAAGGGGGATGACTAATTATTTAAAATTATGAATCTGCGATGTGAAGTTTGCAACTGAAAAGCACACAGAGAGCTGCGAGAAAGAGAATAGACCAAAGAGTAGAGAGAGGAAAGAAACAGAAGAAGAGGCGAGAATCGGGAAGAGGAAGAAAAGAGAAAGCTGAAGGAGAAGAGAAAACTAGAACAAGAGAGGGAGAAATGAGAGAGAAATAAGAACCAGAGAGAACCAAAGGAAGAAGAACAGAGCGAGAGAGTAGAGAGAAGGAGAGAGACGGAGAAGATGAGAGAACGAGAGAACAAAAATAAAAAAAACAAAGACAGAGAGCAAATCGGAGGGGAAGGTTGACTGGAGAGGAAAAGAAAGAACGGGAAAGCAGAGAGGGAAGGAGAAGGAGAAAAGAAGAAAGAATTGAGAGAGAATAAAGAGAATCAAAAAAGAAAGAAAAGAATAAGAAGGAGAGTGAGAGAAATGGGGGCCGAAAGAATGAGAGAAAATAGAGAAACAGAGAGGTTGACCGGGAAGATTGAAGAGATAGTCATTAAAAAATGGAAAAGAGAATCATAAGAGAGAAAGATGAGAGAATGGGTGAGAGGATAACGCAAATCTGGAAAGAATGAATATGCGACAAAGTGATAAAAGAATTTGAGGTTAAAATTAAATTGATAAATCCGATTTTAATGTTGTTTTGTTTTTGTTTCTTGATTCGCACTTTAATTTAAATTCAGTTTCTTGTGGATCTTGGTTTGATTTAGTTTTTTTTAATTAGTTAATCCAGTCAATTAGATTAATCAGTTTTCAATTTAGTTTGTGGTGTGATTTTGTTTTTTTTTTATTATTATTTTCTTCTACGTTTGTTATAAAAAGGGGATATTTACATTCAAGACTTAAATTTTATAGATTGCCCTGTTTGAGTTTATTTCCTTTCAATTAAGTCTTAATATTTTTAGTTTGACCCCCTAGATTTAATATTCTTTCAATTAAGTCCCTCAATTGCAATTTGGCCCACTTTTGATAAAATTTATTGTTCTATCTCCTCAATTTATTTTAATTTTGCATCTCTACCCCATTAGATTTATTTGTTTTCATTTTACCCCTCGAGTCTTATAGAATTTTATTCTTAGTTCCTTTAGTTGTTAGAATTTACTATTTGCCCTCCCAATTTGCGTTAATTATATTTTTATCCCTAGACTTGTTTAGATTTTTTAATTTTTGTCCCAATTAGTTTAAATTTGCAATTTGGCCCTTTAGCTCTTTGCAAATTTTATAGAACTTTACATTTTACTCCAATTTGTCCATATTCATATATTTAGGTTTTATTTATTTGTATTATGATACCTTGACGTGTGGGTTCATTTTTTTTAAGTTTTGGTACCGGGTCTCCGAAGAGGTATCCCGACTTCTTGTTATTTTCCTCTTTATGTGCTCCAATATGCTTCAATGTGATTTTATGCATTATTTGCATTATTATTTGTTTATTTCTTATTTTATATACTTGTTGCGCATTCACGTAGTTAATTTGTTTAATTTTGGATTTTTATTATTTTGAAAAATATAATATTTTGTATTTAGCTAGTCAATGTAATAGTTAGGTTATTTTTCTCATATTTTAGCAAGAATTGTGTAATTAGATAGAAATTGTAATAGATAGGGTATTTTTAATTTCCCCCCTTTAAATTGTAAATCAAGCCCCCGGTGTAATAGTTAGGGTTTATTTGCTTTTGCGTGCTTATGTGTTTATTTCTTTTACTGCTTTCCTTAGGATTTTTGCATCTAGAACATTATGCTTATGTGTTATGTGCTCCTATGTGATCTTATATGTTTTTATATGTTTAATTTACTTTTAATTTATGCTTTAATGTTTAATTCATGATTTATGGTATTCCGTCACCACACTAATCCAACGCTAGTTGTGGCTTCATTCTTTTCAGCTGGTCCAACGCTAGTGGGATTTTTTTTTTAGAAAGGGCTAGTCCAATGCTAGACCCTTGGGACATTTTAGTGTTAGGTGCATTCGTGTGCATTTCATATTTCACACACTTCTAGTTTTCTTTCCATTTGGCATGATTTTCTTATTATTATTATTATTTATTATTATTCTTATTTTGATACAGTTTTTTAAATACATGACATCTGGGTTGCATTTCACTTAGACTTTAGGATATTTGTGTGATCCGACTAGAAATAGTTGCCTACTCACGCGGGAAGCGGTGGCGTACAAGTCGTTCCTCCCTTCGTGAGTAGAAATATTCAGTCACGAGTTAGTAGTTCCCCGTACCCGTCACGTTGCATACCCACCTTCTTTCTTTACTTACTACACATTATTATTTTCTTTTCTTTTTGCATAACATTTTGCATAAAAACTCGTGACTCCCTCAAGGTTTCGACTCGGGTTTCGCAGTTAATGCGATAATTCCGACCAAGCCTCGACAGAATATTTCGATCCTCCCAATACTCACATTTAGATTTAGGATTTTGCATTCATTTAGACACATCCAAAACATGATAGAATCTAGGGTTAATTTAGGAAAATTTGATTAAACCTCGCAACTAGCCTTGGCTAGGTTGAAAGGGTTCCTTAGGCGCAAGCCTTTGCCTTCCCTTTCTTCAAATGTGACTCCCGGAACTTTTTCTCTCGTTTTTCGTAGATCGGAGTCGAAAAAGGGTTTTAAATGATTTTTTATAAATTATTTATTTTTGTTTTTGTTAAACAATTTTTGGGTGACTTGGTACACCCTAACTCAGTACCAAGTGGCGACTCCATTTTCTTTTAAAACCCTTTTTCAAAAAATCAGTTGGCCAAAACTGTCGCACTTTTAGTCCCGACCTTGTTTTCTTTTAAAATACCATTTTTCTTAAAATACACTTTTTCTACTAAAATTTGATTTTTCTCACACACGTATGGTTTTTCTAAAAGCCTTTATTTTTGAAAGGGTCACCGAGACTGGACCGTCTTTTCGAGATGCGACAGTCAACGACCCCACTAGCACCCTTTGCTCACGATTTTTTAGGACGCAATAGGATTTTGGCGACTCCATTAGGGATCACTAGTGAGTTCGAGCACTATGTTTAATCATATTTTCCTTATTTAACCATTCTATTCCATCGCGTTTGGATGTTAGGATTGCATTTTTTCTTTTTTAGGTTTTTAGGTTTTTCTTTTGCATCTCACACACTTCCCGTCTCTTGGCTACTTACGTAATGTATGTATGATTTATTTACTTTTACTTTATTCGACCGCGCTTGCATTTGGGGAGGGGATTAGTCACCCTTAGAGCCCACGCTTTATCATTCCCTCTTCTCATAAGGAGCACTTCATACGTGCATTTGATGTTTTTACCCTTTTTCTCTTTTAGGTGGTTGCCACCCACCCATCCCTTTAGGACTAGGATCGATCTGCCTGGACATGTGGCCATCGCATTTGTGCATGTAGCGGTGTCTAGGGGATCACTCGAACCACCGACCGAGGCCCTTGGAATTGACGGCTTTGTTACTTTTGGGTCCCTAAGTCTGAAGGTTTGGGAGCCTTAAACCGTATCGTAGGCTTGATCCACTTGGATATGTGATCGAGGCACGATGTGCACGTGATCATGTCTAGGAGATCACCCAAACTCTCGGCTTGAGTCCACAAGTCTAGAGATTTGGGCTTTAAAGAATAGATCCACTTGGACATGTGGCCAGGGCACGATGTGCACATAGCAGTGTCCGAAGGATCGCTTGAGCCACCGACCAAGGGCTTTTGGGATTGATGACCCTTACCCTTAGGTCTGAAGGCTTGGGAACCGATAGCCTAATCGAGTCTCGATGCATTAGTGAGCCCAACCTCATGCATCCATGTAAAATAACCCAGGGTAGAGTCAGCCTTACCCTGTCAAGTACACTAAGGCATGAGAGGAGGGAACCAACCTCATTTATTTTCCTTGTTATGCCATTTACTGTTATCTATGTGTATTATTTGTTTCTGTTAATATGTTATATGTTATTTGTTGAATAAAGTAACATAATTTCTTTCCTATTTTGATTGCATTCACAACCATAAAATAAAGAGCCCTGGCATTGTGCTCTCGGAGGAAGCCAACCCTCTTTTGGCACGTTTAAATTTCATTTTCATAATTAATTTCTTCGAAACAGAATTTCATAAATTTTTTGCAAATTGCATTTTGTTATAAATACCCAAGGGATCAATCATCGTGAATTTCTTAAAAATCCTGAAAATTTGATTTTTCGTCCCGTATATTCTTAAATAAAAATTGTAGTTTTTAAAGTCTTTTCAATATTTATTTACTCATTCTTGTTGTACTTGTTAGTTTTATCCGAACCAAATTTTCTGAGTGTCAATAAATATACCCAAGCGGTCAAATTTTTGCATAGTTTGCATTTATTTAAAAAATATATATATATAATATTATGCGTCATTTTTGCCTTATCCCCCACCCTCCCATCCCACATTACACAAAAAGTGATTTTAACACATATTTCATTCTATTTTAATAAACTGACGTTCTGACATGTAATTTCTAGATAAAGTCATGAATTTTATTTTCTTTCAATGTTGTGTTGTGTAGTCTTATGGAGGTTCATTTTTTTTCAGTCAAATAAATTTGAAGTTAATAATCTTTTGTATAATTCATGTTCCATCTTTCTCAAAGAAATTCTGCAACATTTTCAAATCTTGCATTTTTGTATATTTTAATCAATTTTAATAATTGGCATCATGCATAAACTCTAGAGGGAATGCCATGTCGGGAATCCTATGATAGAAAAACCGCCTTTTGGTCTTAGGTACTTAACCCTAAAAGACATGCACGTTTATATTTTTGGTAAATCCTGGCAGGTGAGACCCTAGGTAAAGTAATATGAGCAGAATGGAGGCATCTCTTCCCGATGGATCTAGCATATCTACGATTAAAAGGGGGATCTCACCCTAAAGGATTGCATTTCACGCTAGGCCTACCCTTGGCATAATAAGGGCTCCCTCTAGGACATGCATCCGTTTTTGTTTTTACTTATACTAATTTTGATTTTTTTTATTTTACAGGTCCTCTAACAGAGATAGTAAAATAAGAAAGACATCTGATACATTTTTGGTCTTACGTTCGAGTATTTTTAAATTATGATCTAATTCCAAATAAACCGTCACATGTTCGAGACCCATAAGGCCGTCAAAAACATGACTGCCCTTTTGAATTATTTGAAGGGTCATGGACAATCGATTTTTTTAGAATTGATAGTGCCTAGAACCTAGATAGGTGAGTTTCGTTAGGATAAACAGTGTGATAAGTGAAATTGTATTTCATGGCTGGACAATTGTAACAAGAATAGAAATAATTTGGATGCTAATAATTGCACTCCTTCTGTAAATTTAAGATTGCCTTGCGTCCAAAATTTTTCTCAGATGAAGTGTTAAATAAATTGCTTTTTTGAAATTTGTCGGTGACATTTGATTTTCCCTTCATATTTTTTGTATTTAGTTTTTGAAAATGATTTTTCTTCAAATCTTTTTGTTATGTTGAGCAAATAATTCTTTGATGAAGCCTCAAAATAAATCACGTTTTTCTCAAAGCCTAATGTTAGGTTTGTATAATTGTAAAGTTTTCTCTTTTGATGAGTTAATTCAAAAAAAATTGTTGTATATAAATGCCTATGGTCTTTGGATGTCATTATACTTGAAATAAATGATTGTTACTTTGATATCTCTCCGGATTCCAAAATAACACAAGCCATTAATGAGGAGCTAGAATGACACCGAAGAGAAATTTGGACTTTGTGTTAAGGATTCTGAATGGTACAAAAGGAAAATTCAAGCTTAATTTAGAAGAGGTAGAAACCATGAACATTGACACCTAGATATCAGTCAGGGAGTTAAGTCAAAATGCACTTTTGCTTTGAAGATCTACAAAATGTCAAGCCAATTTTGATGTATGTTTGGACGATTCAAGCACAATAAAAGAACAAACATGCAGGGGATGCCACTTCAACCAATTCACGAGGGGAGTTTTATTGTTTCATGTCCACAATTTCTTATTCACCTTTGGAATGTGTTGTATGAGTTATTGTGAGGTTAAGATAGGGGATGTCACACGCTTGTGAGTTATGACTTGCAATTTTGATTTTTGTCTAATTCCCCTATTGGTTGAAATTACTTTATGTACTTTGACAAATGCTTTCTTCAAGTAGTAAGAAATAATTATTATATGGTTTGGAGTTTTGTTTTTATACAAAATATATCATGTAAAGTGGTTGAAATTATGTCCAAAATTTTGCATGTTTGATGAAAATTTTCTTTTCTTTACTTGATTTCACACATTAAATATTGATTATGGTCAATTAGTGCATTAATGTAATATGCGATATGGCATCTATTATGAGGGATTTTTATGTTGCAAAAAAAAAACAGAAGAAGAAAAAAAAAAGGAAAGAAAAGAAAAAGAAAAAAAAAAGAGAGAAGAAAAGAAAAAAATAATAATGCACTTTTTTCTACTCCAATGGTTCGTGTGCTTAGTAACTAGGAGTCTTCATCCAAAAATGTCGACTTTCGTGTCAAAAGGTACTTGAATTATGAGTAATGCATCGTAAATTTGAGTAAGTAAATTGTTGAGTAACCAGGAGTCTTCATTTAACCGATGTCGATTCTTGCGTAAAAAGGCAATTGTACTTCTCAGATACAGTTTTTGCTACTTACTTAGAGATTGAGGTAGTTGAGTAACCGGGAACCTTCATAACCAATGTCAGTTTTTGCATCAAAAGACATTCTCGTGTATTGAGTGATTAGTTTGATATTACAAATATCCCTGAAGAAAAAAAAAATGAAATTGATCATAGACATGTGATGCTCTCCGATTGATCATATGATTCATTTACTTGTGAAATTCGGTAAGGCGAAGAAATTTAATTGAATTGGCTTAATTGCGATATAATTCTTTCTCCTTTGCTTGATATTATGTGTATTAAAGGCAAGACAATAAATTGCATAATGGTCATTTACTTGGTCTTGAGGAATACATTTTAGAGCGTACATGTGTGGTTTCAATGCTTGAATCACTAGTTGAGCTTACATTTTTCGAATGGTTGAGAACAAACAATGATTCAAGTGTGGGGGAATTGACAAGTGTCAAAATGATGCATGCTAATACATTGGCAGATGATGTTAATATATCTATCCCAAATCAACAAGGGAAGATTTGCCTTACTGATGCCAAATATTCTTCGAGCACTGATCTATTTTAATGGAAAAAGAAGAGATCATCTCAATTTTGGACACTGGCATTCGTTCCATTTCTTCTCCTGAAGTCAGTAATTCGGAAGAATCCTCTGGTTAGGAGAATGTGACAAGTTGAAGGCTTAGGGATGAGAAAATTAGTATGCCGACATGGAATTCATTGGGGAGTTGATGACAACAGTTGATTGAGTTTTTTTGTCTACATTGATCAGTTGTGGCAATGTCAAAATTCAAATGGGAATGACATCCAAAGATCAGAAAGCATCTTTTAAGCCATTATTCCAAAATTGACTTTTTTAAGAAATGTTTCATTTAATTGTATTTCATTTAGTCTTTGTGTGTTGTTTATTGTACATAAGTTCTTTTACATTATTGCATGTGAAGCATTTTTTTAACCAATTCATGTTTTAAAAAATTTTTGACATTTGCTTTGTTTAAATTTGAAATAAAAGCAAAGGCAATCCTAAATTTATCAGAAGTCAGAGTCATACATGAACGGAAAGATTATTTGGGAGATTTGATCTAAATTGTGAACTAGAATGCATTAAATTTGGGACTTTGCAAAAAGTGAAGCAAAGGGCTATGTTCGACGTTTAAGGTGGCAATGCTCTTGTTTATATGTGCCAGAGACCGTCATGTGGTGGCATCACTGTTGTTATTGCTGGTGTTTTTCTCTTTTTGCAGGTGCGATCACATTATCTTCAATTGGTGCCTTTGTCAAAAACAAAAACTGGGGCAAAAATTTTTGAGAAAATTTGATTCAAAAATCGATTTTGATGCTTTATGCTTGAAAACATTTTTGAAAAGGACTGACTTCAAATTTACACTGGGGCAATTTTTTTTTTTTTTGAAGGATTGACTTCAAATGTAATTCACCTGGTTTACACAAAAAAAAAATTGAAGGATTGATTTCACATGGGCTTTGATGCTTTGAACAAGGCCAAAAGTTTGAAATGGATGACTTCAAATTGATTTGAGTGATTTTCGATGCCTTATACCACGCCAAATTTTGATTGAAATGATCTCAACTTGATTTGACTATCAAGGTCAATTTTGAAAAGATTGATTTTTGACAGTGATTGAACACTGAGAAATGAGGATTCATACTTGATGCGAATGCAGACACTGAGGCAAAAAAAAAAAGATGAAAAATGAAAAAAAAATGAATGAAAAAAAAGAAAAGAAAAGAAAAAAAAAAAGAAAAAGAGAGAAGAAGACAGAAAAGAAAAAAAAAAAGAGAAGAAAGAGATAAAAAAGAAAAATCAGTTTTTAAGTTAAGTTGAATGCTTTGTTTAGCATTTATTTAAATTTCTCTATGTCTTACATTTTCATATGCATTTATTTTGTCCAGCAGCCTGGGCACCGCTTTCTGCATTTATTTCATGAATTTATTTTGTCCAGCAGCATGGGCACCGCTTTCTGCACTTACTGTATGAATTTATTTTGTCTAGCAGTCTGGGCACCACTGTCTGCATTTACTTCATGAATTTATTTTGTCCAGCAGCCTGGGCACCGCTTTATGCATTTACTTTATGAATTTATTTTGTCCAGCACCCTGGGCATCGCTTTCTATATTTACTTCATGAATTTATTTTGTCCAGTAGCCTGGGCACCACTTTCTGCATTTACTTCATGAATTTATTTTGTCCAACAGCCTGGGCACCGCTTTCTACATTTAGTTTATGAATTTATTTTGTCCAGCAGCCTGGACTCGCTTTCTGTTCATTTTAGTCTGGCAGCCCAAACTCTGTATTTAGTTTATGAATTTATTTTGTCCAATAGCCTGGGCAACCGCTTTCTGTATTTAGTTTATGAATTTATTTTGTCCAGCAGCTTGGGCATCACTTTCTGCATTTAGTTTATGAATTCATTTTGTCCAACAGCCTGGGCATCGCCTTTTGCATTTAGTTTATGAATTTATTTTGTCTAGCAGCCTGGACACTGCTTTCTACATTTAGTTTATGAATTTATTTTGTCCAGCAACCTGGGCACCGCTTTCCGCATTTAGTTTATGAATTTATTTTGTCCAGTAGCCTGGACTCGCTTTTTGTTCATTTTTGTTTAGCAACCCAGACTCTGCATTTTATTTTTGGCAACCCATAATAGTTGTATTTATTTGGTCCAGCATCTTGGACTCAGTTTAGGTTGTTTTAGTTTAGCGATTCAAATATTGCACTTCTTTTTGTGTTTTGCTCACAAGTTTTGAAAAGTGTGAATTCCTGTGTTGCCTTTTACATTTATATTTTGCATCCATGATTCACTGGTTCCGAACTACATTCGACCTGATTCTCTTCATCGGGATACATAGGTAGCTCTTTGAGAGCTCGGTCACACGTTTTATGATTCATCTATTCATTGGTTTACGTCTCATCACATTTATGCACTATGCATGATTAGATGTCTTGTTTACAGGTGGCTTCTCAATTCCATGTACAATTGGTAAGGTAGATTTTTCAAAAGCTTTGTGTGATTTGGGGGCTAGTGTTTCATTAATCCCTTTATCGGTTGCAAGACAATTAGGATTAAATGAGCTTAAATGTACTAATATTACCTTGCAATTAGCGGATAAGTCTATTAGACACCCATTAGGAATGTTAGAAAATGTGTTGATTAAAGTACAAAAATTTTACATTCTAGTGGATTTTGTGGTGTTAGATCTATGCCAATTATTCTTGGTAGACCATTTTTAGCTACTGTAGGTACTATTATTGATGTAAAAAATGGGAAGCTCAAATTTCAAGTGGGAGATGAGGAAGTGGAGTTCAATTTAAATGAAATGGAAAGATTCCCTTCTTTCACTAATCAAGTTTATTCAATCATAATAGAAGAGGAATCAATCTAAGTGGACACGCGAGTCTATCTTGGAGATGATCCTCTAGAATTGTGTTTGTCTTTGGCAGGAAAATTCATTGAAGAAAATAAAAAAATTGAAGAAGTAGCAAATTACTTGAATGCTCAAGTGCCTTACAAAAGGAAGGAAGTCTTTGAGGGCCTTGGACCAAGCAAGGAGTTTCTACCAACTTCAATTGAGCAAGCACCAAAATTGGAGCTTAAACCACTTCCTAGCCACCTTAGGTATGTATTTCTTGGAGAAAATGAAACATTACCTGTGATTGTGAATGCTAACCTTGATCGTGAGTAGCTAGACAAATTATTAAGAGTTCTAAGGTAGCACAAAAAGGCCGTTGGATGGACTATTTCTGACTTAAAAGGAATAAGTCCCTCCGTATGGATGCATCGCATTCTATTGGAAGAAAATTGCAAACCAGTCGCAGAAATGCAAAGGCGACTCAATCCAAACATGAAAGAGGTGGTAAGAAAAGAAATTCTCAAATGACTCGATGCAGGTATAATCTTTCCTATATCTAATAGTGCTTGGATAAGTCCTATACATGTGGTACTAAAGAAAGGTGGAATGACTATCATAAAGGGAAAAAATGATGAACAAATTCCATCTACAATTGTAACCGGATGGAGAGTGTGTATAGATTATAGAAAGTTAAATGCTGCAACTAGAAAAGACCACTTTCCTTTACCATTTCTTGATCAAATGTTAGAAAGAATAGTGGGACATGAATATTATTATTTTCTTGATGGTTATTCTGGTTATAATCAAATTGCCATAGCACCTGAGGACCAAAAAAAGACAACTTTTACATGTCCATATAGTACATTTGCATTTAGAAGAATGCCATTTGGTTTGTGTAATAGCATCCGCTACATTTCAACGTTTGATGATGGCCTTATTTTCGGATTACATTGAAAAGATTATGGAAATATTTATGGATGATTTTCTGTGTTTGGTTCATCTTATGATAAATGTTTGCATAATCTTGAATTAGTTTTGCAAAGGTGTGAAGAAACTAACCTTGTTCTTAATTGGAAAAAGTGTCATTACATGGTTAGAGAAGGCATAGTTTTGGGGCACAAAATTTCCACTAAGGGAATTGAAGTAGATAAAGCTAAAATTGAAATAATTGAACAATGCCCCCACCAAGTAACATAAAAGGGATACGAAGTTTTCTTGGACTATGCAGGCTTCTATAGGAGATTCATCAAAGATTTCTCTAAAATAGCAAAGCCATTGATGTGATTTATTATGCAAAGAAACCCTTTTGATTTTGATGATAGGTGTTTGGATGCTTTCAAAAGATTGAAGAAAGAATTAGTAGTCAGCTCCTATTATTACTTCACCGGATTGGTCACTATCATTTGAATTGATGTGTGACGCAAGTGACTATGCGGTGGGAGCAGTTTTAGGACGAAAGAAAAGACAAAAAGTTGCATGTTATTTCTTATGCTAGCAAAGTTTTGAATGATGCACAAATTAACTATGCAACTACCGAGAAAGAATTGTTAGCTGTCATTTTTGCATTAGACAAATTTAGATCTTATCTAATAGGATCTAAAGTTATTGTATATACGGACCATGCAGCTTTAAAGTATTTGTTAAATAGAAGGATGCAAAACCTAAGACTAATTAGATGGATTTTATTATTGCAGGAATTTGACTTGGAGATTAGAGACAAAAAGGTATCTGAAAATGCGAGTGGCAGGACCACTTTGTCAAGACTTGAATACATTCCTATCAACAATCAAGTTCCAATCAAAGAGGATTTTCCGGACGAATGGGTAATGGCTATTACACAATCACCATGGTACGCTGATATTGTAAACTACTTAGTGGGAGGTGTAATACCTAAAGATTTAAATCATCATAAAAAGAAAAAGTTCATGCATGATGTTAAAAGTTATTTTTGGATTGAACCACTTTTATACAAACATTGTGCGGATGGCATGATAAGAAGATGTGTGGCCTGAAAATGAAGTAAATGGCATTTTATATCATTGTCATAATTTAGAAACTGGAGGACACTTTAGTACATCTAAAACTGGTAGCTAAAATATGGCAATCGGGATTTTATTGGCCTTCTATGTATCATGATGCTAGAGAATATGTAAAACAATGTGATACATGTCAAAGAACTGGTAACATCTCTAGGAAACAAGAAATGCCACTTACTACATTCATGGAAGTTGAATTATTTGATGTTTGGGGAATTGACTTTATGAGACCATTTCCTAGTTCTTTTAATAATCAGTACATCTTAGTTGCAGTTGATTATGTTTCCAAATGGGTGGAAGCCATTGCTTCACTAACTAATGATTCTAAAGTTGTACTTAGATTCCTTAAAAAGAACATTTTCACAAGGTTTGGAGTCCCAAAGGCAATCGTGAGTGATGAAGGTAAGCATTTTTGTAATAAGCAAGTTGACTCACTTTTGTCTAAGTATAGGTTGTAGGCACAAAACTTCATTACCCTATCATCCTCAAGCAAATGGACAAGCCGAATTGGCCAATCGAGAATTAAAGCTCATATTGGAGAAAACGGTGAATAAATCAAGAAAAGATTGGGCAAAGAAGCTCGATGATGCTTTATAGGCATATAGAACAGCTTATAAAACACCATTGGGAATGTCTCCATATCGGCTAGTTTTTGGAAAAGCATGTCATCTACCGGTAGAAATTGAATACAAGTTATATTGGGCCACAAAGTCTATTAATTTCGATTTAAATCTTGCAAGTAGGAAGTGATTTTGGAGTTAAGTAAATTGGAGGAATTTCGACTCAATTCATATGAAAATGGCAAGATGTACAAGGAAAAGGTTAAATTTTGGCATAACAAGCACCTAACTCCAAAGCAATTTGAGGTAGGTCAAAAAGTGTTATTATTCAATTCAAGACTCAAATTAGTTTCCAGAAAATTGAGATCAAGGTGGTCGGGACCTTTTGAAGTGACAAAAGTATTCCCTATGGAGCGGTTGAAGTAGTGAATCAAAGTGGAGAACACTTCAAGGTCAACGGTCTAAAGGTTAAAGCCTTACCTCGCCGGTCAATTAGGTCCCTAAGGGAGTAAATTATCCTTTAGGAGAAGCCAATTCATGAACAATAAAAGGTTAGACAGTCAAGCTTTTGACTATAACTAAAGCGCTTGTTGGGAGGCAACCCAATGATTTTGGTAATTTAAGTTGCTTTGATATATTATCTTTAAGTTTAGTAATGTTTTTAAGATAGATGTTAATAGGGTGGAAAAGTTGAAGTTCAATGTGAAAAGTGAATGCCATGATTAAGAATGCATGCTTAAACTTGGATGCTTAATGCCAAAATTTTCATATCTCTTGTGTTTTGAAGGTACATTTGGTTTAGACATCTTAGTTTTATCATTTGAAGTTTGTTTGAAGTGATTTAGAAGCTTAAGAGAACAAGTAAACCAATTTGAAGCATGAAAGTGCAAAATACTATTCCATTGGTTACTATTCATAAGCCAATTTTGATTAAGAACAATTGATGCTCATTTTGCAATCCATGGACTTATGATGCATAAATTGGCTTTTGAGCAACTTTGTTTTATCATTTGAAACTTGTTCGAAATGATTTTGAAGTTCAAAACATGATAAAAATCAAATTGAGCTTTTTAAGGAAAAAGCAACTATTCATTTGGTGATTAACTTCCAAAGTGATTCCTTATGATTTTGGTCTATAAGTTTTGAATTTTGATGTTTTTGATGCTTAAAAAGCATGTTGAACAACTTTGTTTCCATCACTAAAGCATGCTTAGTAGCATTGGATTAATCAAAAACTTGAAATCAAAAACTTTGATTTTAAGGATCAAAGACAAATCATAAGTTGCAGGATTTTCAAGGCAGCCACTTGAATCACTTCTCACTTGCTAGATGATCATGTTCATGATGACTTTAAAGCATGAATCCAACCATTGATGATATGTTTACATGTTTATTAAAGTTTTGACCAAAAGAAGAAGCATAACTGGTCCAAATTTGCTCACAAAATGGCTGAAAAATCAGCCTGAAAGCATCAATAGCAACACCATATACGCGAGCACAGTGATACGCGGGTGGCAGCCGTGTATAGCTATCCGCGTATAAGGTTCTGGGGACTCATCAAAAGACACGAGTACAGCGATATGCGAGTGGTGTCCACGTATCGCCATCTGCGTATCAGGTTTTGGGAGGTGTGTCAGATACGCGACAACGTGATACGTGGACGATTTAAAGGATACGCGAATCGGAGACGCGTATCGACTGTAGATTTTTGGCAAATAATAGGGCAATCGAATAGGTATTTCTTCTCCTCTTTTCTGCAAAACTCTCTCAAATTCCCCTCCCAACTCCATCTACTTCCCTTCTACTTCCAATTCATCACAAAATCCTCACCATAAGCACCACAAACAATGCACTAGATTCAAGGTTTTAGCATCAAATCTGCACGAAAAGGGCACAAATTCATAGAAATTTCCCAAGAATCCTAATTCCCCTTTTCACTATGGTGCCAATTCGAAGCCATTCGTGGACAAATTTCCACTCTTCACACATCATTGAAGCATTTGCATAGCATTTCAGGTAAGATTTCATTCCTTACAACTCAAGTTTAAGTCTTCAAATTCCAATTTATTGTTCATATGCGAAAACTGTGGAGACGAATGAATTTGTGTTATGCTATGTTAATTTTAATGATAGAAATGCCTTATTTGCACTAGTATGAGCATGGGTACAACTTGCTTGGAGTAATGTGGAACATGAACATGTGGATTTTGAATATAACAGTAGATTTTTGTGAAGGTGAAATCATTGCTACCTGCTTTTGAATGAAAATTAGGGCTTAATTAACTCATAAATGAATATTGTAAAAATGCACAAAGAGTTAAATTAAGCTACATTGTATTAGCATGCCCAATTTGACACAAGGCAACCAAAGAGGCACATATGCAACAATCTTAACCAAAATCAAACGAGTGAGGAAATCTTGAACCAAATGCATAATTTGTATGGATGAAATGGGTAAAATGACCATAGATGATGATCAAATGAAGAATTTCTTTAAGGCCACCATGAAAGCATATAAACAACCCCATTTTGATGATTCATAAGCATGCAAATAGAAGTTGGGATAGTAATGTAGGGGCTAGAAGACACAATAAGATTCATGCTAAATTGGAATATAATGCAATCAATCTAAGGGCTTTCATTCATTCTTTAATCATGAGCTAACTTTTCTTTTTAGGCAAAAATGTTTTGAAGACGCAGTAGAGCACGAGTTGTACAACCAGAAGAGGAGGAGACCGTTCCCCAATTCGATATTCGGCGCTTCACATCCTTGGAAAACGAAGAATGGTACAACAACCGAATGCATAAGGAGCTGATTGAAGAAAAGAGTTTGGATAACGAAGTGGATCAATTCTTCCATATCAGTGCCCTCTTTGCACGTATGGGATGAGCACCAATCCTTAATCTACCAGAGCTCATCTATCCAAATTTGGTGCACAAGTTCTATGCCAACATAGATGACAAGGAAGGACATAGCACATCGTACCTACAAACGACAGCCCGTGGAAAAAGGATTGTGTTGCTATGGTCCCGAATTGCGGAAATGCTACATTGTAGAAATGAGGAGATGGACGTGGATTACAAAAAGGAATTCAAGTGGGACGAGCAAACATGGAACACTCAAGAAGCCAAAAGACAGTTAGAGGTCCGAGATGAAGTAACCCGCCAAGGAGATTACGAAAGAACCGGCTTCTATACCAAACGGTTTGACAATACTTATCATATCTGCATTTACATTCTTGCTCATAATGTTATGCCTAAACGAAGTAACAAAAATAAAGTTAGGAATGCCGACCTCTACTTATTGGACAAAATAGTTAACGGGCAAGGAAACGACCTTCGTCAAATTCCTTTCCCTAGTATCATTATCAGTTATATGCGCACTATTGCGCGAGCTTGGGTTCCAGAAACATGTTTTGGTTTTCCCAGGTTGTTGACTAGGATCTTTGAGTTTTATGGAGTCAACACCCAAGGAGAGTTTCCCAGCTTATTCCCAAGGGTGACATTATCACCGTCACCGTCCTCCGCCGCATTCATTTGAAAGATCCAAGCGTGCTAGAGCAAATCCTAGGGCAGCAAGAAGCAGCACAACTCGGGGAGCACCAAGAAGACATTAAAGAATGTTCCTACCATGCTGGGCCTTCATCATTTACTCAAGCAGGCCCATCTACCACGGCTCTTCCAAGGCAATGTACAACTCCATAGCAGCACCTAATGGAACAAATGCAAAACATCAGAAATGACCAAAGAAAATCCTTCCAATCCATCACTCAACGACTTGACACCATCGATGGATGGCTACACACCTTGGAGCAAAGATGGAGAGACCAGCATGACCAACCTCCCCCTTCGTAGTCATTTAGGACATTTTCTTTAACTTTTGTTTAAAACACTTAAGTTTAGCTGTATTATTTCCAATGTGAATTTTACATTAACTAATATGTTTTTATTTGATATTATTATTCGTACTAGTGAACTACTCAAAGACCGTGATAACTTATTCGAACTACTCAAACATATGTACAAGGGAGTTTTAATTACTTTCGTATTTCTATTTCTCTTTTTCATTTCTCACGTTGAGGATAATGTGTAATATAAGTGTGGGGGGCAAAGGTTTTGAAGGTTATATTCAGTTGTTTGAAAGTGAAGAACATAGATTGTGGTGAAAAGTTGATTAAAAAGTTGGTATTTTCTGGTGTTTGACAGGGAGTTTAATTCATTTATAGGGGAAGCTCCGTCAGAATTTTCTCAAAATTTTTCCAATTTAACTATTTTTCATAGTTTTTCAAAACACTTCCAAAGTTTGGAAGGCTATCATGATCTAATTTTGTTTTGGCAAAAAGTTAGCTTGTTAAAAAGTCTTCTATTTGTTGAACTAATTACATGTAGTTCCTTAAAATAGCTTGATCCAAATAAAGAGTAATAACTATTATGTAATGAAAATTCTTGTTTTAAGGAAAGTATATTAGGAGAGGTAGAAGTAATTATGCCCAAAAGGTCACAGGTTTATGTTAAGCTTCTTTTCTTTATTCGGTCTTACAAAAGAAACAATAAGTATAGAAGGTTGAGGGGTCCAAATGCTTTATGATTATTAGTTTAAGAGGGAAAATAAGAAGAAAAAGAAGAAGTGATGAAGAAACAAATGCTATCTCTAAAAAAAAATTCTAGTACTTAGTAACCGGAATCTTCATCTAAAAATGTCAATTTTCGCGTCAAACTGGTACTTAGAAATAAGAGAATGCAAGAGCAACTTGAGAGTAGAAATTGTTGAGTAACCAGAGGTCTTCATCTAAAAATGTCGATCTTTGCGTCAAAAGATGATTTTCATTCTCAAGTAAGCAATTGAACAAAGTGAAAAATAAATGAAGTGTTGAGTAACCGGGGGTCTTCATCTAAAAATGTCGATCTTCGCATAAAAAGACAACTTCATATTATGCAAAATGCATGTGAACATCCCTCTTTTATGACATAATCTTAAGGTGTAAAGACTACTTGATTAGCTATATGGATTGTTGTTTGTAAAACTTAGTAAGGCAAAGAAATTTACTCCAAACTAGTGAAATTTATGGTATAATTACTTTTCCTTCACTTAATATTATAAGTACTAGAAAAACAAGGCGTTACATAATGATTATTTACTTGAGTAACTTTGGACAAAATTATTTGAGAAACATACATGAATTATTTCAATGCTTGAATCATTATTTGAGCCCTTGATTTTCTAATTGCTTGAGGACAAGCAATGATTCAAGTGTGGGGGAGTTTGATAAGTGAAAAATTTGCCAAGATTAGTATATATGTTAGTTGGTATTTTTAGTATATTTTTAGTAAAACTATTATACTTTTTGACTTTAAATAACGTGTTTTCATTAATTAGGGTTTATTTCCTAGAATTAGGGTTTTGCATCTAAAACTATTATTTTGAGTATTTAATTCACAAACTTGTATTTACTTTTTGCAGATTCATCATTCTTAATCTTAAAGAAAGTCAAGTAAGGCCAAGATCAAGGTGATGAAGTGAAATAGACAAAGTGGAGAATTAATGGAAGATTAAATGAGCAAAATGTGGAAAATTAGAAAAATCAGCAAAAATTCGAAGAAATGCATGAAAAGGACCAGGACACTTGGAGGTACAACTCAGCAAAAATTTACACAAGTAGGGACCAAGGAACACGATACGTGGATGACCATCCGCGTATCTCCATCCGCGGATCATCACCGACTTTTCCAATTTTCAGCTGTTGCAACTTGCTTCATCCTCCAGCTATTTTTGCAGACTTTTGAACTGTATACAGGTTCTGCAAGTTGAAGATTGCATTGGAAATACAAATGAAGACTTTTATGTCCAAGAAGGCCTTCAACTAGGGTTTTCATCATTCCAATTCATTGAATGTAAATTGCAAGTTGGAAAGTGACTTGTAGGATCCATGTCTATAAATAAAAGTCATTTGTGAAGAGTTTAAGGCATGCTAGGATAGAGAATTTGTAGAGAATTGCTAGAATTCTCCTAAGCCATAATAGAGATATTGTGAGTTTAAGAGAGTTTCTTGTTCAAAAATCCTTGTAGCAACTCTTGTGAAAGAAATACAAGTCTTGAAGCCATTTCTACTATTGAATAAGCTTTCTTCAACTTTGTATCATTCATTTAACTTGATTGCTATGGCTAGTTGTGTTCAAATCATGTGTATTGATTTGGAGACAACTATGTTGAGCTAAATTCTTATTCTAGGGTTTTGATGAAACTAATGCTTCAATATTAAGACTTGTTGTTGATTAACCTTGCCATTTCTTGCTCTTGTTTCTTCAATTATTCAAGTTTTAACCTTTGTATTTGAAAGGCCATCACATGCAAAGCATCTTAGTTATTAAGGAATCAATTAAGTTTGTTCTTAATAATAGAAAATGAATGATTGAGCTTAAGTACTAGCACATGGAAATAGTGTTATGCTTATGAGGACTTGATGAAACAATTCATGCATACAACAACAACTCTATCATGGTAGTAGGTAGGTTGAATCAATTCATTGTGAAAACAAGTTTTGATACAAATGGAATTGCATTCCTAAACAAGGTAAGTTCAACTTGGCAAGTGTTAATCTCTATAACTTAATATAGATCATTAGTGGATTCATAACCCTAGAACTCCTTCATAAATATTTTTCTACAAGAATTCTTGCATTCCTATAAGTTTCTCCTAGTTAATTTAGATTTTAAAACCAAACTTGTTCAAATTAATCATCGCTTAGATAATAAAGAAAGTGATAAAACTCTAGTAATTGCACCTTGTTGGTTCCTTGAGGGATTCGACCCTAATTTCCTATACTACAACAACCCGTATACTTGCGGTAAAAGTTGGGAGATTAGGTTTTATTACTTGACTTTTGTGTAAACTTGACTTGATTTTCTATACCTAATCTACACTACGTCAAGGAGCAAGATAGAACTTGAAAAGTTCAGGAACTACAAATTGGCAAAGATCAACAATTGGTACTAGAGCTTACGCCACATGTTGATGAGACGCAACAGAAGCTCAAAATATAAATCTTCAAGGACTTGTAGAGTACGTTATATCCTAAGAAATATAGATTTCTCACATATGAGAGATATAGATTTCTCATTAGCTAGAGCAATAATGTACTAGTCATATAAGATGACAAACCTACTAGTCATGAAGAGGCTTTGTCTTATGTAGACTCCTTGGTGTGGTAAAATGCCATAAAATCCAAAATAGATTCCATGTATAAGAAAAAGGTATGGACCTTGCTCGAGTCACCTTAAGGGATAAAACCCATAAGGTGCAAGTAGGTCTTTAAGAGAAAGACTAACATGGATGGCAATATAGTTACCTATAAAGTAAGGATAATGGAAAGGATACCATTTAAAGGCTTGACTTTGAAAGAAACATTTTTACCAATAACGATGCTTAAATCTATTTAAGATTTCGCTTGCAATAGCTGCTATTATGGCTATGGATATGAAGGGCTTATTCCTTAACAGGAATTTATTAAAGGTATTATATGACACATCCCTTGGGCCTTCACTTCCATTGATAGTCATAAGGTATGCAACTTTTAAACCAAGCGTCAAGGTGTTGAAGCATTTGTTTTAATGAGATAATCAAAGAGTTTAATTTTCTTGAAAACAAGGACAAGCTTTGTGTAAATGCAGAGTTGAGTGGGAGCTTTATCGTTTTCTTGATACTACATGTGGATGACATATCGTTAATAGGAAACTACATACTTTAAAGGTAGAGGTATGGTTGTCTAAGAATTTCTTAATTTAAGAGAGGCAACTTCTAATATGGGAATTAAGATCTATAAAGATAGATTTAAGAGATTGCTTGGTCTCACTAAATCAAAGTACACAGGCAAGATGCTAAAGGGTTTGGCATGGTGCAATCAAAGAAGAGGTTTTACCTATATGATAGGAGATTGCTCTTTCAAGAGACGTATCTTAGACACTTGTCGAGATTGATAGCATGTAATAGATCCTATATGCCTCTGCAATAGGATCAAGAACATATGTACAAGACCTAATGTCTCATATGCTCTAAGTGCGACAAGCTAATTCTAGTGGGTGTCACTAGATGGCTATCAAAGAACATTCTTAAGTACTTGATAAAGGACTAAAAGAATTATCCTTAACTATAGAGGTCACACTTAGGAAGTGTGTGAATTTAAAGATGCGAGCTTTTAATCCAATAGGTATGATAAGTAAATCACAAGATGAATTGGTGTTCATGTTGAACTATAGTGGATAGAAGCGTTCTATGATAAATATGACAACATATTCTACAACAAAGGCTGAATACATGATAGTTTTAGAAGTTATTATGGATCAAGCGATTCTTTGTTGAACAAATAATAGTTCCTTCCATTGTTTTATGAAAACAATTGTGCCATCACTTGATTAAGGAACTGAAGTCTCATCTATGATCCAAACGTGTATTTATGTGCCACCATCTATTTATAGAAATAGTTTGGTACGGATGACATATAGATAGAGGAAGTTTCCACAAGGTTAATGTCACTAATCCTTTTACCATGGCCTTGTCCCAGAAAAGGCATGATAGTCATGCTTGTGGCCTAAAACCTTGGGTGATTGGTTTTTGTGCAAGTGAGAGTTTGTTAGTGTATGCTCTAAAACCAAGTAGGTTTTTGGGATTTATATATTACGCTTATTTCATGTTATACTTATATATGTGGCATTTTCTTTTATCATTTAATACTTGTTATTTATATTACTTGTTTATTTGATAAAACCCATAGAATATTAACTGTGTATAAAAGATTGTAAGAGTTACAATGATAAGACTCTTAATACACACAAGTTATATTCTTAAACATTGCTAGTCATATTATTAATGAGATTGGACATCATTAATACCGAAAGATTGGCACATGCTTTGACTCTGCTTATGGTAGGTAGTAGTTAATCACATCAACTATGGTGTGTGACACCTAAGTTGGTATGTGGATGCTTGTTAGAGAACAAGTTCATTGGGTTGATTCGCCAAGAGTCACCATTCATAGTGCCAATGAATTGTACTCTTAACGATAATGGTGTAAGTGATCCTTAGACTTGATATTACCATGGTATTTTGATTGTAGATTGCTATGCTTTAACTCTATTGCTCGGTGCTCGTAAAAGAGTAACCCATATGGTAGAGATTGGGTATAGTATGAAGCATGGAATGATAGTGAATAATCAATAAAGGATTCACCACTCATTATTATAGGAGAGTATATCCCGTATTGGCCACTTGTTGAAATATAACTTAAATAATCTTTTGCGCAAAAGTGAAAGTATGATTTGAAAGCATTTTAAGGTCATACTTTTATAAAAAGTTATATTTCGGGAACATATGAGTGCGCACTACACTCTTAGACTAATTTTAGATATAGTGTTGTGAAAGGATATTAATTACACGATAACATTGTCATTGATAAGTGTAGCCTACCATATGACTTTCCTATTCACTTGGGTGGTCATGATGCATTGCAAGATGTCACTCATGATCTATAAGCATGAATTAATTAATTATTGAATTAATGATAAATTAAAGTGTTTAACTTATCTAGCTCTTAATTAATTAATTAATGAGTTATAATTTGTACTTATTGCCAACGTGAATAGAACCTAATGGATTACACACAATAAGAGCATGATCTTTGGGTTAAATTGTTATTAAGATAAGTATAAGATACTTATGTGAGATAAATTAATTTTAAGGACTTATTTATAAATATTGAAGTCTTGTTGGAAAAGGTCTCCAAATAATTAAGAAAGTGATCTTTAGTTTCCTTAAGGAATAGGATTTCTTAAAGGAATAGGATTTGCTTAATGATATGTGCCATGGTGACATAGTCTTTTCTTAGGATTTAGGTGTAGGTTTGTAGAGATTTTTAGTTATTTTATCACCTATTTGTTTATATTTCTCTACTTAGAGTCCTTGAGTGTGATTATTATTCATTTGGTTATTTTTGGTATGTTTGATAGGATTTCCACTTATATCCATGCTAATTGAGGTCAACTTGTGATCACCGCACTTAATTCACCACCAGATTCAAAGTTGATTTCTCGAGTGGAATGTTGAACATGCTAAGTGAAGAAGAATTACAGCTTCTGAACAAGGCTGTGGGTAAGGCCACACCACGGCTCCCCACGGCCAAGGTCAAAATGATAACCCAAGGAAGCAGAAGAAAGTAAACTTTCTGACCAAGGCCGCGCCATGGCCTTCCCCACGGCCTAGGTCAAAAGGTCCGTCTGGGGAAGCAAAATATAAGGCAAAGCTTCTGATGGAGGCTGTGGGCAAGGTCACGCCATGGCCTTCCCCACGGCCTAATTCCTGGAGTCACTAACTGACGCGTTTTGACAAGATTTTGAAAGAATTTAAGAAGGGAATCAGTTGGCAACAAGGGGAGACAAAAAAAAAAGAGGGCTTCTAACTTCAAAGGAGAGAACGAGTGCAAGAAACACCAAGCAAGAAGCAAGGGTTTCAAGGCTCCACCCTCTAACGAATCAAGAAGGACATCTGCAAGGATTCTAAGTATGAGGATCGCAGCAATAAAAGAAGGGAGATCTCCATAACAACACTTGAAGATTCAATTTCACCATGAGAATGGGTTTTGTTGTTCTTCTTATGTTGATTGTTGAATTTTCTTATTCCATTATGAACTAATTTGTTATGAACCTAGATGGGTTGAACCCTAGTTTACTTGTTGTGGATTGATTCAATTTGGTTAATGAAAGTTACTCTTTTTACCTAGATTTATTTGTGAATTAATTTATTTGATTGAATTGAGTTGTGCATGCTCTTTTCTAATCCATGATTTCAACATAAGTTAATTGAAAAATTACTTGGTTGAATTGAATCACTTCACAAATAAAAAGGCCTGCAAGAATCACTAGAGATAGGATGGCTTAGGTCTTCCCAAGTTAGATTAAAACCTAACTCATTTTGTGGAATCCACATTTCTGAATCATTCTTTTAGGGTTTTAGTGAAGAAGAGATTCTCACTAATCAACTAAGAGGATAGGGAATATAATCCTTAAAAAATGTTATACGCCATAAAAGGGATTTTTGGGTCTAGGGAAATTGGTAACTTAATTAACCATGAATTGAAGTACTACGAGGATGACTAGGAGGATTCCCAATCTAGGTTCTCTCTTGATTAATTGTTGAATTCAATTACGTAGTGTCCTAGTGTCATCCTATTTTAGATAAATTAGATTCGAGTTTAGTTAATTTTACAACAATTGAATTAATCCCCATTCGATCTTTTTAAGGTTAAATAATAGAACAAGAGTTAGTGCTAGTAGTCATAGTCCTTGTGGGAAACAATACCTGATATCCACCTACACTATACTATAGAACGATAGGTATACTTGCCTAACGATCTGTAGCATATCTCGGTAGACATTACTTAAGCTTCCTAAACCTATTTGCTTTCCAATTGCCCTTACTCCCTAAAAGATTAGGATACTACTCCTATAAATATATCTATGTCTTGAATCTTGAAAGATTGATGAAACATAAGATAAAAATCTAGAGAGAGAAAATTTGAGAGCATGAGAAGCGTCTTTCTCATCAAGAATAATGCCACCCTCTCCCTAATTTGTTAGGGTTTGCATTCTTCCTCTTCTTCTTATTCTTGTGTTCTTCATAATTATTCAAGGGAGCTAGCACTCAAAAGGCAAAGCAAACAAGCCCAAAAAGTTCCTAAAGATCATATTCGTGTGGATACTATTAAAGGCTCAACGATTGGAGAGCTTTTTATGGTAGATCAACATCTTCATGAAATAGGCCCTTTGAAGTGTGGAAATAATCTATGCCTGAGGTATTTGTGCTAAACCCCCTTTAATCATATAGATTATATCAAAGTGACCCGTAGTTAAGGTTATAAAATTTTTAAATTTCCGCTGCGTTACTCTCGTTATTACGTTACAGAAGAGAGAGCATAGGGTGATCCCTTCCTTTTGTACATGTTGATAAGTTTTAGCAACTTAAGAAGAAGCACTTAGTGGATTGAATTCTAAGTGGCAATACTTAAGAGTAGAAGTAGGTCCCTAGTTTGGTGTCGAACCACTATAAAAATTCAATTGTGTTCTTTACTTTACTTTTATTCTTATTGTTATTTTGAGCTTTACACTTGTTTATCTTTATCATTATTACTGCAAGTTTATTGATGTATTGGTTACATTATTTTTGGGACCAACACATACTATATATTGATATATGATATACTTAATTACAACTTTGATGTGCCTCTTAATATTCGTAGCATAGTACTTAAATAGGTACAACTACTAAGTTTGAGATATATTTTGTATTTAGGGTAGTATCAACACAACTATATCTCAGTTTTAGATATTCTACAAGATGATATGTATATAGTAGCTAGCACTTCAAAATTAAAATAATGCACCATGCATGTATGTAACAAATAAATGATGTCATTTTTATTTTAGAGTAAATTTGTCATTAGAAAAAACTAAAGATATTTATATGGTAAGAGACTCGGATGGCCTGTTTGGATGAACTTGATTGACTTTTTCTGATTGGATATCAAACTTTATGAATTAAAGAAATGTCATTTTCAACTTGGATAAGACATGCTAGAGAAACCAAATCATATGGCTTTTATACAACGAGAACAAATGCCCTCTTTACTAATGAGATCAAAAATGGACAGAGAAGATAAGATTAGCTTATCTTTGTCCTATTGCTTATTAGGAGCTATAGTGAAAAGTTTATTTCTTATTGTTCTCACGGATTATATTAAGATTATAATATATGTTTTGTTGTTTTTATGTGGATGAGTTGTACTCCCTGTGTCATTTATTGGTGGTCCAAGAGCTATGCACTAAAGATATCTAGATGTAAATGGCCTTAGTTGAAACATTTGGTGAACCTAATCTTTTCATCACAATGACTTGCAATCCTGATTGGCAAGAAATCCAAGCCAATCTATTTTAAAGCCAAACTACCCAAGATCACCCTGAGCTGGTTTCTAGAGTATTCTGAGCCAAATTGTAAGATCTTAAAGGTCAACTATTCAAGAAAGAGATCTTTGGAAAGACAGCTACATATGTTCACGTAATTGAATTTCAAAAAAGAAGATTGGCACATGTACACATACTTGTAATATTGAAGCCACACTGTAAGATCACCAACCCAGACTGGACATATGCTTATTCCCAGACATACCTAGAGGTAGAAGGATCAAGTAAGCTAAATGGAAGAAGGATTAGTCCTCCCTAAAATTATGCAGCAATGTGTTTGACACATTTTTAAATATTTATAATTTATTTAGTATGAAGCATAAATGTGTAGTATCACGTATTACTTTCCCAAAATAATTTAAAATGCTTTTCATGTCATGAATTTATTATAACTCAGATAGTTGTGAAAGATGGATTTGATCATTTGGACCAACATTTGTCTACAACTATTGATTGTGAGCTTAGGTTACTATCAAAATAAGGCACAATTCACACAAACAAGTAATAAAATTTATAACCTAATATTCGTTCCACAAGTGCACAGGTCAATTGTAGTTGTGACGAGTATTAGGGTTGATCCCACGAGGAAACAAGATTTAGCAACTACCAAAGCTACCAACTTGCTTTATTATCTAAACAATCAAACTTTGGAAATTGTGAAAATGGTAGCAAAATCAATTTCAAGTAAACAACCAATGAAGAAACTAGTTAAACAAAGTTGGTTAGGCTTAAGAATCCACCAAATATGTGAGTTTAGCTTATGACCATAATGATTTTATTCATGTTTAGGATTCAATTCCATTTGTACTCCAAACTAGATCTCTCTATGAGTGGAAGACTACTAATACATGAGCTTTCCTACTCTCATGGTAAAGAATTGCATGCATTAGCTCATTAAAATCATGAATTGTGGCTTTTAACCTTAATCCACCTATGTGAATCACTACTTTTGTGAGATCCAGCATAAGTTCCATTTACTCTTTCCATTGTTAAGTGCAAATCTCTTTGTCAAATAACAACTAGATGACTTGAAGTTGGTAGCTAATTAGCAACAAGTGTTAAAGACTAAGTAAATGAATAAACAAGAATAAGTTGGCCATAAACTAGTTCAAATCATATTAAAGCTTCATCCTAAACCTAGTTGGAATCAACTTAGTTCAACATGATAAAGATAATATTAAGCACATAAATGAAAGTAAACAAGCATGCATGAATGAAACTAAAAGGAATAAGGTTAGAGTTGCTCATTTGGTAGATGAACTTGGCTCCAAAACTTGTCCTTGCATTTCATCAAACATGTTGAATACAAAGTAGTTCCTCCAAAGTCTTGTTACAAGAAATGATTTTGCCTACTACAAAACTAAGAAAGAAAATCTACTCTAAGTATTTACCAGGAGTGCTCCTCCTACCAAGCTATGGTTTTTACTCTTTCAAGCACACCACCAAGCATAACCTTCATGAATACAAAGGCATGTATTTATAGAAATAACCCTAGCTCAAGTGTTAGAGGCATAATGATGAAATTTGATTCCTTTAGCCTCAAAAGTCTTCCTTGAGCTTTGTGTTATCTTCTAGGGCATCCCAAAGTTCAACTGGACGTTGGATTTATCTAGAAAAAAAGTGTGAACAAGCTACAAATTGGAAGAAGCCGAAATCTGCAAGTTGGCAGCGATCGCTCCTCATTTCTAATTTTGCCCCTTTTAAATTTTGGTTATTACCATAATGCCCTTGAGACATTTTTCCACAAATAAACCATAATTTCCTTGGTAGAATTTGGTGAAGAAAATATTTGCCGGAAATTCCAAGCTTAAATGATAAAAATCACACAACTTGAAAGAACCTTAAATTTGATATTCCTTAAGCTTCAATTGATCCAAATTGTGTTTAATCTTCATTTCCCTACAAAATCAAATAAACTTGGGCATTATTTGCTTAAAATAATATTTCTCCCTCAAAACCCTAATTTCCGTACCAAAACCCCTAATTTAAGAGCAATTCTTTATTTGATGGAAAGTAATGAAATTGAACCATTTTAATGTTAGAAATATCAAAAACATACTCAAATCGTACTAAAATCATATAAAAAATATTATACTCAAATAGGTAAAATTATTACTTATCAACTATCTTTGTGTAAATATAGTTATTTAGTGAAATTATTTTATCGTAATATTTTAAATGATTTTATTGTGTGATGTTTCATTAGCTATACATTGAAGAACATAGAATTGATACCTAATTAAGTTACTAAAACAAGTAGTGTCAATTATTTTAGTATATAATTACAATTGATTACCAGAGAGTTAGGTTCCCATCTTTGGACAAGTATTTATGCCACCTTATCCTTCTATATTTTGTTAATTTAAAGTAGTATGAAATCTTCAAACAATTTGAACATCATGCATGTGATATATCTCACGTAGTGATATACAAGTAATTTGACATTACAACGTACAAAGTATTCAATATAGTTAGAAAATAGTTTTATGAAAATATTCAATATATAAATATTTATATTTACCCAAAAATATGTATGCAAATCTTGAAAAAAATTCCATGAATTAGTAAAGATAATAACAAATCATCAAATATTCCACATGCATAATTGATATTAATAAAAACACACCAAAAACCAATCCAAGGACCAAAAACAAAGTAAAAAATATGGAATTGAAGATCAAAACCCAATTATACGCTTCAAACAAACATAACACAGCAAAAGCAATAGAATAAAATACATACACACACCCCTAGAAATGTACCAATGAAAATGATAACTTAAGAAAATCCAACTACATAGTAGGAGTATAATTTAGTTTTTCAATTAATTTTACATAAGATGCCAAAAATGTATTTTTCAATAATTTCTCATGACCTCTACTTATGCATCTTAAATAACATGCTTCTCAAAATACACAAGAAAATGCCATAAATCTCGAGTCTCAACTTTATTTTGATTCTTCTTATCTCAACTTTCTTGGTAGCTAGAGATTGCATTGAGAACATAAATGATGGCTTTTCTACCAATTTTGGAGCTCAAGAAAGAAACATCATCATTTCATACATTTAATGCATTTGCAAGTTGGAAAATGACTTGTGGAAGATTTGTCTAAAGGTTGAAGTCATTTGTAATGTATTTTGGACATGTTTAGATAGGATTTAGAGGTTGGTTAGTGAAATTCGAAGAGAATTAATAGAATTCTCTACAATTTCAATAGAATAGTGAACCTCTTGTATTCAAACTCTTATACTTCAACTTTTGCACAAAGAATAGAAGTCTTAGAGCTTTGTTCAATCTTGAATAAACTTTAGTAATTGCAACTAATTTGATTCCTTATGAGATTCGACACCTAATACTCCACATACTACAACCAACCCATATAATTGCAGTAAATTGGGAGATTAGGTTTTTATTACTTGTTGGTGTTTGCTTAATTGAAATTTGCATACTTAATCTACCCTCATCATGTTCCATGCACCATTACTCACAAAATCCACTACCTTCTGTGGGCCCTCTTATGACATCTCCAAGCAAGAGGCCCTGTACCAGTCCAATTATCAAACCAAAAACTATACTCGCCCCTATTTAAAATCTATCGAATATGAAATTTAGCAATGTTCCTCATTTTCAACATACTCTTCCACATAAGAGATGCAAAGATAGACGATTGGATTTTATTCGGATGCTTCCTTTGACAATATTTGTTTCTCAAAAAACTTGACCATAGTGAATCACTCATATGAAAACCATAGCCTGACTACAAATGCTTCATGGACGCCCATCAAACAACGAAAACTGCATCTCCTTCATATGTTGGATAGCATAATTCCTTCCATTTTATCTAGTGATGTTTCATATATCATCATTTGATCCCCATAGAAATCTTGCAAAATAATTTTCAATTTATTGCAGAGCTTCTTTAGTTGGATTTGCGGCTACAAGCAGATGAGTTGAAATTGAAGCCAATACATGTTTGATCACTGTAATCTTGCCACTCCTAATAGATGACGATTCTTCCACACAAGCGTTCGGGATAAAATAGAATGAGAAATCTCGACAAAGAATTCTAATTTTTTCCTTCCAATATATAATGGATAACTCAAATAATTAATGGAAAAATTTTTAAACAAAAAATCAGCTATTTGGCCTATTTGACATCTCTTATCTTGACACATTCTCTCATCCACCAGGAAGCAACTCTTGTGCTTATTCACTTTTTGACTAGAAAGCCTTTCATAATTTTCCAAGCATGCCATCATCAACTGGAGAGTTCTTTTCGAGGTGCTAGAGAAGATAAGCACATCATGAGCGCAAGCCAAATGTGAAATTTGAGGACACCCCTTGGGAATTCTAAAACCTAAGAAAGAAGGATGACTCAAGAGCTTATCAAAGGAGTGTTAGTGTATGCCCTAAAACCAAGTTGGTTTTTGGGATTTTTATTACGCTTATTTCGTGTTATACTTATATATGTGGCATTTTCTTTGTCATTTAATACTTGTTATTTATATTACTAGTTTATTTGATGAAGTCCATAGAATATTAACTGTGTATAAGAGATTGTAAGAGTTACAATGATGAGACTCTTATTACACATTAAGTTATATTCTTAAATATCCCTAGTCGTAGTATTAATGAGATTGGACATCATTAATATGGGAAGACTAGCACATACTTTGCCTCTACTTATGGTAAGTAGTAGTTGAACTCGTCAACTATGGTGTGCGACACCTAAGCTGGTATGTGGATGCTTGTTAGAGAACAAGTTCATTGGATTGATCCGCCAAGAGTTACTATTCTTAGTGCTTATGAATTATACTCTTAATGGCAATGGTGTAAGTGATCCTTAGACTTGAGATTACCATGGTATCTTGAGTGTGGATTGCTATGCTTTGACTCTATTGCTCGGTGCTCATAAAAGAGTAGCCCATACGGTAGAGATTGGGTATAGCATGAAGCATGGAAGGATAGTGAGTAATCGATATAGGATTCACCACTCCTTATTATAGGAGAGTATATCCCGGATTGGCCACTTGTTGAAATATGACTTAAAGAATCTTTTGCGCAAAAGTGAAAGTATGACTTGAAAGAGTTTCAAGGTTATACTTTTATGAAAGTTGTATTTCGGGAACAAGAAATCATTAATTAGTCATTTAAAGAGTGCGCACTACACTCTTAGACTAATTGGGATATAGTGTGGTGAAAGGATATTAATTACACGGTAACATTGTCATTGATAGGTGTAGTCTACCATATGACTTTCCTATTCACTTGGGTGGTCATGATGCATTGCTAGACGCCACTCATGATCTATAAGTGCAAATTAATTAATTAGGGAATTAATGATAAATTAAAGTGTTAATTTATCTGGCTCTTAATTAATTAATTAAAGAGTTATAATTTGTACTTATTACCAACGTGAATGGAACCTAATGGGTCACACACAATAAGAACATGGTCTTTGGGTTAAATTGTTATTAAGATAAGTATAAGATACTTATGGGGTTAATTTATGCGATAAATTAACTTAAAGGACTTATTTATAAATATTCTAAGTCTTGATGGAAATTAGTTTCCTAAAAGGAATTAAAAAGCGAATTGGTTTCCTTTTGGAATTGGTTTCCTAAAGGAATAGGATTAGCTTAAGGTAAGCTTCCTAAACCTTCTTGGTTTCCAATTGCTCTTGTTTCCTTAAAAGACTAGGATACTGCATCTATAAATAAGTACATGCCTTGACTCTTGATTATTTGATGAAACATAACACAAAATTTAGAGAGAGAAAAATTGAGAGCTTGGTGGCGTTTTTCTCTTCAAGAAAAACGCCACACCTCCATCCCTAATTGTTAGGGTTTCAACTTCTTTCTTCTTCTTGTGTTCTTCATGTATCATTCAAGGGAGCTAGCACTCAAAAGGCAAGGCAAGCAAGCCCAAAGGTTCCTAAAGATCGTGTTCGTGTGGATACCGTTGGAGGCTCGACACTTGGAGGGCTTTTCATGGTAGATCAACACCTTCATCGAATAGGATCTTGCCCTTGAAGCATAGAAACCTTCTATGCTTGAGGTATTTATGTTAAACACCCTTTAATCGTATAGATTACATCAAAGAGATCCATGGCTAAGGTAATAAATTTTTAAATATTCCGCTGCGTTACTCCCCTTATTACCTTACAGGGAGTGGGATAGCACTTCAACTCCAATCACAAATAACACCAAAGACAAAGAGTCACCTAGCCAAAGGCCACGAATAAACTAAAGAAACCCACAGCAGAACCATCACACACACATATGTATGTATATCTATGTATATGCATATAAATATATGAATATGTATATAAATATACTAACATACATACATACATATGTATATGTATATGAATATACATATGTATGTATATATGTATGCATGTGTACTCATATACATACATACATACATATGTGTGTGTGCGTATATATATATATATATATCTGTGTATGTATATATGTGTATGTATATATGTATGTATGTATGTTAGTATATTCATATATGTATGTGTATATATATACATATGTGTGTGTATATGAATGCGTGCATGTTAGTATATTCATATACATACACATATATACAACATATATACATACATATATATATGTGTGTGTGTGTGTGTGTGTTTGTGTAAGCAATATATGAAGCAAGCTAATAAAGGATGACATCAAATGATTTTTGAACCGAGAGATTGGGTTTGGTTGCACTTTAGGAAGGAAAGGTTCTTAATGCACAGGTGTAATAAATTATTGCCAAGAGGAAAAGGACCATTCCAAGTGGTTGAGCGCATCAAAGACAATGCCTACAAACTTGACTTACCAGGCGAGTATGGTGTTCATGCTACTTTTAATGTTGCTTATCTTAGTCCTTATTTTGCAAATGAAGCTGAAAAAGATTTAAGGGGAAATCCTTTATAAGAGGAGCAAAATGATATAGGAGCATCAAATGATCAAAAGGTACCTGATCAAGATATCAACGATGAAGGAGTTAAAGAGCTGATACCAAAAGGAGCATTTAGAACAAGGTCTAAAAAGTTTAACGAGCAACTTCAATTGTTCATCCAAAAAGTCCAATTACAAGTTGAGAGTTCAAGTTCGCTTGAAGAATTAAAGCAAGGAAGGTCCAAAATATATTGTATAATTCAAGTAGAAGACAACCCTCAAAATGAATGATTTGAAGATGTTGGACTATAAAGATCCGCGAGTCACCATGCCAAAGCCTCACCCACAAATCCCTGTTTGAGCAACTCGCGAATCAACTTCTGAAGGTTAGCCAAGGGCCATCTTCCATGAGCCGCACTCACTGATCAGCCTAGTTTGACCCCCAGACCACCATCCGAGGGTGAGTGCTGAACCGCAAATACAGAGAATCACGGCACATCCAAGCTCCACCTACAGATCAC
Organism: Mitragyna speciosa; assembly: GCA_024721245.1. Lineage (NCBI taxonomy): Eukaryota > Viridiplantae > Streptophyta > Magnoliopsida > Gentianales > Rubiaceae > Mitragyna > Mitragyna speciosa. The sequence continues at coordinate 12,729,150 of CM045571.1, forward strand.
TCAAGTCAAAGGTAGTGAAGAAAGTTTGACCAAGAGTTTGTGCTATAATTTTGTATTTGGTCATTTTGTGTAATAGGATTTCTATGTATTTGAAAGGGTATAAATACTTAAGTTTGTGCTACTATTCACAAGATTTATTGGAAGAGATTAGTAAAATTTGGGAGAGTTTCTCTCTTTGGCTTTCAAGCCTCTCTTGATGCTCATAGGGTTTTCAACCTTGAGGGTTTCAATTCTTGGCTTATCAATCAAGAACTACACTTGATTGTGGTGCTTTCTACCATTGATTTCGGTTCATTACCTTGTGCAATTGTGGGTTGAGACTATATCAATATCATTCATGATTGTAGGGGTTAGCAGGGTCAATATTTCCAACCCTTTTGAAGCCTAGACTCAATCTTGATCCTGGTTTTGTATCACAATCAATGTTCCCCCTCAACAAATGAGTTATCATTTTGAGTATAAATACATTTTTTGCTTTGAAAACCATTTGCTCCACTTAAATGTGAGCATATCATGAAAACATATTTTGACTTAAAAACACAAAACTTATTTTTGTATCTATCTTCAGTATATATCTTCTTGCCCTAAATATAAGCATCACTTGAAAATACAAAGACAGCTCATTTTTTAATTGACTTTGAAAAACATATTGGGAGAAGCTCAAATTTAGAGAAAATTCATATTTTAAGAGACCTACTCTTCCTTTTGGGGTTTAGTAAAACATGGTAAGGTAGTGAAATAGGACCACATAAAAAATAGGAGTTTACTAATCTTCAACAAAATGGAAGTATTTCTCCCTACATACAATAATGCAATTCACATTTTCATTACATTCTCATATTATCATTGATCATATAAATGCAACAATAACACTTTGTCATAGGATCAAAATGCATTGAAATATTGAACCATTCAAAATTCCTAAAACATATCTAATATCATTAAATACAAGAATATGGTCAATTTTGGAAATTGTAGAAGAATTTTTAATGAAAAATGATGAAAAACTACAAGACTTTTGAACAAAAAAATTCAATTAAAAAGATATGAATTTATGTTTGAGTAAGCTAGGATATGGAGCAAAGTGATTTACTTTTCTTAAAATAAGGATCTGAACCAAATTTTCAAAGATGAACATCACAAAGATGCATCAAATCATATTTTTGTTAAAGTAATTACCAAAGTAAATATTGTCACAAGAAGCATAGTAAACTGTTCAAAGTTTCGACAATTCATTTAAAGTTCCTAATAGAAAACATAGGATGGCCAATATTGGATGTATATTTGAAAAGATGAAGAAATTGTATGATTTTAAAGGAAGATTGTATTTGAAAAATCATGACTTTAGTTTTGAGGAAATGAGGAATGAAAAGATCATGCCAATGAAGATACTAAAAGCTTGGACCCAGACTTCCGCATTTTGCTACTGCTAGATCATGCATCTTCATGACTACAACTAGTCACTTATCCAAATGTTCATTTGGAACTTATCCGGATGTCTGCGTTCCTTATGTAGTCGTCCGCATCACATAGAAAAACTTATTTCCATTTTTTAAATAAGATCTATAATTTCGAACTTTATTCTCAAAAAGAAAATAATTTTTTTAAAAAGAGGTATATTGAAAATACCAACTGACTTGTGAATCAATCAAAGAAAAAAAATATGAGAACTTTCAAAATATGTTGTATACTGTTCATCATAAATGGTACAAATGTAAAAACTTTGAAAAAATAAAAAGTATTTTTGAAAAACCAACATCACAAAATTTTTGAAAACCAACATTTACATGCAATCATCACATCATATTTTTAGATCCATACATGTCTCATAGGAACCATCAAAATATTCAATATGCATGATTTCAAAATCTTCTAAAAAAAACTAGTAAATCATCAAGTATTGATCAAATATTATCATTCTTGCATAAAATCACTATGTATTCATACATTTTCTAAACATATAAATGCACGTAAAACACATTTTTGACTTATTCACATAAATGAAATTTTCAATTATATCACTAAATCACATATTCATACAACTAGGCATATCACATAATAAGCATCATTTTTAAACAAGTAATAAAAAGAATAAACAACTAGCATACTTCTTACTCAATGTTATCCATGTACGATCTTGACGTCTTTGTTTTGATCGTTACTCCTACAAGAATGAGAGGCAATTTTTGATACCCATATCTTTTTGGGTCCGAAGGAGTTAGCAACACCTTTCGCTAACCAAATGTCTTTCATGTCTAACTTAATATTCCTTTTAGCATAGCATTCTCTAAGCATATGGCCATATTGATGACAATAAAAACAAGTGATACGATCGGGGGTGGCCCCTATCGTATATCACAGGAATATCTCCCCAAAGATCGTCTTGAAAAATCAGGCGACAATTTAATCCAAATCCTCCCGCTGAATTGGACCAAATTATCTTCAAAAGAAACAATCTCATTGAACTTTAGACCCACTTTGATTCGTAAACCAAAGCAACCTAAATGTGGAGATTGGTCGCCTTGAATTTAGCCCTTGTAGAAATCTTGAACCAAAGGATAAACTTTGCTAGACCGATATGAGCGAGTTCATTCATCTAACCAAATTTATTCTAAGGACTTAATCAAAACAAGAAAAAAATTCTAAGCTAGGAGAATAGTCGCCATGGAATTACTCCAATAAGACCAAGAGTTGGTTTTAATCCAAGAACCCAAGACAAAGCTCTCTAAAAGAGAAAACTCAAATTTTATTAATCACAAAAATCATACTAAAGTTCGTAACACATTTTTGGCCTATTTATAGGCTTACAAAAGTAACCTAAAAACATGCTAGAATAGTCTAGAAAATTCACTTAAGTTGTATCCTAACACAATAGGTAATTACTTAAAGATTACAACTTGTAAACTATTTAGAAAACTGAATAAAAGCTAAACTTCTAAAAAAATAAAAAGAAATTCGCCATAAAATAATAAATGGCCTGGGCCATCCCACCTTGGACTCCATTGGGCTTCAATCTTGCAATTTTAAGGCCTTCAACTTGGGTGCATCAAACCTAGACAACTTGTGTGCGTTATCTTGGACCATATGCTACTTCTTGGGCCTTTTTTTGAATGCATCTTTAATCCAAAACCAAAACGCAATCTTCAAGTCCAATTCCCTTGATTGATCCACGGATTCTCCAAGCTCGAGAATAGTTGAACACACAAGACTCCTTGTAGAATCATTCAAATCACATAAATTGATGAATATCATGGATGAAGCTTCCAAATTTGAAATGGGCGCTACCACGCACATATCAACAAGTATATTGAGATTTTAAATAAAAGTAAGTTTAATAAAGCAAATCCCTTCTTTTCTAAAAGTTGTCAATCGAAATAAAAGTATTAATAACCTTTTTCTTTTTAAAAGCCTTTTGTTTTTCATTTGAAAGGAATTTTGCAAGTTCATCAATTCTTTCTTAATAAAACTTGTTCCTCTATGATTTTCTCACAAATTTTGGATGTTTCATCCAATCTTCCAATTAAATCATCCTTTTTGCAATAAACTACAATTTTGTCGTCAAAAAATCCATTTTCCTCTTTCAAACTATTATTTTCTTGTAAAAATTTTGAATTTTCTTTCAACAAATTTTGACAACTAGTTCTTTATTTTTGGCAAAATATTTTTTCAAATTCTCATGTAATTTTATAACAAAATCATTAAACTCATCATTACTATAATTATCATCACCACACTCACTATCATTATAGGAGTAGCTAGATGATAGCTGATTGTCTCCAATGGCCATGAAGGCCATTTATTCCATTCTACAAACTTTATCATCAATGTCACCATTTGAGTTGCAATCTTCCTATGTAGTACGGACGTTATTGAAGACTTGTTCTTTGTTTTCTAGCTTCCTCCATTTGTGCATTTATATTATCCTTATTTTCATGCTACTCTTTCAATTTTTTCCAAATTTCCTTTGCCGTCTTGCATCCTTGTATCCTTTTAAAATCATCATCACTCAAAGCACTACACAAAATATTAGTAGCTTTGGCACTTAAAGAAAGATTTATCCTATCTTGAGTACTAAGCTCAATCCTAGTTTTATGTCTAAACATTCCTAGTTCTTTATCAAAGTGGTAGCCTCAAAAGGACCTTCATTAACTACATGTCATAATTCAATATCTAATGATCGTAGGAATATTTGTGTATGCTCCCTCTATCTAATATTTATATTATTAAGCATGGGAGGTCTATTTAATAGTCGCCCCTCTATAAACATAACATGATTGGTTGCCATATTTACTCCCTAATAGTTAAGCTATCTAATGGGAGACTAAGCTTTCATGCCAATTGTAGGACCCAAAAGTAACCTAAGAGGGAGGGTGAATTAGATTGTACACAAACTAAGAGCAATTATGCTCAAGTATTCACCCAAAATGAAACCAAGTAATAAAACCAGCTTGCAATCAAGAAATGATAAAGATATAGCAAGATAAGCTCACAAGTAAACAATAAATAAAGTAAAAGAAATAGAGAAAGAACACCACAATTTTTATAATGGTTTGGTACCAAACTTGGTACCTGCATCTACTTCCAAGTTCAACAACTTGGAATTTAATCCACTATAAGCTTTTTCTTAAGTTAGTGAAGCTAACCAATATGTATAAAGGGAGGATCACTCTTGCTTTCTCTTTCTCGATCTAGTTGACCCAAAGTCCCCACTTTGGTCATGCTAAGTTCTATTGATAATAGCCAAGAGTTTTACAACCACTCACAACCCTCACACTTTGCTACAATTGATAGCTTTCACTCGCACTTAGAAAAGATTTCATAACCCCAACAATCTACCTACCAAAGAACTATAAGCTACCCCAAATAAGTGTATTTTCTCCCAAAATAACTCTAAAACACTTATTAACTTTGTAAGCAATTGTTATCTCAAATCTTACATTAATTATATATATATATATGTATTGGTATTTATAGGAGGTGAGGAAATAAGTAGAAATGGCTTCCAATGGTCAAATCCAACTTTCTGCAGAAACTAGCCTTAGATAATAAGTTTCATAATCTAGATGTTCACATAGGTCATCTGAACGTCTGTATCATGTCCAGTTACTCATCCACATGCATTCTGTCCATGCTGAATTTTTGCCTCTACATGCCTATTTTGGAGTTCGGATCACGGGTTTGTATATATCCAATCCGCATCCAAGTCTGCATGCCATGCGGATGTCTACATGCAAGCCTGCATGTAATCCACATCCTATTTTTCTTGTAGTTTCTTCCTCTTTTTGATCTCTTTTGCTACTCAATCACTTTCCCTAACCATTATTTTGCATCATCATTTGTTTGTTGATCATCAAAACTAGATGATTTAGGACCGTAAGGTCTTCATCCATAGTCATCGCTTCATATATAGGAAGAAATTTAGAAATTCCGACAACATTTTCCTATTGTTTCTTGTAGCATCAGACAAGCTAATAAATTTGCTAATATATTAACAAATGAGGGGTTAAAAACCCTAGATAGCCAGATTTTTCCAAACTTTACAGATTTGCCGAAAGAGGTCTGTGGTGCAGTTCAAGAGGATCAATTAGGTAGTCCTGCTTTTCATTTTCGTAAACTTTAGATTGTTATCAATTGTAACTTTTTTTTTTAATGTCAATAGGTTCATGCCTTTCTTTGAGAGTTTTTCTTTTTTTTGGAAAAATGAATTTGTAATTTATGGAGTGAAAAGAAAAACATGGAGGGGACATCAACCTAACCTCCAGTACAAGAAAAGAATCCTTACGATGATGCTACTCTTGAAACCATCTAATGTAGGACATACATTGTTTATCAAGTGAAATTAATCCACTAATGTTGTTGGATGCCTATTAGCTTGAAATGAAAAACGTGTTGAACTTGCCAATTTGGAAAGAGCATCAACAACAGAGTTTGCCTAGTGATAGATCTGCAAGATCTTAAACACCCCAAATTGTATATTGGACTTTATTTCAGCAATTTGTGTATCAATTCTCCAAGACAGTGTATTTTTGGCAAGTGCTTGTACTAATGCTTGTAAATCCATTTGTATGAGAACTTGATTGTAGCCAAGGCAATGCAAAGCTTAATGCCTTCTCACATAGCATTGGCCTCCATTTTTGTATTTGTGCAAGTCTCATAAAATGATGAAAACCCATGTGAAACATCACCATAGATGACTCCACCTCCTCCTGAAAGTCTTGGGTTGCCTAATGAAAATCTATCCACATTAAGTTTAACATACTGTGGAGAAGGCTTTTCCCAAATAATTGATGAGATTTTCTTCTTTTTAGGCTGTGACTTGGCGTAGATTAGGTATCATATCCCACATACAAATCAAGTAATAAACTTAATCTTTCAACTTTACCTCAAGTATACGGGTCAAGTGTAGTATGGGGAATATATAGGTATCATATCCCACAAGGAATCAAAGAATTGCAAGTACTAAGGCTTTATGGCTTACTTTGTTATCTAAACAACTAAAAATCAAAGTGTATAGTGAAATGGAAGTTCAATAGAATAGGTTAGAAATGACAACTTGTAGGAATTCAAATATTCAATATGTCTAGAACATAGAATCCACTAATGAATCATAATATGCATGAAGAACTTGCTATGTGTTATCTTGCATTGTTAAAAATCCAATTCCATTTGAATCATAACTAGCTTTCACTATGAAATGATTTGATTCCAACTATTTTTATGATGAAACCTTATGAAAATATGAATTGTTTTGATTCACTTAAGCAATCATTATTCTCATATGAATAACTTAAGCAATACTTGTTCATTTTCCATTGTTAAGAGCATTTCTCAATGTCAATTAACAACTAGGTGACTTTTTTAAATTGGTCATGCAAAAACAAGAGTTAAAACTTGAACAAGTACTCAAACAATTGTAAGCTTAGCAAGTAAGGTAATTTAAGTCATGTTATGAATTCATTAACTTCATTTATATTTTTAATAAAGCTTTTAGTGAATCATGAATAATGAAACATTAAGAAATTTAATAAGAACATAAGAATTCATGCTTCAAATTGGAAAGTAAAGAGAGAGTTGAGAAGAGTTGATAGACAAGTCTTCAATCTTGTATTTCTTGTCCAAAATAGTGAAGTATAAGAAGTTTGTATATGAAGTACACTATTCTATTGAATTTGAGAGAATTCCATTAATTCTCTTCAATTATACTTACTCTAATACACTAAGGGATGAAAATCCTCTCAAACTTGTTACAAATGACTCGTATTTATAGATAATTGATCTTCAAGTCATTTTCCAACTTGCAATTGCATTTAATGCATGGAAATGATGAAGGTTTGCTTGGGGATTCCAAACTTGCACAAAAGTCTTCATTTATGTTTTCAATGAAATCTCCCACTTGCGAAACCTTGTCCCCGTCTGAAAATGTCTGCAAAAATAGCTAGTAGAAGATGCAAGTTGAAGCCCTAGAAGCTGCTTGGCTGACATCGATCTGCGAGTTAGATCTGCGGGTGGTAACTCGCGGATCGTGACCCACGGATCACACTTTTGTTGTCCCCACTTGATTTCTGATTTTGTTGATCTGGGATCCATGTGTGCAGACTTTATCCACTCATTTCCACATATTTTTAAGTCTCCACATATTTTTGCACAATTGTCTTTCCAATTTTTTCTCCAAATTGTTCGTTTAAGTTTAGCCATTTGAATCACTTTTGAATTTAATTTTTCCTTGACTCCAATTGATCCAAAATAAGTTTAAGTATGATTAACCTGCAAATATTCACAAGAAATGTGCATTAAATGTTCAAGATAGTAATTTTGCTTAAAAACCCTAATTTTGAGAAAAACCCTAATTCTATAAAAAGCTGGAAATTGATGTCATTTGCAATCAAAATTGCTACAATTATACTTAAATTACACCTAAAATACATAATAATATATATAATGATATTGGTAAATTTATTATTTATCAAGCCGAAGAAGAGAAGGCATGATGCCCAGAGAAACAAGTTGGTAATCTTCTTTGTCCACTGCAACAAAAAGGTGAGCCACTACAGTATTTGAAATCAATATCAAGACCTGGTGAATAACTTGTTTTGTTTTGATCAAGACATTGTCAAATATCCATTAGTTGTAGGCTTTCCATATCTCCCAGCATAAAAAAAGAGGGAATTAGTTGTATGAGTTCATCTTTGGCTGAAGATGACACATTACTCCACCAGATTTGAAGTATCCCGAAAACATCCAAGCTTGAAAAGAAAGGGTTATCAAAGAGGCGTGCAAATTGTCTCAAAACTTGTTGAGCAAGTACACAACTAGAAAAGGAATGGCTAAGCTCATCTAAATCTTCACAAAATGGGCATTTGGATGGCAAGTGGAAACCAAAATATTTCAATATATTCGGGAACGGTAGAGTAGAATTTAGTAAGTGCCACATGAATGTAGAGATTTTGTAGGCATGCAAAGGTCCCAAATCATTTTTCTAGAAATCTGAACAACTCTCTTACTTTGTATTAGATCATAAGCCAAAGAAAGCTTGAATTCACCGTCAGACAATGGCTAGCAAACTAATTTGTCACATCCCATAGACAGTGAAAGATTGCTACTTAAAATTTGGACTTGCTTTTGCAATGATAAAGAGAGAGTGGAATCTGTCAAGTGCCATACCCCATCAATGAAGATAGCTTTTAAAGCTAAATTTGCATCCAAAATAAATGGTTTGTCTCTCTCTAGAGGCCTCATTCTTGTCTAATTATCATCCAGAAGGAGCAATCTCCTTCTCGAACCAGCAAGCATTAGTTATTCTCAACTACATCTCTAACCACCAGCATTCTTTTCTATACTGAGGAATCGGTTCTTTTTGGTTGAAGACAGCTTGGATGTAGTTCATGAGATCCATATTTTGAAGCCATAATATGGTCCAGAGAGTTTGAGTAGAATGAAATTTCCACCAGAGTTTATATTGAAAGCTAGCATTATATCAAACAAGCTACGAATGTCTAGGCCATTTTCTTCAGTCAAAAAATTTTCTTTCAAGACATCTAGTGGCGCTTATTTAGATCCTCATATTTCTCCCAAAAAAAGTCAGCCATAAGTTGTTCCTATTTACAAATGATTGCCTTAGGAGGTTCCATCACCGGCAACATATAAAGAGGTATTGTTGAGAGCACACGTTTTATTAAGATTAGACGACCTCCTAGAGAAAATATTTTGGATTTCCATCCAACTAGCTTCTTCTCAAATTCATCAACAATGCCTTGAAAGTAGCTAGATCTCCTTTTTCCTTTATGTAGATTGCAATCAAGATAAACGAAAGGAAGCTTCTTTCTTGATATACCAGAAATATGTGTAATGGATCTGCAAAACGCTGCACTTACTTGTTCAAAAATGACATAAAAGCTTCTGGATTTTATTGACTTTTTGCACAAAACCCTCTTGATAGAGCTCAATAAAATCCATCAAACTCCTCAAAGAGCACCTATCTCCTCTTGTGAAAACAATATTATCATCTACAAAGCTGAGTTTCAAGATAGGAAAACAGTTTCAGGAGAAAAAAATGTGGTTGTACTACCATGAATAGCCGTTGCCTTTAGGCCTCTAGATAAACCCTCCGAGACCAATATGAAAAGCAAAGGTGATAAAGGATCTCCTTACTTAAGCCCGTTGCTGGCTTTAAAGAAACCATTTAGCTTACCATTGATCGAGATTGAGAACCAGCTAGCAGATAAGTTATTTTTAATCAAGGAAATGAATTTTTGATGAAACCAAATTTTCCAAGCAAGGCAACCAAAAACTGCTAACAAACACAATCAAAAGCCTTCATCATATCAAGCTTAAAGATCAAGTTATGCCCTCTAACCTACTTATCAATGGAGCAAACTAATTCTTGAGCCAGCAAGATATTAACAACAATCTCTACCTTCAACAAAAGCTAATTGTTCATCCAAAATTAAGGCAGAGAATAGAGGTTAAATTTTGTTATACAATATCTTGATAAAAATTTCACTCAAGAAAGTGCAAAGACTAATGGGGCGAAAATTTGCAAATGAAGAGATCATCTCTTTCTTAGGTATGAGAACTATGAGGGTACTTGTAATTGCCCTTGGAATAGGAACTCTAGCCCAAAGGTCATGAATAACATGTAATAGATCAACAGAGATGATATCCCAACAAAGACTAAAAAATAATCTAGTATAACTGTTATGCCCAGGAGCACTACCACAATCAAGCTGAAAGACCCCATCCTTCACCTCCTATAGAGATACTGATGCAATTAACCTTTCTTCTCAGTAGAGATAACACATGGACTGTGACCAATGATCTCCTCCTGAGTTGTAATGTCATGATCAGTGGCATTTTGAGTGAGCAACGTTTGAAAAAAGGAAACTACGATATGATTTTGTGCCTCTTCATCAAGTTAAATACAATCATGATGTTTTATTTTATGGATCGAAAGCTGAGCCTATTTTTGAATCAGTTAAGCATGGGAGAATTTAGTATTTGAGTCTCTCTCTTTAAGCCATTTAACATGGGCTTTTTGTCTCCAAATGGTTTCCTTTTGCATTAAAGTCTGCGATACTGATAGAGAAAATGGACACCATAGGATGACGACGCTCCGAAAACCCACGATTCTTTCACAGAAACACTTTCCCAAAGGACTGACTTGATAAATCAAGCGATAATTCAATCCAAAACCTCTTGCAGAATTGGACTAAATTATCTATGAGTAGTTTAACCCCAACCGAATAAATTGATTGAAACTAAATTAACAAACATACCCAAGATCCTTATCAAGCATGTTGATAAAAACTCAAGGTATAGGATTTAACACCCACAAGAATCTCTCTTGGACAAGTTGCACTATAGTTCTCATCACCATGAACTAAAGAAGGCTCTTACGAAGAGAGGAAATCAATTTTATTGATTCATCATAAAACTATTAACATCACACAAGAAAAATGACACCATTTTTAGCCTTATATAGTTGTAAAACCCTAAAGAATGTTTATGGAAATTTTTAATGCAAATACAACTCAAAAAAAAAAGTAAAATTCGTTAGAACTTGGAGTGTATCTGCGCTCCATAGTCGCACCACGGATAACCCTCGCAACAACCAGCAGAATGTCAAACTCAAGATGAGCCACGGGTGGATCACCATGAGCTGTAGATGTGGCTTGCCTAACCCTAGCCGCAGCTGGCCTCTGGTCTCATCCATTGAAGATTCTGCCTCGCATTTTTTATCTCACACGTGACCACCAACCTTTTGTCCTTTGAGTGGATATTGGATTGGCCATTTTCTATGCCCTTTTGCTACAATTCAACGCCTTTGATACCTCAAAAATGTGCAAATGCATGAGTAATTTCAATGAATTTTGAATGATAGGAATCATGGCCTCAGGATTCATATCAGATAACTCAACTTGAGCTTTACTCTATTGCATGCGATTGAGCTCCGTAGGGTCTTTCTCATAAGTCATTTCCATGCATTTTAGATTCTCCTCTACAGCTACAACTTTGTCAAAAACATTGCAAAAAATATTTTTGTTCCAATCATAAAGACATACCTTAAGCCTACGAAGCTTTTAAGAAAATTGAAACATTCCTGAAAGCTCTATAGGCATTTCCCATTTTTTTGAATAGTTGGCAATAAGGAGGAATGATGAGTCCACATACGTTGGAATCTAAAAGATTTGAGGCTGTTGATAGCTTGAGCATCCAACTGGAAGAACAAATGTGAATGATCCAAAGTGCATCTATTCAAATGTTGAATCCAAGAGAGAGGGAATAATCAATGCCAATTATTGTTGCAGAGTATTCTATCTAGCCTTTTCCAAACACATCTACCCCATATGATCCCAGTCCAAGTGTATATACTACCCACAATAGAAACATTATTTAAAGAAGTTGTTGAAAGAAACTCATTGAAATCTTAGGTCTTGCGGAGCCTGGCCTAAGTACTCATCCAAGGTGGAAATGGTATTAAAATCACCAATAACAATCCATGGAAAATCACCAATATCAGCTTCTATTTGAGTTAAATCAAACCATAAATAACACCATTCCATACTTGTCAATTTTGCATAAATAAAGGAAGAGTATACAACTTCACTCCAAGAATCATGAGATAATGCAAGATACAAGACTTGCTTATCATTGAAAATAGAAAATGCATGAAAATTAACTTTCCAAAAAATCCATATTTTATTGTATTGGTTGAATAAACTAGACGAAAAACCAAAATGTTCTTGAAACTCAAGAAAACAAGAAGCATCAAGCATGGGTTCTAAAGCCACAAAAAGAGATATATTGTGAGAACAAATTAACTTCTTTAGATGAATAAAAAAAACTCATCTAGCAATACCTCTAATATTCCAAAGAAGAGCATTAATCATTATGACAAGGAGGCATAAAATTTTGAGGAGCCTTTAAGGCTTGTCTAATAAGGACATTTCTTAACAAAGAAATATACTGCCTTTGTCAAAATTTTCTTCCAGTTTGTTGGTCTATAATTGTAGGTAATTTCTCAACTATGTGAGCTTGGAATGTCTTGAAGCCCTCCAGCAAAGAGAAATCAGACGCTAACTATTTTGGTTGCTCTTTCGAATCAAAAAAACATTATCTTGAAGACTTTTACCACGTTTCCTCCACAAGACCAAACTGGTGTCATCCCTCAGAGAATTAGAGAGATTATTGGAAGTAGAAATATGCATGTTTTGCTGTGTAATTTGATCAACTTCAGCATTATGCATAGAGAAAATTACAATTTTGGTACCAAATTTTTGGGGCATCAGTAGTTTCAATCCCTAAAGTTTGGACAAAAGCAAATTCAAGACCAAATGTTTCAATTGTTTAGCATATTTAGTCCTATTGACCAGTTTTACAAAAATCTTATCGAAATATGGCCATGTGATACTCATGTGCTAGTTAAAAAAGTTTTCAAAAATAATTAGATTAAAGAAAAAAATTTAATTGCCATAATTCGTAATTAAAGGCACTAATTTGAGTTTATAAATGATAAATAAGTAGATAAAACTAAAAAAATCCACCTAGATAGTACACTAGCGTGTGTGCCTTTAATTACAAATTATGAAAATTAAATATTTTTTAATTGTTTTTGAAAACCTTTGCAATCGTCACGTGTTTTCACGTGACCAGATTCCAATAAAATTTTGAGAAAACTAGTCCGTAGGACTAAATGTACTGAAAAATTAAAACATTTGGTGCTAGATTTGCTTTTGTCCAGATTTTAGGAACTGAAACTATCGATGTCTCAAACATTTGGTACCAAAATTACAATATTCTCGCATGCACAATATCACAACCACTTCTCAATTGTAGTTCATTATTGTTACTTGAATCAGGTTGTCAAAGAGCTTCATCAACAACAGGATTCCCAAGCAGTAAGGGGTCAATTCTAGAAACTGAGGTACAATGAGGAGATTTGTTTTGCAGCATCAACACGTCGAGCTAAGAAGAAGAATGAAGGGATTTATTCACAAGAGCAGAGGTATCCTTCAATAGAGTTTTTGGGACATAAGCCATCTGACTGACTTGAGTCTTTGCAGTATTCTCTGTTGGTGCTCCAACACTCTTTTTATTTCGAGTGCACATCTCTAGGAATCATTTATGACAAGATGATTCCTCATGTCCAATGCAAGAACAACCATGATAGTATGTGGGAATGTCATCAAAATCAACCTTTTGCTATAGACCCCAATCATCATCACTAATCCAGATTCTTATGTTCTGCTCAACCTTGACATCGATCTCTACAAGAACTCATGCTATTGAAGGACATTTAAGAGACAGAATGGCTTCATCAATCTTCAACAATTTGCCAAAGAGGCCGCCTAACATGTTGAGATACTTAGGATCAAAAAATGTAGACCTAGGAAATTATTCCACACAAGAGCAAGTGATGTATCATGATCTGGCCAAAATCAATTGTCCATTTTGACAACATCATAAGCATGTTATTGATGTACCAGGAGCATCTACACCACAACCTGGTGAAGTCTTCATTGAGAATATGCCAAAGAAAAACATGCTTTTAATCTAGCAAGCCAACTGGGCAATCCCCTTTCAATCCCAATGAAATCATAAACTTTCAAACTGCATCCATTGAAGGCCTTCCTACAGCAAAACGTTCAACCAAAGAGTTTGAAAAGGGCTATGAAATTGTCAGCATTTCCTGGCGAGATAGTTTGAGAGATGGTTCTCCTCTGTGCATGGCAAGATTGCCAATTTCAAATGATGCAAAGGTCGAAGAGCTGGATAGAATAAAAGTAAAGGTATGCTTCTGTGACAACGGAGGTGGCTGATTAGCCACCAATAGTTGGCCTCCTACCAGCTGAGAAGCCGGCATGAAGGGTAGAAGATTCAAAGTTTGAATTAGTTTGATGTAACCAACCAGCTAGAGGGGAGAGAAGGAGGAGAAAGTTTTTTTTGAGTAATTATTATTTTGTTATCAATAAAATTATGGCTCGTATCTTTGCCTGTGTATGGGATTTGTTGAACACATACACACACACACCCCCACCCAACCACCTATTATGTTACCTCACAAAATTCATGTTTTTGATAATGATAATGATACATGCATATATTTAGGGAAGCATGAAAATAAGCTTTAGACAATAAAAAATGACATATGCAAGGTGAGCATAAAAAATCATATTTTACAAATGTACTTATGCATTCTCACACAAGGATTCGAACACTTCTCTTAGCCTGGTGGTTTAAGGACTTGAGAAATCCATTCATTTCATTTATCATACAAATTTCTCCTCTTGCTACATGTTGACATCTTTGGAAATGGAGCAATATATCTCGATTTCAGGGAAAGCAATTGCCCTTCCCCTCTTTGGCTTCAAATATTTTGACTGATATTCATGACATGTTTGGTCTTCATTTCAAGACGGCAAGATGTAATATTCAATCTTGGCCAAGCTTTGTTTATTTCATTTCTCAAATGTACAGAAGTTTTTCTTTCAAGCTAGTTAAATGGATTTCTTCCCCTTGGACAAGACTCAAGCTTAACATTGATGATGTTCAAAAGATAACTCGGGACAGAGTGGAGGTGGTGTTGTTCTTAGAGATTCATCAGGAAAAATGGTATTTGCATTTTCTTGTTACTTTAGGGAGATTACCAGTGTGCAAGTTGAAGCAAAAGCTTTTTTATATGGTGTTCGATATTTGTCAATAGTATGGCTTTCCTATATTTCAAGTTGAATGTGACTCTCAACTGATTTTGAATACTTCAAGAAAACGTGCCATCCCAATGTCCATTGTACAAGAGATACAAGAAGTTCTTTAATATTCAGCGTCTTTCTTTTCATTAAATCATTGTTATTGTGAAGCTAACAAATTTGCTAATGAATTAGCTAATAATGGCTACATGAACCAAAGTAATTTGGTACTTCATTTTGAGCTTAGTCTTCCTCATATGGCAAGAGGTGAATTTAAGGTGGATAGCTTAGGTTTCCTTTGCTTCGGAAATGTAAATCTTAATTTTGATTTTTATTGTAATAAAAAGTTAAGGCCTTTATCCTCTCTATTTAAAGCATTAATCAAATTCGAGGATGGTGCCCTCCCTGTGTTGGTGTTTGCCTAAAAAATAAAAATAAAAAAATGTACTTATGTATAAATTCAGGAGAAATGTGCATGCGTTCTAGGGAAGTTTTGTTTTATCCATTTTTTATAATTAGTTAGTCATTATTGAAAAGGGGGAGATTGAGGACTGTATGGTCTAAAACCATCTTGTTTTAATGATTAGCAAATAAATGATAAAATACATTATGTAACATCCCGCGTCTGGGCTGGCCCAATATCTTTTGACCTTTAAACTACGGGCTCAAAATGCTTAAGCCAAGTTATTTAGTAGCCCAAACGTAGGATGTTATATACTATACATTTTTTCTTTCTCCCACCGATGTGGGATATCACATTCACCCCTCCTTTAGGCCTTTGCGTCCTCGCAAAGCCCAATTCATATCCGGACTGTCCACTCGATTGTCGAATTCTAGAGGTGGCTCGTACAGGCTCTAGAGGTGGCTCCCGCCCTTAAGTCGACGTAGCACTTAGCCCCGCACAGCACTTAGTTCCTTCACTTCCTTGCGTAGTCCGACCCAAATACCATAGGCCCAGTCTCACCTCGTGCAGAGACCACACGAGGTTCGCTCTGATACCATTTGTAACATCTCGCGTCTGAGCTGGCCCAATAACTTTTGAGCTTTAAACCACGGGCTCAAAATGCTTAAGCCAAGTTATTTAGTAGCCGAAACGTAGGATGTTATATACTATACATTTTTTCTTTCTCCCACCGATGTGGGATATCACACATTAATGGCCTACTTGAGTTATTCTTGCAAAATAATTAGTAAGACAGATTGTGCAAAAGTGCAAAATAAGAAATCAAAGATTGGAAGAAAGTGCAAGTAAATAACCACGTAGACAACCATGCAACATGATTGTGAATTTAGGTTGCTATCAAACTTAGGCATAATTCACACAAACAAGGAATAAAATTTATAACCCAATACTCATTCTGCAAGTGCACAGGTCAATTGTAGTTGTGATGAGTATTAAAGTCGATCCCACGAAGAAACATGAACTAACAGCTACCAAAGCTACTAACTTGCTTTATTATCTAAACAATCGAACTTTGGAAGTGATAAAATGGTAGGAAAATCAAATTCAAGCAAGCAAATAATGAAGAAACTAGTTAAACAAAGTTGACTAAGATCAAGAATCCACAAAATATGAATGTTGAGCTTATGACCCATTAAGAGTCTTTACCCTTGTTTAGGATTCAATTTCATTTATACTCCAAACTAGATCTCTATATGAATGGAAGACTACTAATACATGAGCTTTCCTACTCTCGTGCTAAAGATTTGCATGCATTAGTTCATTAAACTCATGAATTATGGCTTCAAACCTTAATCTACCTATGTGAATCACTACTTTTATGAGATTCAACATAAGTTCCATTTACTCTTTCTATTGTTAACTACAAATCTCTTTGTCAAATAACAACTAGGATGACTTGAAGTTGGTAGCTAATCAACAAGAAGTTTTAGGACCAACCAAATGAATAAACAAGAATAGGTTAGCCATAAACTAATTCAAATCATATTAAAGCTTCATCTTAAACCTGGTTGGATTGAACTTAGTTCAAAATATTTAAGATAAACTTAAGCACATTATGCATGAAATGAAACTAAAAAGAGTATGGTAAGAAGTGCTCAATATGTGGTTGAACATGGCTCCAATGCTTCATCTTTCATTCTGTGAAACATGTTGAGTACAAGTGCTTTCAAAGTTTCGTTACAAGAATTGATAATTCCTACAAACTAAAAAGAAAACTAAACTAAATATGTACAAGGAGTGCTCCTCCTACTAAACTATGTTTTAAGCATAAACCAAGCTTAAACCAAGCATATCTTCAATGAACTACAAAGCCTGTATTTATAGGAAAAACCCTAGCTGAAGCCATGGTCCTAGTTGAAGATTTAATGATGAAATTTGATTCCTTTAGCCTCAAGTCTTCCTTGAGTTTTGCAATATCTTCTAGGGAAAACCAAAATGTAGCTGAACGTTGAAATTATCTGCAAAAGAGGTGTAAACAAGCTGTAAATTGGAAAATATCAAAATCTGCAAGAGGACAACAATCCGTGGGTGCGATCCGCAGTAGGCAACCTGCGGATCCCTTTTTCTTCCCATTTTGCCCTTTTAAAAATTTAGTTATTCTTTCCATGCCCTTGAGACAACTTTCCATTATTTTAACCATAGTTGGCTTGGTAAAATTGGATGAAGGAAATATTTTCCAGAAATTTTCAAGTTTAAGTGATAAAATGGTACAACTAGAATCAACCTTGAAATTGATATTGCTTCAACTTCAATTGATCCAATTTGTATTTAATCATCATTTTCCTACAAAATCGTATAAAATTGTGCATTAATTTGCTCAAAATAATGATTCTATCTCAAAACTCTAATTTCGGGTCTAAAAACCCTAATTTTGGAGAAATCCTTGGTTTGATGGAATGTTATGAAATTGAGGCCTTATTATATCAAAAAATATTAAAAATACACTAAAAACACACTAAAAACATATATAAATTATTACACTAAAATAGATAAATTTATCGCTTATCATAACACACAAGCTAAGGATACAGACATTGCATTTGGTCGAAAAGCATCCAGACTATAATGCGGACAAGCATGTGGACGTTCGCACGGCGGGAAAGTGTTGAAATGAAGTTGCACAGAATACATGTAGACATAGGATGCAGACACCATCCCCACACGGTGTGGATGTCTGGATGACAATTTTATAGACTAACGGCTAGTTTTCTAGCTTTTTGGCAAATGACCATTGGAAGAGCTTCTGAGCCAAATTTTCATTCCCATGTAAGTCTTGATGTCTGAAATTAATAGGAACTTTTGCCTATATATGGTTACATGCTATTAAGAGTGATTTTAGTGAAGAAAATAGTCTCCTTTTATGTTCTTGTAGTTCTTTGTGAGGTAGTTAAGTTGGGAATAAATAATGTTCTTCATCGTAAGTGTGAGAGTATTCAAGTATAGCATTGTCATAGTTATGTAGAGGTTAGTTGTAAAACTCTTTGTTTTAAGGACAAAAAACTTTTAAGGAGGGAGAACTGTGAGGGCACACATATATTATTGAACTTTATTTGTTTATTTATTTGTTGGTGTCGAATGGAATCATGGGTGACTAGTTGAGTACTACACTCGGGATTTGGGTGATAACAATAAAAGGAATGTTGAAGTAAGTTAAAATTTGATGGTAATAGGGATTCAACTATATGATTACTTAGACATTAGACGCATTAAACTTTTGTCCCTCAAAACTAAGTAATGCTAGCATTTCCTACACTAATCACAAACCATGTATCATGTATATACATATGTACCATATTACAATAATAGAATAGGCGCCTAACAAGTTTTCATTAATTAAGTTACAAATTTGTAAACCAAAAAAAAAAGAAGCTAGAAGGCTAAAAGATTCTCAAGAAACTTGAAGCTTGAGGAGGAAAGTTAAGCTTGAGGAGGAAACTCTTGAGAGAATTTTTAAAGCTTGAGTAGGCAACTTGTGATACCAGGGACCTTTTGGTCAATGGCCTTTTGGGAGATTGTGTAATATGTAGAAAGTTAAAGGACTAATTAGCAAATTCCATAATTTTGATTTTATCCCCAAATGAATTAGGTTTCTCAGCATTTTCTATTCTTCTTCTCCTTGGCTTCTTTCTTTCACTTTCTAAAGATTTTCCATCCCTCCCATTGGAAGAGAACATTGAAGGCCACCATTCTCCAAAGGAAGCAAGCAACAATCCCTTTGATTCTTTCAACCAAGGTATTTCTTTTCTCAAAGCTAATTTCTTTTCTTAGTTTTGCTATGTGATGTGGTGGTAGAGTGAGTAGTTAATGTTTCTTGGTTGGATACCATTAGATGGTTTTATCCTTTAACTTGATGCTTGGTTGTGGTAGTGTAAGTGCTTGTGAGTTATAATGGATGTGTGAGGTGGGTGAGTTAGAGATTTGAAGAATTGGGTATGAGACTTTTGGAGATCTTATGTGATTTTGAGAATGATTCATGAAATATGTTGCTTATGATGTTAAGATAGTGTTTTCTTTTCTTATTATGTCATTTTGAGGTTGTCTTGTTGTTTGGATCGAGTGAGAAGATGATGAATAGTGTTGGAGGTGTTTTTAAGCAGTTGCAGGTCGTTTTTGGCTCGTTTCTGGTGCCATCCGCGGCCCCATCCGCACCGCAGATGGAACCGTGAATGATCGAGCCAACTTTTTGGGCTGATCCGCGGCACGATCCGCGCCGCAGATCAAGCCGCGGCCACGGCTCAGCACTGTTCACCCGCGGCTCACTTCCTGTTGTGAGCCGCGGGTGGACGCTCCTCGACCCGCGAGCGCGGATCATTTTATTTTCTAGGGAAGTTGTTCTTTTGTCTTTTGAGTAGAATTTGAGTTTGGTTATGTCTCTTTGATAGAATTAGAGTATAATTTGGGTGTTTGTTGTGTGTTATAGGCGACGAAGGACTTTATCCCTACTCAGACTACCTAAATTAGTCTTGGAGTGAGGTAAGTAGTATTTGATCCTCTTTGCTTTTGAAAATGCACTTTGATGATAATAAATGATTTGAAGGATATTTTCTCTATATAAATGGGCTTATGTTTGGTTACATTGGTTTTGTTATGAAATGAGTATATGTGGTCTAAATAATCGTTTGAATCAGTATACGCTTGAGCTCTTGTATGTGAAATAGCTACGACGGGACTAGTTCCTTAAATTAGTAATTGTAGCAAATAAATTTGAACCGTGCTAACCGGGTTATAGTTAGTTTTGAACCAAACCAACCGGGTTGTAGTTGGTTTTGAACCGCGTTAACCGGGTTATAGTTAACAACTGAAATTCTAGGTTCATGTGTCCACTAACTACTTGAGCTCTCTTTTTCTTTGAATTGCATTATGTGACGTTTGAATATGTATGATTTATAACGTGACCACATGTTATGATGGCTATGACTTTGATTTTGATTTGGAAATGTACCTATGTATGAATAACAAACTTAAGTCCCAAAGAAAACCCTTTACTACTTACTGGGTGATTGTATCACTCACCCCTTTTGTTTAACCCCGCAGGTGATGAATTTATTGATGGTGACTAGAATGATTTTTGGGCCTCATAGTCTTAGTTAGGGTAGACATGAATGAAGTTATTTTTTATAGCATTAATGTATAGCCATATTTTTGTATGGATTAGGTTATACATATCTTTACAATTATTTTGTTATTGGGGAAGAGAAGTGTAATGAATGTTGTATATCTTTTGATGATGAATGAAATGAATTCTTTTGGACATCTTGGTATTTTGGAGCCTTATGTTATGATTAGACGATAATTGTTTTGATTTAGTCTTGTGTCCTAACTTAACCTAGGGTATGGCGGGTGCCACGTCTCGGACACGGGACACAACTCTTGAAGAGAATTTTAAGCTTGAACTGGAAGGTCAAACTAGCACCACAAACTTAAATTAGTACAAGATATTCTTGCGGTAGTTTGGTTGAGAATAGATGACTAAGAGAAGAAAACAATGTGAAAAGTAGGGTGTGAAGAAGAAGAATGAATGAAAGCTAAATATAATCTGTGTTTTAGTATCTATACATTTGTTTTTGCATGACTAACAAGTGAGAACCTAATGTTACTGATTGAAAGTGAGAATCGAGTAAAAAATTGGAAGATTCGCAACTAAGAAAGCTTAAAAATAGCAAATCCGAAACAACAATTAGATTTGTGCAACTTCAGAAAATTGAGCATAACTTAATGCAGGAAAGTTGAAACTAAGTGCCGTCAGTTGCCTTGAAAACTAAACTCAGAGATCTTTTCAAGGGAGTAAATATCCTGCTCTGATTATAAAATCTGACAACTTGGCTTTAAATAAGATTTTGCAGAGTCTATGATTGGAAACTGTATCGATTTGTGATTGATTTTATATTAGCACGTAGTCCGAATTACAAAGTGATGTCTTCTGGACACTTGTTGCATACTACGTCTAGTTTCTAAAGGTATTAATTTTATTAATTTTGGATGAACACAGTGTAAGTTATGCTAGTTTAGTTGAATAATATTCCCGCAAAATATCCTAAGTCAACAGCAAGTTAGAGTCTTATCAACAAATAGTATCCAAGCTGATTAAAGGTTATTTCCGAAATTTAAATTTTAGTATGCTAAATTGATTTTAATTTATGTTTTAACTATTTTGTAGGAGATAATTAGTTATTCTTGATAGTTGAACACACCAAGGAAGGTGGAAGAAAATTCACAGAATTTTGTATATAACCGATGAGGGTCTCTAAACTCATTTTTAATTTTTAAATTACTATATTTATGAATTTTGTGGTGTGTTGTTGTCCGTCCTGATTTTGGGTATTGCCTTCACGTGGCAAATATAATTGATTTGATGCAATTGGCATGAAATTCTTTATTGGACTGATGGAGTTATATTTCATGTTTAGTTGGTACTCGATACTTGTGCATGCTTGTTAAACCGGTTGTGTACATTATCGTGGCTCGGTCGAGCAAACTAGCCCCACTTGCCTTATTGGATATTTGTAGGCTTGGGGGTGTGTGACGTGTTGATTATTATATGCTCTAGTTTATCCTTTGTTGTTGTGGCCATTTGGAGATATGATGTGTTTGATTGGGGTATATTTATTTGTTGGAGATCTGATGTGTTTGATTGGGAGATATTTGCTTATTGGAGATACGTGTTTGATCTAATATGTTTCATTTGGAGATAATTGCCTTTTGAAGATTTATGTGCTTGATTGGAAGTATTTGTTTGATCGAGATGCATTCGAGCGCATATCGACTGAGACATCAAGTTTAATTGACTTCTAATGAAGTCCAACTGTATCCACCCTCGTATATTTATGTGCTTGATTTGTTATAACTAAATGTCTATCTGTTCATATCTGTCGTCGAAGCTTTTTATTCGTTTTAGGCAAGTTTTCACTTTAAATGGCCTGAGCTTATTTATGCACTCGTGATTATACATGTAAATTATATGTTTGATTGTCTTGGTCATTTTCGCTATAGTTAATTTGTTGTAGTTACGCCTAGCAAGAGCTAATCAGGCACTCCATTAGGTTTTGGAGTTGGGCACTAATTGCAATCGTCATACTCGCTGGTGCTCCATCAGTATTTGGAGTTAGGCCCTGGTTGGGATTGTCACACAAACGAAAAGTGCTAAGAAATCCCTGCAAGATTCTATTAAGTTTAGTGCTCTTTATAACATGCACATCAGATGGAACATGTATTTTGAGGTGTTCAGTGCCCAAATGAGCATGAAGAAGATGAACCTCATCCCACATTTAGAGCTGAATTGCTATTATGGCATTAAGCATGAGGCATTCTTGTCTTCAGCCGACGCGGGAAAGAAGTAGAACTACCCCAGTGAACATCTCAGAACGCCAAACTGTTAATACTTTCAAATTTCAGAACGCCACAAATGTGAAAATTTTTTAGAAAGTGCAAAGAAATTTTAGTCAGGAAACATGCGAAAGTGAAATTGAAGTGAATAATAGGCAATCCACTTGGTTGGGCGGATCTCAGATTCCAGTGCTAATGAATATGCTTTCCTCAATTGCTGAAGCATTTGACATAAAAAACAGGAGCGCAGTGGATAAATATCGTAGATAGCTTACACACCTGCAATCTGTTTATACAGCAAAATCTGGATATTCTTTTTTTTTTTTTTTTTCATGATCGAATTCTTTCTTACTCATGTCCAAAAAATTAAGCGTCCCTTCATATTCCGCTAAAAACTTGAATAATCATCGCTTATCTGCACTGTACCAGGCCCTATGATAGAACACTATGCTAATGAAGCTCAATATGAAACAAAATATATTATTCATGCAAGAGAAAATTTTAATGAGTTCTACAACGGTGGAGCTAGAATACAGTCGGCAGCATCCCCGAAATTGGAGTGCAACAGATTACAAATAAAAAATTAATAACAAGTTCGCTTTATATATCATTTAAATGCGTGTTTAGATGGCACTAATTTAAGGCTTATTTGAAGAACCGCAGTTAAGTGCTCTAACCATGTTTAGAAAAATCAAAACCACAGAAGACAGCCTATACTAGTTAATAAGCTTTATGTTCCTGTGAACTTGCCTCATATATGTGCTTCACCAAGAAGACAGCCAATACTAGCTAATAAGCTTTATGTTCCTGTGAACTTGGTTCAGATGGCAGACTAAAGATTACTACAAGGCAATTGCTTGCGGATAACAACCACAAACCTCCATCTTCAAAGATCTCCAGACATGCTTGCATTTTTCTAGTTTTACCCGCATATTAAGCAAAAACGCCTTTGCCCATGGTTCATCGTGCCCCTCCAAGCTCAGGCCATAAGGTACTGAAAAACTGCTTTAACATTGTTGATAAGAATGAGACAACAAAACACCCAAAAAATCCCCAGATTTCTTATTTATTTTTGGAGAAGAAATGTGAAACAGCGTGTAAAATGAAAATTGCAAATGAAACTCAGTCATTAATATTTTGTCAAATAACTGCAACACACGGATCCCTTAATTGTATATTAAGCAAACAAATTATATCAATCTGCACAAAAGAAGAAAAATGAGCAGTGCTCACTCATAGAAGGGAAACCTGCAACGTTCACACTCATTAGTCAAAGATACTCACATGTTGAACAGTCTTTCATAGCCTGAAGGGCAAATATTTGTTGAAAAGAATCAGTTGCAGAGCCGTTAGTTTGTCAAAATAAAAATAATAGTTATAACCGTGTTCAGTTTCTCAACTGTTAATTGCAATTGATAAACAGAGCTGGTGGTTTGACTGGAAAAATTCCATATTTTAATGAAATATCACTAATTAACGTCTTTGATGAATTAGAGATGTCAAACGTGCCAAAAAAAATAATCAACTAGCTTTTCTTATTCCAATTTTCAAGAAGAAATGTTAAACAGAGAGGTAAATGAAAATGGACATGAAACTCGGTCATTAATTTTTTTGTCAAATTACCGAACACATGGATCCCTTAAGTTGTATATTAAGAAAACAAGTTATATCAATCTACCAAAAAAAGAAGAAGAAATGAGCAGCGCTCAATTCAGGAGAAGCCTGCAAAGTTCTCACTTACCAGTCATAGAGGCTCGCGCATTGATCAATCATTGATCAACAGAAGGGCATATATTTGTTCAAAAGAATCAGTTGAAGAGGCCTCAGTTTGTCAAAATAAAATGGTAGTGACAACCATCTTCAGTTTCTTAACTGTTAATTGCAATTGCTAGACAGAGCTAGTGGTTTGCATCTCTAGTTCATCAAGGACTCGCGTAAATCAGCGATATCTTATTGAAAGATGAAATTTTTCAAGTCAATATTGACGGGAGAAACTCTCAACAAACCAGTGAATAAACTATGCCTCTTTCACATGACGCATAGCACAATAGAATTCATAACTAAAAAGAATCCTTCTTTGGAGTCATAGATTCCTTCACAAGAAAAGAGTTTTGACAGGGATAGATGCCAGAGTAAATATTCCAAATTACAACGTCAGCTTTCTGATTAGTTTGTGAGCATGTTACCCAAAGAGGGTTAGAAATCATGACCAGGCAAGTGGTTTCTAGTGCTAGTTTACATAGTTCATCATTTTTTTTCAATACTAGTTTTGCTACGTTAGGCATGTTAGACAGTTAGTTACTCTCAGCTAAAAGCTTTAACAGTTCCATTTGAACCTTCATGAGTTGTAGTTACTCTCAGCTAAAAGCTTTAACAGTTCCATTTGAACCTTCATGAGTTGAGAAATTTCCAGAATTTTGGTTTTTGTCTCGAATTGAGTTGGTTCTCTTCTTCCCAAGTACTAAATCCCAAAAGACATGAATTTAAAACAAACAATTAGCAACATACCTCATTAATTCCTCATACTGAGATCCTCTAGTAGATGTCCCATTCCTACAATACAGCAAATAAAGCATATAATTAGACATCCAACTATTTGAAAAGGTTCTGCCTCACACCACCGCACCCACCTTCCCCTACCCCTTTACCATAAAACAAAGGGAACTAAAAATATGTGATTTGCACAGTGATGATGAATCAAACATAAAATATTTAAACAGATAAGAGAAGCAGTGTAAAAGTTTGGAGATTCCACATCATCTCTATAATTTCAAGTCTAACATAGCAAGCTTCAAGAAAGACAATGTCTACAAACAAGGATAACCATTCTTAGACTCCTAGGGAATATGGTTGTAGTTCAGTATCAGGACAGCAGGGGCAGGTATTTTTCCATTTGCATTAGCAAGTCTTTCATTCAGATATATAACCAGCGAAGAGTAATGACAATACTTATTCCCACTAAACTTAATCAATTAACTTAACCACATCGCATGGATCGGCAACACCAATCCTCCTCCATTCCGCACTATCCAAGGCTACAGCTCCTAACAAAATTAAGAGTACTTATTATTCTTCTCAATTATTACAAGCCATGTTTTGTTCATTTCCCCACCTCTAACTCTAAAATTGATACTTTTTAGGGAAAAATATGTTCTATTCCCTGTGGTTGAGCGGTTAAATCTATATTTATCGTTTAAAGATGCACCTTTTCCCTTGTGCGTTAGACTAAACAGTAACAAGTCAGCTATTCTGTCAGAACTGAAGTTATACAACAAAATTTGGCAGATGAACCCTTAAACAGGTTTTTCTTTTGTTTTTCCATTTATGTAGTTTTTCTTCTTTTCTTTTTTCATGCTTCTTTTTACCTTTCTTCTTCATCATCCTCCTTTTTCTTACTAGAACCTCCAATAGATACCAATGCAAGCATGTCAGAGGAGCATCATTTGCCGGTAACTCTGGTCTGCCACCAATGGCTTAAGGTATACACATCAAAATATTGCAATTTCAATGCACATCCCATTCTATGATCATATTCACCAAAACACTAAAGTACAAGCATCACACCACCACCAATAATACCTGACCACCACCACCTCCTCAGGCAAATAAAAGCAAAACTTAATATATTTTATATCAAAACCATATGTACAAGACCAGAAACACCACAACTATATTAATCAATCTTAAAAATCATCAAATATACATATTGAATTCAAATAAAACCATCAAAAATTGAGCTAGATCTCAAATTAGAGCAGACCTGACCACAAATTTGTTAAATCAACATACTCTCTGTCTTTGGGATTATAAATCTCTAGTATTTCTCTGATCAAAACATCCAAAATTTGTCAACTGAAGGCAGGCATTGGCATTTCTTGAGCATAAAGACACACA
The DNA here is from genome assembly GCA_024721245.1 of Mitragyna speciosa. Classification (NCBI taxonomy): domain Eukaryota; kingdom Viridiplantae; phylum Streptophyta; class Magnoliopsida; order Gentianales; family Rubiaceae; genus Mitragyna; species Mitragyna speciosa. Next base: position 12,756,012 of record CM045571.1, read on the forward strand.
TATCTGAGCTTTGTAGTCCAAAGTGCAGGTGGCAATTATCGATTGGATGGTGCATGACACAGGAGAGGAGTATGAGTATGCAATTATGGGGAGTTTAAACTTTTGGCTGAGAGAAAACTTGAGCAAGAAGGGCATGGTGTTTTTGGGCGGTTAGAGGATGGGTAAAGAAGAGGGGAAGCAAATTTGTAGGAAAAGGGAGGAGGGGAAGCAAATTTGTAGGAAAAGGGAGTGAGGACAAGAAGGCATATTTTTCATCATTACCTCCATATTTAGGGAAGTACACTTTTTAGTTTTGACTGCTACTTTTAATGGAATTATCTAATTGTTATACTCAAATCAAAGGCATAAGAGCTTAAAGTCTATATTTTTTTATGGTAAGGGGTTATGGGTCTAGAACTAACCACCGCAACCTCCCACCCCCCTTCCTTCTCTTGTGTGCATGCTTTTTGTATGCTGTTGTAATTATTGCCTATGTTCTAGGGGCCCAGCTACCAATTTTCACATCATCTTCAACAGCAGTTACCTTTAACATGTCTTTTCAGGTTTACATCCATCATGTCCATCTTCACATCCTTAAATTAGCCCAGCTAATTGCTTCCCCATGTCCTTTCATAGCTGCTCAAAATTCTGTACTGCAGTATTATATCCTTTTCAATGAACTTTCTTATCGTGCATTTCCTTTTTGTACCAAAAGTCAAATTATTAACAGTCGTGATAAATAACATGTTTAAATCAATCTACAGAACAGCACACATCTACGATGTGGTTGTTTGTGATGTCAACAATTGGAGATAAAAATAAAGCAACTGGTGATAGAGCCCAATTAAGCTGAAAATAATTAGTAACCACCAAAACTTGAGTTTAAATCTATATCTAAATTCTGAACAAACCTGCTAACAAAAATTTGATATAAATTCAGGGATGTGTTGGAGAGGTTATAAATAGCATCCTCAATATGTTCCTTGCCAAACAAGTATACCACTGGATAGCCAAGAAGCCATCTGGAGCAAAAGATTTGCAATTAATTAGCCAACATTCATGGCTCACTGACAAAATAACAAAGCAGAAATGAATAATAATTTCTGAAGGAACAATAGGTAAGCAACAAAGAAATTTGTAAAAACCTCTCAAATACATAAAGGAAAAAAATATTGCATATAGGTACTGTAGGTGTTGGGTGAAAAGTCTCGAACAAGTGGTTAAAGGCAGGTTTGGTGAGCTTTTTGGGTTAAAAAAATGAATTGGAAAATCAGGTTTCCAACAATTGATCGTTAAGAGTACAAGTAATCGAGGCAAAAGAACTTCTATATCCGGACGTCAACTTAAAAAATGTGATTACGAGGGGTAAAATGACTAATACATCTTTGTGGTAATTTTAAGATGTCTTTAGTAGCTTGTTGAGTAACTATAGTCCTGTTTTCAAAATAAAGAAAAGAGGACAATTGACGAACACAATCAAGGAACAAAGTTCTCAATCTGATGAAAAGTGAAGAATATATCATACAAAAGGGAAGATAGTTGACCCTGGTAAATTTTGTCTATGAAACTTCTCTTGCGTTGAGAACTGGGGGATTCAGAACAGCCAAAAACATAATCTGATTAAAACCACTCTATTTTTTGTCTAGTACTAACATACTGAATTTCGCTAGGTCCATAATTAACTTCTTTGGGCGGCCAAGCACATAGGGAACACCACTTGAGGCTCCAAGAAGCCATTTAATCCTTATCATCACTAATCTAAACTGGAAATTTTATGTACTGGTATTTTGGAGAACATTGATCTAAAAATAAATAGCATACAAGTTTACTTCATATGCACAAAGACAATGCAAACTTAATAGGCCTTTCAGAAGGTAGGAAGTGAAAATATTAAATAATCAAGATATAACATATCAAGACACATATCATAAACCTTGTCCATAATAAAAGGTAAGAAATGTGAGGTGAAAGCAGGCAGTTACCCGTTAAGGGTTGGCACCGTGACCTCAGTTTCTTGAAGCCAACTGCTAAGATCAATAAACCCAGAAGACTTGGAGGACGACCCAGTATCAGACGATAAATCAGTTTCTTCATGTTGCAAGTGATCGCTTTTCATCATATGAGAATGAATTATGGTACAAAACTTCTTTTGAATTGATAAAAGTTTTGTAGCTGCTGGGTTTATACAATTATGTGTCGTCATCTAGAATCACAATCATATCCAGAAATTAGTACAAGAAGAATGAAACGAATAGAGGCTTTGAAAGCAAAAACACAACCTTCGGTGGATCCTGTTCAATGTCAACAAAAACTACTCCTGCCGTGAAATCTGAAGTCAATTTCACGTGTTCTGCAAGTGCTTTGGCATGAATCAAATATATCATATCCTCTATAACCATGACTTCTAGAAGCTCAAAAACAGGCGACTCCTGAAACTCAAGAAGATAACCGATGTTAATCTGTTACAAGGGAAATTAAAAAAAAATTTTCAAAAAAATTCTTTTGAAGAATCTATGAGATAGAAAAGTTGATTTTAAAGTGCCCTCTGCAGACATTTTTCATTATTAAACCTCTCAAAAAGAACGATGCACTTTTATCTTAGCACAGCTGCTTAATAGCTTTCCTGATGTCAAACCATAACAATATCTTAGTGGACCTTTGAAACATTATCTATGTCTACATGCTTTTCAGATTTGCAACACTAAAAAACAACGGATGATCCAAGTGAAATTTTTGAATCATGCACCAATATTTCAGTTAGGAAACTAAATAGGCAACCTCTCTAAAAGTTGTCCTTCTTCAATCATCTATTTCAAGAATCTTTCATGAAAGTTAAATGTTGAGATAGAATTCCTGAATATCACCCAACAGGAAAAGGTGTTGATGTTTTTGTTTACTTTTATGCACAATTTAAATTCATGGTTCATTCCATAAGAATCTCTTCTGATTTGTTTTAATTTTTTAAATGCTTTCAAAAGTAATTCTTAGAAAAGCTATATAACAAATAAACTATATTTTTGGCCAAAAACTTTTGACCATTGCAGAAAAGCATCTCTATGAATGCTTTTGATACATAGTTTTTCCCTCCCTTTTCTTTTTCAGTTTAACAAGCGCTAAAAATAAAGGTCAAAAGCTGAGTACAACTCATCAAAACAACTTTTAATATAGTTAACTCGATCCATCATCAGCTTATTTTAAGCTAACAATCTTAAATTTCTAGGCTTCACACTTTATGAATATCAACTATGAGTACGGCGACGAAGGCGTTGAAAAGACAGCTATAGGATATCCTTCCCCCTCACCCCCTTTCCCCAACAAGAGGCCTCTTTGCCCTTTTCAAGGAAAAATTAACACTCTATTGTTTTGAAGTTGTTATGGAATTTCATTCAAAGCTTCTAACATAGAACACCTTGAGCAATGACCAAAAAATGTCAGCTCTAACGTTAAGCATGTCAGCGTATACCCTAGAACCAAATCAGTTTATGGCTGTTTTCCACTCATGTACGTACACACATACATATCTATCTATCTACACACACACACACAGAGATACACACACACATGTGTGCATGTATGTATGTGTGTGTGTGTGTGTATCACTAGTTTATTTGATAAAGTTTATAGAATATCAATTGTATATGAAAGATTGTAAGAGTTACAATGATGAAATTCTTATTATACACAAGTTATATTATTAAATATCCCTAATCAATGTATCAATGACATGGGATATTGTTAATACAAAGAGACTACAGCATACTTTGCCCCAACTTATGGTAAGTAGTAGTTGATCTTATCAACTATAATGTATAACACCAAAGCTGGCGTGTGAATGATGTGATAAAACAAATTCATTGGATCGATCCACTAAGAGTACCATATGGATAACTATTTAGTGCCAATACTTTGAACTCTTAATGACATTAGCATAAATGATTCTTAGGCTTGAAATTACTATAGTATCTTTAATGTGAATTGCTATACTCTTGACTCTATGAATTGTTGCTCGTAAAGAGTCACTAATAGGATAGAGATTAGATATATCATGAAGAATAGAAGGATAGTAAGTGATCAATACAGGATCTCATTCCCTGTAATAGTAGGAGAGCATGTCCCAAACTGGTCACTTGTCGAAATAGTAACTCAAGAATGTTCTACAAAAACTAAAGTATAACTTGAAGAGTTTCAAAATTATACTTTATGAGAGCCATATTTTAGGAACAAGAAAAAAATAATTAGTCAAATAAGAGTTGGCACTAATTCCGTACTCCTGGATTAATTAAGGATATAGTGTGATGAAATAATATTAGTTAAATGGTAACATTGTCATTGATATGCGAAGGTTACCATATGACTTTTTTTATTCACTTGAGTGATCATAATGTGTTGTTAGATGCTGCCTTTAGCTATAAGTACAAAATTAATTAATTGAATTAATGATAAATTAAAGAATTTAATTTATTTAACTCTTAATTAATTAATTAATGAGCTACAATTTGTATTTATTGCCCACTTCAATAGAGCCTAATCGATCATATACATTAAGGATGAGATCTTTAGGTTAAATTGTTATTAAGTATGAAGCATTTGTGAGCAAAAATAGGAAGAGAAAGAAAATACATGAGAAGAAAAAAAAATAACACAATTTTTTTTCCTAATTTTCTCTCTCCCTCACGTTTGACCCCCTAAAAGTTGGGGCTTTGTTGTCTTCTTCCTCCATCCTTGGTTGTGTGTTGAGTACTCATGGAGCTACCATTCAAACAACATGGGTAGGCAAGCCGTAGAAGTTCCTGTTGATCTTGTTCGTGTGGATCACCGTTAGAGACTCTACACTTGGAGGGCTTTTTAAGGTAGAATTTTCACCAAGAAAAAGGATCATCCTTTGTTATGCATGGAAACATTCTATGCAAAGGTATAATTCTATATACTATCTTATATCGTATAGGTTGTACCATTTTATGATCCTGGGTTAAGGTAATAAATTTTTAAAATTCCACTACGTTACTATGGTTATTACTTTACAAAACACAACAATAAAGAAAGTTGAATAGCTCTAGGCATAATCCCCAATTTACAAATCAAACGCCTAATCATTCTAAGTACATTATGAAAGAGGAATAAGTGCAATATAGGGAAAGTGAAAGCCTAAGATTTTGCACCTATTTTGCTCAGAAAATCTCAGAGAATTATGGATGTAGTAATACTCTCTTAAAAATTTTCTTCAAATCACCATGTCTCACGTATTCAAGGTTACTGTGGTCGATAACATTATTGCCTGTAAGTTAACTAAAAAATTCACACTCTCATGTTAATAGTTGAGGACTTCAAAGATGTTTTTACAGTACCTACACTACCATGAATTGGGGGGAAAACAGTAAAAATGCAAGGGAATGCTAATCACCTAGAGTAGCTTTAAGATAAAGTGTAAATGAACTTAGGAAACGATCAAGCAATTTCATAGCAGATTCAATCAGGTAAAGTTGAGATAGTTTAGACACTAGCCTTTTGGCAGTGTTGGAGAAAAGAACAAAGCTGTTCTTGCAACTCAGGCATCTTTCCACCATAATCCACCAATATAACGGGCCTCATCTCTGTGATCAAGGCCAAAATATCTAATGCAAGAAAAGCGTTGAAAAGTGATTTATCAGGAAAGAAGAATAACAATAGAGTTCAACTCAAAGCAGACTCCCAGAGCAAACAGCATTCACATTGATCAAAATGCTTATATGCAGAGTGACACTGGATACAATGCATCAATATTCTACAACATAATAAAATATGCCTAATTTCCTACCTAAAGAGAGCAGAAAACAACAAATATATGATTTCCTGCCCAAAGAGAGCAGAAAACAACAAATAAAGCATAAGTAATAACATGCTGGAGTATATTTTAGCCATCCTGCAGGCTGATAGGAAAAGAACCAGTTGTTGCGAGCAACTGAAGCAATATGTGGAGCATGAAATGCAAAATGTTTCCCACTGACATGAAAAGACAACGAAAAAGAATAAAAAGTAAACCACTTTTTCTTACTTATGCTGTCAACGATATAGAAAGCACAAGGAAAAGTTTGGTATATAGTCAATTTAACGATCTTTGATATTATCATTTACACATAATAAAATCAACTTCACGTTGAAGGATAACTAAAAAGTTGCAGCGGTAGTTTGTCAAATAATCATCAACCATTACGCCATTTTAAAGCACATTCATACATGAAGTGTGCATCAAGCACTAGGTATTATAAAAGCATTTCTTTTAATTTATCAGATTGCTTGTCCCAGGTACCAGGTAGGCTACAAAGGACAATCGGGTCCTAGAATTCATATTTTAAGTTCATCCATATCACCGTGCAACCGGAAACCAGGAATTATGTGAATATAACACAGATAAAAATCATAATAAGCAACAAAATTCGAAATCAAATTTAAAGGAGACCCACAAGGCCAAATCAGTAGTAGTTTTTATCCTATCTCTACCTCTTGGCCTACTATCTTCATCCGGCGGGTGTGATGGAAGAAGTGACGAAAAATCATTTTGCAACCGTTGAAAGACAAGTTAATTAATTAAACTGAACGACAAGGAAAAGATGTACGGATAATCACCAGTCTCAAGGCGACGCTTGGTAGAAGGCCTGAGTTTCCATTTGATTTGGGAAAGAGATGACTCGAATATCCTCAGTATTTCCGGCAGCTCCCCAACTTCCATTCCAGAATTCTGTCCGTGTATTGAGAAAGAGGCTTTATGGGTTGTTTATTGAAATACGGCTGCGTGGGTGTTATTTTGAGGTGTATTTTAAAAAATTTTATTACATATTTTACAGGTACAGTTAGCGTTTGTACAATATTATGTTTTAGAAATAATTAAAAAATTTTTATCTAAAATTTAAATTTGTAAACACACACATATATATACATGCGCGCGCGCAGCACACATACATACATACACACACATATAACATGTATTTACATTATATATATAATATAATATATATGTACATACATACCTATATGTATATATTATATAAGTAAATATATATAATATATTATATATAATATATATTACACGTACATACATATGTATGTACCTACATGCATGCATACATACATATATATATAATACAATATATATAACATATATATAATAAATATATTATACATACATACATATATTTATACATAAAGATCTATAATATATAATATATATGTATATATAATATATTTATATATATTATACATACATACATATGTATGTACTTGCATGCATGCATACATACATACGTACATATATATAATAAAAAATATATAAATATTATATTACATACATACGTACATACATATATTTATATATAAATATATATAATATAATATATATATATTTATATATAATATATTTATATATATTATACGTACATACATACATACGTACGTACCTATATATAATATAATATATATACATATATGTATGTATAGATATTATCTATATATCTATATATATTATATATATTATATATATTATAATACATAAAATATATATAATGTATGTTATATATAATATATATAGATAATAAATATATTATACGTAATGATTTAAAATTAAAAGCACAAATAGAAAAACATAGACAAAAATATGAATTAGGAGATTTTTGTGAACAATTTGCTTATCAAATACCTTCTAAACATATTAAGAGAAAAAAGACTAGAAAATTACAACAGAAAAAACAGAAATATGAAAGAAATTTTAACCATAAAAACTATAAAAAGAAAAAAGAAAATAAAAGAACAGATCAAGAAGTAAAAAATTGGATTAGAAAAAATATTACTTGCTCAAAATGTGGTAAAAAAGGACATTATGCTAATAAATGTAGAAGTAAAATAAACCAATTAATAGAAAAAATAAATAATTTAGATATAGAGAATAACATAAAACTTGAAATCCTTAATCACATAAATTACTCTGAAAGTTCTACTAATAGTAGCACTAGTGGGAATTCATCAAATAGTGACAATGAATGTGAAAATTGTTCTGATCAAATTCAATATTATAAAGCTATAATAGAATCAAATGGTTTAGAAATAAATGTATTAACACAAAATAATAAAATAATATTAGATCTTATAGATGAGTTACCAAATCCTGAATCAAAAAGGAAATATTTAGAAAACTACTTGGAAATTGTACAAAATGATACTAGTTCTTCAAAACAACAAGAAAATGAAAATATTCACCCAAAATTAAAAAGACACATAGATCTCAATAATTCTTTTTCCCTAACAGATGTGTTCAATCATATTCAAAAAGAAAAACCCAATTTAAGTTTATCTACTCTTAAAGCAGAAATTAATGAATTAAAACAAGAAGTAAAATTCTTAAAAGAAAGCATAAGTCATATAGAAGAAACTAATTTATTAAAAGAATTACAAAAAGAATTATTAACAGAACAATTTAGTGAAAAAGATAACCAAATATTGATAGAAAATAAACCTGAAAATTTATTAAGTTCCATGTATATTTCTCAAAAATATTATATTCAAGTTACTCTAATAATAAATAAAGAATTTAAAATTTCAGCAATAGCCATGTTAGACAGTGGTGCTTATTTAAATACAATTTGTGAAGGATTAATACCCACAAAATATTATGAAAAAACAGAAATCGTTCTTAGAGCAGCTCAGGGATCAAAAATTAAAATTAATTATAAAATTTCAAATGTATGTATTTTCTCTAAAGAAGACAATTATATCTGTCAACCGTTTGTATTAACAAAAGATGTATCTCAACAAGTAATTTTAGGTACACCTTTTTATTATGCTATGCAACCATTCATTTGTGATGGAAAAACAATAGCAAAAAAGGATCAATCTGTTTCCTTTGATTTTTTTTCGAAGCCTCAAATTAAACAAATTGATACTTTAGAAGAAATAATGAAACTAAAGCTTAACCAAATAGAATTTTTACAAAAAGATTTTACACATTTCCAAATACAAGAAGATTTAAAAAATCAAAAAACTAAAATAGAAATTTGTAGAATAACAGATAAAATAAAAAATCAAATTTGTAATGAATTACCTAATGCTTTTTGGAATAGGAAAAAACATTTAGTTTCCTTACCATATGAAAATACTTTTAATGAAAAATTAATTCCTACAAAAGCACGACCTGCACAAATGAACAAAGAAATGGTAGAATTTTGTAAAAAAGAAATAGAAGATTTACTTAATAAGAAAATTATTAGGAAAAGTACTTCTCCTTGGAGTTGTACTGCTTTTTATGTAAATAAAAATTCAGAAAATAGTGAAGAGTCGGCAGCCTCATCAAATCAAATGCTCCTGTCAAATCTCAGAAAAAGCAAAAGAAGAAATCCAAAAATAGGAAATCTAAATGATGTCATTGCTTAGGCAATGAAATTTGTAAGTTAGTTATCAAATTATATTATAAAAAGGGAAGTTCTAGGCCTCATTTCGGCAGAACTTCATAGGAAGAACTCTTTCATTCTCTCCTTCCCTTCCTTGTAAATTTCCTCTCTTGTTCCTATCAATAAATTGAAAGTCTTCTTCAAGATATTTGTAAGTTTTCTTTATATTATTGCATTTCAATTTGATTTAATTTCCGCAAATTTAATTTCTGCAATATTATTTATCTTCCTTTGTAATATCCTGGAGTAAATTGGTTATCAGTTATTTTTCACGTTTGATAAGCATTTTCTAAAACATTAATATCATTTGTTTCATAAAAATGTTTCTTATTTTTTAAATAAAACCAGATAACAAAAGAGATAATAGTCTTTGTGTTTTGAATAAAATTGTAATATTCATCAACAAATAATTTTCTTTGAACTGGTGTATACTTATTAAAAAACCAATTTCTAAAACCCTGATATTTTTCTTGTAAAAAATCTTTTTGACAGATAGGTTTGATTTTGTTAATATCAAACTCATCTTGTTCTAATGTATTAAGATGAAATTCCATGTCAGATTGAGTAACTGAAGGTTGACTTGGACTTGGAGAATTTTCTCTTAAATTTTGTTCATAAACAGCATGAGGAATATGTGAAGATGATTCTTCTAAACCTCTGAATTTTAGAGAATTTTGAAATCTTTCAGATATTGATTGTAAATTATGTTCTTCTTCAGATAAATTTGAATTAGTATATATGGAAGATGTAGATTTTCTATTATTGAAAGTAATTTCAACATCTCCGCTTGGAGATTGAACTATATGTGAAATATTAGAAATATTTCTTATTTGTGGAGCAGGATTTGTAATATTTTTTAAATTCCATTTTTCTGGCAAGGTTACCTGATTCCATTGAGTAAATCTAGGACCTCTTATGTTAGCTCTTTTTTGATTTGCTTCTAATAATTCAGTTTTCCTGATACCTTTAAGATCAGATCTTTTAGCTCCTGGACTTAAAGTGTTCATTATTTTGAAATAAAATCGATAAGTTACATTAATATTTTCAGACCCTATTTTCATATCATAACCTTTTGTCATAATATTCAAGGTTAAGACATCAATTAAATTTCTATCTGTTAGTGAAACAGAAAAATTTGGATAACAATTAAAATATATAGGACCTTCACATAGACTTGATTCAATCATTCCTAGTAAAGAATCACTAAAATTATTATGTCTTCCATCTCTTAATGCAATTAAGACAGAATTATTTAAACCTTCTCTATTTAAAGGTTGTATTGCTACTTGGATTAAACCTATATGGAGATATTTTTTACCAGAATTTTTTATTTTATCTAAATCTTTTTCAAGAATTTTAATTTCTTCAAATTCATTTTGAATTGGAATAGTTTTTTCTACTGTTTTAATAGCTAATTTTGTAGCAATATCAAAGTTACCAATTTTATAGATCTCTTTTGGTTCTATTTTTGGTAAATGTCAATTTTGCAAACTTTGTTCTATTTCAGAAAATTCAAGTAATGATGCATTTTTTGTAAATTTTGATTTAGATGATGCAGAAGAAGTAGATAAAGAACGAGAAAACATTTAAAATTATAATATCCTTTGGATGTAATCTATCTTTGACTATAGACTTACTTACAATATTTCTTAATATGTAAATATTAAAATTACTATCTGTTTTAATTCTTTAAAATAGAGTTAATATATTTCCGTATTGATCTTCTAAACATAAGATCTTTCATACTAGATATCCTTATTGAGCAACTAATTCTCAAGATTTTTATCAATATGAACTAAAGAATCATTGTTTTGCTCGGCTGTCAACGAATTACAGGCATGGCCATACAAATGCCTCTGTCATGGGCAAAACAGCCACTTAAGCCTTACGCGACTTGGGTGTCGATCCATAAAACAAGGAGACAAAGTTCATATGGATTTCGATCTTAAAAATTAGAGTCTTATTGGAAATCTAATATTAAAGTCTCATATTCAGAATCTTATTGGAGAATATATTATCCCATATCTTAAAGTTAAAAACAGTAGTTATTCAAATATTAACATATTTTAGAATTATTGTTCATAAATCTATAAGATAGATCCATCCAAAGGGATGGATTTAGCCAAACATGGCTCTGATACATACGTACATATATATAATAAAAAATATATAAATATTATATTACATACATACGTACATACATATATTTATATATAAATATATATAATATAATATATATATTTATATATAATATATTTATATATATTATACGTACATACATACATACGTACGTACCTATATATAATATAATATATATACATATATGTATGTATAGATATTATCTATATATCTATATATATTATATATATTATATATATTATAATACATAAAATATATATAATGTATGTTATATATAATATATATAGATAATAAATATATTATACGTACATAATGCGTATGTACATTCACGTATACATACGTATATACATATTTATATATAAATATATATAATATAATATATATTTATATATAACATATTTATATATATTGTACGTACGTACATACATACATACATACATACATACATACATACATACATATAATATAATATATATCAATATATGTATGTATATATATTACCTATATACATTATATTGTAATACATATAATATATATAATATGTATTATATATAACATATATTGGTAATAAATATATTATATGTACATACATGCATATGTACATGCATGCATACATACGTACATACACATATTTATATATAAATATATAATATATAATACATATTTATATATAATATATTTATATGTATTATATGTACATACATATGGATGTACATGCATGCGTGTACATACATATCTATGTACGTATAATGTGTGTGTGTGTGTGTGTGTAAAAGTGAGTGTATGTTCTTGATGTTCTTGGTATGTAGGATTTTATTGTGTGTAAAAATATGTATGTGTATACAAAACCAAAAACTGTGCCAAAAACACTCTTTCAGTGTTTTTTGTGCCAAAGAAACACATTTCCTAAAAAATAGCCCATCCAAATAGACCCGTAGTTTTCAAGAATAAATTAAAGATATGTTGAATTTATATTTGCGTGGAACTTTGTCACTAAGTTTGGTAGGTGACAATCGGTTCAGGTTTTGGATTGACTAGTCCGATTAAATTCTAAGTATAGCAATCAACTTGAATCCGACCCGCTAACCTACCAACCTGAAAAGAGTCAAATCGAACACAACTGTTATGAGTTGGCGGGTCGACCAACGAATAAAAAAAAAAAACTTCACATGCCATTATTATGGAAGTTTTTAGGTCAAATGGGTTGACCTGAAAAACTTTGTTAATATGAAGTTTTTTTTTTTCAGGTCGATCCGAATCCAAACTCGACCTATTTCTTTTGGTTTTTTTGAGTTGGACGAGTCAACCCGTTCCAACCCTAACCCGACCTGTTTGTTTGGCAAGTTAGTCGGGGCTGACCCAAACCCGCCAAGCCTTGATCCAAACCCATTATTTTTGTATTAGATTCATTTCGTATTTTCGAATCGTGTTAAAAATTACAACCCTAGTTTGGCCCATTAGCCAAACCGATTCTCGTTTCACTTTTTGCCATCCTAATGTTTTGGTCAAAGCCAATTTAATTCTTAAGTATCCATGATCGGCCAAATTGTTGCCTAATGTTTGCAAAAACTAATGTAGTATTTAAGCTATTCAATTTTGACTAAATTTTCCCTAAATTTCCATAAAATCTTAATAAAATTCATACAAACTAGAACAAAACATATAATAATTAATTTTGCAAAAAAAATCCATCAAAATTTCTATAAATTGTAAAAAATCATAAAAATATAAAAATTGTGCTATTTGAGTTTTTTACTTGGACTTATTCTTATCTTATTTTTTAGCTAATTACAGTTCTTTTTTAAGTTAAAAATAGTTTAAAGTTGTTTTTAATTATTTTGAAATATGTTTTTAAAATTTTTAAGGTAAAAATTGATTCTAAGAAGTATCCATATAAGATTTTTTTTTAGTTTTTAAAAATATTAACAACTATACATAGTTTAAATTTTCTTAACTAAAAATCAGGTCTTATAAATCAATTTTTAAAAAAATACAAAACGAATGAGAATAAGAACTAAAAATCAGGTTTTATAAAAAAATTTAAAAATAAAAAAAATGAGAATAAGCCCTTCATTTGTCATGTATAGTTTTGTAGAATATAGATAATAAGCTTTACACCTTATAAATAAGGCAGAATAAACTTTAATACTAATATTTAACAAACACTAATTTCTATGTAAAATTATGAACTTTGTATGCATTTTTAATACCTTTTTTGAATTTTCTTAAATTTTTATGAAAATTTAGATATCAATTTGATCGAAATTAAAGATTTTGTGAGTTACATTAGTTTTGTACGGCACAAATATTGCCGAAAGTGAATGCTTTGGGATCACATTGGTTTCGACAAAACATTAGAGATTAAATTTGGGACGGCCCTAATCAAGCCCAACTCCAAACCTTGACATGCGTCTACATTTTTTTTTTTGGCCAACCCCGTTTATGCGCTTGGGGAGGGGGGGGGGGGAAGGGTGGACGCCACTCCAGCATTTTTTAATAGTAAATAGTAAATAAATAAAAATGAGGGGGACCAAACCTTACCTCAATTATTACAGTGAACTCAAGCATAAATGAGGAGTACTATTCACTTACAATAAACTTATGAGTAAAAATAAAATTAAATAAGGAGAATTGCTCATTTACATTCAGTTCTCTTATTTGTGGGAAAGCTAAAACATTTAGTTGTATTTTTTACCTTATGGATGAAGGAACCTGACCTGTGTCAAGAAACGTTACCTCTTATCCATGCTTCAGACTTGCAAAACCATCTGCCACTATGTTTCCTTCTCTATAAATATGACAGATGGAAGTGTTTAAGCCTTTGAGATGTTTCTGAATTGCTCTACATGCGTCTACTTGGCTATTGCAATGAATAAAAATAATTAGTTAAAATAAGTAGTGCAACCAAACATACAATTTACATAATTTATCACATGTATATTCATCGTTTAAGTCATCTAAGCATAAAAAATACAATCATCCTATAGACAATTGTTAAATGACAGTCTTTAAGTAACTTTTCTTCCCCTTTGGTAAGTGACAGGGTGATAGTAGCATTATGCAATATAAGCACAAAATTTATGCAAAAACATACACACAAACAAGTAATAAAAATAATCTAATACCCCTTTACCACAAATGCACGGGCCAATTCTAGTAAGGGAAGTATTAGGGTCGATCTCGCGAGGAAACAAATTGTCGCAATTATCGAGGCTTTGTCACTCACCTTATTATCTAGACAAATCAACAAATAAGTGGTGTGCAAGATTAAAATAAATAAAAAAACATTCAATTACTTGAAACAAAACTAATAGAGAAATTCATAAAATACAATTAATAGGGTTTAGAATTCACTAATTGTCACTTATATATTTGAATGAATTAACCCTTGCTATTAACAACTTATCTTGTTTAGGATTTCAATTCCGTATAAAATCAAAACTTGTTCTCACAATGAATTGAATAGATTCCAATTATTCTCATGATGAAACCTTGTGAAATGTATGAATTGTGGCCTTAAACAATCTAAATCCATTTACTTATACCACTATTTTCATGTGGGTACATCTTAGGCTTCATTTATCATTTTTCAATGTTAAAAGCATTTCTCAACGTTAATTAACACCTAAATGATTTGCAATAGTTAGTCAAGCTACACAAATGTTAAACCCTGATAGATGAACAAGCAAATACAAATTATAACAAATATAATATCATTCAAATCATATTATTAACTCCAACTAATCCTAAGACATGTATTTAGATAAACATAGAATTCATAACTTCAAAACATAAGAAATCAATTTAACAACTCATAACAAAGTTAGTAAATGAAAAGATAGGATAAGAATTACTCACTAATTAGATGAACAAGGCTCCAAATCATCCATTTCTTCCTTGAATATGAATTGGTAGAACTTAATGCTCTAAGAGTTTTCTTACAAATAATGAAAATTTCCATAAACTACAAAAAAAAAAAAAAAAACTACTAACAACAAGCTATTTTGGAGTGTTTCTCCCTTCATGACTTTTTTCTAAATAACTGACAAATGTCTTTATTTATAGAAAACCCTAGCTCAAGATCACTTTCCAAGTTGCATGATTGAAATGATGAAATTTGATTCTCCAATCCTCAAAAGTCTTCATTGATTGAGCTTTTCAATGTGTTCTAGGGTAGAGGAAACGCAGTTGTATATTGAATATATCTGAAAAAAGAGGTGTGAACAAGCTACAAGTTGGAAAGTAGCCAAAAAGCAACAATCTTGAGTGGATCCACGAATTGATGGTCTACAAATATTGGTTCGTGGATTGCACCTTGAAGATGGAAGAACTAGCTTTTTCTCAAAACAAGAAAGTTGTAACCCTTTGTGTTTTCTTTACGACACTATAAGAATCAGATCATTTGGAGGTCTGGCTGTTGAGATATAGCCAAAAAACTAAGAAGTAGTCGGAAGGACTTTATAGCACAAATGCCAAAAAACTAAGTAGTCGAAAGGACTTTACAGCACAAATATACTTCAGTAATGTTGATGTTTGCCTATAAAAACATGAGAACTAGATTTTGATGTCTACTTAAGAGTAGTAGAGTATTATCTTAACTTTAAAATGCATCAAGAATCAACTCAATTTAATTTCTCTAGCTTAAGTTATCACCAAAATACTAGATTGTATCATTGTTGCCAAACCTTAGTTTTCTCCAGTTCTTCCTCTTCTATTGCTTCTTTGCCCTTCCCTTTTGTTAGTTATTTCTTTGATGCCCATGAGACATTTTTTCAATGTTGATCTATAGTTTTCTTGGTAAATTGGAGGATGAAATTCTTCTTGGAATGTTTAGAAATCACTTTCCAAATCATGTGATCCTTCGGTACAATGTTGAATCAATCTTCAAATTGAAGTTCCTTAAGTTCCAATTGATCCAAATTGTATTTAATTATTATTTTCCTGTAAATTCACATAAACTTGTGCATGAAATTGCTCAAAATAATAATTTCACCTCAAAATACTAATTTTCAAGTGAAAACCCCTAATTTTAGCACAGTCATTATTTTAATGAACAATTATGAAAATAAACTATTTTTGTATGAAAAATACTAAAAACAGACTAAAAACACATATTAAACCCTATAGTAAAATAGATAAATTTATGACTTATAAGTTTAGACACATGTAAGGAAGACAAATTTAAACAGTGAGATTTATTTACAAAAATCAAATTGATGATGATTAAAGGGAAAATTTATGTTAAACAAGCAAATGCATTTACGAGAGACACGTACAACCATGCATTTAGGGGTATTTGATAATCCAACTTAATGTTAAAAACTAATAAACTAATAGCCTTTTCAATCCAGTAATATTTGATAACGAAATTTCTTTACCATTTAATGCATCAAATACTACTTGATTTGTGTACAAAATTTTCAGTGAAAATTTTTCATTTAATTTGTTGAATTCAAAGCACATATAGTAGCTTTCTCCCCTTCTCTAATGCACACGTTCTCACATACTCAGCCATGCACACATAGTGACACATACACACACAACCACACTTGCAAGTGCACACATATTTTTTCTTTCTCACATATGCAAATTTATAGATTTTCCTTTTATTACACATATGAACACACTATTTCTCACATGCACGATCTCACTCTCACACACATATATACGCTTTCACAAAAATACACACATTCTCTCTTGTGTGCATACACATGCACGTACACATACACTTGCTCCTCCATACACAATTTCTCTCACATACGCCTACATACTTTTTGACATATACACTCTCACTATAATATTTTTTCCTCACTTTCACATATACATTTTCTCTTTCTCTCTTTCTCGCTTTCTCATTCTCTCTTTTTCACATAACATAAGCACACACTTTCATACATACATTTTCACACATTTTGATACATACATTTTAACACATATGTATATACTTTCTCTTACACATATTCTTATGCTCAAATATAATTGTCGTCTGTCTCTCATAAACAAACAATATCTCTCTTTCTCACGCATATTATCAATAAATTATTTCTACCCTTTTAGATAAATTATAATATTTATGAGGTGAGATGTTTAAATTTAGTGCATAAATTCATTTAGTTATCAAACAGGTATAACTTTATCAATTCGGAATTTAATACTTTCAAAATTTAAATTTCAGATTTATCAAATGCCACCTTAGTTACAACAAATTAAGTAAATACATACACAAAGGTAGATACAATTAGACTTTATTAGAAGCCATTTGAGCATTATGTCTCAATCGGGATTGCCCGGAACAAATCTCCAACTAGCAATTATATCCTGATGATACACAATCATATCTCCAATTGGTCACAATACCAAAGGGTAATACTCGAGTATACCATAATAATTATGTCACACAACTCCCAAGCCTACGAACATCCTATAAAGTGAGTAGGGAGTTAATGCAGTTAGCTTGCTCGACCAAGCCCAACGCTAGCTTGTCAAATCTAATCCACACATGGCATGGCCAGCAAAATTCCATTCAACACCAATAAGTACATAAATAAATAAATAAATAGAAAACTACAATTCAATGAATTGTATGCATGCCCTAAAAAAATTGATCAAGCGTTAAATTACATACTAGTTTGTGCAAATGACTAGATTTTGAGGATGGTATTGCTCATTTTCCTTATTTGTATTTCAAAATAGTGAAAGCTAGATTGTGAAAGTTGATTTTGAAGTAGACTTTGGCAAGGTCAATATTTCACTAGGATTTGTTTGTAATAAGTTGCTTGTAACAAAGAATATGTCATTTTACTAAAGTCAATTCGAGGAAATTGACTTCAAGCAAAATTTGAATAAAAACCCAAAAAAACAAAAAACACAAGCCGACCTAAAATTGAAAATAAAGGCATTATTGTAAATCCAAAATTTTTCATATCTTAAAATTGCTATTATTGAAGAACAACAAGAACTATAAATTGATGTGTGTCTAATTTATAGGTGTTTAGAGAGTAAATTGTGTGGTTTTAATTAGGAAAATTTGGTCTTTTTGGAGTAATTTTATTTGAGGAAAGTATTTTAGAAGAATGGAACTTATTTGTATTGTTTTTTACAGGAAGAAGTAAAGGAAAGTGGATGGAATGGAAAATGCCAAGAAAGAACAAAGACAGTCAAAGTTCTAGCATTCTGTTTCGATCGAATCAGATGGTTTGATCGAAACAGAAGGTATCGCTGCAGAATCGCGATTTTAGCAATTTCTTTCCTTTTCCAATTCAAAGACTTGATTTTCTAGAAGCTTAAACATTGATAAATATTGGGGATCATGAAAATATCAAGGAGAAGCGACGGCAACCCTAGAAAAACACCCTACAACACAAGAAACATCAAGAAGGAGATCAAGAGGAAGATCAAGAACTGAAGATTCTAGATTTTTTACTCTTCTCTCTCTCTCTTCTTTATGTATTCTTTAGTGTTTATGGATTTTATTGCTTTGGATTGTAAGACCATGAGTGGCTAAATTTGTTATTAGGGATTAATGCTCTAAATATGATGTTCTTTTGATTAATCTATTTACGAATTGTGCTTTTATTATGTGATGATTGTTATACTTAATGCTTAATCATGCTTGGATATCATGGTTATGATTTATGTTGTGCTGCGCATTGAGAGATGGTAGCATAATTAGTCTACAATCATCAATCTAATTACTTATTGGCAAGAGATTGTGATACGTAGTTAGATACCCATAAGAGTTGCTCATATAGCCTTCTTAGGTTGATTGTCTAACGGGTTAGCACCATGAGAGTGGGTTATTTTGTTCTGAAAATTGATCTAAATAAGGTTTAGTCATTAAATATCGAGAGAATTTAATTGATGCGTTTTGGAAAAACTTGGGTCATAATAAAGCATGGGTAATTCATATATTAATTAATTGAATTGATTGTGAGTGAGTATTAATTCCTAATCTTCGTGGGTTGATTGATTCTTCTCTAGATATAATTGCCTGTGCGATTTTAGTTTAGCTAATTTAGTATTAATTTAGTTTCAAAGTACTTTTAGTTGAGAATTTATTATGAGTTTTCTTAACTTCAATTGGAAGCCTTAGACAAATAGAAGCAAATTGATAGATGGCTAAATAACTAATCCTCGTGGGAACGATCTCTACTCATCATTATATTACTTGTTACGATTCTGTATACTTGTAGAAATTGTCACAACATAAATGCCTTGAAATTGGCTGCATCTTACCAAATAATCATCAATTTATTCATCAATTACCTCATCTACCAATTCTTACTATTCCTACTAACAATATTTGTAACTGGTCGACCTTTTGGCTCATGGTTGTTGGTCGTTATTGATGCTTGTTGCCACAGCTCACTCTTGTCGTACATTGCCTCCCACCAGCATAATCTTTGGTTAATCTACTAGCATGTATACCTGATTGGGTGAATGTTTGTCAGTGGCATACACTTATGCTTTCTTATGTGACTTCTATGTTGATGAGTTGAAAAACCATGATTTAATTCAAATATTTTGGAATTGATAACAAATTTTCTCCTGCCCAAGTGTTTGATGAAAGCCTTAAAGGAAGGATGAAGAAAATTGGATTCTTCTGTAATGGATCACTTGCAACAATACCATTAAAAGATCAAATCTATAGGTACTGGTAGTGTATGCTCTGTAGTCAATAGGCTTCAGGTTGTATTTCACTCTTATTTCATGTAATATATAAATGTGGCATTCTCTTTATCATTTAATACTTGTTATTTAGTATACATTTTTATTTGATAAAGTCTATAGAATATCAATTGTATACAAGAGATTATAAGAATTATAATGATAAGAATCTCATTTTTTTCCTTGTCGATGATGATGTGAGACACCTATACTGATATGTGGATGCTTGTTGGATAAAAAGTTCATTAGATTGATAGTATCTTGAGTGTGGATTACAATACTTTGACTTTATTATTTGTTTCTCATAAAGAGTTGCTCGTACAATGGAGATTGGGTAAAGTATGAAGCATGAAAGGATAGTGAGTAATTAATATAGGATTCACCACTCCTAATAGTAGGAATGTATATCCCAAATTGATCACTTGGTGGACATAATAACTCAGTAAATCTTCTAGGCAGAAGTAAAAATATGACTTGAAAGCGTTTCAAGATTATACTTTATAGGAGGTATATTTTGAGAACAAGACAAGAATAATTAGTCTAGTAGGAGTTGGCACAATGACTTTTCCTATTCACTTAAGTGGTCACAATTTATTGCTACATGATGCTTTTGATCTATAAATATGAATTAATTAGTTAGTTAAATTAATGATAAATTAAAGTGTTTAATTTATCTATCTCTTAACAGATTAATTAGTGAGGTATAATTTGTACTTATTGCCAAGACGAATAGATACTAATAGGTTGCACATTTTAAGGACGAGTTTTCGAATTAAATTATTGTTCAGATAAGTATGAGATGTCTATGGGGTTAATTGATGAGATAAACCAACTATATGAATTTATATGCAATTAATCTAAGTTTTGAAAGATAAGGTTTTGGTTTCCATATGGGATTGGTCTAGCTTATGAGATAAGTTTCTAATTACCTATTGGTTTCCTACTTATCAATTTCTAAGAGACTAGGGTTGATCAGCTATAAGTTTCCTTAGCCTTGATTCTTGAACTGAAGTCGTAAGACACAATTTGTACAATAGAAGAGTTATGTGAGAAAAAATAATAAGAGAGAGAAAAATGCAAGAGAATAAAAAAAAAAGGGAAAATGTTTTTACCTATTTTTTCTCTTTCCCACGTTTCGCCCTAAGAGTTAGGGATTGTTGTCTTCTTTCTTTATCCATGTGTTTTGTCAAGAGTTCAAGAAAAGTAGTGCTCAAAAGGCAAGGCTAAGCAAGTCATAAAAGTTCATGAAGTCAAGTTCATGTGGATTATTGTTACATGCTCTGCATTTGGAAATTTTTTTGTGGTAAGAGCTACAAATGAACAAAAGATCAACATTGTTATGTATGGAACCTTCTCTGCGGAGGTATAATTCGTTATGCTATCTCATATTGGATAGATTATATCAAATTATGATCCCATGTTAACTTTTAAATTTTTGTAGCATTAAGTGGTGGTGCTATGAGCCGGAAGAATTCAAAACAAGATTTACAATCGCAATTCTACAATATAGGTTGAGTACATTGTAGCTGAAGAAACAACAAAGGAAATTGTTTGGATCAAGAAGTTTATCACCGAACTAATCCTTCCACTATTGATCTCATACCCTTGTGAAAATAGTGGAGTCATTGCACAAGCTATGAAACTGAAGTCTCATTAGCGGTCCAAATATATACTTATGTGCTACCATCTAATTAGGAAAATACTTGGTAAGAATCATGTAAAGATAAAGAAAGTTTTCATTGATAATCCTCTCACCAAGGCTTATCCCAGAAAAAGCATGATAGTCTTGTAAATGCTTATGACGCAAAACACATGGTTTATTGCTCTTAGATCAAGTGAAATTTGTTAGTGTATGCCCTAAAACCAAATCCCTTTAGTGTTGTATTTTACTCTTATTTCATATTATACATAAATGCAGCATTCTTTTTATCATTTAATAATAGTTATTTATCATACTTCTTTATTTGATAAAGTCTATAGAATATTAACTGTGTATAAAAGATTGTAATAATTACAATGATGAGATTCTCATTGCACATAAATTGTATTATTAAATATCATTAGTCACAGTATTAACAAGATTAGACATTGTAATATAGACGGAATAGCACATATTTACCTCTATTTATGAAAAGTAGTGTTAGTGTATACCCTAAAATCAAGTCGGTTTAGGGGTTTTGTATTCCACATTTATTTATGTTATATTAATAAATGCAACATTTTCTTCATTATTTAATACTTGTTATTTATATTACTTGTTTATTTAATAAAGTCTGTAGAATATTAACTGTGTATAAGAAATTGTAAGAGTTACATTGATGAAACTCTTACTGTACATAACTTATATTTTTAAATATCCATAGTCGTAATATTAATGAGATTGGATATCATTAAAAAGGGAAAACTAGCACATATTACGCTTCTACTTATGGTACGTAGGAATTGATCTTATCAACTATGATGTGTGATATATAAGCTGGTATGTGGATACTTGTTAGAGAACAAGTTCATTGGATGAATCCGCCAAGAATAGTGCCAATGATTTGAACTCTTAATGACAATGATGTAAGTGATCTTTAGACTTGATATTACTATAGTATCTTAAGCATGGGTTACTATATTTTGACTCAATCACTCGGTACTCGTAAAAGAATAGCCTATAGGATAGAGATTGGACATAGTATTAAGTATGGAAGAATAGTGAATAATCAATATAGGATTCAACACTCCTTGTGTTAGATTGGTCACTTATTGAAATAATAACTCAATAAATCTTCTGCAGAAGTGATAACATAACTCAAAAGGAGTTTTAAGGTTATGTTCATGTAGAGTTATATTTTGAGAATAAAAAATATAGTAACTAGTCCTATAAGAAATGTATACTAGACTCCTAAACTAATTTGGGATATATTATAGTGAAAGGGTACTAATTATATGGTAACATTTGTTGATGGGAGAAGTCTATCATATGACTTTTCTATTCACTTGAGTGGCCATAATACATTGTTGGGTTAATAACACTTTGCCCCCCTAAAGGTATAGGGGAGTCACACTTTGCCCCCCTAACCTTTAAATATATACATTTTGCCCCTTCAATCAATTAGATGAGAGAAAATTTGGTTAAAAGTGTTGGCCCAAATGCAACCTAAGAGGGGGGGGGGGTGAATTAGGTTCCTTTTAGCTAAACTTGGTTACAATAATTTATCTCAACACAAAATAAATTTTTCAAGTTGTCTAAATGATCAATCAAGATTATGAACCAAGAACTAATATGATAGATAAACTCAATAGATACAAAATTCAATCAAAAGAGAAGTTGAGATACACAAACTCAATTAGCTTTCAAGCCCACAAACTTGAAGCCTTGATCACTTGAATTCCTTTTTTTGTTTTGTGACTCAATATCAACTTGTACAATATTGTGGATCACTTCTCACTCACCCTAGACACTCTCTAGTTGAGTTAAGAAGTTTTACAGCACTCTAGCTAACCCTTTTAACTATACAATTGAATTGATCACTAACAAATATGAATTCACTCTTACTATTACAAAGTTCACTCGGTGAGAGTACCCTTTTTTCTTCAAAAGAACACTCAAAAACACTATTGTATTGATTGCAAAAAGTATCTATTCATTCTACACTATTTATCTTTTATACATCATAAGAATATGGCTTGATTTGACCTCCAACGGCTAAAAAGAAAAACTAGCCGTTAGACACAATTTGTCTGGTCTGGACGTCCTCATAGAGAGGTCCAGACATCCGAACAGTCGTCCGGACTAGTATCCGAAAGGTGCATTTCCACATCCGGATGGTCGTCCATATGCCTTCTGGTCATTCCTTGGTTTGGCTGTTTCCCTGTGTCAGGACATCCGTATGGTCGTCCGGACCCTCGTCCGTATACATTCTGTCCATCTTGGATTTTGATGTTTTCTGTCTGTCTGGACGTCCGCATAAACGTCTGGACCCTCGTGTGACGCCCCAGAAATTCGCACTAAAAAGATTATTTGATTTATGTTATGTTTATTAGTAGAAAAAAAAATGAATGAGAAAAGAAAAGAAGAGGGAAATTAAAGTGCATTTAATAGGGCATTTCTTTTATTTAAGGTTTAGTGTTAATCTTTGGTTTAATAGTTGAAGGTCTTAAGTTAGTTAGGTTAACTAAATGAGATTTTTGTATGATTAAGTGGTACACCTAAGTACCAAACTTGGGTTAATTTTATTGGTCTATTAGTTTACAATAGTGTGTAATTTTGACTAACCAACTCTACCATTATTAAGCCTTTTGACTAATTGAACTTTAGCACAAAAATTAACTTAAAATTTTCACTTAAACCCTTGTCTTTTCCCCACCATATGGCCAGCCCCTCTTTCTCATTTTTTCCTCTCTTTTGTTTTAAAATTTTATGCTACAAAACTTGCCAAATGTTAAGTGTTAGATGATTAAAAATTTGTACCAATTATATTTAGCCAACTAGTACCTATTATGCCAAAATATCTAAACTCTAGCTTGACTCTTGTTTAGCTCTAATTGGTTGCACTTTCTTCCATTATTCTTCTACTTCTTTTATACTCTCTTGACTGAATTCTCTCCCATTTTCTTTCTCCCTCTTGGACGAAATTAGCTTGCCCTCTCTCTACTCTCTCTTGTTCTTCATTTTCTTGGAGCTTTCTTTCCAATTTTTGGCAAATTCCACCATAGAAAGTGAGGTTTTCTTCTTCCTAAGTAAGGTTCTAAGCTTGTTTAAGGTATGTACCATGGACTTTTGCTATTAATTTCAAGTTTATTTAAGTTTTATTTAAGCTTTATTTAAGGTGTTGTTCAAGTTTTACTTTCACAGTCATACTGGACCAGTTTTAGTAAAACTTTCATAACTTGATGTAGATAACTTGGATTCGAGTGATTCTTGTTGTTTTAGAAACTAGATTGATAGGGCTTTCCAACGGTATAAGGCTTGCACTGTGTTTCATTGTGTATTAATCGCAGAAAGTTTGCAAAGTTGGCTGAAAATTCGGTTCTGCGTGAAACAGTTTTGATGATGAGCCAACTTGAGGGATGATTTTGAACCTGTTCTAGTTGGAATTTGGATTGATGATCTCCACGAAAGTTGTAGCCCTATAAACTTACTTTAAAACCATGTAATCATAATTCCTTATTTCTTGATGGATTGACCCCAATAATGGTACGAAGTTGGCTGAAAACCAACCCTGTGCAAATTTGGGTAATGATTCTTGGAGTATAATTCTTGATATTTAGTGGAATTTTGATTGAATTTGAGCTTGGATTGAAATAAGAAGTTGTAGAAATTGTTGAATTATGGGTTTGATGATTGAAATCTTGATAGAAAACAAAGTTGGATGGCCGAAAATTAAGGGGAAATAATGCCAAAATTTTGTTAGAAAACCCAAACCCCTAAATCCTAAACCCTAGAACTAAAACCCTAGAATTTAATGGGGTATTTCTTGAATTTTCTTTCTAAGTTGATTAGGATTTAAATTGAGTTTCATTAGATTATTTCTTATAAATTCTAGGATCCAAAAGTAAGACGCAACCGTTTTACGAAATATTTTCTTAAGCGTTCTAGGTGAGTGTCCCTTTACTTGTGCATGTGAGTGTTCCTTTGCTTTTGTTTATGAGTGTTTCTTCACATATTCATAATGCATGTTCAAAATGTGATCTTATTTATACTTGATGCTCGTGACTTGTCACAACGTGCTATGTGTTCTTAATATTCATGAATTGTCACAATGTATTATATGAAGGGAAAGTGTGTACTTTATCGCACTTACCCCATGGTTTGTTACATGCACAATTTCTATCTGATGTGAATATAATTGTTTGTGAATTTTCGACTACATTAACTTGTTGCCTAGACTTCCGTGGTTATGCCGCGGTTAGTCAGGCAGGAGGGTACAAAGGAGGATATAAGGTGCTGGGTGTTTTAGGACTTGTGGTTCTTTTCCTTGAGTTGTGAATCCTCAAAGAGGCCAACTCCGGACTGAACCTTCTTGCTTGTTGCCCTCCGGGGTTGAGATCTCACCCTGGATGGGTCGGACGGTACTCCAAGAGGATATAAGGTGAATGGCGGATAGGGCTTTTGCTTGAAAATGCAGGTTTAACAAGCAATCCACTCTCACTATCATGGTCACACGATCAGTACTTGCTCTCGTGATTGGAACGTATCCTCCCTTGTTTAAATAATTATTTATTTAATTATTTTCCTATGTGATTTTGTGACACATGTTATTTGCTTACTTATTCTCTCTTGGTTTGCCTCCGTATCTGCATGTGTGGGAACCTCACTGAGCTATTATAGCTCACTCTTTGTTATTTGTTTTCCTTAAACAGGCTCCTATCTCTAAAGCCGGTGGTGAGGAATCCAGGGTAGAACTGGGTAGGATTTTTGGGTAGAAGGACTGCTTGAGATATTATTGTAATAACAAATGTATGTAATGTAAATTGTTTAACTAGTACTTTTACTTTTAAGTTTGAATGTGATGTGACCCTGAGAACTGTCACAGTTGGTAGTTACGAGTTTTCTACCGAATTACATCTGCTTGTGAATTTTAGTGTGTGCTCGATTCGAGTCCTGGCGAGAGCCAGGCAGGCAGTCCGCTAAGCTCTTTGGTGCGCCTCTGGGTAAGGTGGGGCTGTCACACCTCGTCCACATACATTCTGTCCATCTTGAATTTTGATGCTTCTGTTTGTCCGGACGTCTGCATGAGCGTCCGGATGGTCGTCCGGATAACCAACCTCCTCCTTTTTTTTTCAACCTATCTTTCTGTTACTACAATAGAAGCTCATTTAATATATTAGTACTCTTCATCATAAGTTTGATACTCATCAAAACCTAGATGATTTAGACCATGAGGTCATCAAAAAGAAATAGTCAAATAACACAAATACCCTTAACTTGGCAAAGAGGAAATTTTCCAAAAATAAAACTCAGGCGTTACAATATTTTATAAAAATTTTTATGAAAATTTTTTAAATAAAGTAAACTACTGAATTTTAGATGAATTAAATATGAAAAATAGTTAACAAGAAATGTGACAATAATATTATAACAGATTATACTTATTGTACTATTGGAGAGGATCTTTACTAATTCTTACCAAATAAAAATTACACTGTTATGAATGCAAAGTTAAAATTAAGATTTTTTTTGTAAATTAAGAATTTTCCTTAAATCAAGAAAAAAATCAAAAGTTTCAATTTTAGCTTTGCATTCATAACTGTACAATTTTTACTTAGTAAAAAATTAGCAGAGATCCTCTCCAATAGTACAAAACGTATAATTTTTTATGATAACATAGTCACATTTTTTGTTAGCTATTTTTTATATTTAATTTATCTAAAATTCAGTAGCTTATTTTATTTGGAAGTTTGTAAAAATATTTTTAAAAAAATATTGTAACGGTTGAGTTTTTTTTCTAAAATTTTTCTCTCTGCCAAGTCAAGGGTATTTGTGTCATTTGACTATTTATTTTAACCAAATTTTCTCTCACCTAATTGATTGGGGGGGGGGGCAAAATGTATATATTTAAAGGTTAGGGGGGTAAAGTGTGACTCTCCTATACCTTTAGGGGAGCAAAGTGTTATTAACCCTACATTGTTAAATGCCACTCATGATCTATAAGTATGAAGTAATTTATTAGATGAATTAATGATAAATTAAAGTATTTAATGTAACAGACTCTTAATTAATTATAATTTGCATTGCTAACGTGAATGGAACTTGATGGGTCACACACAATAAGAACATGATCATTGAGTTAAATTGTGAATAAAATTAGTGTGAGATATCTATAGGGTTAATTTATATGATAAATTAATCATAGTGATTATTTGTAATTATCCAAGTTTTGGTGGAAAGGTTTTTCAAATAATAAGTGGAAAAGGTCTTAGGTTTCCTTAAGAAAAGTAAATGCTTAATCTTATTTGGTAAGGTTAAAGTATCCTAATCCTATTGGTTTCCTCATAGCTTATTCCAAAATCCTAGGATTATAATTTATAAATATTCACCTAACCTTGACTCTAATTAGGATTATTTGTAATCTATAAATAGGCCCCAAACCTTGACTCTTGAACACACATCAAAACACAAGAAAAATCTAAAAACATAAAAAGTAGCGAGTGAAAAATTAAAAAGGGCTAGTGGCATTTTTCTACTTTCTGTAGCTATCTCCTGTCTCTCTTCTCTAAGAACTAGAGTTTTGTCTTCTTCTCTACTTTTTGTGTAGTTAATTAATTGTTCAAAGGAGCTAGCATTCAAAAGACAAGGTAAAGTAAGTCCAAGGGGTTCCCAAACATTGTGCTCATGTCAATACTATTGAAGGTCCAACAATTGGGAAACTTTTGTGGTAGAGATGACATCTTCATTAATCTAGGATTTGAATTTTGTACCATAGAAATCATCTATGTTTTAGATAATTTCAATAAACCCCTTGTAATTGTATAGATTACATCAAAGGGAACTTGTGATAGATAATAAAATTTTAAATTTTTGTTACGTTACCTTCTTTATTAGCTTACAGTATCAAAACCAACTTTGATTATATCTATATGATTTCTTTATTTAATTGTCATAGATTTTAATTTGACCATATATGGTTTAATTCTTCATTGATTATATGTCTCAAAAGAATTTTTAAATAAAAAAAGTTTTGATTCTTCAAGTAAAATTTTATTCTTTCATAATAGTTTCAATTGATTAAAAGATTTTTTGAAGTTTATTTTGGGTTTCGAAATTAGAAGTTGTTCAAACATGTTTTGGATAAAAAATGGCTTCTAAAACTTCAAAGTCATGAATTTTCAAATCGGATCCGTGGGCAAAACATCTGATCCCTGGACCTACAAGTTTGCAAATTAAAAAACAGAACCTCGTGAATCAAAAAACGAAGATCTGTAGATCCATCCCTGAATCCACCCCAAAAAAAAGTTTTTATTTTAAAGTTTTTGAAGTTTCAATTTTAAAAATTCTTTGATATATTCTATAAAAGGTTTATGCAAATATCTTTCCAAATTTAAGTGTTAAAAGTTGGAAAGAAAATTGTAGAAACCCTACACTTTATTAAAATTTTTGAGACATATATTCCAGGAATTTTAATCTAATGTGATTATTATTATTATTTTTATTTTTAATCTAATGTGATTAGGCCAAGTAAATTAAAAAAAAAAAAGAAGGTTATGAGGAGAGTTTGGATTAGGTATAGAAAATTCAAGTAAACAAACACCCATATTAGGAACCAAATAAGAAGGCAGCAGACTTTCTTGCTTCTTAGGTTGGAGGGTCTGATTTCTTCACTTCTATTCTTCATCAACTCCCTGCTGAACTTAAAGCAATCTTGAGATTAGATAGGATATGTATCCCTTATATTAGAAACCAAATTATAAGGGAGTAGTACTCCTTGTTTTAGTTATTTATTTTCACTTGCAAGATGTAGCTATCTATGTTTTTCTACATTTACTTTTGGAGGTTAGGTTGCTCTCCCCTTCCTTTTTTGTACTTTTATTTATTTTAATAAAATTTGGGCTAGCATCCCACCCTTGTGTACAGGTTTTGCCATAAAAAAAAGTAAACAAACACCTGTCAAGTAATAAAAATCTAACATCTCGTTGTACCACAAGTGTACAGATCAATTGTAGTATGTGGAGTATTAGGTGTCAAATCCCACAAGAAATTGAAATGGTGGTTGGAAAGGAATTTTCAATAGAATAGATATAAGATTACAAACAACTTTTAGAATTCAAATATCAAAGAATCTAGAATATAAAATCCACTAAAGAACTAAATGATTGCATGAATGTCTTGCTAAGTATTACTTTGCCTTGTTAGAAATCCAATTCTATATGAATCATAACTTGTTCTCTTAATGAAATTATAAGATTCCAACTATCATCATGATGAAATCTTATGAAAATATAAATTATATTGGTTCTGCTTAAGTATCATTATATTAATATGAGTGACTTAAGCATTACTTGTTCATTTTACATTGTTAAATACATTTTTCAATTTCAAATAACAACTAAATAACTTATTCATGTTGGCCAAGCAAAAACAAGTGTTAAAACTTAAACAAGTAAACAAACATGTGCAAGCATAATAAGTTACAATAGACAATACCATGCTTGAGGGTTCATTAGCTTCATCTACATTGTAGATGAAGCTTTTAGTGCAACATGACTAATGAAACAACAAAAACTTCAATCTTAACACAAAAATTTATGATTCAAACTAATGAAATAAAAGAGATAGAGTTTAGAAAGACTTTTTCAAGATTGAACAAGGCTCCAAGACTTTTATTCCCCTTCCAAAAGTTAAAACGCAAGAGTTTGAGTCCAAGATATTCATTATTTGATTAAATTTGCTAGAGAATTCTATCAATTCTCTTGGAATTTCACTAACCAACCTCTTAAATCTACCAAAACATGTTAAAAACATGATTACAAAAACATTATAAATGACTTCTATTTATAAGGAAATCTACCACAAGTCATTTTCCAACTTGCAAATACATTAAGTGCATGCAATAATGAAGATTCTTTCTTGAGCTCCAAAATTTGCATAAAAGTGTTAATTTCTGTTCTCAATGTAATCTACCACTAATTTCTGTTCTCAATGTAATCTACCACTGCCAAAACCCTATCTTCACCATAAAAATTTGCAAAATAGCTGGAAAAGATAATGCAAGTTGCAAAACAGCTGAAACCCAAGCCAACTTGTGATT
Source organism: Mitragyna speciosa (assembly GCA_024721245.1). Lineage (NCBI taxonomy): Eukaryota > Viridiplantae > Streptophyta > Magnoliopsida > Gentianales > Rubiaceae > Mitragyna > Mitragyna speciosa. Next base: position 12,786,946 of record CM045571.1, read on the forward strand.
CACGAGTGCGATCCGCGAGTGGCTGGTTAGTGGATCATGACTTGCAGATCCACCTCAGATGGCTCCACTTGATTTTGTTGCTTGCTGTGCTGGAAATCCACATATATGCATCCTTTTTCACACATTTTTATGTATTTTGCTTAAATTTTCAATCTCCCAAATTTGCACAATTTTATTCTCTAATAATTCTTTAAATATTTAATCAACTTAATCACTTGAATCTACTTTGACTTTGATCTACTTTGACTCCAACTTATCCAAATTGAGATTAAATATCATGAATCTACAAAAGTGTACAGAATTGTGCATTAAATAGCTCAAATAATAATTTCGCCTCAAAAGTCTAATTTTGGGAGAAAAATCCTCATTGTATAAAAGAGAGAAAATTGAAGCCAAAATTAACTAAAATACACAAAAAAAAAATCCTAAGATAATATAATGAAGTATATACTAAAGTAGGTAAAATTTTCACTTATCATATTAGAATCAAAGTTGATTGGTTCAAGCATTTCATCAAGCACAGGGAGGGCAATTTCTAATGGAATAATCATTCTTCGTTTAATGATGAATGCCAATCTAGTATTCATGAAGGTATGTTTGATTGTATTTATATAAAATTTTTAGAATCAAGATATGACTAATAGGATAATTTGCTAAAATATCATTATGAAGGTAGTTATGAATCTTGTGATAATGTTACATGTTATAATAAATGTGGAGGAAACCATGAATGTACTCATTTTGATCATGTGCAACTTGATGACACTTGCAATTTTTCACCCAAAAAAATTCTTATGCAAGCATTTTTATGTTACCATGTGTTGAAAATGGAAGTAGTAATCAAAGTATGCTGCTCCACTTAAGATTTTGATCATAACATGATGAGTAAAACCCACATTCTTACATTCAATCTAAATCTAAGTATGCTGCTCCACTTAAAATAATTCCTTTCTAAATCTAATTCAGCTTGTCATGGCTCTAATACCAAATATAATTGGATCGTCCATAAACTAAAAGCAAAGACAAAGTAAATAAAAACTTATTTATTCACAGTAAAAGCTTCAACGCTCACTCTAATCCTAGAAAGAAATTTACTTTTATTGATATAAAAGATGTTCACAAGAGAGAGCGTGAGTATAAAGCAGGGAAGAAGAAGAAATGAGAAGTGTTCTAGAGAGAGAGTCTAAGAAAGCCTGCCGAAATAAGCAACCCTAGTCCCCTTTTATAATTATAGGGGCTTCATTACAAAACAAATTTGCTAATGTCATGGATGACTTTATTTTTTCCAAAATTTTTTTGTGAGCCTTCTTCTTTTGATTCTTTTTATCATTTTGGGTCAAATTTGCAAATGATTCCGTGTCTTCTCTGGAATTATTATGAAGGATGCAAGAACAAGAGAAGAAGACGGAAAAACCTTAACAATTAGAAAAGAGAGAGGTGGTGACTTTCTTGAGGAAATTCGCCTCTCTTGCTATCAATTTTTCTCTCTCTAAATTTTGTATCTTGTATTGTGATAATAATTCAAGACACAAGGCTATATCTTATTTATAGATGTAGAATCTTAGTATTTAGGAAATAAAACTGTTATGAAACCAATAGGATTAGGAAGTTTAATCTTACCAAATAAGATTTAGCAAGTACTATTCCATAAAGAAACCTAAGAGCTTTCGTAATTATTTTAGAAACCTTTTCCACTAAGACTTTGATATTTATAAATAAGTCCTTTAAGTTAATTTATCTCATAAATTAACTCCACAAGTATCTCTCATACTTATCTTAATTACAAATTAACCTAAAAATCATGTCCTTATTGTGTGTGACTCATTAGGTTCTATTTACGTTGGCAATAAGTACAAATTATAACTCGTTAATTAATTAATTAAATTAAACACTTTAATTTATCATTAATTTAACCAATTAATTAATTCATACTTATAGATCATGAATGATATCTAGCAATGCATCATGACCATCCGAATAAATAGAAAAGTCATATAGTGGACTACACCTATCAATAATAATGTTACCGTATAATTAATAATTTTTCAACACACTATATTCCAACTAATCTAAGAGTGTAATACGCACTCTTTAAATGACTAATTAGTATTTTTTTGTTCTCGAAACATAACTCTTCATGAAACATAACTTTGAAAATTCCTTTTTTGATCAATACGGGGTTTTGCTAAAAAAAGAAGAATAATAATAAGCACTACTTTCATCACCACTGGCATAAAAACAAAGCATAGCATCCCCTGAAGGCCCTAAAAATCTGCATTTATTGGAATTTTTTTTTTTATAAGTTTGCCCTTCATTTGAGTTTGATTTTCACTTCATAGGATGACTGGTACATTATTTCGTACCTGGAAAAATAAAAAGTGTTATTTAATTGGAAGACTCATTATTGTTCCAGTATAAAATCCAAGGGTTCGAATTCGTTTTCCATAAAATAGACTGCTGAGATCATATTATCTCCAGCACGACGAATTCTAAAGTTTGTATACATCCATTTCTCTTCTCAATTTTTACTTGCAACTGATCTCTTCTCGCTAATCTGCTAGCAAAGTAAGCCTTATAAGGCCTGTAGAAAGCCAAGCGAGGAACCCGCACGCTGCCAACACCTTCCGCTCGATTCATCAGGTAATTTTCCACGAAAGTTTCTGAAATTTCGTACTCTGGAATTTCCTGAAAAATGCACGCACTGAGGCTTTTCGATTTGTGACAATTTCGACAGAAAATGACAAATTCCAAAAACAAACGCAGAAAATCTCAAGACGATAATCCCATTTGCATTGTTAGGGATGGAGAAGAAGAAAAAGAAGCAAAATTTGTATGCTTCACTTGTAGTGGTGAAGAAGCCATTAATTATAAGAGGAAATCGTACATTGAAGAATTGGAGCAATTATTATTGGAAAACGTTTTGCATTGCGAAGAGGAAGCCTATAAGTTGTATTGTGATTATGCTTTCGCGGTTGGATTTAGCGTTAGGAAAGGGAAACAGTATTATTTTGAGGGGACAAAAAGGGTTAGGGCAAAAATGTATTGCTGTTCAAAAGAAGGATTTGCTATCGACAGAGAGGGTGGGAATGGTTGTAGCAGCAATATTAATGTTAATAAATTGGAGACTAGGACTGGGTGCAAGGCTAGGATTTATTTCGTGTCCAATAATGAGGGGCAGTGGAAAGTAGGGAAGTTTGTTAAGGAGCATAATCATGAAATGGCCGAGGCGTATGAGAGGCCACTTTTGAGATCAGCGCGAGCTGCTTTAGCTTCCAATTACGGTGGATTACAGCCGATCTTACCAGGTTAGAGTCAATTTTGCTTGACTTGTACTTACTAAATTTTTTGGGGCCTGAACTTTTGTGGTTGGCTGCATTGCATTTCAAGTGTCTCCAGTAGTTCATGATTTTTGTATGTATGGTTTCATGAAGACTAATTAACACTTCAAGGTTAATTAATTTTTTGTTCCATCACGAGGGGATACTTGGTGAGTATCGTGTTTCTTATGAATCAAGACCACTTTTCGCAAAGATATTATATCTTTTTAAATCCGAGAAGATTAAGATAATTTGTCCCATCTTTTTTTTTTTTGGCAATAAATTCATTTCATCTCACCTCACTCAGCTCTAGTCCTATTAATCATGTGCAGCAGCAGTATTCATCTCGATGCATTGATACTGAAAGTTGAATATGATTTCACCACTTCACAGTATGCCTTCAGTATTATGAAATTTATAATTTTGATTGAAATGTGAGAAAATTGTGTGCAACCTTATTCTAGTGTCCTTTAACTGATGTTCAGGCTTTTATTTGTAAAAACTTGACAGAAATGTCAAGCCCGTGCTACGAGTTGGAAAACTCTGAAGATGTCATCGATCTTGACAGTGATGAAGAAGAAGTTATGCGTCTTCGTTGTAATGGTGGAGAAGAACCTAATATGTGTGAGGGTCCTTCTGATGCTGATGTTGACAATCTAGAGAAGACATTGGTGGGACAAGCAGTTCACGATGAGCAAGAGGCCTACAAGGTGTACTGTGACTATGCACATGCCATGGGTTTCAGTGTTCGGAAAGGAAAGCAATATTACTTTCCAGGGACCAAAAGAATTAGATCCAAATCATACTACTGTTCAAAGGAAGGATTTGTGAGCGAAGATATTAGTTTATCCACTCACAACAAACTTGGAGCTAGGACAGGATGTAAAGCCATGATTTCTTTTACCTGTGATGATGACGAACAGTGGAAGGTTACAAAGTTTGTAAAGGAGCATAACCATAAGATGGCTGAGCCATATGAGAGGCATTTATTGAGATCTGCACGGTCAGTTTCAGACTCTAAGGGGGGCAGCAATTTGCATTCTACGGCATTTGGTAAGAATCCCCATTTGTATGTCCATTTCTTGGTGCACTATACTTCCACTGAAAGCCTTCTTGTATTTTACTTTCTTCAGTGGTGACATAATCAGAATATTCCTTAGGGATTCTGAAATTACCTGGTGTTCCTAAATTGTGGCCTTCATTGCTAGTTTACCCATAAAGTATGTAAAAGTTTTTAATTTCAAAGCAATTCCCTTATTCCATCAACTTTTGAAACTTTCCATTAAAAGTGACAACCAAGCTAGTCATGTCTTCTCTACTTAAGTTGGTAAGCACGGCCTTATCAACATTTCCTAGTACTTTTTTTTTAAATATGTTTCTCTTTTTATTATTATTATTATTATTTTCTAAAGCTTTCATACTGGATATTAAATGTTTTAGCCAGCATTCATATCTTGCAAGACAATGTTTGGGGTCAAAACTATGTCCATGGATCTTGGTGGAGGAATTGATATGCAACGGTTTTCCAAAGGGAAAAGAAAAAAATCAGTCACAAGTAGCTAAAAATACAGCATTTGAAAACTAGTAAAAATCATACCCATCAAGTCTATTTAACGTCCATTAAGGCTAGATAACTTTGTTGAGAACGATGGTAGGATGACAATATTATCTTTGACATTCTATCGGCCGTAATGACGACGGCATTCAATTCTTAAGCTAAAGATGCTTACGGCATTTTTTCTTTTTGGCTATGCAAGGACTTTTTTAATATAAAATCGGCCAACTATAGATCCAAAAATTGTATGGAAATTGGCAACTTAGTTCACTGCATTAAAAGTGAAATTAAGAATAGGACAAAATGTTAAACTGCTAGAGCCGTGTTATCTTAAATTTTTAGTCATAAACATGTAGACTCTGAATGCTTGTCAGTTAATGCTGTTAACTCCATTTTCATCAGTCAAGTTTTGAGGCTTGATTCTCCAATCCTAGGAGAACCAGAAAGAAGGAAGACAAAAAAGGAAAAAGAAAAGCCAGCTTGTGTCTTGCTCCTCTCAACCTTCCCATCCAGCTAACTTCAACAATTTCCTTCCTGAAACTAAGTGAATAGTCTCAGTTCCATCCATGACCAGCAGTGAGCATTTTTGAGGTTTGAGGTTAAAGATTTTGTGAAACTCCCTTACTTAAAATGGTTCTCAGTGTAGGACTCTAGTAATTTATTCTTTGGTCGTTCTATAATAGAATCATAATTATCCACATCAGGCACCAAAATAAGAGAGGCATACAATGAGAAAATCATCCAATGGATCCTGGAGATTTCACGAAACAAATGAAAAATTAAACTTAATGAAGTCTATGGCTTGAAGATCCACATGTTCCATTAAACCACGGGTTCCAATTGGCATCATGGTAGCCAATGCACTATGCACACAGGACATGATTTTGCTTGTTTTGGCGGAGGATGGGCAGTGGTTTGGAGGATGGTGGGAAAATTTGGTGAGTTTGCAATTGGTTAGTGATACTGTAGTCAGAAGTTTTGCGGGAAGAGGGAATTTTTCTTCCATAGGTAAGGAGAGCATGTGGTTAGCCGAGTTTTGGGTGCAACTTGGGAGAAGGAAAGAATTGGGTGATGAAGGAGATGGCTCTTAATCTCACTTCATTCCTTTTTCTGTTCTCTCTCTCTCTCTCTAATGTTTTTGGGCATCAGATGAGTCATTTCCATTTTGACTAAATGGTTTATCATGGAATGACTTAATTTAAACATTTTCGAGCTGAATATGCCATTAGAGGCTTAAAACAGTCAGGTTATCAAAGTTTGAGACTGCAGTAGTTTAGTAGCCTGCTAGTTTTTTTGCTATTTAGAATAATTTTGCAATGTGTATACACATTTTTTTTAATTAGTTTCCGTTTTTGCTTAAAAAGTTGTTTGCTGAGTAGTAAAAACATGAGCACGCAATGTTATTTGTTAGCAGGTCTCAGTAAGGTTACTCGGTCAGAGGATAGCTCTGCAAGGGAGTCAATTGCAAGTTCAATTTTAGAACCTCATGAAGATATGATTTTTGAATCTGTGGATGCTGCTAAGGCATTTTATGATGAATACTCAAAGCAGGTAGGTTTTGTGATGGATGTAAAGTTGAGCTGTCCATCAGAGGTAGAAGAAATGTCTATTTCCTGTCACCTTGAATGTAACAAAGGAGGACATTTTACTAGCAAGTGCAATGAACTTGGACCTGTTGCAAACCAAGATCCAGGCTCAGGAGCAAGATGTCAGGCTATGATGCTTATAAAGGCTGACAAATATGGAAAATGGGTTGTCAGTAGAGTTCTAAGGCATCATAATCATCCACTCGTGTTATTTCCAAGAGATGTTAGCTATACCATGGTGCGTTTCTACTTGAACCTAAATTGAAGCTTACTTTTGTGTCATTCCTTTCCTATGTGCGCGCTGACTCTTCTCCTCCTTCTTCTTTTTATTTTATTTTTTTAATTTTTGAGAACAAGCAAACTAAAAATGTAAAAAAACCAAAAATGTAATATGGAAAGTACTTTGAGACAAGGAATGTTTTGATGAATACTTGCATAGGGACTCATGCATACATACACACTATAGTCCAGAATGTCAATTTATTTGGTTATCATTCTTGTGTTACGAAGGTAGTTATTTTGAAGGAGGGAGCTGTCAAAAAAAAAAAACTAAGAACGACATTTACATTTTCTTTCTCCTTTAGTTCCTTTCATTTGTCAATATTACATTTCTTTTGAATTTTGTTACTTAGTTCATCTATTATGCATAGATTCTTATTATTTGTTCTTAGTTCATCTATTATGTATAGATTCTTATTATTTGTGTGATACCCCGTCTCTATCCCGCATCGGTGGGAGATGTGATGTCTATTTGGTATATAATATTTTGGGTTATGGGCTAATAATAACTTGGTTTAAGAATTTTGAGCTCGTGGTTTACGCTCAAAAGTTAGTGGGTCAACTCAGACTCGGGGTGTTATAGTTGGTATCAGAACGAACCTTGTGTGGTCTTTGCATAGGGTAAAGCGGGACTAGTGGTATTGGGCCTTGACTATGTAGTACAGAATTTTTGTTCTTCTATTGGGCTTTGCTGGAACACAAAGGCCTAAAGGAGGGTTGAATGTGGTACACCGTCTCTGTCCCACATTGATGGGAGATGTGATGTTTGGTTGGTTTATAATTTCTTGAGTTATGAGCTACTAATAACTTCACTTAAAGATTTTGAACCTGTGGTTTACGCTCAAAAGTTATTAGGTTTGTCCAGACTTGAGGTGTTACAATTTGAACTTCATGGGTAACAATGTCTATATTGTCCTCTAAAAGCTAATTAAATTACACCAATCTCCTAAAAGGTACGGACGAAATTTATCCTCAGCTTTGTACATGGAAGGAGTTGGAAGCATATCAAATTTTAAAAGTAGTGGATGTGATGAAAGGACATATTTTTAGTAGCCCTCTTAAAATGGGAACATGAGAAGTAAAAAGGTATTGCAGAATACACTCTGAGGTTAACTGCACCATGGAGTTAGCTAATTAACCATGTTTTCTGCACACAATCTATTATTTTGCTTAATGGTAAAAAAAAAAAAAAAGAATGCTAATTACCGTAGCTCTTTATTTGTTTGTGGGTAATGTCAATATTTTAACATTTTATTGATTCATCAAAGGCTTATCTTCAGTACCAATAATGTTAAGCGATAATAAACTACTCAATTCTTTTAATTGTCCTTGCTAGAATTGATAAACAAATGAATATTAGATGTCACTACAAAAGTGTGCTAATTAATAGGAGTAAAAAGACTAAAAGAATTGGAAATGAAAGAGGAAATTTCCATAGGAATACAAAAGTCTCTCTCTCTCTCTCTCTCTCTCTCTCCCCCCCCCCCCTTCTCTGTCCCTCCCTTCACATATATATATGTCTATATATTATTACTTGCTTGTCCTCGATATACAAAAAGGAAGTAATATTTTAATAGCTAACTCTTCTTTTAATTGTAACTTGTTTGTGGATTTCCATTTGTGAATGACTATGGCTGTGTTTGGATAGCATTTTTTGGAGATTTTTGGAAAAAATTTTTTGGAATTGTGTTCGGCATGAAAAATTTTTTGGTAAAAAAAGTACAAAAATTTTTTGGTCAAACTTTTTTCACCAAATTTTCCAACCAAATTTTCATTTGAAATTTCAAATGAACTTTAGAGATTTTTTTGTAATTATTCACAAAAGCAAACGTGTTTGTGTTCAAAATTTGTTTAAGAAAACTGAAAAAATCGCAAATAACAAAATGAGATCCATTTTAGTTAAGTTTTGAGGTCGGAAGACGAAGTGGACGACATAGCGGAGGACGAAGCGGACGTTCGCTTCTTTAAGAGAACATCCGCTAACACACAAAAATGTCTTAGCAGAGAAGCGGACAACGAAGCAAACGTCCACTTCTTTAAACCACCAGTATGTCGCATCAAAAAAATTTTTAAAAAACTTTTCACATTCAAATACTTTTTCACATTTCCCAAAAAGTCAACAAAAAACAATCCAAATAATTTTTTCAAATAATCTTTAAAAAACACCTCAAATAATCATATCCAAACGGAGCCTATATTAACCTCGAATGATATTCTAACTTTTGAACCTTTTTCTTTATTTTCCCTAGGATAGATATTTTTTATTTTTAACCAAATATATGTTTTTACCCAGGTAGAAATGTTCTTTGTATCAGAAACAACAGTTTTCAGGCGGCTCAAACAACTTGCACTCAATGTTTGAAAGTCATAAGCAAGTGGAAATGAAAGGAAGGAACAGACACTACCCCAGTGGACAAGAAAGGAAAGGAGAAAAGAAGAAAGTGATTTCTGTCCATCTCGTTTGGATTAGACATGAAAGGAATAGCAATAAAATACTAAATAAGGTGTTGGAGAGGGCAGAAAAAGGAAGGAAAAAATATCATAGATTACATTTTTGTTGTTAATTTGAATTCAAAATTATTTGTAGATTCGGCCCCAAGGAAATTTTAGGTACTACAAATAATTTGATTAAATATGCGTTTCCTTTCTCTATGTTTACCTTCATTTTCCTCCCTATGTTTTCCTTTCTCTCCTCAGAAATTAATCCCAGCACAATTCTTCTTGTCCCTCCTATTCCCTTTCTTTCTTTTCCATCCCATTCCCTAAGGTTAAAAATATGTTGTCTAATCCATGATATGGAGTACCTTTTGTCATTTTTTATTGAACCACAGTTGTAACTGAGTTAAAGATGGCTAGAAAAGCACATGTAGTCCTTTCCATTGGTTCTTTATGCTGTAAGGTTGTAATGTTTACAGCTTTGTTCAGTGTTTCTTGTCTTATCATTGCTGTTTATAACTTTGTGGCAATGTTTATTGATTTTTGTTTGTAGCATTTAAATAGTGTGGAAATGTTTTATTGGTAGTTCTTGATGAACAAGCTTGAATGCTTGACAGGTGCAGCAATTTTTTTGTCACTATAGAATGGAAAAGTTGGGAATTTGAAGTAACTTTTTTTTTTTTTTTTAGTACTACTTCAAACATATTGTAGTCTGTAGATCATAGTACAGGACTCCTAGATTGTTCAAATGATAAGTGCATCTGGTTCCAAGTAATTTGCTCGTCGGATGATTGGTCGGATCACTTGAGTAGGTAAATGGACAGAAATAAGAAATGGAGAATAAGCAAGGGAGTCTAGTTTTTATGAATTTATTTTGGCAGATTCAGATTAGGCAGTGATGTGAACTGCTTTTTTAATAATAGTTGTTTGAAAACTATTCCAGAATGGTGGAAGTACGCTGCTACGTAATGATTCACTTGTGAGTATAAAGATGGCTGTCCTTTATTTTATCAAAGCATTTGACTGTGGTGGTAGTATTGGTTGGACCAGGAAACATATTTAAAAATTTTGTGGATGTCCTGAAACTGCTTTAAACTTGCTTAAAATGTTTGAAGTACTTTATAATTTTGTGGATGTGATTAATTATAATGTTTCCCCCTTCCAGATTTTGAATTGCTATCCTGAATGTGCATACTTTGCAAGTCAATTTGTTTGATCAACTAGAATGTCAATATATTTTTAATTAATCTGACGTCTGATCAGTTGGCCTTTCTGTATATCTATTGTAGGATGAGAAGGACAAGAAGATTCAGAAGCTAACATCTGAGCTTAGAAATAAGAAGCGGTTGTGTGCAGTGTATCAAGAGCAGTTAATGTTATTCATGAGGGAGGTTGAAGAACATATTAATCATTTATCAAAGAAGACTGAATTTGTAGCGAGAAATTTAAACAAACTAGATTGTTAAAAATGTACTAATTGCATGTTAGACAGTACATATGAGTACTTTTAAGGAAAAAATTTGAATTCTTTGATTCGTGTTTAATCGATCTTTTGTGTAATTTATTTCTTAGGTAAAAGGCAGGAGCCCTTTTCTTGTGGAAATCGGTCTTATGTTTTCAGCAGTTATTGGAGGTTGTACCAAATTTTAATTAACTTATATATATATATATATAGCCTTTTTGAATTATTCATGGCATTCATCAGATTAGTTCTCACTCCAAGCTGCATATATTAGCCAACGACTATTTTAAACTTTTTTCTGCTTAACTCGTTGATGACCGAGCCTCTCTTGTATCGCTTCTTATCAGCATTTGTATCCCAATTTGATGACAATTTCTCTTCTCTATTACCAGCTGACTTTTTCGGTTCCAATTATTGTACTTCTTTTCTCCCAAGTAAAAAAGCAAAAAGAAAAAAAAAATGTATTCACAGTGTTTGAGGTTTTCTACGATAGGTATCTTACCGTCTTCGGGCCTTGTCTCTCACTCCTATATATTCCTGCCTCTCCGACTTGGAAGATGCAAGATTATCTCTCAAATTCCACCCTGGTTTTTAAGTTAGTAATTGTATAAGAGAGCTTGAGAACTCTAAGAATATTTCCGATTACCCAACTGTGATGACAGATGGTATATCAGTATTTCTATTTTGGTTGCATTTTGTTGATATTAAAAAATGGGCACCAGTAGGTACTTGATCTTCTAAGTATTTGAGGTCTTATGGGAGTTGTAGTATGAGCTCGTCCTGGCCTTATCCCTCATACTTGTGCCACCTTGCCGATTGGATCTGGAAGAGATGGAGCTCTCTCTTCTGATTGCACTCTGATTTGAAGTCGGTAGTTGTATATAAAGGGAGCTTGAGACCTCTAAAAAGTATTAACAAGATTTCTATAGAGCATGTTCTGTGTAGTCTTAAAATGGCTATACGCACATATATGTATATGTATATACATATACGCACAGATATGTATATGTATGTGTATATGTATATGTAACTATATGCGTATATATGTATATACATATACATATATGTATATACGTATACATATATGTGTGTATAGCTATTTTAAGACTACACAGAACATGCTCTACAGAACATTTACATATATACACATATATATATATAGTATATGTATATATGTATATATGTATATGTATAAGTATATATATACTTATATGTATATATGTATATATACATATATATAAGCATATGTATATATATAAGTATATACATATATATAAGTATATACATATATATATGTATATATAAGTATTATATATATGTATGTGTACACATACATATATGTATATATGTATGCGTGTATATACATGTATACATATATACATATACGTATATATGTATATATACATATTTTAGTAGAATGCGTACAAGATCACATATTAGAAGTTGATGAACATATGAGGGATACAAAATCAATATATAGCATAATATCACTAGAAGATAGAAATTCTGAAGAAGAAGATTATAGTAGTGATGAAGGAGAATTAGCAAAAGATTTATTAGGATCTTCTAAAATACTTAAAGATAGTTATGAATCTAGCATAAGTGAATTGCATCAATTAGATAATATGTTAAATAACACAAGCATTTCTTTAATGAATGTAGAAATAGAATATAATCATAAATGGATACATTAAAATGGCTCAGATGACCATCCTTGTAAATTTTGCAGTAGATATCCTGAATTACAATATAGATTCAAATGTTTCATATGTAATTCAGAAACCTATAAATTTTGTTTAGAAAGTCAAAATATAGAATTACAGTTTAGGGATATAAAAAGTAAAAAGACTTCAGACGGATTCTCTTGAAAGAAGAATAATAAAAATAGAAAATAAGCTAGATGATATAGAAAATATTCTAAGTCAGCAACCTAAAAGAAAAGAAAAGATAGAAGAACTAATACAACACAAAGTAGAATATATAGGAATAGAACAATTACAAGAAATTAATAACCCACAAATAGAATATTTAGGAAAATCCCCTGCTTTAACTAATATCTTAATAAAATGTAAAATCATTATAGAAAATTGGACATATGAAGTAGAAGGAATTGTTGATACTAGAAGTACTAACACAATCCTAGATAGCAAATTAGTTCTTGAAAAATATCACTATCAGTTACCAACATCACAATATTTATATGCTAAATAAATGGACGGAAAATTATTTCGTTATACTCAAGTCTTAGCAAAACATAAGATAGCATTTATGACCTCAACAAGGTATACACAACCTTTGTCTAGTACAAATATTTTATTAAGAAATTTAAATCTTAAAAACATAAGATTTATTCTAAGCCTAAATTTTTTATTAAATACTCAATATAGATTAATATTACTTAGAACTGGTATGTATATTTTAAACCAACCTCTTTTACCCTTACTCTCATCAGAGCACGCTATGAAGCATGGTGGGCCTCCCTCACTTAGAATTAAAGACATCCTTAGAAAATTGTAAATGTAGAATTCCTGGACAATGTAAACAGTAGTACAAATTCAGGAAACTTAGAATATGAAGAAATTATGAAGAAACTATGAAATTAGAAAATTATGAGCTTAGTGCAGAATTTTTAAACTTAGAAAAATATTATAACTATATTAGAAACTAGGAGAAAAAGAAGTAGATATAATTATAAGCAAATTAGAAAAGAAGAGAATAATAGGAGAAAACCCAACAAGACGATTGGGAAAAAGATAAGATATTTTGTAGATTAGAAATAATGAATCCAAATCTTAAAATTAGTACAGAAAAAATAGTAGCATCTAATGAAGAAATCAAAGAATTTGAAATGCACATAGGAGAATTACAAAAATTAGGAATAATAAGAAGAAGTACTAGTCCCCATAGAAGTGCACGTATTATAGTAAACAAACATAGTGAAATAGTAAGAGGAAAAAGTAGAATGGTGACAAATTATAAAAGGCTAAATGATAACACTATATAAGATGGATATGATATATCAGATAAAACACAATTATTAAACAAAATTCAAGGTTGTAAAATATTTAGCAAGTTTCATTGTAAATCACGATTTTGGCAAGTAAAAATGCATCCAGACAGTATAGAATGGACAGCTTTTACATGTCCATTAGGACATTTTGAATGGTTAGTAATGCTTTTTGGACTGAAAAATGCGCCAACTATTTTTCAAAGAAAAGTGGATATCATATTTAATAAATATAATAAATTTGTTGCAGTTTATATAGACAATATATTAGTATTTTTAAAAGATAAGAAAGAACATACTAGTCATCTAAAATTAGTCCTTTCAGAATTTTTAAGGCACGGAATAGTAATTAGTAGTAAAAAGGCACAATTCTTTAGAAGTAATATAGAATTTCTAGGAACAAAAAAGGTCAAGGAAAGATAAAGATACAATCGCATATTAGTAAAAAAGTATTAGAATTTCCTAACAAAATAGAGGATAAAAAACAATTGCAACAGTTTTTAGGATTGCTAAATTATAGTAGACCATTCTTTAAAGATTTAAATAAATTAGTAGGACCTTTATATAGTAAAACTAGCACCAAAGAACAAAAATATTTCAATAAAGAAGATATAAAATTAGTTAAAGAAATAAAAAATAGAATTACTAATTTACCATATTTAAAATTACCATTAGATACAGACTATTTAATAGCTGAATTAGAATAGATATGAATACGATGGGGAGCAATGTTGAATGCAAACCCCATAAATACAGTAAGAAAAATGAAGAACAAATCTATAGATATAATAGTGAAAAATTTCGAGAAAAAGGCAACATTAGTAGTATCGATGCAGAACTCTTAGCAGTAGTCTATGCATTAGATTCCTTTAGATTATTTATATTAAATAAAAAAGAAATATTAGTTAGAACAGATTGTGAAGCAATAGTCAGATACTTTAATACTAAAGGAGAAAAAAGATCATCACAAAGAAGATGGGTAGCCTTTAGAGATAGGATATTAAATAGTGGTTATAAAGTCATATTTGGACACATATAAAGGAAATGATAATACATTAGCTGATCAATTAAGTAGATTTCTAATAGTCAATTGAGTTCTATATTATTTTGCTAGATTCCTTCAAAATGGAAGCAAGCTTTCAGAATAGGAGCATATAATCTCAGAACCTAGTTCCTAAAGGAACAAATCTCCAATTCAGAGCCAAAGAAGCAGGTAAAATAGAAGAAGTACAACAAGTACTTACTAGATAATCTCTGGAATGCACAAAATGCAAACCAGAAAGTATTTAGCATTAGATGCATTAGCATATTACTTTAAATAATTTACCTAGAAGTAGCTATTCATACTATGTGGTGGTACGTGGTCAAAACTCCAGGTATATACTCCACATGGGAAAAAGTGGTAATAAAAATGTTGATAAATTTAATTCTCCCTCTTTATAAAGGTTTTCATGATATTAACCAAGCATTAGAATTTGCTAGAAATAGAATTGGATATAATTTTCATATTGATCCAGAAATTAAGAAAGAACTACAAAGAAGCCAAGTTCACAATACTGAAGCTTCTAGTAGTACCGCCTATAGTAGTATGGTACAAAAAGATAATGTAAATAAATTAGAATTTTGTAGACATTGTGATTCTATGACTAGAAATTTTAAATTACTTAACGAAAAGTACAGGTCTCATAATGAGCAAATCAATTCTAAAAAAAGAATTGATAAGTTCATTATCACAACAGTTAAAGCATGCGGTAGAAAGTATCACTTCTCAAAATGAGGTAGTAAGATCTCTGCAAGCATAACTGGTTCAACTTAAATGGAAGAATCTCCTGGAACCAGAGATTATTTTTGAAAAAGAAAAACCTGAAATAGAAAGACCATTTGAATTCCTTCAACCAAGAATTTTCTTTAGACCTCAAACTATGCTCCAATTCTTTCCTTCAGGAATTAGAGAATTTATTTTCTCACAAGTAAAAGCCAATTTCATTAAAAAAACTAGCTCCATACAGAAAGCCCTTAGAAATTTTTTCTCTATACCTTATGAACGAATAACTGTTAAACCAAATTTTTCTGTAAATAATTCTAAAACATGCAAGCCCAACTGTAAATATCCAAAGGTAGATATCTCTAATTGTGGATGTCAATTAGTTTATTATCTTTTAATAGCAAGGGTGGATCTCAGCAGATTTTAGCCATTCGAAATATGGACTGGAAAAGAAAATATGATGGTGACACCCCAGACTTTATTAGATTTTGGATTTCTTCACAGATTGATTATTATCGGAGGAATTGATACAATCCTTAAGCCACAGCTGAGTTATTTTGGAAGCCAGTTATGTATAGCAGTAGAAAAAGAAATTCTTTACAATGCTCAAGCAGTAATTGTGAATATCCGGACTGCTCCGCCCTTAATGGAACAAAGAAAACTTAATCCCTGCAATCCATTGAATTTGGGTTAAAGGGTTAAATTACAGGCCTTATGAAATAGAACCAAACATCGGACCTGAGGAAGTATGTACAAAGATAATAGAATACCAACTTTGACATTGCGGAACGAAGACCTTAGCATTAAAACATTTCAAGACTGAATATTATGAGGAAAATTACCGATTATTTTTTGAGACACCATTTCAGAAAATATATGTAGATAATAAATATAAAACAACAAAAATAGAAAACGGCATATCCAGGATTATTTGAATATTATTGTAAAGAATATGATAAATATATTCTAAAAATAGCACAAGTCCTTGATGTTGAAGAGGACCAATCAGAAGAAGACAACTTTGCTGCTGAAAATTTTGACAATAACTTTGGAAGCGATGTAATGGACAATCTAGAGAATATGATGGAAGATTGATGGGAACCACATACTTTTTCAGATTCCAACACAATTGAAGTCCACAAAGTCACTTAAAATCCGGACTTGAGGTCTGATAGATATTCTATAAATACTATGAGTCTCAGACATGTTGAGCACCATGGTAACAAAAGTCATAGCAATAAGTTGTAGAAGTCATAGTCGTAGCAATTACAGAACAAGTCCCTAGCTCTTGTAAAGAAGTCTTTCGTTAATCAATAAAAGCTCTTTTATCATATTTTGTGTTATTGCTTTTAAGTCCTTTTTACTTTCCTTCTCTTAAGCAAAACTTAAAAAAAAAGGGAACGAGAAGGAATAGGTAGAAGAATACTAGTGTGAAAATATTCTCTGAACATAAGTAACTTTAGTAGACTCTTTTGAGGGAGCCGAAATACCCGTTGTGAAAGGTCAAAGAGGTGAAAGGCCGTGTGTTAGGGGAAGAGGTAGAAGGAAGAGTTGAATGAAAAGTTCAATTTGTCCAGCCGGAATACTTTATACAGGTATATCTTTTAAACTCCTATTACCTGAACCAAATACCGCCAAGTTTATGAATTGTGAATTGCATCCTTCATCTGATTGTTGTGGTTTATTCACATTGCATATCGAAACTCTCTTAAAGAAATTGTAAATCCTACTAGTTTGGCTTATTTCCCAGTAGAAAAATTATCTATTAAAGAAATTTATGAAGAGTTAAATATTGTTGAGGCAAAACTTCAAAAATTATTAACTCACAATAGAAGCAATTATCTTATATTTGTATATATTGCTAGAAGAAATTTGTTAATCTGTAGAATTACAAAGCCTTTAAATTGGTAAAAAGCCGATATCAAGCCCTTAATTTACAAGTCCTTAATTTGCAAATCTTTAGGACTATTAAAGTGATGTGCGCACGGTTGCGTATGCCAAGACCCTTTGGATTTTAGGTCAACAACTCGTTAAACTCAAGACCCCGTTGGATTCGTAAACCCAAGAACCCTTGACGTGGAGTTGGTGTGCTCACGAATCTCCCCTTGAAGATGAACACGTCCCTAAGAAAACTAGGTTAAACTGAGTTGAGCGAGTTCAATCGTTTAATCTAATCTATTAAGAACTTGATCAAAAACTAGAAGAAACTCTAAGCAAGATTGTGGTCGCCACAAGCAAAGCTTGATAAGACCAAAGGAGTAGTTCTTAATCACCAAAGAATCAAGAAAATTCTGGAGAGAATTTCACTCAAAATATCATAAACGTTCTATCTCATGTTGTTCCCAAGAAACCCTTATATAGGGCGGCACAAAAAAACATAACCAAGAAAGTACTTTACCCTAGTTGTAACCTAATATTCGACTATTAAAGATTACAACTCTAAAAATTGCATAAAACAACTAAAACAAACTTTCTGATGGTACCCGCGGCACCTATACGCGATGCGGGTTAATGGCGCGGGTTCGGTCAGAAAGTTTGGCATTCCAAGCACTTCACGAACGAGCCTTCTGATGGTACCCGCGGCACCTATACGCAGCGCGGGTTCATGGCGCGGGTTCGTTCAGAAGGTTTGGCACTTCATTCCCATGCTTGATTATCACACGTATAAGCTCTTCTTGATCCATATAAATGGCCTCTTCAAGTCCGCCAAGTATAAGTCCAAGTCCAATAAGTATGAGTACTCCTTGGATCACATCAATCCCTCCTTCCTCGAAAAGATTCGTCCTCGAATCTGCGAGTTCATATAATTAGTAACTAAAGGATTGATAGATGAGCAAGTATAACCACCATGAATATTAAGCACATAAAAATTAGAAGGTATAATGCAAGCATCTACACAACTAAAGGAAAACTCAACACTCGTTAAATATGAAACACTAAAGAACTTAAAAACACATATAAAAGATGCAAAGACAAATTGACATTTAAGTATAACACTTGATGTGCGCACGGTTGCGTATGCCAAGACCCCTTGGTAGTCTTCCGTACGCGCGATCTCATCAATTGGTATCAGAGCCAACTTCTTTGGATTTTCAGGTTCTATCAATCCGTTTGTTCCTTTGGAATTACTGATATATCCCTTTGTTCGTTGTTTCATGATATTAAGGCAAGAGCTTCGTGCCTAGCCCTAATATTTTGTTTGTTTCGTGCTGTCTTTTTCTTTTAAAATTGTGTTTGCCTACGTTGAATTTTGTTTTTGTCCGTCTTTGACATTCTTAAAATTTCAACCTTTAGTTTTTGTTGTTTCCTTATTAAATTCGTGCTTTAGGGTTTGTTTAGAGTCGTTCTTGGTTGCTTCTCAATCAAGAATTCTAGAGTTGTGTGGTATTTTGTATTTTCTTAACTGTTTTTATTGTTTTCTTGGAATTCTTGTGCAAAAATCTTTCAAAAGAATTGGTTTCTGGGATTTGCCATCCTAGTGTTGAAGATTCTTGAAAAAAAAAAAAAAATTCGCGTACTGTTCACGGTACTGTAGCGTCACTGTTCAAGGCGACTACTGTTCACACTAGGGGTTACTGTTCACGGTGGTACTGTTCATCGGAATTTACTGTTCATTCGGTGAATTTTACTTTTTTTTTTGTTTGATTTTTGGTGGGTTATTTGGGTTTTGAATTTAAAAAAAAAAAAGTCTTGCACAAAGAAAAGTCGTGTAACACAAAAGAAAGTGAAAAAGGCGTGCAAGGTGATAAAAGCCAAGCACACGAACTAAACCAATTAAACTGAAGTATATTTGGCTGGAATACTGTCCTTGTGCAACCGAGTAGACCTGTTGAAACAAACAGATCGTTGGACAGAGAACAACGCCACGTACAAAAGTTTAATTGACTAGGTTCTATTCTTCTTATTCTTAGTGTTTTGTTGTAATATTATTTTTTGCATAAGTTTGGTTATTTTTCTTCCAAAGAACATTAAAAAAATCAAGAAATATCACACAATTATATCACACATTAGGGTGTCTATATCGTGTCTGTTCTTGATTCTTGGTTATTCTTTGTTACTCTCTTGAACAAAACACTCTAAGCATACTTATTTTTGATCTCTACATTTACTCTCACAGATTGGTGTTGCTATAAGCCTTGGTAAGATTGAGTGAACTGGTTTTTCTCTAAAGGGCCAACAAGAAAATTCATTGAGTGAAAAAAGGCTTAGTGGTGAGCACAAGGAGGGTAAAAGCCAATAAATTTGAGGGAAGCGAGTGCAAACACTAAGGGAGTGTTTCACATATTCTTGTCTATTTTTTTTTTGTTATTTTTAACTATTCTTCTTGCAGGTTTTGAAGGCATAATGGCGACTCCACAAGAGGCGAATAATGATCTTAAATTGCTTAGGGAAGCCATTGTTGGTGATTTTGAGAGAAAGATGCCTATTATGAGAGATGAGATCTATGAGGAGATGCCTCCATTGGAGGGAGGAAGTAATGATGAGGAAGCTCCTTGGAGAGGTGACCATGGAGAGGTTCTATTGACTAGAAGAGCACTTAGTGTTGCACCTATGGAGGATGAGGAGAACATTCAAAGGGATCATATCTTCCACACTAGGTGTACCGTGCAAAATAAGGTATGTAGCATGATTATTGATAGTGGTTCATGTACTAATGTTGCCTCTACTTTGTTTGTAGATAAATTAGGGTTTGAAACAAAGAGACATCCCAAGCCATATACATTGCATTGGTTAGCTGAAACTGGAGACATGAAGGTGACCAAGCAAGTGTTGGTGCCATTCTCCATCAACAAGTACAAGGATGAAGTATGGTGTGATGTGGTTCCTATGCAAGCATGCCATATTCTTCTTGGGCGTCCATGGCAATTCGATAGGAGGGTGACCTATGACGGCTTTAAAAATAGGTACTCCTTCATGTGGAATGGACGAAATGTGACTTTGGGTTCTATTGCACCATTTGAAGCACATGCTGACCAAGTGAGGATTGCAAAAGACTTCAAAGCAAGGGAGGAACAAAGCCAACTAGCAAGTGGCGTATGCACCGATGAAGAAGCAAAATCACAAACTAACCTTGAAGGGGTGCAAAGTGGCATAACTAAGGAGAAAGCAATAGTCATCCAAGATAGAGAGAAGAGAGAAAAGAGCAAGAGTGTTATGCTTCTAACTCTTATGTCCATGTACTCCAAAGAAGAAGTGTACTTTGCTAACTCACTTAACCTATCTTTTCCTAGTATTTTTGTAGTGTTATTGCAGGTTAATACTCAAGCAAAAATGCCACATACTTGCTGCTTTAGTGTTCAAATTCCTTCAATGAGTGAAAAGCATCAAATCGTGGAGAAGGAATTACAACATTGTTCAAGCACGAGTTCAAATAGTTTGATGAATCCAACTGATTTGTGGCATAAGTTTTTATATTTTAATAGCTTTAAATTGCATCTTAATTCTATCTTATGTGTTTATTCTATTAGGGTAGGTAGTTACGTTTTGCATCTAAGTTGTTTTACTTCATCTAGTGCAATATGTCTTAGAAGTTCTCCTATGTTTTTGCATCAATGTTTGGACGAATTTCAACATGTTTTATGTGATTTTCCATGCCATAATACTTGTATTAGGGATCTTGTATTTGTTTATACATGCTGCCCTATACGTTTTGGTGATTTAGTTTTTGATAATTTTCAGATTCTTGAGTCTATATTGCATCATGTCAATCATTTTGTTGTTCTAGTTAGTGGTAATGTTTATGTTTTGTGTTGTCCTTATACACGAATTATAGGGAGTCATATAAATGATTTTCAATGTGTTTATCTTAAGTGTTTTACCTCTAAAATTCGTTTTTCTCATAAGTTAGTTCATTTTAAATGTTCTAGTGTTGTAATTTGTGACAATATACATGTATTTTTGTTACATTGTTTGAATTATTCTAGTGAGTTGAATGATAATATTTTCCATGTTCTAGGGTTTATTTGCATAGTTCATTCAGAATTATTGCATGTTATCTACATGATTCACGTTTTCTACACTTACTTGTAGTTAGTAGTTTCTACTTAGAATCTTGTCATACATCTTTATTTGACCATGATTTTTATCTTGTTAGTGAGTGTTATTTTGACTATATTCTTAGATATATAGGTGCTAAATCTCATGTTTTTCTTGTTGACCATTCGTATGTGTTAGTTCTTTTACATGTTTTTAAAGATATTTCTCATTGAGGCATGTTTATTCTTCTTAAGTTAGAATTTGTTATTTCACCTATGACTTGTGATTTAGTGTTTTATGCTATTTCTGTTCATAGTTGCATTAGGCTACTTGTTTTACATTTATCACTTGAGTTAGTTATGAGCTTGCTTAAAATTTGTGATTGTTTCTCTATTAATCCTTTAGTTACTTATGTTAATTTATATGAACTCACAGATTCGAGGACGAATCTTTTCGAGGAAGGAGGGATTGATGTGATCCAAGGAGTACTCATACTTATTGGATTTGGACTTATACTTGGCGGACTTGAAGAGGCCATTTATATGGATCAAGAAGAGCTTATACGTGTGATAATCAAGCATGGGAATGAAGTGCCAAACCTTCTGACCGAACCCGCACCATGAACCTGCGTCGCGTATAGGTGCCGCGGGTACCATCAGAAGGCTCGTTCGTGAAGTGCTTGAAAGGCCAAACATTCTGATCGTACCCGCGCCCCGTACCCGCGCTGCGGATAGGTGCCGCGGGTACCATCAGAAAGTCCGTTTTGGTTGTTTTATGTAATTTTTTTTGAGTTGTAATCTGTAGTAGTTGAGGTTAGGTTACAACTAGGGTAACGTAGTTTCTTGGGTTATGTCTTTGTGCCGCCCTATATAAGGGTTTCTTGTGAACAACATTGGAGAGAACGTTTATGATATTTTGAGTGAAATTCTCTCTAGAATTTTCTTGGTTCTTTGGTGATTGAGAACCGCCATAGGTCTTATCAAGTTTTGCTTGTGGCGACCATCCAATCTCGCTTAGAGTTTCCTTTCGGTTTTGTTCAAGATCTTTAGAGAATTAGGTTTGAACGATTGAACGCGCTCAATTCGGTTCATCTTGGTTTTTCTAGGATCGAGGGCATCTTCAAGGGGAAAAGTTCGAGCAACCTACTCCACTTCAAGGGTTCTTGGAAGATCCATCCAAGGGGTCTTGAGTTCAACGAGTTGTTGACCTAAAATCCAAGGGGTCTTGGCATATGCAACCGTGCGCTCATCAAGATCATAAAGTCTAGTTTTCCTAGACTTTAATCTCCCTTATCTTTAACTTTTTCTCAAAAAGAAAGAGCCCCTATTACCCCTTCTCTCACACCCGATTGGTAACATAAGAAAGTCTTAATTCACAAGAATGCTTCTATTGTACTATACCATGAGTCCCCTTTTGAGTCTTATATACATATATATATATATATATCTATATACATATATATGTACATCTATATATATATGTGTGTGTGAGTATATATGTACATATACATATATATACATATATGTTATATATGTATATATATGTGTTATATACACACACACATATATATAGATATTTATAGATATACATATATATACATATATATGTTATATATGTATAGATATGTGTTATATACACACACACATATATATAGATATACATATATATACAGATATATATGTGCATGTTTATATATACATACATATACCTATATATACATACATACATATACATACATATACATATATATATCTATATATATACCTATATATACATATGTGTGTGCGCGTATATATGTACATATACATGTACATATATATACCAATATATATATATATACCTACATATATCATATATACATATATATGAAATAGATATACACACACACACATATATGTTAGATATAGGTGTGTGTGTGTATGTATACATATATATATTATATACATGACATATATATATACACATATATACATGTGTGTGTGTGAGTGTATATGTATATATATATCTCATATATATAATATATATATACATATATAATACATATACATATATATACATATATAATACATATACATATATATACATATATAACATATATGTATATATATGTGTTATATATATACACACACACACACATATATATATATATAGATATACATATATATACACATATATATGTACATATATATATACATACATATACATATATATATACATACAAATATATGTACATACATACATATATATACGTATATATATCTATATATATACACATATGTAGATATACATATATATACATATATATATACATACAGTAAATATTAATTTCAATAATTTAACTTATGGTGAAATTATTTCAGTTTGTACTGAAGAAGGTCTGAAAATTTGTAATGATTTGAAATTGAAAGCACAAATAGAAAAACATAAACAAAAATATGAGTTAGGAGATTTTTGTGAACAATTCGCTTACCAAATTCCTCTTAAAAATGTTAAAAAATGAAGAAAAACTAAGATAAATCAAAATAAGAGACAATCTTATAAAAAAAATTTAGAACTTATAAAAAACAAAAAGAAAATAAAAGAACTGATAAGGAAGTTAAAAGATGGATAAGAGAAAATGTTACTTGTACAAAATGTGGTAAAAAAGGTCATTATGCTAACAGATGTAAAAGTAAAATCTTAAAATTATTAGAACAGATTAATAATCTAGATATTCAAGATGAAATAAAAAATAAGTTAATAAACACGATAGAAAATAGTAGTGAAGAAGAATTTGAAGAAGATTTAGAAATTACTAGTTCAAGTGATAATGAAAGTAATTGTGAAAACTGTTCAGATCAAATTCAATATTATAAGGCAATAATAGAATCTAATGGCTTAGAAATAAAT
The DNA here is from genome assembly GCA_024721245.1 of Mitragyna speciosa. NCBI lineage: Eukaryota > Viridiplantae > Streptophyta > Magnoliopsida > Gentianales > Rubiaceae > Mitragyna > Mitragyna speciosa. The sequence continues at coordinate 12,811,218 of CM045571.1, forward strand.
GTTTTAACACAAAATAACAAAATTATCTTAGATCTGATAGATGAATTACCAAATTTAGAATAAAAAAGAAAATATTTAGAAAATTATTTAGAAATAGTTCAAAATGAAACTAGTAATTCATATCAAGAAGAAAAAATTAATCCAAAAATTAAGAAAAATATAGATTTAAATAATAGTTTTTCAATCACAGATGTTTTCAATCACATTCAAAGAGAGAAACCAAATTTGAATCTAACAACTTTAAAAAATGAAATTAATGAATTAAAACAAGAAGTAAGATATTTAAAGGAAAAAATAAATAAAATAGAAGAAAATAATTTATTAAAAGAATTACAAAAAGAATTAGTAGAAGAAAATTTAAAAATCGAAACTGAACAATTATTAATAGAAAATAAGCCTGAAAATTTTTTAAGTTCAATGTATATTTCTCAAAAATATTACATACAAGTTATCTTAGTAATAAATAAAGAATTTATAATTTTAGCAACTGCTATGTTAGATAGTAGGGCTGATTTAAATACGATTTGTGAAGGATTAGTTCCTACAAAATATTATGAGAAAACTGAAGTTATTCTAAGAGCAGCTCAAGGATAAAAAATTAGAATAAACTACAAAATTTCTAATGTATAGTATTTTTTCAAAAGAAGATAATTATATATGCCAACCCTTTGTTTTGACAAAAGATGTGTCACAACAAGTAATTTTAGGCACACCCTTTTATTATGCAATGCAATCATTTATATGTGATGGCAAAACAATTTCTAAAAAAGATCAATCTGTTTCTTTTGATTTTGTTCTCAAAACCTCAAATTAAACAGTTAGATACTTTAGAAGAAATGATGAGATTAAAAATTAATCAAATTGAATTTTTACAAAATGATTTTTCTTATTTTCAAATAGAAGAACAATTAAAAAATTATAAAATACAGAATGAAATAAAAAGAATTTTCTGAAAAAATTAAAAATCAAATTTGCAGTGATTTACCTAATGCTTTTTGGAATAGAAAAAAGCATATAGTCTCTTTACCCTATGAAAAATCTTTTAATGAAAAGTTTATTCCTACTAAAGCTAGACCTGCTCAAATGAATAGAGAAATGGTAGAATTTTGTAAAAATGAAATAAATGATTTATTAAAAAAGAATATTATAAGGAAAAGTACGTCTCCTTGGAGCTTGTACTGCTTTTTATGTCAACAAGAATTCAGAAATTGAAAGAGGAGTTCCTAGATTAGTAATAAATTATAAACCCTTAAATAAAGTTTTACAATGGATAAGATATCCAATTCCAAATAAAAGAGATTTATTAAATAGGACAATTGATTCTGTTATTTATTCAAAATTTGATTTAAAATTAGGATTCTGGCAAATACAAATTGATGAAAAAGATAGATATAAAACTGCTTTTGCAGTACCATTTGGACATTATGAATGGAATGTAATGCCATTTGGATTGAAGAATGCTCCTTCTGAATTTCAAAATGTTATGAATGATATATTCTCTAATTATTCCTTTATAATTGTTTATTTAGATGATATTTTAATATTTTCAAAAAGTATCAAACAACATTTTGAACACTTAGCAAAATTTATAAATATTGTAAAGCAAAATGGATTATTTTTATCAGCAAAAAAGATGAATTTATTTCAAACACAAATAAGATTTTTAGGATATGAGTTAAATAAAGGAAATATTGTTCCAATTTCTAGAAGTATTGAATTTGCTTCTAAATTTCCTGACGAAATTAAAGATAAAAAACAATTACAAAGGTTTTTAGGAAGTTTAAATTATATTCATGATTATTATAAAAATCTTGGTGTAGAATGCAAACCTTTGTATTATAGGTTAAAGAAAAATCCTCCCCCTTGGAGTCTAATCCACACAGAAATTGTTAGGAAAATAAAAAATAAAGTAAAATATTTACCATGTTTAAATCTTTCCAACCCAAATTGGCAGAAAATTGTAGAAACTGACGCTTCTGAAATAGGTTATGGAGGTATATTAAAACAAATTAATCCTAGAACAAATAAAGAGGAATTAACAAGATTTACCTCTGGTTCTTGGAAGAATGGCCAAGTAAATTATTCTACTATTAAAAAAGAAATTTTAAGCATTGTTTTATGTATTTCAAAATTTCAAGATGATTTATTAAATCAAGAATTTCTTTTAAAAATTGACTGTTTTGTAGCAAAAACTGTTTTAGAACAAGATGTGAAAAATATTACATCAAAACAAATTTTTACCAGATGGCAAGCAATTCTTTCAGTTTTTGATTTCAAAATTACACATATAAAGGGAGAATCTAATTCACTTCCTGATTTCTTAACCCGCGAATTCTTGCAGGGTTAAAATGGAAGACAACTCCTCAGCATATGAAACTTTTATTTCAAATTCTTACATTGAACATCCTCTATCTGAAACCTTTCTTCCTATTGAAAATTTCTTTCCTTCTGAAAAAGAAAAACAAATCAGGTCATATCTGAGTGACAAAAAAGTCATTAAAAATTTGAGAAAATATGCAGAAATAGGACAAAAATGGAGTGTTCTTTCTCTCAAATAGAGAAATTTCTTAGCTCATTATTGTTATCTCGAATCAATTCTTTCGGTAGAAGAATCAAGGAGATTACAATTTCCAGGATTACAATTTGATATAGCCTTAAAAGTTCGAGCTTATAAAATATTCACAGATACTATATTTTAATATTTGTTTTGTAGGGAAATGCATAGACCTCCTTCTGAAGGAGGAAGAAGAAGAGGTAGAGGTTCCATTTTCTATGGAGCCCCCCACCTATCAAATTTTCAATTTCTCCCATTACCATCTTCTTCTTCAATGGTAAATCTAGGGAAAATACCTTCTGCAAAATCCATTCTTCTTCAAGAAGATACAAATGAACCTTATGTTGATACAGGAAGTAAAAATATTCTCCTTATTCATCTCTTTTGAAGATCTTAATTCTAATCCATTCACTTTACAAAGAAAATACTTCAATCACCCTTCATTATCCCAATTTCCTCTTAGAGGATCCCTTCCTCTAAAAAATCGTCATACTTATGCAAATTTTCTTGATTTCTATACTTGTTCATGTTAATCAAAAAATAATTGATTTGCATGATAGACATAGAAATAATAAAAACCCTAAATGGTATCCTACTGTTGAGGATAATGAAATTGCCTATTCTCAAATTTATATTCATCATGTTCCTACTCTTTAAACATGGTATGCTAAAACCAAATCCCATGTTGATTTTACCTCCAAATATAACAATTATAACTTACCAATTCACATACCAGGATTGTATAGATGCTTGGTGTAACACCCTAGAAAATGCACATATAAGAGACATTTTTTTTCTTATTTAGGGTTAAGTGTTAATCCTTGATTTATTAGTCGGGAGATTTCTTGAGTTAATTAGGTTAATTAACTAAGATTTTCATTTTAAGCAAGAACACTTAAGTACTACATTTAGAATAATTTTACTTGACCATTTAATTTATATTAGAGTTTAAATTTTGCTTAATTTATTCTACTATTTTCTAGCCTTTTTACTACTTGAATTTTTGCTCAATTTTACTCAAAAATTTCACTTATTTTCTTGCTTTATTTTCTTTTCCCTTAGCTGAAATTTTTCTCTCTCTTTTCTTTCTTTCTTGGCCGGTTCTCTCTCTCCCTAATTTACTCTATTTTTGCTTTAATAATTTATGTCTTATTATTGTTAGTATTAAGTGATAAGAGGGTATTTAGCCCCACCAATTAAATTAATCCAAGATAGCACCTCTTGCATTAAAAGCTTACTTTTTACTTTACTCTTGTTATGATATTATTGGTTAATTATTTCCTCACCTTTTCTTCAATTCTTTTTCATTTTTCCTAGACTATTTCTTTCTCTTTTTCTCTTTCCCTTGGCCGGCCATCACCTTTCTCCCTCTTCCCTCATTTTTTTGCTCTCAACTCCTTGAACTTTCATCTCTCAAATTGGAAGAAATCCACCATAGGAAGTGGGCTTCTACCTTTTCTAAGCAAAGTTCTAAGCACATCTAAGGTATTTACCATGAACTTATCTTATTAATTTCATGTTTTAATTAGTTTTTATGCAAGTTTAAGACTAAGTTTCTTGTTAATACTACTTAGAGAAATTAGTTAGAACTTGAGAATTACTTGCTATATAAAGTGTTCTTGTGGTTAGATAGACTAGTATATGGCCTTTAAACCTTGAAAATTTATGTTTTATATGTGGTTTAGTGAAGATTTAAGTTGGAACTCAAGAACACTTAAAACAGTCATGCTGGACCAGTTTTAGTAAAACTTTCATAACTTGGTGTAGATAGCTTGGATTCGAATGATTCTTGTTGTTTTAGAAACTAGATTCATAGGGCTTTCAATCGGTATAAAGCTTGCATGGTGGTTCATTGTGTATTAACCGCAGAAAGCTTGCAAAGTTGGCTGAAAATTCGGTTCTGCGTAAACAGTTTTGATGAAGAGCCAACTTGGGGCCTGATTTTGAACCTGTTCTAGTTGGAATTTTAAGTGATGATCTTCCATGAAAGTTGTAGCCCTATAAACCTACTTTCAAACCATGTAATCAAAATTCCCTAGTTCTTAGTGGATTGACCCCAGAAATGGCACGAAGTTGGCTGAAAACCAATCCTGTGCAAATTTGGGTAATTATTCTTGGAGTAGGAATTTTGAATTTGAGTGGAATCTTGATTGAATTTGAGTTTAAATTGAACATAGAAGTTGTGGTACATGTTGAATGGATTGGGTTGTTGAATTTTCTTGCAGGTTTAAAAAATTTTGGTTAGTCCGATTTAAGGGGAAATGCTGCCGAAATTTCGGTAGAATTAAAAGAAGAAAAATGGATAAGTGAAATTTTAAGCTTAGAATGTGTTCAATTGAGGGAAATTTAAGTGTAGGAATTTTTAGAAATGATCTAGTGATAGATTAGACTTTCTTAGAATAAGTAAGCTCTAAACCCTAGAAATAAGTGGGGTATTTTTCTTGACTTTTTTCTTACTAAATTTACTAGGATTTTAATTGAGTTTTTATGTTATTATTTCTTTTAAATTTCAGGGTCCGAAAACACAGCACGACCGTTTCACGAGATATTTTCTTAGGCTTTCAAGGTGAGTGTCTTTATGTGTGCATGATGCATGAAATGTGATATTTTATTTGATAAATATTATGCGAAAATTTGCAATTACTATGTGAATACCTGTGCTACTTGAGGAAAGATGTGTACTTTATCACATCTATTCCGCAATGTGTTACTTGTTTTCATTGACCAATGTGTTATTTGTGTGTGCGTGAGACTACCGTGACTAACTTCACCGTTATTTCACGGATGGTCAACCCGGCTGCACGTGGGAGGACATAAGGTGTTGGGTGTTTTAGGGCTTGATGTTCTTTCCCTTTCGAGTTGTGAATCCTCAAAGAGGCCAACTCCGGATTGAACCTGTTTGCTTGTTGGCCCTCCAGGGTTGAGAATATCTCCCTGGATGTGGTAAGCTTGTACGGAGGTTATAAGGTGATTGGCGGTTAGGGTTTGTGCTTGATAAAACTGATATGTTCTTTGAAAAAGACCTGAGCTATCATCTCGGTCCTAAATATCGTGACTACATGATCAGTACTTGCTCTTTCTGCGGTTAAGCTTGCTTCCGTAGTTGAGCCCTGTATCCTTCCTTTGACTACATGTTAAATTAAATTGTTCATATCTTGATTTATTAATTAATTGTTCGATTATTTTATTTACTAAAATAATGAGTTATTGATTTGATTGCATGACTTGGACATTCACTGGGCTATTATAGCTCATTCCATTTTATTTGTTTTCCTTTACTCAGGTGGCTCGAAAAAAATTGAAGCCGGACTGACTAGTTTTGATTATTATAAATATTTAGTTATTATAATAGCCAAACTGTATTAGGCTATCTTTGTGAAAAATCATGTATATTATGACATGTAAACTTTTGATGTGAATTGTATCTCATGTTAAATAAAAATGAGTGTGTTTTATTTATTCCATTTTATTTTAGTTTACTTTATTTTAAGTTAAGTACGCTCGGACGTTTGCATGAGTGTGTGAATCGAGACCTGGCGAGAGCTAGGCAGGCAGTCCGCTAAGCCTTTGGTGCGCCTCTGGGTAAGGTGGGGCTGTCACACTTGGAGCCATATTTTTTATTACCAAAATTCCCAAATGAAACACACATGGTGGATTAGATTATCTCCATCCATTCTCCAAAATAACCTTCCTTCTTGGTTTTACAATTGGTTTCAAAATTTTGGACCTTGTGAAACTATTTTCCCAAAACCACTTCTCATTCTTTATAAAACCTTTGAAAATAAAAATGACAAATATCTCAAAGAACCAAATATACTTCATCGACGCATGCTTCATTTTCTTGCCAGGTTTCAAATCCCTTGGTGCTTAGCATGGACATATGTTACTGGAGTAAACAACAATGGTCTTCCAATTCTTCAAAGACAAATTAAGTGCAAGTGGTGGAAGAAAATGGAAATTAACTATGCCAGCATTGAGCAAAATCTTAAAATTCAGATTGTTCAGACTGTAGGACCATCAAATTCTGAAATTACCTCGCCATAAAAAATGGAGATCTTATTCAGACAAATGGAAAGTCAGATAAAATCCCAAGATCAGAAAAATCCTGAAAAGGCCAAATCTAACTTAATGAAATTATTTGCAGGGCAATTAGAAGAAATTTTTTCTACCCTGGAAAATACTAATGTAGAGAAATCATCAAATAAAGAAAAGAAAAAAGAAAAATTGAAAGAAAAAATTGATGAAGCATCATTGAAAGTTCCAGAAATACCCATTGAACTTTCCTCAGAATCTGAATTTGACAATCATGATCCGGATGAAATCCCGCTTTGAATGTGATTGAAAACTATTATTTAAATTTATATTTTTCTTAAATTTTGGATTAATTTTTTCTTCCTGATATGAATTACTAGTTTCATTTTGAACTATTTCTAAATAATTTTTTAAATATTTTCTTTTTGATATGTAGATATACATATATACATATATGTATATACATACATATTCAGTAGTTTTTATTGAATAATTTGTTTTGCTTTCTGTTTATCATTAGGCAAATCTTGAATCTTGTCCCACCATTTTATTTTATTTTCTCTCACTAAACATTGGAAACCATCAGATTCTTTCTTAGTAAAATTCGAATCATAAATAAAGGGAACTCTCTTCTCATTGCAGTAATAGAGCAAAGTTCTATCATCTTTCATGTCACCTGGAAGAAAGGCATTCTTGAATTTTTTCAAGTCTTCAGTATAATTTTTTGGGAGCATCTGTACCACAGCACCATAATAATCCCACCATTTGTAAAACCAAATTGGAATATCTTGATTATTGAACTTGTAACTGAATTGAATAAACCAAGAGTGATTGAAGGGTCTGTGTAACAGTCCCATCTTACCCCAAAGGCACACCAAAGGGCTTAGCGGACTGTCTGCCTAGCTCTCGCCAGGACTCGAGTCGAGCACTCGCTCAATACGTACACATAATTAATGCAAAATAAAACACATTCATAAAGAGATATATTCATAAAATTCATTTGAAGTACAGGTATTACAAAAGGTTTTACGCACTAAAATTTACATAGCATGTACAAGAATAGCCTAAACAAGTGGCTATCAAAAGATACCAAACAAAACATGTATAATGTCCAAAATCAGCTTTTACAACTTTAGTATTTTGGGAAACCTGGTTAAAGAAAACAAATGAACGGGATGAGCTATAATAGCCCAGTGAGTGCCCAAGTCATGCAACCATACCAAGAAACCATTATTTTATTGAACAAAATAATTGACAAATTAAATAGACAAGTTATGAACAATATAATTAACAAGTAGTCAATGGCGGATACAGGGCTCAACTATGGAAGCAAGCTTAACCGCAGAAGGAGCAAGTACTGATCATGTAACCATGATGTTAGAACTGAGATAATAGCTCGGGTCTTTATCAGAGGTCATGCCAATATTATCAAGCAAGAACCCTAACCACCATTCACCTTATAACCTCCGTACAGGCTACCACATCCAGGGAGAAATCTCAACCCTGGAGGGCCAACACGCAAGAAAGTTCAATCCGGAGTTGGCCTCTTTGAGGATTCACAACTCATAAGGGAAAGAACATCACACCCTAAAACACCCAGCACCTGATATCCTCCCAAGCCTGTCCGGGTTGACTATCCGTGAAGTAACGGTGAAGTTAGTCACGAAAGTCTCGTGCACAAGTAACACATTGGATAATGAAAGCGTGTAACACATTGCGGAATAGATGTGATAAAGTACACATCTTCCTCAAGTAACACATGTCATAAAATAACAATTACAAGTATAGCATAATATTTCTTAATATAACATTCTCAAGTATGACAAAGCAATTCATGCATCATGCACACATAGAGACACTCACCTGAAATGCCTAAGAAAATATTTCGTAATACGGTCGCGATTCGTTTTCGAATCCTAAAATTTAAAAGAAATAATATAATGAAAACCCAATTAAAACCCTAGTAAATTTAGTAAGAAAAATTCAAGAAAATACCCCACTTATTTCTAGGGTTTTGGTTTTAGGGTTTCTAGGGTTTAGGGTTTAGGGTTTAGGGTTTTCTTATTCTAAGAAAATTTAATCTATCACTAGATCATTTTCTAAAAATTCTTGCACATCAACTTCCTTAAATTGAGCATATCCTAGGTTTAAAAATCTCACTTGTCAATTTTTCTTCTTTTAATTCTACCAAAATTTCGACAGCATTTCCCGTTAAAATCGGACTAACCCAAATTTTTTTTCCTGCAAGAAAATCAGCCATCCAACCCAATTTCAACAAGTTCTACAACTTTTATGTTCAATTCAAGCTCAAATTCAATCAAGATGCCACTAAATTTCAAGAATTCTACTCCAAGAATTTTCAACCAAACAACATATAACACATGAAATTTCAAGGTTTAAACGCTATTTACTAGTCTATCTAACCACAAGAACACTTTATCTAGCAAGTAAATCTCCAATTCAAACAAAGTTCTCCAAGTAGTAACAACAAGAATCTAGGTTTAAGCTTGCATAAAAGACTAATTAAAACTTGAAATTAGTAGGAAAAGTTCATAGTAAATACCTTAGATAAGCTTAGAACTTTGCTTAGGAAGGAAAGAAGCTCACTTTCTATGGTGGATTTGCCCAAAATTTAGAGAGAAAGCTTCAAGAAGTTGAGAGCAAAATGAGAGAAGAAGAGAAAGCAAGGGGTTCGGCCAAGAAGAAAGAAAAAGAGAGAGAAATAGGCTAGGAAAATAGAAAAGAAATAAAGAAAAAGGTGAGGAAAAGAATAACCAATAAAATCATAACAAGAGTCAAAGTAGGGTTTATGCTTTTTAGGCATTAGTGGTCAACTTGGATTAATTTAATTGGTGGAACTCTTACTCTCTTTATCACCTAGTAATGAGTAATATTATAGCATAAATATTAAAGCAAAAGGAGAGAAAAATTTTAGGTATTAGTGGTCAACTTGGATTAATTTAATTGGTGGAACTCTTACTCTCTTTATCACCTAGTAATGAGTAATATTATAGCATAAATATTAAAGCAAAAGGAGAGAAAAATAAGAGAAGGGAGAGCCGGCCATGAGGAAGAAAAGAAGAAAGAATTTTCGGCCAAGAAGAAAAGAGAAAAGAAAGAAGAATTTTCGGCCAAGAGAAGAAGAAAAGAGAGAAGAAATTTCAGCCAAGAAAAAGAAAATAAAACAAGAAAATAAGTGAAATTTTTGAGTAAAATTGAGCTAAAATTTGAGTAGTCAAAAGACTAGAAAATAGTAGAATAAGCTAATCAAAATTTAAACACTAATATAAATTAAATGGTCAAGTAAAATTATTCTAAATTTGGTACTTAGGTGTCCTACTTAATAATGAAACTCTTAGTTAATTAACCTAATTAACTCAAGAAAACTTCCAACTAATAAATCAAGGATTAACACTTAACCCTAAATAAAGGAATGTCTCTTGTGAGTGCATTTTTTAGGGTGTTACAGTCTGAATAAAAAGTAGTTGTTCCAGGCTTTAATATAGTCAAAGTAAGTAAAATGCGGTGGATTAAAAGGTTGAGAGAATTGTCTTGGAGTAGCTAAGGAGCTTGTCCAATCTTGAGGACGAAGGACTGTTCTAATAACTATTTTGTGATAATTGGCTTGCTCTTCTGGAACAGTATCTGGAATCCATTTAGGTGTATCAATAGAATCGGTATCTACTAGTATAAAGTCATAAAATCTCCTGGTTTTAAAAGGGCTTTCACTCTCAAAATTAAAGTTTGGCAAAAATAGTCTTTCTTTCAATTGTTGAAAATTTAAATTAGAAAATTCTGGTTCAATAAAACATACGAAATTTGAGAGCTCGTTAGTAATATAAGAAGAGGTATATTGAACTGGAGTGTTTAAGGTATTATCTAGAGTAACTTGAGTAACTGGAGATGAAGGTCTGTAAGAAGAAGAACCTCCTGACACGGCTTGAGGAAATGTATTAGGACTATGCATAGCGTAAGATGCTTTTATCCTTTGATTTGGAGTAGAAGGAGTTTGAGGCTGTTGAGGTCGTTGAGCCATCTGGTTGTCCCTGTCAATAACATTGTTTTAGTAAACTTCTTTGATGTTGTAATCTTTTCTTTAAATCTTTCATTATTAATAAATTAGTTTTATTTCTTCCATTTCTCTTTTTATTTGTCGAATAACTTCTTGAATCACCAGTCTACGAGCATAAGTAGTCCAATTCATTTTATTTTCCCTATGAAAATTCTCTAGTCAAAAAGTCTGGCAGTGAATTGGATTTCCTTTTATGAATTCTATCTGAAAATCAAAATTAGATAATAATGCTTGCCATCTTGCAAATATCTGTTTAGATACTAAATTCTTTACATCCTTTTCTAAGACATCTTTTGCAGCTTTGCAATCAATTCGTAATAAAAATTCTTTATTTACCAAATCATCTTGAAATTTAGTTATGCATAAAATAATAGATAAAATTTCTTTTTTAATTGTAAAATAATTTTTCTGTGGTCCTGTCCAAGTTCCCGAACAATATCTAACTAATTCTTCTTTAGCATCTTTTGTTTTCTTTTGTTTTAGTATTCCTCCATATCCATTTTCTAATGCATTTGTCTCTACAATCATAAAAGTTTCTGGATCTGGTATACCTAGACAAGGCAAATTCTTAATTATTTCTTTTATTCTCTTTACTACTTTAGTATGTTCTTTAGTCCATTGTGGGGCATTTTTTCTTAATCTTTTATACAAAGGTTCATAAATAATTCTTAGATCTTTAACAAAATTGGAAACATAATTTAAGCATCTCAAAAATCTTTGCAATTGATTTTTATCTTTAATTTCATCTGGGAACTTTTGAGTAAATTCTAAACTTCTACAAATAGGTTTATAAAATCCTTTATCAATATCAAACCCCAGAAATCTTATTTTAGTCCGAAATAATTTCTTTTCTTTTCAGAGACTACTAAACCATTATTTTTTACAATTTTAAGAAAAATATTTAGATGTTTAAAATGCTTTTAAATGGAGTCCGAAAATATTAATACATCGTCAATATATACTATAGAAAAACTTGAATAGGGGTTAAATATTTCATTCATTATATTTTGAAATTTTGACGGGGCATTCTTTAATCCAAACGGCATTACATTCCACTCGTACTATCCAAACATAACATTAAAAGCTGTCTTATATCTATCTTCTTCATGAATTTGTACTTGCCAAAAACCTGATTTCATATCAAATTTTGAATATATAGTTGAATTAAAAATTCTTTTTAATAAATCTCTTTTATTAGGTATAGGATATCTTATCCATGAAGTACTTTATTTAAAGGTTTATAGTTAATTACTAATCTGGGGGCTCCTCTTTCTATCTCAACAGAATTTTGTACATAAAATGCAGAACAACTCCATGGGCTTTTGCTAGGTCCAATTAATTTTTTATTTAATAATTCTTCAATTTCTTTCTTACAGTAATCTAACAATTCTTTATTCATTTGTATGGGCCTTGCTTTAGTAGGAATTTTATCTTTAGAAAATTCTTTAATATAATGTAATCTCACAACATGTTTCTTTCTATCCCAAAATGCACTTGGGATATCCGAACACACTTCTTATTTTAATTTATCTTCTATATCTAAAATCCTTTCTTTAATAATTGGAGTATTTAATTGTTCTTCTATCCTTTTGATTCTTATTTCTTCTTTTAGACAGGCAATATGATTTTCTTTATTTTTAATAGCCTTTTCTCTTAGCCTTTTTGTTTTTTGAATCAGATTAATTTCTCTTTCTACTAGAGCATATACAAATTCAAAATAAATTTTAGTCCTTGCTATATAAGTAGATATTCCTTTGTGATTAACTTTAAAAGGATAAATTTGTGCAATAAAAGGAGTGCCTAATATTATATCTTGATTCAAATCTTTTACTAAAATAAATTGATTTTCAAAGCAATATCTTCCATTGCAAATATGAGCTTTAGACAATTTATAATTTATTTGTAATCTTCCCGCATTAGCAGTTCTTAAAGTTTCATAAGTTTTCTCATAATATTGAGTAGGTATTAATCCTTCTGCAATACAATTATAGTTGGCTCGTGAATCTAATAAAGCTATTCCTTCGAAAGTAAATTCTTTATTAATCTTAATTTTTACTTTAATATACCTCTTACGTAATATTACTTGAAATATTATATTTATAAAATATCCTTGTTCTCCTCCTATTTCTTCTTTGTTAACATTTTCGTCTTTTATTTCTTTACCCTTTTTAGATTCTTTAAATAGTTGAACTTGAGTTTGCAAGGTTAATAAAGTATATTTTAAATTAGAATTTTTAGATTTAATTTGCTTTACTTCGTCCTTTAAATTTTTTACTTCTTTTTGTGAATCTTCTAGTTTTACCGTAGTTTGAGGGTTTTGAAATCTTTCAAATACTTCTTTTAAATTAAAAGCTTTGAAATCTTTAAGTTTTTCTTCTTGAATTATGGCATCCTTTAAAGTAGTCAAGTATTCCCTTTTAATTTCAGAATCTTGAATTTTATCTATAGCATCTAATAATAATTTCTTCGAATCTGTTGAAATTACATTCATACTAGAGTCACATCCACAAATTCCTATACTACAATGACATTCACTATAATCTGAATTTTTAGAATTTTCTTGTATCTCAAATACTTCTTCTTCTGTACTAATATTATCTTCATCTGTTTCTTCAGTTTCTAATATATTTATTATCTGTTTTCTCAAATCTTCTATCTCTAATCCTTCTAAATTTATTTCATTAATCTTTTGCTTTACTCTACAATTTTTAGCGATATGTCCTAATTTTTCACATTTCCAGCATTTATTAGTATTATTGACTTCTTGAGTCTTTTTATTATTATTTTTCTTTCTTTTTACAAATCTCCTTACTTTAGTATTTGATTTATTGTATTCATTAGTTTTAGGATATCTTTTCTTAAATCTCTTATTTTACTTTTCTAAATATTTTTTCTTTTTTGAAGGGGCTGTAACTTGTTCGTATTCGTATTGAGTACAAAAATCTCCTAACTCTTCTCTGGTATTTAGTCCATCTTTCATTCTTCTACAGAAAATAATGAAAATAAACAAGTAACTATGCTTAGTTATGATATAGATAATCTACAATCACAATTTCAAGATACTATAAATGATGATTTAAAAATTAACAAGATAAAATCTTATTTAAAAAATCTCGGGGAAAGAAGGAGAGTTAAAGGTTGCACTCTAAATTTTTACCCACAACCAAGTTTTCCTGACATGCAACATGAAGAAAATTATTTATATTCTCAGATGTGTTATGATGGAACTTGTATTATAAGTTGGAATATAGATGGTATGACAGAACATCAAATATTGAAAACTGTAAATGAAATGGGAATAGCTGCTACTTCATATAAAGCTAAAAATAAGTTTGATAAAGCAAGTGCCATGTGTTAGTTTCTGGTTTTACTAGAATGTTAAAATCTTGGTGGGATAATTATTTAACTACAGAAGAAAGAAATAAAATAAAAAATGCAACTAAGACAATTATTCTAGAAAGACCAGGAACTAGTAGAGGAGAAGATACTACAATGACAGATACTATAGAGGATGCTTTAGTTACCCTAATTTATGCTATTTGTAAACATTTTATTGGAGAACCTAAAAATGTATAAGAAAGGAGTTCATAAATATTAAACAATTTAACTTGTCCAAAATTACATGATTTTAGGTGGTATAAAGATATGTTCTTAAGTCAAGTATTTATTAGGACAGACTGTAATCATTCTTATTGGACAGAAAGATTTATTTCAGGACTACCTAAATTATTTGCAGAAAAGGTAAGACAGAGAATTAGAGATGCTTTTAAAGGGGAAATTCCATATAATAATTTGACCTTTGGAGAGATAATAAATTATATAAATATGGAAGGATTACATTTATGTACAGATTTAAAGTTAAAAGCACAGGTGACAAAAGATGGACTAAATACTAGAGAAGAGTTAGGAGATTTTTGTACTCAATACGGATACAAACAAATTACGGCCTCGTCAAAAAAGAAAAAATATTTAGAAAAGAAAAATAAGGGATTTAAGAAATGATATCCTAAAAATAATGAATACAATAAATCAAATACTAAAGTAAGGAGATTTGTAAAAAGAAAGAAAAATAATAATAAAAAGACTCAAGAAGTCAATAATACTAATAAATGCTGGAAATGTGGAAAATTAGGACATATCGCTAGAAATTGTAGAGTAAAGCAAAAGATTAATGAAATAAATTTAGAAGGATTAGAGATAGAAGCTTTGAGAAAATAGATAATAAATATATTAGAACATGAAGAAATAGATGAAGATAATATTAGTACAGAAGAAGAAGTATTTGAGATACAAGAAAATTCTAACAATTCAGATTATAGCGAATGTGATTGTAGTATAGGAATTTGTGGATGTGACTCTAGTTTAAATGTAATTTCAGCAGATTCTAAGAAATTATTATTAGATGCTATAGATAAAATTTAAGATTCTGAAGCTAAAAGAGAGTACTTGACTACTTTAAAGGATGCTATAATTCAAAAGAAAAACTTAAAGATATTGAACCTTTTAATTTAAAAGAAGTATTTGAAAGATTTCAAAAACCTCAAACTACGATAAAACTAGATGATTCATAAAAAGAAGTAAAAAATTAAAAGGATGAAGTAAAGAAAATTAAATCTAAAATTCTAATTTAAAATATAATTTATTAACCTTGCAAACTGAAGTTCAACTATTTAAAGAATCTAAAAAGGGTAAAGAAATAAAAGACGAAAATGTTAACAAAGAAGTAATGAGCAGAGAACAAGGAGAACAAGAATATTTTATAAATATGATATCTAAAAGTAATATTACATAAGTGGTATATTCAAGTAAAAATTAAGATTAATAAAGAATTGACTTTAGAAGGAATAGCTTTATTAGATTCAGGAGCCGACTATAATTGTATTGCAGAAGGATTAATACCTACTTCAATATTATGAGAAAACTTATGACTTAACTGCTAATGCAGGAAGATTAAAATAAATTATGAATTGTCTAAAGCTCATATTTGCAATGGAAGATAGTGCTTTGAAAATCAATTTATTGTAGTAAAAGATTTTGAATCAAGATATAATATTAGGCACTCCTTTTATTGCACAAATTTATCGTTTTAAACTTAATCACAAAGGAATATCTACTTATATAGCAAGGACTAAATTTATTTTGAATTTGTATATGCTCCAGTAGTAAGAGAAATTAATCTGATTCAAAAAAACAAAAAGGCTAATAGAAAAGACTATTAAAAATAAAGAAAATCATATTGCCTGTCTAAAAGAAGAAATAATAATCAAAAGGATAGAAGAACAATTAAATACTCCAATTATTAAAGAAAGGATTTTAGATATAGAAGATAAATTAAAATAAGAAGTGTGTTCGGATATCCCAAGTGCATTTTGGGATAGAAAGAAACATGTTGTGAGATTACATTATATTAAAGAATTTTCTAAAGATAAAATTCCTACTAAAGCAAGGCCCATACAAATGAATAAAGAATTGTTAGATTACTGTAAGAAAGAAATTGAAGAATTATTAATAAACAATTAATTAGACCTAGCAAAAGCCCATGGAGTTGTGATGCATTTTATGTACAAAATTCTATTGAGATAGAAAGAGGAGCCCCAAGATTAGTAATTAACTATAAACCTTTAAATAAAGTACTTTAATGGATAAGATATCCTATACCTAATAAAAGAGATTTATTAAAAAGAATTTTTAATTCAACTATATATTCAAAATTTGATATGAAATCAGGTTTTTGGCAAGTACAAATTCATGAAGAAGATAGATATAAGAGAGCTTTTAATGTTCCATTTGGACAATACGAGTGGAATGTAATGCTATTTGGATTAAAGAATGCTCCTTCAGAATTTCAAAATATAATGAATGAAATATTTAACCCCTATTCAAGTTTTTCTATTGTATATATTGACGATGTATTAATATTTTTGGACTCCATTGAAAAGCATTTTAAACATCTAAATATTTTTCTTAAAATTACAAAAAATAATGGTTTAGTAGTCTCTGAAAAGAAAATGAAATTATTTAAGACTAAAATAAGATTTCTTGGGTTTGATATTGATAAAGGATTTTATAAACCTATTTGTAGAAGTTTATAATTTACTCAAAAGTTCCCAGATGAAATTAAAGATAAAAATCAATTGCAAAGATTTTTGGGATGCTTAAATTATGTTTCCGATTTTGTTAAAGATCTAAGAATTATTTGTGAACCTTTGTATAAAAGATTAAGAAAAAATGCCCCACAGTGGATTGAAGAACATACTAAAGTAGTAAAGAGAATAAAAGAAATAATTAAGAAATTTCCTTGTCTAGGTATACCAGATCCAGAAGCTTTTATGATTGTAGAGACAGATGCACCAGAAAATGAATATGGAGGAATACTAAAACAGAAGAAAACAAAAGATGCCAAAGATGAATTAGTTAGATATTGTTTAGGAATTTGGACAGGACCATAGAAAAATTATTCTATAATTAAAAAAGAAATTTTATCTATTGTTTTATGCATAACCAAATTTCAAGATGATTTGGTAAATAAAGAATTTTTATTACGAATTGATAGCAAAGCTGCAAAAGATGTCTTAGAAAAGGATGTAAAGAATTTAGTATCTAAACAAATATTTTCAAGATGGCAAGCATTATTATCTAATTTTGATTTTCAGATAGAATTCATAAAAGGAAAATCCAATTCATTGCCAGACTTTTTGACTAGAGAATTTTTATAGGGAAAATAAAATGAATTGGACTACTTATGCTCACAGACTGGTGATTTAAGAAGTTATTTGGCAAATAAAAAGAGAAATGGAAGAAAATAAAACTAATTTATTTATAATGAAAGATTTAAAGAAAAGATTACACCATCAAAGAAGTTTAATAAAATAATGTTATTGACAGGGACAACCAGATGGCTCATAGGCCTCAACGGCCTCAAACTCCTTCTACCCCAAATCAAAGGACAAAAGCATCTTACGCTATGCATAGTCCTAATACATTTTCTCAAGCCGTGTTAGGAGATTCTTCCTCTTACAGACCTTCATCTCCAGTTACTCAAGTTACTCCAGATAATACCTTAAACACTCCAGTTCAGTATACCTCTTCTTATATTACTAAAGAGCTCTTAAATTTCGTATGTTTTATTGAACCATAATTTTCTAATTTAAATTTTCAACAATTGAAAGAAAGAATATTTTTGCCAAACTTTAATTTTGAGAGTGAAAGCCCTTTTAAAACCAGGAGATTTTATGACTTTATACTAGTAGATACCGATTCTATTGATCCACCTAAATGGATTCCAGATACTGTTCCAGAAGAGCAAGCCAATTATCACAAAATAGTTATTTGAAAGGTCCTTCATCCTCAAGATTGGATAGGCTCCTTAGCTACTCCAAGACAATTCTCTCAACCTTTTAATCCACCCCATTTTACTTACTTTGACTACATTAAAGCTTGGTACAACTACTTTTTATTCAGACCCTTCACTCACTCTTGGTTTATTCAATTCGGTTACAAGTTCAATCATCAAGATATTCCAATTTGGTTTTACAAATGGTGGGATTATTATGGTGCCGTGGTACATATCCTCCCAAAAAATTATACTGAAGACTTGAAAAAATTCAAGAATTTCTTTCTTCCAGGGGACATGAAAGATGATAGAACTTTGCTCCATTACTGCAGTGAGAAGAGAGTTCCCTTTATTTATTGTTCGAATTTTACTAAGAAAGAATCTGATGGTTTCCAATGTTTAGTGAGAGAAAATAAAATAAAATGGTGGGACAAGATTCAAGATTTGCCTGATGATAAATAGAAAGAAAAAGAGAATCAAGAATTTTTAATGCAAAAAAGTAGATTTCAGAGTCAATTTGCAGCAACGGGTTCGAGGGAAGAGTTTGCAAATATTGTCAAGCAAGCATCACTCCAGTTATCAAACGAAGAAAGAAGGGATTTGTTAGGAGTCAGTTCCCCTACTCAAAAGGAGAACGAAGCATCATCATCCACTGCTTCTCCATCTACTCCATTTGATCCCTATGGAGAGCCCTGCAACCAAGATCCATATCTTCTTTAACCAACAGGACAACAGAAATTTCCCGATAAATGACTAAAGCCTGAGACTAAGGACAACAAAGAAATGACTAATGACTAAAGACTAAAGCTAAGGACAACTTACGGCAAAAGAAGGCATGTGTTAAATAAGTGAGAAGACTAAAGAAAAAGTTGACAAGCCATAAGAAGGACTAAAGCGGCTCCTCTCGTGACGGATTTCAGAATCGGATTTCAAATTGAAAAACAAACTGTACTTCAAAATACCTATATAAATGAAGCATTCCTATGCTTAGAGGCATGAGCAAATTTTACTAGCTTTCTTCCTTCTTTGTTTCCTTTTCTGTTTCCTTTGCAATAATAGATAAAGAATCCCGGCTTTGCTTGTATTGAGCTTGGATCAGAAATTTGGCAACTACTATATATTTGTGAGCTTTCTATTCCAAGTTTTAGTGTATATTGGATATTACTATTTGAATGAGTATTTAAATATTAATTTACGTTTTACTACTACACTGAGCTCTATTGATCCCTATATCTTTTTTCATCCAGATACTCAAATATATCTTGTCTTTGCTCCTCGTGTTTATGTAATTCCATTTATTCTTTGAATTTTATTTAATTGTTAACTCCAAGCTGATCCTGCCCTTTTATTTTTAGATGAAAAACATAAAAATAAAAGGAAATGGTACTTTGAGACCTTTACATATATATATGTACATATATATACATACATATACATATATATACATACATATATACATACATACATACATACATACATACATATACATATATATATACATATCTATATCTACACACACACACACACACATATAGATATACATCACACTTGTATATAAAACCGCTCCTCCTTTTTCTCTTTAAGCCTGATTCTTAGCTGAGTTTGTTGCTGTTATTAAATTTGAACCTTCCAGCCATGGAGATGCCGAAAAGGCCCGCTGCCGCATCCGGTTGGAAGAAGTCTTTCGCCTAGATGTTGTCTGGTTCGGCTGCAAAGGTATCCTCCATTCCTGATCTGGGTTATCCCACTAAGTTCAAAGGTGAACCAACCCTTTGCCTTTCAAGGGATGAGTCGAATGTTCTTGCTTCACCCTTCAAAAATTCTCTGATTGGCCGTTTTCCAATGGGACGTCCATCGATGGAGGTTTTGTGTAAGTTATTGACTTCTCTTGGTCTCAAAGGGGAATGCTCTACTGGATTATTAGATGACAAGCATGTCTTGCTGAAACCATTGCTGGAGGAGGACTTCACCAAATTATGGGTTCGTGAAACTTGGTTTATCCAAAATCGTCCAATGATAATCACAAAATGGACTTTAGATTTTAAGCCCAACCAAGATGCATCGATTGCTCCTATTTGGGTGTGTTTTCCTGGTCTTCCTTTACCACTCTTCAATCTAAAATATTTGCAGAAGTTGGGGGTGTTAATAGAATGACCACTGTAAGTGGACTTTGCGACCTTGGATTTCAAACGCCCTTCGGTAGCAAGAGTACTGATTGAAGTGGACATCTTGGCTGATCCTATCAAACGTGTTTGGATAGGCGATGCTGATCAAGGGATGTGGTAGCCTATTGAATATGAAAGCTGGCCCTACTACTGCTCACATTATAGACGATTGGGGCATGCAGAAGTTTCTTGTTTCAGAAAACTTTCGTTACACGCTACGAGTTTGAGGGGATCAGCGACTTGGAGAAGAATTTTAAAGGCCAGAGAGGTTGCTGAAGCTAACATATGATGGTGTGTAGGTGAAGGTTTTGTTGATTTTTGGCATGATCACTGGGCATTGGAGATTCCTCTGTCTGAGGTTAGCTCTCATTCTCATTATCCCCATTTTTTAGTTGATGAATTTTTTGCTGGAAATTCATGGGATATAGCTAAGCTTCATTACTGGCTTCCAAAAGAAGTGGTGGAGGTGATAATCAATAACCATCAGATGGGAAATTTTTAGTTAGTTCCGGTTAGGAAGCTGTTCGTAGGAGGAAGGGGGTTTCATTGGTTATGCAAGGCATTTGGAGTTCCTTAACTCCTCTAAAAATATCTTTCCCTTTGGAGAACATTTTGAGGAAGAGGGGTTGTTGCATTGTTTCGCGTTGTGTGTGTTGTTTAGAGGAAAATGAGTTCCTTGATCACTTATTTATTCATGGAAGGGTTGCGAAGGAAGTTTGGACCCACTTCTTTTGAGCTTTGGGACTTCAATGGCATCAATTCTCTTGTATTGCATCCCTTTTTATGGTTTGGTTTCTTGCATCTCCTTCAAGTACCTTCAATAACATTTTTTGTGTATTGCCATTGGTTGTTGTTTGCTTTCCATGGATAGGCAGAAACGAAGCAAAATTTCAGGGGAAATGTTTTGAAGCTCATTCAGTGATATTTTGTGTGGAGCACTTTTTAGCTCAATTAGCGGCTTCACATATATTTGATAAAGTCCAATTGGAGGGTGTGAAATAGTTATATTGGGCAAGACCTTTTAGAATGAAGCGTGTTCCTGTCAAGAGGCCTATAGTTTTTCGTTGGGTAAAACCTAATCTAGGAAGTTTTAAACTCAATACGGATGCAAGTGTGAAGAATGCTAAGGCAAGTGGAGGTGGTGTCCTTAGAGATCATAATGGGAAAGTTATCTTTGCTTTTTACAAGGAGTTTGGTGAAATGGAGGTGCTTAAGGCAGAAGCTTTGGCTCTACTTTGTGGTTTGCGGTATTGTGTGGAAAGGGAATTGCTGAATTTTGGAGTGGAAGTCGATTCACTATCATTGGTCCTGCTCATTCGGAATCAGTTAGTTGGGAACTAGGTCCTTTGCCCTATTTTGTGACATATTAGGTATCTTTTGCAGGCTTCACATGTGCTTCTCAATCATGTCTTTCGGGAAGTTAATGTTGTAGCAGATAGTTTATCTTCTCTCCAAGTTGGCAGCAATTTTTTGGTTACATCCTTAGATGGCCTACCAAATAAGGTGTGGGCTTTAGTGAGATTAGACAAGGATAGCATGCCTTATATTCGTGTTTCTAATTCTTGTAACTAAAATTGGAGGTAAGGTTTTATGTCTCCCTTCATGTATTATTATTTGTTTGATGATTAATAAAACTTGGGGTTGGCATCCCCCCTTTGTATGGGGTTTGCCAATAAAAAAAATACATATATATATAGATATACATATGTATACATATATATATGTACATATATATACATACATATACATATATATACATACTTATATATACATACATACATACATATACATACATATACATATATATATCTATATATATACCTATATATACATATATGTATATCTATACATATGTGTGTACAGTTATATATGTACATATACATGTACATATATATACCTATATATACATATATACCTATATATATATATCATATATAGGGTTTTTTTCCTCTCTGGGTAGAAAACAACCGCCGCTGAAAGCTTCTTCACCGGAGAGAGCAGACTAAGACGAGATGGGTCACTCCAACATCTGGAATGCTCATCCTAAGACCTACGGCCTCGGTTCCCACGCCTACCGTGTATGTGGGAACTCTCACAGTATTATCAGAAAGTATGGGCTAATGTGCTGCAGGCAATGCTTTCGTAGCAATGCAAAGGAGATTGGATTCATCAAGTACCACTGAAGGGAAAAGCGCCTACGTCTTGGAAATGGATTTTGTTAAGCAAGTTGCTGTTAGAGATATATGGAGTTAGAAGTTGTTAAATTGCATTGTCTTTTTGAACAGTTTTGGCTGTTCTAATTTTCAATCAACTTGAATTAAAATGTGAATCAACAATTCTACTAAAAAAAAATATCATATACACATATATATGATATAGATACACACACACACACACATATATGATAGATATATATATGTGTGTGTGTGTGTGTATACATATATATATATTATATATGAGATATATATATATACACATATATACGTGTGTGTGTGTATATATCTCCTATATATAATACATATACATATATAATACATATAAATATATATACATATATAACATATATGTATATATATGTGTTATATATATATATACACACATACATATAGATATATATAGATATGCATATATATACATATATATATATGTACATATATACACACACATACACATACATATACATATATATACATACATACATATACATATATATACACATATATATATCTATATATATACACACACATATACATAGATAAACATATACATACATATATATATACAGACATATACGTATATATATACATACATACATATACATATATATCCATATATATATATACCTATATATACATATATATATCTATATATACATATACATATATGTATATCTATACATATGTGTGTGCGCGTATATATGTACATATACATGTACAAATATATACCTATATACCTACATATATATATATATATATATATAGAAAAGCATCTAACGAAGAAATCGAAGAGTTGAAATGCTCATAGGAGAATTACAAAAATTAGGAATAATAAGAAGAAGTACTAGTCCCCATAGAAGCGCAGCCTTTATAGTAAACAAACATAGTGAAATAGCAAGAGGAAAAAGTAGAATGGTAATTGTTGCGCCCCGAAATGACACACGGTAGGGTCGTTGACTGTCGCGTCCCAAAGAGACGGTCCGGTCCGGGACCCTTTTGAAAAGAAAGTTTTTGGAAAAAACTGTGCGTGTGTGAGAAAAATTGAATTTTTATTGAAAAAGTGTTTATTTAGAAAAAATGGTATTTTGAAAAATAAAAGAAGGCCGAGACTAAAAAAAGTGCGACAATTTTGGCTGACTAATTTTTGAAAAAGGGTTTTATTTTAAAATGGAGTCACCACTTGGTATTGAGTTAGGGTGTACCAAGTCACTCGAAAAATCATTTAACAAAACAAAAACAAAAATAAAAATTTTAGAAAAATGTTTGAAAACCCTTTTTCGACTTCGGTCTACTAAAAACAAGAGAAAAAGGTCCGGGAGTCACATTTGAAGAAAGGGAAGGCAAAGGCTCACGCCTAAGGCACCCTTTTCACCTAGTCGAAACTAGTTGCGAGGCTTAATCAAAATTTTCTAAATTAACCCTAGGTTCTATCGTGTTTGGATGTATCTAAATAAATGCAAATCCTAAGTCTAAATGTGGGTATCGAGAGGGTCGAAATGTCCTATCGCGGCTTGGTCGGGATTATCGCATTAGTTGCGAATCCGAGTCGAGACCTCACGGGAGTTACGAGTGTTTATGCAAAATGTGATGCAAAAAGAAAAGAAAATAATAATATATAGTAAGTGAAGAAAGAAAGTGGGCATGTAACATGATGGATATAGGGGGCTAATAACTCATGATTGAATGTTTCTACTCACAGAAGGGGGAACGGCATGTACGCCACCGCTTCCCACGTGAGTAGGTGACTATTTCTAGTCGGATCATACAAAATGACCTAAATTCTAAGTGAGATGTAACCTAGATGTCATGCATTTGAAGATGCGTCAAAATAAATAAATAATAGTAATAATAATAAAAATCATGCAGAATGGAAAGAAGACTAAAATGTGTGAAGTGGGATGTAAAATGCACATGAGTGCACCTAACGCTAAAATGCCCTAAGGGTCTAGCATTGGACTAGCCCTTTCTAGGGATTCCTACTAGCGTTGGACTAGTGGAGAAATGAGAAAAGCCACAATTAGCATTGGACTAGTGTGGTAACAAAATAACATAAAACATGAATCAAAACAATAAAGCATAAATCGAAAGCAAATAAACATAAAAAAAACATATATGATCACATAGAAACACATAACACGTAAGCATGATATCTAGATGAAAAACCCTAAAGAAAGCGGTAAAACATATAAGCACACAAACACGCAAAAAACACACAAGCTCTAACTATTACACCGGGGATTTAGTTACAATTTAAAAGGAGGGAAATTAAAAAACGCCCTATTTATTACACTTTCTATCTAATTACACCATTTTTGCTAAAATATGAGAAAAAAATAATCTAACTATTACATAGACTAGCTAAATACAAAATATTATATTTTTTCAAAATAATAATAAAAATTCAAAATTAAATAAATTAAATATGTAAACACGCAACAAGTATGTAAAGTAAGAAATAAACAAATAATAATAAAATATGCACAAAATCACATTGGAACATATTGGAGCACATAAAAAGAATTTAGTGAGAAATAGGGATACCTCTTTGAAGACTCGGTACTAAAAACTAACAAGATGAATAAACATGTCAAGGTGCTACAATATCGATGAATACAGCATAGAAAAATAAGAATAAAAATACTAATAAATTGGAAATAAATGTGTATCCTAGCAAACTAGGGGAACTAATACAAAAATTGCAAAAACTAAAGGGCCAAATTGTGAATTTAGATTAATTGGGGCACAATTAAAAAATTTGCACAAATCTAGGGGCAAAAATGTAAATTAAAGCAAATTGGGGGAGCAAAACATAAATTCTAGCAAATGTGAGTGCTAAAATACAAATTTTAGTGACATGTAGAAATTAAAACCAAATTAATGCAATACGTAAATACCAAGATCAAATTCTAGCCACATAAAAGAATTTCTAGCAACTTTAAAAGGGCTAAAAATGCAAATTCCAACAAATTGAGAGGGGCAAAACATGAATTATTGCAAGTGAAAAACCTAATTGCAATTAGAGGACTTAATTAAAAAAAATCTAGAAATTTAGAGACCAATCTACAATCAACAAAAAACTAAATGGAGAAATAGAAAAAATCTCTAGGAGATGATGACACTAACCAAAACTCTAGGGGATAAAGTATAAACACATATTTTGAACTGTAATCAAAATAACCATGGTAATAAAAACATGCTAAAACCAAATTCAAGCTTACTTAGTCAACTAAATTAGAACTAACCTAAGCAAAATGCAATCAAATCAGGGAAAGAAACTAAATTAATATATAAACTAGAACAAAATCCAAAAGAAACTAAAAAAAATCACTCCATTTTATTCTACTGATTGCAAATAAATCGAGAAAACAAAAAAGAAAATACGCAAAAATATAGTAGAAAGAAAAAATAATAATAATAAAACTCACCCCCTTCCCAAAGCATCTTTCCTTTTTTTTTCTTTTTCTTCTATTTTCTCTTCTTTCTTCTCTCTTTATTTTCTTCCCTCTTATCTTTCTTCTTTTCCAGCTGACGTCTCTTTTTGATTCTACTTTTCTCTGCTCTGGCTCTCCTCTTTTCCTCTCTCCCTCTCATTCGATCTCTGTCTCTTTCAATTCTCTAGCTCCTCTCTGTTTTTCTCACTTCAATTCCAGCTCTGGACCGACCCTCTTTCTGAATTTCGTCCCTCTCCCCCTCTCCAATTTCAGCTTCTACTATGTTCTTTCTTTCGATTTTTCTCTCCGTCTTTCTCTCTCTCTCTCTCTCTCTCTCTTCATTCCCTCCCCAAAACTGATTCCTCTAGAATCAATTATCTCATACTTTCACCTATTTCACTAATTGAAGAACAATCTATGCATAAATTCACTAAGAAAAATCTGAAACAAACGGAATTCGAGGGGTGAAAATAAATCTTACCTGGTTTGATGTGTGGTGCGATGCGTGACTTGTTAGTGGAGATGGTGGAGCTTGTGAATCATTGGTGATGGAAAAGGTTAACTGAACTGGAACAACTGTGTGGTAGTAGCGATGTTCCACTGCTAGTGGCGCGATGGTGAGGAATGCACGATTTTGGTGGTCTTGGTGACTTTGTAGTAAATTCAAGGGAGGACAATGAAGTCTTAGATGGGCAGTGGTGATTAATTGATTTGTGGGAATTGCAGGTGGGGTCTGGGTTGTGGTGGTTGCCGATTGTTGATGGTTCTGGTGGATGTTCTTTGGTTTTGAGGGGTATGGTTGTTGTTGTTTTGGTTGTTGCTTTTTATTTTTTTTTTGCAGGTTCCTGGTGAGATTCACATGTGGTGGTTGTTGGCGACTGTTGTGGGTGATTTTGCATAGCAGTAACAATGGTGGTGCTGGATGTTTGGCCGTGGTGTAATTGGAGAGAGTGAGATGGTGGCAGTGGGATGATTCGGTGAAGTGATTATGTTTATTTGGTTGGTTTTTTGGTTATTGTGGTGATGAGATGGAATGTGATGGTTCTGCAGGTGGTAGTGATAGAGCTTTGGGTATTGATTTTTGGTTTGGGATGTCTGTGAAGATGATGACTAACTGTGATAACTATGGAGGTCTTGTGGACTGTTCGTGTGTTTTGTGGTGGAGTGGAAAATGATAACTGGTGCCACTGGTTTCTCTGATTGCTAATGGGTTGTTTGTGTTTTGGTTGTGGAGTTTTGATGCTCAGTGAGGGGAGCTAACGGTTGTTTGATGGAGATAGCGGATTTTTTTGTGTGTGTCTTAGGTAGGAATCGATTGGATCCTGAATTGGCTTTGGTGTGCCTGTGTGTGAATCTGGGTGTTGTTTTTGTGAATTGTGTGTGCTTGTGCGTGTTTATCTGTGTGAGGGACTGGATGTGAAGGTGTGTGAGTGAATGTGTGTTTGTGTGATTGTTGTCTGTGTGTGAGAATTACGTGACTGGTGTGTGTGAGTGTCACAGTGTGTGTGTGTGTGTATGTTTGGGGCTGTCTGAAGCTGGCTGTGTTTGTGTGTGTTTTGTGAACGTGTAAGTGTATGTGTGTGGCTGTGTGAGTGTGTGTATTTGAATCTGTGGGTGAATGTGTGTTGTGTGTGTTTTGTGAACGTGTATGAATGTGTGTGTTTATGTATGTGAGAAGTGTGTGTAGTATGTGAGAGAGAAAGGTGAATATGTGTGTAGCGTGTGTAGTAGGTGTGGGAGAGTGTGAGTGTGTGTAGTGTATGTAATTTGATATGTGTTTTTGTGTGTGAGGTTGACTATGTGTAGTGTGTGAGAGAGAGATGTGTGAAGTGTGTGTTCTTGGTATTCTAGATGAAAACTTGAAGATACACTAGTGTGTGTTCTAGGTGTTCTAGGTGAAAACTTAAAGATACACTAATATGTGTTCTAGGTGTTCTAGATGAAAACTTGAAGATACACTAGTGTGTGTTCTAAGTGGTCTAGGGCAAAACTTGAATATACACTAAGACCTAGTAGGTGTTCTTGGTGAAAACTTGAAAATGAATGTAGGAAAAAAGTGTCTGTTTTTGGTGTAATAGAAAAACTAAAAACTAAAAAACTAAAAACTCTCTCTAGACCTTTTTTTATTTTCTCTCCCCTTTTTTAAATCCCCAAGTGGAGGTATTTATAGTGCACAAAAGACTTATCTTCCAAGAAATGACTAAAAGATCAAAACACCCTTGACTACTAAAATTACAACTTTATCCTTCTTAAAAATCTATTTTCTCTCACAAAAATGGAAAAATTAAGAAAAATGTAAATAATAAATTTATTAATAGCAATTCACCGCCAAAAAAGTTAGAAAATTTTAGAAACATGCTTAAGAACCTAAAAGTGAATTTGGGACTAAAAAAAAATGGCAAAAAATGTTCAAGAGGAAAATGACTATTTTGCCCTTGTACTGTCAAAATGTATGAAAAAATATCAGTTAGCCTCAAAAAATTATCAAAAGTTAAAAATAAGTTTAAAATCCTAGAAAATGCATTTATGGCTCAAAAATTAAGAAAAAATGGGTTAAAAATGTTAAATGACGATTTTACCCCTTAACATAGTATTTACAGAAAAAAAAAGAAATCGTCCCCGAATAAATCAAGAAAATTTAGAAACATGCTTAAAGAATTAGAAAAATAAATTTGGTACTAAAAAATGGGTGAAAATGGTATTCACGATGCGAAATTACCATTTTGCCCCTGTGCTGGCGAAATATAGAAAAATACCAGTTAAATTCGAAAAAATTACAAAAATTTAAAAAATATGTATGAAAGTACAAAACATGAATTTAAAACTCCAAAACTAATGAAAAAATATTTACAGCTAAAAATTATTATTTTACCCCCGAAAATGCTGATTTCGTCCCCAATTTATTGAAAAATTAGAATTTGACCCCAAAACATATAAAAGTGTCCCCAATGTTGAAAAATGAGTGATGTGTCAAAATTTGGCGTCTACTGTAATAAATTATAAAAGATTAAATGATAAAACAATAGAAGATGGATATAACATACCAGACAAAACACAATTATTAAACAAAATCCAAGGATGTAAGATATTTAGCAAATTTGATTGTAAATCAGGATTCTGGCAGGTAAAAATGCATCCAGATAGTATGGAATGGACAGCCTTCACATGCCCATTAGGACACTTTGAATGGTTAGTAATGCTGTTTGGATTGAGTATTATTTACATGTATACATATACGTATATGTACACATACATATATACAGATACGTATATGTATACATATACATATACATATATATATATACGTACGTATATGTGTACATATATGTATATGTATATGTATACATATACGTACGTATATATATATATGTACATATATATGTACATGTATATATATGTATGTATATATGTATGTACGTATATATATATTTACATACAAATATATATAATATATAATATATATTTATATATATTATATGTACATACATACGTATGTACATGCATGCATACATACGTACATATACATAATATATATATATATGAATATATGTATGTATAGATATTATCTATATATATATATTATAGTATATTATATATATTATAATACATATAATATATATCATATATAATATATATAGATAATAAATATATTATACACACATAAATGCATGTGTACATGCATGCATACATACATACATACATACATATATATATTTTATAATATATAAATATATGTATGCATATATGTTATCTATATCTATGTTATATATTATATATATTATAATACATATAATATATATGCCTATTTTCTTCATATTAGTCCTTGGATTATTTGTTGGCATATTTGGAAATGGAGAAATTTGGCTAGATTCCAAGGGAAGCTTTTGCCCTTTGGTACTTTAATTTTTAAAATTGTTGGAGAAATACAAGAGGTGTTTAATTGTAGATTTAAAAATGTTGTGGTAGCCAAGGATAGTTGGCTCTCTCTTGTGCTTTCAGTTAAAGGCCTTCAAAAATCCTTCTCTGTCAAACTGGTAAAAGGGATTAACCCACCTTTGTTGGAATTGAAGCTCAATACGGATGGTTGCTACAAAGGGAATCCGGGTCCTTGTGGTGGTGGTGGAATATTCCGTGATTCTAAAGGAAAAATGATTTTTGCTTTCTCATGTCTTTTTGGAGATGGTAGTAGTATGATTGCGAGGTTAAAGCCTTGCTTTTTGGAGTAAAAAAGTGTGTTAGTCTTGGGTATGAAAGATTTCATGTGGAATGCGATTCTCAGGTGCTTATTTCGATATTGTAACAAGAAGTTGAGGTCCCAGGGTGTGTCTTTGGATATTGAGGAGTTGTTTCACTTTTTGCCATATTTTCTTACATTTAAACATGTGTATCGTGAAGCTAATAAGGTTGCAGATGTTTTAGCCAAAGATAGTTGTGATCATCAGAGGCATTCCATCATTTTTAAAGAGAAAGATCTTCCAAGGGTTGCAAGAGGAGAATCTAGACTAGATAGATTAGGTTTTTATTCCTTTCGTGGATGTAAACCTTGATCTTAATGTAAGGGAGTAGTACTCCTTTTTTACTTTTTGAGTTTTATACACTTACTTTGTACTTCTGAGGGTAAGGTTGATATCCCCCCTCCCTTTGGTTTTAATTAATAAAATTTAGGAGTGGCGTCCTCCCCCATACATGGGGTTAGCCAATATACATATATATATATATATATGTATAACATATGTAGATAATAAATATATTATATGTACGTACGTATTATCCTGGATTAATTACAATTTTGTATGGATTAATTATAATTTTACTAATATCGAAGCCATGTTAGTTGGCTAAATCCATCCCTTTGGATGGATCTACCATATAAAATTGATTATATTATTACTTAGATATGTGATTATTCTGATTTTAATCTTTTAACTTATTTTAAAATTAAGTTATAATATACATACCAATAAGACTTTGAGCATGAAGATTTTATATCAGATATCCAATACGACACTAATTTTAAAACCCAAATCCATATGAACTTTGTTTGCTTGATTTGTGGGTTGACACCCAAGTCACGTAAGGCTTAAGTGGCTATTTTGGCAATTGATAGGCGTTGTTTTGGCCATGCTTGTAATTCGTTGACAGTCGAGCAAATCAATTGTACTAAAGTTCATATTGATGAAAGTTTTGAGAATAGAAATTCAATACAGATGTTTGGTGTGAAAGACTTTATGCTCAAATGATCAATATGGTTGTATATTGAACCTAATTTTAAAATATTGTTGATAGATTATTATTTGAATATTCTCATATTATGTAATAATATAAGATATTTTATTAAAAGATAGATTCATCTGAAGGATATATTTCATTTATGC
The DNA here is from genome assembly GCA_024721245.1 of Mitragyna speciosa. NCBI lineage: Eukaryota > Viridiplantae > Streptophyta > Magnoliopsida > Gentianales > Rubiaceae > Mitragyna > Mitragyna speciosa. The sequence continues at coordinate 12,842,396 of CM045571.1, forward strand.
TTTCACGTTCTTTATCTACATCTTCTGCATCATCTTCTAAATCAAAATTTACAAAAAATGCATCATTACTTGAATATTCTGAAATTGAACAAAGTTTACAAAATTGGCATTTACCCAAAATAGAACCAAAAGAGGTATATAAAATTGGTAATTTTGATATAACAACAAAATTTGCAATTAAAACTGTAGAGAAAACCATACCAATTCAAAATGAATATGAAGAAATAAGGATTGTAGAAAAAGATTTAGATAAAATTCAAAATTCAGGTAAAAAATATTTACATATAGGATTAATTTAGGTAGCAATACAACCTTTAAATAGAGAAGGATTAAATAATTCTGTCTTAGTAGCCTTAAGAGATGGAAGGCATAATAAATTTAGTAATTCTTTACCATGAATGGTTGAGTCTAGCCTTTGTGAAGGTCCGATATACTTCAATTGTTTCCCAAATTTTTCAGTCTCCTTAACTGATAGAAATTTAGTTGATGTTCTTACTTTAAATATTATGACTAAAGGTTATGATATGAAAGTAGGATCTGAAAATATTAATATCACTTATAGATTTTATTTTAAATTAATGAATACTATAAGTCCTGGTGCTAAAAGATCAGACTTAGGAATTAGAAAAACAGAATTAATAGAAGGAAATATAAAAAGATCAAATATTAAAATTCCTAAATTTACTCAATGGAATGAAGTTGAACTTCCAGAGAGATGGCAGTTAAAACACATTCTTAATCCTATTCCTCAAGTTAAAAATGTTTCTCAAATTTCTCATATTATTGAATCTCCTGGAGAAGATGTTGAAATCATGTTTAATAGTAGAAAATCCAGTTCTTTTGTTTATACTAATTCAAATTTAAATTTCTCTGATGATGATTCAATGAAATCTATGTCAGAAAGATTTCAAAACTCTTTAAAATTTAAAGGACTAGGAGAATCATCCTCAAAAGTTTCTCATGCAATATATGAAAATTTGAAAACAAAGCAAGAAGATGAAGTTTCTATATCACAATCTGATATGGAATTTCAGTTAAATACTTTAAATCTTGATGAAGAAAATGAGATTGATATTAGTAAAATAAAACCCATTTGTCATAAAGATTTTTTCCAAGAAAAATATACTAATTTTAGAAATTGGTTTTTTAATAAATACGAACCATCTCAAAGAAAGGTATTTTCAGAAGAATATTACAAATTTATACAAAATTCTAAAACTATTATTTCATTTGTTATATGGTTTTACTTAAAAAAGAGAAAAGAAAATTTTGAAGATTCTCATGATTTAATTTTTTAGAAAATGCTTATCAAACATGAAAATTTTCAAATAATCAAACATTAACATCAATTCATCCTCCACAACGAAAGGTAAAAATTGAATCAACTGAAGCCTATCCTTTTGTAGATACTTCTAAAATTAGTAACCCTGAAAATATTAAAATCATACATCAAAATAATTACACCAATCTAAATTTAGGGACAATTTCTAATCAATTAAATAGAATTGAAGGAATTATTGAACAAAATTCTTTACTTTATAATCCTACAAAATCAAATATTAACAATAATAATAAAAAATTAAAAGATACATTATTTGTTCCAAATATAGTTCAACCCAAAGAATTACCTCCTAATGTTTTTAAGACAAAAAATTCTCAAAATGAATTAATCAAAGTACAAACAGAAAAATTAAATAATACTTCTATAAATCCTTTCCTGGTTCATTTTTTATTGGATTAATTATAATTTTCTTAGCATTTAAAATTTCTGTTCTTTGTTGTTCATTTAAGTAACAATCCCACCATCCTTTTAATTGTCCTATGAAACGATTAGTTATGACATTTGCAGCATTGTTATTAGAAATGCCTTCATGTTTAAGAATTTGAAAATACATAATAATTTTTTGTAAAGTTTTTTGAATCATGTAATTTAACATACGTACTAACATGGCTTTGATATATATGTATGTCTATATATATATATATATATATATACATATATATATGTGTGTGTATATATACGAATATATACACATCTATATATGTATACATATACAACCCACTTACCCCTTTCTCCCTAGAGGCCGTCCGACGGTGACCCTCTTCCTTTTTACCTTTCTGTTCTTTTAAAGGTCCTCTTTCCTGTTTGGTATCAGAGTCAGAGGGGGAAGTGGGGTGTTAATTATGTTTTTTAATTCATTATGATACAGTTATTATGAATCTGTAAGTTTCTTGCCTAGATCTAAATATTCCTGTTTATGCCTGTGTTTTACCAACGGTGGATCCTGGCAATAAGATCTGGAGGAGCAATAAGACTTGTAGCACCATTGAGGGTACTGAAGAAATCCAGTAAGGTAAAACATGAATATGTAAGATATAAGCTTAGAAGGTCATATTGACGAGTACTCTTCTGGTATATTGGACGACTTAAGTCCCAAATCTCTGATTAGGGCAGTTAATGGCTTGTCAGATAGAAGTCCATGTATCAATTAGTATGAAATATGGTTACAGATCTCAAATATCTTTAACATAATTTGTTGAAAAATATAATTTTTATCCCATGGATCCCAAAGGTATCTATGCCTAGGGAAAAGGGATATTACAACTTAATTATTTACCGCTTTATTTACTACTCTACCATTTTTGCTTCTTACTCTTACTGCTCATTTCTTTGATTCAAACATGTCTTTATTATTTAGAAAATTTTCAAAATCATCTGCATCTTCATCATCTTCTTCAAACACCATTAAAGAAGAAATCAATCTAGAAAATATCGAACAGGCAATAGATAATTGAAAAATTCCTACTTATCCCAATCATGATATTTATCAATCAAAATGGTTTTTAAAAACTAACTACACAATCAAGACTGTGGAACAGACCATAGCATTAAATTCTGATCATGAGAAGATCAAACTTTTGTCACGAAAAACAATCGAGAAACATAAGCAAAAGTACAATTATCTTCGTATTGGATTAGTACAGATTGTAGCAAAACCTCTATCAAGAGAAGGACTTGGTGCATCCCTTTTACTATGTTGAAGAGATTGCAGGTTCCTAAATTTTAATGACTCTCTACTCGAAATGGCAGAAACAAGCCTATGCAAAGGACCAATTTATTTTGACAGTTTTTCAAATTTTACAGTTTCTTTGCAGGACCGAAACATTTTGGACACTTTAACACTAAACATCAAAACTGTAAATTACAAAACAAAATTTGGTTCTCTTCTTGTTGCTATCATTTACAAGATCCAGTACAAAGCAATGAATTCGGCTTTCACTACTGGTGCAAAGATAAGAAGCAAAAAGGGAGAAACTACTCTCTTTCAAACAGATCTAACGAGACCCAACATCTCAGTTCCTAAATCAATCGCATGGAGTCAAGTTACTCTTCCAGACGACTGGATGCTTTCAGAGATAGTTCCTGTTACTCCAGTACAAAATACATCTGTCTCAAGCATCACCCAAATCCTACGGGATCTGTTCAAATTCGGTTTGATAGATCTTGTAGTCAAAGATTTTCATCAGCATCCACGATTAATATGAATTTGTCAAGAAAGAGTTTTACTCAGGGACGTAGATCCACTTCATCAATCACAACTAACATTCAGGATCTAGACTTTGGAGCTAAAATCCCACAAGCTAGATATACAGTATAAACAGAAAATTCTACCTCAGAACATTAGGAGCATGAGCATGATGGTCTGCCTAGATCTCCAACATATTCAACAATGACTGATATTCCAGATAATGTTGGACAAATTCCAGGAGAATTAAGAGTTTTGTCAGTAGATTCTCCATTCCAAATCAACAAAGAATTCCTCCGTAAGGAATTTTATGCAGATCACAATTCTGACAAAAGACAATGGTTTCTCAACAAATTCCAAGAAGATGACAGGAAACAAATCCAAGACAAATATTATGCATTTATGCATCAACAACAACAACACATTTAGTTTTTTGAATGGTTTGAATCTTATTCCCAGATGGAACAATCAGGTTATCTTGCTGTCTGTGTTATACAGAAATGACAAACTACAGATGGAGAAATTCATTCATGATTTCTACCGTCGCAACTAGTCATAATCAACTATAAAGTCGTGGAATTATTAGCTACTCTCTTCAAACTCAAAAAAGTCAAACCAGGAGACCCCGTAGACACCCAAGATATACAGGGTATCTATGAACAAAACAATTATACAAACAAGTATCTTCAAACCATAGGTCAATACCTTGCTACTAGATCTCCAGTATTACAATCTCAAGCTTCACCTTCAACTTCTTTTCCATCAATTCCTCTTTTTAAACCATATGAAATACCAAAAAAATATGGTCAAATACTACGACAAAAACTCACTGAATTAGAATAGAGACTTCAAAAGATTGAAGAATCTTTTGTTACCCCTACAACTAAACAAATGTCAAATGAATCAACTTCGGCATCAGTTTACCAATCCACTTGTGTATTAGAACAAAAAACAGATACAGAAACTGAGCAAGAGAGTTTTGAAACCATCTAAACTCACTATCCAACCTTACTCCCAAACCTGAAAAAAAGTTCAAAAACTTTACTATTCTTGAGCAACTTATCCAGATGTTCTTCTTGAAGAAAAACTCAATATTTTACAAAACAGTTACAATGCAAACAATATCTATGAATGGAGTATAGATGGTATATCAAAATACAATATTATTACCATTCTCCAACAAATGATTATGATAGCCACAGCCTACAAAACAACTCATGGTTGTACAGAACAGTTAGCTGCACATATCCTTGCTGCCAGATTTACTGATCAATTCAAAGGATGGTGGGATGAACACTTATCTGCAGATGACAAGCACAACATCATGGAATCCATTAAAATGGATACTCATAGACGACCAATCCTCAGAAATGGAAAAACAATTCCAGATTCTGTTTCAACACTAATCTTTTCAATTGCTAAAACTTTTATTGGTGATCTAGAAATCTTCAGAGAAAGATCATCTGAATTACTTAATAATCTCAAATGTAAGAATTTATCTGATTTTCGATAGTACAAAGACACATTCCCTACCAGAATCTATGCCAGACCTGATGGTAATCAAACATACTGGAAGGAAAAATACCTTGATGGCCTTCCAAAATCACTCAGAAACCTTGTTCGAGAAGAACTCAGAACTCAACACAACGGAGTAGTGCCATATGAACAACTTACTTATAGACAACTCACAAGTTAAATTCAACAAGTTGCATTAAAAATCTGCAGACAAGATAAGATGATGCAACAATTGGCCAAAGATAGAGCACAACGGAGAAAAGATCTTGAATATTTTTCTGAGCAATTTGGTCTTCCATCGTGTCATACCAAAACCAGAAAGAAACAGCATAGCCCTCATAAACAGAAAAAATCCACCTATTACTAACCACGACCAAGATACCAATCTAGATGCAAACTTTCTTTTAGACCAAAAAAATAATCTACCTTTCAAAACCCTAAACCAAAACAAAAATTTTTTACTTTGTCAGATATTATCTGCCATAAATGTAACAAACTTGGCCACATAGCCAAATATTGCAAACTCAAAAAAAAAATCTAATCACTCCAATTGGATGACCAATTGCAACAACAAATATCAAATTTGCTTGCTAATTCAAGTAATTCTGATATTTCAGGACAAACAGATGAAGAAATCAACTCATCCAATGATGACATCAACCAACTACAAGAAGATCACTTTTTCTCACAATCCAGTGAAACAGAGGATGACTACAATCCTAAAATCAATGTCTTAACCAAAGAACAGGATTTAATGCTTGATCTGATTAAAAGCATTAACGAGCCTGAAAAACGAAAACTTTATTTTGACAGATTCAAAGAAACTTTGACCACTTCTTTAGCCTCGCCATCAACAACCCAAACAAATTCCTTTTACAAAGATCCCAAAATAGTTGATACTTACAATCTTACAAACATTCTAAACCGATTTCCAAATAAACCCAAAATAATTATTACAACCCAAGACCTTCAATCCAAAATTGCCTTACTAAAGGAAGAAATTAGACTTATCAAAACCAGACAAGAACTTGATCGACTTGTCATCCAAGATCTCATGACTAATAGAGATAATCGTCAGAAGAATGAGGAACAACTGCAGTCGACAACACCAACAGGAGATTTCATAAACAAGATTTCCTATATTTCTACTAGAAAGTGGGAAGTTCAAAATCAAAATTGTTATCCAGGATGATTTCATTTTGAAACTTCCAGCCTTATTTGACACAGGAGCTGATCTAAGCTTTATTCAAGAAGGATTAGTTCCTATCAAATATTTTGAAAAAACCAAAGAAGGACTGGGATCAGCAAATGGGACAAAATTACAAATAAATTCCAAGCTCATTGATGTTGCTATCAGATTTCAGTCTGCAACAATCTATGACTCCTTTTTGCTCTCCAAGGATCAAACTAATCCAGTTATTCTTAGAATTTCATTTATCAACTAGATAGTTCCTTACAAATAGACAGAAGAAGGAATGGTACCCGACAGATTTGGCAAAAAAAATCCTTATTTCTTTTGTCAAACAGAAAATTCATAGAGATTTGAATCAAATCTCTCTCAAGACCAACAAGATCAATTTCTTTAAAGAAAAAATTGAATACAAGTGAATTGAGTAACAACTTCAACAGCTAGATATTCAAAGTAGAATACAGGCACTTCAAACAAAATTTCAAGAGCAATTATGTTCTGAAATTTCGACAACATTTTGAAACAGGAAGCAACATACAACAACCTTGCCTTATGAAAAGGATTTTGACGAAAGACAGATTCCAACAAAGGCGAGACTAATTCAAATGAATTAGGATCTTCTTCAACATTACAAAAAGAAAATAGATGATCTATTACAAAAGGGTATCATCAGACCAAGTTAATCCCCCTAGAGTTGTTCAGGATTTTATGTCAACAAAAATTCTGAAATTGAACAACGAGTTCTTAGGCTTGTTATCAATTATAAGTCTCTAAACAAAGCCTTAAGATGAATTTGGTATCCCATCTCAAACAAAAGGAATTTTCTACAACGACTTCATGCTGCTGAGATCTTCTCAAAATTCGACATGAAATTTAGATTTTGACAAATTCAAATCCATCCTTCAGATAGATACAAAACAGCATTTGCTATTCCATTTGGGCACTACGAATGGAATGTCATGCCTTTTGGCCTAAAAAATGCTCCTTCGGAATTCTAAAGGATTATGAATGACATATTCAATCGTTTTTTAACCTTCATCATCATCTATATTGATGATGTCTTAGTCTTTTCAAACTCCATTGATCAACATTTCAAACACTTAAATACAACCTTCACCAAGTAAAAATCAATGGACTAGTTATCTCTCAAAAGAAAATTAGTCTATTTCAGCCAAAACTTCGATTTCTTGGACATAATATTTTTCAAGGAACAATCACTCCTATCCAAAGATCCCTACAGTTTGCAGAAAATTTTTTTTATCAAATCTTAGAAAAACAGCAACTTCAAAGATTCCTTGGTTGCTTAAACTATGCCTCAGACTTTATTCCAAATTTAAGCAATCTTACAAAATCATTATATGACCGTTTCAAAAAGACACTTCTATCATGGACTGATAAACATACTTCTATTGCCCGAACTCTCAAACTTCATACAAAAAATTTGCCCAATCTTACTCTTCCTGACCCCATTGCACCTAAAATTGTTGAAATTGATGTTTCTGACATTGGTTATGGTGGTGTTCTCAAATAGAAATAAAATAATAAAGAACATATTATTGTATTTGCATCCAAACATTGGAATATTTCTTAGCAGAATTATTTCACCATCAAAAAAGAAATTTTGACAATTGTTCTTTGCATTTCAAAATTTCAATCTTATTTATTAAACAAAAAATTTTTGTTACACATTGATTGCAAGTCTGCAAAAAATATTTTACAAAAAGATGTCAAAAATCTTGCCTCTAAACAAATTTTTGCAAGATGGCAAACAATTTTATCTGTTTTTGACTTTGACATTGAATATAACAAGGGAACTTCCAACTCCCTTCCTAATTATCTAACTCGTGAATTTTTGCAGGGGAGGTAATCATGCCAAGGAAAAAAAGAGAGGAAAAACCTTCAAACCCCAACCTAGAAAAACAACCTATTCAAACCGAAAAGGCCTCAAACACTTCCAAATCTACTTCATCTTCTACTAAAAACAACCAATCCCAGTGTGTCACCAGTCAATCTTTAACCATGACCCCGGAATAGATCTAACAACTTATAACCATGCAACCAAACCTACCTCTTATCCTTCAAACCCCAAAATTATGGGCTGATACTGTCGAAGAAGATGACAATGACAACAAAAACAAAGTTATGAAAAGATTTTTTTAAGCTTTTACCAACCATGATTTGGATAAATACCAATCAAACTATGCAGTCCAATAGATAGCATCCTCCAAACAGATTGCCCAAATAGCCTCCTCATCATCACCAAAACCTAAATTTCAATATCTAAAAAGCCAATCCTTTTACACAATCCTCTAAATAGAACTAGAGTTCTGGCATAATAACTCACTTTTGGTTGCCCAGAAAACTCTTCCTCCAAACTTCAACTTTTTTCCCCAAACAACAACAAAGAACCAACTATTTTACCAAATGATCTGGGTAGACATCAAATCTGTACAAATCAAACCTTACCCACATGAAAAAACAGCTGTTGTCAGTCATTCATGTGCACAAATTCTCAAATTTCTCCGACCCTGTGAATGGGGAGATGATGTCAATAAACCTCGACAGTTTACTCAACCATTCTACCCACCAAAGTATAATTACTGGGACTACAAATAGACTTGGTTCTAGACATTTTCATTTCGAAACAAAGACCACAAACATTCTTGGTTGTTTTACTTCAAAAGAACAAACAAGTATCAATTTCCAACTTGGTTCAATTAATGGTGGACCATTTTCGGACCCAACTAATAGATCCTTCCAACAGAAGTAGCGTTAGTGTGACAGCCCCACCTTACCCAGAGGCACACCAAAGGGCTTAGCAGACTGCCTGCCTAGCTCTCGCCAGGACTCAAACCCGCACTCGTTCAGACCTCCAAGCGTACGTAACCCAAAATAAAATGAATTCGTAAAGAAATACCTTCATAAAATCTACTTGAAAATATAAATACTACAAGAGTTTTTACATCCCAAAATGTAAATAATATTTACAATAAAAGCCTACACATTTAGGCTATCAAAATACATAAACAAAACATGTACAAGGTCCAAAATCAGCTTTTACCCAGCTTTAATAATTTGGAAAACCTAGTTAAAGAAAATAAATGAACGGAATGAGCTATAATAGCCCAGTGAGTGCTCAAGACATGCGGCATACCAATAACAAATAAACCTTTAAAATAATAATTAACAATTTCAATAACTAATGAACAAGCAGAGTGAGGTATCATATAATCAATGGCGGATACGGCTCACTACGGGAGCAAGCTCAACCGCAGGAGTATCAATCATGATCAAGATAACAAGGATATCAGAATCGAGGTAAAATCTCAGGTCTGAGATACTTGAAAATTCAATCCAGAGTTACCCTCTTAAAGGAATGAAACTTATATAAGAAAGAATATCACGCACCTATAACCCCAGCACCATATATCACCCCCAACACGCCAGGTTGACTAACTGAGGAGTAACGGTGAAGTTAGCCCCGGAAGTCCAAGATCAAGCATAAAATTTAATCATGAGTTAGCCTTTTCCAGGATTTTACTCAGATATAAAAATTAACACGCACCGAATAACCGTCCCAAGCACCTTATATCTCTCCCATACTCACCCAATCTGATTAACCGTGAAAAACAATAAAGTTAACCACGGAAGTCGCAAGCACAAATAACACATTCAATAGTGAAAGCATGTAACACATTGCGGAATAGATGCGATAAAGTACACATCTTTCCTCAAGTAACACATTTTATTAAATAATCAGGTCAAACATAACATATCATTTTATACATCGAAATAATAATATCAAGTATTACATGGAATTTCATGCAACATGCACACATAAGAACCCTCACCTGAAGCCTAAGAAAATATCTCGCGATAATGTTGGGTCTCACTTCCGGATCTTGAAAATTAACGAGAAAAAATAATCGTATAAAAACCTGACTAAAATCTAAGAAATTTCATAAGGAAATTCAAGAAATACCCCAAGTCTTTCTAAGGTTAAATTTCTAGGGTTTTGGAGCTTAGGGTTTTACTCTAGGGTTTAGGGTTTTCAAAATTAGGGTTTTCTAACTTTCTAGGTTTTTGCTCGAAAAGGTTTAATTCACTAATAGCTAATCTACGAAAATTTCTGCACGCTTAAATCACTAAATTAAAGCTTGTAAAGTTTTAAATCATAGCCTAATCACTTTTATTTCCTAGGTTTTATCGAAATTTCGGCAGCACTTCCCCTACAATCGGACTAACCCAAAAATTTTTAACCTGCAAGAAAACATCCAACAACCCAATCTCAAGTAGTTCTACTAATCTCACATCAAACTCAATTCAATTCCATTCAAATTCATTACAAAAATACATAAACTACTCCAAGTTCTTCAAGCAAATCAAACCTAGATCATGCCATTTCAAGTTTAATTTACTATCTACAAGGCATACAAGTTCACAAGCTTCACATTCATGGAATAAAACTTCATTTTTCATGGCCAAAATCAATCATACTTAACCATAAAAATATAACTTAAGAGCTAAAAACTATGATCTTTCACTTGAAATTAGAAGAGAAATTCATGGGAAATACCTTTAGGTAGACAAGATTGTTGCTTAGGAGGAAGTTCCACTCAATTTCTATGGTTGAAAAATGAGTAAATGGAAGTAAAAGCTCCAAGAAAAATGAAAGAAAATGGAGAGAAAAAGAGAAGAGAGCAGCCGGCCAAGAAGAAAAAGAAAAGAGAGAAAATTGGCTAAGTAAAGAAGAAAAGAATTGGAAAAGAATTGGGAAAAAATTGACCAATCAAAACAAGACAAAGGCAAAGTAGTCTTGACTTTCTCTCCATGGAAGACTACACTTGGCAATGGTTAATTAGGAGGGAATTTTATTATTTATCCTATAATTAGTCTTGCAAGATATCCTAAGTACAACTCCTAAGGAAGAAAGTACAACATGCTCATTCTCTATTTTATTTTATTTTTCCACAAATTCGGCCACCTTTTTTTTTTTTTCTAATGAACATAATACAAAATAAATGGTTTTGTATGAATTTCTAGGGTGTTACAGTTAGCATTTGACTACTTCCAGAACAGTTTTCAAACAACAATTGGACTCCCACTCCTGTATATTTTTTCTCCAAGTTTTCATTAGTTTGGGTATACCAGTAAAAGTTTGAATTTGTCAAGCATACCAACAGTGAAATATTAAACAAACCACTACCAATTTTGGTTAGACAAGGTTATACTAAATGGTGGGATACCTTTGACATATCATCTGTCAAACAACCAAAACTACAGGAATGATTTAGTCAAAACCCACACTGCCTCAAAACTTCTGACAAACAAACAACTGAATTTCTTTAACAAAAGTCTTTGTCAGCAGTAAAACTGGCATCAATTTCAAATCGAGGAGAATATATCAAGCAACTGGAAGATATTGTTCTCCAACTTAAACCAAAATTTTCTCAAACACAGAAAGCGGCTTCGCAACCTCTACCACAGTCTGAATCAGAATCAAAAGAGGAAGAAGTAGACTTCCACCAACAAAACGAAGACGACTGTTTTGAAATTTTCTCACAAATTTCATAATTTTTAAATTGTAAAAATTTTAATTTTTTACTATAACAAAGTTACTGTATACTGTACACTGTAGCAGAGTTATTGTATAATCATTCTACCGACATTCACTGTAGGGGGTTACTGTAGCAAGTCACTATAGTAGGTCACGAAAGCAGTCCAAAAATTTTGCTATAAATACCCTTCCAAGGTAGAAGATAGACAGAAGTTTTCTTTCCTTTAGAATTCTTAGTCCTTACTTAAGAATTCCTTCTCAACTTCCATATTGTAATTTTAGTTTTCTTTTTTGAAGAATCAATCTTGTAATTCTTCAATCTTTCAATCTTTTATTTCTGTCTTTTATATTCTGTTATTTGTTATTATGCATATAGTTGGCTAAGCCACCTACCCCTTTCTTTCTAGAGGCCGTCCGACAATGACCCTCTTCCTTTTTACATTTCTGTTCTTTTAAAGGTCCTCTCTCCCCATTTGGTATCAGAGCCAGAGGGGGAAGTGAGGTGTTAATTATGTTTTTCAATTCATTATGATACGGTTATTATGAATCTGTAAGTTTTTTGCCTAGATCTAAATATTCCTGTTTATGCCTGTGTTTTACCAACGGTGGGTCTTGACAATAAGACCTGGAGAGGTAATAAGACCTGTAGCACCGTTGAGGATACTGGAAAAAATCAGTATGGTAAAACATGAATATGTAAGATGTAAGCTCAGAAGGTCATATTGACGAGTACTCTTCTAGTATATTGGACGACTTAAGTCCCAAATCTCTGATTAGGGTAGTCAATGGCTTGCCAGATAGAAGTCTACGTACTAATTAGTATGAGATATGATTACAGATATCAAATATCTTTAACATAATTTATTTATAAATATAATTTTTATCCCATGGATCCCAAAGGTATCTGTGTCTAGGGGAAAGGGGTATTACAACTTAATTGCTTACCGCTTTATTTACTACTCTACCATTTTTGCTTCTTACTCTTACTGCTCATTTCTTTGCTTTAAACTTGTCTTTATTATTTAGAAAATTTTCAAAATTATCTGCATCTTCATCATCTTCTTCAAACACCATAAAAGAAGAAATCAATCTAGAAAACATCGAACAGGCAATCGATAATTGAAAAATTCTTACTTATCCCAATCATGATATTTATCAATCAAAATGGTCTTTAAAAACTGACTACACAATCAAGACTCTGGAACCAGGCCTGTTTGTAGTCTCAGTAATTGTACTCTAGTGGGTAGAATGGTTAAGTAAACTGCCGAGGTCTATTGACATCATCTCCCGATTCACAGGGTCGGAGAATTTTGAGAATATGTGCACATGAATGAGTGATAACAACTGATTTTTCATGTGGGTAAGGTTTGATTTGTACGGATTTGGGGTCCACCAAGATCATTTGGTAAAATAGTTGGTTCTTTGTTGTTCTTTGGAGAAGAAAGTTGCAGTTTGGAGGAAGAGCTTTCTGGGCAACCAAAAATGGGTTATTATGCCAGAACTCTGGTTCTATTTGGAGGATTGTGTAAAAGGATTGGTTTTTTAGATATTGAGATTTAGGTTTTGGTGATGATGAGAAGGCTGTTTGGACAATCTATTTGGAGGATGCCGATCAGGCTGTTGGACGGATGCATGACCTTGGGCTACCAAGGTTGATGAATGCAAAGTTGGGCTGCCAACTTGAAACTGAAATAAATGATCTTGAGCTGTCAGGAGTCATAAAACGCAAGGTCTGGGCTGCCAAACTTGGAAACATAAATAAAAGATGCTGACCAGGCTGCTGGACGGATGCATGACCTTGGGCTGCCAAGGTTGATGAATGCAAAGTTGGGCTGCCAACTTGAAACTGAAATAAATGATCTTGGGCTGCCAGGAGTCATAAAATGCAAGGTTTGGGCTGCCAGACTTGGAAACATAAATAAAAGATGCTGACCAGGCTGTTGGACGGATGCATGACCTTGGACTGCCAAGGTTGATGAATGCAAAGTTGGGCTGCCAACTTGAAACAGAAATAAATGATCCTGGGCTGCCAGAAGTCATAAAATGCAAGGTCTGGGCTGCCAGACTTGGAAACATAAATAAAAGATGCCGACCAGGCTGCTGGACGGATGTATAACCTTGGGCTGCCAAGGTTGATGAATGCAAAATTGGGTTGCCAACTTGAAACGGAAATAGACATGTTCCGTTATGACATAATGAAACTTAAAGCAATTGTCAAATGTAGCATCCAGATCAACAAAATTGTCAAAAAATTTTCCCAAAAAATTTTTGCCCCAGTGTATGGAATCAAATGAATTCGAAATGATGTTTTCAGACTTGAGACTTGTGTAACATGAAAATTCACTTGCAATCAATTTTTTCTTTTTCCTCTTTCTTTTTTTTTTTAAGAAAAAATTTGTCCCAATAGAAATCAAATGAAATCGATTTGTTGTCCACTTTTCAGCTTGTCCCAGTGTAAATTAATTTTGCCTTAAACTCAAAACATCATAATCAACTTTGGAAAATCAAATATTTTTCAAAAAAAATTTACCTCAGTTTAAATCAATCTTCCTCAACATTTTGCTTTAAACTCAAAGCATCAGAATCAATTTTGGAAAATCAAGTTTTTTTTTCAATAAATTTTGCCCCAATTTTGTATTTTCGATGAAGACCTTCAATGATATTGACGTAACTTCATCTGCAAAACAGATAAAGCAGCTATAATTGTCAAAAATGATGCCACCACCTGACAATCTCTTCACTCAACTGGTACATATAAACATGAGTACTGCCCTTTTGAATCTTTGATACGACATACTTGCTTTCATGTTTTGCAATTCTTCCTCCTTCAATAGATTCTGACTCGCGGCTCAGTTCAAATATTTTAAATAATTGCTCAATCGGTGTATACTTCTGATTTTTGATAAATTTAAGATTGTCCTCGTCTTTTATTCCAATAAAACAAACGTCAAAATTTCAAAACATGAGTTTATTAAAATATTTCAAATGTAGCAATGTACGAACATTTTTGTACATTTTTTTTAATAAATAAAGTACATGCAGCTCCTAACGACAGAAAATAAATAAATAAATACTAAATAGAAACCGTTACGCTTAGTTGGAGAAATGAATTTTTAGGGGACAGCTCTGAAACATCTGCCATTATGATTCTTTAGATGTCATCTTGTTCGAGCTCTAAAAGTCACCAAATGATCAATACTGAAGAAAAACCTCAAGTAACTATAGTCACCAGCTTTCAAAAAATTCAAATCCAATGCCAGTATACTTGACTTCTTCACTTATGAGCCTTTAACTGCAATTCCCAACCACAGCGCCCTTTCGGGTTTTCACTGTAGTGTCCCCCACCCCTTCTTTTCTTTTCTCTTTTTTTTTTGTTTGTTTGTTTGTTTTTTTTTTCTCTTTTTTTTTGTTTTTGGGAGGCGCCCTTTCGAGTTTTCGTCTTTGTAGAGTAGGATGAAAGCAAACGACATTCAAGTTTTGGGCAATCCTTCCCCTTATCATTAAAACAGACTAGTATTAAAAAAAATATTTTTTTTAGGAGGCGCCCTTTTAGGTTTTTGCCTTTGTAGAGTAGGATGAAAGCAAACGACATTCAAGTTCTAGGCAATCCTTCCCCTTATCATTAAAATAGACTAGTATTAAAAAAAAAAATTTTTTTGGCATCAGTAAAACAATCTTCCCTTGAGGATTCAGAATAGATATATTAACATCATTTGCCATTTTGATTTACAAATTTTCATTCTAAAAAATTATTGCAAAATAAAGATGGATGTCGGTAACATTCTCGGCTTTTGTAATGAAGTCAGACGAGGTGTCAGAAATGTTAAGGTTGGAAAGCAAAATTTATAAGAGGGTTGATTTGTCTTGAGATCACACTTTGTAAAAGTTTATCCCAATGTTGACTAATCGTTTCTCCTTAAAAAAAATCTATTCTAACTTTGTTATTTGCTTTTGGGGCTCTCTTTTCATTTCCCAAACAAAATTTGCCTCAGTTTTTTTTTCTTTTCCTTTTTTTGTTTTTTTTTATGGAAAAACTATCGAATCGATTTTTTTTCTTGCCCCAGTATGGGATAAAATCAAGACAAAGAGATTGCTTCAAATGTGGGATAAATTTAGTGCAAAAATTCGTCTGAGTGTGGGGTGCGACCTTCAAATAGGTTGCCAAACGAAATTATAAATTCTGAAAGCTCAAAAGGGAGAACGAGGGGAAAGAATGTTTTATGGAAAAGAAAGAAGGCCCGCCTTTAGCCCATCTTCTTCTTGCAACAAAAATTATTTGAAAGAAAATTTACGAAATCAAATATAAAACTTTTTTACCATGTCTGAATTAATGATTTGGGGAAAGACCTGACCATCCATTTCGGCTAGGACAAGGCCTCCTCCTGATAATACTTTTTTGACAATGAATGGACCTTGCTAATTTGGAGCGAATTTTCCTTTTGCCTCCTCCTAGATTGGAAGGATTCTCTTCAAAACTTTGTCTCCTATTTCGAATTGACGGGGTTTAACTTTCTTTTGATAGGCACGGGCCATTCACTTTTGGTAACACTGTTCGTGGCAAATGGCATTCAACCGTTTTTCATCAATTAATGCCAACTGTTCATGACGCTCCTTGACCCATTCAGCTTCTTCTAATTGGGCTTCCATCAATATACGCAGGGAAGGAATCTCAACTTCCGCTGGCAACACTGCTTCCATACCATACATAAGAGAATATGGAGTCGCCCCAATAGAAGTTCTTATAACAGTTCTGTATGCCAATAATGCATAAGGCAATTTCTCGTGCCAATCTCAATGCGTGTCAGTCATTTTCCGAATGATCTTCTTCAAATTCTTATTGGCAGCCTCCACAACTCCATTCATCTGAGGTCTATAGATGGTAGAGTTTCGATGTTTGATCTTGAACTGTCCACATAACCCATCTACCATGTCGTTGTTGAGATTCTTCGCGTTATCTGTAATCCACGTTTCTGGTATTCCAAAACGGTAGATAATGTGATTTCTCATAAAATCAGCCACTACTTTCTTAGTCACGTGCCTGTAAGACTCGATCTCGACCCATTTAGTGAAGTACTCTATCGCCACTAGGATAAATTGATAACCATTTGAAGCGGGAGGATCAATAATTCCAATCACATCCATTCCCCACATTGAACAAGGTCAAGGAGCAGTCATATTGTGGAGCTCCGAAGGAGGTGCATGTATAACATTACCATGCATTTGACATTTAACACATTTTCTAACAAACTCAACACAGTCATGCTCCATGATAAGCCAGAAATATCATGTCCTCATGATTTTCTTTGCCAATAAGTGCCCGTTCATATGCTGCCCACATACGCCACTGTGTATCTCCTTCATCAAATATTCAGCTTCCTTCTCGTCAACGCATCTCAATAAACCCAAATCACTCGACCTTTTGTACAGAATTTCTCCATTCAAGAAAAATCTCATAGACATCTTGCGAAGAAAATTCTTAGCCGCTATATCGACACTTGGGGGATAAAACCCATTTTTCAAATATTCTTTCAGATCATGAAACTAGGGAAGGCCGTCAGCTTCTTGCTCAATGCGCAGGCAGTGCGCTGGTTCCTCTTGAATCTTAATGAAAATGGGTTCGATTACAGCACCATCAGGATGAGAGATCATGGAAGGCAAAGTTGCCAGAACATCTGCAAAGACATTTCGAGTACGCGCGATATGCATGAATTTCAAAGTTCTGAATTGTCGAGCCAAAGTGAGCAAACAACAATGATATGGAATTATTTTAGAATCTCGAGTCATCCATTTTCTCAATGTTTGATGGGCTAATAAATCAGAATCACTGAATGCTGTCAAATCTTTGATATCCATATCCAAGGTCATCTTCAAACCAAGAATGCAAGTTTCGCACTCTGCCATGTTATTAGTGCAGGCAAATTTCAGTTTGGCAGTAGCAGGGTAATGTTTTCCTTCGGGCGACACTAAGACTGCCCCAATTCCAGCTCCAAAAGAGTTTGAAGCACCATCAAAGAATAATCTCCATCCTGAAGATTCCTCATTAATGTCCTCAATTGTCCCCACAAACAAAATTTCTTCATCAGGAAAATAGGTATTCAATGGCTCATAATCATCTTGCAAAGGGTTCTTTGCCAGGTGATCGGCAATTACTTGGCCCTTAACTGGCTTTTGAGTTGTGAACATAATATCAAATTCACTAAGAATCATTTGCCACTTAGCCATGCATCCAGTTGGCATTGGTTTCTCAAGCAAGTACCTCAACGGGTCTGATCAAGATATGAGATAGATGGTATGGTCAAGGGGATAATGTCTCAATTTTTGAGCAGTCCAAACCAATGCACAACACAATCTTTTCAAAAATGAATAATTCGCCTCATAGACATTAAATTTCTTACTCAGATAATAGATTGCCTGCTCCTTTTTGCCTGAATCATCATGCTGACCGAGAACACAACTCATGGCTCCATCCAACACTGAGAGGTATATGATAAGTAGTCGACTGGGCTTTGGCGGTGCTAAAACAGGAGGATTCAACAAATAATCTTTGATTTTATCAAAAGCCCGCTGACAATCTCCATTCCAATTCATTGGGGTATTCTTTCTTAACAACTTAAACAAGGGCTCACAAGTGAGAGTCAATTGAGCAATAAATTTGCCAATAAAATTAAGCTTCCCCAAGAAACTCTTTACATCTTTTTGCGTTTTTTGTACCGGTAGTTCTCGTATGTCCTTTATCTTGGCAGGATCTATCTCAATACCCTTCTTACTAACAATGAAACCCAATAACTTGCCAGCAGGAGACCCAAAAGCACATTTTGCAGGATTCAGTTTCAGATTATACATTCTTAATCTTTCAAACAACTTTCTCAAATCTCCCAAATGGTCCTCCACTCTTTTGGACTTGACTATAATGTCATTCACGCAAACTTCTATCTCCTTATGTATCATGTCATGAAACAGTGCAGTTATAGTTCTTTGATAGGTAGCCCCAACATTTTTCAATCCAAAAAGCATATTTTGTAACAGAATGTTCCCCACGGGGTCATGAATGCCGTCTTTTTCCGATCTTCCTCTGCGACCAAAAGTTGATGATATCCAGCGAAACAATCAATAAATGAATTCATTTTATATCCAGCAGTATTGTCCAAGAGGATGTGAATGTTAGGCAAAAAAAAATCATCTTTTGTATTGGCTTTGTTTAAATCTCGGTAATCTACACAAACTCGCACTTCACCTGACTTTTTGGGAACCAAAACCATGTTTGATAGCCAAATGGGATAGTGAGACACCATGATGATTTGGGCATTGAATTGCTTGACTATCTACTCTTTAATTTTGAGGCTCATTTCTAGTTTGAATTTACGAGATTTCTGTTTCATTGGAGGAAAATTTGAATCAGTAGGTAATCTGTGAACTACTATGTCTATGGAGACCCCAGGCATATCATCATAGGACCATGCGAATACATCCTGAAACAGTGTTAAAAATTCAATCATCTCTCCTCTTTGCCTCTTGCTTAAATGAACGCTAATTTTGATTTCTTTAACTTCTGCCTCTGTGCTAATATTGATGGTTTCTGTTTCTTCCAAGTTAGATCTGGATTTTTCTTCGTATTGTTCAAGATTCTTAAGTACAGAGTCATAATTTTTTTCAATATAGCTCTCACTCTCATTAACGGTTTGCATTATTTCAGAATTTAGAGAGATATCGAAATTGAATTTGTCAGTTTCAAACAAAGTGACATCCAAAGGATCATAGGCAGTTATTTTCGGCCATCTAAAAATGAAACAAAATATGCAAACATAAATAAATAAAATACAAATAGACAACTTTCTAATTTATTGAATGTAAGCTTGCATTTTTAAAAGAAGATGTTTACAATCATAAGCCAACATTAGCTTTTGAAAAAAGATAAAAGCCATTTCAATATTTCGACAAAAAACTTTCTCGATATAACAAAAAAAATTGAGAATAGTTTCTTTCAAAAGCTAATGCAAGAAAGTTAGAGCCTAACACTAAAACACACTTTACGAAAGTAATTCATTTCAGGGCTCCATTTAGAAATGAATTTTGAACAAAAGACAATTCCAAATTTATCGAAACTCCCTCCAAATAGGGAGATAATCAGATGTCCAATTGTTCAATGATTCTTTCTCGATTTTTTCAAAGTCAGCAGTATCAGATGATTCTTCTGTACCAGTCATTCCAATGAAAAGACAGCTCACCCCTTCTTCAACATCATAGTTCTCGTTGCATATTTCAGAGATAACGACTTTAGATGACCTTAAGAAACTGTGATACAATGGGGAAATATAGAGCGAGACCTGCCTTTCTTCCTTTTCAACTCTCTTCTTCTCCTTTATCTTCTTTAAATCTTTACCTGTTGGGTGAAAACCAAACCCAAAGATATTTTTCTATTCCATCAATTGAATAGATTCCGTAATTCCTTGCAGTATCCTTCAAATGCCCTTCCCTAGCTGGTAGTCTTCTCTAATTAGCTCCTTAACTATCATGATACTGGCATTAGGCAATAACGGCTCAACAGGTGACTTTCTTTCTGGAATTCAGTTAACAGATACAATATCTGAAGCACGGAATCCCCAATCAGGTGATGGTTCGTCTTTTGCCTTTTTAGAATACCCCTGATTTACCACCATAGTGCAATCATCCTCAGCAAAGATAGTAATCAGCCTATCATCCATAATGAATTTTACCATTTGACGCAGAGATGATTGTACTGATCCGAAAGAATGAATCCATGATCGCCCTAACAAAACATTGTATATCCCAGAAAAGTCCATGACTTGGCAGGTAACCTGATATTGAGCTGGACCCATTTTGAGCACCAAATCAATCTCTCCTATAGTCTCCTTTCTCGAACTATCGAACCCTCTAACAACGATCAGTGACTGGCGGACTTGCGACCGTGAATATCCTAACTTTTGCAAAGTATTCCATGGACAAATGTTCAGTGCAGATCCATTGTCAATCAAAACTCTAGGCAAGTATCTTCCAATGCACCTCACAAAAATGTATAAAATCTTGTTATGCCCTTTTTCTTCAAGAGTCAATTCATCTTCAGAAAACGCAATCTGATTAAATATCAAAACATTCCCTACTATCCCGGCTAGTTTCTCAGTAAGAATGTCTTTAGGAACGTGAGATTCATTCAAAACTTTTAAAAGAGCCTCTCGATGCAGTTCAGATGTCAACAAAAGACTTAGAATTGAAATTTGTGCTGGCATGCGACTCAATTGCTCCACCACCTTGTACTCACTCTTTTTCAAAATTCTCAAGAACTCTTCAGCTTCTTTCTCATTAACTGGCGGTTTAGGGGATAATGTGCTCTCCTTCCCCTTGGCTGGAACGACAATCTCTGATTCGGCCATCACTCTCCCAGATCTCAAAATTGTAGAGACATGGTAGTTCCATGGCACCCTCTGCAAATCTTCAATGGGTATTTGTTATGGCACATCAATAACCTCCGGTTCTGAAAATTTTCAACTCAAATGGTGCAACATCTAGGATAAATGGTTGGGTTGATGAGTCGGCGGCAGACAGAACTTCTTTTAACACGACCGGTTCTTTCGGTTGGGTTACAGGTGATGCCAACTTTCCGGCTAAAATGTCATCCATATACTGACTCATGAATTCTTTTCCCGACATTATCATTCTGGCTCGTCTGTCATCCTTATCAGTAATACCCACTGTTTCTTCAATCGCAACGATCATCTCAGAAGGGTCACCAAGCATTTCATCTGAAGTAATCATCCCAACAGTAGATCCGTGCTGAGGCAAAGGATTGTTATCCACATTTGGGGCATGCCCTCTCCTTCTCTTTAATACTATCTCTCCATCGTCAATCATATCTTGAATCTTGTGCTTCAAAACCCAACAGTTAGTTGTGGAGTGCCCACGACCTCTCGAATGGTAAGCACAGACAGCTTGATGATCATAGTCGTGGGGTAATCCGTTAGGATTAGTTTTCTGAGGTATGGTACCAATTTTGCCTGCTACTCTCAATTGGTCATATATCTGATCCAAATGACGACCAAGGGGAGTGAAGGCTCTAGGCCGTCTCTGTGGAGGGTTGGCTGGACCGATCATATTTGGAGGCTGATTGGGTGGGGTATAATTGTTAGGGTAAATAGGTCTTGAGCGGTTCGGTATAGGTGGGCAAAAGTTATTTTGTGTGGGTTGAGGGTTTTGAAACATGGGTTGAGTATTTGGGTAAAGTGATTGGGCATTTGCTGGTTGGGTTTGGGTGTTAAAAACAGGTTGAAGGTACTGGGGATAAGCAGGTGATGGGTGTGCCAACTGAGGGAATAGTGGGTATTGAGAATGATAATTTGGCTTATTTTGGAACCTGGAGTTGAAATTTGGGCATTGGTTTATCACAAGAGATATTTCCTCTTCTCTTTTCTCAGGCTTTTTCCCAATTGCTTTCTTCAAACTGTTACCATTTTGTAACGATTCAACTTGCAACTTTATAGCAGTCATGTCTACTACCTTTCCCTTCTTTACACCTCTCTCAATAGCTTCTGCCTACTCAATAACCTGGGCGAAGGTCTTTCCAATTGAGTCTAGATGGCCTGGTAGTAAGGCGAGTCTTGAGTATCGATAAATAATTTTACCATTTCGTTCTCATCAATTGGCGGATTTATTTTAGCTGCCACACTCCGCCAACGCTGCCCATAACTTACATAACTTTCTGAAGGCTTTTCTTCAATTCTACCAGCGAAAATCTATCTGGCATCAGATCACAGTTGAACTCATATTGTTTGATAAATGCTCTTGAGAGGTTGGTCCAGTTTCGGATCTTTGAAAAATCCAACTTCAAATACCATTCCAAGGCATCCTTCTCCAAGCTCTCTCCAAATAGCCTCATTGGCAGTTTCTCATCCCCGGGTCGGTTTGTCCAACTTGTTGCAAACATCTTAAGGTGCACCACGGGGTCACCAGCACCGTTGTATTTAGAAAATTTTGGCACCTTGAATTTTGGAGGCAGTTGAGTATCAGGGAACATACAGAAATCATCATAACTCAAACCACCGTATCGATTCAATCCTTGGCTTTCTTTGATGAAATCATCAAATCTTTCCAATCTTTGCAACAGACCTTTTTCTGTCATGCCTGGATTCTCATCCCTATTATCAAACTCCACATCCACTCCTATTTGATACTCCGGGTCTAACACGAATTGATGTGTGTTGAGGGTTGGTGGTGGTTGAGTGTTCAGAGGGAAATGGTTGGCTTGTTGGGAGTATTGGGGTTGGTTCAGAGTATTTTGCGTGTGTCTAGGATTGGGTGGGATTGGAACGGTCATTTGAGGGTTTTGAGTGTTTAGGGGTGGAGGAGGCATTTGTATATTTTGGGTATTGAGGAGTGGGGTTTGTACTGGAACAGCTGAGACATTGTTGTTTGCATTTGGGGCATTTCTGCTCACATCATATTAGGATTGTGGAAGTTCTCGAGTGGCGGGTGCAATGGAAGTAGAGCCATTGTTGTTCATGTTACTGATGAAGTGGGCAATGATTTAGCTATGAGAAGACACTTCATGAGTCATATTATTCATCTTGGCCAACATCTCATCCATCTGAGCCCTTAACGCTGTTAATTCTAAGGATTGATTTCCAGCAGGTCCCTCGGATGATTAGTGGGAGCACTCATGTTTATATGTAGCTGTCTAGTACGGGACCGCGTACGAATGGGACTTTGATGAAAAGAAGCTATATTTTATAAGTACCTGAAATGTACACCGGAAAGAAAGAAGGTTTAGTCGCCCTATCGTCATTGTCGCTGTCAATTTTATTATTACAAAGAAAAAGAAAAGGACTAAAGTTAGTAAGTATATAAATAATTCGGATGCATGTCCTAAGGGGTGCCCTTATTGTGCCAAGGGTAGGCCTAGTATCGGATGCAATTTTTTAGGGTGAGACCCTCCTTCAGCATTTGAGTGAGAAAAATTTCAGCTTGGTAATTCAGTCAACGTTCCTAGCACTTGAACATTAAAAGAAAATATTCTACTAGTTTTATAGCCGATCAGATACAGTGAAGCAAAATAGTACATCATTCTGTCAACTCTCCTACACAATCTAAAACTCTCTTCAATTGGTCCTCTAAGCGCTGAGCTTTGTTATGATCTAGCTCCCAAGAGTATCTATTCATCGTGTGATTGATGTCGTCTTTCAGCTTCAAGCATTTCCTTTTCTTCTCTCGCAGCTCTTGTTTGGCTTCCATGTAAAGTTGTTTAACAAACTCATATACCTTCTTATACTTTTCAGAATTCTACTTTGCTTGTATTAATTCACGATCTTTGGTCTCTAACAAGGCTCTCAAACGAACAATTTCTTCAACGGGGTCAATGACGGTTTGTTCCTTTAGATAGCTCTGATTCTCAAGCCACTCATCATATTGCGGAGTAGGTCGCAGGGGTATTCTTGTTCTTCATATCGAACAGGAAATCTCGATCTGTACATTGACTTTCCCATACTTTCACAAGTTCTGATCTTCTAGGGATATCGTTAGGACAAATACCCTTGTCAAAAATGATAAGAAAATTCGCCAAGTCAGGTGTCGGTGGTAACCCTTGTATATGCCCTATCTATCGAAGAAACCTTTTTAGAGTGTAAGCCGCGATGCCTTGAGTTCCCAATAAAGGCATGAAGTCAGCCAACTTGGTGCGGAGAGTTGGTTTGATACAATCCGTCCAGTCCAAAACCCACCGAATCTTTTGATCCGGTATTACCATCAGAAAATCCAGACATTCTAAAGCTGTTCTCATCGGGCTATTTCCCTCAACCCTTTTGTGATGCGTGACTATCCAATTATATCCAATCAATGGCAAACTGTTAGGAATAGTCGAGTGACTCTTGAAGTGTTCCATGGCCCAAATGTGCAAGATCCTGTTGGATGAATGAAAGAAATTGGTTCTCATTTGGCAATTGGTGCAGGTAGTGAATATATCGGCTAACACAGTTGGCACTATAGAAGTTCTTTGACCTCTGATTCCAGAGAAAAGATCGGACATGAGCTTAGTTATCTTAAAACTGATTTTCTTGTCTTCTCTTGGAAATAAGTAAGTCCCTGCCATGACAAACCCATACACCCAAAGTCTCTTATGTGCCCGTGCTGTCTTGGATGCAAGCGTGAAATCCCCTGAATACTTCTTAAACTCGTCCTTATCTGCAAACCTATCAAACAAGAATTTCACACTTATACTCTGATCGGAACCTTGTAGTGCAGACTCCTTCAATCCAGCGAAATGGCAGAACTCAGCTTTTCCGAAAACAAATGGAAAGATCACGGTCGTCCGTTCTACTGGCAAATTAAGTAGGCCGGCTACCTCTTCAACTGTAATGGTCAATTCCTTATCTCTAATCCTAAATGCTAAACAATCAGGGTCCCACAGATGAATCAGAGCTTCCACCAAACATCCGTTTGTCTCTATTTCCTTAAAGTCACCAATGGGTCTTAAGAATGCTGCTACTTGGTTGATCTCACTAGGCAGGAGGAGCCCCGGCCACTTCCGGACTTCGGGCAGGACTGTTAGCATTTGCTTGATGCGTCGTGGGCTATTCATTCTAGTGCAAAAATATGACTTTATCAGATCACCTTACCTAGGGTCTCACCCACCAGAATTTACTGAAATTTAAATGTGCAATGTCTTTTCAGGATTACGTACCCGAGACAAAAGGATGGCTTTCCTATCATGAGATTCTCGAAATGGCATTCCCTTTAAAGTTTATGCATGATGCCATTTTATTAAAGCAAGTTAAAAATATGCAAAAATGCCAAATTTAAGAAATATCCTAAAGATTTTTTTTTTATAACATGAGACGGGAGGGCGGGGGATACGACAAAAATGACGTGTTGATTTTTTGAAAAAAGATGAATGCAAGCTGTACAAAAAATTGACCACTCGCGTGCACTTATTGACTCCGAGTAAAATTGACAAATACGATAAGGAGGAATAAATCTTTGAAAAGAACCTAAAAAACTACTGTTTTTATTCAATAATATTAAGAACGAAAATTGAGTTTTCAAGACTCTTTTTTTTTCACAATGATCGATCCCTTGGATATTTGTAACAAAAATGCAATTTGTGAAAAATTTATAAAATTTCACTTTCATCTTTTTCGAATGAATTAACTATGAAAACAAAATTTAAACGTGTCAAACGGGGGTTGGCTTCCTATGAGAGCACCATGCCATGGCTCTTTTTCTATGGTTGTGAATGCAATCAAAATAAGAAAGAAATTGTGTTAGTTCATTTAACTAAAATATCACATAACACAGTTGATACAGCGAAAAAAAACAGTAAACAATATGATAGAAAAAATAAAGGGGGTAGATTCCCTCCTCTCATGCCGGGTGTACCTGATATGGTAAGGCCGACTCTATCCTAGGATTTATTTATACATGGATGCATGAGGTTGGTCTCACTAATGCATCTAGATTCAATTAAGGCTTTGGTTCTCGAATCTTCAGACTGAGGGATCCAAAAGTAACAATTCTGTCAATTCCAAGGATCCCGGGTCGGTAGTTCGAGTGATTCCCTAGACACTGCTACGCGTACGTCGGGCCACGGCCACATGTCCAAGCAAATCAATTTTTAAAACCCAAATTTCTAGACTTGTGGACTCAAGCCGAGAGTTTGGGTGATCTCCTAGACAATGTTACGTGCACGTCGTGCCACGATCACACGTTTAAGTGGATTGATCCTAATTCCTAAAGGGATGGGTGGGTGACAACCACCAAAGAAAAGAAAAAGGGTAAAAATAAATCGTATGCACGTATGAAGTGCTCCTTATGAGAGGAAGGAATGTAATATTAACACGCGTGGGCTCTAAGGGTGATTGACCCCCTCCCAAATGCAAGCGCGGTCGAATAAAGCAATAACAAGTAAATAAATCATACATACGTCACATAAGTGGCCGAGAGACGGGAAGCGTGTGAGATGCAAAAGAAAACCTAAAAATCGAAAAAGAAAAATGCAATCCTAACATCCAAATGTGATAAAAATGAAAGGGTTAGAAAAGGAAGAAATGACTAAACCTAGTGCTCGGACTCACTAGTGATCCCCAGTGGAGTCGCCAGCTGTCGTGCCCCATTTTTCGAAGGAAAGTGAGTGAAGTCGGGAAAAAGGAAAAGGATTAAATGTGGGTGTGTTTATTTATTGGAAAAGGAGTGCAAATTTTTGTAAAATGATTTTTAGAAAATACTTTATAAAAAATAGTTTGACAAAAAGATATGATTTTTTAGAAAATTGCTTTACTTTAAAAAAACAAAAAAAAATTGCCTAAAATGGGAATTTGAAAATGCGATGATTTTTGGGCCCGAAAATAGAGTCTAAAAAGGGTTTTTAGTAAAAAGGGAGTCGCCACTTAGTATTGAGTTTTGGTGTACCAAGTCACCAAAAAATATTTTGTAAAAGGTAAAAAAATCGAGAATGATTTATTTAGAAAAATGATTTGAGAAAAATGTAAGAAAAGCGATAAAAACCCTTTTAGACAACTCCAGGTCTTTGAAAACAAGAGAAAAGGTCCGGGAGTCACAGTTGAAGAAAGGGAAGGCAAAGGTTCGCGCCTAAGGCACCCTTTCAACCTAGCCGAAACTAGTTGCGAGGTTTAGTCTAAATTTTCCTAATATAACTCTAAGATTTTATCACATTTGGATGCAACTATATGAATGCAAATATAGTCCTAAAAAATGGGTATCGTTAAGGGACAAAATATTCCATTGAGGTTTGGTCAAGATATTCGCATTGATTGCGAAATCCGAGTCTAGACTTCGATGGAGTCACGAGTGTAGATGCAAAATGGAATGCAAAAGCAAAGGAAAATAGTAATATAGATAGTAAGTGAATAAAGAAAGTGGGGATGCAAACATAACGGGTATGGGGGACTAATAGACTCGTGACTAACTATTCCTGCTCACGGAGGGGGGAACGACATGTACACCATCGCTTCCCACGTGAGTAGATGACTATTTCTAGTCAAATCACACAAATGACCTAAGATTCTATGTGTGGTGGAATCTAAATGTTATGCACTAAACATATATTTAAAATAGATAATAAGAGATAAAGTATATATAAAAATCATACAAAATGGAAAAGGCCTAAAAAAATGTGTGAAATGGCATGAAATGCGCACGCGAGAAATGATTCTAATATTAAAATGACCTAAAAGTATAGAATTGGACTAGCCTATTTTTCTATAAATTCTCCGCTAGCGTTAGACTAGCGAAGAAACCGGAATTAACCACAACTAGCATTGGACTAGTGTGGCGACGATATACATATATTATGATAAGACAAGTAAATAACTAAATAAAAAAAACATAGATTAAAAAACAATAATCACATAAAATCACATAATAGCACGTAGGAGCACATAGCACACGAGCATGATATTCTAGATGCAAAGTCCTAAAGAAAGCGAATAAAAACACATAAGCACATAGCACACAAATGCCCTAACTATTACACCGGAGAAGCTTAATTATAATCTAGAAATAAAAAAAATAAAATAAAAAATAAAAGATAACATATCTCACCTATCTATTACATTTTCTAACTAAAATACAAAGGTTTTTGTCAACTAGATGAAAATATAAACTATCTATTACATTAACTATCTAATTATAGAAATTTTGCTAAATAGAATATTACCTATCTATTACATTTCTTTGAATAATCAAAAATTAAATTCAAGTAAATAATAATATGACATAAATAAATACTCACACATGAATAATAATTATAAGCATAAAGAGATACATAAAGAAAACATATAGAAAAACACATAAGAGCACGTAAGAGCACATAAAGAAAAATAAAAGGGTAATAGAAGTACCTCCCATTCGTAAACCCGGTACAAATTGCTAAGAAAATCAACAAAAATATCAAGGTACCACTATTTAAAGTATAAAATATGAAATACTTAAAATTGGGGATAAAATGTCAATTTCGAGCAAATTAGGGGCTTAGAATAAAATTCCAACAAGTATCTAGGGCTTAAAACTAATATTTCAGCAAGTTTAGGGACTTAAACTAAAATTCCAGCAAGTATAGTGAACTAAATAAAATTCCAGCAAGGTTGGGAGGACAAAAAATAAGATTCCAGCAAGTATAATGACTTAAATAAAATTCCAGCAAGGTTGGGGGACACAAAAATAAAATTCCAGCAATAGTAGGAACCAAATTACAAAGATTTTAGCAACTTTCAAGGGTTAAAATACAATTCCAGCAAACTTGGGAGTAAAATTACAATTTCCAGAAATATTGGAGGGTAAAAAGGTAATTTTTAGAAAAATATAGGGGTCAAAAATGTAATTTTACATAAATATAGGGGTCAAAAATGTAATTGCCGAAAGGTATAGTGGTCAAAATGAAAATTAAAAAAACATAGGGGCCAAAATTATAATTATATAAAAGTCAGGGGAACCTAAATGCAATTAATTGGAACCTAATTGAAAAGAAAATGAAATTATGGGGGTCAATATATAAAAAATAGAAACTTAAATGCACAAATCAGAAATGCTCAGGGCCACAGTGACATTAATAAAAGTATAACGACTATAAAATAAATACCTATTATTAATTAAAATCAAATTAGAAAACAAAACCAACCAAAACGACGTAGTTTTGAGTGAAACTACGTCAAAACGACGTAGTTTCACTAAAACTTTCCTTTTATTTTTATTTTTATTTTTTTTTTACCCGTTTTTCTTTTCTCTCTTTTTTTTTCTTTTTCTTTCTTTTTCTTCTTTCTTTCTTTCTTCTTCTCTTTTTCTCTCTTTTCTTTTCTTCTTTCTTCCCTGCTTCTCTCTTCCCAAAACCTCGGTCTCTCTCTCGATCTCACTTTCTCTCTCTCTCTCTCTTCTCCATCCGGTTCTCTCTCCTCGCCGATCAGTCTCTCTCTCTCTCTCTCGGTTTCTCCGTCCGGTTCTCTCTCTCTCTCTCTCTCTCTCTTTCTCTCTCTCTCTCCTCACCGGATTCCTCTTTCCGACTGGCTATCTCTCTCGGTTTCTTCTTTTTTTTTTATTTCACTTCTTTCCTTTCTGTTTCTTCTTTCCCTAAAACTCTCAAAGATTTCCTCTTAACCCTCAATTTCGAATTCTAAATTTAAACTGCCAAATCTCTAATTAATAACCAAAAACTAAAATCCACCATCTCTTTATTCAGATTAGTTGACAAAGCAAACTAAATAAATATCTAATGAACAAGGGAAGCTAGGCTTACTTGGTTCTGGCGAAGTGAAGGCAGAGGCGATTGGAGATTGGCAGTGGTGGCTTCCGGCGAGCTGAATGGTGGTGCGGCTGCGGAGGAGCTTCGGCTCTCCAGTTGATGGAATGGCTCGGTCGCAGGCTGTAGGCTTACTTCTTCTTTTTTTTTTTTTTTTTTTTTGTGCAAGGGTATGTGATATG
Source organism: Mitragyna speciosa (assembly GCA_024721245.1). Taxonomy (NCBI): domain Eukaryota; kingdom Viridiplantae; phylum Streptophyta; class Magnoliopsida; order Gentianales; family Rubiaceae; genus Mitragyna; species Mitragyna speciosa. The sequence continues at coordinate 12,872,616 of CM045571.1, forward strand.
TTTATGTGTAACTGTGCGTGTGTGTGCCTGTGAATTGTTTGAGAGCGTTTTTGTTGTGCAGGTGTGTGTTTGTTTGTGACAAGTGTGTGCAATTGTGTGAGTGAACTGGTGTGTGCGTGTGTGAACTGGTGTGTTGTGTGGGATTGGATTGTATGTGCGTGAGTGGATGTGTATCTGGCTTTGTATGTTGTATTGTGTGTGCGTGCAGGTGTGCTGTGTGTAATGTGGATGGCTGTGTTTTGCAGGTGTAGTGCGTGAATGTGCAAGTGCGTGTGTGTATTCAGGGGTGTGTAGTGGGTGAGTGTTTGTGTGTGTGAATTGAGAGCCGAGAGAAGTGAAGAATGGTGCCTATGAGTTGTGTCTGGAAATGGGATGTATGCCTGGTATGTATGTGAGCTGGTGTGTGTTTTGTGTGTACCAGTGTGTTGTGGAGTGTTTGTGTGTGTGAATTGAGCCGAGAGAAGTGAAGAATGGTGCCTGTGAGTTGTGAGTATGTTATGCGTGTGAAGTGTGTGTGCTTGAATGTGTTGTGTGTTATGTGTAAATGTGCAGGTATGGCAATTTTTTCTATACTTTATGTTTCAATTAGCGATTCTAGGGGTGAAACGGTAATTTCAACATATAAATGTCTTTATCACCCCTTTTTGGACGTATTTTTATGCTTTAAGTATTTTTCTAATTTTTAAAAATTTTTAAGGGTCATTTAATATTTATTTAGAATTTTTGGTTTTTAACATTGCATTTTTCAATATGAGATCATAATTTTTTCAGGTAAAAAATGTTTTCGTATGCATTTTACTTGTTTATACATTTTTTATAAAAATTTCGTCTTTTTTTTAAGAATCAAGGGAAAATCCGAAAACCAAATATTTAAATTTGTTTCTGATAAGGTTTTCAAATAAAGTTCTTTTTAATAAATTGGAGTAGTTTTTTTTGTTTTTTTTGGGAAACAATCTTAGGGATTAAGAATGAGAAAACTTCCTCAGCAACTTCCTAAAACTTATCCGACAATTCAAAAAAAAAAAAAAGAAAAATTCCTAAACCTTATCTAATAACACCTTTTTTTTGTTTGGGCAAAACCCCGTACACGGGGGAAGAATCCACCCCTATATTTTATTAATTAAATTAAAAAGGAGGGGGACCAAACCTAACCCCCAAAGTACATAAAATCAAGTGAAAAATAAATTAGGAGTAATTACTCCCTTTACATTATCAAATGAAAAACTTAAACTTTACGAAATCTAAAAGATGAAAAACACAACTGATCAATTTGGACCGCTCCCCTCACCTCCTTTGGTAACAAGTTGAAACTAGGCAAAACTTGATCTTGATTATTGATAAGCCCCTCATTAGCCAAGAAATCTGCTAGTTGGTTAGCCTGCTTGTAACAATGAGAAATGACAATAATATGATCCCTCAGCATATTAAATTGTTCATACAAATATATCAAGTACCACGGACAAGCAAACTCATTCTTGAGAATCCTAACCAATGTAAGAAAATCTAATTCAACTTGAAACTTTAAAAAGCCATGCTTCAGGCACAATTTCATCCCGTGCACCACTGCTTTAAACTCTGCTTCAAGACTTGTGCCCATACCCAAAAAACACGTGAATCCTAGCATTATTTTTCCATTGCAGTCTCTTAGAATACCTCCTCCACCACGCATCCCTGGGTTGCCCTTAGAACAAGCATCAGTATTTAGCTTAAAAAATTCACCTAGAGCATACCATTTAGTCTGAGTAACCACGACCTCCTTTCTCTTGTTGCTCAAAACTGATACAAACTCAGGCCAAGAAAGTTGTTTATAATCAATCTAAAATTTCATCCACATCCCAACCTTAATATCAGACAAAATATGAGCAGCTATAACTTCCCAAGAAAGAACTTTTGCACCGTACATTCACTCATTCCTTGCGTTCCACAAATGCCACAAAACAAAAACTGGAGTAATATGCATTAAGAAGGATATAAAATGATTTGATGACTGAAAAGTCCACCACCTAATAAAAAAAGAACGTATTCCAGATTATGTAAATTGTAAATCAAGTGGCATACTAAAAAAACTTTCATATAGAAACAAGGTATTTTCCCTAACCCAAAAATATGATCCTACAGTTTCCAAAGCCTTTGATTGACAACAGAAACTACCAAGACGAGCCTTGGAAACCAAAACCCTGAATAACTCCCCAAACAGGCAACCTATTATGCATAAGTCTCAACATAAAAATAGGACACTTTTATTGGAATGTAAGGACTCCATATCTGCTTATAGAGAAAGGTAGGGGACTTACAGGATCTCACACAATTATAAGCTGATTTTAATGAAAAGTTTCCTAGACGAAGTTAAAGTCCATACCAATCTAGATCCATTAAGCCAAGTAATATTATTTTCAGCAATGCTACGAACCTCCAACATTCGCTTCCAGACATTAGAATCTGTTTGAGCCCTTTGCACTTGTGTTGGCTGAAGTGAGGTGCAATATTTAGCAAACATAAATTGTGACCATAGAGACTATTGTTCTCTAAACGTCCATCACAATTTAACTGAAAATGCCTTAACTACATCCTCCACAGATCTTACCCCAAGACCCCCTTCATCTCTAGGATAGCATAATTGCTGCCATTTGAACCAATGAAACTTATGACCATCTACATCTGCTCCCCTAAGAAAATTGCTAAACAATCTCTCCAATTCCCAAATTACTCCCTTTGGTGGACCTACAACTAACAAAATATATAACGGAATAGAAGAAAGTACATATTTAATGAGAATGAGCCTACCACCCATAGATAAAAAACGATTCTGCCATCTGAAAATCTTTTGAGAGATAACATTGATGAAAGTCTCAAAATGTACCTTCTTATGCCTTCCCAAAATTAAGGGCATCCCAAGTATCGAATAGGAAAAGATCTACCCGAAAATCCAGTTTCTTGAGCTATAATGGCTTTCCTAGATATTGAAGTTTTAGGATGATAGAGAAAGCCACTCTTACTGGCATTAATTTTTTGGCCAAAAGCAAATTCATATGATCTTAGCACCTTCATAACCCTCTTCAAAGATCTCCTTGAGGCACTTGAAAAAATTATAATATCATCAGCAAAGGCAAGATGAGTAATAGTTTGACACGGACGGGGAACTGCAAATGGAGTAAAATGTCTACAAGAAAGCAGTAAGTTAAAAGCTCTAGATAAGCCCTCAGTTGTAATCACAAACAAGGCTGGTGAAATGGGATCTTCCTGTCGCAAGCCTCTTGAGGATCGAAAGAAACCCTTGGGAACCCCATTAACAATGATAGAAAACCAACAATTAGCAATCAACCTTCAAACCATATATATCCATCTTTCACCAAACCCAAGGCACGCAGTATATCAACAAATAAGGCCAAGAAACCCTGTCATAAGCTTTCATCATATCCAGCTTAAGAATAACATTGCCCCCTCTATTTTTCCTTTCATGTCATCAACGAGCTCTTGTGCAAGTAGAAAGTTATCTGAAATGGATCTACCTCTCACAAAACCACTTTGCTGGGAGAAGATAATGCAAGGAAGAATGCATTCCAATCTATTTGTCAATGACTTTGATATAATTTTATTAATAAAATTACACAAACTTATTGGACGAAATTGTGAAAAATCTTGGGGGGCAACTATCTTTGGGAGAAGAACAATAGAAGTGGCAGGCAATGAGACTTCTATGTAATTCATGCCCACAAAAAAAATTTTAAGACAACATTATACACATCCTTCGCAATAATATCCCAAGATTTAATAAAAAATTTATCTATAAACCCATCCGGCCCAGTAGCACTCTCTTCATCCATAGAGAAAACCACATGTCTCACTTCTTCCTTTGAGGGAAATTTCTCTAACAAATCAACATCATCATCATCTAAAAGTTTTGGAATATGCTCCCAACTTTCCTCACCAATAGTATGCTCATGTGAGAATAGCTCCAAAGAGTAACTACACGCCTCTTTTGTAATTTCCTCCTCTTTAGAAATCCACTGTTCAACTGCATTTTTAATACGATGTATGGCTGCCTTTGATCTCCTTTTAGCCACTACGGAATGAAAGAATTTGGAGTTTCTATTGCCTTCTTTCATCCATTTTATTCTAGCTTTCTGTCTCCAGAAATTTTCTTCCACACATAAAGCTTGGCTCAAATCTGTCTGCACCTTTTGCATGTCATCTAGCACATGTTCTGAACCAGATTCATCATACAGCTTCTCAGCCACAGTTGAATAGAAGGTAGTCTATCTCTATTTACTTTTGGTTCGCAAATTGCCACAACTTGAAGATAAAATATTTTTACTAACCTTTTTAATCTTTTCAAGTTAGGGATTCTCGAGACACCCCTAATATTCCAGAACATAAGATTAATCATTGGATAATATAGAAAAGTATTAGCCAATGATTTAGATTGTGATCTTAGGGTTTGGTCTGAATCAACAACAGCTCGAATACCTTTCTACTTGCTAGGGTTTGGCACCTCCCATTATGCTTGCTATGTTATAGAAGTAGTGGCCAACTGATCCGGCCTCTCTCTGTTGCAAACAGGAATGTTAACCTCTGAACAATCCCCACTCCCAATCTCCACCTGGTGAACATGATTGCTTCTACATGGAGATAAAGTTCCAGCAACTTGCTCAGCTGCCAAAATCAGCTCTTGCATTGGTACATCTAATGAAACATCCCCCTGGATAGCCATTTCATTAAACTCCAAATGCAACGTCATTTGGTTTACGACTGCATTAGAAATTTGTTGATCACATGGTTGGTCCTTCTGTTGGATGACATCCTGATAGTTGTGCTGCATGGCTTGTTGTTGAATCTCATCATTGTGCTTAGCTGGGATCTCCTGCTGAATAACGTCCGTAATTGCCTGCTAGGGAACCTCCTCTTGTTGCAGTTGTTTAGAAATAGCATGTTGACCTTCAGACTCATCAACATTTGTACCTGCTTCCTCTTATGCTGCCTTCTGTTTTGGAACATACTGAATCTTCCCTTTTTTCCTATCCAACTCCTTTTCAGGCTGCCTAGTTTGAAGCATTCAACATTGTGATACACATGCCCCTATCCCATTATCACAATAAAAACAATTTCTCTCACATTTTTTACTAAGACATAATTTTACAATTAAAAAAAAATACACAGGCACACACACAACTCATAGGTTTGATGCACACACATATATATAGTGTGAAGATTGGTGTGTATTTTTGTTGAAATTTGTGATTTTAATATATATATATGTGCATACCTATACATACATATGTGTATATACATATAGGTATATATAGACCTAAAACTTCCTTAGCAACTTCCTAAAACTTATGTGGCAATTCAAACACAAAAAAAAATTCCTAAACCTTATCTAATACCACCTGCTCCTATCCCATTATCACAATAAAACCAATTTCTCTCACATGTTTTTACTAAGACACAATTTTACAATTAAAAAAAAATACATAGGCACACACACACCGCATAGGTCTGATACACACGTACGCACATATATAGTGTGAAGATTGGTGTGTATTTTTGTTGAAATTTGTGATTTTTAATACACACACACACACACACACACACACATATATATATATATTAAAATCACAAGTAAAACAAGCTAGTTTATTATTATAATTTCTTCTAGAATTATATCTTCTAACATGTCTATCTTTATTGAGATATGGCTTCCGTACTTTAGATTTTCTAAGGAAATACTTCTTTTTAGGTCTCCTTGAATATTTATTTTTCTTTTTCTTTTTCTTTTTAATCCTCTCTTCTCTATCATATTTCTATGGTATATAAATTTATTTACAAAAATTATATTCTCCTTTCAATTGTCTTGCTATTTGTACGCATTTCTGTACGCATTTATGTACGTATAATACTTCATACAGGAGATATATATAGAATTTGTACGCATAAAAGGGTAAATATGCATAATAAAAATTCTATTATAGTAGAATGTGTACAAGATGATATATTAGAAATAGATGAATATATGGATGATACAGAATCAATATACAGCATAATATCACTAGAAGATAGAAATTCTGAAGAAGAAGACTATAGTTGATAAGAGTTCCACGGAAGTGATGGTCCAAGACTCTTGAAACCAAGGATGCAACCCAATCTTCTTGACCCCTTCGTAACTTGTCTAAGACCCCAAGAATAACTTGGATTGTTTTGCTTCAAATTCAACAAGATTTGTTGAACTCCCCCTTTAGAGAAATGACCCTTGACCCCTAACCAATAATGTGGAATAGACACCTAGTCGACAATCTCTTTGGACAGATTCAAACCCTCAAAAAGAACCCTAGGCGGAATCTTGAATACTCAACAAGAATTGTCAAGAATGCAAGAGTAGTTCTTTCACCCAAGAACAAAGGGAAACTCAATAATGCTCACACGCACAATTGAAGAGAGAAACGATAGTATTTTGCAATTTTAACGTGTTGAATAGGGTTCACAAGTGAGCCTTATATAGGCACACGGCTAAGTCATAAAATAGAAAACTAAGCTAGCACTAGTTGTACCATAACACAAACTAACAACTAAATGTACAACTTAATTAATTGATCAGCTTAAAAAACAAATCACTTGGGCCATAAAATAACAAACTAAAGCCCACAAATAGGCTAGCAAACAACCATATCCTAGCCGTGTATAATCCTTCATGTGGCTTCAAGTTCGTGGGCCTCAATCTTGTTCAACTCAAGTCCAAAACATGCAAACAGCCTTGTAGGTTCTTGTTTCATCCAAGTAGGTTCATTTTCATGTAATTCCATGATCAAATCTTGCAAAGCTTGTTTTAACCTTTTAGCTCTCAACTTAGTCATTGGACCTCCCATGTCTTGGAATAGGCTCTTTGCAACAACACTATGATCAGACTCCCTTGAACTTGAACACGAGTATTGATGTCTTCATCATTCCCTCTTTCCTCGAGAAGATTCGCCTTCGAATCCCCTACATCATACAAAGAAAGATCAGCCACATTAAAGGTTGCACTAACATTACCATACTCACTTGGCAAATCTATCATGTAAGCATTGTTCCCAATTCGTTCAAGGACTTGAAATGAACCATCTCCTTTTGGACTCAGTTTGGACTTGCGTTGTTGAGGAAAACGTTCCTTCTTTAAGTTCACTCAAACCCAATCTCTAGGCTCAAAGTGAACTTGTACTCTTCCACAGTTTGCTTGTTTTGCAAATTGCTCATACTTCTTCTCCATGTTAGCCCGAACCTTGACATGCAAATTTTTCACAAAGTCAGCCTTCCTTTTGCCATCCATGTCAACGTGTTCACTAGAAAGCAAAGACAAAATATCCAAAGGTGTTAGGGAGTTCCATAAACAATTTCAAATGGAGAATAAGAAGTAGAAGAATGGATAGTGCGATTTTAAGCAAACTCTATGTGTAGCAAACACTTCTTCTAATTTTTGAAATTATGTTAGATGATTGCTCATAGCAATGTAGTGAGTGTACGGTTGACTACTTCAATTTGTCCATCCGTTTGAGGGTGAGCAACTATAGAAAACAGCAACTTTGTTCCCAACTTACTCCAAAGAGTACGCCAAAAGTGACTTAGGAACTTGACATCATGATCACTCACAATTGTCTTTGGTAAACCATACAAACGAACAACCTTTTTTAAAAACAAATCTGCAATATGAGTTGCATCGTTAGTTTTAATACAAGCAATAAAGTGTGCTATTTTACTAAAACGATCAACTACAACAAAAATACTATCTTTGTCACTTAGAGAACGTGGAAGACTAACACAAAGTCCATAGAAATGTCAGTCCACGGAACATTAGGAATAGGCAATGAACTATAAAACTCATGAGGTATAACCTTGGATTTAGCTTTCCTATAAGTTATACACTTAGCACAGAAAGTTTGCACATCACGTCTCATATAAGGCCAATAAAAGTGTTCTTACAAAATGTCTAAAGTCTTAACAACACCATAATGCCCCATAAGACCCCCTTCATGAGTTTCACTAATCAGCACATCACGCACAGAACAGAAGGGAATACACAACCTATCCTTCCTAAACAAATAACCTCAGTGCAAATAAAACTCTCTATGTACACGCCCCAAATGTAGAGATTGATTCATGCAAATATGTCAAATATCACCAAAGTCACGATCCCCCACATAAGCATGCTTCAAGTACTCAAAACTAAGTAATTTAGTATGCAAAGAAGTAAGAAGAGTGTATCTACAAGATAGTGCATCAATCACAACATTCTCCTTACCTTGCTTATACTTAATCACATATGGAAAGGTTTCAATGAACTCGAGCCACTTAGCATGTCTCTTGTTCAACTTATCTTGAGACTTGAAAATTTTCAAACTTTCATGGTCAGAATGTATGATAAACTCTTTTGGCCACAAATAATGTTGCCAAGTTTGAAGAGTTTGAACCAAAGCATAAAGTTCTTTGTCGTATGTAGGATAACTCAAGCTCGCCCCTTGAAACTTCTCATTAAAGTAGGCAATTGGCTTAGAATCCTGCATCAAAACAGCCCCTATACCAATTCCACTAGCATTACATTCAATTTAAAAACCTTGTCAAAGTTAGGCAAACTAAGCAAAGGAGCATTGGTGAGTTTATCCTTTAATAATCTAAAAGCATCTTCATGCATTTTCTCTCATTTAAAAATTACATTCTTTTTAACAAGTTCATTTAAAGGTGCAGCAATTGAACAAAAATCACGCACAAATCTTCTATAAAAACTTGCTAAATCATGAAAAGATCTTACCTCATTGGCATTAGTAGGGGTCGGCCACTCCCTAATTGCCTTTATCTTGGTTTCATCTACACTTATTCCATTAGAGCTTATAACAAAACCAAGAAATATAACAGAATCCATGCAAAAAGAACACTTTTTCAGATTAGCAAACAATTGATATTCTTTAAGTATCTCAAAAACAGCACGCAAGTGTTCAACATGTTCTTGCAAGGATTTGCTATATACACAAGAATATCATCAAAGTAAACTACTACAAATTTTCCAATTAAATGACGGAAAACATGATTCATCAACCTCCTAAAAGTACTAGTAGCATTAGTCAAACCAAAAGGCATAACTAACTACTCATAAAGACCAAATTTAGTTTTGAAAGTAGTTTTTCATTCATCACCCTCTTTCATTCGAATTTGATAGTAGCCACTTTTCAAGTTAATTTTTGAAAACAATTGTGAACCATACAATTCATCCAACATATCATCTAACCTAGGTATAGGATGACGATACTTTACCGTGATTTTATTAATGGCTCGACAATGTACGCACATCCTTCAAGAACCGTCCTTCTTAGGTACAAGAATCACAGGCAGAGAACATGGACTAAGGCTCTCATGCACAAAGCCCTTCTCCAATAAATCATCCACTTACCTTTGAATCTCCTTTATTTCCTCAGGGTTAGCTCTATAAGTTGGACGGTTTGAAATGCTTGCTCCAAGTATGAAATCTATTTGATATTCTATCCCTCTCAAAGGTGGTAATCCACTTGGGACATCTTCAGGGAATAAGTCTTGATATGTCTGCAACAAAGAAACAACAATACTAGGAAGAAAAGGGTCAAGCTCATTAGTAGAAAAGTAAACATCTTTATACAAAATGACAAGAAGTTGTTACCTTGCCAACAATGTATTCTTGATCTCACTTTTTCCAGCATAGGCATTCACTTTTCTCTCCTCATCTCTCTCGGCTTCCCCTCTTTTCCCTTTCCCTTTCTTTTTCTCTCCACTAGACCGATTGCTTTCATGATGCACAATCTTCCGGGGAGACTCCAATAAAGACCCCTCAGCCTTGGCTACTTTGGACTCATCACAAGCCTTACACTCCTTTGTAATTCGTGCTTGATCAGCATAGGCCTCCATAAGTATCAATGGTCTCAATATGAATTCCTTTTTCTTCTAAACTAGGCGATAAGTATTTTTATGACCATCATAAATCACACGCCTATCAAACTACCATGGACGACCTAACAAAATATGACATGCATTCATGGGAATAACATCACATAATACCTCATCCACATATCCTCCAATGGCAAAAAATACTAACACTTGCTTGGTTACCTTCACATCCCCAAAATCTATCAACCATTACAAGAAAAATGGCTTTGGATGGCGAACTTAGGTAACTTCAATTTCTCTACAAACAAGGTACAAGCTACATTAGTACAACTACTAGAATCAATAATAACACTGCATACCTTGCCTTGAACCAAGCATCTTGAGTGGAATATATGTTCCCTATGCATCTCTTCTTCCTCCTCCTTTGGTTGGATGCTGAGTGATCTTCTAGTCACTAACACTTCACCACTAGATGGAATGGCATCCTCGGGTCCCCCTTCAACAGAATCATCATCACTAGGTCCTTCAAGTGGAGGCATCTCTTCATCACTTGAATGTTCGCTCTCCACCTCCCCATTGCCAAGAATGATCACATTCCTTTTCGTTGGATATTGAGAGGAAATATGACCATATCCTTGACACTTGAAACAACTAACATCTCTTTGTCTAGAAGAAGTCTCATTCTTACCATTTTTTGGCAGCTTGGATATGGAGCTCTCACTCTTGGGTCTATTACTTGCTAAACTCGTAGCTCCTCTTTGCTATGGCTCATTAGTTTTTGATGGTGTTCGAGCAGCCCCCCTATCACGTTCTTGGATAGCCCCTCTATCTCATGAATCCCTCCAAGCTGGCTGGGTTGAGGCTGAAGCAATGGGCCTTGGCTTTGATGCCTTGAGTTGCTTCTCTACCTTGATTGCCATGTCAACCAAATCTCCTATGTCAAGGTAATATTGTAACTCCACACGTTGCCTAATATTAGTGTTGAGACCACCCATAAACCTTGCCATTAGTGCCTCTCCTTCTTCTTCTAAGTTGGCCCTCATCATCAAAATCTCCATCTCCTTGAAATAATCATCCACGGGCATGGTACCTTGCCTCAATGTTTGAAGTTTCCAGTGGAGTTCACGTGTGTAGTAGCTCAGAATATACCTCTTTTGCATGAGCCTTTTCATCTCATTCCATGTGTTCATGGGTGCTTCGCCAAATCTAGCACTGTCCTTGTGAAGTTTGTCCCACCAAACACTCGTATAATCTGTAAACTCAATCGCAGCAAGTTGTACTTTCTCCCCCTCTGAGTAATTGTGGCAATTGAAGATCCCCTCTACTTTGCGTTCCCACTCAATGTAAGCCTCAGGATCGAGCTTTCTTTGGAATGATGGAATCTTCATTTTGATGCTTCGAAGGTTGTCATCTTGACGGTTTGCTACCCTCCTTCCTCTCCTTGTACCTATTTCTTCAAAATCATACTCGGCTCCCAATTCATCTTCATAAGTAGGGTTTCGGGTCACCCTTGTGTGAGAGGAAGTACCACGGGCTCCCAAATTTCCAGACAACTCCTCACGACCCTTGTCACATTGTCAAAGTTGTCCATCCTTAAAGACACTTGTTGAAGTTGTGCCATGATGGTCTGAAAATTTTCATTGTTCTTCCTTTGTGTGTCTTGCATAGCCTTTATGAACAGCTTAAACTCATTATCCTCCATAGCTTTTCCTTCACTTATGGTGTTCTCAACAACCTGCAAAATCGTTAGTAACACAAGAAAAGAACAATGGATCAAGATAAAACCTCACTCACTCCCTTACGTGTATCCCTCGTCACTCGTGTATCACACCAATTAACTTTAGCTTTTACCCGATGATGAGCTCACACCTTAGCCTTTTACCACTCCTTGAGTGTACCTTGTATGCCCTTGAATGAGAACCTACTCAATTGATCCTTGGTACGAACCCAAGTAAGTATTCAAGATGAGTAGTAATGAAAATGGAAGCTTAGGGTAAGATTTAAACCACTAGAATTCAAGAAACCAAGACTCAAGGAATTTCATATTTAATAAGCACATTTGACACCCCTAGTGTGTGATTTTCTTGATGAAAATCTTGATTTTCAAATGCCCTTTGATAGTTTAATGTACTTATGCAAAAACAGAAAATACGAGTTTTCCTAGTTGTAGTGGGATTTGGTGAGAAACCCTAATCCAAAATGATTCAAGAATCTTGCCAAATTGAAGTGTGAACACTTGAAAACAATTTAGACAACTAAAAACAACAAAAAGTTACCAAAATTGAAGCAAACCAAGGCTGAAACTGCCAAGAGAGCCGTTGGTACGAAATGCACATGCACTAGTTGCCAAAATTGGCTTCTAGTCGTTGGAGCCTTTCTCTATATGGATTTGGTTGTTTTCTCCTCTATATAAGCAACAGACTAGCCCCCAAACTCCTAAATTTGGTCAGTTTAAAGAGAGAAAATTCGTGGCTCAATCCAACAGCTGCAACCAGAAATTTTCCAGCAACCACACAAAGCCAAGATAAACAAGCAAACCCTAGCCTTTCAAGAAAAACTCTACCCGATAGAATAATCCTTCAAGAAACGCTCCAAGAAGCTCAAGAATTGCTCCAAGAACTTCAAAAACAACGTGGAAGAATCCAAGACATAGGTTTACAAACTAGAAGTTCAAGATCTACCCAAGAAACAATTCAAGAACTTGCACAATCCAATCAAGAATCCTCAAGAAATAATTTTCCAGAAATTTAGAAGTTCAAGAACTGAAATTCTTGACCAAGAATTGGTTCAAGAACCTCCGAGAACAACTCAAGAACTTCAAGAAACAACACCAAACAACCAGAATTTTGTGCACACAATTTGGAATTTTTTTCAAGAATTCAAAACAGTCCCACAAATCGCACAAACAGCCCCCAAAACTTCAAGAAGGTTGCACAAACGAGTTGGAAAGTTCAAGAAGCTAATTAGGTATGTACCAAATCCAATTTGGACGTGGAACAAATAGCCACAATGTACTAAAAACTTCAAGAAACTTTCTGGAATTAAGTTTCGTGCTTGGCTTTTTCACTTGCACGCCTCTTTCTTTCTTTTCTTGTATTGCATGGCTTTTCTTTGTGCAAGACTTTTTCTTTTCTTCTCCTTTCTCTTTTTTTTTTTTCCAGAAACCACGACTTAAACTTCAAGAAAATTGTTTCAAGAGATTCTTTAGGCTAAGATTCAATTTTCTCAAAAGTTTTAATACAAGAACTATTTAAACAACAAAGAACGCCCAAAAATAAGTCAAGATTCTAAGCAAACCACACACAAAACCCTAGAATTCTTGATGTATAGATATCAAGAACGACTCTAAAGGTTATGACAAACCCTAAGACACGAAACAATGGGCACCAACACAATTTTTTGAAGACAAGAAACACGAAAAACAAACTGGAAAAAACGGACAGAATAGAAAAACGCAAGAAACAACAACAAGAACAAGAACAAAACTCGACAAACTCCAAGAAACAAAATAAAGAGATATAACCGAATCTTCCAAAGGAAAATTTGGCTTGAAAAACCTAGATTTCAAGATGAACCAATGCTCTGATACCAATTGATAAGAGATCCACGGAAGTGACGATCCAAGACTCTTGAAACCAAGGATGCAACCCAATCTTCTTGACCCCTTCGTAACTTGTCGAAGACCCCAAGAACAACTTGAATTGTTTTGCTTCAAATTCAACAAGATTTGTTGAATTCCCCCTTTAGAGAAATGACCCTAGACCCTTAACCAACAATGTGGAATAGACACCTAGTCGACAATCTCTTTGGACAGATTCAAACTCTCAAGAAGAATCCTAGGCGGAATCTTGAATACTCAACAAGAATTGTCAAGTATAGCAAGAGTAGTTCTTTCACCCAAGAACAAAGGGAAACTCAATAATGCTCACACGCACAATTGAAGAGAGAAACGATATTATTCTGCAATTTTAACGTGTTGAATAGGGTTCACAAGTGAGCCTTATATAGGCACACGGCTAAGTCATAAAACAGAAAACTAAGCTAACACTAGTTGTACTATAACACAAGATAACAACTAAAGGTACAACTTAATTAATTAATTAGCTTAAAAAATAAATAACTTGGGCCATAAAATAACAAGCTAAAGCCCACAAATAGGCTAGCAAACAACCATATCCTAGCCATGTATAATCCTTCATGCGGGTTCAAGTTCTTGGGCCTCAATCTTGTTCAACTCAAGTCCAAAACATACAAACAGCCTTGTAGGTTCTTGTTTCATCCAAGTAACTTCATCTTCATGTAATTCCATGATCAAACATTGCAAAGCTTACTTCAACCTTTTAGCTCTCAACCTAGTCATTGGACCTCCCATGTCTTGGAATGGGCTCTTTGCAGCAACACTATGATCACGACTCCCTTGAACTTGAACACGAGCATCGATGTCTTCATCAATAGTAGTGATGAAGGAGAATTAGCAAGAAATTTATTAGGATCTTCTAAAATACTTAAAGATAGTTATGAATCCAACGTAAATGAATTAGATAAATTAGATAACATGTTAAACAATACTAGCATTTCTTTAATGAATGTAGAAATAGAATGTAATTATAAATGGATACATAAAAGTGGCTCAGATGACCATCTTTGTAAATTTTGTAGTAGATATCCTGAATTACAATATAAATTTAAATGTTTCATATGTAATTCGGAAAGTTGTAAATTTTGTTTAGAAAGTCAAAATATAGAATTACAGTATAGAGAGATAAAAAGTAAAAAGATTTCAGACGATACCCTTGAAAGAAGAATAATAAAAATAGAAAATAGGTAGATGATATAGAAAATATTCTAAGTCACCAATCTAAAAGAAAAGAAAAAGCAGAAGAATTAATACAACACAAGGTAGAATATATAGGAATAGAACAATTACAAGAAATTAATAACTCACAAATAGAATATTTAAGAAAATCCCCTGCGTTAACTAATATCTTAATAAAATGTAAAATCATTTTAGAAAATTGGACATTAGAAATAGAAGGATTTGTTGATACTGGAAGCACCAACACAATCTTAGATAGTAAATTAGTTCCTGAAGAATATCATTATCAGTTACCAACATCACAGTATTTATATGCTGAACAAATAGATGGAAAATTATTCCGTTATACTCAAATTCTAGCAAAACATAAGATAGCATTTATGACCTCAACAGGGTATACACAACCTTTGTCCAGTACACAAATTTTATCAAGAAATTTAAATTTCAGATATGTTGAGCACGGTGGTAAGAAAAGTTATAGCAATTAGTCGTAGCAATTATAGAACAAGTCCTCTAGCTCTTATAAAGAAGTCTTTCATCAATAAAAGCTCTTTTATCATATTTTGTGTTATTGCCTTTAAGTCCTTTTGCTTTCCTTCTCTTAAGCAAAACTTAGGGGAAACGGGAACGGGGAAGGTATAGGTAGAAGAATATCAGTTTAAAAATATTCTTTGAACATAAGTAACTTTAGTAGACCCTTTTGAGGGAGCTAAAGTACCCATTGAGAAAGGCCAAAGAGGTGAAAGGCCGTGTGTTGGGGGAAGAGGTAGAAGGAAGAGTTGAATGAAAAGTTGAATTTGTTCAGCCAAAATACTTCATACAGGTATATCTTTTAAACTCCTATTACCTGAACCTAGTACCGCCAAGTTTATGAATTGTGAATTGCATCCTTTATCTGATTGTTGTGGTTGTATTCATATTACATATCGAAATTCTCTTAAAGAAAGTATAAATCCAACTAGTTTGGCTTTTTTTCTAGTAGAAGAATTATCTATTAAAGAAATTTATGAATAGTTAAATATTGTTGAGGCAAAACTTCAACGAATATTAACTCATAATGAATATATTTATCATATTATTTACAATAATATTCAAATAATCCTGGACATACTGTTTCTGTATTGAATTCAATTTCTATTGTTTTGTATTTATTATCTACATAAATTTTTTGAAATAGCGTTTCAAAAAAGAATCGGTAATTTTCTTCATAATATTCTACCTTGAAATGTTTGAATGCTAAAGTCTTCATTCTATTATGTCGGAGCTGGTATTCTATTGTCTTTGTACATACTTCTTCAGGTTTGATATTTGGTTCTATTTCATAAGGTCTATAATTTAACCCTTTAACCCAAATTCGATAGATTGCCGGGATTAAGTCTTCTTTGTTCCATTCTGGTGGGGCGGTCCGAATATTTACAATTACTACTTGAGCATTATAAAGGACTTCATTTTCTACAGCTGTACATAACTGTCTTCCCAAATAATTGAGCTGTGGCTTAAGGATTGCATCAGTTCCTTCGATAATAATCAATCTGTGAAGAAATCCAAAATCTAATAAAGTCTGGGATGTCACCGTTATATTTTCTTTTCCAGTCCATATTTCGAATGGCTGAAATCTATTGAGATCCACCCTTGCGGTTAATAGATAGTAGTCTAGTAGACATTCGCAAGTGGAGATATCCACTTTTGGTTATTTACAGTTGGGCCTGCATGTTTTAGAATTATTTACAGAAAAGTTTGATTTAATGGTTATTCCCTTATATGGATTAGAGATAAAATTTCTAAGGGCTTTTTGCATGGCTCTGGCTTTTTTAAGGAAATTGATTTTTGCTTTTGAGAAAATAATGTCTCTAATTTTCCAAGGAATGAATTGGAGCATAGTTTGGGGTCTAAAGAAAATTCTAGGTTGAAGGTATTCAAAAGGCCTTTCTATTTCAGATTTTTCTTTTTCAAAAATAATCTCTGGTTCTAGGAGATTCTTCCCTTTGAGCTGAACCAGTTGTGCTTGCAGAGATCCTACCACTTCATTTTGAGAAGTGATATTTTCTACTACTTGCTTTAACTGTTGTGATAATGAACTTATCACCTTGTAATCTTTTATGCTCAAAATCAGTAAATCTCATGCTATATGTACCGTCAGAATTTTTATACATTAGATTTTCATTTGGGATCAAATTACTATTATTTTCTAAATGTCTACTAACATTCTATTCCTCACCTACTAAAATTGTTGGATCTATTTCTAATGGTTTTATCATTTTGATACATCTACTACTCATTGTTTCTATAATTCCTTGTATATTTAGTTTATAATTGGTTGTACTACTATTAGTTATTTTTCCTAAGAATCTAGACTTATTAATACGTTTGCTTATCCGTTAAAGTCTTCATATCCTTTTGTTTGTATACCTAACTCTAGTTGTTCTAAGTCATTTACACTCAATTGAAAGTCTGGAGAACAATAACATATCCCTTTATTTTCACTCATATCTACTTCTATAGATGCTAGAATTGCCTTACCTACATCATTAAATCTTTTATCTAAAAGTAAAAGTAGAGTTTTAGTTCCTAGTTTTCTTCTAGTTAATCCTTTTATTCCTATCACTATTAATCCTATATGAACTAATTTTCTTCCAGAGTGTTTTAGATTATTAATAGTATTTCTGTTAATTAATTTGATATTTAAAGGTTCAATTGTTACTGCCACTTGTTCTTCTCTATTTATTCTAAGCAGCTGTGTAGTAAAATTTAATGGTCCTGTTCTATAGAGTATTCTAGGATTTAATAATGCTATTGGATGTGTATTATAAAGTTCTACATCCCTATTAATATCTATAATGTCTTCTACTGTTTGGCTACTCGTAGATGATCTATGTGCTAAAATTCTATTCATAAAGCCATTATTTTCTATATTTACTCGTTCATTTATTGAGTTGTCTCTAACAGTTCTATTTGTTCTAAGAAACATTATTGTATTTGTAGTACTCATTTTTCTATCTTAAGTGTCCCGAATACTAACGCTCCTGTCTTTTTCTTTGGTTTATGATGAATTTCAGTCTTATCACTTATCTTAATACTCTCTATTTTTCCTATCAGATCGTCCAAATCTTTTTTATATTCTAATTTATTTATTTTACTTTCTAATATATCTAATTGCTGATGTAATAAAATTAATAATCCTATTATTATATTATTTTGCTTAGGATAAGTTTTATCTCCTAAACTTGTACATAAATATCTAGTAAAACCTTTCTGGATCCTGATGATATTTTTGTGAGTTTATGAAAGCTTCTTTATAATACTTATTATCTTCTAAGTTCATTAACTGAGTGAGATATTTCTAATTTCTTTCAACAAGCCTTCTACTTTATTATACTTTGTTCTAATTCTATTGATCTATATTTTATTTCTCTAAGTATATTTTCTTGAGATCTTTCTAGTTGTACTTTGTATAATTTTCTAGTATTCTTTTCTTCTTCTGAATATTTCAAGTTACTAATTATACTATTATTTTGATCTTTTATATATTTTAGATTTTCTACTACCTCACCTAATAACTTATTTTTATTTTTTAAACACTGATATAAAGAATTCCACAAATCCAAATTTTTATGTTGTTGAATTTCTAAATGCTCTGCTAAAGATATAACCAAATCTACAATACTATTAAGTTGTGTATTTTTTGTGTTCAAATGATGTTGAAATAATGCAGGAAAATAACAATAATGCTTAAAATTCTGTATTCTATTAATATATCGGCCTTGATGATGTATTTCTAAATTCAAAAATTCTAACCGTTTAAAACTATCAGTCATATACATATATATATATATATATATATATATATATATACTGTTAGAAGAAATTTGTTAATCCGTAGAATTACAAAGCCCTTAAATTGGTAAAAATTCTAGTTTTCCTAGAATTTAATCTTTCATATCTTTAACTCTTTCTCAAAAAGAAAGAGCCCCTATTAACCCCCTCTCTCACACCCGATTGGAATCAGAGCCAAAGTTACTTTCCTTGAATCAACATTCCAGCTATTTTATGACTGATAGTTTTAAACGGTTAGAATTTTTCAATTTAGAAATACATCATCAAGGCCGATATATTAATAGAATACAGAATTTTAAGCATTTTTTTATTTTCCTACATTATTTCAACATCATTTGCACACAGAAAATACACAACTTAATAGTATTGTAGATTTGGTTATATCTTTAGCAGAGCACTTAGAAATTCAACAACATAAAAATTTGGATTTGTGGAATTCTTTATATCAGTGTTTAAAAAATAAAAATAAGTTATTAGGTGAGGTAGTAGAAAATCTAAAATATATAAAAGATCAAAATAATAGTATAATTAGTAACTTGAAATATTCAGAAGAAGAAAAGAATACTAGAAAATTATATAAAGAACAACTAGAAAGATCTCAAGAAAATATACTTAGAGAAATAAAATATAGATCAATAGAATTAGAACAAAATTATAATAAAATAGAAGGCTTGTTAAAAGAAATTAAAAATATCTCACTCAGTTAATGAACTTAGAAGATAATAAGTATTATAAAGAAGCTTTTCATAAACTTACAAAAATATCATCAGGATCCAGAAGATTTTACTAGATATTTAGGTACAAGTTTAGGAGATAAAACTTATCCTAAGCAAAATAATATAATAATAGGATTATTAATTTTATTACATCAGCGATTAGATATATTAGAAAGTAAAATAAATAAAGTAGAATATGAAAAAGATTTGGACGATCTGATAGGAAAAATAAAGAGTATTAAGATAAGTGATAAGATTGAAATTCATCATAAACTAAAGAAAAAGACAGGAGCATTAGTATCCAGGACACTTAAGATAGAAAAATGAGTACTACAAATACCGTAATATTTCCTGGAACAAGTAGAAATGTTAGAGACAACTCAATAAATGAACGAGTAAATATAGGAAATAATGGCTTTATGAATAGAATTTTAGCACATAGATCATCTACGAGTAGCCAAACATTAGAAGACATTATAGCTGTTAATAGGGATGTAGAACTTTATAATACACATCCAATAGAATTATTAAATCCTAGAATACTCTATAGAACAGAACCATTAAATTTTACTACACAACTGCTTAGAATAATTAGAGAAAAACAAGTGGCAGTAACAACCGAACCTTTAAATATCAAATTAATTAGCAGGAATACTATTAATAATCTAAAACACTCTAGAAGAAAATTAGTTCATATAGGATTAATAGTCATAGGAATAAAAGGAGTAACTAGAAGAAAACTAGGAACTAAAACTCTACTTTTACTTTTAGATAAAAGATTTAATGATGTAGGTAAGGCAATTCTAGCATCTATAGAAGTAGATATGTGTGAAAATAAAGGGATATTTTATTGTTTTCCAGACTTTCAATTGAGTGTAAATGACTTAGAACATCTAGAGTTAGGTATACAAACAAAAGAATATGAAGACTTTAACAGACAAGCAAACCTATTAATAAGTCTAGGATTCTTAGAAAAAATAACTAATAGTAGTACAACCAATTATAAACTAAATATACAAGGAATTAGAGAAACAATGAGTAGTAGAGGTATCAAAATGATAAAACCATTAGAAATAGATCTAACAATTTAGCAGGTGAGGAATGGAATGTTAGTAGACATTTAGAAAATAATAGTAATTTGATCCCAAATGAAAATCTAATGTATAAAAATCCTGACGGTACATATAGCATGAGATTTACTGATTATGAGCATAAAAGATTGCAAGATGATATATTAGAAGTAGATGAATATATGGATGATACAAAATCAATATATAGCATAATATCACTAGAAGATAGAAATTCTGAAGAAAAAGATTCTAGTAGTGATGAAGGAGAATTAGCAAGAGATTTATTAGGATCTTCTAAAATACTTAAAGATAGTTATGAATCCAGTGTAACTAAATTAGATAAATTAGATAACATGTTAAACAATACTAGCATTTCTTTAATGAATGTAGAAATAGAATGTAATCATAAATGGATACATAAAAGTGGCTCAGATGACTATCCTTGTAATTTTTGTAGTAGATATCCTAAATTACAATATAGATTTAAATGTTTCATATGTAATTCGGAAAGTTGTAAATTTTGTCTACAAAGTCAAAATATAGAATTACAGTATAAAGAGATAAAAAGTAAAAAGACTTCAGACGATACCCTTGAAAGAAGAATAATAAAAATAGAAAATAGGTTAGATGTTATAGAAAATATTCTAAGTCACCAATCTAAAAGAAAAGAAAAAGTAGAAGAATTAATGCAACACAAGGTAGAATATATAGGAATAGAACAATTACAAGAAATTAATAACTCACAAATATAATATTTAGAAAAATCCCCTGCGTTAACTAATATCTTAATAAAATGTAAAATCATTATAGAAAATTGAATATTAGAAGTAAAAGGATTTGTTGATACTGGAAGCACCAACACAATCTTAGATAGTAAATTAGTTTCTGAAGAATATCATTATCAGTTATCAACATCACAGTATTTATATGCTGAACAAATTGATGGAAAATGTTCCTGAAGAATATCATTATCAGTTACCAACATCACAGTATTTATATGCTGAACAAATGGATGGAAAATTATTCCGTTATACTCAAATTCTAGCAAAGCATAAGATAGCATTTATGACCTCGACAGGGTATACACAACCTTTATCTAGTATACAAATTTTATTAAGAAATTTAAATCTCAAAAATATAAGATTTATTCTGGGTCTAAATTTTTTATTAAATACTCAATATGGATTAGTGTTACTTAGAACTGGTATGTATATTTTAAACCAACCCCTTTTACCCTTATTATCATCAGAGCACACTATGAAGCGTGGTGGACCTCCCCCTCATTTAGAAATAGAAGAGTCTTTAGAAGATTGTAAATGTAGAATTCCCGAACAATGTAAACAATGTACAAATTCAAGAAACTTAGAAGAATTAGAAGAAAATTATGAAGAACTAGAATTAGAAAATTATGAGCTTAGTATAGAATTTTTAAACTTGGAGAAATATTATAACCTATTAGAAACAGGAGAAAAAGAAATAGATATAATTATAAGTAAACTAGAAAAGGAGGAAATAATAGGAGAAAACCCATCAAGACATTGGGAAAATGATAAGATATTTTGTAAATTAGAAATAATGAATCCAAACCTTAAAATAAGTACAGAAAAAATAGTAGCATCTAATGAAGAAATAAAAGAATTTGAAATGCATATAGGAGATTTACAAAAATTAGGAATAATAAAAAGAAGTACTAGTCCTCATAGAAGCGCAGCATTTATAGTAAATAAACATAGTGAAATAGTAAGAGGAAAAAGTAGAATGGTAATAAATTATAAAAGACTAAATGATAATAAAATAGAAGATGGATATGATATACCAGATAAAACACAGTTACTAAACAAAATTCAAGGATGTAAAATATTTAGCAAATTTGATTGTAAATCAGGATTTTGGTAGGTAAAAATGCATCCAGATAGTATAGAATGGACAGCCTTTACATGCCCATTAGGACACTTTGAATGATTAGTAATGCCTTTTAGATTGAAAAATGCGCCAGCGGTTTTTCAAAGAAAAATGGATAATATATTTAATAAATATAATAAATTTGTAGCAGTAGATATAGATGATATATTAGTTTTCTCAAAAGATAAGAAAGAACATATCAGTCATTTAAAATTAGTCCTTTCAGAATTCTTGAGGCATGGAATAGTAATTAGTAGTAAAAAGGCGCAATTCTTTAGAAATAATATAGAATTCTTAAGAACAGAGATATGTCAAGGAAAGATAAAACTGCAGCCTCATATTAGTAAAAAGGTATTAGAATTTCCCGATAAAATAGAAGATAAAAAGCAATTGCAACAGTTTTTAGGATTGTTAAATTATAGTAGACCATTCTTTAAAGATTTAAACAAATTAGTAGGACCTTTATATAATAAAACTAGCACCAAAGGACAAAAATATTTTAATAAAGAGGATATAAAATTAGTTAAAGAAATAAAAAAAAGGATTAGTAACCTATCAGATCTAAAACTACCATTAGATACAGATTATTTAATTGTTGAATCAGATGGATGTGAGTTAGGATGGGGAGCAATATTAAAATGCAAACCCCATAAATACAGTAAGAAAAATGAAAAACAAATCTATAGATATAATAGTGAAAATTTTCAAGAAAAAGGAAACATTAGTAGTATCGATGCAGAACTCTTAGCGGTAGTCTATGCATTAGATTCCTTTAGATTATTTATATTAAATAAAAAAGAGATATTAGTTAGAACAGATTGTGAAGCAATAGTGAGATACTTTAGCACTAAAGGAGAAAAAAGATCATCACAAAGAAGATGGGTAACCTTTAGAGATAGGATATTAAATAGTGGTTATAAAGTCATGTTTGAACACATTAAAGGAAATGATAATACATTAGCTGATCAATTAAGTAGATTTCTAACAGTCAATTGAATTTTATATTGTTTTGCAGATTCCTCAAAATGGAAGCAAATTTCAAAATAGGACCATATAATCTCAGAACCTTTCCTAAATGTACAAATCTTCAATTCAGAGCCAAAGAAGCAGGTAAAATAGAAGAAGTACAACAAGTATTGTTAGACAATATATGAAATGTCCAAAATACAAGTTAGAAGATTTTAGCATTAGATGCATTAGCATATTATTTAAACAATTTACTCAAAAGTAGCTATTCATACTATGTGGTGGTACGTGGTCAAAATCCAGGTGTATACCCCACATGGGAAAAGGTGATAGAAAATGTTGATAAATTTAATTCCCCTCTGTATAAAGGCTTTCATGACATTAACCAAGCATTAGAATTTGTTAGAAATATAATTGAATATAATTTTCATATTGATTCAGAAATTAAAAAAGAACTACAAAGAAGCCAAGTTCACAATACTGAAGTTTCTGGTAGTAGCAGTTATAGTAGCATGGTACAAAAAAAACAATGTATATAGACTAGAATTTTGTAGACATTGTGATTCTATGACTAGAAATTTCAAATTACTTAACGAAAAATGCAGGTCTTATAATGAGCAAATCAATTCTCAAAAAGAATTGATAAGTTCATTATCATAACAGTTAAAGCAAGCAGCAGAAAATATCACTTCTCAAAATGAAGTGGTAGGATCTCTGCAAGCACAACTGGTTCAGCTCAAAGGGAAGAATCTCCTGGAACTGGAGATTATTTTTGAAAAAGAAAAACCTGAAATAGAAAAGCCTTTTGAATACCTTCAATCTAGAATTTTCTTTAGACCTCAAACTATGCTCCAATTCATTCCTTGGGAAATTAGAGAAATTATTTTCTCAAAAGCAAAAACCAATTTCCTTAAAAAAGCCAGAGCCATACAGAAAGCCCTTAGAAATTTTATCTCTAATCCATATGAGGGAATAACCATTAAACCAAACTTTTTTGTAAATAATTCTAAAACATGTAGGCCCAACTATAAATACCCAAAAGTGGATATCTCCACTTGCGGATGTCAACTAGACTACTATCTATTAACCGCAAGGGTGGATCTCAGCAGATTTTAGCCATTCAAAATATGGATTGAAAAAGAAAATATAATGGTGACACCCCAGACTTTATTAGATTTTGGATTTCTCCACTGATTGATTATTATCGGAGAAACTGATGCAATCCTTAAGCCACAGCTCAGTTATTTTGGAAGACAGTTATGTACAGCAGTAGAAAAGGAAGTCCTTTATAATGCTCAAGCAATAATTGTAAATATTTGGACTGCCCCACTAGAATGGAACAAAGAAGACTTAATCCTGGCAATCCATCGAATTTGGGTTAAAGGGTTAAATTATAGACCTTATGAAATAGAACCAAATATCGAACCTGAAGAAGTATGTACAAAGACAATAGAATACCAGCTCCGACATTGTAGAATGAAGACTTTAGCATTCAAACATTTCAAGGCAAAATATTATGAAGAAAATTACCGATTTTTTTTTGAAACACCATTTCAGAAAATTTATATAGATAATAAATACAAAACAACAGAAATTGAATTCAATACAGAAATAGTATATCTAGCATTATTTGAATATTATTGTAAAGAATATGATAAATATATTTTAGAAATAGCACAAGTCCGTGATATTGATGAAGACCAATATGAAGAAGACAACTTTGTTGCTGAAAATTTTGAAGATAAGTTTGGAAGCGCAGGAATGGACAATCTAGAGAATATGAAAGAAGACTGATGGGACCCACATACTTTTTGGATTCCAACATAGTTGAAGTCCGCACAGCTACTTTCCGGATTCAAAAGTTTTGAAATCCATTCAAAATGTACTTAAAGTTCGGACTTGAAGTCCGATAGATAGCCTATAAATACCACGAGTCTCAGACATGTTGAGCACGGTGGTAAGAAAAGTTATAGCAATTAGTCATAGCAATTATAAAACAAGTCCTCTAGCTCTTGTAAAGAAGTCTTTCATCAATAAAAGCTCTTTTATCACATTTTGTGTTATTGCCTTTGAGTCCTTTTGCTTTCCTTCTCTTAAGCAAAACTTAGGGGAAAAGGGAACGGGGAAGGTATAGGTAGAAGAATATCAGTCTGAAAATATTCTCTGAACATAAGTAACTTTAGTAGACTCTTTTGAGGGAGCCGAAGTACCCATTGAGAAAGGCCAAAGAGGTGAAAGGCCGTATATTAGGGGAAGAGGCAGAAGGAAGAGTTGAATGAAAAGTTAAATTTGTTCAGCCAGAATACTTCATACAGGAGTATTGTTTAACATGTTATCTAATTTATCTAATTCATTTACGTTGGATTTATTACTATCTTTAAGTATTTTAGAAGATCCTAATAAATCTCTTGCCAATTGTCTTTCATCACTACTATAGTCTTCTTCTTCAGAATTTCTATCTTCTAGTGATATTATGCTATATATTGATTCTGTATCATCCATATATTCATCTAGAATGTAATCATAAATGGATATATAAAAGTGGCTCAGATGACCATCCTTGTAAATTTTGTAGTAGATATCCTGAATTACAATATAGATTTAAATGTTTCATATGTAATTCGGAAAGCTGTAAATTTTGTCTAGAAAACTCCTGTATGAAGTATTTATACATACTTAACAATACGTATGTATGCTTTTAGCTATACATAAAAGCATTTATGTATCACATTTATGTACGTATAATACTTCATACAGGAGATATATTAAGCATTTGTACAAATTTTAAGTATTATATATAATATAATATAATATAATATATATAGATAATATATATACATACGTATATTTATATATATTATTATATATATTATACGTACATACGTATGTACATGCATGCATACATATATACAAACATACATGTATATAATATAATATATATAAATATACGTATGTACATATATATTATATATTATATTATAATACACATAATATATATAATATAGATAATAAATACATTATACGTACATAAATGCGTATGTACATGCATGCATACATATGTACATACATATATTTATATTTAAATAAATATAATATATAATATTTATTTATATATAATATAGTTATATATATTATATGTACATACATACGTGTGTACATGCATGCATACATAAATACATACATCTCATATATATAATATTATATATATAATATAGATAATATATATATAATATTATATAAATATAATATATACATTTACAATCTTCGAAGTCCTTTTGCTTTCGTTCTCTTAAGCAAAACTTAGTGAAAAAGAGAACGAGAAAGGTATAGGTAGAAGAATATCAGTTTGAAAATATTCTCTGAACATAAGTAACTTTAGTAAACTCTTTTGAGGGAGCCGAAGTACCCATTGAGAAAAGCCAAAGAGGTGAAAGGCTGTGTTTTAGGGGAAGAGGCAGAAGGAAGAGTTGAATGAAAAGTTGAATTTGTTCAGTCAGAATACTTCATACAGGTATATCTTTTAAACTCCTATTACCTGAACCTAGTACTGCCAAGTTTATGAATTGTGAATTGTATCCTTTATCTGATTGTTGTGGTTATATTCATATTGCATATCGAAATTTTCTTAAAGAAAGTATAAATCCAACTAGTTTGGCTTATTTTCCAGTAGAAAAATTATCTATTAAAGAAATTTATGAAGAGTTAAATATTGTTGAGGCTAAACTTCAATGAATATTAACTCATAATAGAAGCAACTATCTTATATATATATATATATATATATATATATATATATATTGCTAGAAGAAATTTGTTAATTCGTTGAATTACAAAGCCCTTAAATTGGTAAAAGGTCTAGTTTTCCTAGACTTTATCTTCTATATCTTTAACTCTTTCTCAAAAAGAAAGAGCCCCTATTAACCCCCTCTCTCACTCCTGATTGGTATCAGAGCGTAAGTTACTTTCCTTGGGTCAACATCCCAGCTATTTTATGATTGATAGTTTTAAACAGTTAGAATTTTTGAATTTAGAAATACATTATCAAGGCCGATATATTAATAGGATACAAAATTTTAAGCATTATTGTTATTTTCCTACATTATTTCAACATCATTTGCACACTAAAAATACACAACTTAATAGTATTGTAGATTTGGTTATATCTTTAACAGAGCACTTAGAAATTCAACAACATAAAAATTTGAATTTGTGGAATTCTTTATATTAGTGTTTAAAAAATAAAAATAAGTTATTAGGTGAGGTAGTAGAAAATCTAAAATACATAAAAGATCAAAATAATAATATAATTAGTAACTTGAAATATTCAGAAGAAGAAAAGAATACTAGAAAATTATATAAAGAACAACTAGAAAGATCTCAAGAAAATATACTTAGAGAAATAAAATATAGATCAATAGAATTAGAACAAAGTTATAATAAAGTAGAAGGCTTGTTAAAAGAAATTAGAAATATCTCACTTAGTTAATGAACTTAGAAGATAATAAGCATTATAAAGAAGCTTTCATAAACTCACAAAAATATCATCAGGATCCAGAAAATTTTACTAGATATTTAGGTACAAGTTTAGGAGATAAAACTTATCCTAAGCAAAATAATATAATAATAGGATTATTAATTTTATTACATCAGCGATTAGATATATTAGAAAGTAAAATAAATAAATTAGAATGTAAAAAAGATTTGGACGATCTGATAGGAAAAATAGAGAGTATTAAGATAAGTGATAAGATTGAAATTCATCATAAACCAAAGAAAAAGACAGAAGCGTTAGTATTCGGGACACTTAAGATAGAAAAATGAGTACTACAAATACAGTAATATTTCCTGGAACAAGTAGAACTGTTAGAGACAACTCAATAAATGAACGAGTAAATATAGGAAATAATGGCTTTATGAATAGAATTTTAGCACATAGATCATTTACGAGTAGCCAAACATTAGAAGACATTATAGATATTAATAGGGATGTAGAACTTTATAATACACATCTAATAGAATTATTAAATCCTAGAATACTCTATAGAACAGGACCATTAAATTTTACTACACAACTGCATAGAATAAATAGAGAAGAACAAGTGGCAGTAACAACCAAACCTTTAAATATCAAATTAATTAGCAGGAATACTATTAATATCCTAAAACACTCTGGAAGAAAATTAGTTCATAGGATTAATAGTGACAGGAATAAAAGGATCAACTAAAAGAAAACTAGGAACTAAAACTCTACTTTTACTCTTAGATAAAAGATTTAATGATGTAGGTAAGGCAATTCTAACATCTATAGAAGTAGATATGAGTGAAAATAAAGGGATATTTTATTGTTCTCCAGACTTTTCAATTAAGTGTAAATGACTTAGAACATCTAGAGTTAGATATACAAACAAAAAGATATGAAGACTTTAACGGACAAGCAAACATATTAATAAATTTAGGATTCTTAGAAAAAAATAACTAATAGTAGTACAACCAATTATAAACTAAATATAACCTATTTGTGAGTTATTAATTTCTTGTAATTATTCTATTTCTATATATTCTACCTTGTGTTGTATTAATTCTTCTACTTTTTCTTTTCTTTTAGATTGGTGACTTAGAATATTTTTTATATCATCTAAATTATTTTTTATTTTTATTATTCTTTTTCAAGGGTATCGTTTAAAATTTTTTTATTTTTTATCTCTCCATATTGTAATTTTATATTTTAACTTTCTAAATAAAATTTATAACTTTTTGAATAACATATGAAACATTTAAATTTATATTATAATTCAAGATATTTATTAAAAAATATTATAATTCAAGATATCTATTACAAAATTTACAAGGATGGTCCACTTTTTATGTATCCAATCTTCACACACTAGTACTACACTTTTCACTAGAGATGGCAAATGGGCGGGATGGGCGGGATTTGGGTGGGATTTAATTGGGACTGTGAAATATGGGTCATACCCAAACAGTCCCATATTTGTCATGGGATCAATATGTGTGGGACTAAAATGGGCTAGTCCCATTTGATACCGCCCAAAAACCCAATTTATCCCATTTTATTATTTTTTAAAATTATCTTTTCCTTATTAATCAATTGTTATTTTTTTAGATTACTTATTTTTTTTAGTTTCACATGAATATTTATTTTTTATATCATTTATTTTTTTAATTTATTAACCTCAATAAATTTCTAACTTTTTTTTGTTTTTATATTATTATTTTTTTAGATCTCATTTATTAATACTCTTTAATCTTTTAATTATAAACTGTAGTTTTTCAATTGTTACATGTAAAGAGGATAGATTGAAGATGTGCAGATATTTAATTTATCTACACATAAAAAAACCAATTTAGATAGTATCTTATTAAAACTCCTGATACTAAAATCCATTACTAAAGTAATGAAGCAAATTAAAAATTAAAATAAATCAACATCTCATTTGTTCATGGACATTACAAACTTTGATGAAACTAGAATATAAAGACTAATTTTCTCGAGAATAAGGTTGAATTGAAATTAAAGCACTCAATATATAAAATTCACATGAATTTTTTTAAGTATAAAGATCAGTTTAACCACATAAAATTGATGTCAATAGATAAAATTTAACATAATATTTATAGTAGAAATAGATGAATCGAAGAGGGCAAAATAAAGAAGCTAAGAATGCAAAAATAAATTTCTAACTTGTCCATCATTAAAAAAATGGGTATTCCATTGTTATTGAAAAAAATGTTAAAAAATAAAAAATAAATAAAAAATGAAAGATATTTTGTTAATGCAGCTTAAAATGAAGATTTTTTCAAAAGAAAGTATAGAAGAGGTGGATCTGATAAAAAATAAATTATTTCAAGGTTTGTCTATATTTGGGTATAGGAATCCCAATCATTTCCCAACCATACCCATATTTAAATGGGTGTTAATGGGTATAATCCCAAATAAGCCCAATCTCATATTATTGATACCCATCCTACCCAAATAAAATATGGACATGGGATCCCAACGGGGCTTGGGACTGTTTGACAGCATTACTTTTCACATACTACCCACCATAAAACATGCACTGTTCACACACACTACACACTAAACATTCGGTTCCTACCAAGATTAAACCTTTCACCAATTTTGTTACTTCTTGAATAACATCTCAATCCCAACATATCATCCATATTCATTGATATCCCAGCTTCCCGACCACGCATAACATCCGATCTCCTTATCCGCCTACTAATTAACAATTATTCGACCTCATCAAAATCATATCTCCACAACAACCCTTGACATCATATCCCAACCCCATTAAATGCAAAGAACCACCGGAAGATCTCCAACCGTCGAAGAAACATCATCCACCAACCGAACCACCACAAGCCACTAGTTCGAACCAAGCTTCACCAACCCACCATCAGCTAGCCATCACAGGAAACCATAGCAACCACCATCGGCCATCATCACTAGAACGTCTCTTCACAAATCAGGTAAATCCGTGACCTGGGGTGAGATTTCGAGTTGGATTTTGGGGACATTAGTTTGAAGAAAATTCGGGTTTTTCTTGGGCCAAAACTGATTAAGGTTTTTGGGAGATTGGATTATAGATTTGAGGATTTGAAGGTTGAATGTTTGATTTTGGAAATTGGGAGTATCGTAGGATTTGGGGTTTTGGTTGAAGGAAACCCGATTGGGATTTTTTCTTTTTGTTTTTTTTGCTTGCGGGGAGGGGGGGGTTTGGTTGTTAGAGGATCGGTTCCGGCTCGGGGGGTTTGGTTCAGTATGTTAGTTTACTTTTTTAGATTTTGTTTTAATTGATTCAATTAGTTAATTAGAAAAAAAAAAGAAGAAGAAGAAGAAGAAAAGACAGATTGAGGAATTAGGGGTTTTTAAATATTTTTTGGATTTTTAATTTGTTTTAATTTTTGTTATTTAATTAATTGTTTGCTTTTAGTTTTGTTTAATTTAGTAATTAATTAGTTAGTTAAGTTAATTTAGTTGACTAATTTATTTTTGTTTTAGTTTAGCATGTTCATTTTTGGTTATTTTTATTATAATGTTGATATTTAGGTTTTAGCCCTTATACTTTGAGTACTATTCATATGCCCTCAAAGAATTTTATTTTATGCAATTAAATTCATAATTTTTGTATGTTTACCCTTTTAGGCTTTGTTTCTTCCAATTAGGCCCTACTTACTTATATTGTTACCCCTAATTTACAATTTTTGCCCTTTGAACTTTGCTGAAATTATGATTTTGCCCTTTTCACATGCTGAAATTACATTTTTGACCTTGGACATTGTTGTAATTTACAATTTTACCCCTTTGTGCTTGCTGAATTACAATTTTACCCTTTGTATATGCTGAAATTACATTTTGACCTGGATGTTGATATAATTGTCGGAAGAGTCTGATGTCTGAGAAAGTATAGGCTACTATATCACCCTTTTTACCTTGACGGTCAATCAATTTTGCCCCTTTTAGTTTGCTGAAATTCATGATCTAACCCCCCCCCCCCAACAAAACAAAAAACTGGCTAAGATTTCCAATTTGGTCCCTTAAGTTGCTGTAATTTTTAATTCTTCCCCCATACTTGCTGTATTTTTGCAATTTGGTCCAGTAATTTGCTGAAATTTGCAATTTGGTGCCTAATGTGATGAAATTTATGTTTTGGTCCACTAATTTGCTCTAATTTACGATTTTGACCCTTGGTTTGATTAAACTTACATTTTTACCCTTAGTTGTGCTTGAATTTACATGCATGAACTGATTTGTATGCACCATTATCTTTCTAATTAGGGATGAGGATCGGTCGGTAATTCGATAATTCGGTAATTTAAAATCGGTCAATTCGGTATTTTTTTTTTCAAATTTACCGACCAAATTCAATGTCAAATTCACTTAATACTGAACCGAGTTTGATTCCGAATTCAATTTGGTGGATCGGTATATTAATTCAGTAATCAAATTAAAAAAATTAAAAATTAAAAAGTTAAAAAATAAAAAAAAATAATGGTGAGGAAATAATGGGTTTAAGGAGGAAATAATGGGCCTAAGGAAACAATGGCTCAACCCAAGGACCAAGCAAACTAGTGCACTACCAAATTACTAGCCCAATTAATGCTAAATTTGATAATTCTATATATCGAATTCAAATTACCAAATTGAATTCGGTATGTTCGGTATTACCGAATTTGAATTTTATTTTCGAATATCGATCGAATTCGATTTCATTTTTTTAAGATTTTCTGAATTATAGAATTACCAAATTCGATTTGCCGAATTTCATTTAAATTTGGTATTTATCGAATTTGCTCATCCCTATTTCTAATTTCTTCCTGTACTATACACTCTACTGAATTTTTAAAATACCAAATTTCTTTTTTAAGATTTCAAATTTCTTCTTCAACACGCCCAACCCTCTTAGCATAGTCGTTAGCACAGATAGAGCTTTTAATGAACCGAGTTGTTTGCGAACATAAGTTGATTCGGTTCGTGAAAGCTCGAATTCGACTCGTTCTAATAGTTAAATTAGCTGAACTCGAATAAGGAAGTGAGTTTATTTATTAAATGAATGAACTCGAATACTGTTCACGAACACTTGTTTGCATCCACGAACATGGGCAATAATGTCTTTTCACATTATTCCCAAAATAAAAACATTTGAGCTCAATCAAACTTGGTTTGATTGTGTAAAAATTGAATTCGATTGAGCTCGGTTTGTTTGTGTAAACGAACTAAGCTCAATCGATCTTTGTTTATTTGTGTTAAACGAGCCGAGCTCATTCGAGCTGGGTTCGTTTGTGTTAAAAGAGCCGAATTCGAGTTTGATTTCGAACTTATTGTTTTATTTGACGAGCCAAACTCGAATACAAATATTAGTTCGTTTAATAATCGAGTCGAGCCGAATCTATTTGTTTATTAAATGAACAGAATCTGAACAATGAGTATTCGGTACGATTCCGCTCGTTAAAAGCTCTAAGCACAGTGAGGTCTTGAGGGCAGTTGCTTCGCTTTGATTCTATTAGGATGAGTGAGGGATTTTTTTTGCCCATCATTTTCCCAATGTTGACATCAATAGAATTTTGTTTCTTTGTCTTCCATTCCCTAAAGAGTTTATTCTCACCAGTCACCTTCCCACTGCTGTGCCTAAAATATTGCGCCTGTGGTACATGCACCTTTTCACTGTTGAGTTTAGAATTTTGTAATTGTGGTACATGCTTATTAGCCGTCAGCTTCAGCAGATGATCCGATTGTCTTGATGTTCCTAAGTCTTTCCCTTACAAATGTCTCATAGTGGTTAGTCCCAATATATGGCATGTCTTGGAATATCTTAGTAAAGGACATGCCTAAGAATATCTTTTCTGCAGGTGCATTATTTTCTAACTCCAATTTATTTTCTCTAGTAATGCCTATTGTTCCAACATTCTTATGCTTCTCCTTCTCAAGTCTAACTCTCTTTAATTTTCACTAAAAGTTATATTTGAGTCTAGTAGATGGTACCTCTTAGTCCTTGGACACTCTACTCTTTCAACATCACATCTTTTTTCTTCTTCAAAATCCAAATCATTTTCGCTGTCATAGTTATTTCTGCAAACTATTTTCCCCTTATCGGTGAAACTCTCCAACACCAATATCATTTTACTAGAAATACCCATTGTTTCAACATACTTATGCTTCTCGTTTTCAAGTTTAATCTTCTTTGATTTTCCATTGAAAGTAGTATTTGAGTCTCTCAGATGTTACTCTTAGTCCCTGGTTACTCTACTCTTGTAGCATCATATCTTTCTTCTACTTTTTTAGAATCCAAGTATTTTTACTGTCATACTCATTTCTGCAAACTGTTTTCCCCTTACCCTTGAAACGATTGTCTGATTTAGTACTTCCCATTTCAGCAATTGGACCATGCACCATCAACTAGGCTATATTATTGTGCATGTTGGAAGCCGCTTCCATTTAGGCTCCTGAAATCGTTAACATTAACCAGCCAAAAACTCTCTCTGTATGATTCCTAAAATTCGTTAATATTAACTAACCAAAAAACTCTCCATATGACTGGTTAATGTTAACAAATCGTACGGAGAGTTTCTGGTTGGTTAATGTTAACGATTTCAGAAGTCTAAATGGAAAGCAGCTTCCAACATGCACAAGAATATAGCCCGACTGATAGTGCATAGTCAAAAGAAATGGGAAGTACTAAATCAAATAATTATTTCAAGGGTAAGGGGAACACTGTTTTTAGAAATGGGTATGATTTCGAAAATGACTTGCATTCTAAAGAAGAAGAAAGATGTGATGTTACAAAAGTAGAGCACATTGGGACTAAAAGTACCAACTGAACGACTCAAAAACTACTTTCAGTGAAAAGTCAAAGAGAGTTAGACTTAAGAAGGAGAAGCATAAGAATGTTGGAATAATGAACATTGCTAGAGAAATGAAATTGGTTTTGGAGAGTTTCAAGAATATGGGGAAAACAATTTGTAGAAATGAGTATGACAGCGAAAATGACTTGGATTTTGAAGAAGAAAGATGTGATTTTGAAAGAGTAGAGTGTCCAAGGACTAAGAGGTATCATCTGAGAGGACTCAGATACTACTTTTAGTGAAAAGTCAAAGAGATTTAGACTGAGAAGGAGAAGTATAAGAATATTAGAACAATGGGCATTACTAGAGAAAAGAAATTGGTGTTAGAGAATAATGCACTTGCAAAAAAGGTATTTCGAGACATGCCCTTTACCGAGATATTTCGAGACATGCCCTTTAGTGGGACTGACCACCGTGAGATTTGCAATGGAAAGGCTTACGAACATCAGGGTAGCTAAATCATCTGTTGGAGCTGACGACTGATAAGCATGTACCACAAGTACAAAAATCTAAGCTCGGCAGTGGGAAGGTGCATGTATCAAAGGCAGAAAGTTCTAAGCTCAGCAGTAGGAAGGTGGCTGGTGAGAACAAGTCTTTTAGGGAATGGAAAATAGAGAAACAAAATTCTGTTGATGTCAATATTGGGAGAATGGTGGTAAAGAAAACCCCTCTCTGATTTCTTTAGAATGAAAGCCTAGCAACTACTTTCAGGACTTCATTTATGCTAGCAACTATGCTAAGGAGTTCAGCATGTTGAAAGAAGAGATTTGAAATCTCAAAAATGAAAATTGGTCTCTAAAAATTCAGTGGAGTGTACAATGTAGGAAGAAATTCAATAGCTAATGGCGCATACAATTCTATTCATGCGTTGCACTTTCCTCTTTCAAACCAGTTCGTGCATTGCAATTTCCTCTTTCAACTTGCTTCTTAAGCATGTCTAATTCCCTGATGCAAACAAACAAAAAGAATTGAGTGGTACTCAAACTAGAAGCAAAAAAATAGTTAATTTCGAACACGAGCAAAACTTTCGAAATCTCCTTCGTCACTCTTCTTGCAACTTATTTGTAATATTTTTTTTTTGTCAAAAGTCACCTTTGATATATATAGAAAACAGAAACTGTTAGAGTCATTCATTTACAGTTTGTCTGCAACTGCCAGACAATTATCAAGTGCAGCCCTACTGACCTGCATTGGGAAGGATTCCTTCCACTTAATTTCATTGATAAGATTAGTAGCAAACTTTGTTAATTCATGACTATATTTGTTGCACTCCCTAGGGACAAAAAGGAATGTGCAGTGCTGAAAAGACCTACTAAGCAAACTAATGTCATTAACAAGAAGACTAATATCAGAAAAGTCTTGGCAGCCTGAGTTGATTTTGTTAATTAGGATTTTGTAGTCTGAAATAATCACAATTGATGACCAGTTTTCCTCAATTGGCTTCATCAAAGCTGTCTGAATTGCCCTTGCTTCCCTTATTGTAGGATCACCATTTTCTATAGCAGGTGTTGCCCAAATGGACGGTACAGATCCCTTATTGTCTTTGGCCACCACTCCAAAACCATTTTTCCTCTTCCTGGTATCTACTGCTGCATTTGTATACAGAATAATGGCATATTGCTCCTGTATTTCACGTATCATGGTGCCACTGGAGTCCCTATCCACTTTGTCTTCTAGCCTATGCATTGACTGCTGCATGTTTGCTTCCTTATACTCCATCCAATCCTCAATAGCTTGTCTTGCCACCATGTGTACATCGCGCTGACTGTTGTTCAATTCGTTATTATTCCTGGTCTACCAGATGTGCCAACAGAGATTAGCAATCATTGCAATGTGTTCTAATCCATTTTCTCTCTCCTTCGTGTGTTGTAAATTCCCCCACTAGTCCCAAAATCTGGTTTTTTTTTTTTTTTTTTGTGTGTTACTTTTACCCATCCCATTTTAATGGAAAAGTTTTTCAAGCCATTTCATTAGCCTTGTAGAAGAAAACAAGATGTTCTACGGTTTCAATCTATTCACCACATCTTCTACACCAAGATTCACCCTTCCAGTTCTCTTGTAAATGCTCTCATGAGTAGGTACAATGTCATGAAATGTTTGACTTCATGTTTGATGTTTAGACTCCATAGCTGATGCCATATTTTGGATTCCTCAGTGTTTCCTGCATTTCTCATCTTCCAATGCCTTTGCTCTCACATTGCCCGTTTTTGGTAGTGTAAACCCCATGTTTGGTGTCTACCCATATATACCTATCTTTTCTTCCAAACCAACTAAGGGGATTTCCAGAATTTCTTTACTTCCTTTTCTGAGAATAGGATGATATGATATTGGTGTTCGATCTTTGAGCTTGAATGAGGTCAACAACTAATGTAAAACAACAATTGGGTGGCTTAGGTGACCTGATTTTCCTTGTTTTACTCTTCTTCAACCATCTGTCGCTCCAAAGTGAAGTAGCTTTCGCATCACGAACTGTTTCCTTAGCCCATTTTCAATCATTTCAACCAGACCTTGAAAACTTTGCCAAATCCAATATCTAGCTTTATTTTTTGCTTCCAAGATCATTAATTTAGGAAGGGATGTTCGCTTCAACACTTTACTTACTAATGAGTTGGTTGGGTTTGGTCAAGATCCTCCAAACTTGTTTTGCAAGTACGGCAATGTTCAAGCACTATAGATCCCTAAATCCCAATCCTCCTTTTCGTTTTAGCATTGATATCTCTTTCTAGCTCTTCTAGTGCAGCTTCTTTCATTTTCATCATTTCCCTACCAAAATTTGGCAATCATTCTACTCATATCCTTGCACAAGCCCACTGGTAGCTTGAAAATTGACATGGCATAGAGGGAAGAGCTATAGCCACTAACTTGAGAAGTACTTCTTTTCTAGTTGAGCTAAGCATTTTCCCTTTCCAGCCCTTAAGTCTTTTAGTCAGTTTGTCTTTGATGAAACTGAAAATGGCATTTCTTGAACTTCTATTACGAAGGACAATCCCAAATACTTGCTCGGCTTTGCCAGTTGGATGCTCCCCAATGATCTCAAGATGTCCTCGGTGCTTATTTGGTCAAAGTTTTTATTGATGAACACTGTAGACTTTTTGTAGTTCACTACTTGTCCTGAAGCTTTCCAATAGCTTTGAAGGATCCTCATTATCTCGTGTTTCACCTGTATTAGCTTTACAGAAAAGTAGTGAATCATCAGCAAAGAAAAGGTGACAAATGGTAGGTCCTTGTCTGGAAATTTTAATCCCTTATAGTTTTTTACTTTCCATAGATTGCCTTAGTAGACTTGAAATTCCTTTAGCACAAAAAGAAAAAAGGAAGGGGACACAGTAGATCTCCTTGTCTAATGCCTCTAGATGGCCTTACACACCCCTATTTTCCCGCATTAGCGTTAAAAGAGGACAGGAAGTAAGGCATCCATGAATCCACTTAATCCACAGGAAGGGGATAGTAGATCTCCTTGTCTAATGCCTCTAGATGGCCTTACATGCCCATATTTTCCCGCATTAACATTAAAAGAGAAGGACATTGAACTAAGGCATCCATAAATCCACTTAATCCCCAAAGGACAAAAACCATTTTATTCATGATAGCATGAAGAAAATTCCATTCCACCTTATCATAAGCTTTAGACTTATCAATTTGTAAGGCCATGTAAGCATCTTTATCCTTTCTCCTATGATTGAGCCAGTGTATATATTAATGTGCAAAGATAAGATTAACAACAATTTACGGACCTAGAATGAAAGCAGCTTGGGAATGACTAGTGTAAACACCTAACAAGGGCTTGACTCTATTGACCAAGAATTTTGATATGATTTTATATACCACAGTGCAAAGGCTAATTGGTTCAATGTGGTGCCAGTTTTAGGAATTAGAGTCATTAATGTTTCATTGAATGCTTTAGCCATATGGCTCGTATTGAAGAAATTTTGAATTGCATTTACAATATCAATATGAATGATGTGCCAAAACCTTTGGAAGAAAATAAGAGACATACCATTAGGTCCTGGTGCCTTGTTAGGGTGCATGTAAAGAGTGCTTCTTTTATTTCCTTTTTTTTTTTTCCATGGTTGAGTGGGCTTCAACTATATTTGTTCAATACCCTCGTTAGGGTGCATGTAAAGAGTCCCTTTTCAGTCTCATTGTTTCCTTTTTGCTGTTTTTTGTCAGTCCTCTGCTCCATTCTACAAGTGCCATTCTACATTCTCTAACCTTTTTGGTCACCTTAAAGCCTTTAGATCCCTCAATTAACTTGTCCCCAAGATTTACTATTCTTTCTATCTGACCATTTTTGGTTTCTGGATTAGAGTCGAAAAACAAGATGCTATGGTCAAAAGCATGGTTTTCTGTGTACCACTCTAGCCTTTTCATGTTCAGAAAGCCAATTAGCACTCACCAAAGTCTAATCTTTCCCTAATAACTACTCCTTTATGCCATGAACTGCTCCAACTCTAAGGTAACCTTGGTCAATTAGTTCATTTGTAGCAATCAACCCCTTAAAATTCTTGAAGGACCAGTTACTTCTTATTGTTCCACTCCATTTTTCATCATTAGAAACAATAGCATTGAAATCTCCTGAATATACTACATTTCTACCCCAAAGCAATTTCCTGTGTTTCGGCATGTCCCACTATTTTCCTCTTTCCTGATGATCAAGACTGGCATATAAGCATATTCACCACCATGACTTATTCGCCTGGTCAGTCGGTACTTTGAGCTCAATTGTAAACTTTGTAAATAAAATTTTTGCAATTTTTAGCTTATTTTTCCAAAACTCGAAGTCCAACTTTTTTTTTTTTTCAATTTTTTCCATAACCAATTTTTTATTCTTAGTTTCACACAAGAAAATTAAATTTGGGAAGAGGAGATGATATAGCTCTTTTAGATAGGAAATTGGCAGTTCCACGCAAGCATCTTCATCTGAACACTGGAATGCCAATCAGGGTTGGTCTCCATCCCCCCCCCCCCCCCAAAAAAAAAAAAAATCTATTCTTCTCCTTGCCTTCATCATCTGCCCTGCCCTGCCCTTTTTGATTACTTGTTCCACATCCTGCTCCTAATTCTCCTCTTCATCTCTGAGCACAAACTTGCTTTTGGGTGCACTACAAGAAAAGAACACTTCTTATGACATACCTATGGGGACACTTTTACATAAATGTCATTTATAACTCTATTAAGGCATTGGGCTATGAGTATCATAAATTGAACAAAATAAAATAAATTATGTAGCAATATTTTCTTTTTCTAACTTTTTAATAAAGAAAAGATAAGATGTCAAATTAGAACAGTTATTATGACATCTGGTCATGTGAGCATGGGTGGCATGCAAAACTTTTCACTTGGAGCGCCTAATTTTGTTTTTTCCCCATAATGTGAGATTGGAATAAGGGTTTCTTCACATTTTCTCTCTGTCTCTCACAATCTTCACTGTCCTCCGAACTCAAAATCTCAAGTGAGTGCTCAATCCCCGTCTCTCGGTAACTCTCTCACTTTATCATGCTTAGTATCTCTCTTACCCCATCCCCTCTGTATTCCGTTGTGCTGGTTCTCTCTTTTGATTATGGGGTATGTCCAGCCATCGGAACTTACTCTGCTATTCCGGCTACAACAATAGTGAAAGATTGAGGGTTGGCAAAGAACTTCGCATGCAAAGAATTTTGAGGGTCTGAGTGGGCAAAGATTGGGGTGGGTTTTAGCTTATACCAGTGACTAATTAATGATTTTGTTTTTGTCTTTGCCTTTGATTTTTGAAATTTAATAGTTGTTTGTGGAAGGATGATAGATTTCGTGTTTTTTGATTAATAAAATAGAACCATTATTTTCTTTGATCTTTTTACATCTTTTATTTTTATCTTTGCCTCTGTTATGTTATGTTATCAAGTACTGGATAAATCCAGGGCTTGAATCAAATAGCATTCTCTGTGGGTCATAAGTATAATGTATCATTCAATTAAAAAGGCAAGAATTTTATTTTTTGTAAAGAAAGAATTTATTTGTATGTTGTCTTCTTTACTTGTCTTGCACAGGCAGGCTGCCTTTGCCTTGCCAACACTGGTGAGGTTACATTTCTTTCCTAAGAATCAGCATGCCACTAGAGTTCTAATTCTGACCCCAGCAAGGGAGGTAGCTGTAGTAAGTTTAGAGATTAGGCTTTTGCTGAATTCGGTGGATTTGTCATTTAGAACTTAGAAAGGTCGTGTTTAAGTTCCTCATGGTTCCCCATACTCTTAATTGTATCTCTTCTCATTAATAAATTCCTCTTTTTTAAAATAATAAATTGAAAATGTAGAGCATGCAGGAATATATTATGCCAATCCTACGATTTTTAACTTCTGTTCGGGCTCTGTTTGAATGCTATTGAACTGGTTGACTGATTTTTATTCAATTGTTTGAACCATGGTCCATAGTGTGATGGGAAAACTTACTCAATTCATGAGAGATATTTAGATGTTGTCTGGGGGTTGGTGGGCTTCCATTAAATGTTTGTATATAGATTTTTGTTTTGCTAGCTTTTCAGGAGAATTTTGGCATCTCATTTCATGCATTCTTTTAATCTTTCATTTACACTTTGCTGCATCTTTTA
Source organism: Mitragyna speciosa (assembly GCA_024721245.1). NCBI lineage: Eukaryota > Viridiplantae > Streptophyta > Magnoliopsida > Gentianales > Rubiaceae > Mitragyna > Mitragyna speciosa. The sequence goes on from CM045571.1 coordinate 12,913,749, forward strand.
AAATGTGTATATATTGACTATTAAATAAATGGTGATGTTATCCTTAATGGTCTGACATATCCTTCTAGTTGTATGATGCTAATCAGTGTCTTCTTTTATTACATTTTTTTTCTGGTGCCTTCACTTATGGAATTAGAATGAATTTGGAGTTGAATTTGGTCCTACATATGAGTCATCTCAAAAAGTAGAAGGCTACTTACATTATCAAGCTTCACATTTTTTTGGGGTTGAAAGGAAAGATGGTATGTGACTGATATATAGGAGTTCGTTGTGTGAGTTAGTAAGCAAGTTATCTAAGAAGTAAGCTGGCATAATTGATTTTTGTCCAATCAACTAGTAAGCTGGTATAGTTCCTAGTCTTGTGTGATAGCATAGCTAATGTGGCCTTTCTATAAAGAGATTGTGCTATGAAATCTATGATTTGCCTATCCTAGAAGTACTTGTGGATTCAATTTTCATATCATTTTTTGTAAAGCCTGAGCTCTCATTTGGCTTTAACATATGCTAATTAGTCTAATTTAGTATGCAAGTACAATTCCGTGTTATATCTGTTTTAATTTATAAAAATCCTTTCTTGGACTAATCTAAGATCCTGTGTATTAGGTATAAAGTTCAGTTAACAATTTTCCTTCTAAAAGCTTTTGTTGTCTCCAACTCTAAAGAGATGGATGTCAAGCCATGTGATTTTAAATACATTTGGAACTACCATTTATATCATTAATTATGTTGAATAAAATAGTGATGTCTAAGTAGAAAAGCTGCTACTTATGGTATGGTTTTACTTATGGTTTCTATGAAGTATTCTTTTGGCTATGAAAGTACAAATTAACTTTTGAGTGATGCTGAATCATTTGTGGCTGGCTTGGTTTGAGCTTTTTGTTTGCTTCACTGATGCTCCAGTTGTTATTCATCGCCTTTTTTGGTCTAAGGTAGTATGAGGTGCAAAGAAGGTGTCAACTTGTTTATTATATTGGCATATATTCATGTGCTTAGCTTGTTACACTTTAGATGTGCCCACTTGCCTTGATACTGTTTCAGTTAATGATATTATTGGCACCTTTTTACTGAGTTTAGATAATGATGAGCAGATTTGCTATTTTTTATTGTTCCTTTACTTTCTTTTCTTTTTTTCTTTTTTTTCCTGTTGTTGTAATCCTCTTTATTGATGGCTGTAGATGGTAGGTGGTAGAATTAAAATGTTGTCAGTGTTTGCTTATTCTTGTGGATCTGAATCTCTCTAATTATTTTTCGTGGTGTTAGAATGATCATTCATATCATTACTTCCTTTGGTATTGATTTTTTCTTTTTGTATGTTTATAGTGTTATGATTGCTTTTACTGTCTTTTGCCCTTTTTAAATCTTATGATTTTGACAGGAATTATGTAGATGTGGACCACTTCAAATTTTATATAATTTTCTGGTTCTTTTGCCTTTTGATCAGAATTATAAATCACTAAATTTCATGGATTTCCTTTATTGGAATATGTGAATCCACACAAATATTCAGTTATATGTGGACTAAAGTTAGTGGCATTTTGTAGTGCACAGATTGTAAATCTCTTCTTTGAAGTTATGGAGGATAGATCGGTTTTCTAATTCACAACTATCATGGAAATTTGTTAAGCTTTGCCCCAGAAGAAAAGCAAATGTTCAATGTAAAATGACGGGTCGACATGGTAATAAGTTATCTTTGTTTTTTGATAGTTAAGAGAAGCACATGTACATATATATCCAAATAAACATTTATCTACATATATGAACGTGTGCATGTGTACTTGTGCATAAACACAAACATTCCATGTGCGCGCGCACGTGAATGTGTGTATATATATATTTTTTTGTATATTTTTAACATCTATATAATAATAGAAAATTTTGTGCAGGGAGGTTTTGCTTTGGATAGGATTGTGTAGCCTTGTGAATCACATATTCTGTCACACCCCAGAATTGGGGCTATTGACTCCCCTGTCGTATCGTGGAGAATTAATTCCACAATATAAGACTAGCAAATCAGAGGATTTAAATACAATAATGAATAACAAGCTCCACGGAAATAATATAAACTTTCCATTACTATAAAATGAAATCTCCTAAGATCATAACTTGACAAATAGTGTTTCATGTCTAGAATAGGCTATTCAATAGAATTAAATCGTATTACAAAAACTCACTGCTTGAATCCAAAATAGTCTTGCCCTGGCATACCTAACTAACTTGGTTCATCTTCTTAAAACCAAGTAGTGAGCCCAAAAGACTAATTTCAAAACTTTTTGAATTTTTAAAATGTTAATCAAAGAGGATTGAGCTTCACATGCTCAATGAGGAACCATAATTATATTTCAGGGCATGAATAAGTTCAGACCATTCACACATGTACACATAATAATAATTAATTCATGAATAGCTCAATGTTTACAAGTTACTCATTAACTCACTAGAATTCTATCCTAGCTGTTTATCCCGTCAAGTAGGCCGTACTCGTCCTAGCTATTTCTCCAGCTAGGTAAGCCATATATCATTCATAACATATAGACTAGTTTTGGTAGAATAATTAACATAGCAAATAAAGAGCCATTCCAAATATATATTGAATACTTTCAATCGATCACATTCTTTTTGTAAGAATCATTCATGCACACTTAAATTTTACTCATGTCAATTTGATATAAAAACAGTCATTTCAACTCAAGTATGCATAGGGATTATACATTTTTGAAAAAGCTAAAGTATAAGAAGGTCTTCACCTTAGCTTGCCCACCAACCGTTCATAGAATCAACTCAAATAGCTTGAGTTGCCGATCTCATCAACATCACCTACAAAGTGTAATTGACTTATTGAAGAAAACCCAAATCATGAGCCTAAAATTAGCTTAAAAAAAGCATGCTTGATGGTATGTTATGGAACAAGTGAAAACCTTTGCAAAATAGGGCTCAAATGGACCAAAAAAACTATCCTATCAAGAGCAATTTGGAGAGGAACCATGGGCTTCAAACTCGCGGATCATCCAGTGGCTACTTGTTCATTTGAGCATAACTTGGGCTATATTGGTCCAAATGCTATAAAATTGGTACCATTGAAAACTAGATTCAATAGCCTACAACTATTCAGAAGAAACCATTTACAAATGCCATTTACAAATGCGAAGAGAATTCGGCCAAAATGTGGCCACAATTTAACCAAGTTGTAGACTATCTTCAGCTAGACGAAATTTTCAATCCAGCCAGATGCTGATTTTCAACTCAACATATCTTTCAAAATATATATTGTATGAGCATGATATTTACATAAATAGAAACTAGAATTCAAGAACTAAAACTCTTATTAAGGGCTTCAATTCATATCCGAATCATATCAAGCTTAAAATTGGTTTATAAGTTAGGACCTCACCAATCTTGTTCTTTGCAAGTCCAGATTTTTAGTCAGATTCTAAACGATTCTAGTATCTCTACATAATGAATCAGAACAAGATTTTCATACCATGAAAAGGCCTTTGAATCTAGTTTCTAACACAATAAACGGCATCCAGTTTTGACTCTTCTACACAAAGTTATAATTAGTTTTCCAAAGCTGCGCAGAGGTGATTGTTTTATGGATTTATGCATATTTACTCTTTCTTGGCTCAACACTTCCTAGTGTCTACATTATTTTCACCTTCCAATCAGCACATAAAAAGTCATTCCTTATTGATTATGATCCATACTTAGCTAAACAACACATAAATTAGCCAAGAAATTAAGGAAGAGGTGTTACCTTCAAGCTCCTTCAAGCTTCTTCCAATTTCCAACTTTACTTCTGTAGATTTTCTTCTCTATATCTCTCACGGTTTTTGGCCATTTTCTTTCTACTTTTCTTTGCTTTTTCTTCACCTAGCAGACCCTAAACTTTTGTTGTGGTGAGCTATCCACTTCACCAGCCTGTTTAAAGCTTCAATCCACCACATAAAGCCAGCTCATGCTCTCAATAGCCACCTCCTACTTTCAAATTTCCAGCCCAAGCTTTATTTCTTTTATTCTCCTTCCTCTCTTGCACGATTTTGGGTCCCTTTTTCTCTCCATTTTCTATAATTTTTATCTTATTTAATGAAGATATTAAGATGGCTGCTCATGGGGTGCTTGCTTCACCAAGTTCACCATTAAACCCCAAATGCTTGACACCTCGTGTTTTTTATCTTCAACTTATTTTTTAGTCAAACTTTGTGTACTTTTAAGCCTTCCAGCGGGCCCCTTTTTATCAGTTTTTCTCACTTTTCCTTCTCTTTTGTTAAGCATACAATTACTCCAACTAATGTACTATGTGTCTGATGTGAGCTTATATTGTAACACATATAAATGGCACATTGCTTGGAATCTAGTTTAACTTCAACACTTGTCATATAACTCAAGAAATAGTTTTCATATGAATCAAGGTTTAATTGTCCAAAATATAATATTAAATTCGGGTATTTCATATTCCATCTTCTCTAGTTCCTGGCAAGTACCCTCTTGTGTTAAACAATAGTTTTTGGCCGCCATAATTTCACACTCTAGTTTTCATATAATTAGTAATGTCTGTTTTTATTAGCACTAGTTTCCATGCTAATTGTCTGTTCCCTTTCTATAACCTTGGTATTTTTTGAATTAATGTATGTTCAATGTGCCTTTTCATCAGTTTTAGGATATACATCTGTTGAGATTTGTTCAACGCATCTCTGCTGTTTTTTACCTTTTATGACCTTTTTTCGTAGAACAAGATATTTGGGCATCTATTGTGATTAGAGTAGTAAACGAGCTGAACAAAGCTGAGTCGAGTATTTCCGATTCGCGCTCGTGTTTGTTTAATAAACGAGTCGAGTCAAACTTGTTTAGTAAATGAGCTAAAATTTGTGTTCAAGCTTGGCTCATTTAGATATATGAACGAGTCGAACTCGAGTTTTCACAAGCCGAATCAAGTTTTGTTTGTGAACAGCTCAATTCAAATAAGTGTAAAAGTGTTATTCGAACCGAGCCAAGTCGAGTATTTTATGCTCGAACTCTTGTTCGTTTATTAAACGAGCAACCTCGAACTCACTCATTTAATAAACGAGCCAAAATTTGTGTTCGAGTTTGGCTCGTTTAGCTTCACGAACGAGTCGAACTCGAGCTTTCACGAGTAGAGTCGCGTTCACAAACATCTCGATTTGTTTACAGCATTAATTATGATCTTGCTAAAATCTGTTAAATTGAATTTCATTTTATTTTAATGTGAATCACATATTACATGCACTTTTGTCATGTACAGGTGACAAGGAATGAAGATTAATGGTTTATTGTAAATCACTTAACTACATTTTAATGTATGTACTTTTGTTTGTGCACAGGAGACGGTGAATGAAGATTATGGGAACGGGTTGAAACATCTATTTTAATCTATTTCCCCGTTATTTTGGTTGGAAATACCTAGCCAAAATGCTTGCCATGAACTTAGAATACTTATGTTGTTGAAAAATTAGTAGAGTGCTAAATCTTTTTTGTATTTAATTAGTTGGATTTGGATCGAATTTACTGGACGTTTTTTTTTCTTGTTAAATACTTTGTTTTTTTTTTTTTATTTTGAATGCATGATTATTTATTGTGTTGCATTTCAAAGTTCCAATCGTATTCATCTTTCTTAGGCTTGAGCTAGAATTTGATATTTGAATTGGTACAGCGAGCTTGGTTGTGACATTTGAAATTGTTAGCAGGTTGAATGGTATTATTTATTAAAAAAAAAATGGCATCCTTTAGCGTCGGCATAGCCGAAATCAATATCGAAGCCAATGTCACAAAAAATGTCAACATTTTTCAGTCATGTAAAATATATATACAACACACTTCCTGATGCCATTATACCTACCAGATTTTTAATTATTTTTGGGCTTTTAGTAATAATAATAATAATTGTCAAAGTGTAGTAGTTTTCATTAGTATTTAGGTTAGACTTTTTAGAGTTTTTCATTAATTTCTGTATATTAACTTGCTATTTCTTTTTATTTTTTAGTGCAATAGCTAAATAGTGTGTAAGTGTCATTTACTTGTGTGTTTTTATATTTTTATATAGTTTGTACAATTTATTACCAATTTGAATAACTTTGTGATGCGCGGGATTGTGAATGGCCAAGATTGCTTGATGATTCCAAGTAGAAAAGCCTCGAATACTCTTCAACGAAGAACGACGAACCTAGGGTTCTAATTTAGACCAACTTGAGCGGGTTCAATTTGCCTAAATTATTACGCTATGAACTTGATCAAACGCGAAAGAATTACTCTAAGCGGGTAATTGGGTCGCCACAAACGTAGGCTTGATAAGACCAAGACGGTTCCAATCCAAGAACCAAGAAAGCACAATGGAAGAGCTCTCAAAAACTCACGTTTTTAATAATAAATGATCTTCGTTTTCCTACTACTCAATGTGTTCTGCCTTTAAATAGGCGTACGACATGTACTACAAAATAATGAAATAGCAATAGAATAGAAAAATCCTAAACTAACGCGACGTTGCACGTTCTGGGGAAGGCCGCAGGGAAGGTGGCGGGCCGGCCTTAGGCGCGGACTTGATCAGAACGTCTACTGTTCTCCCTTAACCATTCTGATGAAGGCCGTTCGGAAGGCCGCGGCTCGGACTGGGGCGCGGCCTTGGTCAGAATGTTCACCAGTCTCATCGTCTCAATCTGATGGAAGCCGTGGGCAAGGCCGTGGCGCGGACTGGTGCGCGGCCTTGGTCAGAAGCTTTGTTTTCTTCAATTTTTGACCCGAATTGCACACTTTGTCCATTCTCAAGTCTTGCCATTGCCTCTACGTATGCCCTATCTTCATGATCAACACCATCTCTATTCCAAATTAGCGTAACAAGTCTGGACGGTGCGGAATTGTTCTTGGAAACTTCTTTCTCTAACATTTCCACGATCAACGCATGCATGGCGTCCTTCATTCTCCTTGTCCTCGCTCGTATCATTGGACCACCTATCCCTTGCAAAGGATCCGGGACGCTTGAACTATGCTTGGACATGCCTTGATCCCTATCATTCCCTCCTCCTTCGAAAGGATTCGTCCTCGAATCACCTACATCATAAAAGAAAGGTCAGAAACATTAAAAGTAGCACTTATACCTCCATACTCAATGGGTAAATCGATCTTGTAGGCGTTATCCCCTATCCTTTCTAACACTTGGAAGGGTCCATCTCCTCGTGGGTTAAGCTTAGACTTTCGCTGAGTAGGAAATCTTTCCTTATGCATATGTACCCACACCCAATCACCAGGTTCAAAGATGACTTTCACACGACCCTTGTTGGCCATTCGCGTATAATGCTCATTCTTTTTCTCAATATTTGCTCGCACCTTGGCATGTAACTCCTTGACAAACCCTGCCTTCTTTTTGCCATCAAAATCTGCACGCTCATTAGTAGGTAAAGGCAAAATATCCAAAGGAGTTAAAGGGTTAAATCCATAAATAATTTCAAAAGGTGAAAAAGCTGTAGTAGAATGGGTCACACGATTGTATGCAAATTCAATATGAGGCAAACATGCTTCCCAATTCTTTATATTTCTTTGTATGATTGAACGCAATAGAGTGGTGAGTGTCCTATTGACCACTTCAGTTTGGCCATCTGTTTGTGGATGTGCAACGGTGGAAAATAACAATTTGGTGCCTAACTTATTCTACAAAGTGCGCCAAAAGTGACTAAGAAATTTCACATCACGGTCACTCACTGTAGTCTTTGGCATACCATGCAAACGCACAATCTTTCTAAAAAACAGATCAGCAATATGTGTAGCGTCGTTAGTTTTAGCACAGGCAATAAAGTGTGTCATTTTGCTAAACCTATCAACTACCACGAATATGCTATCCTTTTCACTAGAAGACCTAGGTAGACCTAAGACAAAATCCATGGATATATCTACCCAAGGTTGAACAGGGACGGGTAGAGGAGAATACAATCCATAAGGTCTAACTTTGAACTTTGCCTGCCTACATGCAATGCACTTATCACAGATAATTTGAACATCACGTCGCATGTTTGGCCAGTAAAAATGTTCACTCAACACAGATAAAGTCTTTTGAACACCAAAATGTCCCATTACTCCTCCCCCATGAGTTTCTCTCACAAGTAATTCACGAAGAGAACATTTAGGCACACAAAGTGTATCTCCCTTAAACAAATAACCCTCTTGCCTAAAGAACTCCTCATGAGCTCGCTTTTCACACAAAGCCCAAATTTGACCAAAGTCTACATCATTTTCATATAAAGACTTAACAAGCTCAAATCTAAACAATTTAGTATGCAAAGTAGTAAGAAGAGTATACCTCCTTGAAAGCGCGTCAGCTACAATATTCTCCTTACCCTGCTTGTATTTGATGATGTACGGGAATGCTTCTATGAATTCCAACCACTTAGCATGCCTCTTGTTTAACTTTCCTTGCGACTTCAAAAACTTTAGGCTCTCGTGGTCTGAGTGTATCACAAACTCCCTTGGTAGCAGGTAATGCTGCCAGTTCTGCAGAGTCCTCACTAGTGCATAGTTCTTTATCGTAGATTGGGTAATTCAAAGTGGCTCCATGCAACTTCTCATTGAAATAGGCTATCGGCTTTGACTCTTGCATAAGGACAGCCCCAATGCCCACTCAAGATGCATCACACTCTATCTCGAACACTTTGTCGAAATCTGGCAAAGACAACAAAGGAGCATGAGTTAGTTTATCTTTCAATACATTAAAGGCTTCTTCATGCTTACCTTCCCATTTGAACACAACATTCTTCTTTACAAGCTCATTAAGAGGTGTAGTAATTATACTAAAGTTTTGCACAAACCTCCTATAAAAACTTGCAAGACTATGAAATGACCTCACCTCGTTAGCATTCGTTGGAGTAGGCTACTCACGTATGGCCTCCATCTTGGAGTCATCAACTTGAACCCCTTTTGAACTCACTACATAGCCAAGAAAAACCACAGACTCCATACAAAATGTGCATTTAGACAGGTTAGCATATAACTTATGCTCTCTAAGCACAACACAAACTTCATGCAAATGATGCACATGATCTTCCAACGACCTACTATATACAAGGAAGTCATCAAAATACACTACTACAAATCTACCAATAAAAGGACGGAAGACATGATTCATAAGACGCATGAATGTATTTGGGGCATTAGTCAACCCAAAGGGCATAACTAACCACTCATACAATCCATATTTAGTCTTAAATGCAGTTTTCCACTCATCCCCTTCTTTCATTCTTATTTGGTAGTAGCCACTTTTAATGTCAATTTTAGAAAATATTGTAGAACCATGCAACTCATCTAACATGTCGTCTAACCTAGGGATAGGGTGACGATACTTTACCGTAATCTTGTTGATGGCTCTACAGTCCACGCACATCCTCCACGTACCATCCTTCTTAGGAACGAGTATCACTGATACGGAGCATGGACTTAGGCTTTCACGAACAAATCCCTTCTCAACGAGCTCATCCACTTGGCGTTGGATTTCCTTAGTTTCTTCCGGATTGGCTCAGTAGGCAGGACGGTTCGGTATGCTGGCACCAGGTAGGAAGTTAATTTGGTGCTCAATCCCCCTCAGAGGTGGCAACCCCTGTGGTATCTCTTCGGGAAATACTTCTTTAAATTCCTGTAATAAAGACACAACAACACTAGAAAGAGCGGGGTCAAGTTCATTAATAGAAAGAAATAAATCTTTATATAAAACAATAAGAACTTGTTGCTTAGCCATTATTGCCTCGTTCACCTCACTTTTGCTGGCATAAGTGCTTACCCTCTTTTTCTTTTCGTTCTTACCTTCTTTCTTAGTATCTTGTCCTTCCCCTTTGTGAGGCCCTGTTATCTTCAAATCTTTTGCAAGTCTCACTTGGCCCTCATGAGCCTCAAGAGGTGACAATGGGCGAAGAGACACGGGTTTTCCCTTCCATTCAAATGAATACTTATTAAGGTACCCATCGTAGTGCACTTGCCTATCGAATTGCCACGGGCGACCTTAGCAGTAGGTGGCATGCTTGCATGGGTACGATGTCACACCACACTTCATCATGGTACTTACCAATAGAAAATGGCACTAGTACTCATTTAGTCACCTTCGAATCCTCTGTATCAGCAAGCCAATGCAGCTTGTAGGGCCTTGGATGCCTCACAGTCTCCAATCTTAGCTTCTCTACCAATAAAGAAGAAGCCACATTAGTGCAACTCCCACTGTCTATGATTAAATTGCATACCTTGCCTTTAACAGTACAGCGAGTGTGAAAAAGAATTTCTATCTGATTTTGGTCATCTTCCCCTTTTGGTTGCGTACTCAAAGCTCGCCTGGTAACCAAAATATCTCCAGTATCAGCTCCATACTCTTCATCAGACTCACTGCCTCCCTCCAATGGTGGCATTTCTTCATCATCACCGGAAGAGACGCTTGCCACTTCTCCATCATCCATCACAATCATAGCTCTCTTATTTGGGCAATTAGATGCAATATGTCCAAATCCCTGACATCTATAGCATCTAATCTCTCTTGTGCGTTGAGAGCCTTCATCCCTGGGTCTTTGTTGAGGCTTATGTGTGAAAGCCTCTTGCTTCCCCTTCATAGCTTCTTTTGGTTGGAAAGTTGGGCGAATTTCCTTCCTCTCTAGTGGTTTGGAATCTCGCCATGGTGCTCTAGTATTGGAGCTAGTGTAGCCCCTGGACTTCTTCAATTTGAGTTGGCGCTCCACTTTGATGGCCATGTCCACCAAATCCCTCATGTCTAGGTAGTGATGTAGCTCCACTCGTTCACTGATTTCAGGGTTGAGTCCTCCCATGAAGCAAGCCATAAAAGCCTCTCCATCCTCTTCCAAGTTGGCTCGGATGATCAGCATTTCCATCTCTTTATGGTACTCATATACTGTCATGGATTCCTGTCTCAAGGTTTGGAGCTTTCTATAAATATCTCGAGTGTAGTAACTGGGCACGAACCTTCTCTGCATAATTGTCTTCATCTCTCTCCATGTCCGCACTGGCTCCTCTCCATACCTCCTACGGTTTTTAATGAGCTAGTCCCACTAGATACTAGCATAATCGGTGAATTCCACGGCTGCCAGTTGTACCTTTTTCTCCTCAGTATAGTTGTGGCATTAAAAAATGTGCTCCACCTTACGCTCCCATTCTAGATAGGCTTCAGGATCAAGCTTCCCTTGGAAGGTTGGGATTTTCATTTTAATACTCCCCAAATTGCTATCTTGGGTCTTTGATACCCTCCTCCTTCTTCGGGTAATCACTTCATCATAATCAGAGGCTTCTCCTTCTTCTTCTTCAAGCATGGGTTCTTTAGAAGCTCGTGATTGTACAGGTCTTTCGATACTGTCAATGCGTGCATGAATCCCTTCCATGGCATTATTCACAACCTTGTTCACCTCCCTCATCAATTATTCATACATATACTTCATGTCAAAGGGTGGTGGAGTTTGAAAGTTGTCTCCTTCTTTCGACATACCTGCAAGAAGAGGTTAGTAGCACAAGAAATAATAGAACAATGAATAACCTCACTCACTCCCTTAGTGTGTACACTCAATTCTCTCGTGTATCACTCAAGCTTTAGGCTTTTTCCCGATGTTGTGCTCACCCCTTAGCCTTTTTCCTCTCTTAAGTGCCCTCTTATTGGCCCTTGAGAAAGAACCAATCAATCACTCCTATCAAGTACGAATGGATTCCCAATTATAAGAATAGCATTGAATATAAAAATGAGAAAAGAAAGCTTAGAGTTTAGTTGATCAAGGAGGAATCAGAAAGGTACTACAGATGAGAAATGACTCAAGGAAACAAGATTGGATATCCTAATGTGTGGTAGCTCTTGGAGGTTGAACCTTGATTTTCAAAATCCCATTAAAGAATTTTCTATATTCTTGTGTAACACTAGAGATTCAAGTCCAAAATTGATTCACACCCAAAGAACTACCAAAATAGCAATTGAGCATTCCGCACAAAACACCAAGAAATAAGAAGATCAGAAACTAGTCAATTAAACTTTCGTACGTGGCGTTGTTTTCTGTCCAACGATTTAGATGTTTCACCAGATTTATTCGGTTGCACAAAGACAGTATTCCAGCCAAATATACTTTAGTTTAACTGGTTTGGTTCGGTGCTTGGCCTTTCTTCCCTTCAAGCACGCCTCTTTTTTTTTTTTTTTGTACTTTGGCTTTTCTCCTTCTCAGTCCCCTTTTTTTTTTTTTAACAATGGAACACCAGAACAGACCCCCAAATCAATTCACTATAACTAACAATTAAGCAAAAATATTCACGGTGAATAATAACCCCGTGAACAGTGATGGTGAACAATAGTGGAAACAGTATCGCTACAGTACTCTCTTTTTTTTTTTTTAATGCAATTCAACTACTAACCCTGCAAGAAGTATCAATCCAAGCCTTGATTAATTTCTAGAAAAATCTTATCACAAGAATTTTAAAGAAATAATGAAAACAGTCAAGATCCACAAGATACCACACAAACCCTAGATCAATTTCTATAGTAGTATTGCAGAAAAATTGCAAGAAATTGTAGAAAGACTAATGAATGAACAAAAGCTGGGATCTTTGGTAATGAAAAGACACGAAAACACAAGAGTTGCAATCTAGGCACGAAACACTTGACAAAACAACGATTAAACAATAAGAAATAAAGGGATATATCTGATCTTTCTAAAGAAAAATACGGATTGAGTAAACCTGGAAAAAATCAAGAACAAGGCTCTGATACCAATTGATGCGCGCGGGATTGTGAATGGCCAAGATCGCTTGATGATTCCAAGTAGAAAAGCTTCGAATACTCTTCAACGAAGAACGACGAACCTAGGGTTCTAATTTAGACCAACTTGAGCGGGTTCAATTTGCCTAAATTATTACGCTACGAACTTGATCAAACGTGAAAGAATTACTCTAAGCGGGTAATTGGGTCGCCACAAGCGTAGGCTTGATAAGACCAAGACGGTTCCAATCCAAGAACCAAGAAAGCACTATGGAAGAGCTCTCAAAAACTCACGTTTTTAATAATAAATGATCTTCGTTTTCCTACTACTCAATGTATTCTGCCTTTAAATAGGCGTACGACATGTACTACAAAATAATGAAATAGCAATAGAATAGAAAAATCCTAAACTAACGCGACGTTGCACGTTCTGGGGAAGGCCGCGGGCCAGCCTTAGGCGCGGACTCGATCAGAACGTTTGCTGCTCTCCCTTAACCATTCTGATGAAGGCCGTTCGGAAGGCCGTGGCGCGGACTGGGGCGCGGCCTCAGTCAGAATGTTCACCAGCCTCATTGTCTCAATCTGATGGAAGCCGTGGGCAAGGTCGCGGCGCGGACTGGTGTGCGGCCTTGGTCAGAAGCTTTGTTTTCTTCAATTTTTGACCCGAATTGCACACTTTGTCCATTCCCAAGTCTTGCCATTGCCTCTACGTATGCCCCATCTTCATGATCAACACCATCTCTACTCCAAATTAGCGTAACAAGTCTGGACGATGCGGAATTGTCCTTGGAAGCTTCTTTCTCTAACATTTTCACGATCAACGCATGCATGGCGTCCTTCATTCTCCTTGTCCTCGCCCATGTCATTGGACCACCTATCCCTTGCAAAGGATTCGGGACACTTGAACTATGCTTGGACATGCCTTGATCCCTATCACTTTGGATGATATTTTAAAGGTTGATTGAAGTTGTGATGAGTTAAAATCAATAATTTGTCAAATTAGTGCAAAGGTATCAAATGAGTTTGGTAGCATGGACACATTTAAGTGGTTTGGCAATATCTTGAATTAAATATATAATATTGAGATGATTCTTGAGGTATTTTAAAGGTAAGACAATAGTCTACAATTCATATGAGACATCAAAGTCCAATTCTTGTGTTTTCATGGTCAAATTTCAAGTTATTGAAGTAAATTTGTGTTGCGATGCTGTTTCGATCAGTTCTAAGTTTTTTCTCCTAAATCTCTGATTATAGAACTCCAAATGACTTGATTCTTGTTGTGTTGGAAAGCTATCTTAAAGAATTACAACTTTTATGTTTTGAGGAAAAGTTGATTTGGCCATCTTTGGGGTGATATTTGCCATAGAAGAGAATTAGAGTATTTGGATGTTAGCCATGGCACCACCCATGCCGCGGGTGAAACTGCGGCTAGGGTTATATTGTCATCGGCACTGTAGCCGCGGATGCGGTTGAGCTGTAGCCGTTTTGTTAATCTGTGATTTTCTCTTTTGTGTAGAATCTTTTAAAGGGTTTCTTCAGCGGAAGAACCACACACACATCACAAACATCATATACACACTTTTGCACACATCTAGAGGGATATAGAGGAGAAAGTAAGAGTAGAGGGGCATATAATTCAAGTGTCGATTTCGTATGGGTATATCGACAGATTGCACATATGATTAGATCACTTTTTGAATAAAGGGAACTTGAATGAATCACTAGAGATAGGATTATATGTGTTATTCCTAGGTTAAGCTTTAAGGTAAAAGCATAATCAAAACAATAGAATCCATTAATTAGAAATTGTATTTTCTATGGGTGTTAATTAAGAAGATATTCTAATTAATCAACTGAAAAGATAAGAATTGTACTTGAGAGAGAATACGATTCATCTGAGGGGTTTTAGGTTTAAGCAATTGGGTTAATCATTAATCAAGTTAGAGTCTTAACATATTTAGTTTAAGAGGATTGTATATCTAGATTCATCTATTGTTAATTCTCTCTGCTAACTTTTAGATTATCACATGGTTAGGCATTTTGTTTTAATTAGTTGCATTCTCATTTAAATTGTCTTTCGGTTTGAGAGGTTAGATAATAAAAAGAAAGCTTGTACTGGTACTTGCATAGTTCCTGTGGGATCAATATTCAGTACTCCTATACCATGTACTACGGGAATGATATGTGCACTTGCTTAAAGTATCCATAGTATAGCTAAAAGGATATTAAATAGTATCATTTTCTGATACTTTTAATGTATTAATAGCAAGTTTTCTTGACATTTTAAATTATCTTAAACCTATCCTCACATTGGAAGTGAAGACACTTGTTCTGAGTGTTAGGAAAAAACTAAAATGTTAGTATACATATGTTTTACCGACATTTTGAAATGCCCGTACAAGGAATTTTTCTTGTAGTTGTGGCTCAACTATCTCATTTTGTTTAGCTCAAGTATGTTCCTCAACCAGGTCCTCATATTTGAAATTAACTATTGTTTTGTTTTTAGTTTGAGATCAATCAAATACAAGTAACAAAATGCAATTTCTAAAATTGTATGAAAATCTCGTTTTCACCTCTCTTGAAGAAATTAATTATGAAATCAAAATTTAAACGTGTCGAAAGAGGGTTGGCTTGCTACGAGAGTACCACGTCAGGGCTCTTTATTGTAGAGTTGTGAATACAAATCAAACAATAAGAGAGCATATTAGTTTATTCAGCAAATATCACATAGCACATGGATAAAACAAATAGCAGTAAACAATATAACAGGAAAAATAGAGGGGGTGGATTCCCTCTCGTGTCTGGTGTATCTGATAGGGTAAGGCTGACTCTACTCTAGGCTTATTCTACATGAATGCATGAGGTTGGGCTCACTAATGCATCTAGACTCAACAAGGCTTCAGTTTCCAAACCTTTAGACTTGAGGGATCCAAAAAGTAACAAGTCTGTCAATTCTAAGGATTCCAGGTCGGTGGTTCGAGTGATCCTCTGGACTCTGCTACGCGCATGTAAGGCCATGGCCACATGTCCAAGTGAATCGATTTTTAAAGCCTAAATCTCTAGACTTCTAGACTCAAGTCGAGAGTTTAGGTGATCTCCTAGACAATGTTACGTGCATATTATACTACGGTCACATGCCTAAATGGATCAGGCTTGCGATACAACTTAAGGCTCTCAAACCTTCAGACTTAAGGACCCAAAAGTAACAAGTCCGTCAATTCCAAGGGTCCTAGGTTGGTGGTTCGAGTGATCTCCTAAACACCACTACATGCACGAATGCGATAACCGCATGTTTAGACAGATCGATCCTAGTCCTAAAGGGATGGATGGATGACAACCACCTAAAAGAGAAAAAGGAAAAAATATATCGAATGCACGTATGGAGTGATCCTTATGAGAGGAGGGAATGATAAAGCGTGGGCTTTAAGGGTGATTGATCCCCTTCTCAAATGCAAGCGTGGTCGAATAAAGCAAAGATAAGTAAAACATACATCACATAGATAGACGAGAGACAAGGTGTATGAAATGCGAAAACAAAAACTTAAAATCTAAAAAATAAAAATGCAATCTTAACATCCAAACGCGATGGAATAGAAGGGTTAAAGATAAAAAACAGTGATTAATCCATGTGCTTGGACTCATTAGTGATCCCTAGTGGATTCGACAAAATCTGTCGCGTTCCAAAAAATAAAACTAGGCACGGGTTGGACAGAGACTATTGCGCCCCAAAAAGGCAATCTGGTTCGGTGACCCTTTTTGAAAATAAAGTTTTTTTTTTTTGAAAAAATTGTGTGTGTGTGTGTGAGAAAAATCAGATTTTTTAGTAAAAAAGTGTATTTTTAAACAAAATGGTATCTTGAAAAACAAAATAAGGCTGGGACTAAAAAAAAGCAACAGTTTTGGCCAACTGGCCAACTAATTTTGAAAAAGAGTTTTATTTTAAAAATAGAGTCGTCAGTTGATATTGAGTTAGGGTGTACCCAGTCACCCGAAAATCGTTTAATAAAACAAAAAATTTTAGAAAAATATTTAAATTTTTTTTAACTCCAGTTTACGAAAAATAAGAGAAAAGGGTCCGAGAGTCACATTTGAATAAAGAGAAGACAAAGGTTTGTGCCTAAGGCACTCTTTCTATCTAACCGAGGCTAGTTATGAGATTTAATCAAATTTTCTTAAAATTAATCTTAGATTCTATCGCGTTTGGATATGTCTATATGAATGCAAATCTTAAGTCTAAATGTGAATATCGAGAGGGTCAAAATGTTCTGTCGAGGCTTGATCAGGATTTTCGCATTAATTGCGAAACTCGAATTGAGACCGCGAGGGAGTCACGAGTGTATATAAAAAATGAATTGCAAAAAGAAATAGAAAAATACTATAGATAATAAGTGTCAAAGAAAGTGGGGAATGCAACATAACGGTTACAGGAGACTAATAAATCATGATTGATATTTTTCTACTCACGGAGGGGGAATGGCCTGTTAAGCCACCGCTTCTTACGTAAGTAGACAACTATTTTTAGTTGGAGCTCACAAATGACCTAAATCCTAAGCGAAATGCAAGCTAAATGTCATGCACTTTTAAATGCTAAAATAGATAATAATAATAAAATATATACCAAAAAGTCATGCAAATATGAAAAATTCTAAGAAAATGTGTGTGAAGTGAGTGAAAATGCACGCGAGTGAAACTATCAATAAAATGACCTAAAGGGTCTAACGTTGGATTAGCCCTTCTTAGAAATTCCCCACTAGCGTTGGACTAGTGGAGAAGCGAGAAGACCACAATTAGCATTGGACTAGTGTGGTGACGGACTAACAAAACTGATAAAACATGAATTCAAAATAGGAAAACATAAATAAAAAGCAAATAAACATATAAAGACATATAAGGGCAAGTAGGAGTACGTAACACATAAACATGATATGCTAGATGCAAAATCCTACGGAAAGCGATAAACATAAAAGCATATAAGCCTTAACTTTTACACCGGGGGAATTAGCTACAATTTTAGGAGAAAAAAAGTAAAAACGATATAATCTATTACACTTGTTATCTAAATACAAAATTTTTGTTAAAAATATAAGAAATATAACCCGATTATTACATTGATCAGTTGAATACAAAATATTCGCAAAAATAGTAAAAATGCATATCTGTTACACTTCTAGAATAATTTAAAATTTAAAATTAAGCCAAATCAATAAGATCACGGATATTCAAAAGTAATATAAATAAAATAAACACATAACGTAAAAACATGTAAAAACACCATAGAGCACATAAAGAGTAATTAAAAAGTACCGAAAACACCTCTTATTGAAGATCCGGTACTAACTATCAAAATGAATAAATGAATTAATGGCACCACTATTTAATGAGGTAAGTCATAAAACATAAAATTCTAACAATATGGAGATCAAATGTAAACCTTAGCAACTAAAGGGACTAAAAAAACAATAATATGAACCTAAGGGGCATAGGGGCAAAAAGTGGAAATTTACACAAGTTTGGGGGTAAGATACAAGTTAAAGCAAATTGGGGTGAAATTGGAAATTAGAACAAATTGAGGCCAAAACATCAAATTCTAGCAAACACAAGAAACAATTGCAATTTATTAGGGCTTAATTGAAACATAATGAAACCTTGGGGGGTCAATTTACAATTATAAGGGACTTGATTGCGTGAACAACAAAGTTGTTAAAGATAAAATCAATAAATTTCAAACATATAAGGGTCAAGACATCAATATTCACTTTATGAACAAAAATAACAGAAATGAAAATGTTAAACTAAATGAAATTGAATCAAATAACTAAACTGAATTAGTTAATTAAGTACTCAATCAATGGCTTAATTCAATTGGATTAGGAACCAATAACAAAATAATTAAGCAAATAATGAAAATAACTAAAACTAAAACAAAAATAAAACTAGTTCCCTAACACATTTTTAACTAAATCAAACGAAAAAAGAAAAAAAGAAAAAAAAAAGAAAATGCAAAAACATAACCCCACACCCAAAATTCCCAATTCTCCCATCTTCTTCCTCTTCACTCGTTTTCTTCTTGTTCTCTCCCATTCTCTTTCTTCTCTCTGCCTTTCAGTTTATTTCCCTGTCTCTCTTCTCACTCTCAATCTCTCCTCTTTCTCCTTCTCGTCCTTTACAGATTTTCTTTTTCTATTATTTCTGCCCTTCTCCCTCTCTCCTATCTGATCTGCTCCTTCTTTCTCTCTGTTCTTCTCTCTCATGTTCTCTCCCTCATCTCTTCAAACCCTCTGTTTCTTTCCTCTCTTTCTCTCTGTTTTTCTCTTCCCCTTGTTTCTCTTTCTATCTCTCCTCACTCTCCTTCTCTCGCTCGTCTCTCTTCCGTTTTTTTCTTCTCAAATTTCTTCACCGAGTTCAATACAAATGAATTTCTCACATCAGTCTCTCCCTTTTGAAATAGGGGAGGGAAAAGATGTGGTAGCGAAATTGTCTGGTGAATTTTTGGGCATTTGTGACCTAATTGATGATTGGGGTTGATTATTGGTGGTGGTGTGAATTTGGTTGGGGAGGGCTATGATGGGCAATTTTCCGATGGTAATGCGTTGAATATGGGGTGGAGGATGGGCTGCCTGAAGTGGCTTGGTCGTTAGTGCTTATTTTTTGGGAGGAATTGCTGACTAAAGGGTTTGATTTTACTGGGATTGGAGTGGTGGTTGAGGGCTTTTGTTTGGCCGTCGATGAGCCTTGTCAGCAATGATGGGAGGAAGATGACCGTGGGGTTTGGGGCTGCAGTGGACAGTGGAGGCGTAGGTTGAGGCTTGGACCTGTTGTGGTTGGGCTGTTGTAATCTATTTGTCTTCTTTTTTGTTTTTGCAGGTTTGTCAATGGCGTAGGTGTGGTTGCGTGATTGTGTTGTTTGTGAGGTGTGACAGACGGTAGAGAGTGAGGCAATTGGGAGTTTTATGGGCCAATTGTGGATATTGGGATGCTGATTGGAGCTTCAATTGGTGGTATTAATGGCTTTGTGGTGGCTGATGTTACTAGAGAATGATATTGATGGTGGATGTTCTGGTGCCATTTTGTGGGTGATGGTGGTTATTGTGAGGTTGCTGGTGGTCTTGGTTAGATGGCTATGAGGGGTTGAATTGTGAAAATCGTGAGAGGATAAGGTGGGGGCAGCAGTGAGGAGGAGGAGCTAGTTGTTTGTTTGCTAGATTTTCTTGCATGTTGTGGTGGTCTCACGGTTGCAGGGGAAGGACTGGCTTGGGTGGCAGTAATTGACTATCGTTTGTTTGAGTAGCTTTAGGGGGTTCTAGTAAGCGTAATCTAGAGGAAGAGAGGGTCTTGGGTAGAGGGGATGGCAGGGAATAGTGGAGCTACTGTTGGTTGAGGTTTTGCTGGAGGAGGGCTGCGGTGGTGGGTCTTTGATTGTTGGTGGTGGACGGTTGGGAGAGGAGGAAATGGGTTGTGGGTGGTGGTTCTGGGCTAAAGTTGGATGGTATAGTAGGTGACGGTGGAGAGTGAAAAGAGGAGAGCGAGACGGTGATAGAGCAAAAACAAACCAAAAATCCAAAACTCAGAGAAAAAGAAAGAAGAAAAAGAAAAGAAAGAGCCTTAAAGAGGAATATCAACAAAAACCCTAAACTAAAAAAAAAAAACAAATTCTTTAGAACTTAGATGAATCAAATAATTTAAGGTTTAAGGTAAGAAAGTACTTGATTAATAGTGGCTTGGATGATAGTTGACTTGATAAATAAAGGTTGAAATTTTCTTGTTCTTGAATTTTTCCTATTTTGATCTTTCTAGGTGTAAAAGTAGTGTGTTAGTGTGTCTGTTAGATTCTATTGTATGAAATTTTAATGTGTTAGTGTGTGACCTAGATCCTAGTGTGTGAGTTTTTAATGTGTTAGTGTGTGTGTAGAGATTAGTGTGTGTAAGAATGTGTAGTGTGCGAAAGAGTAGTAAAGTGTGTGTAGTATTTTTCTAAAAAAAAAATCCCTTTTTTTATTTTTTAATGTGGGTATTTATAGAGTCTAGTAGTCTTGGCCTCCAAGAATATTCCAAAATAATCAAAATGCCACCAGCAATAAAATCTTAATTTTATTTTAAAAATAATTTTGACACAAAAAATTAAAATTACTACAAAAATGACAATAGACTCCAAAATTTGCCAAAAATTCAAAAATTGATTTAAAAATATAAAAAAAAATAAAAATTAGAGTTTAAATTGGCAAAAAATGAGTTCAGGGTGTAAAATGACTTTGCCCTTGTAATGACGAAATAAACTAAAAAATAACTATTGGTCTCGAAAAATTGTCCAAAATTAAAATTGAGCTTAAAATCTTAAAAAATAAATTTAATACTAAAAAATTAGTAAAAAATATGTTCGGGGGTGTGAAACGACTATTTTGCCCCTAAACGTAATATTTAAAGAAAAAAGAGCAATTGTTTTCGAAAAAATCATAAAAATTCAGAAACATACTTAGAAACCTGAAAAAAAAAATTTATGACCGAAAATGGGTGAAAATGGTGTTTGTGTGACGAAATGACCATGTTGAACTAGAAAAAATACAAAAATATACATTTAAAACTCCAAAACTAATGAAAAAATATTTACGTGCTAAGAATTACTGTTTTGACCTTCGAAATAGTTGACTTTGCCTTTTTTTACTCAAAAATAAGAACTTGGCCCCAAAAATAAAAAAAAGTCCCCCAATATTGAAAAAATAAACAGTGTGTCAAAATTTGGTGTCTACAATAGCGAATACACACTTCTCTGGATGGAGCATCGTTTGGGAGTCCAATAGGACTCAAAAAATTTCCCTTAAGTTATCAATGAAAACTTCGGCAGTTCAGCTTTTGCTAAATCATCTACATATACTTTTACCACTCTTCGGATCTACTGAAGAAAAATTTTGTCTGCCAATCGCTAATAAGTAGCACTTGCATTTTTAAGCCCAAAAGGCATAATAAGATAACAGCAAACCTTGCGGTTAGTGATAAAAGCAGTTTTGTCCTGGTCTTCTTCGGTCATGCCGATCTAGTAATATCCTTTGAAGACGTCCAGGAAGCAAAAAATTTCATTGCTGGTAGTCGAGTCGACTAGGTGATACGAACCAAGCGGCGAAAGCTCAAATAGATGGAGGTATTTGAGTCGTTGCTAGGATATTGCCAAAGCTAAGGGCCTTACCAACCCAAAAGTGAGGCTTAAAGGTATCAAGGATAGCGAAAAGTAACAGAAGGAAGAGGCCATCCTAGGCTGGAACAAGTACGCCTGTGAAAGTTCATAAGACGACACGAGGAAAAGGCCATCAGAAAGCTTTTGAAGAAGGTCGTGGGCAAGGCCGTTCCGTCAGAAAGTGCGCTAAGGCAAAGTGATGTTCTGTTCGAGGCCGCATCGAAGGCCGTTCTGCGGCCTACCCCATGGCCTGCACCAGCAACTTTACGATATTATTTGTTTTTTGTGTTTTTACTTAGTTTTTGACGTGTAATAGACTAGTTACATTCTATATTAGTTATTTAGGGTATTTTTACATATATAAGTTAGATTATTATCATTATTCAGACATAACGTTGATGATTGAATAAAAATAACGAGGGTTTTCCTCTTTGGGTTCTCTTCGTGAGACTTGCGATTTTACGAGTGATTCATGAATTCCTTTGATATCCTTGAGTTCTAACCAACGTGTGGGGTTAGGGTTTGGGATCTTTTTACCAAACTAGTTTTAATTCTCAGGTAAAATTGGGGTTTGGTTATTCCTAGATACACAAGAATGATCCTTTAGGAGAGTTATCCTGTGAATCGCAATCGTTGTGAAGATTCCTGTTAGGTGATTAACCAAGGGTCTCAGGGAGGATCGCATCAAGTGGTATCAGAACTTCTGGGTTCTTGGTATTAGGTGTATTCAATCTATTTTTTGAATTTCGATTCTTTGAGATTAGATATATCTTTTCCCTTTTATTTTTGTCAAATTCCTACAGTAATTCTTGTGTCTGCCTATTGTTCTTGAGCAATTTCATTCCTAGGGTTTTTCTAGTGTTGTGGACTTTGTGTTTTGTTGTCTATCATGATTGGAAATTGTTGCTTTGCGTAACTCTTATTATTATTAATCGATTTTCCTACAATACTCCCGGAATTTCCTACGATTTTCTTTGCATTCTTTAGTGTTGTCTTTGGTTTAGGGCATCTAGAAACCCTAAGAAGTTTGTGTCTCTTGCCTCTTTGTTGATTAAACTATTGATTATTAGTGATTTTTTGACTATTCGTTAACAAAAATCATCAAAAGTCCCATCCCATTGTTTTAAAAAAAAAATCACTGTTTATTGTTACTGTAGCGTCATTGTTCATCGCTACTGTTCATAGTTACTGAACATCTAAAATGTTCTATCCAATTTTTCTTGTGTTGGGTAGTGTTCTCGTTGTAATAATTCTTGTCTTAGTTGAGTCTATATCCTTTTTTCCATCAAATCTATTTGTTTTACTCAAAATTTGTCATGTCTAACGAGAGAGAATCCAAGGCATTTGACCTCAGAAATTTTGCTGCAACAATTAATGCTAGCATTCAGCAGGGCATTACACAGGCAGTGGAAGCTGTGTGTGCGCAAAGGGAAAGATGTGGCCATTCATACTCTAGATCAAGGAGTAGCCATAAAAGCCACCGAAGAAGGTCCCCAATATCAAAATCAAAAGGTTCAAATGATGAAGGAGTGGCTGATAGGAGGCACAGACGAGAAGAGCATGCTCGTAATGGCAACATTGGGAGTATCAAGATAAAGATCTCAACTTTCAAAGGCCGAAGTGATCCAAAATTGTACTTGGCGTGGGAGTGGAGGGCGGAGTACGTTTTTTATTGCCACCACTACTCAGAGAAGAAGAAGGTCAAGCTTGCTGCAGTAGAATTTTTTGACTATGCTAGTGTGTGGTAGGACCAATTGGGTACCACTAGAAGGAGATGTAGAGAGCAACTCATCTGCACATGGGAGGAAGACAATCATGTAGAGAAGGTTCGTACCTGACCACTATTATAGAGAACTACACTAGAGGCTACAGTCCATGTCACAAGATGGTCGTACAATGGAGAACTACTACAAAGATATGGAGTTAGCAATGATTCGTGCAAATGTAGTAGAAGACTGTGAGGCCACAATGGCTAGATTTCTAACTGGTCTAAATCAGGAAGTCAGAGACAAGGTGGAGTTGCAATCCTATGTTGATATTGATGACCTGGTTCAAAAAAGCTGAGACAGTAGGAGAAGCATCTCAAGGCTAGGAGGAGAGATAGGTACAGGCTCCTCTAATGGGAGGTCAAAGTGGCAGGATAGACCGTCCATGGGATGAGAGGATCGAGGTGACTATGAGGCCAAGAGATGTTGTCAGGCTAAAGGAGGGCTATAGGTGATGGCAAAGGGCAGATGAAGGCACCTATGAGGACATGTGACATCTAGTGCTTCAAGTGTCTAAGGGACGTGGTCACGTGGCATCCTAGTGTCCTAACACTAGGACCATGATCAGTGTTAGATGGAGGAGACTTAGAGAGTGCTTCTTCAAATGATGAAGAAGATGCCACCTATTAGGAGGAGGTAGCGATAGTGAAGGTCCTATTAGCTGTGAAGCTGACAAAGGCGAGCTTCTATTTGCAAGAAAAGCTTCAGATGAGCTGCCTAAGGAAACTGGGCCTGACTTGCAGAGGAAGTTAATCTTTCACATTCGGTGTTTTATTGGGGAAAAGGTAAGTAGCATTACCATTGACTTTGGTAGTTACACTAACCTTGTGAATTCATTGTTAGTAGAAGAACTTGGTTTGAAAACAATGAAGCATCCTAAGCCTTATAGACTGCAGTGGGTGAGGGATAGTGTCGAGCTTTGGGTGATCAAGCAAGTTGAGATTGAGTTTACTATTGGAGCTTATAGAGATATAGTCTTATATGATGTGGCGCCCATGGGAGCATGCCACTTACTTTTGGGCCAACCATGGCAATTTGATTGTCGAGTGGTCTATGACGGGTTCAAGAACCAGTACTCATTTGTGTGGCATGGGAAGAACATTACTCTTGTGCCATTGGCACTAGTGAAAGCTTTCAAGGATCACGTGAAGCTAGTTAAGGAGCTTGAGGTTGTGAAAGAGAGGAAGAAGCTAGAGAGGACCAACTCTACTAACATTTTGAATAGTTCTTCTTTGCAAGTTGTTGATACTCCCCTCGGTAGAGACATGAAAAATTCAGATTTGAGGATGAATCATTGGGAATGATATGAACCAAGCGGCAAAAGTTTAAGTAGATGGAGGCATTCGAGTCGTCGCTAGGACATTGCCAAAGCAAAGGGCCTTACCAACCCAAAAGGGAGGCTTAGAGACGTCAAGGATGGTGAAAAGGAGTGGAAAGAAGAGGCCATCCAAGGGTGGAATGAGTACGCCTGCAAAAGTTCATAAGACAACGCGAGAAAAAGGCCATTAGAAAGCTTTTGATGAAGGTCGTGGGCAAGGCCGTGCCACGGCCTTCCCCACGCCCTCCGTCGGAAAGTGCGCCAAGGCAAAGTGATGTTCTATTCGAGGCCGCACCGAAGGCCATTCTGCGACCTACCCCACGGCCTGCACTAGCAACTTTATGATTTTATTTATTTTCTATGTTTTTGCTTAGTTTTTTATGTGTAATAGACTAGTTACTTTCTGTATTAGTTATTTAGGGTATTTTTACATATCTAAGTTAGATTATTATCATTGTTTAGACATAACGTTGATGATTGAATAAAAATAACAAGGGTTTTTCTCTTTGGGTTCTCTTCGTGAGACTTGTGATTTTGCAAGTGATTCGTGAGTTCTAACCAACGTGTAAGGTTAGGGTTTAGGATCTTTTTACCAATCTAGTTTCAATTCTCGGGTAGAATTGAGATTAGATTGTTCCTAGATACACAAGAACAATTCTTTGGGAGGGTTGTCCTGTGCATCGAGATCATTGTGAAGATTCCCGTTAGGTGATTAACGAGGGGTCTCAGAGCAGATCACATCAACTTGTGGAAAGAGGTATTAGATTATAAATTTTACTACTTATTTGTGTGAATTTTGCCTAATTTTGATGGTATCTAAACCTCACAACCAAGTTTTTGGAGCCATTGCCAAGGAAACAAAATAACTTTGGCAATATTGAAATGAATACATGCTTTATTAGTCTAGATGTTTTTAGTTTTTTCCTGTTTTAATCTCGTGTTGTGTTATTGTAGGTATCAATTGATTCTTGTTGGTACCAATTGAATCTAGGTGAAGGAAAGCATTTGAAGATTAAAGTTGGTTCAAACATTTCATCGAGCATATGGAAGACAATTCTCAATGAAATAGTTCTTAACCTTATAATGAATACAAGTCTAGTATTTCATGAAGGTGCATTTTAATGATGAGTTGAAAATGTTAAAATCACAAATGAATGCATTAAATGACATGCTAATGAATAGATTTGGTTATGATTCTAGTATAAATGTTGCTTGTTGTACTATTTGTGGAGGTAAACATGCATATTTTGAATGTGGTTATAATGATCATGTACAATTTGGCAATAATTGTACTTATTCACCTCAATATAAAGATTATGGTCAAAATAATAATTTGGGATAGATGGACCAATGGAATCAACCAAATCAACCTACTTATGTTGAACAAGAGTCATCTTGTGGAATGACAAATGAGAAATTAATAGAGAAATTAGATAATATGAGTAGGAAATTTGAAGGCCGTTTTGAAAGAATGAGAGAAACATTGAACTCTATGCAAGAAGTAGTGATGAGGGAAGAAAATGAAATTAGTGTAGAGTCATCATGTGTTAGCGATCAAGTAGTTGAAAATAGAAATGTGAAAATCAATGATCAAATGATAAATAATACTAATTTTGATGAAAAATAAGCTAAATTCAAAGAAGTGCATGTGCAATTAATGTGGAAAACATGGATCAATATGAGGTTTATGATTCTTTTGATTTTGCCTAAAATTGTTCCATGTGTGGAGGAAATCTTGAGATCTATGATTGTGGATTAATTCAACCACATTTAGATACTTATGGTGATCCATTTGATTTTCATGAAGACATCTGTAATCATAGCATAAGTAAGGAAAATGTGGACAAAATGGATGGCATATGTAGTGATTCCTTAATGAACAAAAGAATGTCAATCATGAACATGAATGTGATGAAAATGTTGAAAGTGAGGAAATGGATTATAATGTTCAATAATTTGAATCCTCCGCTTGTGAAATCACGCATGAAGTTTATGAAAATGAATGCGAAGAAATGCTTAATGTTTCTACTTTTGAACATAAACATGATCAAGTTGATGAGGATAAAGCATGTGTGTGATAAAGTAGTTGAAAAGAGCTTTTCAAAACATTGATTTTCTAACCCGATATCTCCAAATAATGCAAGAGAAAAGCCTTTATTTTTTGAAGTCAAGATCAAGCACCTCGTAAAAAGAATAGTATCATAAGCAAAAGCCAAATAAAGGATATGACCACCCTTTGAAGAAAAATAAAACTTTGGATTTTGCTAGAACAAGTGAGATAAGCCACGTCCCATATACTCAGCTGCATTAAGAAACAAGGCAAGAGACAAAGGATCTCCTTCTTTACCCCCCGAGAGGACTTGAAGAAACCCATAGCCTCCCCATTAATCAAAGCAAAGAACTAATTCTTAGATAGTAACCAGTAAACAAGATCCACTAATATTTTAGAAAATCCAAATCTCCTCATCATATTCATCAAGGAAGCCCAATTAACTCTATAATATGTTTTTTTCATGTCCAACTTCAACACCAAGTTATCATTTTTTAGCTTCTTACCAATATCAACTAGCAAATCCTAGGCTGTCAAAATATTATCCACACTACCACGTCCAGGAATAAATTTTGTCTGAGTAGGGGCAATAATCTGAGGAAGGACCTGATTAAGTCAGCAAGAAAGAATCTTTGAGATTATCTTTGCACTCACACTGAAGACCATATGGTTCTAAATCATCTAATTTTGATAATTAACAAATAAATGATGAATTGATCTAATGTTCATTTGAGCTATTCTTGTAGTAAAAGTGTTTGGGCATCAAAAGGACTCAAAAAAATGAAGAAATCGTGAGAAAATCGTGATGCAAACTTGGGATGCAGAAGTCTATATGAACAGTAGTTCGAAGTTTGCATGAACGGTGACCGCATCCAAATCAACAATACCATGAACAGTACGAATGAATAGTGACCCCCGTCAGGATGAATAGTAACTTTGGATAAAATGTATGCAGACGAGCAACTGGACTTGATGTGGATGTCTGAATCACTCATGCGAACGTTCGGATGAACAGTAACCAAACGTCCACTGTCTAACTACTAGATTTGGTAGAATTCTCAATTTGACCATTGGAGGCCATTTTCTAGCTATTTTCTCATCCCTAAATTTACCCAAATGTATAAAAATGAAAGAGACTTTTGCCTACTAAGTTTACAAGTGATTTAGAGTGAAAATTCTCTTGTTGTAGCGTATTTATAATTCTTGGTGAGGTTGAAAAGTTGGGATTTTGTGTGCTTTTTAATTGGGTGATTGGAAGCATTTAATTGTAGCATAGTGTGGGCGTTGAGAGTGTTGTACAACTTTTGGCTTGTCTTAGTAGAGCTTAGTGTGACCAAAGTGGAGACTTTTGATACGTTCCTTGTAGCCCCAAACATATCATTCAAGCCTCAACGGGGTTGATCATTCATCTATACTATTTTGAGGAGTTCAACGACCTAGGGTATGACAAAAATGACCAATTTAGCATTCACTCAAGAGGCAAAAGCTAGAAGGGTCGTGGAATAGTTGGATGAAGCAAATGCATGAAGAAAATAGTACAAAAAAAAGCTTCTGACCAAGGCCGTGACCTAAGCCTCGCCACGGCCTTCATTAGAAGTTTGGACGGAGACGAGTTAGACATTCTAACTAAGGCCGCGCCTGAAGTCCGCCCCACGGTCTTCATCAGAAAGTGCGGATGCGTTTTTAATTTCATGTTTTACTTTATGATTAAGTTTAATCTTTATGGTAGTTATCTAAATGTGATAAGTTACAGCTAGTGATGGGTTTTTAGTAAGTTTCTAGATGTTTCTTTGTAAGCCTATATAAGGATAACCCTTGTATCGTTTTCACAAGTTCAAGATGAATCAATAAAATTGTGAGTTTTCCCTCTTTCAGAGTTTTTCTTTAGTTCTTGGATTGGAACTAATTTCTGGTCTTATTGGAGTGATTTCATGGCGACCAAAACCTACGCCTAGAGTTTTTTTCACTTGATTTGATTCATTCTTTTGGGTTTGTCAATTAGGGTTCTATTTTATAGGTTGGTTAGGAGTCTATTCCACAGGTTAGTTAGGTGTCTATTCCACGGGTTGGTTAGGGGTCTAACTTGCAACACAAAAGGAGGATTTCAACGATCTTAGTTGAATCTTCGAAGCAACACATTCGAGTTGTTGTTAGGGTTTTCGACAAGCTACGAAGGGGTCAAGAAGATCGAGTGGTCACAACTCAAGTTGTTCTTGGAGTCTTCGACAAGTTACGAAGGGGTCAAGAAGATTGGATTGTTTTATATGGATTTCTTTTCAAGACGGTCCTTTGGGATCAAGGTGCCTTGCATGTTGATTTACCTATTGACTTTGAGAGAGTTTGTGATGTAAGCTTGGATTAAGTCTTCAAGCAAGATTTGGAGGATTCTACAAGAAGGAGATCCATGTTTTCATCTATTCTTGGGCTTGGAGAATATGTAAATCAATCAAGGGAATTGGATTTGAAGATTGCGTTTTGGCTTTGGATTAAGCATAAATATAAAGAAGACTTTAAGTTCAATATGTTCAAAAGGTCCAAGAGGGACCATGGAGGTTTAGACAAATGGATTCATTGGTTGTGGATTAAGTCCATATTCAAAGATGGGCCATGGAAGTGTTTGGATTATAAGTTGGCTTGCTGGTTTTGGGTCAAACATGCATTCAAGGAGGCCTTATTAGACCATTCAAGAGGCCCAAACTACACAAGGCTTTTATGTTGAGGTCCATGGAGTCCAATTTGTCAATTTAAGCCCAGATTGAGCAAATAAGAAGAATGATTTTTGTGATTAATAAAATTTGATTTTTCTCTTTTAGAGAGCTTTGTCTTGGGTTCTTAGATTAGAACTAACTCTTGATCTTATTGGAGTGATTTCATGGCGACCATTCTTCTAGCTTAGGATTTATTCAAAGGGTTTGATTTAGGTCCAATTAGATTAATTCCAACTAGATTGCTTCCTTTGATAGGTAGAGGTCTAGCAATTATTCTAAGGGATTGAATTCAACAAGCTTGAATCAATTCAAGGCAAACCAACCTGATTTCTTCTTAATTGCTTGGAACGATTTCCTTGAGGTTAAGACATTCAAGTTGTTCGAGCAACATCTTTTGGCTTGATTGTATTGGACAAATTCTATCAAGGTCAATTTGATTGAATTGTTCAAACTGATTTTCAAGAGTTCTAGGCTGCCATAATTTCGCGCGTATCAATTGGTATCAAAGTTATGACAAGGCAAAAGGAAACTAAGGAGGCTGTTGTGAGAAAAAGGAAAGTCTTTGTTACCTAAGGCTTGAGGACCGTTTTTCAAGTGCAAAAGGAAAGTATTTCACTTTCTTTAAGAGCTAAGGCTGTGTGGAAAGGAAAAGGAAAGTGGGGTTGACTTTTGGATTAAGGAAAGTCTTATTCTTCTGTGTGCTTGTTCTTTTGGAAAGTAGTTTTTGTTTTTGCACAAGAATATTATTTTCTTTTAAGAAAGTTTTAAAAATTAAGATTTTTCACACAAGAATATCACACATTAGGATTTCCTATTCCATGTTTTCTTGAGTCTAATATTGAGTTTTACTCTTTCTTTGACTTTCCTTGTATCAAACCCTAATCTCTTGTTCATATTCTTGCTTATTCCTACTCTATTCTTAAGCTAATTGTTTTAGTTGTTATAAGGTGACTTGATAAGGTTCAATTGAGCAAGTTCTTGTTTAAGGGCCTTATAAGAAGACTCTCTAGAGTGGAAAAAAGCTTAGTGGTGAGTTCATTAGAGGGAAAAAGCCATTGAACTTGAGTGATACATGAGAGTACGAGTGTATACACTAAAGGAATGGTGATGCTATTTCTCTTATTATTTTCTTTTGTTACTAACTTTTTTTGTGCGGGTTTTACATCATGTCTAGAGAAGAAGAAGAGTCACGTACTCCACCACCTTTTGACATGAAATACATGATGGAGGTAATGCTTAAGGAGGTGAATAAGGCTACCACCAATGCAATGGAGGGTGTACATGCTCGAATTGATAACATTGAGAGGCCAAATCATTCTAAGGCTTCCAGAAATCCCTTTGAAGAGGATGAATGTGATATGTCTGACTATGAGAATGTCATTACTAGGAGAGGAATGAGAATGCTACATACCCAAGATAACAACTTGGGAAGCATCAAAATGAAGATACCATCCTTCCAAGGAAGACTTGATCTTGAAGTTTACTTAGATTGATCCTGAAGCTTACTTAGAGTTCACTGATTATGCTAGCATATGGTGGGATCAACTTGTGAAGAATAGAAGAAGGCATGGAGAAGAGCCCGTGCGCACATCAAGTGGTATCAGAGTTGGCTTCTTGAAATTCAGGTTCTTCCAATCCAATTTTCTTGAAGATCTTCCTCTTGAAAATTTGGATATATCCCTCTTTTTTTCTTCTTCTTTGAATTTCCGTGACTGTCTTGTTGTTCTTGTTCTTTTGTGCTAAAAAAAAATTCATTTTTCTTTTTCCTTGTTTTTTCTTGCTATCCTAATTGTGTTCTTTGTGTTTCTTGAACTTCTTGCATTGTTCTTCTTGGAATATCTTTTGCAATTGAATTGTGTCTTGAATAAGGGAAGTTGTGCACGATTTTCAGGAGTTTTTGGGCTGTTTTGTTGTGTTTTTGGACCAGCTTTCTATTTGGGATTGGTAGGATCAAGTTTTTGAACTTGGTTCTTGGATTTTGGTTGAATATAGTTGCTGGAATTTTTGATAATTCTTACCTACGAATTTTTTGAAAATTTTCCAGTTTGTTTGATCTTAAAAAGGGGCAATAAGAAGCTGTTTTGGTGCTTAAATAGAAGGGAAATCCTAGTCCTAAAGGATTAGGATTTTTTATATTTTGTTTAAGAATATTCTAAAGTAGCTTTTATTTGCAAGACTTTTAGATTATTTCCATATTCTTTTATGTTCAGTGTTAGTATTTGTTAAGAATTAGTTTTTGGTAGCTAGTTTTAGAATTTTCTATTCCATATTCTATGACTTTGTGAGCCTATAAATAGACTACCATGTGTAATATTTTTCATAGGTTTTGATATTTGATGAATTAATAAAATTCTTCTTCTTTTTTATGAGAGTTTTTCTTTAGTTCTTACTGATGAGAACTATGACCTTATCAAGAGTGATTCTTGTGGCGATCTAAACCCAACTTTGCTTAGACTTTTTCTTCTTGTCTCGATCAAGTTCTTAGAGTAAATTAGGTTAGACGAATGAACTTGCTCATATTGGTCTAGCAAAGTTTATCCTTTGGTTCGAGATTTCTACAAGGGTTGAATTCAAGGCGACCAATCTCCATGTTTAGGTTGCTTTGGTTTACGAATCAAAGTTGGTCTAAAGTTTAACGAGGTTGTTACTTAGAAGATAATTTGGTCTAATTCAACGGGAAGATTTGGATTAAATTGTCACTTGTTTCTTCAAGACGATCTTTGGGAAGATATTCTTGTAATATACGAAAGGGGCCACCCCCGATCGTGTCAAGCGGTATCAGAGCTTTAGGCATCTTGAAGAATCGAGTTTTTGTGTCTAACCCACTTGGATATATCTTTTTTGTTTTCAATCCTCTTGGATATATGTTTTTAATTGTTGTTGTGTTGTTCTTGGTTCAAGATCTAATTTTTCTTGAATCAAAGTTGTGTTCCTTTTGTGGGTTGATTGTAAAAAAAAAAAAAAAAATCGTCGTTGTACATCGTTACTGTTGCTCACTGTTCACCAGACTATTCATGCCCAAACTACTATTCATCACCGAATCTAATGTTTGCTGTGAGTACTATTCATCCCGAATTTTTCCAGAAATTTTCTTTTTTTTTTTCTGAGTTGAATTTTGTGTTTTGTGTTTGTTGAAAAAAAAAAAGGAAAGAGAGGGAAAAAAAGGAAAAAGGAGAAAAAGTAAAGGGAGGAAAAAAAAAGGAAAAAGGAGAAAAAGGAAAGAGAGGAAAAAAAAAAGGAAAGAAAGAGAAAAAAGTAAAGAGATGAAAAAGGCAAGTGTTGTTAGAGATAGTAAAAGCCTAAATTGAGTGAAAATATTTTCTATTGTTTCTAACAATTTTTGTAACTTACATCATGGAGGAATTTCTTGAAGAATTTAGGCGGGAATTCAACAAAAGCATAGATTCTGTATTTGATTGATGGACATGAGAATTCCAAAAAGGCATAGTTTCTCGATTTGGTAACTGGGAAACCAAGGGATTGATTCGCAAAAAAAGAAGTTCCAATCCTACCTCTTCTAAGAAGTGTCGTGTCCCAAAAAGGGTGTAGTAAAAGGTGCTAGTTGGGGCCGTTGACTGTCGCGTTCCAAAAAGACGGTTTGGTTTCGATGACCCTTTCGAAAGTAAAGGTTTTTGGAAAAAAACATGTGTGTGTGTGAGAAAAATCAAATCTTAGTAAAAAAGTGTATTTTAAGAAAAATGGCATTTTAAA
This sequence comes from Mitragyna speciosa, assembly GCA_024721245.1. Classification (NCBI taxonomy): domain Eukaryota; kingdom Viridiplantae; phylum Streptophyta; class Magnoliopsida; order Gentianales; family Rubiaceae; genus Mitragyna; species Mitragyna speciosa. Next base: position 12,947,183 of record CM045571.1, read on the forward strand.
AGAAAACAAGGCCGGGACTAAAAATGCGACAGGTTTGGCCAAATAATTTTTTTTTAAAAAGGGTTTTATTTTAGAAAATGGAGTCGCCACTTGGTACTGAGTTAGGGTGTACCAAGTCACCCAAAAAAATCGTTTTAACAAAATAAAAAAAATTTAAAAATATTTTAAAACCCTTTTTCGAGTCCGGTCTACGAAAAATGAGAGAAACAAAAAAGTCCGAGATTTACATTTGAAGAAAGGGAAGGCAAAGGCTTGCGCCTAAGGCACCCTTTTAACCTAGCCGAGGCTAGTTGCGAGGTTTAATCAAATTTTTCTAAATTAACCCTAAAGTTCTATCGCGTTCGGATGTGTCTAAATGAATGCAAATCCTGAAATCTAAATGTGGGTATCGAGAGAGTCAAAATGTTCCGTCAAGATTTGGTCAGAATTATCGCACTAATTGCGAAACCCGAGTCGAGACCTCGAGGGAGTCACGAGTTTTATGCAAAAATGAAATGTAAAAAGAAAAGAAAATAATAATATAGATAATAAATGGCCGAAGAAAGTGGGAATGCAATATGACGGGTACAGGGGACTAATAACTCGTGACTGGATGTTTCTACTTACGGAGGGGGGAACGACATGTATGCCATCGCTTCCCACGTGAGTAGACGACTATTTCTAGTCGAATCACACAAATGTCTTAATTTCTAAGTGAGATGCAACCTAGATGTCATGTATTTTGAAAATATGTCAAAATAATAATAATAATAATAATAATAATAATAATAATAATAATAATAATAATAATAATAATAATAAATCATGCCAAATGAAAAGAAAAACTAAAAGTGCGTGAAATGAGAAATGCACACGAATGAACCTAATCACTAAAATGTCCTAAGGATCTAGCGTTGGGTTAGCCCGTTTTAAGGAAAATCCCACTAGTGTTGGACTAGCGGGGAAATGATAAGCCACAACTAGCGTTAGACTAGCGTGGTGATGAAATAACAATAAATCATGACTCAAACATTAAAGCATGAATTAAAGCAAATTAAACATATAAAAACAAAAACATATAAGATCACATAGGAGCACATAACACACAAACATAATATCTAGATGCGAAATCCTAATGAAAGCGATAAATCAAATAAGCATGTAAGCACACAAAAGAGCAAATAAACCCTAACTATTACACCGGGGGGCTTGATTTACAATTTAAGGGAGGAAATTAAAATGCCCTATCTATTACACTTTCTATCCATTTACACAAGTTTTGCTAAAATATGCGAAAAATAATCTAATTATTACATTGACTAGCTAAATACAAAAAATATTACATTTTTATCAAAATAATAATAAAGAAATAATAAAATTTAAAATGAAATCACATGAAAGAAGTAAATACACAAAGAGCTTACCAAATAGGAAATATGTGAATAAAATGTATAAAAATCACGTAAGGCACATTGGAGCACATAAAAGAGAAATTAATCAACGAGAAATAGGGATACCTCTTTGAAGATCCGGTACCAATACTTAAAAAATGAACACACAAGTCAAGGTATCACGATATAAATAAATAAAGCATAAAAAATAAGTTGCAATAATTTATGGGGTAAAAATGTAAATGGAGCAATATTCTAAGGAGAAAATTGCAAATTCCAACAAACTAAGGGGACAAAAACATAAATTTCAGCAAGCCTAAGGATAAAGAATAAATTACAGCAATTATGGGGAGCCAAAGATAAAAATTACAATAGGTGTTTAAAGCCAAGAATGAAATTTCAGCAATATTCAAGGACAAGAATGTAATTTCAGCAAGCATCAATTGACAAATTACAATTTTCAGAAATATTCAAGGACACAAATATAATTTCAGCAAACATGGAGACCAAATTGCAATTTCCAGCAAACCCAAGGACAAAATATAGTTTCCAGCAATGCATAGGGTCAAATTGCAATTTACAGCTATATAAAGGACTAAAATAAAAAATTCCAGCAGCTACAAGTATTAGAATACAAATTCCAGCAACAAATAAAAGACTAAAATACAATTTCCAGCAATTAATGGGAGTTTAAAAATCAAAGTTCTAGCAAATCAAAAAGATTTAGAATAAAGAATTCCAGCAGTATAGGACTAAAAAAAATTCCAGCAAAGTCTAAGGTTGAAATCAAAATTCCAGCAAAATCTATGGATTGAAATTAAAAATTCCAGCAAAGTCTAAGGTTGAAATAATAAATTCCAGCAAGGTTTAATAACTTAGAATGAAATTCTAGCAACATAAAGTTCAAAAAATGAAAATTCCAGCAATGATAAGAGCTCAAAATGAAATGCCAGCAGCAATAAGGGTCCAAAAATGAAATTCCAGCAATATGAAGACTAGAAATGAAATTTTCAGCAACTTGAAAGGGTTAAGATGTAAATTCCAGCAACCATATGAGCAAATAAAACAAACAAACAGATTCAAATTGCAAAAGATTAAAGCCTAGGGGGTAAACAATAGATAACTTAATTGCATAAAGTCAAGAAGCTTCAAGAATATTCATTAAGTTAAGTCTAGATCAAATTTTCAAACAAGCCAACCGACTGCCTAAATATTCAACCAAGGAATGAATTAAATTAAACATGAACCAATTGTTAAATCACAACTAAACTAACTATATTAAACAAAGACCAAGCCATCATATTCCTTCCATTTCCCTATCACGTGACTAAGCCATGCCCACCAGAATCCTTTTCTTCAAAATAGTATGACCGAACACAATGCCCAAGTCAAAGCCCCTAAATCGTCTTCTTCCTCCAAACTAAAAAATCTCTCTGTTTTCTTTCTTTTTTATATATCTTGCCTTTGATTGCTTTTCAAACTATTTGATTCCCTATCCCATTCTCTATCTCTTCCCTTTGTCTCTCTTTCTTTCAGATTTTACTCTCCTCTTTTTTTTTTTTTTTCTTTCCCCTTCTTCTTTCTCGATTTCCTTTCTTTTTTTTTTTCCTGCCCTCTCTCTACTTCTCTCACATCCCCTTCAATCTCTTTGTTTTGTGTGGTGGTGAAGCTGAGATTTGATTTTGTGGTGTGTGTGAAGTGCGATTTTGACTGGAATTTGGTGAGTTTTGTGCAGGTTTGGGGAAAGTTGGTTGTTGATTGAGAGTGCGTGGTCTTACTGGTGATATTGGTGGCGTTAAATTGGTGATGTGGCTGATGATGATTTTTCTGTTGTGCTTTTACAGGTGGGAGGTCGGATTTTGGGTGATTGCTTGATTGAAATTGGTGGGGAGTTAATGACAGTGAAGTGATGCTCTTGCGATTGACTGATGAAGCATGGGGAATTAGAGGGAAATAGATAACTAATGGTAGGCGATTGGTTTGCAGTTACAGGGGGTTGTGACTAGTGTTAATTATGTATGGGCTCGAACAACTTGTTGATTTTTCTTGCAGGTTGTGGAAAGGACATTGCAGGGGAGGGTTTGTGATTTTGGGCGATGGATTAAGCAGTGGACAGCAGGTGATTGCTTTGGTTGTTCTGGGGAGAGAGAGGTGAGACTGGTCTGTAACTGGAAAACGATTGGAGACAGGGGAGGAGTTTGTTTCTAGGTTGATTGTGTGGTGTCAGGGGAGGTTTTGATGGTGAATTGCTAGTTAGGCAGTGAGACAGTGGAGAGCAGGGGTATGGAGGTTGCTGGGAGTTTGAAAATTCGGGGATTGTTTATGTCTGTGCAATTGTCTAGTGGATTTGTGGCGGTTTAGATGGCTGGCAGCGGTGGTGTGAATCAGTGTTGGGGCCTGTTCTGTGCAGGTGATCCGGTGGTGATTGAAGAAAGGTTGAGGATTTTGGGTATTCATGGAAGAAGGTGGCAGTGGAGAATGAAGAAATGGGCAGAAGAAAACCAGAAGGAGAAACACAATAACCCAGAAAAAAAGAACATCCAGCAAAATCCAAAAAAACAAAAACTAAAATCCCAAACTATAATCAGATTTACATAGAAAAAATAAAGAAAAAAAATCAAAAAAAATCAAAATAAAGAAAAAGAACTAAGAAATTACCTCTTGAAACATGAAGATGACGCTGAACAGTAGATTATCTTCTTGAGAATGAAGATGAACAGTGAATGGAGCTATGAAGAAACGACTCTTGAAGCCTGCAGAAGATGAACGGTAATTGATCTCGGAAGAAAAACGAGGAACAATAACCAAGAAAAAAAAAAGTGGCGGCTAGTGTGTGTTTTTAGTGTGAAGTGTGTGTTTTAATCTTAAAATCACAAAAGCAAAAGTGTTTTAGAGTTTTTTTTCTTCTTTCTTTTTTTTTGCTGATTATAAGGGTATTTATAGCTCACTTGTCTTGTTGGCCAAGAATGCTGTAAAATAACGAAAATGTCACCAGTATTAAAAAATGCTAATTTTATTGAAAGAAATATTTTTTAACCCTGAAATTAAAAATTAATACAAAGAATTTGACAAAAATCTCTAAATTTTCAAAAAGAATTTACAGTAGATTTCAAAAATAAAAACTAGAGTTCAAAACTGATAGAAACGCGTTCGGGGTGTAAAATGACGATTTTGCCCTTGAAAAATGAAAATTTGTGGAAAAATAGCTATTGACCTCGAAAAAAAATCATCAAAAATTACAAATAAGCTTTAAACACTAGAAAATGCATTTTTGACTCAAAATTTGACAAAAAATGAATTTAAATTGTAAAATGACGATTTTGCCCTTGGGCAATGAAAATTCACAGAAAAATAGTTATTGTCCTAAAAAAAATTATCAAAAATTACAAATAAGCTTAAAACACTAGAAAATACATTTTTGACTCAAAATTGGTGAAAAATAAATTTAATTTGTAAAATAACGATTTTGCCCTTGGGCAATGAAAATTCACAGAAAAAATAGTAATCATCTCTGAAAAATCAAGAAAATTAAAAAACATGCTTAAAGAATCAGAAAAATGAATTTGAAACTAAAAATGAGCTAAAATGGTATTTGTCGCGCCCCATTTTTCAAAAAAGGAAATAATAAATTAATGGTAGATATAGTGAGTCAGAAAAAGGAAAAGGAAAAGGAAAAGAAAAAGGAAGTATTAAATGTGATTTTATGGTTTATTTGGAAAAAAAGAAGTGTATAAATTTTTGTAAAAAAATGATTTTTAGAAAAATGCTTTGTAAAAGATAATTTGATAAAATGTGACAAACAAATACTTTATTTTGAAAAACAAAAGAAAAAGGGCCTAAAATGGCACTTTGAAAATGCGACGGTTTTTGGGCCCAAAAATAGAGTCTAAAAAGGGTTTTTTAGTGAAAAAGGAGTCGTCACTTGGTATTGAGTTTTGGTGTACCAAGTCACCCGAAAATATTTTATAAAAGGTAAGAAAATTAAGAATGATTTTTTAAGGAAATGATTTTTGGAAAAAATATAGGAAAAAACAAGAAAACCCTTTTAGACGACTCCAGGTCTTTGAAAACAAGAGAAAAAGGTACGGGAGTCACAGTTGAAGAAAGGGAAGGCAAAGGCTCGCGCCCAAGGCACCCTTTCAACCTAGCCGAAACTAGTTGCGAGGTTTAGTCTAAATTTTCCTAATATAACCCTAAGACTTCATCACATTTGGATGCAATTATATGAATGCAAATCTAATCCTAAAATGGATATCGATAAGGGACGAAATGTTCCACTGAGATTTGGTCGGAATTATTGCATTAATTGCGAAATCCGGATATAGACCTCGATGGAGTCACGAGTATAGATGCTGAATGGAGTGCAAAAGAAAAGAAAAATAATAGTATAGATAGTAAGTGAACAAAGAAAATGGGGATGCAACATAACGGGTGCGGGGGATTAATAGACTCGTGACTATCTGTTCCTACTCACGGAGGGGGGAACGACATGTACACCATCGCTTCCCACGTGAGTAGATGACTATTTCTAATCAAATCACACAAATGACCTAAAATTCTATGTGTAGTGGAATCTAAATATTACGTACTAAAATAAATGTTAAAATAAATAATAAGTGATGAAGTATATATAAAAATCATAGAAAAATGGAAAAAAGACCTAAAAAGGATAAAATGTGTGTGAAATGTCATGAAATGCATACGAGAAATGATTCTAATACTAAATGACCTAGAAATCTAGCATTGGACTAACTTATTTTCTAAAAATTCTATGCTAGCGTTGGACTAGCGAAGAAACCGAAATTAATCACAACTAGCGTTGGACTAGTGTGACGACGATACACATATAATAATAAAGCAGGTAAATGAATAAAACATAGATTGAAGCAATAATCACATAAAAGCACATAATAGCATAGAGGAGCACATAACACATAAGCATGATATTCTAAATGCAAAGTCCTAAAGAAAGCAAATAAAACACATAAGCACATAGCACACATAGCACACAAAAGCCCTAACTATTACACCAGAGAATAACCTAATTACAATCTAAAAATAGAAAAAGAATAAAAAATATCCTATCTAACCTATCTATTACACTTTCTATCTAAAATACATAGGCTTTAATTAAATAGATAAAATATAAACTATCTATTACATTCACTATCTAAATACAAAGAATTTACTGAATAGAATATTACCTATCTATTACATTTCTTTGAATAATTAATATTAATTCAAGTAAATAATATGAAATAACTAAATAAACACTCAAACATGGATAAAATTATAAGCACAAAGATACATGAAAACACATAGAAAAACATATAGGAGCACGTAATAGCACACAAAAAGAAATTAAAAGGGTAATCGAGGTACCTCCTATTCGAAGACCCGGTACAAGTTGCTACTAAAATGAACAAACATGTCAAAAATACCACTATTTAAATAAATAAACTACTAATTGAATAATTTTCTACCTGTAGACACCAAATTTTGACACACCTTTGGTAAAAATATGTGTGTTACTTTATTTTAGGAGGTATTTTTTCATTTTTCGGGGGGTCGAGTACAATTCTCGCGTATTATGTCTAATTTGTCGTACCAGGGGCAAAATGGTAATTTCGCCATGTACATATTAGATTATTTTATTTTATTTTATTTTTCTAAATACATAATTTTACTATTTTTATCATTTCTTTATGATTTTAATGATTTTTAGGAGTCATTCATTATTTATTTAAAATTTCAGTATTTTTTAATTCAACGGCACGTTTTCCAATGCACTATTTTTTTTTTACGAGAATTTTCGAGTGAAAAATTTTATATATGCATTTTGTATATTCATAAATTTTCTGTAAAAATCTCGTAATTTTTAGAGGTCGTTTAGTATTTATTTAATTTTTATCTTTTTTATTTTTTAAGGGCACATTTCCCAAGAATGCGTTAATCTTAGAAGTTTTTGAGTGAAAACTTTAGTATATGTGTTTCATGGGATAATATATTTGTATAAAATTTTTGTGATTTTCATAATTTTTATCATATTAGGTCATGTTTTCCAATGCACTTTCTTATTTAAAATTTTTCTTTATGAGAATTATGTGTGTGTGCATTTTATAAATTTTATGTAAGGAAAATTTTCATAATTAATTAATTAATTAATTTATTTTAAAGACCATTGGTTGTTTATTTTAAATTGTATTTTTCTAACCTAGAATTAACTTTTTTATACTGAATTTTTATTTTTTCCTTCTTATAATGTTTTATTTCAGTTTTTAATATATAATTTAAAAGGGGTTCAAGTAGTTTTTTATTTTATCTTATTTTATTTTTTCATTTTTACTTTGTTTTCTTAAAAAAAAAAAAAAAGAAAAGGCAAAGGCTGGAGCAGGCTGCGTTTTGCAGCCTGCTACAGCAGCAGCTTGGCTTCACAACTGCTCTCTGTTTTTTCCCCAACTGCTCTTGCCTAATCACATCACTCTCCTCACTTTCACCAGACATTCACACTTCCCTCACTCCCTCTCTGCAACATCAGACTCACTCACACACCTCACACGCACCTCCCCTCAACTCTCTCTGCCTCCTCCTCCCAACTCGCAGACAAAAACACACATTGCACACACTCTTCCATTCTCCCTCGCTCCCTTTGCCTCACCATAAACACACACGCACTTCACACCTGCATTACACAAGACAACACACACACTCAACCATCAGTTCTGTTTTTTTCTCTCAAAAACACAGACACACTTTCTTCTTTTCTCCTTTTTCAGCTCACACACAACTCATTGCACCATATTACAGACACCATCAATTCCCATTTTTCTTCTCTCAAGAAAAACACAGACACTTTTTTCTTTTTTTTTTCCCCCTCTCGGCTCTCACTGCATACACACGCATTACACCACCATCAGTTGCCAAAATCAATCCACCAGCGTTGCCAAGTTCCACCAATTTCTCAGCCAAACCAGGTAAGGTTCTCAGCCCTTTTAAACTGATTTTTGCATACCATAAATTTCATGATGTTCCTGCTTAGAGTTTCTGAATTATTGCCGATTAATCCATAATTTCGATAGCCTTGCTATTTGGGTTTAGACAATCGTGTTTCATGAAGAAATTAATGATTGATTAAAAAAAAAAAATTCGGGTGAGAAATAGGAAAGTTAACTAGGAAGAACGGAGAGAGAGAAGCTGAGAGAAAGAAAGAAAAAACTAGAGTATAGTTCGAAGAGAAGAGGAGCTGGAGAGTGAGAGTGAGCAGATCGAAGAGAAGAAGAGAAGAAGAGAAGAAGAGAGGAAGAGAAGAAGAGAAGAAAAGAGTGAGAGTGAGCAGAGAAGAAGAGACTGAAGAGAAAAACTGAAGAAGAAATGGCCGAGGAGAATGGCCGAGGAGAAAAATCCGAGGACAGAGAGTGAAGAGAGAAAAATCCGAGGACAGAGAGTGAAGAGAGAAAAATCCAAGGAGAATGACTAAAGAGAAAAACTGAAGAAGAAATGGCCGAGGAGAATAGCCGAAGAGAAATGGCCGAAGAGGAATGGCCGAGGAGAATGGCCGAAGAGAAAATGGCCGAGGAGAAATGGCTGAAGAGAAATGGCCGAAGAGGAATGGCCGAGGAGAATGGCCGAAGAGAAATGGCTGAGGAGAATGGCCGAGGAGAAAAATCCGAGGACAGAGAGTGAAGAGAGAAAAATCCGAGGAGAATGGCCGAAGAGAAAAATCTGAGGACAAATAGTGAAGAAAGAAAAATCCGAGGAGAATGACTGAATAGAGAAAACCGAAGAGGAATGGCCGAAGAGAAAAATCCGAAGAGGGGGAAACCGAGGATAAAAAAGGAAAATTGTAGCCGAAACTTAATTTTTTTTCTTTAGTTATTTATTTTCATTATCTTCATCTGATTATATTACATTTTGCTCCCCTTAAATGCTTAATTGTTTAATTATGCCGTTCAATACTTTAGTTTACTTTATTTAAGTCCTCATTTATTTTGGTTGGCCCCTAGAATTTTGTAGTTTCTTTCAATTATATCTAAGTTAATTACAATATGTTCTAATATGTCTAGAAATTATAATTCTATACCCCTCATGTTGCTGAAAATTGCATTTTTGTCCCCAATCTTGCTGAAATTTTATTTTTGTTATTATGCATTGCTGGAATTGTATTTTTGACCCTATAATATTGCTGGAATTTATATTTTTGCCCCCTAAATAGCTAGAACTTGAATTTTAGCCTTTAAATGTTGCTAAAAATTTGATTTTTGACCCTTCCTAGTGGCTGGAATTTTACTTAGTCCCTTTAAGCTTGCTGGAAATTATGATTTTGTCATGGTGTTTGCTGGAATTACATTTTGGCCCTAAAATATTGCTAAAAATTGCAATTTTACCCCCATACTTAACTGGAATTTTTTTTTAGCCCAAATACTTGCTGTATTTTTTTTAGAGTCCCAAACTTGCTGTAATTTGTTATTTCATCTCCCTAGTTGCTGGAATTTTATCCTAAGTCCCTAAACTTGTTAGAATTTTAGTTTTAAGTCCTAGATACTTGTTGGAATTTTATGCTAAGTCTCCTAACCTTGCTCGAAATCTACATCTTATCCCCCATTTTAAGTATTTCACATTTTTATACTTTAAATAGTGGTACCTTGATAAATTTGTTCATGTTGTTAGCATTGGCCCCGAGTTTACGAATGGAAGGTACCTCTATCACTCTTTTTATTATCTTTTTATGTGCTCATATGTGCTTCTACGTTTTTATGTGTTATTTTATTTTATTTTATTTTATTTTTACGCATTTTTAAGTGTTTATTATTTCATTTATATGTGAGCATTTATTTATGGTATATTATTTATTTGAATTTAATTATTCAAAGAAATGTAATAGATAGGTAATATTCCATTTAGAGAGATTTATGTATTTAGATAGATAGTGTAATAGATAGTTTATATTTTATCTATTTAATAAAAGCCAATGTATTTTAGATAGAAAATGTAATAGATAGGTTAGATAGGTTATCTTTTATTTTCCTTTTCTATTTTTGGATTGTAATTAGGGTTCTCTCGGGTGTAATAGTTAAGGCTTTGTGTGCTATGTGTGCTATGTGCCTATGTGTTTTATTTGCTTTTCTTTAGGACTTTGCATCTAGAATATCATGCCTATGTGTTATGTGCTCTTATGTGCTATTATTTGCTTTTATGTGATTATTGCTTCAATACATGCTTTATTTATTTACTTGCTTTAATTATATATGTGTATCGTCGCCACACTAGTCCAAAGCTAGTTGTGGTTAATTCCGGTTTCTTCGCTAGTCCAACGCTAGCGGAGAATTTATAGAAAATAGGCCAGTCCAATGCTAAGCCTTTAGGTCATTTTAGTATTAGGGTCATTTCTCGCGTGTTCATTCTATGCCATTTCACACACATTTTATCCTTTTAGGCTTTTCCCATTTTCTATGAGTTTTTTTTATATATATACTTTATAACTTATTACTTATTTTAACATCTATTTGGTGCATAACATTTAGATTCCACTACACATAGAATTTTAGGTCATTTGCGTGATTTCGACTAAGAAATAGTTATCTACTCACGTGGGAAGCGATGGCGTACATGTCGTTCCCCCCTCCGTGAGTAGAAACAGATAGTCACAAGCCTATTAGTCCCCTGCACCCGTTATGTTGCCCTACTTTCTTTGTTCACTTACTATCTATACTACTATTTTCCTTTTCTTTTGCATTCTATTTTGCACCTAAACTCGTGACTCCGTTGAGGTCTACACTCGGGTTTCGCAATTAATGCGGTAATTCCGACTAAACCTTAATGGAACATTTTGTCCCTTAACGATATTCATTTTTAGGACTAGATTTGCATTCATATAGTTACATCCAAATGCGATAAAATTCTAGGGTTACATTAGGAAAATTTAGACTAAACCTCGCAACTAGTTTCGGCTAGGTTGAAAGGGTGCCTTAGGCGCGAGCCTTTGCCTTCCCTTTCTTTAACTGTGACTCCCGAACCTTTTTCTCTCGTTTTCAAAGACCTGGAGTTGTCTAAAAGGGTTTTTTATTTTCTTACATTTTTTCTCAAAAATCATCTTCTAAATAAATCATTCTTGATTTTCTCATATTTTACAAAATATTTTTTGGTGACTTGGTACACCAAAATCATTCTAGACTCGGGTTTCGCAATTAATGCGATAATTCCGACTAAACCTCAATGGAACATTTCGTCCCTTAACGATACCCATTTTTAGGACTAGATTTGCATTCATATAGTCACATCCAAATGCAATAAAATTTTAGGGTTACATTAGGAAAATTTCAGACTAAACCTCGCAACTAGTTTCGGCTAGGTTGAAAGGGTGCCTTAGGCGCGAGCCTTTGCCTTCCCTTTCTTCAACTGTGACTCCCGAACCTTTTTCTCTTATTTTTCAAAGACCTGGAATCGTCTAAAAGGGTTTTCTTGTTTTTCCTTATTTTTTCCAAAAACCATTTCTTTAAATAAAGCATTTTGATTTTCTTACCTTTTATAAATATTTTCGGGTGACTTGGTACACCAAAACTCAATACCAAGTGGCGACTCCTTTTTCACTAAAAACCCTTTTTAGACTCTATTTTCGGGCCCAAAAACCGTCGCATTTTCAAAGTCCCATTTTAGGCCCTTTTTCTTTTATTTTAAAATAAAGCATTTATTTGTCACATTTTATCGAATTATCTTTTACAAAGCATTTTTCTAAAAATTATTTTTACAAAAAATTTACACGCTTCTCTTTTTCCAATAAAATAAACCAAATTTAATACTTCCTTTTCCTTTTTCTGAGCTCCTCATACACTTTATCACTTTATCATTTATTATCCCTTCGAAAAATGGGGCGCGACACTACCGATCACTATGAACTTACTACAATAATTCAAACAATCATGGCAATAATAAGAAAAATAAGAGAAAGAAAATAATGATAATAATAATTAATTATTTAGGAAGAAAATGAAAATTGTTTAAGTAAAAATAAATAAGTAAATAAATAAATAAAGCAAAACAACAAAAATAAAGAAATAATAATAATAGAGGATAAAATACAATGATACATACTTAAACTTTTAATGCCACAAATAAGAATTATTAAAATGACTAAAAGGAAAATAAAGAAAACTAATTTGAACATTAATTAGACTAATAAAACCCAATTTTAGAATATTAAATTTAAATTTAATAAAAAATAAATAAAGAAAATGTGAAAAGAAATAATTTAAAGCTTTGGGGACTTAACTAATTAAATTTTTTTTTTACAAAAATTAAAATATTATAAGATTTGGATTAAAATGAAAATTTAAGCAATATTCTAAAGTGAAAAATGTAATTTTCAACAAACAAAAGAGTAAAATTATAATTTTAAACCCTAATTAAGGTAATGACATAGTTTACAACAAATTTAAAAGCTAAAATGTAATTTTCAGCAAGTATAATGTCCAAAAATAAAAAATTCCAGCAATACTTAAGTCCAAGAATATAACTTCAGCAAGGTCATTAAATAATACATAATTTACAGCAAACATTTAGGGTCAAATTATAATTTCCAGCTATATAAAAGGGCCAAAAATAAAAATTCCAGCAGCTACAAGTATTAAAATACAAATTCCAGCAACAAATAAAAGGCTAAAATATAATTCTAACAATTAATGGAGGTCTTAAAACAAATTCCAGCAACATAAAGGACCAAAATATAAATTCCAGCAAGTTTGGGGACAAAAATAAAATTCCAGCACGTATTCTAAGGCAAAAATAGAATTTCCAGCAATGTAAGGGACCAAAATGCAATTTTCAGCAACATTTAAAGCCTAAAGTACAATAACAGCAAGCTTGGGAGGCAAAATTGTAATTTCCATAAATATCAGAGGGTAAAAATGCAATTTTAAAAAAATTTAGGGGTCAAAATGTAATTATCGAAAAATATAGGGTCAGAAACAGAAATTTAAAAAATGCAGGGGCCAAAATTATAATTATATAAAAGTTGGGGGACCTAAATGCAATTAATTAGGACCTAATTGCAAAGAAAATAAAATTATGGGGGTCAATCTGTAAAAAAAAAAACTTAAATGCACAAATCAGAAAATCTCGGGGCCACAGTAGCATTAATGAAAATATAAGGACTATAAAATAAATAACTATTATTAATTAAAAATAAATTTAAAAAAACCAACTAACCAAAACGACGTAGTTTTGAGTGAAACTACGTCAAAACGACGTAGTTTCACTAAAAACTTCTTTTTTTTTCAGTTTTTTCAGATTTTTTTTCTTTTTTTTTTCTTTCTTTTTCTCTCTTTCTTTTTCTTTCTTCTTTCTTCTTTTTCCTTCTTTCTCTCTTTCTTTTTCTCCTTCTTCTCCTCCTGGTTGCCCCCTCCCCGATCTGCTCTCCCCCTTTTTTTTTTCTTTTCTTTTTTTCTTCTTCTCCTTCCTCCTTTCTTCTCTTCTTCCCTTTTCTTCTTCTTCCTTTCTTCTTCTTCCTTCTTTCTTCTCTTCTTCCCTTTTCTTCTTCTTGCTTTCTTCTTCTTCCTTCTTCCCTTTTCTTTTCCCCTCCCCCCGATCTGCTCTCCCCCTTTTTTTTTCTTTTCTTTTTTTTCTTTTTTTTTTCTCGCCGTCGTTTCTCTCTCTCACAGGTCTCTCTCTCTCTCTCTCTCTCTCTCTCTCTCTCTCTCTCTCTCTCTCTCTCTCTCTCTCTCGGCCGGATTCCTTTTTTCGGTTTTCTTTTCTTTTTTTTTTTAAATTTCTATTTCAATGATAAATGAAAAAAATTGAAAGCAATAGGAAGAAATTTACCTGGAATAGAATCTGTGGTGTTATTGCTGTTGCTGTTGTTGTTGTTGTTGTTTGTTGATTTATTTTTTTTTTTTCGGTTTTCTCTTCTTGCAGGTGCGTGGGTGCGTTTGTGTGTGTTTTGTGCAGGTCGTGTGTATTGTGTGTTTGTGGAATCAATGAAGCTGGTGTATAATGTGTGTGTGTGTGAGTGTGGTGTGTTGTGAATTGCAGGGGAAGGGAGTAAATTTTTGTGCGTGACTGGTGTGTGTGCTGTGTTGTGTGCGTATGTGAGTTGTGAGTGAATTGTGTGTGTCTGTGTGTGCGAATTGTGTGTTTGTGTGTGTCTGTATGTGCGACTTGTGTGTCTGTGTGGTGTGTTCTGTGTAGTGAGGCTTGTGTGTGATTGCAGGTGTGTGTTTTGTGGGTGTTTGTGTGTCTGTGTGGTGAAGATGCATGTGTGTTCAATCTGTGAGTTTTGTGTGTTGCTTGTGTGTGTGAATTGTGTGTTTGTGTGTGTCTGTGTGGTGTGTTCTGTGTAGTGAGGCTTGTGTGTGATTGTAGGTGTGTGTTTTGTGGTGTGTGTTGATGGTGATGGTGTATGCAACTGTATTGAAGGCAGAAATGGTGAGGTGAGTATGTCTGTGCTTCAAGGGGGTGAAAAAATGTGCAGGTGTGTGTGTTTATGGCTGAGAGAAGAGAGTGAGGTTGAGTGTGTAGATGGGGAAGAAAATCAATCTCCCCAAAATCCCCTCAAATCTGCTGAATTGCAGGGGAGTTGGGGAGAGTTGTGATGATGGCATGGGGCTGCTCTGATGGCAGCTCCCATGCTACTACAGTAGTAGTGCAGCCTGCTCTTTCTCTCTCTCTTTTTTTTAAGAAGAAATTTGTAATGGAAATAAAGGAGAAAAGAAAAGAAGAAAAAATGAAATAAAAAAATAAAATAAAAGATATTTGTATTTCCTAAAATCAATAAGAAAAAATACTAAAATTTTAGAGTTATAAAAATGAGTAAATAAAAATTTACTGTAAAAATTTAAAAATTAACATAACATTAAAAATATGTGATTAATAAAAAATATAATAATAATAACAACTAATAATAATAATAATAATAATAATAATAATAATAATAATAATAATAAAGTATTAAAATAAATACTAAACGATTTCTAAAAATTATGAAATTTATACAGAAAATTCATGAACATATGAAACATGCATAACAAAATTTTGTTTTACTCGAAAAATTCTCATAAAAAAATGCATTGGAAAACGTGCCATTAAGTAAAAAAAATACTAAAATTTTAAATAAATACTAGATGACTCCAAAAATCATTAAAATTAGAAATAATCATAAAAAAATAGTAAATTTATGTATTAAAAAATAAATTAAAATAAAATAATATTTACGCGGTAAAATTACTATTTTGCCCCTGATACAACTAATTAGACATAATATGCACGAAAATTGTAATCGACCCCTAAAAAAAATAAAAAATAAAAAATAAAAAATGTCCCCTAAAATAAAGTAACACACATATTTAACAAAAGGTGTGTCAAAATTTGGTGTCTACAGTATTCACGGGGTGGAATTACCATTTTGCCCTCGTGATGTTAAAAATATAAAGAATATTAATTAAATCCAAAAAAATTATATAAAAAATTAACAAATTCACATAATAGTAAAAATATGAATTTACAACCCCCAAAAGCTGATAGAAAAATATTTATAGACAAAATTATTATTTTACCCCCCAAATTATTGAAAAATTAAAAATTGGCACAAAAGTGCAAACATGCCCTTTCAATGTTTGAAAATAAACAGCATGTCAAAATTTGGTGTCTATAAGAAGTTTATTAATAATGGTTATGGTTGGAGAGGTGTTTCTTCAAAGAGGACGGATGGCCCAATGTGATAGCTGGAACATTACAAATTTCAAGCTTGTGACTAAATTCAAAATCATGTAACTTTATAATCCAGCCACCATGTTCAAATGTTCCATGCATGATTATCACTCTTTTAAATTCTTCTTGATCCATATAAATGGTCTTATTCAAGTTCACCCTAAAATCAGTTGGAACAACTCAATGAAATTGACCTTGTTGTAGCTTGTCCAACACAATCAACACAATAGATGTTGCTCGAACAACTTGAAACGCCTAACCTCAAGGAATTTCGTGGAAGCAATTAGGAAGAAATCAGGTTGGTTGCCTTGAATTGATTCAAGCTTGTTGAATTCAATCCCTTAGAATAATTGCTAGACTTCTACCCATCAAAGGAAGCAATCTAGTTGGAATTAATCTAATTGGAGCTAAACCTAGTTTAGAGTTATTCCATCTTGTTTTGTTTAGGGTTCTATAGGTTTGTTTTGTCCCCTATAGATTCGTATACATTGAAGAAGGTTAATTCAAGGCAAACCAACCTGATTTCTTCTTAATTTCTTTGAACAATTTTCTTGAGGTTAAGACATTCAAGTTGTTCGAGCAACATCTTTTGGCTTGATTGTGTTGGACAAATTCCATCAAGGTCAAATTCATTGAGTTGTTCAAACTGATTTTCAAGAATTCTAGGCCGTTCACAATTCTACGCATATCAATTGATACCACTTGACATGCGCACGGTTGTGTTGCCAAGAAAGTCTTGAATTTCAGGTATGCAACTCATTAAACTCAAAACCTCGTTTGATTCGTGAACCAAGGAACCCTTGACGTGGAGTTATTTTGCCTTGAATTAACCTTCTTCAATGTCTACGAATCTATAGGGGACGAAGCAAACCTATAGAACCCTAAACAAAACAAGATGGAATAACTCTAAGCTAGGTTTAGGTCGCCACAAGCAAGCTTGATAAGACCAAAAGTAGTTTTAATCCAAGAACCAAGAAGAATCTCAATTAAGAGAAAAACACTCAAATTATTACTCAAAATTCTTGTTTATTTTCTTTTTATTTTTAACAATTTTTCTTGTAGGTTTTTCGAGCATAATGGCGACCACCAATTTCGCTTAGAGTTTTTCTTGTATTTTTGATCAAGTCTTAGAGTTAATTATGTTAGACGATTGAACTCGCTCAACTTGGTCTAATCTAGTTGTTCTTAGGCGTGTTTCATCTTCTCAAGGGAGATTCAAGGCAAAACAGCTCCACATCAAGGGTTTTCTGGTTTATGAATCAAACGAGATATTGAGTTCAACGAGTTGCATACTTGAAATCCAAGACTTCCTTGGCAACATGATAAGTGTCTAGTTTGCATATTTCTTAGTGTGTCTACATTAGTATTTTATGCTAGTTTTTAGGGTTTAAATAATGAACAATAGTCACTTTCATGTCTATTTCTTCCAATCTTAAGTTTGTAGCTAAAATGTGCAAATGTGTGGTTTGATATGCAATTCTTTGTGTTTTGTAAGTTTTAACTATAACGATCATTACTTTGGATCAAATGAAGCATATTCGGATAATATTAAATGTGATTTGAAGTTGATGAGAAGTGGCAAGAGAAGAGGACCAATGATGGCATGATGAAGCAACGATAGAAGAAAAATTGGTGATGAAAGGATTTTACTGCACCGACATGTTTTGGTAGTTTGGTCAGAACTGGAGCTAGAGAGAGTGAATTGAGATGATTCTTGAAGCAATTTAAAGCTAATAGAATTATCTACAATTCTTATGAGACCTCAAAGTCTGATTCTCACGTTTACAATGTCAAATTGCCACATTACTGAAGCATTCTTGTGCAGCGATGCTCTTCTGACCATGTCTCGATGTTTTGGCCATATCTTTGTGTACACAACTCCAAATGACCTGATTTTTGTGCTCCTGGAAAGGTAACTCAAAGGGATATAACTTTCATGTTCAGTGTAGAAGCTAGTTTGGCCAGATTTCTGACCGAACCCGCGGCTGAATCCGCGCCGCGGGTACGCACCGCGGGTACGGTCAGAAAGTTATTAATTGAAGCCGCGGCTGTATCCTCGCCGCGGGTTCGGGGCGCAGACATACGATTTTGAGGCACTTTGGGGCTATCTTTCAAGGGGGCATTGATACTCCTTGTGGATGGTGAGAATACATCTAAGGAGGGTTTTAGAGTGCAAAAAACACAAGAGAGAAGAATAGCATAGTATAGAGAGAGATTAGCAAGGGTCTCTCTTAGAGAGATTTTCTCTCTTTGAGAGAGCCACTCCTTTAGATTAGTAAATCTCTCTATAGAATAGTGCTATTTGGAGGATTCTCTTGTACACATCAAGATTGGAGGAAGAATAGAAGATTTGAACTTGTTCATCAATCAATAAGTTTTCTTTATTCTATTTTTGTCTCTTTCTTGATTTATATGGATTTGTCTATTAAAGTTTTGATCTTTTATGTAAAATCCACCATGGGTACGTGCTAAATTGTTAATCTAGGGTTAGAGGAAACTAATCGCTTCATGCATATGACTTGATTATGATTATTCATGTTATCTTGTGCTTGTTTGTTCTCTATTTTGGTTTGCATGAATTTGTAGTTGCTTGATCACCAACTATGAATTGATAGTTGTTATTATGCAACGAGAGTTGGTAATGATAATGGAAAAGGAATAGCTGAAGTCTAGGTTGCATGTCACACGAGAGTAGTGGTGCTCCTAGGTGGGTCAATTAGGCAATTCATGTGATTAATGAACCAATACTAGTATCTTTACCACGAGAGTAGGAAAGAACTAGTAGGGAGGTAATCGTTAATTTGTCACGAGAGTGAAGGTTAAGTATAATTGGGATTGGACCCTAACCAAGACAAGAACCAATAGCATGAGTTGATCTTTTCATTTATATGTTTGCTCATTAGTTAACTCTATGCCCTAGTGTCTTAAGATTGCGAGTTTTCTCCAATATTGTTATTTTATGGAGTTGTTAGTTTAGTTGTTTATTTTATACTTTGTTCTTCACATTGTTAATTGGTTGTTTAGATAATAAGGAGAGCAATAAAGCCTTAATACTTCGATAACCTTTTTCCTGTGGGATCGACCCTGTTGCCCTATACTCAATACGATCTGTGCACTTGCAGTATATAGGGTAATTAGGTTTTATAACTTGATTATTTGTGTGTGATATAATTGGATTATTTGCTATATTTTTTAGACCTAATTACACGCCTATCACAACACAACCGTGCGCACATCAAGCCAATTGATACGCGCGGAATTATGACGGCCTTGAATTTCTTGTGTTAAAACTCTTTCAAGAAAAATTAATTTTTGGATAAACAAACCTTAGATTGAAGTTTCTTGAAGGTTTTAGGTCGTTTGTGTTGTTCTTGGTGGAAAAAAATGAAAAAAAGAAAAAAAAAGAAGAGACAAGGCATGCTCAATCTTCAAAGCAACCCATTCGAGTTGTTCTTGGGGTCTTTGACAAGTTACGAAGGGGTCAAAAAGATCGAGTGGTTACCACGACTCAAGTTGTCCTTGGGATCTTCGACAAGTTATGAAGGGGCCAAGAAGATTGGGTTGTTTTTTATGGATTTCTTTTCAAGACGGTCGTTTGGGGATGATATTCCTGTGATATACGAGAGGGCGGACCCCCGATCGCATCAATTGGTATCAAAGCTTTTGGGATCTTGAAAGAGAAATCAGATTTTTGTGTCAACCTATTTGAGTATATCTTTTGTTTTTGTTGTCAATCCACTTGGATATATGTTTTTAATTTTTGTTTTGTTGTTCTTGGTTTAATATTTGATTTTTCTTGAATCAAAGTTGTATTCTTTTATAATTTGATTGTCACAAAAAAAAAAAAGTGGTACTGTTCATGACACTTTTCACGGCACTGTAGCATCACTATTCATACCATGTACTGTTCACGCCTAGGGTTCACTAACGGAATTATTGTTCATGGGGCTGTACTTTTCTAATGGAATTACTATTCATTGACGACACTGTTCATGACGGCATTATTGTTCATCCAAATTTTTCAAAATTTTTTTTTTCAGTTTTAGTTTTTGTTTGTTTTTGGGCATTGAATTTGTATTTTGTGAGTTGTTTATGTTGTTAAAAAAAAATAGGAGTGTTTTTAGAATGGGAAAAAAATCTTGAGGGAAAAAAGGCAAAATTTGTGAGATTTTATAAGAAAAGCCAAAAGTTGGGTAGAAGAAAAAAAAGGAGAGTTTCTTGCCAATCTTATGAATTTTGTAGGTTTGAACTTGAGTTGTGCCCATTCTTTGCATACCATGGATGACGATTCGAGGACGAATCATTTCGAAGAGGGGGAGTTTGATACGTTCCTGGTAGCTTCAAACATATCATTCAAGCCTCAACGAGGGTTGATCATTCATCTATGCAATTTTGAGGAGTTCAATGACCTAGGGCATGACAAAAATGACCAATTTAGCATCCACTCAAGGGCAAAAGATGGGAGACTCGTGGAACAGTTGGATGAAGCAAATGCATGAAGAAAATAGTACAAAAAAAGGTTCTGACCAAGGCCGTGACCTAAGTCGTGCCACGGCCTACTCCACAGCCTTCATCAAAAGTTTGGGCAGAGACGAGTTGGACATTCTGACTAAGGCCGCACCTGAAGTTCGCCCCACGGCCTTCCCCATGGCCTTCAACAGAAAGTGCGAATGCGTTTTTAATTTCATGTTTTACTTTATGATTAAATTGTAATCTTTATGGTAGTTATCTAATTATGATAGGTTACAACTAGTGATAAGTTTTTAGTAAGTTTCTAGATGTTTCTTTGTAAGCCTATATAAGGTTTACCTTTGTATCGTTTTCACAAGTTTAAGATGATCAATAAAATTGTGAGTTTTCTCTCTTTGAGAGTTTTTCTTTAGTTCTTGGATTGGAACTAATTTCTGGTCTTGTTGGAGTGATTCCATGCGACCAAAACCTACGCCTAGAGTTTCTTCCACTTGATTTGATTCATTCTTTTGGGTTTGTCAATTAGGGGTTTATTCTACGGGTTGGTTAGGGGTCTATTCCACAGGTTGGTTAGGTGTCTATTCCACGGGTTGGTTAGGGGTCTAACTTGCAGCACAAAAGAAGGATTCAACGATCTTAGTTGAATCTTCAAAGCAACCCATTCGAGTTGCTCTTGGAGTCTTCGACAAGTTACGAAGGGATCAAGAAGATTGGGTTGTTTTGTATGTATTTCTTTTCAAAATGGTCCTTTGGAGATGATACTCCTGTGATATATGAGAGGGCGGACCGCCGATCGCATCACTTTGGGTCAACTAGAGTTAGGAAAATAAAGCAAGAATGATACTCCCTTATGTATAAGTTGGTTTGCTTCACCAACAATTGAAAAAGCATTTAGTAGATTCAAACTCCAAATGGAAGAGCTTGGCAGTGGATGTAGGTGTCGAGTTTGGCACCGAACTACTACAAATCATTTTTTTTCTTATTCTCTTCTCTTCAGTTATTGTTCTTATTATTGTTTATTTTAGTTATTTATTTATCTTGGTGTATTGCTAAGTGTCTTCACTTAGGCATAAATTGGTTAGTTTGTATTGGGTGAATATTTGAGCATAATTGCACCTAGTTCTTGGACAACCTAATTCACCCCCCTCTTAGGTTGCTCTAGGGCCAACAATTGGTATTAGAGCTTGGTCTCGCAGTAGATAGCTTAACTGCTAGGGAGTAAAGATGGCACTTAATCATGCTATGTTTGTAGAGGGGCAATCATTAGATAGACCTCCCATGCTTAATAATGTAAATTACATTAGATGGAGGGAGCACATGCAAATATTTTTTAAATTATTTGATATTGAATTATGGCATATAGTTGATGAAGGTCCTTTTGAGGCCACTATTTTTGATGAAAAATTGGGTGTTATTAGACAAAGGACTAGAAGTGGACGTAGTATACAAGATAGAGCAAATATTTCATTAAATGCCAAAGCCATTAATGTTCTATATAATGCTTTGAGTGATGATGATTTTAATAAGATACAAGGATGCAAGATGGCAAAGAAGATATGGGATAAATTGGAGGAGATGTATAAAAATGAAGATGATCAAAAAGTTCAAATGGAGAAAACTAGAGGAGACAAAGAACAAGTCTTCGATAACTTCCATACTATATGGGATGATTGCAATTCAAATGGAGATGTTGATGAACATTGTGAATCGGAAAGAATGGTTTTCATGGCCATTGAGGATAATGAGATATCATCTAGCCACTCATGTCATAATGATGATAATAATGATTATGATGATGAAAATTTTGATACATTTTTTTTAAAATTATATGATAATTTGAAAAAAAAATCTTTTGCCAAAAATAAAGAATTAGTAGTCAAAGTCAACTCTTTGTTGAAAGAAAATTCAAAGCTTTTACAAGAAAACAAAGTTTTGAAAGAGGAAAATGAAGCTTTCAAAAAAAAATTAAATTTTATTGCAAAAAGGATGACTTGAAAAATAAATTGGATGAAAAATCCAATTTTATGAAAAAATCAAAGAGGAATGATATGGGTGGATTAGGTCTATAAAACATGCAAAATCCTTCCAATTTCACTCACAAACAAGTAATAAATATAACCTAATTCCCTAATACTGCAAGTATACAGGTCATATTTGAGTATAGGGATAAATTAGGATCAATCCCACAGGAAAACTTAAGGTGGCAATTACCAAAACTACTAACTTGCTTTATTATCTAAACAATCAAAAATCAAGTAGTAGGAAAAATATAGAAGTAAATAAGTTAAAGAAAATTCAATTTCTTATAAGATAACTAATGGAGAAAATTCACAAAATATGCGTAGTAGGGTAAAAAAGCCACTAATTCTCACTTGCTATTAACATCTTGATTTACTAGGGATTCTATATATAATCAAAACTTGTTTTCACAACGAATTGACATAAACTCACTACTCACGTGATGAAGTTTTGTGAAATTCTGAATTGTGGTTTGAAACAACCTCAATTAACCTAAGAGTACAACTATTTTCATGTCATACTACAAAGGTTTCATCTATCATATTTCCATTGTTATGTTGCAAGTTTAGTTGTCAACTAACAACTAGATAGTTTGTACTTGGTGATCAATCAACCACAAATGTTTAACCTTGATAGATGAACAAGTAAAATCAAGATATAGCAATTTTAATTTCATTCAAGACATAGAATTAGTTTCATCTAACCCTAGTACAAGTATTTAGCTAAACATGGAATTCATAACTTCAAAGAACAAAATATCAAAGTAAAAATTCATAACAAGTATTAAATGAAAAGACAAGGATAGAAATTGCTCATTTGGTGGATGAACAAGACTCCATAGCTTCCATTTCCTTCTTGAAGATGAATTGATACAAATGAAATCTCCAAGAGCTTCTTTACAAATATTGAAATTTGTTTATAACTACAAGAAGATTTCTACTGTACTACACTATTCTCTTAATATAGCATAAGCCTAACATAGCCTAACAAATCCTAACATATAACATTTCCTAACATCTTCAATATGTTAACCAAGGACCCCTAATTGTAGAACATTGGTACTCAAGTCATTGTTAACAATTTCTTACAAATTTTGTCCTAAAAATGAAAATTCTAGGGTTTGAATAGTCAAATACATTTGTGTAGAGAATTCTTCAAATTTCTATCATTTTCCAACTTGCAATGCAAGTTGTCTTCCAAACATCTCTAGAATTCTCGAAGAGAATTGTATTTGAATTAGCAATTTTAATTGACTAAAACTTCTTACCAATTTCTCTAGAATTAGTCTTGAACATCAAGTGTGAACATGCTACAAGTTGCTTCTCTAGAGAATTCCACCACCATTAGGACTAACTTGGGCCAACTGGGCTAATTGAGCCTTTTAACATTTTGGGCCAAATTGGACTTTTCAACATTTTGGGCCAAATTTGCAAGTTGGGCCAATTTGGGCCTTTCAACTTTTTGGTCCATAAGATCTTGGGCCAAAATGTTATTTGCGAGATTAATCCATGAATTCCATAGTTGATTTGTTGGTGAATACGCTCTCAAATGTTGAACAAACAATCTCCAAGTTTTGTGATGTTTTTGATTCAATATTGAATCAACTCAAATTGAGATGAGTTGTGCTCCAATTGATCCAAATATCATAAACCTGCAAAATCACATAAACTGGTTCATTAAATTGTTCAAAATATAATAATTTTGCATAAAAAACATAATTTCCCGGAGAAAACACTAGTTTGAGGAAAATAATATTTTTGGAGCCAAATTCATTCTAAATATATTAAAAACACACTAAAAACTAATAATAAAGCATATACAAAAGTAGGTAATTTTACACTTGTCAAGGAGCAATTTTTATTGAGAAAAAGAATAGATAATCTTAGTGATTTTCTTGAAAATGAAAAACAAAAGGTTTTTGAAAAGGAAAAGGTTTTTAATACTTTTGTTTCCAAAAGATTCACAACTTTTAGAAAAGAAGGGATTTATTTGATTAAACCCACTTTTGTTCAAAATCCCAATATTACTTGCTTTTATTGTCATCAACTTAGCCACATGCATAGAGAATGTTATGTTAAAAGGAATATCAAGTTAGGCATGAAAGCCATTTGGTTAAAGAAACGTGTTCCTAACTCCTTTGGACCCAAAAAGATAAGGGCACCAAAAATTGTCTCTCATTCATGTAGAATTGATGATCAAAACAATGAAGTGAAGATGGTACATGATAACATTAAGGAGTGAGCTAGTTGATTATTCTCTTTATAACTTATTTAAAAATGATGCTTTTATGTGATATACCTAGTTGTATAAATATGTTATTTAGTGATATGATTGAAAATTTCATTTATGTGAATAAGTCAAAAATTTGTTTTATGAGCACTTACATGTTTTGAACATGTATGAATATGTAATAATTGAATATTACATTTGAACATACTTGCTAAAAATGATTTTCTTAAATCTTTGATTAGTACAAATGATGAAGCTTGAAATGAATGATGATTTTTGTAAAGCTTTAGGCACTTGTGTATCTTGAAATTTTTAGTGCTACCTATGTAATGTGCATAATAATGTGATTTAGTTTGAGGATTGCACTTGGATGAATATGCCAACAAAAAAAATTGTGGTGTATGCTTTTAGAATCATAGTTTTGGCATTTGGACATATTTGATGATAATATGAGCATGTGATGAAAATGTGATTGTATTTTGTTTTTATTATATTGTTTATATGATGTAGGGAGCAATATTCCCATTTTATTGATGACTATTTGTTGAGGGGACCTATTTTTTATGGCCCCATTTCACTACCTTACCAATTCTTGCTATACCCCAAAAGAAAGAGTAGGTCTTTTCAAAATATGAGTTTTTCTTCAAATTTGTGTCTCTCCTAATTTGTGTTTCAAAGACAATTCAAAAATGAGTTTTCTTTGTATTTTCCAATGAGTTTTTGAAAAATGCTTATATTTAAGGGGAGAAGTTCAAAACTGAATTTTGTGTTTATAAACCAAATTATGTTGAGGGGAAGAGCACATGCTTTTTCAAAGAAAAATAGTTTTTTCATACCCAAAATGATATATGAATTTGTTGAGGGGAAGCATTGATTGTCGTATTTTTTACACCTCACAAATCTAGTTTTGATGATGCCAAAAGGCAGAGAAAAATATGAAATAATGAGGGTAATGTATTGAAGTACACTTTCTTGCATACATACTTGGAGAAAGCTCAAAATGCATCATGAATCACTCGGACATGTATCAAGTGGGATTTTTTTGTTGCCTGTAATTACTTTAACCCCACTTATCATCATTTGGTTTGTTATCATCAAAAAAAGTGAGATTAAAAACCTTATGGTCCTAAATCATCTAATTTTGATGATTAACAAACAAATGATGAAGTAATCTAATGTTCATTTGAGCTACTCTTGCAGTAAAAGTGTTTGGGCATCAAAAGAAATCGCAAGAAAATTGTGATGTGGACTTAGGATGCTAAAGTCTGCATGAATAGTAACCGCATCCGAATAAACAGTACCAGATGAACAGTAACCATGAACAGTAATCGTGTCAGGATGACATGTCCAGATGAACAGTAACTTTGGGCAGAATGTATGTGGACGAGCAAACTTGATGCAGATGTCCGGATCACTCAAGTAGATGTCTGGATGAATAGTAACTGGATGTCTGGATCTTAAATTTACTATCTAATGACTAGTTTTGGCAGAATTCTCAATTTGACCGTTGGAGGCGATTTTCTAACCGTTTTCTCATCCCCTATATATACCAAAATATATAGAAATGAAAGAGACCTTTGCCTACTAAGTTTAAAAGTGATTTAGAGTGATTTTGAGTGAAAATACTCTTGTTGTAATGTACTTGTCATTCTTCGTGAGGTTGAAAAGTTGGGTTTTGTGTGCTTTTTAATTGGGTGATTGGAAGTATTCAATTATAGCATAGTATGGACGTTGAGAGTGTTGTAAAACTCTTGGCTTGTCTTATCTTGGTAGAGCTTAGTGTGACCAAAGTGGAGACTTTGGGTCAACTAGAGCTAGGAAAACAGAACAAGAGTGATCATCCTCCCTTATGTACAAGTTAGTTCGCTTCACCAACAATTGAAGAAGGATTTAGTGGATTCAAACTCCAAGTAAAAGAGCTTAGGAGTGATGTAGGTGTCGAGTTTGACACCGACCCACTATAAATTGTTTGTGTTTCTTATTCTCTTCTCTTTACTTATTTTCTTATTATTGCTTATTTGAGTTATTTATTTATCTTGGTGTATTGCTAAGTGTGCTCACTTAGGTATAAATTGGTTTGTATTGGGTGAATATCTGAGTATAATTGCACCTAGTTCTTGGACAACTTAACTCACCCCCCTCTTAGGTTGCTCTAGGGCCAACACACACATTGCATCAAAAAGGTCCTGCTTGATAATATCACACCAATGCTGGTAAAACTTAGCTCCAAAGCCACCAGGACCAGATGTGCTATTGCTATCTATAGAAGATACAACCTGATGAACCTTATCCATTGTGGGGAGATCACTTAAAAATGAATTTTGGTCATTCTCAATCATTGGCAAGGGAAAACAATAGTTTGGCATAGGGGTAGTACTCCTATCATCACTGAGCAGATTATCAAAAAAACTAACCGATGAAGCTTTAATACCATCCAAGTCTTCAATCCAAACCCCATCCTGCGCCTTAATTCTTCTAATAAAATTTCTATTCCTGCTCTTGCTTACCATGGAATGAAAATAGACCGTGTTAGCATCCCCTTCATGCATCCACTTAATGGCAGATTTTTATGCCATAAACCACATTCCGGAGACAACAAATGGGTATGCTTCGCCTGAGCCCTATTTAGCTCCAATTTAGAACTGTTATCCTTGCATAGATCTTACTAGATTGCACATGCAAGAAGGCGATCAGAAGCTTTCTTCATATTGTTGCCAATATCACCAAAGACTTGTTTATTCCAACCCCTAAGAGCATTTTTCAACCTCATCAGTTTAGGAAAAGACCCTTTCATACCTTGAAGCTCCAAAGGCAGCTCCCAACATTTGCGAACCAAGTCCAAGAAACCCTCATGAGTGCACAATAGATTCAAGAAACGAAAATTACCCTTTCTTACCACTCCATGAGAGCATTTGAATAACAATGGAGTATGATCTAACCTACCACAGGACAAATGCGAGAGTTTGATAGTAGAAAAAGCATTAGATCACTGCTCATTAACAAAAACACAGTCTAATATTTGCTAAACTCTTCCATTCATCTAGGTAAATGGAGAATTATCAAACATAGTTGTTACTTTATTTCGTGAGAGAAAAAAAAAAAAGAAAAGCCAATAAATTCAATTATGTTTCAATTATAGTCCAAACATTTTAGAATTTAGATAAATAACAAATCACAATATAATGAATTGAAAAGAAAATGATGCTTCTGCGTAATATGATGATCAAAGTCAACAAAATTGTGTCTACTGATTAGTGATCCATAGTCCATCTCGAATATCCTTTGTGTTTGTGTGAGTGATTTTGGGGGGGGGGGGGGGACCAATGATGCACTTGAAAAATTCATTACCAGTTCCAAAACGATAGCTATTAATTGGTCCATTTTTTCCCTCTTTATTGGAAAAGGTGAAATGGAGTCCATGACCTCAAACATCGATAAGAAATCAGTTTCTAATTTGTAAAATGGACTAAAAACCTCCCAATCCTAAGTTTATTGAATGAAATTTTGGTCTTGTTTGCTTCCTATTGGTTCTAAGTATCTTGTAACAACAAAATCCAAGAAAGCATAAAGAAGAAACTTGTAGCGTCATCAATCTTTGATATAATCACTAGGGCCAACAGACTGCATTGTTGGGGCTACTGATACTGGTGCCATCTGGCTTCCTGAGCAAAATTTAACTGGTAGTAAGTGTGAAGTGCTTATTGAAAAAGATAATCGATCCATTGTAGACATTGCAATTAGAGGGGTAAAAAACATTAGTTTCTAGGGTCTTTTTACTTTTTTTTTAAAAGACAATACATTAATTAATAATAACGGTTACATAGTAGTTAAAGAAACAGCAAGATTATGAGCTTGCTGAACTTTAGATCTGTCCACTTTAATTATAATACAATAATATAAGAAGGAAACTACATGCAAAATATCATTAAAGGTATTTTTGAGTGGAAAGGGAGTATTACTAAGATCATTAAAACATTGGATCAGGTGCAAGCAATTTATCTCTAATATGATGCGCTGAATACCTCTATTTGAAGCCATCATAACGGTATGAAGGTAGGCAAGTGCCTCACATTGCAAAGGTGAAGAGGAACGGATCTGGCCTGAGAACTTAAATTGTGGAATACCTTCATGATTCATACATACAATACCAAAAGCAGATTTCGTAGTCCTCATATTATAAGAGCCATCAAACACAAGGATGAAGATACTTGAATCCGTAATAGTAGGTGAGAAATGGGAATAGGCTCTATTAATTAAGTCAAATAAGGGAATTGCAGGTAAAGTATTAAAATGTGGGACTCCCACTTCATCAGTAGCTCTGCTACTAGCTCATGTGACATCAGCATAAGTTAGATCTGTAAGATGAAGAATATGAATTGGTCTGAATTCCACTTGGTTCCATTATAATGCGCTCTTATAGACTTATAATAAAGTTCCTTCTCACATCCCATCTAGGAGGCAAGCCAAGAGAATGAGTGACCTCTTGAAAATGTTCAGTTAGGAAATCTTCCAATGCCTCATCTTCATCTAAAAACTTGCATAAAGGTATTGTGTGACCTATAATGCCACATTTTCTACAGATTTTATGCACTCTTTCATATTCAAAAGAAACCAAAGAAGTGAAGCCATTTTGTAACGTTAGGAAAAACCCAGCTACAAGTGGAGCTCGAACATTGATCCAGATTCTAGCACGGATATTTGCTAAATTCCTGACATCATAAGAGCTTGTCCGAACCTCAACTGGCTTGCTTGCTATAGACGTAAATTTCTAGTTTGTTTGTTGATTAAAACTTTCGGGTGGAACATCTCTGATCCTTACCCAAAGAAGCACGTGTGTTGGAATGATATTTCTAAAGATCATGCCTTGCTTCCATTTGCTTAAAATGAGAATGCCACCATTCACAGAGCATGGACCATTATCAAGCACAGCAAGCATTTCTTCAAAAACATCAAACTTTATAATGTAGAATTTATCTTGACAGCCTAACAACCAAGCACGATCTTCCCATTTAGCATGAATGTATTGTTGAATTTGATTGTAGCTAAACAATCTATAATCCAAGAGATAGCCAACTAGACAATTTTGATATCTACCTTCACCAGCATCCATGTCTTCTTAAGAGAAAAGGCATCCATAACCTTTTCTT
The DNA here is from genome assembly GCA_024721245.1 of Mitragyna speciosa. Taxonomy (NCBI): domain Eukaryota; kingdom Viridiplantae; phylum Streptophyta; class Magnoliopsida; order Gentianales; family Rubiaceae; genus Mitragyna; species Mitragyna speciosa. The sequence goes on from CM045571.1 coordinate 12,977,115, forward strand.
ACAGGTTTGTAATACTCAGGCCATTGTTGATGCTGAATAGTAAAATTTCTTTCTTCCTCCAAAAAGTTGTCACCTCAATGTGAATCAGAGCCCTCATCAGACCAATATGTCTCTGGAAATCTGTTTATGATGTCCATATAAAGCCAAGTAGCCTCACATGTATTAACTGCTATTTCCTGTAAAGCTAACTTCTACTGTTGTTAAACAGTAATTAGGTGACAGTACTACAAGAAATACAGAAGATGGAAAGTGAGAGCTTAAAATAGTTAAAGAGGAATAAAGTGGGTTAGATAATCAAAGGCCAAGTGTCTATAAGGGAAGTTTGATAATCAGAATTTGATAAGATGAAGAAGATGGTGAACAATAAGTTAACTAATAGGTTATCTTGAAAGAGCTCATAACTAGAGGAGAGAAGCCTTGGATAGGTTGGTTTTTTCAGCATTCGTTTTTACTTTTTTACTTATTCTTTGTTTCTAAGAGCAATTAAGGGTATTTTAATATATTTGGTTAGTGTTTTTTGAATACATTTGTGTTTTTTGAATACATTATTAAAATGGGTTTATTTTGTTATAAAATATAAATATAAAATGTATAACTGTAATTTTTAAAACCTGAAAGAAGGTTTTTACAATTTTAAGAAACTTCAAGGAAGGTGTGTGAAATTATTCCTAAAACATAAGGTAATTAGTATGCACAAGTTTCCATCAAATTTATCGGACACTTTTATAGTGCATAGAATAAGTTTGTAAAAAACAAGTAGATTTTAACAATTTATGCAGGCTCTCTTATTTATAAATTAAATTAACAATTCTTTTGGGTCTACTTTTCTTGTTCTAATTCAACCATTGAGTCTTAATATAATACAAAGTTGAGTAACTCTTGTACCACGACTAAATCCCTAATTTACCATTGAAAAAACCTACTCTCTCTATGTTGTAGTCGGAGTTTACACTTGGAAGAACATCTCCATGTACACGATACCAGTAGCCCAATCGCTATATCTCCCGTCTTGCTCTCACTTTCTCTAACAACCCGGAACTCCGCCACCCCTTCCGTCTCCTGTCGCCCTCGGCGGGGCCATCTCGCTACTTCTAAGATTCACAAACCCTTAACGCTATCTTTCTTGTCCACTATCCCTCAGATTTTTGAACTTTTATTTTTATAGCTTGATTCTAATTTCCATCAGTTGGGGAAAGAAGTTGGAGACACGGTTTCCATAAAATCATGTAAAGGTATAATTCTTTAACTGAGTGGAAATATTTAAAATTGAATGCTGCTATTTGAAGATTCTGTGGCTTATAGCTTCTTGTTTTTCATGAATTGTTATTTAGTTTGATGGAATGCTTTGTATTTTGATAATGGTTTACAATGTTAGATGGTAGGATTTTGCCCATGTATCTGATGTTTGGTTGGTTCGATCTCAAGCTTTGTGATGTAGCTCTTATAGAAGCTTTCGTGAGCATTTTGTTTAGTGCGTATAAAAAAAATCCTTAAGAAACTCAGGTATAAACTTGAGAATATGGTCTAAGAAAGTCCTGAAAAAAGAATCTTTTTTGATAACGTTTTTATATGCAATTATGGTAGAACTACAATTAGTTTTCAGTGACGTATGTGAGCATGCAACTGTTTGTATAAGCAATTGCTATTAATGTTAATACTGATTCAGCTGTTATCTCTATTGTTTCATGATTAATATGTTTAAAACAGTGATAACACCTTAAGTCGGTCAGGAATATGGTTGGCTGTTTACTTTTTGCATCATTCAAATTTCAATTAGATTGGCTTATTAATTTGTTCATTATTCAAATTTCTTTCTGGTAGTTAATGAGAATTTGAAAGTACTATTTCTGCATCTATTGTTCTTTACTAGAGCATTCTGGATATGAAACAGCTGGGGGCATCAGCAGGTGGCAATGGATCCTCTTGCCAATGAGAAACTGAAAAGTCTGCATTCATTTTATGCTGCATCTAATTCCAATTCCATATTTGAGGATGTTGCACGTGGCTGCAGATCAAAACAGGGAGTTGTGGTAAAGAAAAGAACAAAAACCGTAGAATCTGGTACATGCTTTACTTTACTCAGGGACTTCAATAATGAATACTTTCTGATATTAATAATCTAGATTTGCTTCCTTATTCACTGTATACTCTTGTCCATCTGGTTGTTCCAAGTCTTCTCATTTTGTATTTATTTGGTAGATGATATGTTAAAGGTGTTCTAAGTGTAACAGCAAATCTGGTTGGAAATGCTTGCATGTCCTTGAGCATTTGTTAATTGTGTAACAAAGAAATTCAAGCTAATTGATGATGAGGAAAAGATACTTTTAGGTGTAATGCTACATACAAAGACATTGAAACAGAAGGAATGTTTTTTGAAAGAGAAAAGGGAAGAATGAGAGGAAACAGAAGACTACTTCAACTTCAATTTTTCTAGTGCTCTGAGAGTTCTGATTTCTGGTTTGTTTAAGTATGATCTTTATAAGAGTTGGACAGATCAAAAGGCATGGTTGACTGCCTCGCTTCTCCTTTTGTATCTGTGAACAAGTTTGGTTGAGCTTTTGTGTCCTTTTGAGTGGATGATATTATTGATTCTGAATCCATCTGATTCATAATATTGTTTCATTCTACTGATTATCGTTTTTATACTGGGTGCTAAAAAAAAATTATTTCAGGGGACCACAACAACAAAGAGCACCTAAGTGAAAATCATAAAGATCATTTAAACACTAGACGACGTGCATGCAGAATAAAGAGAAGAAAAGCTTTGGCAGATTCAAGTGATTCTGAAGTCATTATTCCACGCTTTCGTCTTCGTGGCCAGCGAAGGGGACCAGTGGTTTCCTGTAATTCAATCACCCAGTTTGGAAAGTTAGATTCCAAAACATTTGAGAGCAACTTGGAGTGAGTGCTACACGTTTATATTTTTACAATAAGATTTCCTGTCATGTCACCGATGTTTATGGATTATGTACTATGCAGAAACATATGGAGCAGGTTTTCTGGAGAAAAGAGAAACTTATTTGCATATCTAGATAGTTTGTGGTTTTCATTGTACCTTCGGAACTCTTTGAAAGTAAAGGTGTTGAATTGGATTAAGAGGAAGCACATATTCTCAAAAAAATATGTTATTGTTCCCATAGTAATGTGGTATGTATTTCCCTTTAAACGATTAGTCGGCTATATGGTTTACACCACGTTATGGTAATTTTTTTTAACTTAGATCCAAATTTTTAGGTCTCACTGGAATCTTCTGATCTTGTGCAACTTTGGTGAATGCCCACGATCAAAAAGCAGTGCTCCCTGCATGTTGTTGTTGGATTCGCTTCAAACAATGAATCCTAGGAGGCTTGAACCAGAAATAAGAAAGTATACCCTTGGATGAACTACCCTATTTGTCACTATTGCCACACATATGCGGAAGATTGTTATTGTTTATTCTATTTCCTTTTTACATTCTGTCTTTCACAGGTTTGTTTTGGACATACATAATGTTGAGGGGAGGCCAGGAGATAAATGGTCAATTAGGAAAATTCCTCTTTTGATTCCTAAGGCAACTTGCTTTTCTTCATCTTGTTCCTATTTGTGACTTGTAAGTAGTTCCTTTACTAATTAAGCTGAAAAATGAATTACACCAGGTTCCACAACAGAGAAATGGTGAAGAATGCGGATGTTATGTCCTTTACTACATCAGTTTGTTCCTAGAGAATGCTCCTGAAAATTTTAGCATTTCTGAGGGCTACCCTTACTTTGTGAGTTCTGCTGCTATCTCTTTCACTGTGAATTAAAGAAATATGTATGATATAACCTTTACCTGATCCTTTCTTTTGAGGTAGCTATTATTCATTTTGACGGATTGTTCTTTTGTTTATGCATTAAAGATGAAAGAAGACTGGTTCACTCTTGAAGGATTGGATAACTTCTGCAAAAGACTTAAACTGAGTCCAGCTTGCGAGGATTGTTCTAGTTCAGAAGACTAGAACACAACAGAACTAATGCTGCTTGATTTCTTAGCTTTAAATTATGTAGATACAATCTTTAGGATTGTAGTTTAAAAACAGGAAACAAAAAAAAAAAAAAAAGAACAAAAAAGAAAACACAAGCTTTGCTGGTGGTATGCCCAAAATGATAAAGGGCCTGTTTTGAGACGCGATGATGTATATTAATTGGCTGGTACGATTTCGGATTTTGTGTCAATTTCGGTATTTTCTTGTGGACCTCAAACTGGTGTTCAACTTCTGTATACATGCCTGCCATGGCGCAGGCACAGTTGGACTTCGTTTCTGTTTATGCTCAGGTATCTTTGGAGATATAGCTCCAATCATCCTAATGGAATCATGATCCAGCATACTATAAGCCTTAGAATTTTCTTATTGCCAATAAATTCAAACTTCGGTGCTTAAAGTCTCCACGTTGTTCTTTTATATATGATGGAGGACTCTATAAAGGCTATACAAGCCTAGATAAAATTACAGTTTTGATACCAAATGTTCGAGGCATCGGTAGTTTCAGACTTTAAAGTTGAATAAAAACAAATATAGTATAAAATGTTTCAATTTTTAGTACATTTAGTCTCATTGATCAGTTTTGTCAAAATATTATTAGAATCTGGTCATATGATACTTATGTGTTGGTATTGAATTTTCAAAAAGAATTAGAAAAAAAAGGAAAAAAATTTAATTTTCATAATTTGTAACTAAAGGTACAAAAACGAATGTACAATTCAGGCAAATTTTTTAGTTTTATCTGATTATTTAATGTGTGAATTCAAATTAGTGCATTTGATTACAAATTATGACAATTAATTTTGTTCTAATTCTTTTTAAAAATTCGGTAATTAGCACTTGAGTATCATGTGACCAAATTTAGGTAACATTTTGGCAAAACTGGTAATTAGGACTAAATGTATTGAAACATTGAAACATTTGGTACTAGATTTGCTTTCATCCAAATTTTAAAGATTGAAACTACCATTACTCCAAATATTGGGTATCAAACATGTAATTTCTTCACTTTCATATGGAGATATCTTAAGAGAAGAAACTCTATTACATAATGACAAGCATCTGGCAAAGTCTTACCCTATAATTTCATAACCAATTTAAAACTGAGGACCATGGCACTTACCTGTCGCGTCCAAAAAAATCGTGGAGCACGGGTCGATCCGTGACTATGACGTCTCGAAAAACAGTCCAGTTCGGTGACTTTTTTTGAAAAGAAAATTTTTGAAAAAACTATGCGTGTGTAAGAAAAATTAAGTTTTTATTAAAAAAGTGTTATTTAAAAAACGGTATCTTTAAACAAAATAAAGCTGGGACTAGAAAAGTGACAGTTTTGGCCAACTAATTTAGAAAAAGGGTTTTATTTTAAAATGGAGCCGCCACTTGATATTGAGTTAGGGTACACCAAGTCATCCAAAAATCGTTTAACAAAACAAAAATAAAATTTTAGAAAAATATTTAAAAACCCTTTTTCGACTCCGATTTATGAAAAAACGAGAGAAGAAGGTTCGGGAGTCACATTTGAAGAAAGGAAAGGCAAAGGCTCGTGCCTAAGGCACCCTTTCCACCTAGTCGAGACTAGTTGCGAGATTTAATAAAAATATTCTAAATTAACCCTTAAATTTTATCGCGTTTGGATGTGCCTATATGAATGAGAGTCCTAAGTCTAATGTGAATATTGGGAGGGTCAAAAATGTTCCATCGAGACTTGGTTGGGATTATCGCATTAATTGCGAAACCCGAGTCGAGACCTCGAGGGAGTCACGAGTGTATATGCAAATGAAATGCCAAAAGGAAAAGGAAAATACTATAGATAGTAAGTGTCAAAAAAAGTGAGGAATGCAACACAACGGGTTTGAGGACTAATAACTCGTGATTGACATTTTTCTACTCACGGAGGAGGGAAAGGCCTGTCAATCCACTGCTTCCCACGTAAATAGACGACTATTTCGAATCAGAGCACACAAAATGACCTAACTTCTAAGTGAAATGCAACCAAGATGTCATGCACCGTCAAATGCTAAAAATAGATAATAATAATAATAATAAAATATATGTCGAAAATCATGCAAATATGAAAAACTCTAAAAAAGGAGAATGTGTATGGAATGAGATGAAATGTACGCGAGTAAAGCTAACACTAAAATGCCCTAAAGGTCTAGCGTTGGACTAGCCCTTTTTAGGAATCCCCCACTAGCGTTGGACTGGTGGGAAGCGAGAAAACCACAACTAACATTAAACGAGTGTGGTGACAAAATAACAAGACTAATAAAACATGAATTAAAATAGTAAAACATGAATGAAAAGAAACCACTAAACATATAAAGACATATAAGAGCACGTAGGAGCACATAACATATGAACATGATATTCTAGATGTAAAATCCTAAGGAAAGCAGTAAAACATATAAACACATAAGCACATAAACCTTAACTATTATACCAGGGAAATTAGCTACAAATTTAGGGAGAAAAATAAAAATGACCTATCTATTACACTTGCTATCTAAATACACAATTTTTGCTAAAAATGGAAGAAATATAATCTAACTATTACATTGACTAGCTATATACAAAATACAGGCCAAAATAAAGAAAATTGTGATTTAGCTATTGCATTTTGCTAAATAATAAAAAATTCTAAACTAAATGACATAAAGTAAATAAATACGCAAAAAGTATGTAAAATACGAAGCACATGAAGAAAAATGTATAAAATCATATAGGAGCACTTTGGAACACATAAAGAGGAAATAACGGGTAATAGTAATACCTTCCGTGAGAAGCCCAGTACAAAGGCTAATCAAGATGAACAAACAAGTAAATGTACCACTATTTAAAGTAATAAAGCACAAAATATGAAATATGGCAAAGTAAATTTCAACAAATTGGGGTAGATGCAAATTTCTAACAAATCGAGGGGACTACATTGAAAATTAAAGCAAACCTAACGACTAAATTGCAAATTTGAGCAAGTATGAGGCACAATTTGTAAATTAATAGCTAAGTAAGGGGGCACAAATAACAATGTTACCCAAGTTGAGGGGCGAAATCATAAATTCAAACAAATTCAAGATATGGTGCCAATTAAATTAAGTAGGGGATAAAACAGTAATTTTTGTGATTATAGGTTAAATTTGTAAATTATGGGACTTGATCTAAGCAAAAATAAAATATGGGGGTCAATCTGTAATTAATGGGGATCTAAATGCAGGAATTAAAAAATTATTAGGGCAAGATAACATCATCCAAAAGATCTAAGGGGTCACGACGAAAACATTTTTTTACATTATAAATAATGATTGAAACATGTTTTTAAACTAGATTAAGCCAAATTAACTTAAATAAGTGAATCTAATACTCAATAAAGAAACAATTAAATAAACAGTAAAAAAGAATAAACACAATCAAATAACTACAACCAAAACAAAGATTTAAACCAAGCAACAAACCCCCCAATTGGTTTTTCTTTTTACTAAAAATAGAAAATTTCCCCAAATCCCATCTTCTCCCTCTCGTTCTTTCTCCTCTTTTTCTGTATTTCACTTAACCGATTCTCCCTCTCTCTCTTAGATATCTCTCTTAGCTTTCTCCTTCTACTTTGGTATTCCCTTCTCTCTTTCCTCTCTTTTTCGTAGTTTCTTCTTCCTCTTTCTTGTTCTTTTCTGTCCCTCTCTCTTTTGCTTTTCTCTCTATTTATCTAGATCGTTTTCTCTCTCTTTTTCTCTCTTCCCCCTTTTCTCCTCTGTTTTCCTTCATTCTTTCATTCTCAAATTTCTCCGTTCTTTTCTCTATTCTCTCTTTTTTGTCTTCCCACTCTCTCTCTCTCTCTCTCTCGCTTGTGTCTCTTTTGCATCTTCTCCTTCCCATCTTTCTTCCGTCTCTATTTGTCTGTCCTTTTCTCCCTCCCTTAAAACTTCAGATTCACTTTCCCTAAGTGAAGGTGTGGTGGTGGTGAGGAGATTGAGGATGGCTCTGTGATTCTTGGTAGTGCTATTAGAGAATGATCTGGCAAGGTGGTGACGATGGAGATCGCGATGGACTGGAGATGAGTCTGGTGATTGTTTGGGATGATTTCGACTTGTGATTTTATGGTGGTAATTAGAGGTACTGGTGGTGTGGCTTTGATGGCAATTGGTTTTGGGTCTTGGTTGTATGGCTGCGAAGGTGGATTGGGGTGTGGTTTCTAGTAGCTTAGAATGGGCTATTGGCTTCGAAAGTGATTTTGCAACTATGGATGGTTGATTTTTCATGGTTTTGTGACTGGGTTTGTTTTAGACTTGGGTGGTTGTTGAAGCCTTTGAGTGATAGTGGTGAAAGGTGATTTCGCTTGCTGATGGCTGGGCTACGATTCTCAAGCTGGTTTGTGATTTTGGGGCTGTAACAGGTTGATTGTTGGACTGTTTGGGTGTGTGGATTCAACCGTGTGTGACAATGGTTTTGAAAGTGGCAGGTGATTGTTGCGGACTATGGTGCGTTTGTGACGGCAGTTTTGGGGAAATTGCCGTTGTAGGGGATTTAGGAACGATAAGCTATTTCTGGGCTTTAGGTGGAGCTTGTTTGTTTTTCTGGTGGTTTTGTGAAGCTGAGGCTCTATGGTTAGGGTAGTTCTGATAGTAGATTGGCAAATGGTAGTGGGTAATAGTCGTTGATGGTGGAATAGAGGTGGTGATTGTAGGAGGAGGTGCAGTGGTGACGGTGGTTGTATAGGGGAGGGAAGGCTTCAAAGGTAAGAGGGAGTTGTTGAAAGGGACTTGTTGAATTTATGGGTTGCTGTTTGGTGTCGTTCTGGAGGAGCAGAGAACGTTGGGGTTGAATTGTGCAACGGTAGTTCAAAAGCGGGCTGTGTTGGTGGACTTGGATTGAAGTTTGGGCTGTTTGCAGCTTGTATTGTCTGTTGCTGGTCTCTGTGTTTGATTTTATTTGCAGCGTAGTTTGGTGGAGTTTGTATTCACGGGGTTGATTGCTTTGTTGGTGGTTATTACTAGTATTGTTGTGATTGGTGAGGGCTTCGGTCTTAGATCGTGGTGTCTGTGAGATCTTGCAGGTTGTTGAGGTGAGAATATGGTGGATGAAGGTTGGAAGAAGAGGATGGTAAAGGTGAAGGGGAAAAAGAAACCCAGAAATAAAGAAAGAAAGTCTAGAAATCGGTTGTGATAAAAAGAGAAACAAAAACAAAACAAAATAAAACAATAAAAAAAGCAAGAACATAACCTAAAAATATAAGAAAATTATTTCTTTAAAAAGCAAACATTAGCTTTTTGTATTAATCATCGAAAAGATGTAAATAAATGAGAAAAGTTGAGAGTATTTTCCTCAATTGATGAGTTTTGAATAGCTTGAAGCAAGTTGATGTTCTTGTGTGTTCTTGGTTTATTTTGCCCTTTTGATCCTACTAGGTGTAAAAGTAATGTGTTAGTGTGTGTTAGATCCTATTGTGTCTTTTTTGGTGCGTTAATGTGTGTGTAGAGATTAGTGTGTAAAAGTGTGTAGTGTGTGTGCAAGAGTTATGTTATGATTTTCTAATTAAGTCCCCTTTTTATCTTTTCAATGGGGGTATTTATAAAGCCCAGTAGTTTTAGCTTTCAAGAATATCTAAAAATAACCAAAATGTCACTAGCATTAAAATTCTAATTTAATTTTAAAAATAATTTTTTTGACAGCAAAAAAATAAAATTAAAACTAAAAAATGTCATTATTTTTCTAAAACACCCAAAAAGTGAAAAAAAATTAGAAAATGTAAATAAAATTTTTTTATTAAACTCCAAAATTTTTGATAAAAAATACACTTGTGTGTAAAATGACCGTTGTGCCTTTAAACATGTTATTTTTAGAAAAAATAGTAATTGATCTCAAAAAAATTGGCAAAAATAATAGTTGACCTCAAAAAATTTCCAAAAATTAAAAATAAGTGTAGAACTCTAGAAAATAAATTTAGGAATAAAAAATTGATAAAAAAAATGCGTTTGAGGTGCGAAATGACTATTGTGCCCCTAAAGGCGGTATTTACAAGAAAAATAGCAATCGTCTCCGAAAAAATAAAAAAAATTTAGAAACATGCTTAAAAAGCTTGAAAAATAAATTTGGGACCTAAAATGTGTGAAAATGGTTTCGCGAGGTGAAATGATCATTTTGCCCCTATGCTGATAAAATATAGAAAAATATCAGTTAACCTGAAAAATCACAAAAACATTAAAAAATACGTATGAAAGTAAAAAAATATGAATTTAAAACCTCAAAATTAATGAAAAATATTTATAATTGAAAATAACTGGTTCCCCCCCCCCCCCCCCCCCCGAATTTGTTGGCCATTTTTGCTAAAAAATCAGAATTTGACCAAAAAAAAAAAAAACCCCAATGTAGGAAAAATAAACGGTACGTCAAAATTTGGTGTCTACATTACCATAACTCCTAATTTTCTATTTTGCTTTAGAACTGAGGACTTGTGGCATTTACCATATCTCTTAATAATATGTTCTGCCTTGTGCTAAACAATTTCTTGTGGAATATATGGGGTGAGAGGAGATTTTTAAGCAGACTGGTCTATAGACCTACTTGTGGATCTTCTAATATAAAAGAGCGCTATATAGGTATAATGATACATACTAATGAAAAAAAATGATGTAAGTATATTTATATGGCAATATTTTAGTCCATAAGGTCCACAAGTGGGGTGGTGGACGGAGTTTATAAGAATTTTCCTTGCACTAATTATCGTATAATACCAATTCCTACACAAATTTTAAAAAATTTAGAAGGAAAAAATTCTCATCTCTATCATTTCAACTTTGATTTTCTTGTCCAATTAAGTTTTTGCAAGTCTTGTAGCATTTTCACATTTAAAAGGCTTCAATTTTTATTTTCATCTAGATGCACATAATTGGTGCAATTATCTATTAATGCAATGAAATTCCACCTTTTATTAGAAAATTAATCAATTTAAAACTTTAAATATACAAGATCTAACAAATTAGAATTTTTCTCACTTCTAGAAAAAGATAATCTTGTCATTTTTGCTTAATTACAAATTTCATATTTCTTTTATGGACTATCTTATAAGAAATCAACTTATATTTTGACACATAATGCAAAGTCTTATCACCAATATACGCTAATCTACTATACTATAAAGAATAAGAATAATTAACCATATAACCTAAAAAATTATCCTTATTGATACTAAGTTAAACATCCGTTTCTAGAGTATCCCTTTCCAACAAATACACTATTAATTGTCAAGATAAATTTATTAGAATTTAGTACAACTCTTAGCCCTTGTTATTTCAAACGTCAGCGGATACATGATTCTTTTTTATTTTTGGAACATGACGAACATTTATTAATATAAATTTCTTTCTAAAAGTAAAATACAGTTCAACAACCTTTGCCAAAAATCTTTATGATATAATGATTACCAATAAGCTCTTCACGATGAACATCTTCACAAATCTTAAATTGGGGTTTGTCATTACATACATGCACATTATCACTAGAATCATACGACTAATCATTGAATTTTGAATTTTGTTGCAACTGTCGCATTCAATTCAAAAATCATTGCTAATATTCATGTGGAAAACCATTGCAACAATTTTAGCAATATCCTATTTCACCACATTTGCTATATTGGCATTGTCTTTCTTTTATTTTTTATTTTTTAGATTTGCATTCACGTTTGTAATGCTCATTCTTACCACATTGTAATATATTCTAATCTTTTCTTGTATGTAGAAGTATCTATTCGAGAAAATTTTCACTTGGATCTTGTAGCTTGTTCCCCTTTTTAATTGTGAGTTTAAGTTATATCAAAATATAGCAATAATTTCATTTAAAATCACACAAAGAAATTTTAAAATTTATAACCTAATACTCATTCTGCAAATGCACGAACCATTTGTAGTTGTGATGAGTATTAGGATCGATCCCACGAGGAAACAAGAATTGGCAAATAGCTAAGCTACTAACTTGCTCTATTATCTAAACAATCAAACTTTGGAGGTGGCGAAATGGTAGGAAAATCAAGTTCAAGTAAATAAACAATGAAGAAACTTGTTAAATTAAGTTGACTAGGCTTAAGATTCCACTAGAGATCACTAAATATAAAAGCTAAGCTTATGGACAATATGAGTTAATTCCATTTGTACTCAAAACTAAATTCCTCTACAAACTGAAGACTATTAAAATATGAGCTTTCCTTAGGGGTGTGCAACGAATTCGAATTCAAAAATTCAAAAGCTTGAAATCGGATAATTCAGAAAATTGGAAAGGCTCCATCTATCCGCTTTCGAATTTGAAATCACCATTGTCCAATCCGAATTCGATTTCAATCGAAATCAGAAAATCAAAATCGAATTCAGAAATTCCGAATTCATTTAACAACTTAGCAAATCCCAATAAACAAAGCAAGCCCAATACACAAAGAGAGCCCGTTTAACGGTTTCATAAACAAACAAAGTCCAATACTATACTCATTTAAAGATCCAAACTTAACTAAAGACATGAATAAGTTTATTTGACTATTTGTTATTTTTGTGGTTTAAATTTAATAACTAACTACTAGTCTATTAGTTATGACTTAATTGTATTAGTATAATATATTAAATTATTAATGTTAATTATTATATCTATAATATGTATAATAAAACTATTTGTTTATTTGACTATTTGTTATTTTATGTGGTTTGAGTTTAGTTTATTTGACTATTGTTATTTTATGTGGTTTGAGTTTAATAACTAACTATTAGTTTATTAGTTATGACTTAATTGTATTTGCATAATATACTAAATTATTAATGTTAATCATGATATCTATAATATGTATAATAAAAATAATTATTATATGTATAATATTACGAATTCAAAATCGAATTCGGAATTTCCGAATTCGTTGTTTTTAATTCGAATTCTGAAATTCCGAATTCAAAATCACTATATTCGATTTTGTTCCTAATTTGTTGTATTTGAATTCATATACTTCCGATTCTGATTCGTTTTCCATTTTTCCGAATTCGATTTTTCGAATTCATTTCCAATTTGGACGGAAAATCAAAAAATTCAGATTTTGCACACTCCTAACTTTCCTACTTGCGTGATAAAGTCTTGCATGTTTTAGTTCATTTGGTTCATGAATTGTGGTGATACAAGTTATGCAACAAGCCTTAATTTACCTATGAGAATCACTACTTTCGTGAGGTTCCTTAGAGGTTCCATTTACTTCTTTCTATTGTTAAGTGCAAGTTTCCTTCTCACATAACAACTAAGATGACTTCCAGTTAGTAACTAATCAATAATAAGTGTTAAAAACCAAGTAAATGAACAAAGAGAAAATTGCAATTTTGGTACCAAATGTTTGGGGCATCAACAGTTTCAGTCCCTAAAGTTTATACAAAAGCAAATCTAGTACCAAATATTTCAACTTTTTAGCATATTTAGTCCTATTGACCAGTTTTACAAAAATCTTATCAGAATCTAGTCACCTAATTATCACATGCCAGTTACAAAAATTTTCAAAAAGAATTGCATTAAAGAAAAAAATATTAATTCATATAATTTGTAATTAAAGGCACTAATTTGAATTCATATATGATAAATAAGCAGATAAAGCTGAAAAAATCTGGCTAGATAGTGTATTCGCGCGCGCATCTTTAATTACAAATTATGGCAATTCAATTTTTTTCTTTTTTAACACTTTTTGAATACTTTTGTAACTGTCACATGAGTTTCATGTGGCCGGATTCTGATAAGATTTTGAGAAAACTGATCAATAGTACTAAATATGCTGAAAAATTGAAATATTTGGTACTACATTTGCTTTTGTTCAAACTTTAGAGATTGAAATTGCCAACGCTCCAAATATTTGGTACCAAAATTGCAATTTTCTCATGAATAAACAAGACTAAAGTATGCCATAAACTTAATCATTCATATCAATAGCTTCATCTTAAACCTAGTTGGGTTCAACTTAATTCAACATGTTGAAGATAAACTTAAGCACATATATGATAGTAAACAAACATGCACAAATGAAAATGAAGAGAATAAGGTTAGCAAAGCTCATTTGATTAATGAACTTTTCACCAAGTCTTGTTGTGACAGCCCCACCTTACCTAGAGGCGCACCAAAGGGCTTAGCGGATTGCCTGCCTGGCTCTCGCCAGGACTCAAATCAAGCGCTCACTCGGAACATCCAAGCGTACTTAACTCAAAATAAAATACATTCATAATGAAATGCATTCATTTAATTCATTCGAAAGTACAAGAATCACAAGAAGTTTACATCTCAAAATATACATAACATTTACAATAAAAGCCTACACAATTAGGCTATCAAAATACATGAAGCAAAACATTTACTATATCCAAAAGCAGCTTTTCCAGCTTTAGTATTTTGGAAAACCTAGTTAAAGAAAACAAATGAACGGGATGAGCTATAATAACCCAGTGAGTGCCCAAGTCATGCAATTATACCAGGAATTCATTATTTTATGGAACAAGATAATTGACAAGGTAAATAGACAGGTTATGAACAATTTAATTAACAAGTAGTCAATGGCGGATACATGGCTCAACTACGGGAGCAAGCTCAACCGTAGGAGAAGCAAACACTGTTCATGTAACCATGATGTTAGGACTGAGATAATAGCTCAGGTCTTTATCAAAGGACATGCCAGTATTATCACGCAAGCCCTAACTACCGTTCACCTTATAACCTCCGTATAGGCTACCACATCCAGGGAGTAATCTCAACCTTGGAGGGCCAAAACGCAAGAAAGTTCAATTCGGAGTTGGCCTCTTTGAGGATTCACAACTCAAAAGGGAAAGAACAACACGCCCTAAAACACCCAACACCTTATATCCTCCCAAGCCTGTCTGGGTTGACTATCCGTGAAGTAACGGTAAAGTTAGTCACGGAAGTCTCACGCACAAGTAACACATTGGATAGTGAAAACATGTAACACATTGCGGAATAGATGCGATAAAGTACACATCTTTCCTCAAGTAACACATTTCATTAGATAATCATGTCAAGTATAACATATCATTTCATGCATCGAAATAATAACGTCAAGTATTACATGGCATTTCATGCATCATGCACACATAAGAACACTCACCTGAAGCCTAAGAAAATATCTCGCGATAAGGTTGGGTCTCACTTGCAGATCCTGAAATTCAAGAGAAAATAGCCGTATAAAAACCTGACTAAAATCTAAGAAATTTCATAAGGAAATTCAAGAAATACACCAAGTCTTTCTAGGGTTAAATTTCTAGGGTTTTGGAGTTTAGGGTTTTTACACTAGGGTTTAGGGTTTTCAAAATTAGGGTTTTTTAACTTTTTAGGGTTTCGCTCGGAAAGGTTTAATTCACTAATAGCTAATCTATGAAAATTTCTGCACGTTCAAATCACTAAATTATAGCTTATAAAGCTTTAAATCATAGCCTAATCACTTTTATTTCTTAAGTTTTACCGAAATTTCGGCAGCACTTCCCCTATAATCGGACTAACCCAAAAATTTTTAACCTGCAAGAAAACATCCAAACAACCCAAATCTCAAGTAGTTCTACCAATTTCATATCAAACTCACTTCAATTCACCCAAATTCATCACAAAAACACATAAACTACTCCAAGGTTCTTCAACCAAATCAAACCTAAATCATGCCATTTCAAGTTTAAATCACTAGCTACAAGTCATACAAGTCCATAATGTGACAGCCCCACCTTGC
This sequence comes from Mitragyna speciosa, assembly GCA_024721245.1. Taxonomy (NCBI): domain Eukaryota; kingdom Viridiplantae; phylum Streptophyta; class Magnoliopsida; order Gentianales; family Rubiaceae; genus Mitragyna; species Mitragyna speciosa. The sequence continues at coordinate 12,992,838 of CM045571.1, forward strand.
CCAGAGGCGCACCAAAGGGTTTAGCGGACTGCCTGCCTAGCTCTCGCCAGGGCTCGATGCACGTACTCACGTGAAAATCCAAACGTACTTAACTTAAAATAAAATAACATGAAGTGACATGGAATAAAATAAAACAAACTCTTATTATTTAACTTGAAGATACAAGTCATATCAAAAAGTTACAAGTCATAATGTACATAATTTTTTTTTTCACAATAATAGCCTAACATAGTGCGACTATTACAACAACTAAAACACTTATAATAACCCAAAAACCAGTTGGTCCAGCTTTAATTTTTCAGTTGACCTGAGTAAAGGAAAACAAATAAATGGAATGAGCTATAATAGCCCAGTGAATGTCCAATTCATGCAATCATACCAAGCACTCATGATTTCAGGTCATTAAAATAATCAATAAATTAAATAAACAATATATGAGCAATTTAATTCACATGTAGTCACTGGCGGATACAGGGCTCAACTACGGAAGCAAGCTTAACCGTAGAGGAGCAGGTACTGATCATGTAGCCACGATATTTGGACCGAGATAATAGCTCAGGTCTTTATCAAGGAACATATCAGTTTTATCAATCACAAGCCCTAACCGCCAATCACCTTATAACCTCCGTACAAGCTACCACATCCGGGGGAGAAAAAATCTCAACCCTGGAGGGCCAACACACAATCAAGAAAGTTCATTCTGGAGTTGGCCTCTTTGAGGATTCACAACTCAAAAGGAAAGAACATCACACCCTAAAACACCCAGCACCTTATGTCCTCCCACTTGCAGCCCGGTTGACTAACCGTGAAATAACAGTGACGTTAGTCACGGTAGTCTCACACACAAATAACATTTTAAATAATAAAAGCGTGTAACACATTGTGGAATAGATGCGATAAAGTACACATCTTTCCTCAAATAACACATGTACTCACATAATATTTGCAAGTTAAGCATAATGGTCACAAAATAAAATTATCACATTCCATGCATCATGCACACATAAAGACACTCACCTGGTGCCTAAGAAAATATCTCGTAGAAAGGTCGGGTCTCACTATTGGATCCTGCAATTTGAAAGAAATAATCTAATGAAAAACCCAATTTATACCCTAATTAACCTAGTAAGAAAATGCAAGAAATACCTCATTAAATTCTAGGTTTTTTTTTTCTAGGGTTTAGGGTTTAGGGTTTAGGGTTTAGGGTTTTCATTCTAGGGTTTTTATTTTAGGGTTTTCTAGGGTTTTTCTAGGGTTTTTCTAACAAAAATTGGGCATTATTTCCCCTAAATTTCGGCCCTTCCAATCTTGTTTTTCATCAAGATTTCAATCATCCAACCCATAATTCATCAAGTTCTACAACTTCTTAGTTCAATCCAAACTCAAATTCAATCAAAATCTCACTAAATTTCAAGGATTAAGCTCCAAGAACTTTCACCCAAATAACATGTTCTTCATGAAATTTCAAGGTTCCAATACCACATACTAGTCTATTTAACCACAAGAACACTTTATCTAACAAGTACATATCAAGTTCTAACTAATTTCTTCAAGTAATCTTAACAAGAACTTGGTATTAAACTTGAATAAAAACTAATTAAAACATGAAATTAATAAGGTAGGTTCATGGTAAATACCTTAGATATGCTTAGAATTTTGCTTAGAAAAGATAGAAGTCCACTTCCTATGGTGGATTTGTTCCAATTTGAGAGATGAAAGTCCAAGAAGTTGAGAGCAAAAATGAGGGAAGAAGAAGAAAGAGCTTGGCCGGCCAAGGGAAGAGAAAAGGAGAGAGAATTAGGCTAGGAAAAATGAAAAAGAAATGAAGAAAAGATGGGAAAATGGTGGTCCAATTAAATCCTTACAAGAGTAAAGTAAATAGTTAGTCTTTTAATGCAAGAATAACCACTTGGATCAATTTAATTGGTGAAGATTAATAACTCTTACCACTTAATATAATCAATAATTAGACATAAATTATTAAAGCAAAATAGAACAAAATTAGAAAGAGAGAAGCCGGCCACAATAAGAAAGAAAGAAAAGAAGAATTTCGGCCAAGAAAGAAAGAAAAGAGAGAGAAAAATTTCGGCCAAGGGAAAAAGAAAATAAGGTAAGAAAATAAGTGAAACTTTTGAATAGAATTGAGCAAAATTTCAAGTAGTCAAAAGACTAGAAAATAATGAAATGAACTAGTAAAAATTTAAACACTACTATAAGTTAAATGGTCAAGAGAAATTATTCTAACTTTAGTACCTAAGTGTTCTTGCTTAGAATGAAAATCTTAACTAATTAACTTAATTAACTCAAGAAATCTCCCAACTAATAATTCTAAGATTAGCACTTAACCCTAAATAATAAAAAAAATGCTTCTTATATGTGCATTTTCTAGGGTGTTACACATAAACCTCATATTCATGGAATAAAACTTCATATTTCATGGCTTAAATAAATCATACTTAACATTAAAGACATGGTTTAAAAGCTACAAAACTACAAATCTATACTTGAAATAAGAAGAGAAGTTCTTGAGAAATACCTTGAATAAGGCAAGATTTGTGCTTAGGAGGAAGATTAATTCACTTTCTATGGATAAAAAGTGATCAAATGGAAGTAAAAGCTCCAAGAAAATGAAAGAAAATGGAGAGAAAAGAGAGAAGAGAGGAGCCGGTTTTTTGAGAAGAAGAAAAGAGAGAAAAATGCCTAAGTAAAGAAGAAAAGAAATGTAAAAGAATTGGGAAAAAGTTTGACCAATCAAAGCAAGACAAGAACAAAGTAGATCTTGACTTTCTTAACCATAATAGACCACACTTGGCCATGTTTAATTAGGAGGGATTTTGTCATTTATCCTATAATTAAATCTTGCAAGACATTCTAGGTACAATTCTTAAGGGAAAGGGTACAACATGCTAGTAAAATAGAAAATCATTCCTTATTATTTTTCCACTAATTTCAGCCCCTTTTTTTTTTTCCCTAATGGACATAAAACAAAATAAATGGTTTTGGCATGAATTTCTAGGGTGTTACGCTTGTTCTTGCATTTCATCAAACATGTTGTGTACAAAGGAGCTCCTTCAAAGTTATGTTTACATGAAGATGAAATTCCTACTATAAAACTAAGAAGAAAATTAATATAAGTATTTACAAGGAATGCTTCTCCTAACAAGCTTTAGTTCAAGCTTAATCAAGCCTTAAACTAAGCATATCTTTCACGAACTACAAAGGCATGTATTTATAGAATAAACCCTAGCTCAAGTCCTTGTCTAAGTTGAAGATTTCATGATGAAATTTGATTATTTTTGCCTAAAAAATCTTCCTTGAGTTTTGTGATATCTTCTAGGGTAGAAAGAATGCAGCTGAACATTGGAATTATCTGGAAAAGAGGTATGAACAAGCTGCAAATTGTAAGGAAGCCGAAATCTACAAATTGTTGTGATTTGCAAGTGGCAACCCACGGAACACTCGTCCTTTCACATTTTGCCCTTTTGAATTTTGGTTATTCACAATATATGCCTTTGGAATGTTTTTCCACATTTGAACCATAGTTACCTTGGTAGAATTTGATGAGGAAAATAATTTTCAGAAATTCCCAATTTAAGTGATAAACTAGTGCAATCTTGAATCAACCTTTATTTTGATGTTGTCTTGTGATCCAATTGATCCAAATTGAATTTAATCATCATTTTCCTGGAAAATCAAACAAACTTGACATTAATTTGCTCAAAATAATAATTTTTCCTCAAAACCCTAATTTTTGAACAAAAAATATGAATTTAAATCCTTAATTGGATGAAAAGTTATGTAATTAAGCCTTTTTATTTGGAAATTTCTCAAAACATACTAACAACACACTAAAAATATATATAAAACATTATACTAATACAGGTAAATTTATCACTTATCAAACTTCCCCACACTTGAATCATTACTTGTCCTCAAGCCATTAAAAAATCAAGAGATCAAAATATGATTCAAGGCTTTAAAATAACAAATGCCACATTGTTGAATGCAATTCCATAAGATAAAGTAAATAGGCATTATGCAATTCCTTGTTAATTTTCCAATACTCATCATATCAAGTAGAAGGCAAGTAATTATATCAAGATTAAAACTAGTTCAACCAAATTTCCTTGCCTTACAAAATTTTACAAACTAAGTTTTCACTATGGACAATCACACACAACTCAATTTACACGCAATAGGGACATATTGCATTTTGTAATAACAGGTGTCTTTTGATGCGAAGATTGACATTTTTAGATGAAACCCCTGGTTACTCAACACTCTGATAATTTATACCATCATTTAACCTTTAGGATCGACATTTTATGATGAAGACCCTTTATTACTCAACAAATTCACTTTCAATCAAACTTGCTATGAATACTCTTAATTCAATTACCGTTTGACCTGAAAACTGACATTTTGTGATGAAGATTCTCGGTTACTAAGCAATTTGAATCATTGGAGTAGAAATAAGTAAGCATTTATCAATTTAACTTCATAACATAGATGTCCCTTAAGTCGAATAATGCATAGGTATACTACTTGTCCATATCTATCACTTAATAATGTAAAATCAAGTAAAGAAAAGAAATTTAAAGTCAATCATGCCAAATCAATACATAATTACAACCATTTTACTAGATATACTTTCTTAAAAACAAAACTCCTAATCACATAATAACTATTTCTTCACATATTTGTAGAAAATATTCATTCAATGTTACATAAATTATTTTAAAAAGTAAGAGAATTTAACAAGTATATGGCATGAAATCATGATAAAGAAGCATATTTTGAAAAATTTTGGCCATATTTTACTAAAACTATATCTTGACATAATTAATCGAAACCCAACCAAACCTACTCCTATACCTTCCCCCCACACTTAGAATGTCACATTGTCCTCAATATGTAAAGGAAAGTGAAGAAGAAAGGTTGAACAAGAAAATTCCCCTTGTTTGGTTTAAGAGTCCAAAGCTTGATATTGTTATGTCCTTTGGTGTCCTTATGACAAGTCTCTTTTCGCAATGCTTCACCAATTCTTCTTTTTTGTCCATTCTTGCTCAATGACCTTGCTTCAAGGCTCAAAATTACTCAAATGCTATGTTAGATGATGATTAAGTAGCTATTGAATACCAACTATAACATAGCTTGCTTGAAACTCATGATTTCCCCCATACTCAGTTTGTGCAATGCAGCTCTAGAGGGTGAAAAATTGAAAAACAAGTGATATGAGCAAATGTAATGTACATTGATGAAGTGAAAGATGAAAGAAACTTGTTCAAATTTACTCCATGTCAAAAGTCAACCATTTCATACCACTAAGTCAAATGTAAAAGAAAGATGGAACACTTGAAAATGCAAGATTAGAACATGTTAAAGTCTTAATTAAAGTATTCAAAATATGTACACAAATCATGCAAAAGAAGTTACAAAAGAACCAATTGGAAATTATTGAAAATGAACTTGAAAATTAAAAACCGCATGTGATTCGCGGGTTGGAGTACCTGCTGTTCACTAACCCCAACTCATGGATTATTGCACACGCGGATTGTAAAAAATCCCAAAAGCTTATCCACGAGCTGAAACCCGCGGATCTGACCTGTGTATCACTTCCTGAAACAGGCAGTAACTTTCTTTTATGCAGTTTTACTGTTCCATTGGCTGTTTTAATTTTCTGTAGTAACTTCAAACTTAATTTAAACATGTTTTTGAAGAAATTAACACTTGAAACAAGTTTAAATCATAAGAATACACATGTGCAAACACAAATCTTCAAATTTTGCATCAAAATCACAACTGCTTGCATGAATTGAGCATGATTCTTCAAAGTTACATAAATTGCAAAACTTGAACACAACATTCAAACCAACTATGCACACATATTTCTTTAAGAATATTAAACATATAAATATGGTCAAACATCATATATAATCAATGAATCATTAATTGACCTTTTTGATCAAAAAATTCATCAACCATGAATAGTGACTCCTATAAATTTCAACTTCTAAAACACATCATATAGCACATAATGCACATGTTACACATCCTTGTAAGTACGAAATGCTAAAGAAGAAAGAATTTGAAAGTTAAACTCATGGTGGTGATGTCGCATCCAAAATCGATAACACGGTGGGGTCGTGACTGTCGCGCCCTGAAAAAGTGATCCGGTCCCGTGACCCTTTTTGAAAAAATAAATTTTTTGGATTTAAAAATTGTGCGGGTGTGATAAAATTGATTTTTGGTGAAAAAGTGTATTTTTTGAAAAAATGATATTTTGAAAAACAAAAACAAGGCCGAAACTTAAAAAATGCGACAGTTTTGGCCAAATATTTTGAAAATGGATTTTTCTTAAAAATGGAGTCACCACTTGGTCTTGAGTTAAGGTATACTAAGTCACCCAAAAAATCATTTAACAAAAAACAAAAACAAAATTTTAGAAAAAAACTATTTGAAAACCCTTTTTTGACTCCTGTCTATGAAAAAAATAAGAGAAAAAGGTTCGGGAGTCACATTTGAAGAAAGGGAAGACAAAGGCCCGCGCCCAAGGCACCGTTTCTACCTAGCCGAGACTAGTTGCAAGGTTTAATTAAAATTTCTTAAAGTAACCCTAAAATTTATCGCATTTGGATGTGTCTATACAATTGCAAATATCAAGGGGTCAAGATGTTTCGTCAAGACTTGGTCAGGATTATTGCATTAATTATGAAATACGAAATGAGGACTCGAGGAGTCACGAGTATGGATGCAAAATGGATTGCAAAAGAAAAGGAAAATAGTAGTATAAATAGTAAGCGATCCAAGAAAGTGGGGATGCAGCAAAACGAGTAGGGGAAACTACTAACTCATGACTTTGACTTTTCTACATGCAAAGGGGAAGGTGGCCTGTCAATCCATTATTTTTCACGTAAGTAGACGACTATTTCTAGTCGGAGCACTCAAAATGACCTAAATTCTAAGTGACATGCAACCTAGATGTCACGCACTGTCAAATGCTAAAAATAGGTAATAATAATAGTAAAATATATACCAAAAAATCAGGCAAATATGAAAAATTCTAAAAAGAGGAAAATGTGTGTAAAATGGGATGAAATGCACGCGAGTGAAACTACCACTAAAATGATCTAAGGGTCTAGCATTAGACTAGGCCTTTCCAGGAATCCCCCACTAGCATTGGACTAACAAGGAAGCCAGAAAACCACAACTAGCGTTGGACTGCTGTGGTAACGGAATAAAAAACTAATAAAACATGAATTAAAAGCAAATAAACATACAAAGACACAAGAGAGCACGGAGGAGCACATAACACGTAGGCATGATATCTAGATGCAAATCCTAAAGAAAGCGGTAAAACAAATAAGCACATAAGCACGCAAAAGCAAATAAGCCCTAACTATTACACTGGGGGATTTAATTCACAATTTAAAAGGGAAAAGATAAAAATGACCTATCTATTACACTTGCTATCTAAATACACAAATATTTGTTAAAATTCAAAAGGAAAGTAATCTAACTATTACATTAGCTATCTAAATACAAAATTTTGCCAAAATAAAGTAAATTGTGATCTAACTGTTACATTTTCACCCAATAATGAAATTCAAAACTAAATAAAATAATAATAATAATAATAATAATAACAATAATAAATAAATAAATAAATAAATACGCAAAAAGCATGTAAAAATAAGAAACATTTGAAGAAAATGTATAAAAAATCACATAAGAGCACATTAGAGCACATAAAGAGAAATTAATAAGTAATAGAGATACATTTTTGAAGATTCGGTACTAACGCTCAAGAAAATGAACACACAAATCAAGGTATTGCGATATAAGTGAGTAAAGCATAGAATATGTAAGTATTGACAAATTGGAGTAAAAATGTAAAATCTAGCAACTAAGGGAATTAAAAATAAAGTTCTATAAAACTTAAGGTGTAAAATTAGAAATTCTAACTAATGGAGGGGCACAATTGAAATTTTTACACAAGTCTAAGGAGAAAATGCAAATTGAAGCGAATTGGGGGGGCAAAATAGTAAATTCATACAACTATGGGGTAAATTGCAAATTATAGGCCTCAATAGGCAGAAAATAAAATTTGAGGAGGGTTAATTTGTTATTATCAAAAACTAAAATGCAACAATCAAGAAAATGCAAGTGGTAAAATGACACTACCTAAAATCCCAAAGGCTAAAACATAAATAGATTTATATTGGCAAAATAACTAGCAAAGCAGTTAAATTAAATCAGATAAACTAAGTACCTTGATTAATCTAATTAGCTTAATAAACTAACTTAATTATTTACAGAAACTAAAATAAACAAAGGCAAAACCCAATAAACTAAACTAAGCTTTTTTTAAAAAAAATAAAAAATAAAAAATAAAAAATAAACCCAATAAAACTTCCCCATCAGATTTCTTCCTTCAATTTTCTACTGAAGTTCAATTCCCCCCCTTTCTCTCTCTTGCTTATTCTCACTTTGCCCTTTCTCTCTTCTTCTTCTTCCTCTGTCTTCTCTAGTTTTCTATCTTGCCTCTCCTTCTCTACTTCTTTTCTTTCTTCATTTTTCTTCTCTTTTCCTTTGCTTCTCACTCGCATCATCTCTCTCTATGTCTCGCCATTCTCTCTCCTTTCATCTCCCTGATTCTATCTCTGTCTCTCCTTACCCTGTCTTTCTTTTTTAGCTCTTCCCTCTCTCTTTGCTTTCCTCTTCTTCTCTAATTCTCTCTTTCCCGTTTCTCTTTTGCCTCTCTCTCTCTCCAATTTCTTTCTGGTTTTCTCGCTTCTCACTCGCCTTATCTCCCTATCTAATCTTTTGTTTTTCCAATCGCTTTCTTTCCCTCTCTGTCCTCTTAAACCGACCCCAAATCCAATAGCAAACCCATCATGAATCGACAATATAACATAGAAAATTGACAGTGAATTGAAGGGTAAAACCCAAAACTCTTCCTGGATTGAGGAGGAGAAGTTTGGTGGTGGCAGCGATGGAGATGGTTGTGGCTAAATTATGTGGTGGTTTCGGTGGAAGTTGATCTTTGACTAGTCGTTTGTGATTTTGGGTTCTGTTTCTGCAGGTGGTGATGACTGGAGGAGACGTGTGATGAATTGGAAAATGGGTGCAGATAATGAAATTGATTTTGTGTTTGTGAACTTGGGTTTTAGGTGTGTGCGTGTATTTCTGATGGTTCTATTTTGGTTGCAAATTCATATGATTCAATTTGGTTGGGGCTATGGAAATTGATTTGGCAGTGGTATGATCAATTGTGTGTGGTGATGGTCTTTCTGAGGGTGGGCTGTTGGTGGTTGTTAGGGGGAGTTGGAATTGTGGTCTTGTTGGGCCGTTTGACAGTGGCTAAAGAAATTTGAGGAGGAGGGGAAGGAGGATTGAAACAACAGTGGTGATGGGGGGATGATTTGGAGCTTTAGGAGTTGTCTAGTTTTGAGTGAAAATGGAGACAGAGGCATTCCTGGGTAGCTTGTGTAATGATGTGGAGGTTTGGGCTGATAATTTTGCTTTTGAAAATGGGCGGAGACAGTGACGCTGGGTATAGCAGTGACTACTGAAGATGGAAATCAGGTTTGAGGCTATGATTGTGGCCATTTAGGGGCTCTCGGTGATGGTTGATTGATTAGTAGTGGGATGAAAATTGGCTGATGACGTTTTGCTGGTGATGGAATTGGGTAGTTCATGACTACTTGCTTGGGTTGATTTTTTACTGAAGTTTAGGGGATGTAGTAGTTTATGGGATGGTAGTGATTTGTCTGTTATTTGGGGGGCTTTGTAATGATTTTGGTTGGGTAGTTGGTGAAAATGAAAGAGAAGGTTGTGGCTTTGCAGGCGGGTTTGGTGGAGGATCCAGTTGGACAGTGGCAAATTCTTTGGTTGTTGTCTGTGTGTATGTGAATATGTATGTGAACTGTGTGAAGTGTGCGTGAAGTGTGGAGTGTGAAATGACTATTTTGCCGTTGTATTAACAAAATACACAGAAAAATAGCTATTTGCCTCAAAAAATTATGAAAATTTAAAAATAAATTTAAAACCCTAAAAAATAAATTTAGAACTAAAAAATTGACGGAAAATGCGTTCAGATTGCAAAATGACTATTTTGCTCCTAAATGCAGTATTTACAAGAAAAATAGCAATTGTCCACGAAAAAATCAGAAAAATTTAGAAACACACTTAAAAACTTAAAAAATAAATTTATGACAAAAAATAGATGAAAATGATGTTCGCGTGACGAAATGACTATTTTGCCCCTTTGCTGATGAAATATAGAAAAAAAATACTAGTTAAACTCGAAAACTTACAAAATTTTAGAAACATGTATAAAAATAAAAAAATATACATTTAAACTCCAAAACTAATGAAAAAATATTTACATGTTAAAAATTATTGTTTTGACCCTGAAAATTGTTGATTTTGTTCTCCTTTTATTAAAAAATTATAATTTGACCCCAAAAATATAAAAACGTCCCCAATGTTAAACAAATTAATGGTGTGTTAAAATTTAGTCTCTATAGTTTGGCCCTCTTTATTGAAAATCTCGCAGAGATTTCAGACAAAAATGTAGATAACACTAAATTTTGACTCACCAAAATATAAAAACAGATACTACTGTAAACTAAAACATCTAGACATACATGTATGAGAATGTGAGGAGATGTAAACCAATAAACAAATGAACATAGAAAAACATGCGATCGAACTCTTTAGGAGTTGCCTATGTATCCTGATGAAGAGAATCAGGTCAAATGTAGTTCAGACTAAACAATGAACTTGGGATGCAAAACACTACTATAAATAATAATACAAGGGTTCTGATTTTTCAAAACTTGTGATAAAAAACAGAGAAGGAAATGCAACATTTGAATTGTAAAATAAAGATAACATAAAGTGATAAAAACTGCAAGATAAAATAAAGTACTCAAACTAATGGACCAAAAATGAGTCCAAGCTGTTGGACAAAATAAATATTGATAAGCTAAATGCAATGTTTGGGCTGCCAGACTTAGAAATATAAATAAGCATATGCTGTTCAAGTTGTTGAACGGATGCATGACCTTGGACTGTCAAAATTGATAAATGCAAAGTTAGACTGTCAACTTGAAATCTAAATAACATATGCCGTTCAGGCTGCTGAACAGATACATGATCCTTAGCTGCCAGGATTGATGAATGCAAAGTTGGGCTGCCAACGTGAAATGTAAACAATATACGCCGTTCAAGCTGCTGAATGGATGCATGATTCTAAGCTGTCAAGATTGATGAATGCAATACATGATTTGGGCTGCCAGACTTGGAAATGTAAACTGATGCTGACCAGGCTACTGGGCAAATGCATGACCTTGGGCTGCTAAGGTTGATGAATACAAAGTTTGGGCTGCCAAACTTGAAAATGTAAATAACAGATGCCGACCAAGCTGCTAGACGAATGTATGACCTTGGATTACCAAGGTTGATGAATGCAAAGTTTGGGCTGCCAAACTTGAAATGTAAATAAACAGATGCCGACAAGGTTGCTGGACGGATGCATGATCCTGAGCTGCCAGGATTGATGAAAAGGCAAAGTTTGTGATATGATCCCGAGGCATGAGGCAGTTGTACAAGCTAAAGATGAAGATCATACGGTTCAAGTTCCAACGGGTCCAGTCACTCGAGCTAAAGCCAAGAATCTAAAGGGAGCTCTTCAAACGTTGGTCCTAGCTATACAAGAACAAGAGGAAGCAAAGAAAGTGGAAAGGATGCTTGATGATGATTGTAGGCATGTCAATGTACTTCTAGTATTTTTGGAGCAAGAGGAGGACGTGCACAGTGGAGAATCAGAGAGTCTGACCAAGGCTGCTGGGAAGGCCGCGCCACCACCTTCCTTACGACCTTCATCAGAACATTGGATAGAGTGAACTAGACATTACTAGACCTTCTGATCAAGGCCGCGCCCAAGGCCGTGCCACGGCCTTCCCCATGGCCTTCGTCAGAAGCTTGGAATCAGAGGGGCGAAGAGACTGATCGAGCCCGCATCCAAGGCCGCGCCACGACCTTTAACAGAAAGGCTGCAGACATCGTTTTATTAGTTTTCAAAGTTGTAACTTTTCAAATAAAGATTAGTTGTGACTAGTTACAACTAGTATTTAGTATTTGAGTAGGTTTAGAACTCTAGAATTATTTTCTTTTCAGTATTTGCCTATTAAAGGCTAATTCGTGGGTGTAATCAAAGCAGATAATCGTTGAATGAAAATTGAGAGTTTGTCTTTGGTTTCTCCAAAGGATTTCTTGAATATCTTGGTTTCGTTCTTGGGGTGTTCAACGGCTTTATCAATCAAGTTCTTGCTTCATTGTGGTGCCACAAACCCCTATACCAAGGTTTGTTGGTGCAGGTCATCAATAGGTTGAGGTTTTTCCCAAACCAATATTAGATCCCAAATGATCCTGAAACCCTTGATCCGTGGTTTACGTCACAAGTAAGGCGTAGGTCGCATCAACTTGGTATCAGAGCCAGGGTGGGAGATATTTGGTTATATCTCTTCGTGTTTGCCTTGTGTTTCTTGTTTTTTCTTCATTGTTCTTGTCTATTCTTAAAAAAAAAATCCCAGCCTGTTATTCTATTGTTGTTTTGTTCGTTCTTGTTCCCTTCGTTGGTGTTCATCAAATCTTGTGTTTCTTGCTTTCTTGTTCAACTATCTTGCGGCCTAAATTCGTTGTTTCTTGTTTTGTTTCATACCTCCGTGCTTGCTGTTAAGTTTATATTCGCATCATCAACTTGTTCCTTCTATTGAGTCTCGTGTTGTTTCATCTATGTTCTTGAGTTTAAAAAAAAAATCCATGCCTTGTTTCTGGTTATTGCTCGAATATTCATCTTTTGTTGAGAATCCTTGAAGAAATCTTGCACGATCTTGATGCTTCAAACGTGAAAATTTGTGCGTAATCAATTTCTTGGACTGCCCACGATTTTCTTCTATTTATCTTCTTGTGATATGAAGTTTAAAAAAAAAAAAAGAAGAAGAATGAAGAAGAAACAAAAAGGAGAAGAAGAAGTGCGTGGAAAAAAAAAAGAAAAAAGAAGAAGAAGAAGAAGGATGGAAAGAAAATCAGATCAAGAAGAAAAGGGCAACTTCCTTAATTTTGGGGATTGAATCTTGATCTCTTTATTTGGTACTAATTGAACCAGATAAGGAAATTTTAAATCCCTTTAAATTTGGTAAATTGCTATCTTTCCAAATTATTTGGGATTCTTCTAAACGTAATTTGAACAGCAAAATCATCTTCCATTTGAATTGGATTGACTTTCTTGATTAGAGAAAATCTTACCCTTCCGGTTTTACGCAATTAAGTCATTATTCCTTTTTCGTTTCTTATATTCTATAATTGAATTTCGTTCCTACTCAATTCGTATTTCCTTTCTTGACATCTTTCAGTTACGTGGCATCGTTGTCAACCTACTTTAATTGATTTAGTCTTGACTCCTTGAGGAATTACCTAATTTCTTCAAGAGAGCTAGTGAGAAGCCTTTGAGAAAGTGAGCTGAGAGCAACATACACTTCTTGAGTGAAAACGCTAGAGGGTGAGTGATACACTGAGGGAGTGAAGTGAGGACATTTTCTTGTTTTACTAAACTTTTTGTGCAGCTACACATTAGCAATGGCAAAAGGAGGTGGCTCAGCTACAGTAGATATCAAGTTGCTCATTGAGGCTATACTAGGAGAATTGGACCATAGGCGACGAGTCTCTTTGGAACCTTTTCATCAACAAAATGATCAGTGAGAGAACTCACAAATTAAAACCAGAATTGATCATAAGAGGACACCCATACATGATACAAGTAAATTCGTGGGTGAGGAGGATGATGATATAAGGAGATGGAGTTATGAAAGGAACCAAGAAGATCCATTTAAAGGAATCAAGATCCCGTCCTTTAAAGGGAAGTCTGACCCTGATGCTTACTTAGAGTGGGAAAGAAAAAGTCAAATAGTCTTTGATTGCAACAATTACACCAAGGAGCAGAAAATGCAATTGGCCACATTGGAGTTCATCGACTATGCCCTAGTTTGGTGGAAAAAAACTACTAGCAGTAGGAGAAAATATGGAGATAATCCTATAACTACCTGGAAGGACTTGAAGAAGCTCATGAGAAAAAGATTTGTTCCATTACACTACCAATGGGATTTAGATGGGAACCAGCAATCTCTCACACAAGGCAATAGGAGTGTGGAGGATAGAGAATCTACATTGCTTCATTTCTTGGATGGAACCAAGATTGCTGAAAAGGCCAAGCTCCAACCTTCTATGCATATAGAGGAGTTGGTGGGAATTGTTTCCAAGTTTGAAAGGGTACAAAGTGAGGTAGAGGCCGAAGAGGAAAAGAAAGAAAAGAAAGAAAGTTGGTCTAGTTTTGATGAGACAAATGAGGAAGAAAAGCTAGTAGTAGATTTGGATTTGGTAGAAAATTGCAAGATTGAAGAAGAGAATAAGAAAGCTAGAGATAGTGAGGAAAAGAGTGCTTTAGCTGTGAAGCCTAAACTTCTTGTACCTATGTACAAAGGGGCTGGTCCTATTACTGACTTGCTTAACATTTATTTTCCTTGTGTGTTTGTTCCCTTTGTGTACAGATTTATCGACGTGGATCAATTCAACTGTGCTAGTCTTCAAGCTGGTTTTGCAAATCAATCCGAGCTTATGGAGTCTCAAGGAATGCAAAAGGTTCAAGGGTTTCTCTTGTTGGAGAGAGGACCAATGGAGACAAGAATATGGTCACATGCCAACAGCACTAATTGGTTGATGAAATACTTGTTTGATTGGTGGTATGGTGTACATTGGGTTTTATGTTTATGTATTTATGTGTTTTAAGTTCTAGTAAAATTGTGCATGAACTGGATTCTGTTTTTAGCATAAATACTTGTGTATTGCATGTTGAGTATGGGAGTATTTCATGTGTTACTTTGCATCTTGCTGGTGTTTGTCCTAGGAATTCTGTTTTTGATTATTGTGCATTTCAGAATTTTAGTTTGAATTTTAATATTCATGGTGAGTTAATTTGTGTGCTGCATGATTCCTTACATCCTATGATTAGTGTTAAGTTGTATGATTTTGGACATCCATTGGTGTTAGGAAATAACATTTTCAGTGTTTTAAGTTATTTAGTTCATGATAATTATGCATATAGTATACATCCTATTATTATTGTTCCGTGTTCATATTTTGAGATTGTGATTCATGCTACTTTTCTAAAAATCGTGCATCCATGTTTTCTAAAAAACCATATTGCAAAACTTGTTCGTTATGGTCCAGTTACTTGTTCCTTATGAGAGTCGATATAACTTGGTTGCTTGTTACATGGGCTTAGTAAGTGTCTTTAGGGATCATGAACATCGAAGAGAGTTTATTATTTTAAAGCACGAATTGATTCACGCCTATACTGGGTGTATGTTTGAGTTTTCTTGTGCTAACTTCTTAAAGTGCATTGAATGTTAGTCTGAGCTTTATTCTACCTATGTGCGAGTCAAAATTCTAGGAAGTAGTTACAAGATAGCCAATGAACTAAAATTGCAAGGTGAGTGTAATATAAGTACAACTTTTAATGTGTCTAATCTGTTTCCTTTTGATGTAGGTGACCAGTTGGATTTGAGGGCAAATCCTCAACAAGTGGAGGGGACTGATGTGATCTCGAGGCATGAGGCAATTGTACAAGCTAAGGATGAAGATCATATGGTTCAAGTTCCAATGGGTCCAGTGACTCGAGCTAAAGCCAAGAAGCTAAAGGGAGCTCTTCAAGCGTTGGTTCTAGCTATACAAGAACAAGAGGAAGCAAAGAAGGTGGAAAGGATGCTTGATGATGATTGTAGGCATGTCAATGTACTTCTAGTATATTTGGAGCAAGAAGAGGACGTACATAGTGGAGAATCAGAGGGTCTGAGCAAGGCCACTAGGAAGGTCGCGCCACGACCTTCCCTACGACCTTCATTAGAACATTGGATAGAGTGAACTAGACATTACTAGACCTTCTGATCGAGGCCGCTCCCAAGGCCATGCCACGGCTTTCCCCACGGCCTTCGTCAGAAGCTTGGAATCAGATGGGCGAAGAGACTGATCGAGTCTGCATCCAAGGCCGCGCCACGACCTTCAATAGAAGGCTGTAGACGTCGTTTTATTGGTTTTCAAAGTTGTAACTTTTAAATAAAGATTAGTTGTGACAAGTTACAACTGGTATTTAGTATTTGAGTAGGTTTAGAATTCTAGAATTATTTCCTTTTCATATTTGCCTATTAAAGGCTAATTCGTGGGTGTAATCAAAGTAGACAATCGTTGAACGAAAATTGAGAGTTTCTCTTTGGTTTCTCCAAAGGATTTCTTGAATATCTTGGGTTCGTTCTTGAGGTGTTCAATGGCTTTATCAATCAAGTTCTTGCTTCATTGTGGTGCCACAAACCCCTATACCAAGGTTCATTGGTGCAGGTCATCAACGGGTTGAGGTTTTTTTCAAACCAATATCAGATCCCAAACGATCTTAAAACCCTTGATCCGTGGTTTACGTCACAAGTAAGGCGTAGGTCACATCAGTTTAGGCTGCCAAATTTGGAATATAAATAACAGATGCTGACTAGGCTGCTGGACGGATGCACAATCTTGGGCTGCCAAGGTTGATGAATAATTGAATATCAAGGAGGTCTATACAATTCAAGCATGCTGAGCTTAAAAGGGAGCTTTTCTTTGCACAATGCAAGTTTGAGAAAGTCTTATTATCAAATGGGTGGCACAAGCAAAGCATGAGAAGCTGGTCTGAGGGGATACACAAGGCTAAAATTGTGATTGGACTTGGAGCTCAAGTGAAAAAGTTTGGTGTAAAGCTTGTTCATTGATTTTGGATCAAGAGTACGTACAAAGAAAGTTGCCTTGAGGTGGTCACACATGCTTGGATCGATGATGGAGCTGAGAGAAGTGAGCAAAGTGACCAAACTAAGCTGGATGAAGGAGAATTGAAGTTTCTGACCGAAGCCACACCCAAGGCCATGCCTCGGCCTAACCCAGGGCCTTCTCCAAAGAGTTGAACGAAGCCAACCAACGTGAGCCAAACTTTCTGACCAAGGCCGTACCATGGCCTTCCCCACAGCCTTCATCAGAAGGTTGATCTAGACCAGCTAAAGTGAAATAAAGCCTCAGATCGAGCCTGCGAGGAAAGCTGCGCCACAGCCTTGGCCACGGCCTTCCCCAGAATTTGTTCTCGCGTTTTACTCTTTTTTAGTTTAATTAAATTATGAGTTGTATCCTTAATTTTAGGCTAGAATCTGTGATAGGATGCACTTGGTGTTAGTTATTTTTAGTAGTTATCTTTTGTAAACCTTTTATAAGGTATTTTGTATAAACAAACGAGATCATCTTATCATTTGAATGAAATCAAAACGTGAGTTTTCTCTCCTCTGTTTACCTTCAGTTCTTTAGTAAACAAGAACTACTTTTGTTTTTGGCAAGAAGACCTTGTTAAGATCAAGTCTCTGCTTAGGATTCTTCTAAATTGGTTTGCTATTTGTCTTGTGATATCGTCAATTAGGTGTTTATTCCATGGGTTGGGTAGGAGTCTAGGTTGCATCTCAGAAGGAGAACCAATGATCTTTGGTAGTATTCACAACGATCTTTGGTAGTATTCAAAGCGCCCCAATTCAAGTTGTTCTTGGATTCTTCGACAAGTTACGAAGGGGTCAAGAAGATTGGATTGGTTTCAACGGGTTTTCAAGGAACCTTGGGTATCTCGCTATCGTTGTTCGCATCAATTGGTATTAGAGCACGGTCATCCTTGAAAATTCCAGGTTATTCAAGCCAATTTCCCTTTGAGAATTTTGGTTATCTCTTTCTTTTCATTGCTTCCTTGTTAATCGTTCACCATCTTTGTTTCTTTGATTCGATCTCTTTGTTATCCATCTTGTCCATGCCTTTTATTTCACTTCTTCCTTCATGTCGTTAGGGTTTCTTGTGTGAGAGTCATTCTTGGTTGTTTAAACCAAGAATTCTAGGGTTCTTGTGTGGTTGACTTGTTATCTTGGTTATTTTCGATTGTGTTCCTATTTGAGTTTGCATTTAGATTGTCAAAAAAAAAAAGTATTGTGCGCGCAACTGTAGCAGCACTACTGTTCATTGATACTGTAGCGTCACTGTTCATTCGAAGAATTCACTGTTCATCTGCTGAATTTTGATTAAATTATTTCAGTCTTGTGTTGTTAGAATTGTGGGTTATTTGATAACTGCTAAAAAAAAAAAGGGGGGGAATGGAGTAAAAGTCGTGCACTTTGAAGAAGAGGAAAAGGGAAGTATTTGATTGCTTGTGAGTTTGATTGGGTTTGGGTATAAGAAATTGTTGGTCATTATTTGAAAAGGAAAACTATTGGAAAATCATGAATTTCACCAAGAGAACCACACACCAGGGGAAGTCTTCTTGTGTGATCTTTGCATTCAATCTCGTGTCATTTGATTTTTCTTTGAAGTTCTTGAAAAACTATTCTGCCCTAAGCAAATTTCCTTGTTAAAAATTCTCCTTGAATGTTTAACTGGGGTCTTTGTTAAGTCCAATAACCAAAGGCATAAAAAGGTAATCTCAAGAGTGGTAAGAGGCTAAATGGTAAGCTCATCATCAGAAAAAAGGCTATATACATAGAGTGATACACGAGTGATGAGGGATACACTTAGTGATTGAGTGAGGTTCTTTTATTTGTTTTACTTGTGCTGCTAACATTTCTTTGCAGGTAAACTCATCATGTCTAACCATAGTGAGCAAAAGTTTGCCAGCCTAGAGTTCTCTATAAAGGCTATGCAGGATGAGTTCAGGTGTATATATGCCCGTATGGATGATATTGCTTCAGTTGTAAAAGAGAAAGACTAGGTGTCACGAACTGCACCTGAAGAAGAAGAAGAAGAAGATGATGAAGGCTATAATTCTAAAAAAGTTATCTCTTGCCAAGGGAGGAGGGTGCAACAACAGCGGAATTGTGACAGTAATTTGGGAAGCATCAAGATGTCCATTCACCCTTTCAAGGGCCTAAATAATCCAAAGGCTTACTTGGAATGGAAAAGGAAAGTTGATCAAGTGTTCAAGGTCCATAATTACTCTGAGGAAAAAAAGGTACAGATTACAGCTGTAGAGTTTGTGGAGTACGCAAGTATTTGGTGGGACCAATTGGTGAAGTCTAGAAGAAGATGTGGAGATGAGCCAATCCGAACTTGGGCAACCATGAAGAGTCATGAGGAAGAGATTTATCCCGAGCCATTACTCCACAGACTTACACCGAAGGCTTCAGACCTTGAAGCAAGGATCGTCCACTATAGATGAGTATGCTAAGGAGTTGGAGACCCTCATGATCCAGGTTGATGTTCAAGAGGATGAGGAGGCCACTATGGCTAGATTTATTGCTTGCAAAATTCAGATATTGCTAATATTGTGGAGCTGCACAACTACGTTGAGGTTCAAGACTTGGTAGATAAAGCCCAAAAGGTTAAGTAGCAACTCAAGTCAAAGAAGGGTCGAGGCTATTACAATACTCTAAGTCAAGTTCAATGGGGTAATTCCCAAGAAAGGAGGCCTAGACAGAGTGCACAAAGGCCGAGGGAACCATGGAAGGGGAATGAGTCGCTCTTCAACAATAAGGGCAAAGTTGAAGAATCATCTTCTAAGCCACCGGGTAAGGTAAAAAATAAAGCACCACTATCGAGGCAAAGGGATATTAAGTGCTTCAAATGTCAAGGATATGGGCATGTCTCTTCACAATGTCCATGCCAAAGGAGCATGATCATCCTAGAAAAATAGAGACATGGAAAGTGAGCACTCGAGTGATGATGAGATGCCACCGCTCGAGGGACCGAGTGATGATGAAATTGAGCGAACGCATGAGGTTGATCCACCTAAGGGAGAGCTGCTCGTGACTTGCCGATCCCTTAACAGTTAGCCCAAGGAGAATAGTGAGGAGATGCATAGGGAACATATCTTCCATACGAGATGTGTCGTCCAAAACAAGGTATGCAGTGTTATTGTGGATAGTGGCTGTTGCACTAATATTGCTAGTACTCTGTTTGTAGATAAATTACAATTGCCAACCTCGAAGCATCCAAAGCCATATTATTTGCAATGGACGACTGATGCTGGTGAATTGAAGGTTACAAAGAAAGTTCTTGTTCCATTTGCTACAGGGGAATACAAGGATGAAGTGTTGTGTGACATTATTCCCATGCATGCTTGTCATATCATATTAGGATGTCTGTGGCAATTCGATAGGAGGGTAACATATGATGCCTACAAAAATGCTTATTCACTACTTTGGAAGAATAAGAATCTTCTCTTGTTAGCTCTAGATCCTTCTGAGGCGTATAAGGATCAATTGAGAATATCTCAAGAGTGCAAGATAAGAGAAAAGACAAAGAAAAGGTATGATGAGGCAAAAATAGAAAGGATGTGTGAGAAGAAGGAAATTACTGATGGAAAGGAGCTGGGGAGAGATCTATCTGTTGAGGAGCGCAAAGAGAAGAGAAGGGTGAGAGATAGCAGAAGTAAACATAGGAGTGTGTTACTTATGAGATGTAATCCACTTGTAATGGAGTACTCCAATTCAGAATTTTACTTTTACTAACACTTTTGACAACTATTTTCCTAGTGTTTCTATGACTTATGTGCAGGGTGTTAGGGCAACGCTTCAAGGGATTTCACCACTAGCATTGTTTTGCTTCAATGGCGATAAGAGGCAACTTGGCTTTGATGTTCCACCAATGACTAAGGAGTTTAGAGAACTTCAAACAATTCAAGAGAGAGAGTGTGTGGATGAGGAGCATAGAATTCGGACAACCTTCCAGAGAAGCAATTTGTTTAATCTACTTGATTGGTGGCATGACTCTTATGTTTTTTATTCTGGATTAGATTTGAGCTTTGACTGTGCTTTGGGTCTATTTCTTTCTGATCATTATGTTGCTATTGCTAGAATGAGATTATGTCTGCTTGCATTACGTATAGAGTTCTGTAGTAGTTTCCATGATGACATAGTTATGCAATCCAGTTCATTAATGCCTAGTTATACCTATGCTATTTTTTGTATTAATCAGTGTTCGTGTGTTTTGTCCTATGGATTTAGTGGTACTTAACACTCGTGCTTTAAGAGATTTAGATAGTTTATTGTGTGATAAGTGTACTTCCTTTATTTCTTATTCACTGGTTATTTCTGTTAAGTCATTCCATCTGGTTTTCGATTTTTGATATTTGCCTACCTTTTATGTGTGTTTGTCATGTGTATTTGGTATGACAAGTCCATATATGTTGTGCCTTCATATTTTTAGAAATCATGTGCATCAAGGAGTATTTGCAGTTCTCAAGCATAAATTGATTTTTACTTCTTTAATGCATGTGTTTGAGTTTTATAACTTGGTATCTATTGAATATTGGACTATGTTCAATATTTTATTAAGTGGATTTGATTGTTATGAGGATATTTATGAGCACACCTATGGTTTAAGTTTGCAAGATGCGTATTTTAGCATGATTGACGAATCTCTCATTTCTTATGTTGATCTATATGTTGTAGGAGATTCGAGGGCAAATCTTCGTGAGGAAGGAGGGAATGATAGAATCCCAAAGAGGTCTATACAATTCAAGCATGCTGAGCTTAAAAGGGAGCTTTTCTTCGCACGATGCAAGTCTGAGAAAATCTTATTATCAAATGGGTGGCATAAGGAAAGCATGAGAAGTTGGTCCGAGGGGATACACAAGGCTGAAGTTGTGATTGAACTTAGAGCTCAAGTGAAGAAGTTAGGTGTAAAGCTTGTTCGTTAGTTTTGGATTAAGAGTACATACAAAGAAAATTTCCTTGAGGTGGTCACATATGCTTGGATCGATGATGGAGCCGAGGAAAGTGAGCAAAGTGGCCAAACTAAGTTGGATAATGGAAAATTGAAGTTTCTGACTGAAACCACACCCAAGGCCTCGCTACGACCTTACCCACGGCCTTCTCCAGAGAGTTGAACGAAACCAACCAATGTAAGCCAAACCTTCTGACCAAGGCCGCGCCATGGCCTTCCCCACGGCCTTCATCAGAAGGTTGATCTGGACGAGCTGAAGTGAAATAAAGCCTCTGATTGAGGCCGCGAGGAAGGCCGCACCATAGCCTTGGCCACGGCCTTCCCCAGAATTTGTTGTCACGTTTTACTTTTTTTGAGTTTAATTAAATTATGAGTTGTATCCTTAATTTTAGGCTAGAATCTGTGATAGGATGCACTTGATGTTATCTATTTTTAGTAGTTATCTTTTGTTAACCTTTTATAAGGTATTTTCTGTAAATAAACGAGATCATCTTATCATTTGAATGAAATCAAAACGTGAGTTTTCTCTCCTTTGGTCACCTTTAGTTCTTTGGTAAATAAGAACTACTTTTGTTCTTGGCAAGAAGACCTTGTTAAGATTAAGTCTCTGCTTAAGGTTCTTCCAAATTGGTTTGCTATTCGTCTTGGCCACGTCAACTAGGTGTCTATTCCATGAGTTGGATAGGAGTCTAGATTGCATCTCAAAAAGAGAACCAACGATCTTTGGTAGTATTCAAAGCGCCCCAATTCAAGTTGTTCTTGAATTCTTTGACAAATTACAAAAGGGTCAAAAAGATTGGATTGGTTTCAACAGGTTTTCAAGGAATCTTGGGCATCTTGCGACCATTGTTCGCATCAAGGAATGCAATGCAAAGTCTAAATTGCCAGACTTGAAAATGTAATAACAGATGCCGACCAGGCTGCTGGACAGATGCATGATATTGGGCCGCTAGGATTAATGAAAATGCAAAGTTTGGACTGCCAAACTTGGAAGGTAAATAACAAATACTGACCAAGTTGCTGGACGGATGCTTTACCTTAGGCTGCCATGATTGATGAATGCAATGTAAAGTCTAGGCTGCCAAACTTGAAAATGTAAATAACAGATGCTGACCAGGCTGCTGAACAGATGCATGATTTTGGGCTACCAAGATTGATGAAAAGGTAAAGTTTGGGTTGCCAAACTTGGAATGTAAATAACAGATACCGACCAGGCTGCTGGACAGATGCATAACCTTAGGCTGTCAAGGTTGATGAATGCAATGCAAAGTCTAAGTTGCCAGACTTGAAAATGTAAATAACAAATGCCGACCAGGCTACTAGACATATACATGATCCTGGGCTGCCAGAATTGATGAAGGCAAAGGTTGGGCTGCCAAACATGGAATGTAAATAATAGATGCCGACTAAGCTGTTGGACGGATGCATGTTTTGGGCAGCCAAGGCTAATGAATGCAAAGTTTGGGTTGTCAGACTTGAAAATGTAAATTGACAAAAAGCGAGTCTAGCCTGCTGGACAAAATAAATGCAATAAAAATTTTAAAATAAAGCAAAACAAGTGTCGAGTTTAGGATCCAATTCAACTCAAAATCAAAATTTTTCTCTTTTCTTTTTCCTCTTTTTTTTTTTTTGGAAAAAAAAACATGAAAGTAAATAGACTAATATGACGACTAATGCATGATGACATAAGAAGAACAAGAATGCTAAAGTAAGATGCATGAGCATACAATTGGAATGACATGGTATCTAATGTTACAAACATAATTAAATAAAAATAAAAAAATAGGTACCTAATGCTACAAATTGAGCTTATCGAGAACTGAAAATAAAAATTGGTATCTAATGCTAGGATTGAGTCGACCGAGAACTGAAAATAAAGACGGTACCTAATGTTGACGATTAAGCCTACCGCAGGCTGAAAATGAAAATCGGTACCCAATGCTAGAATTGAGCTTACCGAGGACTAAAAGCAAAGACGGTACCCAATACTGATGATTGAACCTACTGCAAAATGAAAATGAAAATCAATACCCAATGCTAAGATTGAACCTATCGAGAACTGAAAATAAAGACAGTACCCAATGTTGACGATTGAGCCTATTGCAAACTAAAAATGAAAATCGGTATCAAATGCAAGGATTGAGCCTACCACAAACTAAAATAAAAACAGCACCCAATGTTGACAATTAAGCCTATCGAAAACTGAAAATAAAGATGGTACCTAATACTGAAAATTGAGCCTACCGCAAACTAAAAATAAAAATCAGTACCCAATGTAAGAATTGAGCTTAATGTAAACTGAAAATGAAAATCGGTATCCAATGTTAGGATTGAGCCAACCGAGGACTGAATATAAAGACGGTACTCAAAACTGATAATTGAGTCTATCGCAAAATAAAAATAAAAATCGGTACCCAATGCTAGGATTGAGCTTACCAATAACTGAAAATAAAGACGGTACCCAATACTAAGGATTGAACCTATCGCAAATTGAAAAAAAAAAAGCGGTACCCAATGCTAGAATTGAGCCTACTGAGAGCTGAAAATAAAGACGGTATCCAATGCTAACGATTCAGCCTACCGCAAATTGAAAATGAAAATCAGTACTCAATGCAAAAATTGAACCAATCAAAAACTAAAAATAAAGACGGTACCCAATACTGATAATTGATTTTGCTGCAAATTGAAAATAAAAATCGGTACCCAATACAAAGATTGAATCTATCGAGAACTGAAAATAAAGACGAGCATGAAATAGGAACACAATATGCAATTACTAGACACATTAAGACACCATGCAATATGTTGGACAAATATTAGATCATTACTAAATGAATGCAAATGTGGAAAAGTAAAACATGTTAATGAGGTGTGAACTGACAAATGAATGCATGAATGTATAAATGAAAATAAAGAGTATGCGCTGCAAGACTAAAATAAATAGAAATTAAAACCCAACGGACGATTGGTTAATAGAAATGTAAACCT
This sequence comes from Mitragyna speciosa, assembly GCA_024721245.1. Classification (NCBI taxonomy): domain Eukaryota; kingdom Viridiplantae; phylum Streptophyta; class Magnoliopsida; order Gentianales; family Rubiaceae; genus Mitragyna; species Mitragyna speciosa. The sequence continues at coordinate 13,017,654 of CM045571.1, forward strand.
AACGGACGAGTTTGGACTTAACAAAAAAATAAACCCAACGGACGAGTTGGGGGCCAACAGACGAGTTGGGACTTAACAGAAAAGTAAATCCAATAGACGAGTTGGGGCCCAATGGACGAGTTGGGACTTAAAAAAAAAGTAAACCCAACGGACAAGTTGGGGCCCAACGGACAAGTTGGGACTTAATAGAAAAGTAAATCCAATAAACGAGTTGAGACTTAATAGAAAAGTGAACCAAACGGAAGAATTCGGGCCCAATGGACGAGTTTGGATTTAATAGAAAAGTAAACCCAACGGATGAGTCAAGACCCAATGGACGAGTTGGGACTTAATAGAAATGTAAACCCAACAGACGAGTTGGGACTTAACAGAAAAGTAAATCCAACGGACGAGGTAGGATTTAACAGAAAAGTAAACCCAACAGACAAGCTGGAGCCCAACGGACGAGTTGTGATTTAACAGAAAAGTAAACTCAATGGATAAGTTGGGACTTAATAGAAATTAAACCCAACGGATGAGCTAGAACCCAATAGATGAGTTGGGACTTAACATAAATGTAAACCCGAAAGACGAGCTGAGGCCCAACAGACGAGTTGGGACTTAATAGAAAAGTAAACTCAACGGACGTGTTGGGACTTAATAGAAATGTAAACCCAGCAGACGAGTTAGGGTCCAACGAACAAGTTGGGACTTAACAGAAATGTAAACCCAACGAACGAGCTAGGGTCTGACGGATAAGTTGGGATTTAACAGAAATGTAAACCCAACAGACGAGTTGGGGCTCAATGGACGAGTTGGGACTTAACAGAAAAGTAAACCCAATGGACGAGATAGGATTTAATAGAAATGTAAATCCAATGGACGAGTTAGGACTTAACAAAAATGTAAATCCAACGGACGAGTTAGGGCCCAACAGACAAGCTGGGACTTAATAAAAAAGCAAACCCAACGGATGAACTGGGGCCCAATGGATGAGATGGGACTTAACAAAAAAGTAAACCCAACGGACAAGTTATGACTTAACAAAAATGTAAACCTAATGAACGAGTTAGGACTTAACAGAAAAGTAAACCTAACAAACAAGTTGAGACTTAATAGAAAAGTAAACTCAATGGACGAGCTGAACTTAATAAAAAATTAAAAATAGTGTGCAAAATGCTAGACAAAATCAAAACAACATGCAACATGCTAAAGAAACAATAGACAAGTGTCAATTTGGAAAAGTAAGGCATGATGAAGTGGTCTAGACTGCTGGACAAAATGCATAAATGCATGATCCTAGAGTGATGAATAAAATGCAGTGTCCAGACTATAAGAAACATGATGAGATCTAGGTTGTTAGACAAAATGCATAGAGAAATTTTAGACATAGAAAAACTTAAAATAATTATCGAACATTGCATCCATATCAAATCAAAATCAAAAATTTCAAAAAATTTTTGCCCAATGTATTGTATCAAATCCATTTGAAATCACTCTTTTCAAGATACGGCGCTGCGTGAAACATCAAAATTCATTTCAAGCTGATTCTTCCAAAAATTTGCCCCAATATAAATCAATTTTTACAAGTTTTGCATTAAGCATAGAGCATCAAAATCAATCTTGAATTCAAATTTTTCTCAAAAAATTTGCCCCAGTGTCAATTTTTTAAATCAATTTTTAAATTGAATTGTGCCCTTGATTAAACCATCATTAACTTAAAAAAAATTGTCCCAATTTTTATCCTTGAAAAATGCCTCAACTGAAAATGGTGTGATCACACCTGCAGAAAGAAAAAAAAAAACAACGGCAATTGCAAAAGTGATGCCACCACTTGGTAGTCTCTTGAGTCTACTGGCACATATAAACATGAGATTTCCACCTCGAATCTCTGATACGGTTCTCTTGCTTGACTTTCTGCAAATTTCTCGAATTCAATGGCCTCTGATTAATGATTTAGATCAAATCCTGCAAATAATCGTACAATTCATGTATGATTTTGACTCTGATAAATTTTGGATTGCCTTTGTTTTTATTTCAAATTCAAACCAAGTAAATGTCAAAATTTTTTGAACATGAATTGATAAAAATACTTCACATGCTATAATGTAAAGGAAATTCTGCATAGTAAACAACACGAAATGCATAAAGATTAAATAAAATACAATTAAATGAAAAAAAAAATTTTCAAAAAATTGATTTTGAAATGATGGCTTAGAAGATGCCTTTTGATCTTTGGATATCATTCCCATTCGAATTCTGATATTGTCACAAAATGATCAATACAAACAAGAAACCTCAAGCAATTATGGTCATCAATTTTCAAAGAAGTCCCAGGTCGTCATACTAGCTTTCTCACTTGTGAAAACTTCAACTATCACCTTGACTCAATTGCAGTGCCCTTCTGGATTATCAACTTTGGAGAAAGAAATGAAATGAACGGTAGCATCCAAATTTGAGAGTCTTTTCCTTTTTCATTAAAACAGACTCATCACTTGAAAAAGTTTAGCATCAGTAAGGCAATCATTCCTTGACGATTTGGAATAGATATATTAACATCAGCTACTACTTTGATTTGCAAATTTTCATTTCGAAAATCATCACAAAATGAAGACAGATGTCAATAACATTCTCGATTTTTGAAATGGGTCAGGTAATATGTTGGAACTGTTAAGGTTGGAAGGTAGAATTCATGAAAGGTTCAATCAACTTTGAGGTCGCATTTTCAAAAAAATTTGCCCTAGTTTTGGCAGTGTCCAATTTTCTCACAAATTTTTTTTTCAGTTCAGCTTTGCTATTGGCCTTTTGGGGTTCTTTCTCTTTCTTCTTCTTTTTTTTCATTTTTCTAAAAAACTGCCCCAATTTTATTACTTTCTTCGGGCTTCCTCTTTTGATTGTCTCCCTTCTTTTCTTTTATTTTCTTTTTTTTTCTTTTCTTTGCTTTTTGAAACACAAATCAAAATAAAATTTGTCCCAGTATGGGATGAAATTACCACAACAATTGTCCCAGTGTGGGGGGTGCGATCTTCAAGTAGGTTGTCAAACGAAAATTACGTATTTCAAAGGCTCAAAGGGGAAAACTAGCGAAAGAAATGTTTGAAGGAAAAGAAAGAAGGCCTGCCTTTAATCTATCTTCTTTTCTAACAATTTCAAAAGAAAATTTGCTAAATCAAATAAAATCTCCTTTGTGGTGTCTGAATTAATGATCGAGAAAAATATCCAACCATCCATTTCTGTTAGAACTATCATGCCCTAAAAAATCGTGAGTAAAGGGAGGTAATGGGGTCGTTGACTGTTGCGTCTCGAAAAGACGATCTAGTCTGATGACCCTTTTGAAAAGCAAGTTTTTGGGAAAAATCGTGCGCGTGTGTGAAAAATCAGATTTTTATTGAAAAAAAGTGTATTTTAAGAAAAAATGGTATTTTAAAAGAAAACAAGGCCGAGACTAAAAGTGCAACAGATTTGGCCAAATAATTTTGAAAAAAGGGTTTTATTTAAAAAATGGAGTTGCCACTTGCTACTGAGTTAGGGTGTACCAAGTCACCCGAAAAATCGTTTAACAAAATAAAAATAAAATTTTAGAAAAATATTTTAAAACCCTTTTTCGACTCCGGTTTACAAAAAAAAAGAGAGAAAAGGGTCCAGGAGTCACATTTGAAGAAAGGGAAGGCAAAGGCTTGTGCCTAAGGCACCGTTTCAACCTAGCCGAGACTACTTGCGAGGTTTAATCAAAATTTTCCTAAATTAACCCTAGATTCTATCGCGTTCGGATGTATCTATATGAATGCAAATCCTAAGTCTAAATGTGAATATCGGGAGGGTTGGCATGTTCCATCGAGACTTGGTTGGAATTATGGCATTAATTGCGAAACCCGAGGTGAGGCCCCAAGGGAGTCACGAGAGTCTATGCAAAATGAAATGCAAAAAGAAAAGAAAAATAATAAAATATAGTAAGTGAAGAAAGGAGGTGGGTATGCAACATGACGGGTACGGGGGACTAATAACTCGTGACTAAATGTCTCTACTCACGGAGGGGGGAACGGCCTGTACGCCACTCGCTTCCCACGTGAGTAGACGACTATTTCTCGTCGAATCACGCAAATGTCCTAATTTCTAAGTGAGATGCAACCTAAATGTCATGCATTTGAAGATGCGTCAAAATAAATAAATAAATAATAGTAATAATAATAAAAATCATGCAGAATGGAAAGAAAACTAAAGTGTGTGAAATGTAAAATTCACACGAATGCACCTAACACTAAAATGCCCTAAGGGTCTAGCATTGGAGTAGCCCGTTCTAAAAATCCCACTAGCATTGGACTAGTAGAAAAAAATGAAGCCACAACTAGCGTTGGACTAGTGTGGTGACGAAATACCATAAATCATGAATTAAACATTAAAGCATGAATTAAAAGTAAATTAAACATATAAAAACTTATAATAGCACATAGGAGCACATAACACATAAGCATAATATTCTAGATGCAAAAATCCTAAGGAAAGCGGTGAAAGAAATAAACATGTAAGCACGCAAAAGCAAATGAACCCTAACTATTACACCGGGGGGTTTGATTTACAATTTAGTGGAAGGAAATTAAAAATGACCTATCTATTACACTTTCTATCTAATTACACAATTTTTGCTAAAAATATGAGAAAAATAATCTAACTATTACATTGACTAGCTAAATACAAAATTATTACACTTTTCGCTAAAATAATAATGAAATAAATAAAATTTAAAATTAAATGGTATAAAAGAAATAAATACATGAATAACACGCAAGATAGGAAATATGTGAATAAAAATGCATAAAAATCACATAAGGCAAATTGGAGCACATAAAAGAGAAAATTAATAAGAAACAGATATACCTCTTTGAAGACCCGGTACCAAAGCTTAAAAAATAAACAAACAAATTAAGGTACCTCGGTATAAAAAGACAAAGCCTAAAATATATAATTATTGATGAATTGAGATAAGAGATGAATTCTATGAAACTAAAGGCTAAAAAACAAATAAAGAAAAATCTAAGGGGCCAAATAATAAATTCAAGTAATCATGGGGCAAAATTATAAATTAACACTAATTTGAAAGGGGCAAAAAAAAATTTTCTGCAAGTATGGGGGTGCAAAATGTAAATTCCAGTAAGTTGAAAAGACTAGAAGCAAAAAATGTAATTCTAAGGGGCTTAAGGGTAAAATTATAACTTCCAACTAATTAAAGGGTAAAAATGGAAAAAAAACTCACAAATCTAAGTGGAAAATGCAAAATTAAAGTGAATTGGGGCAAACAATAAATTTTAGCAAGGGTGGGGCGAATTGCAATTAATTGAAGATTAAATTGAGAGGGAAGGATCAATAAAAAATTATCAAGGACTAAAAATGCAGAAATTAAAATCATTTAAAAATCTAAAGAGCCATGATGCAAATATTATTTACTTTTAAAAAACAATGGAACAAAATCACAAACTAGATTTAGATTGAAACTAAACCAGCTAACACAATTAACTTAATTAGCTAAATCAAACACCAAGCAGCAACCAATTTTAATCAAACTAGAAATAGTAAATAACAAAAGAAAGAAACAAAAAGTTGATTAAGCAAATGCTAGAAAGGAATAACTCAACTAAATAATTAAGGTTAAAATCCGAATGAACCAAAAAAATAACCCATTTAGTTTTCTCCTCCCCCAGCTTCTCTTCTGTCTACGTTTCTCTCTCTCTCTGTTCTGTTTCTTTCTCGCCGAATGCTCTTGCTTCTTTCTTTCACTGATCTTTTTCTTCTTTTCATTCTTTTTGTTCTTTCTTCATCTTTCATTTTCTTCCCTTTCTCGCTCTCTCTTCTATTATCCAGGTCTCTGTTCTTGTCATTTCCCTTTTTCTTTTGTTGATTTCTTCTTCCTCTCTCTATTCTTGATTTCACTTTCTTTCTTTTCCTCTCACTCACCGATTCTTTCTTCTCTCTGGTTCTGTCTTGCCTTTGTTCTCTCTCCATTTCTTGCTTCTTCCCTTTTTCTCCGATGTGGTCTCTTATCTGCTTCACTCTCTCCCTGGTCTGGCTATTCACCTATACTCCCCTGATTTGCCCCAAAATCAACAACAGAAATTGAAGGAGAGAAATTGGAGGAATTTTGGCTTTCCAATAAAGAGGGAAGGTGGTGCGATCGATTCGGGTGGAGTTGGGAGGTTGTGAGACCGTGGTTGTGAAGACTGATGGAGGGTGTGTGTGCATGTGTATTTTGTGTGTGTTCTTTTCTGTGGTTTACAAATGATTGAAGTGTGATGGGTATGTGTAATTGCGTGAATGTATGTGTCGCGTGTGTGATTTGGGAATGGTGTGTGCTGATGTGTGAGTGAGAATTGTGAATTTGTGAGCTTGAAACTGGGATATGTGTGCTGATGTGTGAGTGTGTGTGTGTATTGTATAGCTGTTGGGATTCGGTTGTTGTAGAATGGGGGCTGTTGGGGATCCCAAATGAACTTGGTGATTTGTGGTGGGAGGAGACGGGACTGGCTTAAGTCGATTGGGGTTGTTGGTGGGGTTGGGCAGGTGGAGAATTAGGTGGTTGTGTTGAGGTTCTGGCGATGGTTTGCTGCATTCTTCTGCAGATTTTGATCTATTGAATCTGGTGGAGATTGCATTGATTGGCTTATGGAGGTTGTTTTAAGGTGAATTGTGGTATGATTCTGAAGACGAATGGGATGGGTTTTTTGTGTGAATTGTAAGCTCTTGAATCTGTGTGTGTAATCTCTGTGTGTGTGTGAGTTGTGAAATTGACGTTTGGTGAAGAATTGCTAGTGAATTGGGGAGATTGTCCTGGTTGGTTTTGGGTGGAGGAAGAAGAAGGTGGAGGTTGATTTGTGACAGAGCAGTGGTGGTATTGACTGGGTTTGTGTTATAGTCCTTGCTATTGTTGATGACTGAATTTGCTAGTGGTGTAAGCTTGGTCGATGGATATCTGCATAGAGGTTTTGATGGTGGAGATTTGGTGGACGTGTGGCCTTGAAGGCAATGATTTAAGAGAGGGGGCGGTGGTTTCAGGAAAAACAAATAAAGCTACCAATTGAAAGAGGAAGAACCAATAGAATAAAACGATGAAGAAAAGAATATCAAACCTAAAAATAAATCGAAAGCAACAAGAAAGATAAAACCCAGAAGAATCCAACTACACTCACAAACGCACACCCAAATTCTGTGTTGTTTCTTTATTTATTTAATCAAATTTTGATAATGAAATGAAAGAAAATGAATTAAAATGCAAGAAATCTAGTTAAGATATTACCTTTTGGTCTTGAGCTGAAGGTGAATAGTGATTTTCTGATGGAAACGGCAGCTCTTTTCTTGTGGATGATTGATGATGAACTGAAAAATGAAATCTTCTTGCTGGGTTTGAACTTGAAGATGATGAACAATGGAAACCTTGGGAAATTAACGGTAAGTGTGTGTGTTTGATTCTTAAGCACAAAAATCAAAGTGTTTGTAGGGTTTTAGATTTTTTTCTGCTGATTAGAGAGAGTATTTATAGACCACTTGTCTTGTTGGCCAAGAATGCTGTAAAATAATGAAAATGCCACCGGTATTAAAAAATGCTAATTTTATTAAAAAAATATTTTTTAACCCTAAAATTAAAAAAAAATCTGACAACAATTTCTAAATCTTTTAAAAAGAATTCACAGTAGATTTCAAGATAAAAAAAACTAGAGCTCAAAACTAATAAAAACGCGCTCGGGGTATAAAATGACGATTTTGCTTTCGGACAACGAAAATACACAAAAAATAGATATTAGCCTCAAAAAATTACCAAAAATTAAAAATAAGCTTAAAACACTAGAAAGTACATTTTTGACTCAAAATTTGACAAAAATGAATTTAAACTGTAAAATGACGATTTTGCCTTTGGGCAATGAAAATTCACAAAAAAATAGTTATTGTCCTCAAAAAATTATCAAAAATTACAAATAAGCTTAAAACACTAGAAAATACATTTTTGACTCAAAATTTGTGAAAAATGAATTTAATTTGTAAAAATGATGATTTTGCCCTTAGGCAATGAAAATTCACAGAAAAAATAGCAAACATCTCTGAAAAATCAAGAAAATTAAAAAACATGCTTAAAGAATTAGAAAAATGAATTTGGAACTAAAAATGAGCTAAAATAGTATTCGCGGGGCGAAATTACCATTTTGCCCTCGTGATAGTAAAAATATAAAGAATACTAATTAAGTTCAGAAAAATTATTAAAAATTAACAAATTCACATAAAAATAAAAATATGAATTTAAAGCCCCCAAAAGCTGATAGAAAAATATTTACAGATAAAATTACTATTTTGCCCCCCAGATTATTAAAAATTAAAATTTGTCCCAAAAAATGCAAACATGCCCTTCCCGTGTTTGAAAATAAATGGTGTGTCAAAATTTGGTGTCTACAAGAACACAGTCTCCCTTGGATAATGCTTTCCCTCTTTTCGAGCTCCAATTGATACAAATTATGTCCAAATGTCATTAATCTGCAAAGATCCCTAAAACTTGTATGTCAATCTGCTCAAAAAATTATCATTATTTTTTTATATTTTTTTACCTCAAAAAATTCTAATGTTGAATCAACAAATATACCAAATGCATTATTTTGACATTTGTCAATTCCACCACACTTGAATCATTGTTCTCAACTCTTTGAAAGATGTGAGCTCAACTAATGATTCAAGCTGATAGGAATCCAAGGGCGTCTACACAAAGCAAGCAAGTTGAGCATGGATTTGATGATCATTTAGTTCATTTTGGGCTAGAAAGGGGACTAAACTTGCCAAGCAGTCCAAGGTATTCATACGAGCACAAATTGGTTATTGGACTTGGAGTTCATGTTGCTCAAGTTAGTAGTTTGGGCCAAGAGTTCATATATTGGTTATGGATCAAATTTGTCTTCAAAAGAGGCCCAAAGAACATCACTTAGTCTAATGGAAGATGTGTGCAAGTGGTTGGATGTTGTTGGACTTGTTGGAGGTCTTCAAAGTCACAAGATGGAGGCCCAATTGAACTTAGTGAGGGATGTCTAGCCCATGAAGATGTTTTGGACGAATTTTCAGTATTTTAAGTCTTTTATGTTAAGTATTTTACTTAGTTTACAAGTTGTAATCTCTTAGAAAGTTACCATATTGTGATAGGTTGCAACTAGTGAGTTTTGTTAAGCTTCTAGAATTTTCTATTAGTTGTTTTGTAAGCTTATTTATAGGCGAGTTACTGTTCACGAATTTGATATATGTGAGATTAATAAATTTTGTGAGTTTTTTTTCTCAATTGTGAGAATTATTTCTTAGTTCTTTGGATTAAGAACTACTCTTAAGTCTTATCAAGGGTGATCCTTGTGGTGACTTGTTCAATTCCTTGCTTAGAGTTTTCTTTGATTGGTTTGTATTCAATCCTTAGATTGTCAACTAGGTATCTACTCACATTGTTGTGTAGGGGTCTAGATTGCTTCAAGAGGGAGGAATCCAACGAAGTTGAAGGAGCTTGAGGCACAAACAACTCCATGTCTTTGATGATTTGGACATGTTCCAAGATTGTCAAGAGTTAATGAGTTGATTTCCTTGGAGATTCATGGCTTTCTTGGCTAGTCTCTTCCACGCGTTCACATCACAAGCATTGAAATCACACATGTGCGTTCTAAAATGTATTTCCTCAAGACCGAGTAAATAATCATTATGCAATTTATTGTCGTCTTTAATACTCATAATATCCAGCAAAGGAGAAGGAATTATATTACAATTAAACAAATTCAACTTAATTTCTTCACCTTACCGAATTCCACATGTAAATGAATCATACGATCAATAAGAGAGCATCACATGTCTACGATCAATTTCATTTTTCTCTTGAAGGGAATTTTGTAATATTGAACTAGTCACTTAGGATATGAGAGTGTCTTTTGACGCGAAAATCAACATTAGCTATGAAGGTTCCTAGTTACTCAACATTTCAACCTTAAGCGAAAAGCAAAAATTGTATTTGAGAAGTAAAATTGCCTTTTTACTCAAGAATCGACATTGGTTGGATGAAGATCCCTGGTTGTTCAACAATTTACTTACTCAAATTTGCATTACTCATAGTTCAAGTACCGTTTGATGTGAAAGTTGACATTTTTGGATGAAAACTCCCGGTTACTAAGCACAAGAACCATTGGAGTAGAAAAAAGTTATATCATCTTTTTTCTTTCTTTTTCTTTTTCTTCTTTTTTCATTCATTCATTTTTTTTATAAAATTCCCCATAATAACTTTGACATCATAGATTACATGATTGCACTAATTGACTATAATCAACCTTTAACATGTAAATTACGTAAAGAAGAGAAATTTTCATCAAACATGCAAAATTTAGACATAATTCTAACCACTTTACAAGACATACTTTCTATAAGAACAAAACTCCAAACCACAGAATAATCATTTCTTAGTACTTGAAAAAAGCATTTGCCAAAGTATATAAAGTAATTTCAACAAGTAGGGAAATTAGACAAAAATCACAATTGTTAGCAATAACTCACAAGCATGTGACATCACCTTATTTTAATCTTACAATAACTTATACAACACATTCCAAAGGTAAATAAGAAATTGTGGATATGAAACAACAAACTCCCATTGTGCAATGGTTGAATTCGTATTCTCTGCATGTGTATTCCTTTTGTTGTACTTGAATCTTCCAAACAAACATCCAAGCTTGCTTTGACAATTCATTGCGGCCCTCCTTTTTAATATCTCGAATGCCCACAAGTGATAATCTAAGCGATAGATCTACCATTCTGCCTCAGTGCAGGTGTTGATTGCTTCTGTATCGATCAAAATCATTAATATGGAATCCATATTCCTTTTCGGTATCACTCTAATTTCTCCTTAACAATTTGCTTTATTTTGGAATCTAGAGAGATATCGAAGTAGCAATTATCAGCTTCAAGTAAGGTGACATCCAAAGGTCATAGGCGTTTTTATTTTCACCATCAAAATATACAGGAAAATGTTTTTCTTTTCACTCAATTTGAATTTGCTTTAACTCATCAGAAGAGAAAACCTTACAACTACACAAACCTAGCATTAGACTTTGAAAGAAATGTGATTTATTTCAGGGCTCATCAAAGAATCATTCGCTCAATATAACAAAAGATTTGAAGAAAACTTTTTCAAAAGCTAAATGCAAGACATGAAGGGAAAATCAAATATCACAAATAAATTTGAGAAAGCAATTTGTTTAACACTTCATTGAGAAAGAATTTTGAACACGAGGCAATCTTAAATTTACAAAAGGAGTGTAGTTATTAGCATCCAAATTATTATTATTCTTATTACATCTAATAGTGAACAATTATCTAGCTATGAAATACAATTTCATTCATCTCATTAGTCATCCTAGTAAAACTCATTTATCTAGTCCCTCAACACTATTAATTCTAAAACTAATTCCCTGTAGTTCGTATTTCTATGGCCTGGTACATGTCAAATGTGTGGCACTTAGTTAGAATAGAACTATGATCTTGAATGTAAAACTATTGGGTGTCCCTCCCAATTTGTTGCCTCCACTGCAGGACCCATAAAAATAAAAAATTAGTATAAATAAAAACAAAGACAGATGCATGTCCTAGAAGGAGCCTTTATTGTGCCAAGGGTAGGCCTAGCATGAAATGGAATCCTTTAGGGTGAGACCCCCCTTTTTAACCAAAGATGTGCCAAATCCATCAAGAAGAAATGCTCGTACTACCTTATCTAGAGTCTCACCCGCTAGCATAGTACTGAAAATATAAACGTGCATGTCTTTTTAAAGTTACGTACCTGAGACAAACGGACAGCTTCCCTATTATGGGATTCCTGAAGTGGCATTCCCTCTAAGGTTTATGCATGATGCTAGTTTATTAAAGCACGTTAAAATATGAAAAATGCAAAAAATTTGAAAAATGTCTTAAAGATTTTTAATCTAATAATGATACAGAATTTCTTTAAGAAAGATGGAACATGAATTTTACAAAAGAAATTATTGAATTCAAATGTATTTGATTAAAAATCGAGCCTCCATAAGGTTACGGGACACAAAATTGCAAGAAAATAATAAAAAAATCATGACTTTATCTAGGAACCTAACGTGGCGTAGGTTAGGTATGAAAATATAAGTAAAACACATACAAATCAAGTAATAAACCTAACCTCCCAACTTTACCTCAAGTATACGGGTCGAGTGTATTATGGAAAGTATAAAGGTATCGTATCCCGCAAGGAATCAAATAATTGCAAGTACTAAGGCTTTATGGCTCACTTTATTATCTAAACAACCAAAAATCAAGGTGTGTAGTAAAAAGGAAGTTCAATAGAATAGATAAATAGTGACAACAACTTGTAGGAATTCAAATATTCAAGAGGTCTAGAATATAGAATCCACGAATGAATCATAAGAGGCATGAATGGCTTGCTAAGTAGTATCTTGCTTTACTAAGAATCCAATTCCATTTAAATCATAACTAGCTCTCAATATGAAATGATTAGGATTCCAACTATTTTCATGATGAAATCTTATGAAAACATGAATTGAAATGATTCACTTAAGCATTCATTATTATCATATGAATAACTTAAGTAATATTTGTTCATTTTCCATTGTTAAGGGCATTTCTCAATGACAAATAACAACTAGATAGGCTTGTTTAAGTTGGCCATGCAAAAACAAGAGTGATAACTTGAACAAGTAAACAAACAAATGCAAGCTTAGCTAGCTTGGAGAATTTAAGTCATGCTAGAGATTCATTAGCTTCATCTATATTCTAGATAAAGCTTTTAGTGAATCATGACTAGTGAAACACTAAAGAAACTTAACAAGAATACAAGAATTCATGCTTCAATTATGAAAATAAGAGATAGAGTTGAGAAAGACTTATGAACAAGTTTTCAACTTCTATTTCTTCTTCAAAATGTTGAAGTACAAGAGAGTTTTTATATGAAGAGTACTATTCTATTGAATTTGAGAGAATTCTATTAATTTCTACTAAATATAAAACTAGAGACTATAACTTTTTCTCCTTACTAAAACTTGTTACAAAGGCTTTACAAATGACTTCTATTTATAGACAAATGTTCCTCAAGTCATTTTCCAACTTGCATGAATCATTAATACGTGGAAATGATGAAGATTGCTTGGGGATTTCAATTGAGCATAAAATCTTCATTTATGTTTCCAATGTGTTCCCCAACTTGCAAAACCCTATCCTTATCTGATAATATCTGCAAAAACAGCTGGAAGAAGATGCAAGTTGATGCCCTAGAAAAATCCCAACCGACCTGCTATCCGCGGATGAAAATCCAACCGTTGTCATTCGCAAATCCAACCGCGGATCACACCTTGTAATCCCCACTTGATTTTTTGATTTTTGCTGAGCTGGATTCCATGTATGCAAGCATTTTCCACGTATTTCCAAACATTTTGATAAAAATTGGATTTTTCCATTATTTTGCACAATTATTCCTTTAAGTTGTTCATCCAACCTGTAGCTCTTTGAATCATCTTTGAATTTGTTTTTTTTTTACTCCAATTGATCCAAAATAAGTTTAAGTATGATGAACCTACAATTATACAAAAAAATTGTGTGTTAATTTGCTCAAGTAAAAATTTTGCCTTAAATCCCTAAATCCAATAAAAACCCTAATTCTTAGCAATTGTTGGAAAATGAGTCATTTGTAGCCAAAAATACTATACTTATGCTTAAATAACATCTAAAATATATAATAATGTATATATATATATATAATAAAATTGGTAAATTTATTACTTCTCAGAACCTACAAGTAAAAAAATGTCAGTTTATTAAAATATAATGAAATATGTTTTAAAATCACTTTTTGTGAAATAAGGGATGGCAGGGTGGGGGATAAGGCAAAAATGACATATAATTTATTTGAAAAAAAAATGAACATGAATTGTAGGAAAATTTGCCCTCTTGGATACTGTCGCGTTCGAAATCAATAAATGCACGGTGGGTTCGTTGACTGTCGAGCTCCGAAAAAGTGGTCTGGTCCGATGACCCATTTTGAAAAGGTAGAGTTTTGGAAAAATCATGCGTATGTGATAAAAATCACGTTTTTAGTAAAAAATATGTTTTTAGGAAAAATGGTATTTTAGAAGAAAGTAAGGCTGGGACTAAAAATGTGACAGTTTTGGCCAACTGATTTTTGAAAAAGGGTTTTATTTTAAAAAATAGAGTTGCCGCTTGGTACTGAGTTAGGGTGTACCAAGTCACCCGAAAAATCGTTTAACAAAATAAAAGTTTTAGAAAAATCATTTAAAACCCTTTTCTGACTCCGGTCTACGAAAAACGAGAGAAAAAGGTCCGGGAGTCACATTTGAAGAAAGGGAAGGCAAAGGCTTGCGCCTAAGGCACACTTTCTACCTAGTCGAGGCTAGCTACGAGGTTTAATCAAAATTTTCTAAATTAACCCGAAGTTCTATCGCGTTTGGATGTATCAAAATGAATGCAAATCCTAAATCTAAATGTGAGTATCGAAAGGGTCAGCATGTTCTGTCGAGGCTTGGTCGGGATTATCGCATTAATTGCGAAACCCGAATCAAGACCTCGAAGTGTGATGAGGACATGTTGATCACTCATGACGATCAAAAGGGCGGAATTAGGGTGCCTAGTGGACCAGTGACAAGAGCACGGGCTAAGGAATTCCAGAACGCGCTACAAGTATTCATTCGTGCAATCCAAGAACAAGTGGGTGCCTCAAAGACCATTGACGAAGTGTCCAAGGAAGGAACAAAGGGATGCACATTCATTCAAGTGGAACGAGGCAACCAAAATACAAGTGTAGGTGACAGGAGAGAAACCGCGGATCCAACCGCGGATGACCTTCCCGCGGGTCCACACGCGGTTCACGTCCAGAAGCGTTGATCAATTCACGAGAGAAACCGCGTCATAAACCGCGGATACTCCATCGCGTGGTTTCTCCCGCGGTTTCGTGTCCAGAAACTCTCTTCAACACAACCGCGGAAGAAACCCGCGGATCATTCTCCCGCAGTTTGTCGCGCGGTTCACTTCCGGAATAATACGGGCTTTTACGAGGTTTTATGTTTTTTTCCTATTTTTCAAGTTGTAATAGCCTAGGACCTAATGTAAGGGCTTTAAGGCAATTAAGCCTTGTTTCTTTTAGCTATTAATAGACACTCAATTGTAAGAGAGGAGGCAGAGACATCACGTTAAGAAAATTAAGGGTTTTTCCCTCTTGGCTTCTTGAAAGCTTCTCTTTGAATACCTTAGGAATTCTCTGGGTGTTCTAGACTTATCAATCCAAGTAATCACCTTGGCTTGTGGCGCCATCTACCTTCAAACTTGGTTCGCTAACTCGTTGGATCGTGGGTCGAGATCGTATCAAGGTTCGCCATCCCGAGGGTTAGAAGGGTCGAGTCTTTCATTATCCAAACTTGGGTATTGGCTAGATCGCCGTCTCGTATCATTTGGTATCAGAGCTAGTGCCTTTACCCAGGTTATATCCTTTTAATCTTGTGTTTTTCTTGTTTCTTTGAGTTCTTGGAAAAGTTCCTATCAGGGTTTTCTTCTTTGTTCTTGCTTTCTTTGTTCTTTAGTCCAAAAAAAAAAAAAAAAAAAATCACTGTTCCGGTACTGTAGCAAGTACTGTTCGCCGCCACTATTCATCGTGGTCACTGTTCATCCGGTGAATTTTTACTTAATTTGTCTAGTTTTGTGGTGTTTGGTTGTACGTTTTCCGGGATTTGTTAAAAAAAAAAAAAAGGCGTGCTTAAAGGGAGTAAAAGCCGAGCACACGAACTAAACCAATTAAACTAAAGTATATTTGGCTGGAATACTGTCCTTGTGCATCCGAATAGACTTGGTGAAACATCCAGATCGTTGGACAGATCACAACGCCACGTACGAACGTTTAATTGAACCGGATTCTACTCTTCTTGTTTCTTGGAGTTTTGTTGGGTTTTCTTGTTAATTTGGTGTTGAAAGGAAAAGTCGTGCACTTTCATTGCAAAAGTCGTGCATTTAAAAAAAAAAAAAAAAAAAAAGGAGGAAGAAAGTGGATTATAATCCTTTGACCCAGCAAAATTTCATTCAAGTATCATCATATTGGGGGTTAGGGTCTTAATTAATCCTTTTCTTGAATCAAATTCTTGTGTTTTCTTATTGTCCTCTTTGTGTTTGGTAAAATTCCAGTTTATCCATCATTATTCTTTTGCTTCTATTTGAACTTCCAGATTGAGTCTAGCTTCTTTGTATTCTATTCCAACCTCTTGCCACACTTGGGTGATTCTAAATTGGTGAGTGTTTGAGTACCTTTGGAGGAATCCTAACTCTTCAAAGGGAGGCATACGGAGGCCAATTGAGGAGCGGTGAGTGCATTAAAGTGATTGAGTGATACACGAGAGTGAGGGAACATCTAGTGAGAACGAGTGGGTGAGGTCTTCTTTTACTACTAACATTTTTCTTGCAGGTTGTTTAAAAAAAAAAAAAAAAAGAAAAAAAAATGTCTAGGGAAGGTGGAACTCCTCAACCAATTGATGTTCGACTCTTGACTGAGGCGATGAGAGCCGAGTTGCAAGGCATGTTGGATCGCGCCTTAGAACCCCTTCATGAACGCCTTGACCACTTGGATACTTCCCAAAGCCAACCCCGAAATAGGCGAAGTGGGACTCCAAGGTATGAGTCGGATGAATATCACTATGAGGAAGAGGAACTCGTGAGGAGGCCTAGACGTGGGAGGCGTGACAATGATCAAGGAGGAGACGCCATTAGGGGGATCAAAATGAAGATTCCCACCTTTCAAGGCAAGTCCGATCCCGAAGCATACCTCGAGTGGGAGAAGAAAATAGAGATGATCTTTAATTGCAATTCCTATTCCGAAGAGCAAAAGGTAAAACTGGCCGTCATTGATTTTACCGATTATGCAATTGTGTGGTGGGATCAATTGGCTACGGTTAGGAGGAGGCACAGAGAGCCACCAATCCGCACTTGGGAAGAATTAAAAACGGCTATGAGGAAACGTTTTGTTCCTACCTACTACCACCGAGACTTGTGTCAAAGGTTACAAACCTTAACTCAAGGTAATCGAAGCGTTGAAGATTATTACAAGGAAATGGAGATGTTAATGCTCCGTGCCGATATAGCAGAGGATCTTGAGGCTACTATGGCTAGGTTCTTGAATGGATTGAGGGCCGAGATAGCCGAATTATTGGAGCTACAACACTACATGGATATGGAAGAGATGGTAGACAAAGCCGGAAAGATTGAGAAAAGAATCAAGAAGAGGGGCCAAGGAAGATCTAATTCCAATTTCCAATCTACCTATGTTAGGCCAACTCAACCAAAGAGAGAGGAACGGGCCACTTCTTCTACTCCCTCTCCAAAGCCCGTGAACAACCAAGCAAGGGTAGAGGGTAAAGGGCAAGCCTCTCATGACCCAAATAAAACCCGCAATCTGGACATCAAGTGTTTCAAATGCCTTGGAGTTGGGCACATTGCTTCCCAATGCCCAAACAAGCGGACTATGATCACATTGACTAGTGGTGAGGTCATCACTGATGATGAAAAGGAGTATCAAGGGATGCCACCTTTGATGGAGGAAAGTGGTGAAGAATCCGGAGAAGAAGTCCCCACTAATGATCACGTGGGATTGGTAGCCAGAAGAGCCTTGACCACCCAATTTAAGGAGGATGAGCTTCAACGTGAGAATATCTTTTACACCCGTTGTCACATCCGAGACAAGGTGTGTAGTCTCATTGTTGATACGGGCAGTTGTGCTAATGTTGCTAGTGCTTTGATGGTAGAGAAGTTAGCTTTGCCCACCAAGGAGCATCCTAGGCCTTACAAGCTTCAATGGCTCAACAATAGTGGTGAAGTGAGGATCTCTAGGCAAGTCCTTGTACGATTCAGGGTTGGGAGGTATGAAGATGAGGTACTTTGTGATGTTGTACCTATGCAAGCTACCCATCTGTTACTTGGGAGACCATGGCAATTTGATAAGAAGGTTAATTATGATGGGTACTCCAACAAATACTCCTTCCTTCATAACAATAGGAAGATTACACTTGCTCCACTCACTCCTAAGCAAGTGTATGAGGATCAAGTGGCTTTGCAAAAGGAAAGTGAGCGAGAAAATGAAAAGAAAAAGAAAGAGCAAGCTGTGAAAAATCCAAAGGCCGAGAAAAATGAGAAAAAAAAAGCAAATATTGAATCGGCCGTAGAGGAAAAACCAGAGAGAAAACAAAACCTTTTTCTAAAAGCCAGTGAAATGAGGAAAGCTTGTCTCTCTCACCAGCTTATATTCCTGCTCTTGTGTAAAGAGGCATTAATTGCTACTGATGAGCTTGACCCGTCTTTGCCTAGTGTTACTGTTTCTCTCTTGCAGGACTACGAAGATGTCTTCCCCAAGGAAGTGCCATGTGGACTACCACCCGTTCGGGGGATTGAACATCAAATAGATTTTGTCCCCGGGGCGTCCTTGCCCAATAGACCCGCTTATCGAAGCAACCCGGAAGAAACCAAGGAGCTTCAAAGACAAGTGGAAGAGCTACTAGAAAAAGGTTGGGCTCGGGAGAGCTTGAGCCCATGCGCTGTTCCGGTCATCCTTGTGCCCAAGAAAGATGGAACGTGGAGGATGTGCACCGATTGTAGAGCCGTTAACTCCATTACGGTAAAGTATCGCCATCCCATTCCTCGATTAGATGACATGCTTGATGAATTGTGTGGTGCCGAAATCTTTTCAAAGATTGATCTTAAGAGTGGGTATCACCAAATTAGAATTAAAGGGGGGGATGAATGGAAAACTGCATTCAAAACTAAACACGGGTTGTATGAATGGTTGGTCATGCCATTTGGGTTAACTAATGCCCCTAGTACTTTCATGAGGTTGATGAACCATGTATTGCGCCCATTTTTAGGAAGATTTGTGGTTGTGTACTTTGATGACATCTTGATTTATAGTAGGAATCTCTTAGACCATTTGGATCATTTGAGAAAGGTTCTTGAAGTACTTCGAAGAGAGAAGCTCTATGCTAATCTCAAGAAGTGCACTTTTTGCACTAACCAACTTGTGTTTTTAGGATTTGTTGTGAGTTCACAGGGTATACATGTGGATGAAAGTAAAGTGAAGGCAATTCAAGAATGGCCAACTCCAAAATCCATTGGAGAAGTGAGGAGCTTTCATGGTCTTGCCAGTTTCTACCGGCGATTTGTTAAAGATTTTAGCACGATAGCCGCCCCGTTGACCACTGTTATCAAGAAGAATGAGAAATTCCATTGGGGAGAAGCTCAAGAAAAAGCTTTTAATTTACTCAAAGACAAGCTCACACATGCACCGTTATTAACCTTACCTAACTTTGAGAAGACTTTTGAAATTGAGTGTGATGCTTCAGGTATAGGGATTGGTGCCGTGTTGATGCAGGAGGGCAAGCCAATTGCGTACTTTAGTGAGAAAATCAATGGTGCCGCATTGAACTACCCCACCTATGACAAAGAATTGTATGCCCTTGTTCGTGCCATGGAGACGTGGCAACACTATTTGAGGCCCAAGGAGTTCGTTATCCACACCGACCATGAATCTTTGAAGCACCTCAAGGGACAAAACAAGTTGAGTAAACGACATGCCCGATGGGTGGCTTTTGTGGAGTCCTTTTCTTATGTTATTAAATACAAATCCGGTAAGAGTAATGTGGTAGCTGACGCACTATCTCGAAGGTACGCTTTGATCACTACACTTGATGCTAAGCTACTTGGTTTTGAAATGATTAAAGATTTGTATATTAATGACCATGAATTTGCTGCTATTTATGAAAAATGCAAGAAGATGGCTAACGGAAGATACTGCATCTCTAATGGTTATCTATGGTATTTAGACAAATTGTGTATTCCTAATTGTTCCTTAAGAGAATTGCTTGTTAGGGAATCACATGGAGGAGGATTGATGGGACATTTCGGTGTTGCAAAGACTCTTGGGATCTTACAAGAGCACTTCCATTGGGCACGAATGAGGAGGGATGTTGAGAAAATGGTGGCAAAATGTGTGACGTGCCGACAAGCTAAGTCCAAGGTCCAACCCCACGGTTTGTATACTCCATTACCTATCCCTAAGGAACCATGGGTAGATCTTTCTATGGATTTTATACTTGGATTACCTAGAACAAAAAGGGGTAATGATTCCATCTTTGTTGTCGTTGATAGGTTTTCTAAGATGGCACATTTCATTGCTTGTCACAAAACCGATGATGCTTCTATTGTAGCTAATTTGTTCTTTAAGGAAGTTGTTAGGTTGCATGGCATGCCTAGGACTATTGTATCCGATAGGGATGTGAAATTCCTTAGCTACTTTTGGAAGACTTTATGGGCTAAGTTAGGCACTAAGTTGTTGTTTTCTACTTCTAGTCACCCTCAAACTGATGGTCAGACAGAAGTCGTTAACAGAACTTTAGCTACATTATTGCGTGCGATCATTAAAAAGAATATTAAATCTTGGGAAGAATGTCTACCTCATGTAGAGTTTGCATATAATAGAACCATTCACTCTACCACTCAATGTTCACCATTTGAAATTGTATATGGGTTTAACCCACTAACCCCTTTGGATTTGTCTCCTTTACCTGTTTCTGAGCATGTGAATTTAGATGGTGAAAAAAAAGCTGAGTTTGTGAGACAATTACACAAGAAAGTACGTATGAAGATTGAGAAGCGTACAGAACAATACATGAAACAAGCCAACAAGGGTCGCCACAAAGTAGTTTTTGCACCGGGCGATTGGGTGTGGTTGCACATGAGAAAAGAGAGGTTTCCTCTTCAACGGCGCAACAAGTTGCTTCCACGTGGAGATGGACCGTTTCAAGTTGTGGAGCGTATCAACGACAATGCATACAAACTTGAACTGCCCGGTGAGTATGGAGTTAGTGCCACATTTAATGTGTCTGATCTAAGTCCTTTCCCTGTAGGTGATGAATTTGATTTGAGAACAAATCCTTCTCAAGAAGAGGGGAATGATGAGGACATGTTGATCACTCATGACGATCAAAAGGGCGGAATTAGGGTGCCTAGTGGACCAGTGACAAGAGCACGGGCTAAGGAATTCCAGAACGCGCTACAAGTATTCATTCGTGCAATCCAAGAACAAGTGGGTGCCTCAAAGACCATTGACGAAGTGTCCAAGGAAGGAACAAAGGGATGCACATTCATTCAAGTGGAACGAGGCAACCAAAATACAAGTGTAGGTGACAGGAGAGAAACCGCGGATCCAACCGCGGATGACCTTCCCGCGGGTCCACACGCGGTTCACGTCCAGAAGCGTTGATCAATTCACGAGAGAAACCGCGTCATAAACCGCGGATACTCCATCGCGCGGTTTCTCCCGCGGTTCGTGTCCAGAAACTCTCTTCAACACAACCGCGGAAGAAACCCGCGGATCATTCTCCCGCGGTTTGTCGCGCGGTTCACTTCCGGAATAATACGGGCTTTTACGAGGTTTTATGTTTTTTTCCTATTTTTCAAGTTGTAATAGCCTAGGACCTAATGTAAGGGCTTTAAGGCAATTAAGCCTTGTTTCTTTTAGCTATTAATAGACACTCAATTGTAAGAGAGGAGGCAGAGACATCACGTTAAGAAAATTAAGGGTTTTTCCCTCTTGGCTTCTTGAAAGCTTCTCTTTGAATACCTTAGGAATTCTCTGGGTGTTCTAGGCTTATCAATCCAAGTAATCACCTTGGCTTGTGGCGCCATCTACCTTCAAACTTGGTTCGCTAACTCGTTGGATCGTGGGTCGAGATCGTATCAAGGTTCGCCATCCCGAGGGTTAGAGGGGTCGAGTCTTTCATTATCCAAACTTGGGTATTGGCTAGATCGCCGTCTCGTATCAAAGTGTCTATGCAAAATGCGATGCAAAAAGAAAAGAAAATAATAATATATAATAAGTGAAGAAAGAAAGTGGGTATGCAACATAACGGGTACAAGGGACTAATATCTTGTGACTGAATGTTTTTACTCACAGAGGGGGGAACGACATGTACGCTACCGCTTCCCACGTGAGTAGGTGACTATTTCTAGTCGGATCACACAAAATGACCTAAATTCTAAGTGAGATGCAACCCAGATGTCATGCATTTGAAGATGTGTCAAAAATAAATAAATAATAGTAATAATAATAAACACCATGCAAAATGGAAAGAAAACTAAAAATGTGTGAAGTGGGATGTAAAATGCACATGAGTGCACCTAACTCTAAAATGTCCTAAGGGTCTAGCATTGGACTAGCCCTTTCTAGGGATTCCCACCAGCATTGGTGGCCTGGGCTTTGGAGATGGTGGTGAACTGTTGGTTCTAGAGGCTTCACAGACGGTTTTGACAGTGGAATTTAGATTATTTTTTGCAGGTGTGAGATGCAACTTATTCAAGATTTTGGGTGCTCGACTGTGGGGATTTGGATTGTTGGTGGAGGATTGACAATGGTGGGTTTGCTGTGGTATCGAGGAGGAGGCGTTTGGGTGATGAAGGGGATTTGGAGACTAGGAGGGATGAAATTTGTGGGGAATTGGGCGATTCTGAGCTGCTAATTACAGCTGTTTTTTTTTTTTTTTTTGGGAATTTTGAGTCATGATTGCAGGGGAAGGTTTACAGTAGAATGATTGGATTGCTGGTTGGTATTTATAGGCTATTTTCTTTACAGGTGGTAATGCTGGTTCGAACAATGGTATTGACAATTGAGGTGAGTTACCTGTCAATGGTTGATTGGTGGAATTAGAAACAGGGGAGAGTTGTACCAGTGGGGATGCCTGTCAATTTGTTGTTTTTGTGAATGTGGCGGTATGGCTTGTGGTGGATTTGGAGCTAGTTTGCCGGAATTTGGGTGGCAAATGACTAATTGTGGTGGTTTTGGACTGACGGTGTTGACAGGGCTGTGGTGAGCATATTTGGTTTATAGTGGTTGGAGGGGAAGTTGCTGTTGGAAATTTTGTGGTGTTGGGAATGGGTTATTATGGTTGCTGATTCGTCATTGTGTTGGGCTGGTCTATGGATTGGCAATGGAACTGTAATGGCCAGGCCATGATTGTTGGCGGTGGAGGCTAGAGGAAGGGGAAGGAAGAAGACTGGTGGATGGGGGAGAATTGTTGGGCTGTGAGTTCGGGAAATTTGTGTGTGCGTGATTACGTGGAAATGTGAATTCGTAATTGTGTGTTTGTGAACGTGTTTATGAACTGTGTGAAATTATATGTTTGCCATGTTTGTGACCGTGTTTCTGTGAAATGACTTGTATGTGTGAGTGTGTGTGGTGTGCGTGAGGTTTGTGTGCGAGTGTTTCTGTGTGAGTTGTGTGTGTGTGTGTGAAATTCTGAATGTGTGTATGAAGTAGTGAATTTGTGTGTTGCTTGTGAATGTTTGGTGTGAATCTAAATGAATGTGTGTGTACATGTGTTTATGTGTGTGAATTTCTGTCTGAGCGTATATGAAGTGTGAAGAACTGTGTTAGTGTGTGTAGTGTTTGTAGTGTGTGTGAGAGAGTGTGAGTGTGTGTAGTATATGTAGTGTGTGTGAGTGTGTGTAGTATGTGTGAAGTGTGTGAGATGTTCTTAGGATCTAGTGTGTGTTCTTGGTGTTCTAGGTGTAGGTTTGAAGATGTACTAGTGTGTGTTCTAGGTGTTCTAGATGTAGGCTTGAAGATGTACTAGTGTGTGTTCTAGGTGTTCTAGGTGTAGGCTTGAAGATGTACTAAAAGCTAGTAGGTGTTCTTGGTATTCTTGGTAAAAACTTAAAGAAAAATGTAGGAAAAAAGTGTGTTTTTTGTGTTTTTGGTGTATCTAAAAACTAAAAACTAAAAAATTAAAACTCTCTCTCGACTTTTTATTTGCTCTTCTCCTTTTATCCCAAAAATGGGCTATTTATAGTGCACAAATGACTTATCATCCAAGAAATAAGTAAAGACTGAAACGCCCTTAACAATCAAAATTACAACTTTACCCTTACAAAAAATTAAAAATCTATATTCTCTCCCAAAAACACAAAAAATGAAAAATTAAGAAAATTGTAAATAATAAATTATTAATAGCAATTCACCCTGAAAAAAGTTAGAAAAACTTAAAACTTGCTTAAAAACCTAAAAATGAATTTGGGACCCAAAAATGACGAAAAAATATTCAGGAGGCGAAATTGTTGTTTTGCCCCTAAAATAGCAATCGTCCTCGAAAAAAATCCAAAAAATTTGAAAACATGCTTAAAGAATTAGAAAAATAAATTTGGGACCTGAAATAAGTGAAAATGGTGTTCGCGAGGCGAAATTACCATTTTGCTCTTGTGTCAGTAAAATATGAAAAGAATACCAATTAAATCCGAAAAAATCACAAAAAATTAAAAAATACCTATGAAAGTACAAATATAAATTTAAAACTGCAAAACTAATGAAAAAATATTTATAGCTGAAAATTACTATTTAGCCCTCCAAAATTGCTGACTTTCTCATTTTTACTCAAAAATCAGGATTTGACTCTAAATAGTAGGAAAAGGTCCCCCAATGCTAGAAAATGAGCGATGTGTCAAAATTTAGTGTCTACAGGTACATTTATTGATTTTGAGAAAAATTAGTTCGGATAGAACTGAGAGGTATAACAAGGATGGATAAACTTTGAAAAAGATTTAAAATTACAACTCTTATTCAAGAATATACTAGACGAAAAATTATATTTTTGGGATTTTTAGGAAATTTACAATAATTAATCCCTTTGGATATTTGTTCACAATCAAGTGCAATTTGTAAAAATTTATGAAAAATTCTATTTCTATCTTTTTTAAAGAAATTAGTTGTGAAATGAAAATTTAATGTGCTGACAGAAGGTTGGCTTCCTACAAAGAGCACCATGCCAGGGCTCTTTATTCTATAGTTCTGAATGCAATCAAAGAATAAGAGAGAGCGCATTAGTTTATTCAACATATATCACATAACATATTAATAAAGCAAATAGCAGTAAACAGTATAACAGAAAAAATAAAAGGAGGCGGATTCCCTCCTCTCATGTCTGGTGTACCTGATAGGGTAAGGCTAACTCTACCTTGGGCTTATTCTACATGGATGCGTCAGGTTGAGCTCACTAATGCATCTAGACTGGATTAAGGCTTCGGTTCCCGAACCTTCAGACTGAAGGTTCCAAAAAGTAACAAGTCCGTCAATTCCAAGGATCCCAGGTCGGTGGTTCGAGTGATCCCCTGGACACTGCTACGCGCACATCAGGCCACGGCCACATGTCCAGGCAAATCGGTTTTAAAGCCCAAATCTCTAGACTTGTGGACTCAAGCCGAGAGTTTGGGTGATCTCCTAGATAAAGTTATGTGCACGTTGTGCCACGATCACATGTCTAAGTAGATCAATCCTACTCCTAATTGGGATGGGTGGGTGACAACTACCAAAAAGATAAAAAAAAAGGGGTAAAATATCGAATGCACGTATGAAGTGCTCCTTATTAAAGGAGAAAATGATAAAGCATGGGCTCTAAGGGTGAGTGACCCTCTCCCCAAAAGCAAACGCAGTCCAATAAAGTAAAGATAAGTAAAACATACATCACAAAGATAGGCAAGAGACAATGTGTGTGAAATGTTAAAAACAAACCCTAAAAAACCTAAAAACAAAAATGCAATTCTAATATCCAAATTCGATAGAAAAAAAGAGGTTAAAGAAGGAAAAAGTGATTAAGCCTAGTGCTCAGACTCACTAGAGATCTCTAGTGGAGTCGCCAAAATCTGTCGCACCTTGAAAAATCATGCACGGGTCGGCTCGGAATTGTTGTGCCCCGAAAAGGCAGTCCAGTGCAGTGACCCTTTTTGAAAAAACAAATTTTTTGGATTTAAAAACCGTGTGCGTGTGATAAAATTGATTTTTGGTGAAAAAGTGTATTTTTTTGAAAAAATGGTATTTTGAACAACAAAAACAAGGCTAGGACTTAAAAAATGCGAGATTTTTGGCCAAATATTTTGAAAAAGGATTTTTCTTAAAAATGGAGTCGCCACTTGGTATTGAGTTAAGGTGTACCAAGTCACTCAAAAAAATGTTTAACAAAAAACAAAAACAAAACTTTAGAAAAAACTATTTGAAAACCCTTTTCTAACTCCCGTCTACGAAAAAAAAAAACAAGAGAAAAAGGTTCGGCAGTCACATTTGAAGAAAGGAAAGGCAAAGGCTCACGCTTAAGGCACCCTTTCTACCTAGCCGAGGCTAGTTGTGAGGTTTAATCCAAATTTTCTAAAGTAATCCTAAATTCTATCACGTTTTGGATGTGTCTATATGAATGCAAATCCTATGTCTAGTGTGAATATCGAGAAGATCAAGATGTTCCGTCGAGGCTTGATCGAGATTATCGCATTAATTGCAAAATCCGAAATAAGGCCTTGAGAGAGTCACGAGTATGGATACAAAATAGAATACAAAAGAAAAGAAAAATAGTAGTATAAATAGTAAGTGATCCAAGAAAGTGGGGATGTAGCATAACGGGTACGGGGAACTAATAACTCGTGCCTTTGACTTTTTCTACACACAGAGGGGAAGACGGCCTGTCAATCCACCGCTTCCCACGTAAGTAGACGACTATTTCTAGTCAAAGCACTCAAAATGACCTAAATTCTAAGTGACATGCAACCTAGATGTCATGCACTATCAAATGCTAAAAATAGGTAATGATAATAGTAAAATATATACCAAAAAATCATGCAAATATAGAAAATTTTAAAAAGAGGAAAATGTGTGTGAAATGGGATGAAATGCACGCGAGTGAAACTACCACTAAAATGACCTAAGAGTCTAGCATTAGACTAGCCCTTTCTAGGAATCCCCCACTAGCATTGGACTAATAGGGAAGCGAGAAAACCACAACTAGCATTGGACTAGTGTGGTGACGGAATAACAAACTAATAAAACATGAATTAAAATAGTAAAACATGAATCAAAAACAAATAAACATATAAAGACACATGAGAGTATGGAGGAGCACATAACACGTAGGCATGATATCTAGATACAAATCTTAAGGAAAGTGGTAAAACAAATAAGCATATAAACACGCAAAAGCAAATAAGCCCTAACTATTACACCGGGGGATTTATTTGCAATTTAAAAGGGAAAAGATAAAAATGAACTATCTATTACACTTGCTATCTAAATACACAAATATTTGTAAAAATACAAAAAGAAAGTAATCAAACTATTACATTAGCTATCTAAATACAAAATTTTGCCAAAATAAAGTAAATTGTGATCTAACTGTTACATTTCTGCCCAATAATGAAATTCGAAACTAAATAGCATAAAATAATAATAATAATAATAATAATAATAATAATAATAATAATAAATAAATAAATGCGCAAAAAGTATGTAAAAATAAGAAACATTTGAAGAAAATGTATAAAAAAATCACATAAGAGTACATTGGAGCACATAAAGAGAAATTAATAAGTAATAGGGATACCTTTTTCAAGACCCAGTACTAATGCTCAAGAAAATGAACACACATGTCAAGGTATTGCAATATAAATGAGTAAAGCGTAGAATATGAAAGTATTGACAAACTGGAGTAAAAATGTAAAATCTAGCAATTAAGGGAATTAAAAATAAATTTCTATAAAACTTAAGGGGTAAAATTAGAAATTCTAACTAATGAAAGGGCAAAATTGAAATTTTTACACAAGCCTAAGGGGAAAATGCAAATTGAAGCAAATTGGGGGGGGGGGGGGCAAAACAGTAAATTCATGCAACTATGGGGTAAATTGCAAATTATAGGACTCAATAGACAGAAAATAAAATTTGAGGAGGGTTAATTTGTAATTATCAAAAACTAAAATGCAAAAATCAAGAATATGCAAGTGGTATAATGACACTACCTAAAATCCCAAAGGCTAAAACATAAATAGATTTATATTGGCAAAATAACTAGTAAAGCAATTAAATTAAATCAGATAAACTAACTAAGTACCTTGATTAATCCAATTAGCTTAATAAACTAACTTAATTATTGACAGAAACTAAAATAAACAAAGGCAAAACCCAATAAACGATTGACTAAACTAAGCATTTTTTTAAATAAATAAAAATAATAATAAATAAACCCAGTAAAACTTCCCCGTTAGATTTCTTCCTTCAATTTTCTATTGAAGTTCAATTCCCCCCTTTCTCTCTCTTGCTTATTCTCACTTTCCGCTTTCTCTCTTCTTCTTCCTCTGTCTTCTCTAGTTTTCTGTCTCGCCTCTCCTTGCCTGCTTCTTTTCTTTCTTCATTTTTCTTCTCTTTTCCTCTGCTTCTCACTTGCGTCATCTCTCTCTATGTCTCGCCGTTCTCTCTCCTTTCGTCTCCCTGATTCTATCTCTGTCTCTCCTTTCCCTGTCTTCCTTTTTCAACTCTCCCCTCTCTCTTTGCTTTCCTCTTCTTCTCAGATTCTCTCTTTCTCGTTTCTCTATTGCCTCTCTCTCTCCAATTTCTTTCTGGTTTTCTCTCTTCTCACTCGCCTCATCTCCCTATCTAATCTTTGTCTTTCCGATTGCTTTCTTCCCCTCTCTATCCTCTTGAACCGACCCCAAATCCAATAGCAAACCCATCATGAACCGACAATATAACACAGAAAATTGACAGTGAATTGAAGGGTAAAACCCAAAACTCTACCTAGATTGAGGAGGAGATGTTTGGTGGTGATGACTGGAGGAGACGTGTGGTGAATTGGGAAATGGCTGTAGATAATGAAACTGATTTTGTGTTTGAGAACTTGGGTTTTATGTGTGTGTGTGTGTATTTATGATGGTTCTATTTTGGTTGCAAATTTGTATGATTCAATTTGGTTGGGGCTGTGGAAATTGATTTGGCAGTGGTTTGATCAAGTGTGTGTAGTGATGGCTTGTGAGGGTAGGCTGTTGGTGGTTGTTTGGAGGAGTTGGAACTGTGGTCTTGTTGGGCCGTTTGACACTGGCTAGAGAAATTTGAGGATGGGGAGGAGGATTGAAACAATGGTGGTGATGGGGGGATGATTTGGAGCTTTAGGAGTTGTCTGGTTTTGAGTGAAAAATGGAGACAGAGGCATTCCTGGGTAGCTTGTGTAGTGATGTGGAGGTTTGGGCTGATGATTTTGCTTGCAGGTGAGGTTGCAAATAGGAAGAGACAGCAATGCTGGCTATAGCGGTGACTAGTGAAGATGGAAATTAGGCTTGAGGCTGTGATTGTGGCCATTTGGGGGCTCTTAGTGATGGTTGACTGATTGGTGGTGGATTGAAAATTAGCTGATGACGTTTTGCTGGTGATGGAATTGGGTGGTTCATGACTATTTTCTTGGGCTAATTTTTTATTGAAGTTTGGGGGATGTAGTGGTTTATGGGATGGCAGTGATTTGGTTGTAATTTGGGGGGCTTGGTAATGGTTTTGGTTGAGTAATTGGTGAAGATGGAAGAGAAGGTTGAGGCTTTGCAGGCAGGTTTGGTGGAGGATCTGGTTGGATAGTGGCGTGGTGAGGGGTGAGGTAACTGATTGTTGGTTGTTGGCTGTGTGTATGTGAATATGTATGTGAATTGTGTGAAGTGTATGTAAAGTGACTGAGTGTGAAATGACTATTTTGCTCTTGTATTAACAAAATACACAGAAAAATAGCTATTAGCCTCAAAAAATTGTGAAAAATTAAAAATAAATTTAAAATCCTAAAAAATGAATTTAGGACTCAAAAATTGATGAAAAATGTGTTTGGGTTGCAAAATGATTATTTTTCCCTAAATGCAGTATTTACAGAAAAATAGCAATTATCCCCGAAAAAATAAAAAAATTTAGATACACACTTAAAAACCTAAAAAATAAATTTATGACCAAAAATGGATGAAAATGGTGTTTGCATAGCGAGATGACGATTTTTCCCCTTTGCGAGTGAAATATAGAAAAAAAAATACTAGTTAAACTCGAAAACTCACAAAATTTTAAAAACATGTATAAAAATACAAAAATGTACATTTAAACCCCAAAACTAATGAAAAAATATTTACGTGCTAAAAATTACTGTTCTAACCCCTGAAATTGTTGATTTTGTTCCCCTTTTATTGAAAAATTATAATTTGACCCCAAAAATATAAAAATGCCCCCAATGTTGGAAAAATAAATGGTGTCAAAATTTGGTGTCTACAGGTGACATTTTGAAACAAACTTGATATTCAAGTTCCAATTTGCATACCTACAAAACAAACAAAACAAACATACTTTAAACTATATAATACATAACAAAATACACTAAAATTTCACAAAAATATTAAAGATGTTGGGTTGCCTTCCAACAAGTGTTTCATTTATAGGCTAGAGCTAGATTATTTCTCAACTACATCACGTGATTGGAGTGTCCCACAAAGAATGAATTACATCTTTGGTACTTAATTGATTGAGTAAAAATAGGTGCATCTTTTGTGCCAAAATGAGTGCTTCCAAGTCCATTATCCATTTTGCGATTGTACCTGTAACATGGAAACACTTTGAAAGATTTTCATAGGCAAAATTGGCTATGCCTTTCTCTTGTGTTAGTATATTGTCAATACCCATAAAATCAATGTCACAAGAGAAAGAATGATCATTTGTCACATTAAGCTCATTCATTTCTACCTTTGAATTGTCAATCTCTTCATCAAGAACAAGTTCATTCATATGTTCAAAAGCAGGTGAAACAACTAATTCATGATCAATATGCACATTTTCAACTACTTGTTCACACATCTTAACATTCTTTTCCATAGCCTGTTCTTATTCATGTTCAAAAGTAGAAAAATCAAGCATTTCTCTATTTTCATAATCATGAACTTCATGCATGACTTTGTAATTAGGGGATTCAAAATATGAAGCATCTTATTCCATTTTCCTACTTTCAACCATATTTTCCACACATGCATATTCATGACTTTCTTTCTCAAGCTCAAAATCATGTTTATCATGCATAGAGGTGTCTAGTGGATTTTCATAAGATTCTAATAGTGGTTGAATTAACCCACAATTATATTCCTCATGATTACCACCACACATGGAACACATATAAGTATAGCCATAAAATCATAAACACCATAGTGTTCCAAATTATTCACATTATTAGCACATACATTTCTTTGAACTTTAACTTCGTTTTCATCAAAAGTAGGATTATTTGCGACTTGAACATTGATTTCACACTCCTACTTTCAACTACTTGATCCTGAACATGTGTTTGTTCATTTCCATCACATGGTGACTCTAGGTTTATTTGATTCTCTTTTTGCGTTACTTCCTCCTTCCTCGAGTCCAATGTTTCCCTAATTCTAGCAAAATGGCCTTCCAATCTCCTACTTATGTTATCTATTTCATCCGTATTGGTTTTGTGCTTTAGTTCCCAAGATGAATTTTGTTTAACACAAGTAGGTAGATTTGGTTGATTCCCTTGATCCATCCACCCTGAATTTTCATTTTGAACATAATATTCATATTGAGGTGAATAAGTGCAATTATTTCCAAATTGTACATGATCATTATAACCACATTCAAAATATGCATGATTACCTCCACAAATAGTACAACAAGGAATATTTACACTAGAATCATAACAAAATCTATTCACAAGCATGCCTTCTAATGTACATTTGTGATTTTAACATTTGTAATTCATCATTACAAGACACATCTCCATGAATACTAGACTTGTATTCATTATAAGGTCAATATTTGTTCCAATAGGAGTTGCCTTCCATGTGTTTATTGAAATGCTTGGATCACTTTTACTTGAATTTCACCTTCCTTCAACCTCCCTTCACTCTTAATTCAAAAGGTACCTACAAAACACCAAACACAAGAAACCAAAACAAGAAAAACAAAAATGTCTAGATTAATAAAGCTTGTATTTGCTCTGATATTGCCAAAGTTTCAATGTTTCCCCGGCAATAGCGCCAAAAACTTGATTGTGACTTTAGGTTATATCAAAATATAGCAATAATTCCACTTAAAATCACACAAACAAGTTTTAAAACTTATAATCTAATACTCATTCAGCAAGTGCACGGGTCATTTGTAGTTGTGATGAGTATTAGAGTCGATCCCACGAGGAAACAAGAATTGGCAAGTACCTAAGCTTCTAACTTGCTCTATTATCTAAATAATCAAACTTTGGAGGTGGAGAAATGGTAGGAAAATCAAGTTCGAGTAAACAAACAATGAAGAAACTTGTCAAATTAAGTTGACTGGGTTTAAGATTCCACTAAAGGTCACTAAATATGAAAGCTAAGCTTATGAATATGAGTTTCCACCCTTGTTTAGGATTCAATTCCATTTGTATTCAAAACTAGATTCCACTATGAATTAAAGACTACTAAAACATGAGCTTTCCTACTTCCATGGTAAAGTCTTGCATGCTTTAGTTCATTTGGTTCATTAATTTTGGTGTTACAAGTTATGCAACAAGCTTTAATCCACCTATGAGAATCACTACTTTCGTGAGATTCACTAGAGGTTCCATTTACTTCTTTCCATTGTTAGTTGCAAGTTCCCTTGTCAAATAACAATTAAGATGACTTGAAACTGATAACTAATCAATAACAAGTGTTAAAGACCATGTAAATAAATAAACAAGACTAAAGTATGGCCATAGACTCTTAATCATTCATATCAATAGCTTTATCTTAAACCTAGTTGGTTTCAACTTAATTCAACATGTTGAAGATAAACTTAAGCACATATATGATAGTAAACAATCATGCACGAATGAAAATGAAGAGAATAAGGTTAGAAAAGCTCATTTGATTAATGAACTTCGCTCCAAGTCTTGTTCTTGCATTTCATCAAACATGTTGTGTACAAAGGAGTTCCTTCAAAGTTATGCTTACATGAAGATGAAATTCCTACTACAAAGCCAAGAAGAAAACTAATCTAAGTATTTACAAGGATTGCTTCTCCTACCAAGATTTAGCTTAAGCTTAATCAAGCCTAGAACCATGCATATCTTTCATGAACCACAAAGCCATGCATTAATAGAATAAACCCTAGCTCAAGTCCTTTCCAAGTTGAAATTTCATGATGAAGTTTGATTTCTTTTGCCTCAAAAGTCTTCCTTGAGCTTTGTGATATTTTCTAGGGCAAAGAGAATGCAGCTGGACATTGGAATTGTTTGGAAAAGAGGTATGAACAAGCTGCAAATTGCAAGGAAGCCAAAATCTACAAATTACTGTGATCCGGGGGTGTGAATCACTGATCACTCTTCCTATCCCTTTTTTCCCTTTTAAATTTTGATTATTCCCAATATATGCCCTTGAAATGTTTTTTCACAATTGAACCATAATTTTCTTTGTAGAATTTGATGAAGAAAATATTTCTGAAAATTTCATTTTTAAGTGATAAACTGGTACAATCTTGAATCAACCTTGATTTTGATGTTGTCTTGTGGTCCAATTGATCCAAATTGTATTTAATCATCATTTTCCTACAAAATCAAATAAACTTGGGTATTAATTTGCTCAAAATAATAATTTTGCTTCAAAACCCTAATTTAAGAGCAGTCCTTAATTGGATGAAAAGTTATGTAATTAAGCCATTTTATTTAGAAAATACTAGAACCATACTAAAAACACACTAAAAACATATATAAAACATTATACTGAAATAGGTAAATTTGTCACTTATCGATTATCACTTTTCAATCACAATATTCACTTGAGAACAAGATTCGAATGGTTTCTATGGGGTCTAAGGTTAATTACGGCCTTACTTGCATCATCATTACATCATCAAAGGGGTCGATGTTAGCACTTTGTTATCTTTCACTTCGACCAACCAGGCCGGACCTTGGCCATTCATCTCACTTCGGCCAACCCTACCGGACTTCGGCCTCCATATCACTTCGATACTCCAACTAGACTTCAGATGGCTACCTTGGCCATCTACCTTAGTTCACTAAGCACCTTAGAAGCAAGAGGTTGCCAAACTACTTTATGGGACTACTATATCCTACTAAAGTCATTGACTGCTTACGAGACCGAACTATACCTAGGGAGATTCTGCTAGAATATGAGATAGACTAGGTACTGTACCGAGTCAATATTCACTATCCTCTCTTCTGCTCCTTCAAGAGTATAAAAACCTCTTATAAACCTATCATTGGGTAAGAGTATAGATACGCTTACAAAACTACTAAATTGCTAAAATTCTTTCTTGTGTGCAAGTGCAATATTCATCAGTCTACTTCAATTCCCCAAGCTCTGCTGAAACGCTTCTACCACGACATAAAGAATACCTCATGCAATAGTTTCATTTGTAAAATTCTAGTCTTTCTTCAGTTTGCAATTGTTTCAGAATTTGATCAATAGTGAATGTCTATTTAGTATAGAGGAATTTCTTTCAGTAATCATTCCAACTAAGTGGCAAATTTGGCAATGAAAACCCCCCTTCAATGATTTAGAAATCTTTTCTTTCATATCATGTAACTGAGCAAAACTTAGACACATGCAAGATTTAAAGATCTTTCTCTCATGTCACCTAACTTAGGCACATTCCCTTGTAGATCATGAATTTGATCCGTAAGAGAAGAATTTCATCGACATGAAAATCAAAGCAATTCAAAGTTAAAATTTGTCCACACCTTGTTTCATTCCTGTTACTGTTACTGTCAAGATTTTAATACACAAGCCCCAAACAAAAGCCAACAACTCCTTGGAAGTCCACCACCGGCTTTTCTTTGAGAGAGAAGGAGAGAGACAGACAGAGAGCAAGTGTGTAAATGATTTATGGAGTACTTATAGGGGGAGGGTATCGGTATAACAATTGATTCAACATCTAGTTACAAAATAGCCATTGATTAAATTGCTACGTAAAATTTTTTTACATATTTTGAAAACGCGACGCTCTGTTAAAGAATATTTTTTTTAGGCTATCGTGTTTTGATTATTGGAAAAAAATAAGAGTTCTTTGTCGTTGCATTTGAAAAATGCGATTGGTATAAATGCATACCACATCTTTGGATCAATCATATTTGTCGAACTTTTTTTTTTCATCAATATTTAAAGCAATTGGCCAAAAAGCTACCTCCGTATCCAATTGAATATTTTTTTTAACATTTTTAATCCATTTTAAGCAGTGTTCACTTTCTATAAATGAAATTTTTAAACTCTAAAAATATCTTTTTTTTTTTTTTTTTTCAGACCACAGATATAAATGGCCTTCTTGTTCTTCACTATATCCTTAACATTTAATTTAACTAATACAGTAGACCGCACACGTTTCCTACTAAATATTTAAACCATAAAAGTCAAACCTCACCCTTTTCATACTCTTGTCTTTAAAATTAACTTTCCCTCTCTAAATATTCTAAATGGGTCAAACTAAGACATTCAATTTGGGACAGTGGAACTAGTTAAGATGGGCAAGCTAATGAAATTGCAAGATATTTGCATTTGGTACAAGTACTTGAGCAATATAAACTTGTCTAAGAAAATAACATGGTCCGTCTTGTAGCTCTAGCAGTATACATTCCTAATGCTTTTGCTTTCAACAGTTTCAGGCATTCAGGGTGTCCAATCAAAGGAAGGAGTCTAATAATAGGCAGTCAAAAAAAATAAATAAATTTAATCATTCATAGAGTTTCTGCAAATTTCACAAAAATAAAACTTAATCATTTATAGAGTTTCTGCAATTTTTTTTTTCAATTTCATGCAACTCTGGCAATCAATCATGAGTGTGAATAATTCTGAGGAATTCAATCAAGTGAAGATTTCATTGATTTAAACAATTGTGCCAAGATTTCAGAAATACTTACGGCCACAGTTGTGCCTGAGCCAGGAATGAAAATTTTGGGAAAATAAAATTAGCAATGTAGGACTACAGTAGTCCAATGTTGCAGATTCTCACTCAAGCTTCATTGCAACAAGGTCAAATGAAATCCGTGAGAAACTCTATTCAGGATTACAACTTCAAGACCAAAATATTTACAGTAGCACCCCTATCAACATGGTTATTGCAGACCCTTCAATTCCCAGTGCCACCTCAGTGAAGACTGCAGAGCGCAAATGTTCTGCATACAAGGATGGCCCAACTAATGTGTTCAGTGAAATCTCTGATTGGATTTGTCTTTCTAGCAAGTTCTTTTTTCCATTTTTAAAGAGGCCATGATGTTTGATAGTAAGGCTTTCATATCAAGGTACATCAGAATACCCTTTTCCTGCATTCTTTCAGATTTTGAAGAACTTGTAACCGTATTCAGAGCTGGTCATCCCTTCTTCCCAATCACCCATTTTCCGACCACCAAAGATCACCTGTTGCATGCCCAAATATCTACAGAAGAAAAATAAGATTTAATTGAAATCAGTTGGAGAACACAAGGAACAATACTCACCAATTTATGATAACAATAAAACCAATGACTCGACTCAAGTCCAACACAAGTAATCCAATGATTCCATTACTGAAGTCTAATGAGAAGCTTACTGTGAACTCAACATAGTCAAGCAATTCAGCAAAACATCTATGGAAAAGAAATCAGATGTACCAAGATCAACCCTGTTAAAAGCATCCATTTAAGACCAGGAAAGAACAAAAAGATATTCATATTCAACAGAAATAAAAAACCATACCAGATCCTTCCCCAATTATCCTGGAACTCAACATCGCTTATGTCATGAAATGAGGAAGGCATCACCTTGAAACCCTTATCCGCGTCGTAGAGAGGATCATACTCCATTGATGAATTTGACAACTGCATTGATAAACAATGAGCGAGAACGTCATTCTAAACAGTTGGCGATGCTAGAAAGGAAACCAAAAAAAATCTCCCATTTTATCCTCAGAGCAAGGGAACTGCAAGTCAATAGTCCACATGAGAGCAATATTTTGAGCTATAATGCTCATTTTTTCCATGTTTTGACTGAGAAATCATAGACTCAGTATTTAGAGGAAAGGTCGAAAAGCATTCAAAAGGATGCGAAATGAATTCTTTAACAAGAGCAAACACACTGCTTTAGGCTGCTGCCACTCCAGGATCTGGAAGAGTTAACATACAGAATCCCAATTATCAAAACCAGGGAATCCCAGTTACAAAGAAATCCAAGCTACAAAGGCAACTCTTATCCATTTCTTTTTTTCCCCACAAATGAATAGACTAATTGAAGAAGTCAATTCTTATAAAACAGTAGTTAATGTCAGAGGGAAAATATTTTTAACTGATATTCAATAACAAGCAAGAAATACCGGTTATCGCCATTTAGAGAATTCTCATATTTTAATTTGCATTATGAGGATTAGAACTAATTAATATTTGCATGCAATCTAAATGAGGAAGAAGGTGAATAAATCTGACATGCAATGGGAAAGATATAGACACAACTCGGGCTCACATCACAGATTCACCTGCAAATTAGATGAGTTAAATGCGCCTAGACGACCCATGATATACCAGGACTCAATAACCTGTAACAAATAAAGAATAATGTTAGAAGGTATCAGTCAACCCATCAATTCAAGGTATTAAATAATAAGATGTCACATAATACCCCTACCCCACACAATGTAGAAACAAATGGTTACTTTAACCTTGATTATTCTAGCAGATGTAAAAGACAGAAACATTCCAAAATGGCAAAAAATACCAAGTTAGAACATCGGAGAAACAAAATTACTTACACTACCAAGAACGTCAACGTCACGATCAGATGGTGATCCGTATAGTTCAAACCATATGTAGGAATCAAGAGGATTAAAACTGTAAATCACAATGATCATTATAATCAATATTTACTTTACACCTCCTTGACAAGAATTGCCGAAATGTGTAACCAACCAGAAGAATTTACATTTATTACATAAAAGCTAGATATCTAACAGTCAGCTTAGATTGATGGATTTGGATTCAAGCAAGGATTTTAAATTAATGGATTTGAAAAATGAAGGATTGAGATGACATCGAATTAGATCGAATATGAAAACCACCAATTTTAACCCTTCAATGTCATTCTCAACTAGTTACGGGATTTCAGATCCAAATCACTCACAAATACTCCAAACCATCAAGGGGATCCGGGTGGAGGATTTTAAATCCATATCCACCCAAATTCACCAATCCAAACAGACATCAAGGTATTTAGTACATATCATTAATCCATGCAACATTAAATTTGCATACAAAAAATAACTACCTAAATGACCTTGCAACAATTAAACCACAGGATTCGAAGTAACAAGATCCTTTTTTTCCTAGTCAAGAAAAGAAGTACTGAAACCTTCACATTGACTTATCAATAAAATTGATAACCCCAAGGCAAAGAGAACTCTATTGATATGTATTCATACACGAAATGATAACATCCAAGAAATGATACACAATACTTGGCCTTATTTGCATTAGGAAGCATGACATAGAAAACCAAGAACCAAGTGTAAAACTTGGGTATTGACGATCCCTCTCTCTTTCTTTCTTGTTTTTTAATTTACCCAGGTTGGTTCTTAGCGTAATGAGAGCAATTAACCTTTTGAATATACAGGTACCACTGGAAAGTATATGATATAAAATCGGATGAATATGAATGAGGCAAAGCATAGAGATTTGAGCACTACATAAAGGATGGAGGAAAATATCAGTGTTTGTTTTCATAGGTTAATGGGACATTAGAAGTTGAATCACATTAATCGTAAAACTAAAACCATCTTCAATTTTCTTTAGTTTACGAAATCCCACGAATTCTATCTGTATGAGAGATAGAATATGTTCCTTTCTTCAAGAATTTATTGGGGAATAGAGAAAGAAGACACCAAAATGTAGAGTCCAGAGGGGTTTTTGTTTCACATATAAAACATCAAAAACGACACTACCATTCCTAAAATAATTAGAGGGGTGAAACAAATGATAAAACATCTGATAAAACAAATGATAAAATCTAGTAGCATTACAAATAAATTAATCAGTAATCTCCATCCCCAATCCATTCGATTCTTTTTATCTATCTGTTTTATTTCTTGCCGTGAAACAACCTTAAATACCATGTTTCCTAAGTTGTAATAGAAAAGCATGCATATCATTGGGTCATATAGTTTAATCTGCAAGTATAAAAATAGAGTTCATTACAAAATTGTCACATTCACTTCCAAAGGCAAAAAATGATTGCTGAAGTAAAATGATGGCGGAAACAAATATACAAAAATTTATTCAGGATCTTTTGTCAGCACTTATGTAACATTATGGACCCTCCTCTCACCCTCATGATACCCACGTCATGTCGTGTCGACATGGGTGTGGGTATCGAAATGGGTATGAGAGTAGCATATTTTAACTGTATGTTGCACTGTCTTGCCTTACCCGTGTTGAATCTTTATCCGTACGCATGTCTGCATACTCTAGTAACCGAGTCTGAGTAACATACGTCATCCAACTAGACCAGTCTAGGCCGGACAAAACTTCTTCTAAGGCTAGAAGACCACTGGAAGACACCCAGGACTAGAGCATGTCGTGAAAGAAGCATACTAGGGCGGGCGTGCTTCGACAGTGTCTCCAGGGCACAGTTGAATGTAGATATCATGAACACGAGGTGTAGGATACCAGGCGGAGAAACCCAGGCAACCACTCCCCTATGTGCCAATCGCTAGCGCATTCAGGGGCATGGTGCCCAGCTCAACTATTTTAAGCTTGAAGGTTGGTAGGGAAATTTAGATGGCTGTCAGCGGTATTTTGGAAATAGATTTTAAAAAATAGTAGAACTTCGGAGAGTTGGAGAAGAAGGGAAGAGAAAGAGAAGAGAAGAGGGAGGAGTAATTAAATTCCACGCCTAATAGAGAAAAGAAAAGTCTTGTCTAAAAATTGTCTTCATATATTATGCCTTTCTAATAAAACACACACACACACACACATGTCAAAAGAAAGAAGAATAATAAGCTAGCCTTTAGGGGCCAAGACTCCTTAACGGCTAGACAAATTTAAAAACAATGAAACTGGCTAAAAGCTAATTGTTGCTAGAAAGTAGAAGATGCCAAATTGGATGTCGTTACTTTAGTAGTCATATGACTTAATACCAAAAGTTTGACTAATACCAAAAGCTAGACCCTAATAAAAATCCAATTTTCCAAAACCAACAAAAGATTGCTCTCTAACACAGCTGCAGCATATTTCAGTTGTTGCTGAATTACCAGAATACCATTGACCTGCATAAATACATCTGAATCAGCTCCAAGTTGGCATCATGCCAAATATCCACATTAGCATGAGAATCCAACTTTCCCTTCCTCTTGTATTATTTTGCATATGTTCTAGTATCATTCGCACCTTTTTTCCTCGGCTTGGAAAAACTCAACTCTGGCGAGTAGCAAAAGTGTTACTTCTCACAAAGATCATGATCAAGCCACTGGAATTCTTCATCAGTTATCTAATTACAATTTAAAATTATCCAATTACAATCTAAAAATGGCTTTTTTTCCTTTTAATGAGATACTATATATCCTCCTCGCCGAGCTGATGCAATGCTCGTCCCAAAATATCTTCAATCTCATCTCCTACATTAGAAGTGAGAGGAAGGGTTGCAGCCAGATTGTTGTCAGCAAGCTTTTCTGGTGCTCAATAAACAGTGAAGTCCTCAATGTTGAAGATTTTCACGATGTAACCTCTCCACTTGCTGCATTAATTCAGCGTGCTCAACTAGGTTAATTCAATAAGCTGGAAGATTAGGAAGTTGGGCTCCAGGTACCAAATCAATGGCATGTTGAACATTATGCATGGTGGTAATTCAATTCGTAAATCACTTTGAGCACCATCTAAAATTCTTCAAGAAGTTTTCCCATCTTCTTAGGAATTTGTGCAGGCCAATCAGCTTCATTTTTGTCAATTTTTTGAGTAACAACAGCATACAGAACTCCAGAGTGCCTTGCTTCCACCTAGAACTTTTTTTTGGCCAGCAATTGGAGAGGCTTCCCGACCCCATTAGCCAGCTGTTCTGATTCTTCAGCAGTTTATTTAAGGTTGAGTTTCTTAGCTTCTTCAATTCTTCACTACACTTTGGATAAAGAGTGATGTTCTTCTTTCCCACAGTGGTACACACTACGGTCGTAAAGCCAACCCAATGACAAGCATAACATTCATAGGAACAATATTTGTACTGAATAGAATCTTTATAATGACCATAGAGATGGAAATGAAACAACACCAAGATTGTAGTGCTGTTAATCAAAGCAACATGGAATAGCTGTGGGTGAGATTCTGCAGGAAGCTTTAATATTTCTGCTGCTGTATTTGAAATCACATTCATGCAGCTCTTTCGATCATTATTATCTTTAGCAGATCTTTCCCACATGTGACAACTGTTTAGTGAGAATGCGACAAACCACTGAGAGGAGGGAGGTATCTTCCTCAGAATCAGCAAGGTCATCGCCATTGAACTCAAGTTTCTCTTCATCCTACAAAGTCCTCTGCTGCATCTTGTGACTCCTCCTCTATTCCTATAAAGGGATTCTGCCTGGTACGGTATTCATATGATTTGTGTCCTCTACCTTGACAGTTGAAGCAGCAATCATTATCCACTTTCTTGGACCTTCTCCAAGAATATCTTTCCCTTTAGCCTCGTTACACCTTTGATTTGTGGGAGTTGGAGCTGTTCTCACAACAGTATTCACCAAGCCCATTGGCAGGCCTCTCCCTGACTTGGGAGATGGTAATAGGCACTCACAGGCATTCCTCCATATCCATGGCTACTTCAAAAGCATGTTCTAGGCTGCAGAGAGGTTGCTGGAGTAGCTGTCGTCATATATCACTTCTTAGAGCAACTTTGAACCTTGCTAGAGTATAGTGTGGTTCTCACACATGTTTATTTCCAGTCTTAATCTCATCCAATATTTGCATATATTGCATATATTCAGTGACAAACATGCTTCCTTGCTTAAGAAGGATAAGTTTATCACATAATTTATCTTGATAATCATAATTATTTAACCCCACTTGGTTAGGAATCCGGCAAAGGGACCAGGTTGATAGGTCAATAATTCAACAAATAAATGAATGGTGCAACTGGTGGATCATTAGAATATTAATTTAAAATAAAATATAAATATTGTATCTAATTTTTAATACATAAATACTAATTGCAATAAAATAATTAGTTTTAAAAATTTTAATTGATTCATTAATAAATTACAAACTAAATAAATGATAATAATGATGATAAACTACTTTTAGAGGTTAACTAATATATATAATGAAGTAAAGTACACATTATACCGTATTTATAGTTATAATTAGAATGGTATATTATTAAAATAAAAC
The DNA here is from genome assembly GCA_024721245.1 of Mitragyna speciosa. Lineage (NCBI taxonomy): Eukaryota > Viridiplantae > Streptophyta > Magnoliopsida > Gentianales > Rubiaceae > Mitragyna > Mitragyna speciosa. The sequence goes on from CM045571.1 coordinate 13,059,884, forward strand.
ATTTTATCACACTTCACAAATATAGTAGTTGCACTTTTGAAATTAAATTTTTTTAAAAGACCTAATTTCACCTTCGTATGTGCTAACAGCAATTTGATTGCAAAAAAAAAAAAAAAAATTATTGAAGTGATTATCTAGAGCATAAATAATATATATGTACAGGGACACTCTAACAACAAATGTAGGTTTCACATAGTTGTACAGTCTCTTGAATGTTCAGAAAAAAGTTCAAGATTCTAATTTTAGCAAGTGCTTACATTCTGTCAAAAGAACAATTTTGAAAAAGAAAAAGACCCACCAGGTTTTACTAAATCCAGCCCGATTATGGGGTTTTGTGGGTTCAATCCGGGGTCAACTGGATTCGGCCAAATTTAGTGTTGAAACTATCCGGATGAGAACCTAGCCCAGCCCAATGGCAGGTTCACTAGGCTGGACCATGGAACTGCTGGATTGGGTCGGGTTTAACAACTATGTCGATGATTAAGGAGCATGTACTTCTCACGGACCTTGGCCTCTATCTCTTGTCAATTGGCCATGGGTGACTGGGGTGATCTTCTTATATTTCCCTTCAACTCCATTCCACCATACCTTAGCTAAACCAACTTGTTCCATGTTGGCAGACTCGTCTTGCATCAGTCATATCGTACCAACCGAAGTGTTCTCCAATGGTTGCCACCCAATCAGCAAAGACAGTTGGGTTAGATTTACCATAAAAATTGGTACATCAACCTTTATTTTCTTGTTAATATCACCAGCAGGTGACAAAATCCCTTTCGTGCCATAGTCTATTGCTGCCCCTATGTAGGGATTGCTGAACTTCTGGTTGCCTGCCATGTTCAGCATTCAAGATCACATTTTGGATAGAAGAATATTCCCTCTTTCACTAACCACTTGGCTGGTTGGAAGTTGGGAAATTTTCAGCTCCAAAGCACCAATATTATCCTTTATATCTTGCATATTTGCCAACAATTGCTGAAGCATATTATCTTTTTTCTCTTATTTTTCTCTTCTTCTTCTCCAACTCTCCAAAATACTTCTAGTTCTTAAAATCCATTTCCTATTTGTTCACCACTTACAACCATCTAAATTTCCCACCAACCTTCAAGCTTAAAACTGTAAAAGTAACATCTGAACTAGCCTCATTGGTTATTGATTAAAGATCCTACATCAGCTATACATACACATATACATACATACATGTGTGTGTGTGTGTGTAAATATAAATATATCTTGCTTTGCACACAAGCTAGGCTTGGTGGTCAGGACTCCCTCAAAGGCTGAACTTAAATACAAATTAAACTGTTAAAACATAAAAGCTAAAAGCTGCTAGAAAGTGAAGGATACCAAATTAGATTTGGCTACTTTAGAGGTAGCAGCCATAGACTTAAGACCAAAAGTATGACTGATAAAATCCTAATTTTCTAATACCAAAAGACTCTTCATGCAGACAAGAAAAGAACAAGTGAAGGAAAGTATGGAAATTGAAATTTAGAGAGTAAAACAGGAGGAAAAGATTAGAAGGGCAAATAACAGAGTATGCAACAAAAATGTGTAGAAGTGCAGAAGTTAATTACTCTCTGAAGCTGACTTTAAATGCAAGGACGGATCCTGTTTTAGACTTCTGAAAATCTCGACCTTTCCTTCGAACCCTTTCCTCAACCTATCAAAATTTCAATAAGTAAATCATTAAGTTTAAATTGCAGGAAATTATTAATAAAAGTATAGGTCTGTCATAAAAGTTCATCAACTTTATATAGAAGCCCACAAAGAGGTTCAAATGGTGAATTGGCATGATATCACCACTTCTCATAACATTCTTCCACATCTATATTATAATTCCCTATGGTTTTCAGCTAAAAGCACAAGCCAAAAAGAATGACTATATGTCTAACACTGATTGGGCAGAGATAAGTAGCGCTATCCACACACACTTGTAACTTAAAGCAATCTCAATATATTTACAAAATTCAAAGTTGAACATAGACAAGGTTGAAAACCTCTTTGTTTCGATATATACAGGTAGACCAAACATAAAGCAAAGAAAAACAGAAAAAATACCTGTACAACTTGCTAGGGATATTACATCAGTTGGACTCACTCCAGAATCCGAACTGAAAGTATCTATATGATTAGCTTGAGTTATGTGAATTTTGGTCTTTTCCTCTTCATAGGCTTAACTGAATATTTATTGACTTGTGAAGGTTATCATACTTGCAGTAGCCACAATTTGATTGGACTCATCCGTCCAAACTACATTCATCAATTTATTCCTATACCTGTATATGTTGAAACAGTAGATTCCAATGGACTTGGTGTATATACGACAAGCAATCACATGCCAGATCCTAAACACAACTAATTCTAGCTTTATTGATTTAAAACACATGTATTTCACACAAGTTACATAAAAAGGGAAAAACGACCTGATACCTAGCAACATTTTCGATATTCAGTATGTGACAAGCACCGTGAACCCTCAGACCCATTTAAAATACTAGTTTAATTGCTTCAGTGGTCAGCTAAAAATCATGCAGTTGAATCTAGTCCATTTGAGTGTAGCATTTCAAAATGCCTATTGTCAGTGTAGATTCAAGCATGCATTTGAGTTGATCAAGATTTGATTGGGCTGCTTCTGATACAACAAATTAAATCACAAGGGCATATTCCGTGGTTCACAAGAGGAGTGCAATTTTAATATGATGACGAGAATATTCCCATATCTGCTTTAACACTTTGCTTCATATTAATTAACACTAGTAAGCATGAACCTCAATGTTTTCAAATACTTATTTTATAAAAAAATCAACGCACCACCTAAAATTTCTTCTGATAGCATGAGGATTATACTTGTGCTCCTTATATTCTATGTGATTGCAATAAAGGGATACTTTTTACGAAAAACATACCCTATAATGGTGGAATTTTTCTTTATTGCTAAGAAAAACAGATACCTAATTCTGAAGTTGATGAAAATATGAATAAAAGGTTAGCAGGGAAACAAAAGAATAGTGTGACAGATGACATCAATAGTGTTTTATTGTATAGAGAAATGCAGTTTGTCATCAACATTTTTTTTATCCCAAAACAGTTTTGGTTCTCAGAAAAAATATTACGCCATGATTCTGGTTCTTTCCATTCAAAAGTTCGCAAATGACTTCATAAGCCAAAGATGATAATTATATAACTGATCAATATTTAGCTTAATTTATTTCATCATATGTCTCAAATGGCTAGTACAGCAACATTGATATTCAGTTGTTTAATTCATCGTAACAAATCACTGAAATGGACAGCTTGCTATAACTTCTTTCAGCATCCACAAGACATCAATGAACCACCACTTACCCTTTGCCTCATAAGCTCTGGATTACCAATGCTATCTCCAAGAACAGCTCGAAGCTCGTCATCGTTTTTGCAAGCATCTTCCAAGACTCTGAACATATAAATTGGCAAACATATAGATTATATGTATCAATAGAACCCATTATCAATAAAATTAAAACAAGATATGAAGGAAATAACTTTGCCCATGCAGGATAGTTGTGAATGCGATCATATTCCCTTTTCCTCTTCTCCTCCCGAACTCTTAACAACCTTCTTCCTCTTGCTGTTATCCCTGACCCTTTGGCAGTTATCCCATTCAAAATTCCACCATTGCTGTCCTTGCTTGCACAACCAGAATTATCAAAACCTTTTCCAGTATCTTTTGAATTTGACATGGAAGCTTTCACAAATGCTGAAAGTCTATGGCGAGAAGGCCTTGTACTACTACTCTTCCATAAAAAGTCACTAGCAATTAGCAGTCTATTAGTGTTTGAAATATGGGGTGTTACCACAGCGTGTGAAGAGACCGAGGAAAGCCACGGGGTTGAAGGACAATAGCAATTATTAAAAACTTTCATATGTGCAAAACAGATCTGCATTGTCCCCCGAGTCCTATTTATATCTGCAAAAACAACAAGTATTATACGAATGCCCATGTCTCTCAGAATTTCCTACTTATTTTCTTTACTCAGTTGATAAGTAACCAAAACAGAACACAAAAGGAAAAAATAAAAGGCCACCAAAATATATCAAGAAATTTGAAAAGGGCCAAGGAAATTGCCTTGTCCATCCATTCTTTTCTTTTTTTCTTTACAACGGCACTCAAGCTCACAGCTTACTGAAGCAACTATTGAGCCAATAAATCATCAAACATGGTAGTAATAATAAAGAGTTCCCTTCAAATTACTGCTCAAAACAGCACTTTTTTATTGAACCCATTTGCATTTACATCTCTACTTAATAAAAATTGGAATAATATATCCAAAATAAATGAAAAGCAGAAGGAAACAAAATACCTACCATAAAAGAGGAGCAGCAGAAGCAATGTTATATTAGCGAATTAAAAGCAAAAACGGCAATGAAAACGAAGAAGGGATTATCCAAAAGTTCCAATAGAAGAAGTAAAGGGGGAACAAAAGGAGAACAAATTGACGAAGAGAACCAAGGGGAAGAAGTAGGCCTCACAAGTTAGGGGCATCCATTTTTTTAAAGTTGCAGTTGTGTAACTGTTTTTTATTTTTTGGGATAATTTTACATACTTGAGGTTTGCTATAAATAGACTCACCTCCTCTTAAGTTTTAAAAATTATATATACACTCTCTATATTTATATTTTTCATAATAAAACAAGTTTATTTTGATAATATAACTCAAAAATACCAACCAACCACCTTAAAATATGCTTAATTGATAAATAAATCTTAAAAAATCAATTAATTAGTCATAAAAATATCAAAAGTACTTATATTCTTACATTAAATTTTCAATCTCTACCAAATATTATTTTTTCAAAACTCAGTTATCTGACTAATCTAAATGAATTTTTTTTAGTTAAAATTTTACAAACAAATATATTAATAATAAGAGATGACCAATTTAAAAATCAATTTAACATTTTTAAAGTATTTGGTTGGTATTTTTGGATCACATTATCAAAATGGACTTGTTTTGTTATGAAAAATATAAACATAGGGGGTGTAAGTGTAATTTTCAAAACTTGAGGGGAGGTGAGTGTAATTATGACAAATCTCAAGGGAGATATATGAAATTATCCCTTATTTTTTTGTATCTGTCTATCATTTTAGTGTAACTATCTAAGATTGTAATGTAACTATTTTTCTCTCCAAAATCACCTCGTTTTTTGTGTTTTTTCTCCTCTAAAATTTGACAACATAGCATGCATCTCAACCATTCATTTTTTCACATTCAATCCTGACCATCAACTTCAAGAAAATGGCACTTAAGAGGCCCCAAATTCAAGGAGGAGTGGATGGTGGCCAGTGATGAACACGCATGGGTATGACTGTCAATAGGGCTGAGCTAGCCCAAGCTCGGCCCGTTTGGCTCAAAAGAAAAGCTTGCAAGCTTAATTTTAATTGACCAGAACTAAGTTCGGGTTTAAATATTAAGCTCGAATTAAATGTGAGCTGAGCTTGGACCCTACTAAGCTCAAACCTAATTAAAGTCTAGCCCATTTAAAGTATAATTATGTATAATATATATAAAATAATATGTGTAAATTATAGTTAAACATTAGTAAAAAATGCACATCCTATGTGTGTACAAATAAAAAGAAAGATTCATAAAAAAAATAATGAGTAGTTATTCAAAGATTTTATTAGGTTGTATAATGTGCCTTTTTTTGAGTTGTTAAAAAAAACAAAAAGAAACTATTGATGATTATTGAAGGTATATAAAATAATATATATTATTTACAATCAATCATTACTAAGAAATACACAATCTAGGTGTGCGCAAATTAAAAAAAATTATTAAAAAAATATTGAGTAGCTATTCAAAATTTTTTATTAGGTTGCGTAATGTGTGTGTGTGTTTTTTTAAGTTTTTAAACAAAAAAAAAGTTGTTGCAGATTATTGGAGGTTTCTACTAATTAACTTTTTAGTAGAAGCGTAAATAAGGATTAAGAAAAAATAACCAAAAATGTTTTGATGCGATCGGGGGTTTCGCCCTCTCGTATATCACAGGAATATCATCCCCAAAGGATCGTCTCGAAAAGAAATCCACACAAAACCATCCAATCTTCTTGACTCCTTTGTCACCTGTCCAAAGACTCCAAGAACAACTTGAGTTGTGGTGCTTAAAATTCAACCAAAATCGTTGAACTCCTCCTTTTGCGTTGTAAGTTAGACTCCTAACCAACTCGTGGCATAGACTCCTATCCAACCTGTGGAATAGACTCCTACCCAACTCGTGAAATAGACTCCTAATTGACGAACACAAAAGAATGAATCAAACCAAATGGAAGAAACCAAAAGCAGAGATTTTGGTCGCCATGGAATCACTCCAATAAGACCAAATTTAGTTCTAATCCAAGAACTAAGGAAAACTCTCATAGAGAGAAAAATTCACAATTTTATTAATTCATCTTAAACTTATGAAAACCATACAATAGTTAGCCTTATATAGGCTTTAAACCCTAAAAAAAAATTTTAAAAAAAACCCTAAATAACAAATATGAAAAGTCTAAAGTGAATAAAAGTGACAACAACTAATGAAAATCCTAAAAACACTAAAGTTCGCAACTGCTGCAGAAGTTCTGATCGTACCCACGGCACAGCGTCATGTTGTAGCTTCAGTCAAAAGCCTTTTTGTGCTATTTTCTTCATGCCTTGCTTCATCCAACCGTTCCACGACGCTTCAACCTTTTGCCCTTGAGCGGATGATAGGTAAGGCTACTTGAATGATACATGTGGGGCTACCAGGAACGTATCAAACTCCCCCTCCTAAAAATGATTCGTCTTCGAATCGTCGTCCATGATTTGTAAAGAATGGGGTACAATTCCAACCTCACAAATCTGCAAAATTCATAAGAACAACAAGAATCTCTTTTTTCTTTTTTCACCCAACTTTGGCTTTTCTTATAGAATCTCACAAATTTGCCTTTTTCCACTCAAGAAATTATCCCAATTAGCAGCCCTTATTTTGTTTTTTTAACATCACAAACAACTCACAAAACACAAAACTCAACTCCAAAAACAAACAAAACAAAACTGAAAAAAAAAAAGAAAAAAATTTTCTGGAAAAATTCGGATGAACAGTAGCCGGAAGTGAACAGTATTCCCGTCATGAACAGTACTCCATCATCAACAGTAATTTCGTCCATGAACAGTGACGATAAAATAGTAATTCCGCCATAAACAGTGCAATCGATGAACAGTGATTCCGGCGATGAACAGTGTCGATGAACAGTGCGCAACGGTACGATTTTTTTTTTAAATCAATAACAAAAGATCACAACTTTAGTTCAAGAAAAGTCAGGTCTACAACTTAGAACAACAAAACAAAAATTAAAAACATATATCCAAGTGAATTGACAACAAAAAAATTAAAAGGATATACCCAACGAGTTGATACAAAAACTTGATTTCTGTTTCAAGATCCCAAAAGCTCTGATACCACTTGATGCGATTGGGGGTTTCGCCCTTTCGTATATCACAGGAATATCATCTCCAAAGGACCGTCTTGAAAAGAAATCTACACAAAATCACCCAATCTTCTTGACTCCTTTGTCACCTATCCAAAGACTCCAAGAATAACTTGAGTTGTGGTGCTTAAAGATTCAACCAAGATTGTTGAACTCTTCCTTTTACGCTGCAAGTTAGACTCCTAACCAACTCGTGGCATAGACTCCTATCTAACCTGTGGAATAGACTCCTACCCAACTCGTGGAATAGACTCCTAATTGACGAACACAAAAGAATGAATCAAACCAAATGAAAGAAACCAAAAGCGGAGATTTTGATCGCCATGGAATCACTCCAATAAGATTAGATTTAGTTCTAATCCAAGAATTAAGGAAAACTCTCATAGAGAGAAAAACTCACAATTTTATTAATTCATTTTAAACTTATGAAAACCATACAATAGTTAGCCTTATATAGGCTTTAAACCCTAAAAAAAAAATTTTAAAAAAAACCCTAAATAACAAATATGAAAAGTCTAAAGTGAATAAAAGTGACAACAACTAATGAAAATCCTAAAAACACTAAAGTTCGCAATTGTTGCAGAAGTTCTGATCGTATCCACGGCACGGTTTCATGTTGTAGCTTCAATCAGAAGCCTTTTTGTGCTATATTCTTCACGCTTTACTTCATCCAACCGTTCCACGACGCTTCAACCTTTTGCCCTTGAGTGGATGATAGGTAGGCTACTTGAATGATACGTGTGGGGCTACCAGGAACGTATCATGTTTACATTGCAAAACTTACCATTCCTTTATATATAGTAAGATAAGATATCATAATCTAAAATATCAATAACTTATATGTAAATTTTATAACAATTCATAATTATTAAATATTATGTTATATATAATTACATTTAATAATGAGCTTGGGCCAAGACTAATTTAGGCCTGAAACTCACAAAAATTGTGAGTTGAGTTTTGAGCCTTTTATTTTGACAGGAGTTCAAAAGCTCGAAGCCCGAAAGCCCTAATTACTTTATGAGCTAAGTTTGGGCTTGCCAAAGCCCAATTGACAGCCCTAGGTACAATGTCTATTTAGTGAAGCCAAAGAGCCGGGCACTAAAGTGGCGAGGGGTGGTGAGGTATTTATTATATGGTACAACTAGTTATGTGGCACACGGCTCAGTATAGGCTCATGATGCTATCGGATGCGGTTTTAGTGAGAAACATTTAAAAATAACCTACAAGAAATTAAAAGATAAAGGATCAAAGCAACATATTTACTAGTTTGTACATATGTACATTAACTATTTTGAGAATCACTTTAAATATATTTATTTCCAATTGGTGTAGGAGTTTATCATTTTCTTTCACTTGGTGTTGATGTCCAAAATTGAGAAAAATTTTCCATAATATTAGGAGTTCATCATGACAACTAATAATGCTTTACTTTTAGAATGAGAATTTGGCCTCTTCCTAAACTCTTGACACATTTTTTCCTCTTGCTGTTGTCCCTGACCCTTTGGCAGTTATCCCATTTAAAATCATGTTCAATGGTGTAAATTATGTTAGTTGGAAAGACAGAATGAAAATCTTTTTGTAATATATTGATATAGACTTGTTGTATATAATTAAAAAGGTCCCTTATAAGGTCACCATCGAGGAGATAGAAACCGATAGGCATGATTACAAGATTAGACAAGAACTTACCTCTCAAAGATAAAACCAACCTTACCTTGAATGCAAAAACCATGAATGTGTTGAACAACGCAATTGATGCAAATGAGTCTATTAGGGTACAAGGTTGTAGATCGACTAAGAAGATTTGGGATAAGTGAAGAGAGATAGATGAAGGTAGTAAAAATGTTTACGAGCAAAAGAAGGCCTTGTTAATAATTAAATATGAATCATTCAAAATGAAACCACATGAAAACATTGACAAGATGTATTGTCGATTTAATGACGTTATAAAGGATCTATAGACACTAAGTTTTGACACACTATTTATTTTCTAACACTATGGGGTTTTTTTTTCTATTTTTGGGGTCAAATTCTGATTTTTTAGCAAAAAGGGCAAAGTCAACTATTATGGGGATCAAAACAGTAATTTTTAGCACGTAAATATTTTTTCATTAGTTTTGGAGTTTTAAATGTACATTCTTGTATTTTATACATGTTTCTAAAATTTTGTGATTTTTCGAGTTCAACTGGTATTTTTTCAATATTTTACCATCTCATGGGCAAAATGATAATTTCATCCCGCGAACACCATTTTCGCTCATTTTGGGTCTCAAATTTATTTTTTTGACTTTTTTAAGCATGTGTCTAAATTTTCCTGATTTTTTCAAGGCCAATTGCTATTTTTTTAGTAAATGCTGCGTTCAGGGCAAAATAGTCATTTCACATCCAAAATGCATTTTTGTCAAGTTTGCGGTTCCTAAAATCATTTTTAGGTTTTTGAGCCTGTTTCTAATTTTTGGTAATTTTTGGGACCATTTTTCATTTTTTTTGTAAATACTACATTTAGGGGGTAAAACGGTAATTTTGCATAGAAATATATTTTTCTAGCCCAAATTTTGTTAATAAATTTATTATTTTGCATTTTTGGAGCTTTTCCACTTTTCAGGTGTTTTAGAAAAAATCATGATATTTAGTTTTAATTTTAGTTTTAGTTTCAATTTTAATTTTACCGGAAACTATTTTTTTTAGGATAAAATGATAATTTTATTATTAGTGGTATTTTCATCTTTTTTCTTTTTCTTGGAGAGAAGACATTCTAGCACTATAAATAGTCATTTTTTATGAAAAAAGGAATGAAAAAAAAAAAGAAAAAAAAGAGCCTAGAGAGATTTTTTTTTAGTGTTGAGTTTTACTTATTACACCAAGAACACCAAGAAACACACTTTTTCTTACATTTATCTTCAAGTTTTCACCAAGAACACCTACTAGGTTTTAGTACATTTTCAAGCCTGCACCTAGAACACCTAGAACGCACACTAGTACATCTTCAAATCTACACCTAGAACACACACTAATTTATCTTCATACCCTACACCTAGTGCCCCAAGAACACACACTAGTTAATCTCACACACTTTTTCACTTTCTCTCTCACACATATACACATGGTCATTCACACACACCTCACACATTAACACAAACACACATACTCATCATCAAACATTCAAACACACACCAACACACAACAGCTCACATACTCACAGACTTCACACACCACACTCTCATACATCTCAAAGCCCCAAACACAACACTCACACAATACACAACTACGCACACAGATCAACGCACAGATTCATACACTTACAATACACGCACACTGCATATTCACAATTCGCATACATTCACACAGTCAGACACATAATACACACACAGTCCCACATTCACATATGCAAACAACATACTCTGTACACACATTTACACACAGATTCATACATAACAACACACACACACTAAACACTCAAACGCACGCACTCATCATCATATGCACAAACACATACACTGATTCACACACATACACACAGGACACATATCACAATCAGTTATAGTCATACATACGCATACACTACACACTAATCTCACAGACATATAGAGCATCCAAAACATACACACTGCACATATCGATTTACACACACAATACACTCACAGATTCACACACTAAACATGTAAGGTAATAAGGGGAGTAACGCAGCGGAAAATTTAAAAATTTATTACCTTAGCCATGGATCTCTTTGATGTAATCTATGCGATTAAAGGGTGTTTAGCACAAATACCTCAAGCATAGAAGGTTTCTATGCTTCAAAGGGCAAGATCCTATTCGATGAAGGTGTTGATCTACCACGAAAAGCCCTCCAAGTGTCGAGCCTCCAACGGTATCCACATGAACATGATCTTTAGGAACCTTTGGGCTTGCTTGCCTTGCCTTTTGAGTGCTAGCTCCCTTGAATGATTCATGAAGAACACAAGAACAAGAAGAGGAGGAAGACAAAACCCTAACCCTTAGGGAGAAGAGGGTGTGGCGTTTTTCTTGGGAGAAAACACGCCTCTCTCAATTTTTCTCTCTCTAAATTTTATCTTGTGTTTCATCAATCAATCAAGAGTCAAGGCATGGACTTATTTATAGATGTAGTATCCTAGTCTTTAAGGAAACAAGAGCAATTGGAAACCAAGAAGGTTTAGGAAGCTTACCTTAAACTAATCCTATTCCTTTAGGAAACCAATTCCAAAAGGAAACCAAATAGCTTCTTAATTCCTTTTAAGAAACTAATTTCCATCAAGACTTAGAATATTTATAATTAAGTCCTTTAAGTTAATTTATCACATAAATTAACCCCATAAGTATCTTATACTTATCTTAATAACAATTTAACCCAAAGACCATGTTCTTATTGTGTGTGACCCATTAGGTTCCATTCACGTTGGCAATAAGTACAAATTATAACTCATTAATTAATTAATTAAGAGCCAGATAAATTAACACTTTAATTTATCATTAATTCACTAATTAATTAATTTGCACTTATAGATCATGAGTGGCGTCTAGCAATGCATCATGACCACCCAAGTGAATAGGAAAGTCATATGGTAGACTACACCTATCAATGACAATGTTACCGTGTAATTAATATCCTTTCACCATACTATATCCCAATTAGTCTAAGAGTGTAGTGCGCACTCTTTAAATGACTAATTAACAATTTCTTGTTCCCGAAATATAACTTTCCATAAAAGTATAACCTTGAAACTCTTTCAAGTCATACTTTCACTTTTGCGCAAAAGATTCTTTAAGTCATATTTCAACAAGTGGCCAATCCGAGATATACTCTCCTATAATAAGGAGTGGTGAATCCTATATCGATTACTCACTATCCTTACATGCTTCATACTATACCCAATCTTTACCGTATGGGCTACTCTTTTACGAGCACCGAGCAATAGAGTCAAAGCATAGCAATCCACACTCAGGATGCCATGGTAATCTCAAGTCTAAGGATCACTTACACCATTGCCATTAAGAGTATAATTCATTAGCACTATGAATAGTAACTCTTGACGGATCAATCCAATGAACTTGTTCTCTAACAAGCATCCACATACCAGCTTAGGTGTCACACGCCATAGTTGACGAGATCAACTACTACTTACCATAAGTAGAGGCAAAGTATGTGCTAGTCTTCCCATATTAATGATGTCCAATCTCATTAATACTACGACTAGGGATATTTAAGAATATAACTTAATGTGTAATAAGAGTCTCATCATTGTAACTCCTACAATCTCTTATTCACAGTTAATATTCTATGGACTTTATCAAATAAACAAGTAATATTAATAACAAGTATTAAATGACAAAGAAAATGCCACATATATAAGTATAACACGAAATAAGCGTAATAAAAATCCCAAAAACCAACTTGGTTTTAGGGCATACACTAACAAAACACACACCATCAGACACACCCAAACACACACATTCAATCCCCACAAACACACATTAAAACACATTCTTAACACACAAACATTCACACAGTTACATACAGATCCGCATAGAGTCCATAAAAACAGAGACACAAACACATACTAGCCATAATTTCACACACAATCAAAACGCACATTCGTTCACTCACTAAACCCATACCCAGGAACACACAAACACACAATTCCACACACACGGACCTAATCCCTTCAAACACATACTTATAAGGCCCCAATTCCATTCCAAATTACCATCAATAGCACAAAATTAACCACAATCATAGCAAGTTGCAAGCAAAAATTAGAAAAACCAACGCCACCAAAGCTCAGTCACATCTGCCTATTAACAGCTCCTCCATCACCGAAACCTCCACAAGACCACCAGCAAGCATACAATCTGCTCTTCTCCCACCACCAAAATTAATTAACCACTATAAATCACCAGCCCATTAGTTAAAGCTACCCTCACGACTCCACATCACCCTTAATAGTGCAGTTACTGCACAAAACAGCCATACCATCATCAACAGCCACTCTCCAATTCACCATACCACCGCGATCATCACAGCTTCTGACACCTCCACCATCACACCACCACGTCGCCGTATCACCACTATTGCCCTCCGACTAGCTCCAGCAGTAGCATCTCATCCAAAACCACTAATCTCTGCAAGACTACTTCACTGATCTTGTTAACAGAACTAGGTAACTCTCAACTTGCCTTTCAATCCTTCTTTTACAGCATGTAATCCGCAAATCCCACATACATCGCGTTCGATTTGTAGTGAGAATTAGTTTTGTTACTGAAATTAGGAAAAAGAAAAAGACAAAGAAAATAAGAAAGAATGATCTAGAGGGAAAGCAGGGAAGAATAAAAAAGAAGAGGGAACAGAGAGAAGAAATCAGAGGAAAGAAAGAGGAAAGAGAGAAGGGGGTCATTGGAGAAGAAAGATAGAGCGAGGGAGAAAACAAAGAGGAGAGAAAAGAGAGGCAATCGGAGAGAGTGAGAAGAGAGAAAGGGACGAAGAAAGAAAAGACAGAGAGAATTAGAGATGGTCGGAAAAGATGAGAGAGAGAGAGAGCGCGTGGGAGGGGATTTTCTAGTTTTAAAGGTAGAAGATGACCAAATAGGGGGCATTTGGGTTTCTAGATTTTTATTTTATTTTATGCATTTCTAATTGATTCTTCTAGTCGTGTTTTTTTTTTTTTTTTTGCTGGATTGATCAAATTATGCTAATTGACTGATTCATGAAGAACCAATTAAGTACACTTGGGATTTTTTTCTTTTTATTCTATCTTTATTTTTTATTTTGTTGTAATCGTGTGTTATTTATCATTGGTTTTTAATTTGGTAATTAAGCTCATTAATCAAAAATTAATTCAGCTAATTGATTCAACTATATCTAATTTAATGGTTTTTTATTTTTTATTTTATTGTTACTAGTTATTTTGATGCAATCAAGTTTTTAGCCTTGTAAAGCAATCCCCTCTAGTTTTATTTCTTTCAATTAGGCCCTCATAGATTATATTGTGCCCTCTCAAGTTATTTTGGTTTACCAATTTGAGCCCAAGTGCATGGTGTTTTTTTTTTTTTTTTTTGCAACTAAGTCTTAGTGATTGTTGAAATTTACATTATTATGCCTCTTACTTGCTAAAATTTATGGTTTTGCCCCCCAATTTGTGTTTATCTTTCGTCCCTACCCCTTAGATTTGCTTTAATTTTTAATTTTATCCCTTAAGTTTTATAGAAATTTATTTTTAGTCCCATTAATTGTTAGACTTTACATTTTACCCCAACTTGTCAATATTTACATATTTCTAGGCTTGATTTGTTTATATTGAGGTACATTAACGTGTTTATTTGTGTTTTAGAGCATTAGTACCGGATCTTCAAAGAGGTATCCTTATTTCTTGTTAATTTCTCTTTATGTGCTCCAATGTGCCTCTATGTGGTTTTTTATGCATTTTTTTCATATATTTCTTATTTTACATGCTTTTGCATATCTATTTGCTTTATGCTATTTAATTTTCAAATTTTATTATTTGGCGAATATTTTGTATTTAGTTAGTCAATGTAATAGTTAGGTTATATTCCTTATATTTTTCACAAATATTTGTGTACTTAGATAGCAAGTGTAATAGATACGTCGTTTTTCCCCTTAAATTGTAAGGCAAGTTCCCTTGGTGTAATAGTTAGGGTTTATGCGCTTTTGCGTGCTTATGTGCTTACATGTTTTACCGCTTTCCATAGGATTTTTGCATCTAGAATATCATGTTTACGTGTTATGTGCCCCTACGTGCTCTTACATGTCTTTATATGCTTATTTGCTTTAGATTTATGTTTTTACTATTTTAAATCATGTTTTATGTTATTCCATCACCACATTAGTTCAACGCTAGTTGTGGTTTCCTTGCGTCCTCGATAGTCCAACGCTAGTGGAGAATTCTTAAGGGCCAGTCCAATGCTAGATCCTTAGGGCATTTTAGTGCTAGTTTCACTCGCGTGCTTTTCATCTCATTTCGCAATACATTCTCCTCTTTTTTAGAGTTTTTCCATATTTGCATGATTTTTGGTATATATTTTATTATTAGTATTATTTTCTATTTTAGCATTTGATAGTACATGACATCTAAGTTATATTTCACTTAGAAGTTAGGTCATTTTGTGTGCTCCGATTAGAAATAGTCGTCTACTTACGTGGGAAGCGGTGGACTGATAGGCCGTTCCCCCCTCCGTGAGTAGAAAAATGCCAGTCACGAGTTATTAATTCTCTGTATTCGTTATGTTGCATCCCCACTTTCTTTGATACTTCCTATCTATAGTATTTTCCCTTTTCTTTTGGCATTTCATTTCGCATAAACACTCGTGACTCCCTCGAGGCCTCGACTCAGGTTTCGTAATAAATGCGATAATCTCAATTAAGCCTTGACGGAACATTTTGACCCTCTCGATACCACATTTAGATTTAGGATTTGCATTCATTTAGATACATTCGAACGCAATCGAATTTAGGGTTAACTAAGGAAAATTTGATTAAATCTCGTAATTAGTCTCGACTAGGTGGAAAGGGTGCCTTAGGCGTGAGCCTTTGCCTTCCCTTTCTACAAATGTGACTCCCAAACCTTTTTCTCTCATTTTTTCTTTTGTAGACCGGAGTCGAAAAAGGATTTTCAAATATTTTTTCTAAAAATTTTATTTTTGTTTTGTTTTGTTAAATGATTTTTTGGGTGACTTGGTACACCCTAACTCAATACCAAGTGGCGACTCCATTTTTAAACAAAAAAACCCTTTTTCAAAATTAGATGGCCAAAACTGTCGCACTTTTTTAGTCCCGGCCTTCTTTTGCTTTAAAAAAAATACCATTTTTCTTAAATAATGCCTTTTTTACTAAAAGCTCAATTTTTTCTCACACACGTGCACGGTTTTTCCGAAAAAGTATCTTTTCGAAAAGGATCATCGGACCGAACTGCCTTTTTTGGGCACAACAGTCAACGACCCCACCGTGTGCCAGTCATTTTGGGATACAACAGATTTTGGTAACTCCACTGGGGATCACTAGAAAGTCTGAGCACAAGGCTTAATCACCTTTTCCTTCTTTAGCCCTTCTATTCTATTGCATTTGGACGTTAGGATTGCATTTTTTAGGTTTTTAGGATTTGTTTTGCGTTGCACACACCTCGTCTCTCGTCTATCTATGTGATTTATGGTTTGTTTATCTTTGTTATTCGACCGCACTTGCATTAGGGGAAGGAATTAGTCACCTTTAGAGCCCACGCGTGTTAATATTATATTCCCTCCTCTCATAAGGAGTACTCCATATGTGCATTCAATGTTTTTTTACCCTTTTTCTCTTTTTGGTGGATGCCACCCATCCATCCCTTTAAGATTAGGACCGATCTGCCTAGACATGCAGCCATCACATTCGCGCATGTAGCGGTGTCTAAGAGATTACTCAAACCACTAACCTGGGACCCTTGGAATTAACGGATTTGTTACTTTTGGGTCCCTAAATCTGAAGGTTCACGAGCCTTAAAGCCGTATCACAGGCTTGATCCACTTGGATGTGTGATCGTGGCACGATGTGCACGTGATCATGTCTAGGAGATCATCCAAACTCTCAGGTTAAGTCCATCAGTCTAGAGTTTCTAGGCTTTAAGAATAGATCCACTCGGACACGTGGCCGGGGCACGATGTGTACGTGGCAGTGTCCAGGGGATCACTCGAGCCACCAACCAAGGGCTTTGGGATTGATGACCCTTACCCTTAGGTCTGAAGGCTTAGGAACCAATAGCCTAATCGAGTCTAGATGCATTAGTGAACCCAACCTCATGCATCCATATAGAATAAGCTTAGGATAGAGTCGGCCTTACCCTATCAGGTACACCAAGCACAAGAGGAGGGAATCCATCCCCTTTTATTTTTCTTTTGTACTGTTTATAGCTATTTGATTTATCAAGGTGTTATGTGATATTTGTTGAATAAACTAACACACTCTCTCATTATGTGATCGCATTCACAACCATAGAATAAAGAGCCCTGGTATGGTGCTCTCGTAGGAAGCCAACCCTCTTTTGGTACGTTTAAATTTCGTTTTCATAATTAATTTCTTTGAGAAAGATGGAAATGAGATTTTCGTAAAATTTTAGAAAAGTACAAGGGTTCAATCGTAGGTTTTTAAAAAATGTGGCCGAAAATCTGATTTTTTGGCTTGTATATTCTTAAATAAGAAGTGTAATTTCATATCTTTTCCAAAGTTTACTCATCCTAGATGTATTTGTTAGTTTTTTTCGAACTAAATTTTCTCAAAATAAATGTACCCAAGTGGTCGAATTTTTGCACAGTTAGCATTTATCATTTTTTCAAAGAAATTAATACGTCATTTTTGCTATATCCCCCCCCTCCCATCCCACATTACATAAAAAAGTGATTTTAAAACATATTTCATCATACTTTAATAAACTGACATTTCTGACTTGTAGGTTCTTAGATAAAGTCATGATTTTTTATTTTTCTTGCAATATTGTGTCCTGTAACCTCATGGAGGCTCGATTTTTCTATCAAATACATTTGAAGTCAATAATTTCTTTTGTACAGTTAGGGGTGGCAATTTCTGACACGACCCGAAAACCCGACACGAACCTAACACGAAAATAACAGGTTTGGGTTGGGGGTTTTTGGGTTCGCGGGTTGGCGGGTTGGACCCGACTGACCTGATAAAAAAACAGGTCGGGTTCGGGTCGACCTGAGTCGGGTTCGGGTCGACCCGTGAACCCGAAAAAAAAAAAAAAAAAACTCTAACATTTTGTAGCTTTGTTTCATCCATTCACATTCAAACATAACAAATTTCACTCATTGGATAATTAATCAAGTAAATTGTAAGAAAAACTAAGAATTTTACCTAGATTTATGAAAAGTAAATTGTAAGAGGAGTTAAGTGTATGTTAATAAGTATCTTTAATATTCATGTGTGCAAAAAATGTGTTTGATTATTTTTTTTGTATGTGTTTTAATCTCTTTTCTTTGCTCTTTTCTTCTTATTCTTCTTCCTTTTTTTTTTTTTTTTTCGGGTCGACGGGTCGACCAGCCAACCCGATTCGGGTCATGTTCGGGTTGGCTATTTTCGGGTTGGCGGGTTGGCGGGTCGGGTTCGGGTTGGCAGGTTGGCTGTTATATTTGGGTCTCAACCCGACCCGCCAACCCGTTGCCACCCCTATGTACAGTTCATGGTTAATCTTTCTTAAAGAAACTTCGCATTATTTTTCAAATTTTTTATTTTTTGCATATTTTATCTTACTCTAATAAACTGGCCTCATGCATAAACCCGAGAGGGAATGCCATTTCGAGAGTCCCATTATAGGAAAGCTATCCCTTTGTCTTAGGTACGTAACCCTAAAAGGACATGCACGTTTATATTTTCGGTAAATCCTGGCGGGTGAGACCCTAGGTAAAGTAATACGAGCAGAATAGAGGCATTTCTTCCTAGCAGATTTGGCGCATCTTCATTTAAAAGGAGGGTCTCACCCTAAAGGATTGCATTTCATACTAGGCCTACCCTTGGCACAATAAGGGCTCCCCCGAGGACATGCATCCGTTTTTGCTTTTACACATACTAATTATGATTTTTTTATTTTTTCAGGTCCACCAATGGAGGTAGTAAATTGGAAAAGACGTTTGATAAATATTCAATTTTTGCATTCAAGTATTTCTTTAAAATGTAGTTTTACTCAAGCAAAGCGCCATACACTTGACATTTACCATGCCATAAAAGCATGAGTGCTCTTTTTGAGTTATTCGAAGGACCGGGGGGAAAACCAATTTTTTTAAAATTGATAGTGCCTAGGGTCTAGGTAGATGAGTTTGACTAGGATGACTAGTGGGATAAATGAAATTATTTTTCATAGTTAGACAACTGTTCATTTTAGGTGTAATAAGAATAGTAATAATTTGGATGCTAATAACTGCACTCCTTCTATAAATTTAAGATTGCCTTGTGTTCAAAATTATTTCTCAGACAAAGTGTTAAACAAGCTACTTTCTCAAATTTGTTTGTGACATTTGATTTTCCCTTCATGTCTTGCATCTAGCTTTTAGAAAGAGTTTTCTTCAAAATCTTTTTAAACAAATAATTCTTTGATGAGGCCTCGAAATAAGTTACATTTTTCTTAATGCTAAGTTTGTGTAAGATTTTCTCTTTTGATGAGTTAAGGCAAATTCAAATTCAATGAAAAGAAAACATTTCCTTTATGTTTTGATGGCAAAAAAATAAATGCTCGTGAGTTTTGGATGTCACCTCACTTGAAGCTGATGATTGCATCTTTGATATCTTTCTAGACTCCAAAATAATGCAAACTGTTAAGGAGAACTAGAGTGATACCAAAAAGGAATTTGAGATTCCATGTAAAGTATGCTGAACGATACAAACAAAAGAACCCAAGCTTAAACTGAAAGAGACAGAAGCTACGAACATCAGCACCAAGACATTGGTCAGGGAGTTAAGTCAAGATGTATTTTTGCTTTGAAGACCTAGATTTTGCAAGGTTCCAATGTATGTTGAGAAGATTCGAGTACAATAGATGGAATGGACACACAGGGGATACGACTTCAACCAATTCACAAGGGGAGTTTTATTGTTTCATATCCACCATCTTCATTTACATTTGGAGTGTAGCATATAAGTTATTATGAAATTAAGATAGAGTGATGTCATATGTTTGTGAGTTATTGCTGGCAAACCTAATTTTTGTCTAATTCTCCTACTCGTTGAAATTATTTTATGTAATTTGGCAAATGCTTTATTCAAGTATTAAAAGATGATTATTATGTGGTTTGGAGTTTTGTTCTTAAAGAAAATATGTCTTGTAAAGTGGTCAGAATTATGTCTAAATTTTGCATGTTTGATGAAAATTTCTCTTCTTTACTTAATTTCACATGTTAAAGGTTGATTATGGCCAATTAGTGCAATCATGTAATATATGATGTAAAAGTTATTATGTGGAATTTTATGAAAAAAAATGAATGAAAAGAAAAAAGAAGAAAAAGAAAAGAAAAAGTAAGAAAAAGGATGATAGAACTTTTTTCTACTCCAATAGTTCTTGTGCTTAGTAATCGAGAGTCTTCATTTAAAAATGTCGACTTTCGTGTTAAACGGTACTTGAACTATGAGTAATGCATTATCAATTTGAGTAAATAAATTATTGAGTAACTAGGGATCTTCATCCAACCAATGTCGATTCTTGCATAAAAAGGCAATTTTACTTCTCAAATATAATTTTTGCTATTTGCTTAAGGTTGAGATGTTGAGTAACCGGAAACCTTCATAGCCAATGTTATTTTTCGCGTCAAAAGGCACTCTCGTATCTTGAGTGACTATTTCAATATTACAAAATTCCCCTCAAGAGAAAAATGAAATAGATCATAGATGCCCTTTGATTTATCTTATGATTCATTTACTTGTGAAATTCGGTAAGGCGAAGAAATTAAGTTGAATTTGTTTAATTGTGATATAATTCCTTCTCTTTTGCTTGATATTATGAGTATTAAAGACAAGACAATAAATTGCATAATGATTATTTACTTGGTTTTGAGGAAATACATTTTAGAACGCACATATGTGATTTCAGTGCTTGAATCATTAGTTGAGCTCGCATTTTCCAAATGGTTGAGAACAAACAATGATTCAAATGTGGGAGAATTTACAAATGTCAAAATTATGCTTCTGAGTTATTTCTTTTAGAGTGAATTTGACTCATTTTGTATATTTTCCATTTGAATTTAGAATTTTAAGGCAGAAATAATTTGAGCAGATTGACACACAAGCTTTTGAGATTTTTGCAGGTTAAGGACATTCGAACAGATTGGATCAGTTGGAGCACGGCCTCTCTCATCAAGAAGAAAAAAAGAGAAACATTATTGGGATCCTAGCATAAATAAACAGTTGGATAGTTCCCTAGATCATTATTTTAGACACCGCGAATGAGTTTCTTATGTTGATTCAGTAAATTTTCCTTTAAAAATTGTTGCAAAAGAGGACGGGATAAAGGCGGGCCTTCTTTCTTTTTCCTTAAACATTTATTTTCTAGTTTTTCCCTTTGAGCCTTCAAAATGTGAAATTTTCATTTGATAACCCTTTTGAAGGTTGCATTCCCGTATTGCGGCAATTTTGTGATATTTCATCCCACACTAGTGCAAAGTTTATTTCGACTTGTGTTTCCAAAAAAAAAAAAAGAGAAAAGAAAAGAAAAGAAAAGAAAAAGTAAGACAATTGAAAAAACAGCCTGAAGAAAGTAGCAAAATTGGGGCAAATATTTTTGAAAATAAATAAAAAAAAAGAAAAAACCCCAAAAGCCAAAAGCAAATGTGGGTTGAAAAATTCGTAAGAAAAATGGAAATTGCCAAAACTGGTGCAAATTTCTTTGTAAATGCGACCTCAAGTTAATTACACCCTTCATGAATTTTGCTTTCCAACCTTAACATTTCCAGCGCATTACCTGACCCCGTTGCAAAAGCTAAGATTGCTACTGACTTCCGTCTGTATTTTTGTGATAATTTTTGAAAGAAAAATTGCAAATCAAAGGTGGCATATGATGTTAATATATCTATTCCAAATCATCAAAGAGAAGATTGTCTTACTGATGCCAAATATTTTTCAAATGCTAGTTTGTTTTAATGAAAATGAGAAAGACTATCTCAAGTTTAGATACTACCGTTCATTTTGTTTCTTCCTCTGAAGATGATAGTCTAGAAGGGTACTGTAGTTGGGCAAATACAACAGCTGAAGGCTCACCAGCGAAAAGTTATTGTGCCAACATGGAATTCATTGGGAAGTTGGTGACACAGTTGCTCGAGGTTTCTCGTCTGTATTAATCATTTTCTAGCAATTTCAAAACTCAAATGGGAATAACATCCAAAGATCAAACGGCATCTTTTAAGTAATCATTTCAAAATCAATTTTTTGAAAAAATGTTTCATTTAATCGTATTTCATTTAGTCTTTGTGTATTTTGTGTTGTTTATTGTACATAATTTCTTTTACATTATTGCATGTGAATCATTTTCTAACCAATTCATGTTTGAAAAAGTTGACATTTGCTTTGTTTGAATTTGAAATAAAAGCAAAAGCAATTCTAAATTTATCAGAAGTCAGAGTCATAGCAAGACTATTTGGAAGATTTGATTTTAATTGTGAACAAGAATGCATTAAGTTTGGGACTTTGCATAAAGTGAAGCAAGGGATTATGTTAGACATTTAAGATGGCAACATTCATGTTTATATGTGCCAGAGACCGCCAGGTGGAGGCATCACTTTTGTAATTGCTATTGTTTTCTCTCTTTTGCAGGTGAGATCACACCATTATCATTCGAGGCCTTCGTCAAAAAGAGAAAACTAGGGCAAAATTCAAATCCAAAGATTGATTCCAAATTGATACTGGGGCAAATTTTTTAAAAAATTTTAGTTTCACGTTGATTTTGATACTTTATATTTGAACCTTTTTTTTTTGGAAAGAATTGACTTAAAATTTACACTGGGGCAAATTTTAAGGGATTGACTTCAAATGGAATTCACCTGATTTATACTGGGGCAAAATTTTTTATAAGAATAGAGTTCAAATGGATTTTTATGCTTTATACAGAGCCAACATTTGAAAGGAATGATTTCAAATTGATTTCAGTGTCATATAATGGGGCAAATTTTTTAAAGAAAATTTCAACTTCAAAATGATCTTGATACATTATACCTCGAGCAAGATTTTAGAAAGACTGATTTACACCGGGACAAATTTTTGAAAAGATCGATTTCAAATAGATTTTGATGTTTTTACACAAGGCCAAAATTTGAAATGGGTGATTTTTAGTTTAGTTGGAAACTAATATTGGGGTAAACAAAATGTGTGAAAAAAAGGAAAAACAAAAAAACAAAAAAAAAAGAAAAAGAGAAAAAAGAGAAAAATTAGTTTTTGAGTTAAGTTGAATGCTAGGTTCAACATTTGTTTAAATTTCTCTATGTTTTATATTTTCATATGAATTTATTTTGTGCAGCAACTTGGCACGCTTTCTGCATTTACTTTATGAATTTATTTTGTTCAGCAGCCTAGGCATCGCTTTCTGCATTTTAGTTTATGAATTTATTTGGTCCAGCAGCCTGGGCACCGCTTTCTGCGTTTTAGGTTATGAATTTATTTTGTTCAGCAACCTGGGCACGCTTTCTGCATTTGCTTTATGAATTTATTTTGTTCAGTAGTCTGGGCACTGCTTTCTGTATTTACTTTATGAATTTATTTTGTCCAGCAGCTTGGGCACACTTTCTACATTTACTTTATGAATTTATTTTGTCCAACAACCTGGGCACCGCTTTTTGCATCTGCTTTATGAATTTATTTTGTCCAGCAGCTTGGGCCCGCTTTCTGCATTTATTTGATGAATTTATTTTACCCAGCAGCTTGGGCACGCTTTTGCATTTAATTTTATGAATTTATTTTATCAAGTAGCCTGGACCCGCTTTCTGCATTTACTTTATGAATTTATTTTATCCAGCAGCCTAGGCACGCTTTCTGCATTTACTTGATGAATTTATTTTGTCCAGCAATCTGGGCACTACTTTCTGTATTTACTTGATGAATTTATTTTGTCTAGCAACCTAGGCACACTTTCTACATTTCCTTGATGAATTTATTTTGTTCTGCAGCCTGGACACTGCTTTCTGCATTTACTTTATGAATTTATTTTGTCCAGCAGCCTGGGCCCGCTTTCTGCATTTATTTTTATGAATTTATTTTTCCGACAACTTGGGCCCGCTTTCTGCATTTACTTTATGAATTTATTTCATCAGCAGCTTGGTCGGCATTTGTTTACATACATTTCAAGTTGGCAGCCCAATTTTGCATTCACCAACCTTGGCAACCCAAGATCATGCATCTGTCCAGCAACCTGGTCGGCATATGTTATTTGCATTTCAAATTTGGCAACCCAAACTTGCATTCATCAACCTTGGCAGCCCAAACTTTGCATTCATCAACCTTGGCAGCCTAAGGTCATGCATCCGTCTAATAGCTTAGTCGGCATCTATTTATTTACATTTCTAAATCTGATAGCTCAGACCTTACATTGCATTTTATGATTCCTGACAGCCCATGATCATTCGTTTAGATTTTCAAGTTGGCAGCCCAACTTTGCATTCATCAACCTTGGCAGCCCAAGGTCATGTATCCGTCCAATAGCTTAGTCGGTATTTATTTATTTACATTTCCAAGTCTGGCAACCCAAATGTTACATTACATTTTATAGTTCTTGACAGCTCAGGATCATTCATTTATACTTTCAAGTTGGCAGCCCAAACTTTGTATTCATCAACCTTGACAGCCCAAGGTCATGCATCCGTCCTGCAGCTTAGTTGGCATTTGTTTACTTACATTTCAAGTTGGCAACCCAACTTTGTATTCATCAATCTTGGCAGCTCAAGGTCATGCATATGTCCAGCAGCCTGGTTGGCATATGTTATTTACATTTCCAGTTTGGTAACCCAAACCTTGCATTCATCAACCATGACAGCCCAAGGTCATGCATCCGTCCAGCAGTCTAGTCGCATCTGTTTATTTACATTTTTTAAGTCTAGCAACCCAGATCTTGTATTACATTTTATGATTCCTGATAGCTCAGGATCATTCATTTATATTTTCAAGTTTGCAGCCCAACTTTGCATTTATCAACCTTGACAGCCTAAGGTTATGCAGCCGTTCAGCAGCCTGATCGATATTAGTTTACATTTCAAATCTGGTAGCCTAGACCTTGCATCGCATTCATCAATCCTGGCAGTCTAAGATCATCATCCGTTCAGTAGCCTGAACGACATATGTCATTTACATTTCAAGTTTGGTAGCCCAAACTTTGCATTCGTCAACCTTGACAGCCCAAGGTCATGCATTTGTTCAGCAGCTTGAATGGCTTCTATTTATTCACATTTTTAAGTCTGGCAGCCCAGACTTTGCTTTTAGTTTATTAGTCTTTATTTTGTCTAGTAGTCAGGACCGCTTTATGTTATTTTAATTTAACAGTGTAAATGTTGCATTTTCTTCTTTATTTTGATCATAGGCTTTAAAAAATTGGAATCATTTGTTATTATTTGCAGTTGTGTTATCATTCGCTTCAACAGTTACTTGTGTCTAAACTACGCTTAACCTGATTTCTTTCACCGGGATACGTAGGCAACTCCTAGAGAGCTCGATCGCATAGTTTTCTATATTTATGTGTTCATTAGTTTCACTACATCACATCCTCATACTGTGCATGTTTACATGTGTATTTGTTTTCATATTTAGGTGAGTCAAAATTTAGTGTTGTCTACGTCTTTGTCTGAAATCTCTGCGAGATTCCCGACAAAGAGGGGTAAACTGAACCACATTTTGACACACCATTTATTTTCTAACACTATGTTTTTTTTTTAATTTTTGGGGTCAAATTCAGATTTTTTAGCAAAACGGGCAAAGCCAACTATTACGAGGGTCAAAACAGTAATTTTCAGCACGTAAACATTTTTTCCTTAATTTTGGAGTTTTATATGTACATTCTAGTATTTTATATATGTTTCTAAAATTTTGTGATTTTTTGAGTTCAACTGGTATTTTTCTATATTTTACCATCTCAAGGGCAAAATGGTAATTTCGTTCCACGAACACCATTTTCGCTCATTTTAGGTCCCAAATTTATTTTTTTGACTTTTTTAAGCATGTGTCTCAATTTTTCTGATTTTTTAGGGTCAATTGCTATTTTTTTTCGTAAATACTGCATTCAGGGACAAAATAGTCATTTCACATCCAAAATGCTTTTTGGTCAAGTTTTTGGGGTTTCTAAAATCATTTTTAGGTTTTTGAGCCTATTTCTAATTTTTGGTAATTTTTGGGACCATTTTTTATTTTTTCTGTAAATACTACATTTAGGGGGCAAAACAATAATTTTGCATAGAAATATATTTTTCTCCCCCGAATTTTGTTAATAAATTTATTATTTTGTATTTTTGGGGCTTTTCCACTTTTCAGGTATTTTAGAAAAAATCATGACATTCAGTTTTAATTTTAATTTTAGTTTCAATTTTAATTTTACCGGAAACTATTTTTTTAGGATAAAATGACAATTTTTATTATTAGGGGTATGTTCATCTTTTTTTCTTTTCTTGGAGAGCAAGACATTCTGGCACTATAAATAGCCATTTTTTTTTAATGAAAACAAGGAATGAAAAAAAAGGAAAAAAAAGAGCCTAGAGAGATTTTTTTTTTTAGTTTTTAGTTTTATCTATTACACCAAGGAACACACTTTTTCCTACATTTATCTTCAAGTTTTCATCAAGAACACCAAGAACACCTACTAGGTTTTAGTACATCTTCAAGCCTACACCTAGAATATCTAAAACACACACTAGTACATCTTCAAATCTACATCTAAAACACCTAGAACACACACTAATTTATCTCCATACCCTACACCTAGTACCCCAAGAACACACACTAGTTAATCTCACACACTTATTCACTTTCTCTCTCACACACATGCACACGGTCATTCACGCACACCTCACACATTAACACAAACATACATACTCATCATCAAACATTCAAACACACACTAACATACAACAGGTCACATACGCTCACACACTTCACACATTTCACACACCACACTCATACATCTCACAGCCCCAAACACAACACTCACACAATACACAACTACACACACAGATCAACGCACAGATTCATACACTCACACACAATACACTCACACTGCACATTCAAAATTCGCATACATTCACACAGTCAGACACATAATACACACAAGGTCCCACATTCACATATGTAAACAACATACTTTGCACACACATTTAGACACACAGATTCACATACACCAACACATGCACTAAACACTCAAACACACACACTCATCATCATATGCTCAAACACATACACTGATTCACACACATACACACAAGACACACATCACAATCAGTTACAGTCATACATACGCACACACTACACACTAATCTTATAGACATATAGAGCATCCAAAACACACACACTGCCACAACAATTTACAAACACAATACACTCACAAGTTCACACACTAAACACACACCATTAGACACACAAACGCACACATTCAAGCCCCACAAACACACATTATTAACACACAAACATTTTAAGACATAAATATTCACATTATGCTCTCTCTCTACTTTCTCTCTCTCGGTCCTTTTTTTAATTTTAGGGTTAGGTTTTCTTCATCAATGGCTGCCCTTCAACAGCAAGTTGAAGGGCAACCACCGGTGATTAATAGATCCTTTGCAGAAGTTCTATCCTTCCACGCTTCATCTCCTATCAAAATCAAACCTCCCTCGCTGTATAGAGAAGAGCCGACAATTTCTTTTTCGTAGGCTGAAATAGAAAAACTTGCTGCACCCTTTAGATTTGCTTTGGTGGGGAAATTTTCCATGGCAGGCCAAGCATGGATTTGTTGCACAAAGCTTTTGCTTCCATTGGGTTCTCTAGCACTTATACGCTGGGTTTGATGGACTCAAGGCACATACTTATCAGATTTCAAGCAGAAGACGATTTCCTAAGATGTTGGTTGAGGGGAACTTGGATGATTAAAGAGTTTCCCATGCGAGTATTTAAATGGAGCACTGAGTTTCGGTTGGACAAAGAATCAACCCAGGCACCGGTTTGGATTGCTTTAGAAGGATTGCCTATTCACCTTTTCGACAAATCTGCTTTATTTATGATAGCCAGCGTAGTAGGGTCTCCGCTGAAAATTGACACTGCAACGGCGAGTCTAAGAAGGCCCAACGTGGCAAGGGTTTGTGTTGAGTTGGATGTCTCGGCAAAATTGCCTCAGCGAATCTGGATTGCAATGGGTCAAGGGGGGTTCTGGCAGAAAATAATCTATGAGGATCTGCCCCATTATTGCTCCAACTGCAACAAACAAGGTCATGATGTGGGAAGCTGTAGGCTTCGGAAAAACATAATATCCACAGGAGGCGGTTTGGTCAGCAAACAAAAGGCTGAGCAGGTGAATAATATGAATTTTGTTCCAAAGAAGATTATGGTTCATAGTGGTTCAAAATCTGAAGGAGAGAAGACGGAAACAGATGGATTGAATATTGAAAAGGATGCTTGTAATGAAGATTTTCAAGCTGCAGCAACGGATGAGAGTGAGAAACAGGCTTTAGAGTCATCATCACATGTAGAACGTAGGGATAAGGAAGCTGTTCCATTGCAGCATGAGCACGCTGCTGGTACGCAGTCGGACTTGTCTCCAGGAAAAACGGATCAGCAGATCATTAGATCATCAAATGAGAATAGAAGTCTGGTTGTGGCTTCGCCATGAAATGATGAAGAAAATCATTCCTAGGCTTGGGCAGAAAGTGGAAGAAACAGGACGATAGATACTGAACAGCATATGCCTGAAGCGACTGCAGTTCTTGATCAGGCTTCACAGGAATTGTCCCAGCAGCAACAGCTAAATGAGCAACAGTTGACTGAGTTTCTAAAAGTGCAAGTGTTTATGGCAGAGAAAGATAGGGAACTAATAGCAAATGACCAAGCAGATTGTCAGCAACTGATTACTGAAGTTGAGATTGCAGCAGGGAGTCTATCCCCACGAGGTGCTCCAATGAACAGCGGTGAAGAGTTGCAGAAACTAAGCTCTCGAAACCTGGATGTGTCTCCTAGTCATTTTCAACAGTTGCAGCAGCACAAAGGTGAATGGATATCAGCTAACAAACACAAATGTATTCGTCCTAAATACAATTCGGATAGGGTCTTACGCTCTTAGGTGAGATTCTCTTCAAATTCGTTTGAGGTGCTATCTGATGATTAATTTTATGTTTTGTAACATAAGAGGGGTTTCTAAAGCTTCTCATTTAAAGAGGTTGAAGAAGTTAATCAAGATTCACATTTTGTAAGTTGTGGGCATATGTGAACCTAAGACTGGTTTGTCTAAATTAGAAGAAATTCGCCTAAAACTAGGGATGGATGCTGGTTTTTCAAATAATGCTGGATCAATTTGGGTGTTTTATAAATCTAATATCTCATGTCTTCGGGTGGCGGAGAGTGATCAACATATCTCTATTAAGGCTACTTCATCAGGGTTTGCTTTAGCATGTAGGATCTCCTTTATTCATGCAAAATGTTTGGTTGAGCATAAAAGGGCGCTGTGGGCCAATTTGAAAAATAAATGTGATAGGAGCTGCCCATGGATTATTGCTGGTGATCTTAATTTGGTGACGTGTGGAGGCGAGAAGAAAGCAGGACGATCGTTCCAGTTAACAGAGGCTGAGGATTTCTTGAGGTTCACGCATGACATGGAATTCCTTGATGCTGGATATACTGGCTCCCCTTATATGTGGTGTAATAACCGACAAGGGATAGCTAGAGTTTGGAAAAGACTGGATAGGGTTTTAATGAATACTACATTTTGTGAACTAAAGATGGATCTTTCAGTTCAGCATTTATCCCGTAGTCCCTCGGATCATTCTCCATTATTGATCAACATTGAGACAAGGCTAGATGATAAGCCTCGTCCATTTCGATTTCTTAATTTTTTGGGCTTCTCACTCGCATTTTCTTTCTCTTGTTGAGCAGATATGGAAGCAACCTCAGACAGGACCCCCTTTGGTGGCGCTGGGCTTAAAATTGAAGGCTGTTAAGGAAGCCCTAAGACCATGGTCTAGGCAGCACTTTGGGAACATTTTTGAAAATGTTAAAAATCTTGAGGTTAAAGTAGCAGAAAGGGAGAAAGTGTATGATGAGTAGGGATCAGACCAAGCATTGGAGGATTTGCATTCTGCTCGATCAGAACTTAGCAAAGCTATTTGTATTGAAGAAAGCTTTTGGAGGCAGAAGGCACGTGTCAAATGGTGTAAAGAAGAGGACCTCAACACTAAATTCTTCCACTCATCTGTGATCGCCCGAAGAAACATGTCAATAATACACAGGATCAAAAACCTTGACGGAGAATGGGTAGATAATGAGGAGGAAATTGGAATGTTGGCTAGCCAATATTTTCAATCTCTTTTTTCTCAAGAGAGTACAGCATCTGATTTGGAGCTGGATCTTATTCCAAAACTCATTCAGGAAGAGGATAATGTCTTGTTGGAAAGGATTCCTACCATAGAGGAGGTAAAACATGCTGTATTTTCCTTGGATGGAGAGAGTGCCCTTGGTGCTGATGGATTCACAGGTACTTTCTTTACAAAGGCTTGGAGCATTGTAGCTGAAGATGTGTTTAAAGCTGTGGTGAGTTTTTTTTGTGGGGCATGTCTACCTCGGAATTTCACATCTACCCTAGTGGTTTTAATTCCTAAGGTTCCTCACCCACAAGATTTTTCTCAATTCCGCCCTATCAGCTTATGTACTTTTGTGAATAAAGTCATTTCCAGAATTTTAGCTGATAGGCTATCCTGCTTTTTACATTGTATTATATCTCCTAAACAAAGTGGTTTCGTGAAGGGGAGACAAATTTTAGAAAATTTTATGTTAGCTCAGGAGGTTGTAAATGACATGAGAAAAAAAAATAGAGGAGGAAATGTGGTGCTGAAACTAGACATGGCAAAGGCATACGACCGACTGTCCTGGTTGTATGTGGTTCAGGTTCTTCGTGCTTTTGGTTTTGGTGAGGTATGGATTGATTTAATATGGAGAATTATTTCAGATTGTTGGTTTTCGGTAATAGTGAATGGTGTACCAAAAGGATTTTTTTAGGTCAACTAGAGGGTTACGACAGGG
The DNA here is from genome assembly GCA_024721245.1 of Mitragyna speciosa. NCBI lineage: Eukaryota > Viridiplantae > Streptophyta > Magnoliopsida > Gentianales > Rubiaceae > Mitragyna > Mitragyna speciosa. The sequence goes on from CM045571.1 coordinate 13,091,113, forward strand.
GGACCCTATTTCACCAGCTCTCTTTGTAATTGCAGCAGAGGGATTATCCAGAGCTCTTAATCATCTGCCACAACATCGTGGTTTTACCCCCTTTTGGGTACCTTCTGGTTGCCCAATTATTACGCATCTTGCTTTTGCTAATGATGTTATTATATTTTCAGGTGCAACTAAGAGATCTTTGCAGATAGTTATGAAGGTGTTAAGGGGATATGAGAGACAATCTGGTCAGAAACTTAATTTATCGAAGTGTGGTTTTATTTGTCATCCAAATTTGTCTCACCTAAGGAAGACTGTGATAAAGAGGAGTATGGGGTTTGTGGAAAAATCTTTCCCTTTTCGATATCTGGGTTGTCCGCTTTTTGTGGGTAAGAGAAAAAAGGATTATTTTTCTGATATTTGTGCTTCTGTGGCTTCTAGAATTTTGGCTTGGCAGAATAAATTCTTATCTATTGGGGGTCATTTAATCCTTATAAAGCATGTATTGTCCTCTATTCCATTACACATTCTTGCAGCTACTAATCATCCTAAAGAGGTTTTAAAAAATTTGGAAAGACAGTTTTCTACATTTTTTTGGGGCAAGGAAGGTGACAGGGGGGAGCACCACTGGATGAGCTGGAAAAGCCTATGTCTCCCTACAAATGAAGGAGGGTTGGGACTGCGATCTCTTGAGGATATTCATAACGCCTTTTCTATCAAGCTATGGTGGAAGATTTGAGAACATAAATCTCTATGGGCAAAGTTCATGGTGGCTAAATTCTGCAAGTCAAGTTCTCTTCATTCTGTTCGGCAAACCAGAATGGATTCAGTTGCTTGGAAGCGAATTTTGGCCATTAGGGAGGCAGCAGAAGACCGAATTGGTTGGATGAATGATGATGGCGAGGTTTCAAAGTCTGGTGAGAAAGCATCAGAGATGGTGTGGACTCTTATGTCTTCAGGTTTGTTTTCCCTTAAATCTGCTTTTGATTATGTAAGAAATTGCAAGCCTTCAGGTTTTCTCTATAAACACATCTGGAATCCTTTTGTGCCAATTAAAATGTCTATTTTGATGTTGAGGGTGTTACATAAAAGAATCCCAACTAATGATGTGTTAAACGGGATGGGAATTCAGGGTCCCTCTATGTGTTACTGCTGTAAAAATCCTTCGACTGAGTTTATTAATCATATTTTCTGCTGTGGTGAAATTCCTTCTAAGATGTGGGAATATTTTGGAGCGCCATTGGGCGTCAAGGTGGAAGGGGATCAAGTTCGTAAAAAACTGATGAAATGGTGGATTTTTTTTGTGAAAAATGAATTTTTGGCATTCTTAATTTCTATTACACCGATTATTATGTTGTGGCATTTGTGGAAGGCAAGAAATGCATTTTCTCACTTGGGCAAAGTGAGTGGGTGGGAGAGAATTGCTGTGAATATATTCAGTGATATTAAAATGGCTTGTGAAGACAGATTCAAGTGTAGCATTTTGCAATCTAATTGGTATGAGCTTTTGGAGTATGCTGCTAAAAGGAAAAGGAAATTGAACATTACTCCAATCAAATGGATGCCTAGTACCTGTGGACTTAAGTTAAACACGGATGGGTGCTCAAAGGGGAATCCAGGGGAATGTGGAGGTGGTGGCTTGCTAAGAGATAGTAATGGTAATGTCATCTTCGCTTTTTCTTGCTTCTTTGGCAGGGGTTCGAGCTTGGAGGCAGAGATGCAAGCGTTACTTTTTGGTGTCCGCCTTTGTGTTGCTCAAGGTTTTTTAAATATTCATGTTGAAACTGATTCTTTAGCATTGGTTAATATTCTTACAGATAGGGGCTCTTGTCCATGGTACCATGCAAAATTTGTGAAAGCAATTGGAAAATAACAACAACATTTGGGTTCTCTTAATCATTGTTTTAGAGAGGCGAACAAGCTTGCTGACTTACTCTCAAATGAAGGTGTTCGAGGAAAAACAAATATGGTGTATCAAGGATTCTCACAGTTACCACGGGAAGTCCGTGGAGCTGTTAGAATAGATAAACTAGGTTTTACTTCTTTTTGTTTTCATTAAATTTATATTTCCTTTATCTATTGATGCATGTAATAATTGGAGGTTAAGGCATAATGTCCCCCTCTTTTGTATTTAAGTTTTAAGTTTTAATAAAATATTGGGAGTGGCGTCCCCCCCTGTGAACAGGGTTAGCCATTTAAAAAAAAAACACACACAAACATTCACACATTTACATACAGATCCGCACAGAGTCCATAAAAATAGAGACACAGACACATACTAGCCATAATTTCACACAATCAAAACCCACATTCATTCACTCACTAAACCCATACCCAGGCACTCACAAACACATAGTTCCACACACACAGACCTAATCCCTTCAAACACATACATTTACAGCCCCAATTCCATTCCAAAATTACCATCAATAGCACAAAATTACCACAATCACAGCAAGTTGCAAGCAAAAATTAGAAAAACCAACACCACCAAAGCTCAGTCACATCTGCTTATCAATAGCTCCACTATTACCCAAACCTCCACAAGACCACCAGCAAGCATACAATTTGCTCCTCTCCCACCACCGAAATCAATTAACCACTATAAACCACCAGCCCATTAGTTAAAGCTACCCTCATGACTCCATATCTCCCTCAATGGTGCAATCACTGCACAAAACAACCATACCATCATCAACAACCACTCTCCAATTCACCATACCACCACGATCATCACAGCTTCTGACACCTCCACCATCACACCACCACATCGCCGTATCACTACCATGGCCCTTCGACTAGCTCCAACAGTAGCATCTCATCCAAAACCACCAATCTCCACCGGACTACTTCGCTAATCTTGTCAACAAAACCAGGTAACTCTCAGCTCATCTTTCAATCCTTCTTTTACAGCATGTAATCCGTAAATCCTGCATACATCGTGTTCGATTTGTAGTGAGAATTAGTTTTGTCTGAAATTAGGAAAAAGAAAGAGACAGAGAAAATAGGAAAGAATGATCTAGAGGGAAAGCAGGGAAGAATCAGAAAGAAGAGGGAACAGAGAGAAGAAATTAGAGGAAAGAAAGAAGAAAGAGAGAAGGGGGGTCATTGGAGAAGAAAGAGAGAGCGAGGGAGAAAACAAAGAGGAGAGAAGAGAGAGGCGATCGGAGAGAGTAAGAAGAGAGAAAGGGACGAAGAAAGAAAAGACAGAAAGAATGAAAGATGGCTGAAGAAGATTAGAGAGAGAGAATGAGAGAGAGAGAGAGAGAGAGAGAGAGAGAGAGTAGGAGGGGATTTTCTATTTTCTATTTTTGAAGGTAAAAGATGACCAAATAGGGGGCATTTGGGTTTCTGGATATTTTTTTTATTTTATGCATTTGTAATTGATTCTTCTAGTCGTGTTTTGTTTTTGCTAAGTTAATCAAATTATGCCAATTGACTGATTCATGAAGAACCTATTAAGTACACTTGGGATTTTTTTCTTTTTGTTCTATCTTTATTTTTTATTATGTTGTTATCGTGTGTTGTTTATCATTGGTTTTTGATTTGGTAATTAAGCTCATTAATCAAAAACTAATTCAGCTAATTGATTCAACTGTATCTAATTTAGTGGTTTTCTATTTTCTATTTTCTATTTTTATTGTTACTAGTTATTTTGATGCAATCAAGTATTTAGTCATGTAAAGAAATCCCCTCTAGTTTTATTTCTTTCAATTAGGCCTTCATAGATTATATTGCGCCCTCTCAAGTTATTTTGGTTTACCAATTTGAGACCTATGCGTGGTGTTTTTTTTTTTTTTTGCAATTAAGTCTTAGTGATTGTTGAAATTCACATTATTATGCCTCTTACTTGTTAAAATTTATGGTTTTGCCTCCCAATTTGTGTTTATCTTTCGTCCCTACCATTTAGATTTGCTTTAATTTTTAATTTTACCCCTTAAGTTTTATAGAAATTTATTTTTGGTCCCCTTAATTGTTAGACTTTACATTTTACCCCAACTTGTCAATATTTACATATTTCTAGGCTTTATTTGTTTATGTTGAGGTACATTGACGTGTTTATTTGTATTTTTAAGCATTAGTACCGAGTCTTCAAAGAGGTATCTCTATTTCTCGTTAATTTCTCTTTATGTGCTCCAATGTGCCTCTATGTGATTTTTTATGCATTTTCTTCATATATTTCTTATTTTACATGCTTTTGCATATTTATTTACTTTATGCTATTTGATTTTCAAATTTTATTATTTGGCGAATATTTTGTATTTAGTTAGTCAATGTAATAGTTAGGTTATATTCCTTATATTTTTTACAAATATTTGTGTACTTAGATAGCAAGTGTAATAGATAGGTCGTTTTTCTTAAATTGTAAGACAAGTTCCCTCGGTGTAATAGTTAGGGTTTATGTGCTGTTGCATGCTTATGTGCTTATATGTTTTACTGCTTCCCTTAGGATTTTTGCATCTAAAATATCATGTTTACGTGTTATGTGCCCCTACGTGCCCTTACATGTCTTTCTGTGTTTATTTGCTTTAGATTTATGTTTTTACTATTTTAAAATAATGTTTTATGTTATTCCATCACCACACTAGTCTAACGCTAGTTGTGGTTTCCTCGTGTCCCCGCTATCAAACACTAGTGGGGAATTCTTAAAAAGGGCAAGTCCAATGCTAAATCCTTAGGGCATTTTAGTGCTGGTTTCACTCGTGTGCTTTTCATCTGATTCACAACACATTCTCCTCTTTTTTAGAGTTTTTCCATAGTTGCATGATTTTTGGTATATATTTTACTATTATTATTATTATTATCTATTTTAGCATTTGACAGTGCATGACATCTAAGTTATATTTCACTTAGAAGTTAGGTCATTTTGTGTGCTTCAACTAGAAATAATCGTCTACTTACGTGGGAAGTAGTGGACTAACAGGCCGTTCCCCTTCCGTGAGTAAAAAAATGCCAATCATAAGTTATTCATTCTTCGTACCCGTTATGTTGTATCCCCATTTTCTTTGACACTTACTATCTATAGTATTTTTCCTTTTCTTTTGGTTTTTCATTTCCCATAAACACTCGTGACTCCCTCAAGGTCTCGACTCAGGTTTCACAATTAATGCGATAATCCCGATCTAGCCTCGATGGAACATTTTGACCCTCCCGATACCATATTTAGATTTAGGATTTGCATTCATTTAAATACATTCGAATGCGATAGAATTTAGGGTTAACTTAGAAAAATTTTATTAAACCTTGCAACTAGTTTCGGCTAGGTAGAAAGGGTGCTTTAGGCATGAGCTTTTACCTTCCCTTTTTGCAAATGTGACTCTCGGACCATTTTCTCTCATTTTTTCTTTTGTAGATCGGAGTTGAAAAAGGGTTTTCAAATATTTTTTCTAAAAATTTTATTTTTGTTTTGTTTTTTTAAATGATTTTTAGGATGACTAGGTACACCCTAACTTAATACTAAGTGGCGACTTCATTTTAAACAAAAAAAGCCTTTTTCAAAATTAGTTGGCTCAAACTGTCGCACTTTTTTAGTCTTGGCCTTCTTTTATTTTTAAAAAATACCATTTTTCTAAATAACACTTTTTTTTTACTAAAAACTCAATTTTTTCTCACACACGCACACAGTTTTTTCAAAAACTTATCTTTTCAAAAAGGGTCATCGAACAGGATTGTCTTTTTGGGGTGCAACAGAGAATGACCCCACCATGTGCCCGTCATTTTGTGATGCGACAGGATCTTGAAGTGCTTGGCAAGGAATACACTTTGGAAGAGAAAAATAAAAAGATATTGAATGCTCTATCAAAGGATTGGGAAAGCAAAGTTACGGCCATAGAAGAGGCCAAAGATTTGAATATTATATCTATAAAATCTATTATAAATTCTCTCACTTCCTTTTAATTGAATTGAAATCAAAGGTACAAGAAGAAGAAGAAGAAGAAGAAGCCAAGATCAAAAGAAACAAAGCTCCCAAATTCTCACAAGAAGAAGAAGATTCACTTTCCACTGATGGTGAGGATATGTAGATAGATGACAATGACTTAGCATTGCTCACCAACAGTTTCAACAAGTTTCTATTTAACAAGATGAGTTTAGGAGAGGAGGTTGATTGTGAGGTTTATGTACTATCAAAATTAAGCAAAATTCACACAAATAAGTAATAAAATTTATAACCTAATACCCCTTTTTGCAAGTGCACGGGTCAAATGTAGTATGGAAAGTATTGGGGTCGATTCCACTAGGAAACAAGATATAGCAAGTATCAAAGCTACTAACTTGCTCTATTATCTAGACAAAACATCAAATAGGTGATGCGCAAAGTAAGAAAATTCAACAACTTGAAGTAAATCAAATTGAAGAAATTCACAAATACAAGTAATAGGGTTTGAAATCCACTAATTGTCATTAATATGATTCATTGAACTACCACCTTGCTATATTAATCTTGTTTTACTTATGATTGCAATTCCATATGAAATCAAAACTTGTTCTCACAATAAATTGACTAGAGTTTAACTATTCTCATGATAAACTCTTATGAAATGCATGAAATGTGGTCTTAAACAACCTCAATCCACCTACTTATACCACTATTTTCATGTGTGTATATCATAGGCTTTATCTACCACTTTTCAATGTTATAAGCATTTCTCAATGTCAAATAACATCTAAATAATTTGCAATAGGTGATCAAGCTACCAGAAATGTTAAAACTTGATAGATGAACAAGCAAAATACAAGTTATAGCAAATATAACAACATTCAATTCATATCATTAGTTTCATCTAACTCTACGACAAGTATTTAGTTAAACATAGAATTTATAACTTGAAAGTATAAGAATTCAATAAAGTAAATCATAACAAGTAAGGAAATAAAGAGAAAGAGATTGAAATTCTCATTTCAATGGCTCCAATCCTTTATTTCTCCCTTAAATATGAAGTTGTACAATTGAATTCTCCAAGAGTTTTCTTACAAGTATTGAATTTCATATAAAAATACAAAGAAAACTCATAAAATAACTATTTTGGAAGTGTTCCTCCCCTCAAGAAATGTTCTAAGTGTCATGCAAGAGCTACTTATTTATAAACAAATTCACCGTAATCATCTAGACAACTTGCATGACAATTTGCATGAAAAATTGTCATAAAATCACAAAAAGATTTTCATTAAATTTTGCAATGTTTCCTTGGGTAGTGAAGGTGCAAAAAATCTTCAAAAAATCATCAAAAGAGGCTAGAAGATAGGCTACAAGTTGAAGCCATCATTTTCTGGCCGACATGCTAGATCTACAGGTTGGATTGGTGGGTTAGTTGGTCCGCAGATTTCTCTGAAAAGATGGATGAATAAGCTTTTCCCCAAAACATTGTTGCCCTTTGAATTAGCTTTCCAACACTACAAGAATTAGGTCATTTGGAGTTCTAGATGTAAAGATATGACCAAAATACTGAGACTTGATTTGAAGAGCTCCACAACACATGTATTTCAGTAATTTGGATTTTTTGCTATGAAAAAGGGAGAAATGGATTTTGATGTCTCATAAAAATTTTAGAGTATCCTCTTGGCTTTAAAATGTAGCAAGAATCATCTCAATCCAATATTTTTAACTGAAGTTATTGTCGAAATACTGAAATGTGTCATTATTGTTGAACCCCTAGTTTTCTCCAATTCTTCACTTCCATTACTTATTTGCATTCTCTTTTGCTTGTTATTCCTCTTATGCCCTTGAAACATTTTTTTTGATATTGACCCTTTAATTTCATAGTGAATTGTTTGAAGCAAATTTTCCAAGAGTTGAGCAAAACAGTCCTCCAAGTTTGAATGTAAAAGTTGTGCATTGAACTCCTAATCCAATCATCCTTGAATCTTGTATGAATGTGATGATTTGTAGTCCCATTGATCCAAATTATGATTGAATGGATAAAAGCTATAAGAGTTACACAAATTATGCATTAATTTGCTCAAAATAAAAATTTTGCTTCAAAACCATAAAAATCAGGTAAAAATTCTAATTTTGGGAAAAATTTTCAAATGGAATAAACTTATTGAAAATGAGCCATTTTTATTTCAAAATACTAAAAACATACTAAAAACACACTAAAATCATATATAAAATCTTTTACTAAAATAGATAAAATATTCTCTTATCAAACTCTCCCACACTTGAATCATTACTTGTCCTCAGGTAATTAAAAAATCAAGAGATAAAAAATGATTGAAGTATTGAAACAACAAATGCCACAATGTTGAATATAATTCTTCAAATCAAAGTAACTAGTCATTATGCAGTTCCTTGTTAAGTTATCAATGCTCATCATATCAAGTAAAAGGGAAATAATTATATCAAGATTAAAGCTTGTGTGACAAATTTCAATATCTTGCAAAATTTCACATACTAAGTATTCAATGTGGACAATCATATAAGACCCAATTTCACACAATAGTGACACAACGAAATTTTATAATATCAAGTGTCTCCTAACGCGATGGTTGACATTTTAGATGAAAACCCGTAGTTACTCAACACTTTGATCATTTTGACCACATTTCAATCCTTAGTTTGAGAAGTGAAATTGTCTTTCGATGAAAAGATCGACATTGGTTGATGAAGATCCCTTATTACTCAACAATTAACTTTTAATCAAACTTACTATGCATACTCTTAATTCAAATGCCATTTGACGCGAAAATTGATATTTTTGGATGAAGATTCCCAGTTACTAAGCAATTTGAATCATTAGAGTAGAAAGATATAAACATTCATTAGTTTGCTCATAATATACTTGTCCCTTAATTCAAATAATTTATACTAAGTATACTTCTTAGTTGTTAACATGTTTCTACTGTAAAAACAAAGTTGTTAACATGATATTTAAGCATTCAAAACATGTAAATTCCAAGATTAAAACCAAAATTCCAAAAAATCTCATATAATGACTAATAACCAAATGAATAGTTACCTTATTTACTCAAGTCCTCAAATTGATTCTTTGCATGATTTTAACCTCAAAACCACTTTGAACAAGTTTCAAACAATAAATGAAAGTTTCTCAAAACCAATTTATGCATCAAAAGTCCATAGATTACCCAATGAAGATCAAAATGTTCAATGAAACTTAGTTCATGAATAGTAAACCATTGGAATAGTAACTTTAAAACTCAATGCATAAAATTGGTCAACGGTGCTACATGTCTTACTGCCCCTCTAGGTCTTATTGCCAGGACCCACCATTGGTAAACAACAGGCATAAACAAAAATATTCAGATCAAGGTATGAAGCTTACAGATTCGTAATAACCGTATCATAACAAATTGAAAAACATAATTAACACCCCACTTCCCCCTTTGGCTCTGATACCAAAACGGGGAGAGAGGACCTTTAAACAAACAGAAAGGTAGAAGGGAAGAGGGTCACCGTCGGACGGCCTCTAAGGAGAAAGGGGTAGGTGGCTTAGCCAACCATAAACATGAAATATAAATACAGAATTTAAAAGACAAAAAATTAAAGAATAGAAAGAAAGATTGAAGACTTACAGGATTGATTCTTCAAAGAAAAATAAATTACAACAATAGTGTTTGGAGAATTCTTAGAAGATTAAGAATTCTAAGAGAAAGGAAAAAAAAACTTCTAGGGAAGAGGGGAGAGAGGACCTTTAAACGAACAGAAAGGTAAAAGGGAAGAGGGTCACCGTCGGATGGCCTCTAGGGAGAAAGGGGTAGGTGGCTTAGCCAACCATAAACATGAAATATAAAAATAGAATTTAAAAGATAGAAAATTAAAGAACAGAAAGAAAGATTGAAGAATTACAGGATTGATTCTTCAAAGAAAACTAAATTACAACAACAGTGTTTGGAGAATTCTCAGAAGATTAAGAATTCTAAGAGAAAGGAAAAAAAAAACTTCTACCTATCTTATATATTAGAGGGGTATTTATAGCAAAATTTTTGGACTGCTACAGTGACCTAGTACAGTGACTTTGCTACAGTGACCCCACTATAGTAAGTGTCGGCAGAATGATTGTACAGTAGTTCCGCTACAATGTATAGTGTACAGTAACTTTGCTACAGTAAAAATTTAAAGTTTTACAGATTGAAAAATTATGAAATTTGTGAATAAATTCCAAAACAGTCATCTTCGTTTAGTTGGCGGAAGTCTAGTTATTCTTCCTCTGATTCTGATTCAGATTGTGGGAAAGATTGCGAAGCAGCCTTCTGTGCTTCAGAATATTTTGGTTTAAGTTGGAGAAGAATATTTTCGAGTTGCTTGATATATTCCTCCCGATCTGAAATTGATGCTAATTTTGCTACTGACAAAGATTTTTGTTGAAGAAATTCAGTCGTTTGTTTGTCAGAATCTTTGAGGCAGTATGGGTTCTGGTTAAACCATTCCTGCAATTTTGGTTGCTTAATAGATGAAACATCGAAAGTATCCCACCATTTAGTATAACCTTGTCTTACCAACATTGGTGGTGTTTTGTTCAGTGTCTCACTGTTAGTATGTTTGACAAACTCAAACTTCCACTGGTATACCCAAGCTAATGAAAACTTGGAGAAGAAATGTGTGGGAGCGGGAGTCCAAGTATTGTTTGCAAACCTGTTCTGGAAGTAGCTCTATGCTTCTGCTACCTCTGTCAAAAGGATCTGTTAGTTGGGTCCGAAGATACTCCACCATTGATTGAATCAAGTTGGAAAAGAGTACTTGTTTGTTCTCTTGAAATAGAATAACCAAGAGTGTTTGTGATCTTTTTTTTGAAATGAAAATATTTGAAACCAGGCCTATTTATAATCCTAGTAATTATACTCTGGCTGGAAGAATGGTTGAGAAAATTGTCGAGGTCTATTGACGTCATCTCCCCATTCACAGGGTCAGAGAACTTTGAGGATTTAGGCACATGAATGAGTGATAGCAGCTGTTTTTTCATGTAAGGTTTGATCTGTACAGATTTGGTGTCCACCAAGATCATTTGGTAAAACATTTGGTTTTTCGTTGGTGTTTGGAGAAGAAAGTCGAAGTTTGGAGGAAGGGCTTTTTGGGCAGCCAGAATTGGGTTATTATACCAAAATTCTGATTTGGAGTATTGTGTAAAAGGATTGATTTTTTACATATTGGGATTTAGGTTTTGAGGATGAAGAGGCTATTTGAATAATTTGTTTGGATGATGTTGATTGTTGGAGAAGATAATGTGGTTGGGATTGTGCTAAATCATGAGTTGTGAAAGTCTGGAAGTATCTTTCCATAACTTTGTGTTTGTTTTCACTGTCTTCTTCTTCGACAGTATCAGCCCATGATTTTGGGGTTTGAAGGATTAAAGGTAGATTGGGTTGCATAGCCATAAGTTGCTGGATTTGTTCAGGGATCATGGCTAATAACTGACTGGTAATAGATTGGGATTGTGTTTTTCACTGTTTGGTAGAAGATGATGTGAATTTTGATGAGTTTGAGGCACTTTCGGTCTGTATAGACTGTTTTTCTGGGTTAGGTGGTAGAGGTTTATCCTCCTTCTTCTTTCATGGCATGATTACCTACTCTGCAAAAATTCACGAGTTAGATAATTAGGAAGGGAATTTGATGTTCCCTTGATATACTCAATATCAAAGTAAAAAATAGATAAAATTGCTTGCCACCTTGCAAAAATTTGTTTGGAAGCAAGATTTTTGATATCTTTTTGTAAAACATCTTTTGCAAACTTGCAATCAATGCATAACAAAATTTTTTGGTTAAGTAAATCAGATTGAAATTTTGAAATGCAAAGAACAATAGCTAAAATTTCTTTTTTGATGGTAGAATAATTCTATTGAGAACTATTCCAATGTTTGGATGCAATTGCAATGATACATTCTTTATCATTTTGTTTTTGTTTAAGAACACCACCATAACCGATATCAGATGCATTAGTTTCAACAATTTTTGGTGCAATAAGGGTCAAGAAGAGTAAGATTGGGTAGATTTTTTGCATGAAGTTTAAGAATTCTAACAATGGAAGTATGTTTATCAGTCCATGATGGAGGTATCTTTTTAAGACGGTCATACAAAGGTTTTGTAAGATTGTTTAAGTTTGGAATGAAGTCTGAAACATAATTTAAGCAACCAAGAAATCTTTGAAGTTGTTGTTTTTCTAAAATTTGGTCAGGAAATTTTTCTGCAAATTGCAGAGATCTTTGAATAGGAGTGATTGTTCCTTGGAAAATATTGTGTCCAAGAAATCAAATTTTTGGCTGAAATAGACTAATTTTCTTTTGGGAGATAACTAGTCCATTAATTTTTGCTTGGTGAAGGAAGGTATTTAAGTATTTGAAATGTTGGTCAATAGAGTTTGAAAAGACTAAAACATCATCAATGTAGACAATGATGAAGGTTGAGAAGGGATTGAAGATATCATTCATGATCCTTTGGAATTCTGAAGGAGCATTTTTTAGACCAAAGGGCATGACATTCCATTCATAATGTCCAAATGGAACCGTGAATGTCATCTTGTATATGTCGGAAGGATGGATCTGAATCTACCAAAATCCAAATTTCATGTCAAATTTTGAGAAGATTTTTGTAGCGTGAAGACGTTGTAGAAGATCCTTTTTGTTTGAAATGGGATATCTAATTCATCTCAAGGCTTTGTTTAGAGATTTATAATTGGTGACAAGTTTGGGAACTCCTCGTTCAATTTCTGAATTTTTGTTGACATAAAATCCCGAACAACTTCAGGGGGATTGACTTGGTCGGATAATACCCTTTTGGAGTAGATCATCAATCTTCTTCTTACAATGTTGAAGAAGATCTTGGTTCATTTGGATTGGTCTTGCCTTTGTTAGAATTTGTCTTTCGTCAAAATCTTTTTCATATGGCAAGCTGACTATATGTTGTTTTCTATTCCAGAATGCTGTTGGGATTTCAGAACAGACTTGCTCCTGAAATTTTGTTTGAAGTGCTTGAATTCTATTTTGAATATTGGGTTGTTGAAGTAGTTCTTCAATACGCTTGTATTGAATTTCCTTTTTAAGAAAATTGATCTGATTTGTCTTGAGAGAGATTTGATTCAAATCTCTATGAAGCTTCTGTTTGACAAAAGGAATAAGGACTTTCCCGTCAAATCTGTTTGGTAGCATTCCTTCTTCCATCTGTCTGTAAGGGGCGATCTGATTGATAAATGAAGTTCCAAAAATAACTGAATTAGTCTGATTCTTGGAGAGCAGAAAAGAATCATAAATGGTTGCTGACTGGAATCTGATAGCAACATCAGTAAGTTTGTAGTTGATGTGCAACTTCGTTCCGTTTGCTGACTGTAGTCCTTCTTTGATTTTCTCAAAATATTTAGTAGAACTAATCCTTCCTGGATACAGCTTAGATCAGCTCCTATGTCAAATAATGCTGGAACTTCAAGGACGAAGTCTTCTGGATGACAAGTTGGATCAAGGCTTCCTATTTTCTGGTAAAGATTTAGGAAATTTTGTTTATGAAATCTCCAGTTTCTAGCGTAGACTGGGGCTGATCCTCATTATTCTGTCGATTATCTTTGTCATTAATGAGGTCTTGGATAACAAGTTAGTCAAGTTCTTGTCTGGTTTTGATGAGCCTTATTTCTTCCTTAAGTAAGGCAATCTCGGATTGGAGGTCTTGTGTTGTAATAACTATTTTGGGTAAACTGGGGAATCGGTTTAGAATGTTTGTAAGATTGTAGGTATTGACTATTTTAGGGTCTTTGTAGAAATGGTTTGTCTGGGAGGTTGAAATTGTAGGTGTGAAAGTGTTTAAGGCTTCTTTGAACTTGTTGAAGTAAATTTTTCATTTTTCAAGTTCAGTAATGCTTTCAATTAAGTCAAGCATTAAATCCTGTTCCTTGGTCAAGACATTGATTTCAGGATTGTGGTCATGCTTTGTTTCACTGGATTATGAAGAAAAGTCATCTTCCTGCAATTGATTGATATCATCATCGGATGAGTTGATTTCTTCATTTGTTTGTCCTGAAATATCAGAATTACTTGAGTTAGCAAGCACATTCGATATTTGTTGTTGCAATTGGTCATCCAATTGGAGGGATTGAATTTTCTTTTTGAGTTTGCAATATTTGGCTATATGGCCTGGTTTGTTGCATTTGTGGCAGATAATATCTGGTAAGGCAAGAGGTTTTTGTTTTGGTTTATAGTTTTGGAAGGTAAATTGTCTTTTTGTTTTAAAAGGCTTTTGGAAAGGTTTCTTTCTGAATTGATATCTAGGTTGGGTTTGGTAATAAACAGGCTTTTTCTGTTTGTGAGGAATGTGTTTTTTCTTTCAGATTTTGGTATGGCATGATGGAAGACCGAATTGTTCACAGAAGAATCCAAGATCTTTTCTCCTTTGTGCTATGTCTTTGGCCAATTGTTACATCATTTTGTCCTGCCCGTAAATTTTTAATGCAATTTGTTGAATTTGACTTGTGAGTTGACCATATGTGAGTTGATTATATGGCACTACTCCATTGTGTTGAGTCCTGAGTTCTTCTCGAACAAAGTCTCTGAGTGATTTGAGAAGACCATCAAGGTATTTCTCCTTCCAATGTGTTTGATTGCCATCAGGTCTGGCATAGATTCTGGTGAGGAATGTATCTTTGTACCATCGAAAATCGGATAAATTCCTGCATTTGAAATTGTTAAGTAATTCAGATGAACTTTCTCTGAAGATTCTTGAGTCACCAATAAAAGTTTTAGCAATTGAAAAGATTATTGTTGAAACAGAATTTGGAATTATCTCTCCATTTCTGAGGATTGGTTGTCTTTGAGTATCCATTTTAATAGATTTCATGATGTCGTGTTTGTCATCTACGGATAAGTGTTCATCCCACCATCCTTTGAGTTGACAAGTAAATCCTGCAGCAAGGATATGTGCAGCTAACTATTCTGTACAATCATGAGTTATTCTGTAGGCTATAGCTACCATGGTCATCTATTGGAGAATAGTCATAATGTTGTATTCTGACATACCATCTATACTCCATTCATAGATGTTGTTTGCATTGTAACTGTTTTGCAGAATGTTGGGTCTTTCCACAAGAACAACGTCTGGATGTGTTGCTTTAGAATAGTAAAATTTTTGAGGTTTATTCTAGGTTTGGGAGTAAGGTTGGATAGTGAGTTTAGATAACTGATTTTCAAAATTTTTCTGTTCAGTTTCTGTCGGTTTTTTGTTCTAAGACACAAGTGGATTGGTGGACTGAGGCTGAAGCTGGCTCATTAGACGTTTGTTTAGTGGCAGGAGTAACAAAGGATTTTTTGATTTTTTGGAGCCTTTATTCCAGTTCAGTAGATTTTTGTCTTAACTGTTGGCTATACCTTTCTGGTATTTCATAAGGTTGAAGAGAGGAATTGATGGAAAGGATGTTGAAGCCGATGCTAGGGATTGTAAAACTGGTGATTTGGTTGTAAGGTACTGTCCTATGGTTTGAAGGTATTTATTTGTGTAGTTATTTTGTTCATAGATACCTTGTATGTCCTGGACATTTACTGGATCTCCTGATTTGGCCTTTTTGAGTTTGAACAGAGTGGCTGATAATTCTACAACTTTATAGCTGATTGTGACTAATTGCGAAGGTGGAAATTCTGCATTAACTTCTCCATCTGTAATTTGCCATTTCTGTGTAACACAAATAGAAGGATAATCTGATTGTTCCATTTGTAAATAAGATTTGAACCATTCAAAGAACTGAATATATTGTTGTCTTTAATTCATGAACAAATAATATTTGTCTTGAATTTGCTGTCTAGCTTCTCTTTCGAATTTAGTGAGAAACCATTGTCATTTGGCAGAATTGTGATATGCATAAAATTCCTTCCAGAGGAACTCCTTGTCAATCTAGAATGAAGAATCTACTGATAAGACTCTTAATTCTCTTGAGATTTGTTCTGTTTCTGTTATGGTTGAATATGTTGGAGATTTGGACAGATCATCATGTTTTTCAAGATTTGAAGTAGAATTCTCCGTTTGTACTGTATATCTTGCTTGTGGGATTCTAGCTCCAAAGTCTAGATCCTGAATGTTTGTCGTAACTGATGAAGTGGATCTTTGTCCTTGAGTAAAACTCCTTCTTGACAGATCCATATTGATTGTGGAAGCTGATAAAAATCTTTGGCTACAAGATCTATCAAATCGAATTTGAACAAATCTTGTAGGATATTGGGTTATGCTTGAGACCTGTGTTTTGTGCTGGAGTGACTGGAACTATCTCCGATAGCATCCAATTGTCTAGAAGAGTAACTTGACTCCATGTGATTGATCTAGGGACTGAGATGTTAGATCTTGTGAGATATGTTTGAAAGAGAGTAGTTTATCCCTTTTTACTTTGCATTTTTGCTCCAGTATTGAAAGCTGAATTCATTGCCTTGTATTGGATTCTGTAAATGATAGCAACAAGAAGGGAATCAGATTTTGTTTTGTAATTTACAGTTTTAATGTTAAGTGTTAGAGTGTCCAAAATGTTTCGGTCCTGCAAAGAAACTGTGAAGTTTATAAAACTATCAAAGTAAAATGGTCATTTGCATAAGCTTGTTTCTACCATTCCTAGCAGAAAGTCGTTAAAGTTTAGGAACCTGCAATCTCTTAAACATAGTAAAAGGGATGCATCAAATCCTTCCCTTGAAAGGGGTTTGGCTGCAATCTGTACAATGAAGATAATTGTACTTTTGCTTATGTTTCTCGATTGTTTTTCTTGACAAAAGTTTGATTTCTTCATGGTTAGAGTTTAAGGCTATGGTCTGTTCCACAGTTTTAATTGTATAATCAATTTTTAAAGACCATTTTGATTAGTAAATATCATGGTTGGGATAAGTAGGAATCTTCCAATTATCGATTGCTTGTTCAATATTTTCTAGATTGATTTATTCTTTAATGGTGTTTGAAGAAAATGATGAAGATGCAGATGATTTAGAAAAATTTCTAAATAATTAAGACATGTTTTAAAACAAAGAAATAAACAAATAAAGCAGTAGGAATGAGATGTAAAATTGAGAAATAGAAAGAGTAAAGCAAGGAGTAAATAAATATCAGTAAGTCAATAAGTTGTAAAACCCATTTCCCCTAGACACAGAAACCTTTGGGATTTATAGGATAAAAATTATATTTTTCAACAGATTATGTTAAAGATATCAGAAATCTGCAACCATATCTCATACTAATCGGTACATGAACTTCTATCTGGCAAGCCATTGACTGCTCTCATAAAAAATTTGGGACTTAGGTCGTCCAATATACCAGAAAAGTACTCGTCAATATGACCTTTTAAGCTCTGATACCAAAACGGGGAGAGAGGACCTTTAAATGAATAAAAAGGTAAAAGGGAAGAGGGTCACCGTCGGACTGCTTCTAGGGAGAAAAGGGTAGGTAGCTTAGCCAACCATAAATATTAAATATAAAAACAGAATTTAAATGACAGAAAATTAAAGAACAGAAAGAAAGATTGAAGACTTACAGGATTGATTCTTCAAAGAAAACTAAATTACAACAACAGTGTTTGGAGAATTCTTAGAAGATTAAGAATTCTAAAAGAAAGGAAAAAAAACTTCTGCCTATCTTATACATCGGAGGGGTATTTATAGAAAAATTTTTGGACTGTTACAGTGATCTACTACAGTGACTTGCTACAGTAAGTGTCGGCAGAATGATTGTACAATAGCTCCGCTACAGTGTACAACGTACAGTAACTTTGTTACAGTAAAAATTTAAAATTTTACAGATTGAAAAATTATGGAATTTGTGAATAAATTCCAAAACAGTCATCTTCGTTTAATTGGCGGAAGTCTAATTCTTCTTCCTTTGATTCTGATTCAGATTGTGGTAGAGATTGCGAAGTAGCCTTCTGTGCTTCAGAAGATTCTGGTTTAAGTTGGAGCAGAATATTTTCGAGTTGCTTGATATATTCCTCCTGATCTGAAATTGATGCTAATTTTGCTGCTAACAAAGATTTTTGTTGGAGAAATTCAATCGTTTGTTTGTCAGAATCTTTGAGGCAGTGTGGGTTCTGGCTAAACCATTCTTGCAATTTTGGTTGCTTAATAGATGAAACATCGAAAGTATCCCACCATTTAGTATAACCTTGTCTTACCAAAATTGGTGGTGGTTTGTTCAGTGTCTCACTGTTAATATGTTTGACAAACTCAAACTTCCAGTGGTACACCCAAGCTAATAAAAACTTGGAGAAGAAATGTGATACGTGCAGATGTACGTAGAATCGCTTGAAAATCTAAGTAATAGCTTCGAACCTCTTTCGAAAGGAACACGACTCAAGAATCAGCACTAGAGACTTGATCGAACCAAAAAGAAACTCTAAGCTATGGGGGTTTTTTATCTTGGACTCACTCAACAAGATCAAGGGGGTAGTTTTTAATCAGCAAAGAACTAAAGAAACTCTCAAATTGAGAATTCTCAATAAAATTAATCATAAACTCATCATATGAAATTCGGATGAACAGTAGACCCTATTTATAGGGTTACATAGATGATTCTAGAACTTAGAATTTAACTTAACTACTCAAGACTAAACATAGACTAATTAAAGAAACTAAACATAAAACAACTTTCAACTATAATGCAAGCCCAAACAATGAATAAAACTAAATTCTAGAATAACAAAATAAAGTCCCAAATTTGGTCTTGGGCTGGACATCCAAAGCTTCTAAGCCCAAGCAGTCAAATGCCTCCTCATCATAGAAATTGGGCTTCTTCCATTGATCCAACAATGGAGTAGGCTAGATGGCTGAACTTAGTGCTCCACTTACCCACTTGAGTGGCCCAAAAACATGAGTTCCTTCATGGCAGCAACATGGCTTGAACGACCCCCTTCACGACCAACCAAGACTTGAGCTCATCTTGAGCCAATCGAACTCTTAATCCATGCTCAATGGGTAGAAGTCCTATCTCTCCACAAATATGTTTAAGCCTCAAGATTGAAGGCACCCCTAGGATCACATCAATCCCTCCTCCCTCGAAAAGATTCATCCTCGAATCTGCGAGGTTGCATAAACTAACATAGGCAACTAAAGGATTGATAGATGAACAAGTATAATTATTAAGCTTACACCACACATGTATGAAATCAAGTAAAACATATTGTCCAATTCTCACATGAACCAAAAACTCAATGTTCTTAAAGGGTGAAACAAGATAGAACTTAAGAACATGCATTGATGATGCAAAAACAGATTGTGATCTAAAAATAATGATCATGTCTAAATGAAAACTATCTTTAAAAACATGAAAAAGAATCGACATATATGAATGATGAACAATAAAAACATGAATTTTAGAACCTATATAACCATGAATGGACTCAAAATAACATGGACTAACAGAATAAAAATCTGGTTTAATAGGTTCAAATTGACTAAGCACATTAAACCCTAAAACACGGAAAACTTCATCAACTAATTCACTTGAATAATTCAAACAAAATAACACAAACACATAAATATTATCACAAACTATAACACTAGAACATTTTGTATATACTAACATATAGTAAAAATGATTTTTAGAAGTCAAATCTCTAAAAGAAACAACCTGAAAATCATTAGTATGGTACCTACAAATCGGATATAACACAAAATAACATAGTAAACACAAAAACTACTACCTGCTTTGGATAGAACGTAGGAACAAATATATGAACCCTAGAACAAGTAATATGACACAAAAAAACACCTAATACAATCTGAAAATCGTCTAACGATGGATGAATAATCATAAGAAAACCTCTAGGACAGATTTCACTAAGTGACTCTAAACATGCTAAACACATAACACCATAAGTTAAACTAACAAAATAGTCATGCAAGAATGAACTAAGATGCAAACTAAAACAACTAAGACAAGAAAACTTAGGCCACAAATCAATATAATCCAGCATAATTGTCAAATCTAATGTGGCATTTGGACAAGACATCAAGTTCTTCAACACGGGTTTATCTTCTCCCATGCTTATGGAAGGACGTTCCACAACTAGGCAGCAAGAGTGTGGCATTTTTCCTTGTGAATTAACCTGCAAAAACACCACAAAAAGACTATGGAAAGAGTTATGAAATGAGTTAGCAAAGAACACTTTTTTTATAGAGTACATAGATACAAGAGTTATTGATCAAGCTAACAAAACACTCTTGTTCTTTCCTCTCTTTACCTTTTCAGAAGTAAAACTCCCCTCACTTTTACTTCGAATGAGTTTTCCCTCACTTTTCCCCTCAAGTTCACTCTTCTCGTTGTCTCTCAATTGAAACTCCTTTGCGATCCTAACTTGGTCAGCATGAGCTTCATATGGTTGGATAGGGTTAAGAACAACTTTTCAGCCTTCCTACCTAAAAGAGTAGTTGTTCTTATGATCATCATATAAAACCCTCCTATCATGTTGTCAAGGATGCCCTAAGAGAATATGGCATGCTTGCATTTGTGCAATATCACACCAAACTTCATCTTTGTACTTGCCTATTGAGAAGGGGACAAGCACACGCCTAGTCACTTTGATTTCTTCTTGATCATCAAGCCAATAAAGTTTGTAGGGCTTGGGATGCTCCATAGTCTCCAAATGCAACTTATCTACAAACAAGGTACTAGAAACATTAGTACATGACCCACTATCAATGATCAAGATACATATCTTGTTGAGCACAGTACAACGCATATGAAAAATATGCTTCCTTGGTAGATTCTCCTCATCTTCCTTAGGTTGCACATTCAATGTCCTCTTAGTAACTAAAAGATCACCATGGTCAGCCCCAAAGTGGTCGCCTTCTTGAGTGTCAGAATTACCTTCGAGAGGTGGCATTTCCTCTTCACCATCACTAGAAGAAACACTTTCGACATTCCTATTATCCAAGATCATCATAACCCTTTTATTTGGACAATTGGCAGCATAGTGTCCATACCCTTGGCATCTAAAACAACGCACTTCACTTAGTTTTTGGGTAGGCTCAACTTTATTCTTTGCTTGAGTCTTTGATGAAGATGATTTAGGCTTGGTTTTCACATTTTGGATAGCTTGTCCACGGCTTTCTTCCCCCTTTCAATAGCTTGCTCTCCCCAGTGAGGCCGAGTTGATGATGAGCCAAAATTACGTGGCTTAATGACTTTGAGTTGTCTCTCGATCTTGATGGCCATATCCACCAAATCATTTATGTCGAGATAGTGTTGCAACTCCACTCGTGCCCTAACTTCAGAATTGAGACCACCCATGAACCTTGCCGTTAGAGCTTCACCTTCTTCCTCAAAGTTAGCTCTCATCATTAAAGTCTCCATCTCTTTGTAGTACTCATCCACGGACACACTACCTTGTCTCAAAGTTTGTAGCTTCCAATGAAGATCACACATGTAGTAGCTTGTAATGTACCTTTTCTGCATGAGCTTCTTCATCTCACTCCATGTACACACGGGTTCCTCTCCAAATCTAGCATGATCCTTATGAAGCTTGTCTCACCAAACACTTGCATAATCTGTGAACTCAACCACAGCAAGTTGGACTTTCTTTCCTTCAGAGTAATTGTGACAATTAAAAACTCCTTCCACCTTGCGTTCCCACTCAATGTAAGCTTCGGGATCAAGTTTCCCTTGGAAGGCTGGGATACTCATTTTGATACTCCCAATGTTGTCATCTTGATGATTTTGCACCCTCCTTCCTTTCCTTGGCACCTCATCCTCAAAATCAGATTCAACTCCCCATTCGTCATCATAGTTCGGATGTCTAGTAGCCCTAGAATGAGAGGCAGCTCTACATACTCCAGTATTGTCATGCAACTCTTCAGGCCCCCTAGAGGAATTTTCTATACTTTCAACCCTTAGAGACACCTTTTGTAGTTGCTCCATGATGGTCTGAAAATTTTCATTGTTTTGCCTTTGTGTCTCTTGCATAGCCTTCATGAATAGCTTAAGCTCATTGTCTTCCTTAGCTTTTCCGTCACCCATGGTGTTTTCAACAACCTGCAAAAATTGTTAGTAACACAAGAAAATAGTGGAAGAAAAATAGCCTTACCACTTCTTTAGTGTATACACTCAAGCCCTCGTGTATCACTCAAAGTATTTGGCTTTTTCCCTCTAATGAGCTCACCCCTAAGCCTTTTTTCACTCTTGAGTAGTTTCTTTGTATGCCCTTGATGAAAGAACCAGCTCAACCTTTCTTATCAAGGCTCCAAGAAATCAAAAACACGAGTAATTATGATAGATAACAAAAAGAATAGCTTAGAGTGAGTTTTGATCAAGAGAGTTCAAGAAAAAATGGAATAAACAAGATTTAGACTCAAGAAAACACAAATTAGAAACCCTAATGTGTGGTAATCTTGTGCGAAAAATCTTAATTTTTAATGTTCCCTTAAAAGAAAATAAGTTCCTTGTGTAAAAACAAAGATTTCAAGGTTTCCTAATTAGAGTAGGATTT
Source organism: Mitragyna speciosa (assembly GCA_024721245.1). Lineage (NCBI taxonomy): Eukaryota > Viridiplantae > Streptophyta > Magnoliopsida > Gentianales > Rubiaceae > Mitragyna > Mitragyna speciosa. The sequence goes on from CM045571.1 coordinate 13,113,462, forward strand.
GCAAAACCCTAATCCAACAAAGATTCTTGAACACTTTCCCTAAAATCCAACACAAAAAAGCTCTTAATGCAATTTGGAAAGTAAAGCAACGGTCAAAAGAAAAGGAAACCAGCAGTACATGCACTTAATCTCCTTGGCAAAAGAATTAGGAAACAAGATCTTTGACCAAATCCCTTTGGATTTCCTTTTTCCTTCCTTCCACGGTTTTCCAAATACTTTAGGACTAGAATTCCTCTTCTATTTAAACACATAAATAGACCCTTATTGCCCCTTTTTAAGATCAAAACAAGCTGGAAAATTTCAGAAAATTTGTAGGTAAGAATTATCAAAAATTCCAGCAAGTATATTCAACCAAATCCAAGAACCAAGTTCAAGAACTTGATCCTACTAATTTGTTTATGAAAACTAGAGCAAAATATCACCAAAACAACTCAAAAGCTTCCAGAATACTCCCTTACACAATCAGAAATAAGCTGAAAATTTTTAGAAAATCGTAGTTGCCAAAAACATAACAATTCCAGCACAATGGAATTCAAGAACTTTAGTTTAACACTCAAGAACTTCAAGAAACGTGTCAAGAACTTCAGGAAAGTCCAAGAACTTCAAGAAATTCAAATTCTTAACTGGACAGTTTCAAGACTCCAAGAACCCACCAAGTAAGTTCAAGATTCTTCAAGAAATACCTTGTAACACCAAGAAACAATCAAAAACTATCAAGAAACTCTTGTAACAGGAATTTTAATGCATGGCTTTTATGTTTTGTGCATGCCTCTTCTTCCTTTTTTGTTTCTTTCTTTTCTTTCTTTGTGCAAGGCTTTTCTTTGAACCTTTTAAGCACGCCTCTTGCCCCTTTTTTTCTCTTTTTCTTTTTTTTTTGAGCACAAAACAAACAGAACTAGACAAAATTCTTCGGATGAACAGTAACGCCCGATAAACAGTAACGATTTTTTTTTTGGACCAAGTAACAGCTCAAAAGAACTTCAACCTCCAAGAAACTTTAATTCGTGGCTTGTTAAGTTAAGAAATCAAGAAAATAATAAAAACAGTCAAGATTATCAAGAAATCCACACACGACCTAGAATTCTTGATTTAAACAACCAAGAACGACTCTAAAGCACAAACCCTATATTGAAACAAGACACAAAACAACGTGATAGCGATACAATATCACACGGACAGATTGAAGAAAGAAAAGAACTGAACAAAAACACAGTAGACAAATAACAATAAAGATGGACAAATTTGAAACAAAAGAAGAACACAGACAGAAGATAATGAAAAACACAAAGAAACAACAAAAACAAAGGGATATATCCAAGATTTTCCAAGGAAAAACCTGGATTAGAAACCTGAAATTTTCAAGAACTCGCTCTGATACCAATTGATACGCGTAGATGTACATGGAATCGCTTGAAAATCCAAGTAATAGCTTCGAACCTCTTTCGAAAGGAACACAACTAAAAAATCAGCACTAGAGACTTGATCAAATCAAAAAGAAACTCTAAGCTATGGGGGGTTTTTGATCTTGGACTCACTCAACAAGATCAAAGGGGTAGTTCTTAATCAACAAAGAACTAAAGAAACTCTCAAATTGAGAACTCTCAATAAAATTAATCATAAACTCATCATATGAAATTCGGATGAACAGTAGACCCTATTTATAAGGTTACATAGATGATTCTAGAACTTAGAATTTAACCTAACTACTCAACACTAAACATAGACTAATTAAAGAAACTAAACGAAAAACAACTTGCAACTATAATGCAAGCCCAAACAATGAATAAAACTAAATTCTAGAATAACAAAATAAAATCCCAAGTTTGGTCTTGGGCTGGACGTCCAAAGCTTCTAAGCCCAAGTAGTCAAATACCTCCTCATCATAGAAATTGGGCTTCTTTCATTGATCCAACAATGGAATAGGCTAGATGGCTGAACTTAATGCTCCACTTACCCACTTGAGTGGTCCAAAAATATGAGTTCCTTCATGGAAGCAACATGGCTTGAACGACCCCTTCACGACCAACCAAGACTTGAGCTCATCTTAAGCCAATCGAACTCTTAATCCATGCTCAATGGGTAGAAGTCCTATCTCTCCACAAATATGTTCAAGCCTCAAGATTGAAGGCACCCCTAGTGTAACACCCTAGAAATTCATGCAAAACCATTTATTTTGTATTATGTCCATTAGTAGAAAAAAATAAAAAAGAGGGCCGAAAATTAGTTGAAAATAAATAAGGAAATGATTTCTATTTATTAGTAGCATGTTGTACCATTTCCTTTAGGATTTGTACCTAGAAGTCTTGCAAGATTAATGGTAAGATAAATGTTAAAAATCTCTTCTAATTATACTTGGCCAAGTGGAGATTAATTTGCAAGAAAGTCAAGTTCTACTTTTAGTTTTGTCTTGCTTTGATTGGTCACCACTTTTTCTAATTTTTCTTCAATTCTTTTCCATTTTACTTAGCCATTTTTTTTCTCTTTTCCTCTTCAAGAAGGGCCGGCCCTTCTTCTCTCTTTTTCCTCTCATTTGCTTTCATTTTCTTGGAGCATTTCTCTCTAATTTGATCACTTTTCATCCATTGAAAGTGAATCAACCTTCTTCCTAAGCAAAGATCTTGCCTTATTAAAGGTATTCACCATGAAACTTTCCTTATTCTTTCAAGTATAAGTTGTAGTTTTGTGAATTTATACCTATGTTCTTGTTGTTAAGCATGATTGATTTGAGCCATAAAAATGAAGTTTTATTCCATGATTTTATGTTTATGGGCTTGTATGACTTGTAGATAGTGATTGAATCTTGAAATGACAAAAATTAAGTATGAATTGGTTGAAGAACCTTGGAGTATTTCATGTGTTTTGATGGAAATTTGGAGTGATATTGGATTGAATTTTGATATAAAAGTTGTAGAACTACTTGAATTGGGCTGGTTTGGTTGTTTTCTTTGCAGGAAAAATTTTTGGGTTAGTCCGATTATAGGGAAAATGCTGTCGAAATTTCGGTAAAACCTAAGAAATAAAAGTGATTAGGCTATGATTCAAAGTTATATAAGCTGTAATTTAGTGATTAGAACGTGCAAAAATTTTCGTAGACGAGCCATTAGTGAATTGAACCTTTTCGAGCAAAACCCTAAAATTTAGAAAACCCTAATTTTGAAAACCCTAAACCCTAGGGTAAAATCCTAAACTCCAAAACCCTAGAAATTAAACCCTAGAACGACTTGGGGTATTTCTCGAATTTTCTTGTTAAATTTCTTAGATTTTAGTCAGGTTTTTATACGACTATTTTCTTTTGAATTTCAAGATCCGGAAGTGATTCTCGACCATTTCACGAAATCTTTTCTTAGGCACTTCAGGTGAGTGTTTTATGTGTGCATGATGCATGAAATGCCATGTTATACTTGATATTATTATTTAATGAAATGTGTTAATTGAGGAAAGATGTGTACTTTATCGCATCTATTTCTCAATGTGTTACATGCTTTCACTATTAAATGTGTTATTTGTGTTTGAGACTTCCGTGACAAATTTTACCGTTACTTCACGGTTAGTCAACTCAGTCGTAATTGGAGGTCATAAGGTCTTGGGTGTTTTAGAGCGTGTTGTTCTTTCCCAACTGAGTTGAATTCCTCAAAGAGGCCAACTTCGGATTGAACTTTCTTGCGTGTTGGCCCTCCAAGGTCGAGATTACTCCCTGGATGTGGTAGCCTGTACGGAGGTTATAAGGTGAACGGTAGTTAGGGTTCTTGCTTGTTAATAATGGCATGACCTTTGGGGAGCACCTGAGCTATTATCTCGGTCTTAACGTCATGGTTACATGATCCGTACTTGCTCCTCCTGCGGTTGAGCTTGCTCCCGTAGTTGAGCCCTGTATCTGCCATTGACTACTTGTTAATTAAATTATTCATACATTGTTTATTTAACTCGTTAAATATTTTATTGAATAAAATCATGAGTTTCTGGTATGGTTGCATGACTTGAGCACTCACTGGGCTATTATAGCTTATCTCGTTTATTTGTTTTCTCTAACCAGGTTTCCCAAAAAATACTCAAGCTAGAAAAGCTGATTTTGGACGTTGTACATGTAGCACCCTAGAAAATGCACATGTAAGAGACATTTTCTTTTCTTATTTAGGGTTAAGCATTAATCCTTGATTTATTAGTTGGGAGATTTCTTGAGTTAATTAGGTTAATTAGCTAAGATTTTCATTTTGAAGCAAGAACACTTAAGTACTAAAGTTAGAATAATTCTATTTGACCATTTAACTTATATTAGTGTTTAAATTTTGACTAGTTCATTTTACTATTTTCTAGTCTTTTGGCTACTTGAAATTTTGCCCAATTTTATTCAAAAGTTTCACTTATTTTCTTGTTTTATTTTCTTTAACCTTGGCTGGAATTTTTCTCTTTCCTTTCTGTCTCTTGGCCGAAAATTCTTTTCTCTCTCTTTTCTTTTCTTTTGGCCAAAATTTCTTTTTCTTTTCTTTCCCTTAGGGCCGGTTTCTCTCTTCTATTTTTGTTCTATTTTTCTTTAATAATTTATGTCTAATTATTGATTATATTAAGTGGTAAGAGTTATTAATCTTCACCAATTAAATTAATCCAAGTAGCTACTCTTGCATTAAAAGACTAACTATTTACTTTACTCTTGTAAGATTTTAATTGGACCAACATTTTCCCATCTTTTCTTCTTTTCTTTTTTATTTTTCTTAGACTATTTCTTTCTCTTTTTCCCTTCACCTTGGCCGGCCATGCCTTTTCTTCTTCTTCCCTTATTTTTGCTCTCAACTTCTTGGACTTTCATCTCTCAAGTTGACACAAATCAACCATAGGAAGTGGACTTCTATCTTTTCTAAGCAAAGTTCTAAGCATATCTAAGGTATTTACCATGAACTTACCTTATTAATTTCATGTTTTAAGTAGTTTTTATGCAAGTTTAATACCAAGTTTCTTGTTAATACTACTTGAAGAAATTTGTTAGAACTTGATATATACTTGTTAGATAAAGTGTTCTTATGGTTAAATAGACTAGTATGTGGCCTTGGAACCCTGAAATTTCATGGAGAACATGTTGTTTGGGTGAAAGTTCTTGGAGCTTGATCCTTGAAATTTAGTGAGATTTTGATTGAATTTGAGTTTGGATTGAACTAAGAAGTTGTAGAACTTGTTGAATTATGGGTTTGATGATTGAAATCTTGATGAAAAACAAGATTGGAAGGGCCGAAATTTAGGGGAAATAATGCCCAATTTTTCTTAGAAAAACCCTAAACCCTAAACCCTAAACCCTAGTAGAAAAGAAAAAAAAAGAAAAGAAAAAAAAACTAGAATTTAATGGGGTATTTCTTGAATTTTCTTACTAGGTTAATTAGGGTTTAAATTGGATTTTTCGTTAGATTATTTCTTTCAAATTGCAGGACCCGATAGTGAGACCCGACCTTTCTACGAGATATTTTCTTAGGCACCAGGTGAGTGTTCTTCTGTGTGCATGATGCATGAAACGCCATGTCATGCTAGTTATTATTATTTCCATGCATGAAATGGTATGATTACACTTGACATGAGTATATAATAAAAATGTGTTATTTGAGGAAAGATGTGTACTTTATCGCATCTATTCCGTAATGTGTTACATGCTTTCACTATTTAATGTGTTAATTGTGCTTGTGACTTCCATGGTTAATTTTACTATTTTCCACGGTTAATCAAATTGGGAGCGTATGGGAGAGATATAAGGTGTTGGGCGTTATTTGGTGCTTGTTAATTGTTTATCTGAGTAAAGTCCTGAAAAAGGCTAACTCATGATTGAATTTATTCTTGATCTTGGACTTCCGGGGCTAACTTCACCGTTACTCCTCGGTTAGTCATTCGGGAGCGTTTGGGGTGATATAAGGTGCTGAAGAATATAGGTGCTTGATATTCTTTCCAATAAGAGTTTCATTCCTCAAAGAGGGTAACTCCGGATTGAATTTTACGAGTATGCTGGACCTAAGCTTGCTTCTGCAGTGAGCCCGTATCCGCCATTGACTATTTGTTAATTAATTTGTTCACAAATTGTTTATTTACTCATTAAATATTTTATCGAACAAAAATCACATTTCACTGGTATGATTGCATGACTTGAGCACTCACTGGGCTATTATAGCTCATTCCATTTTATTTGTTTTCCTTTACTCAGGTTACTTGAAAAATTAAAGCTGGACCCACTGGTTTTCGATTATTATGGATGTTGTAACTATTGTAATAGCCGAACTGTGTTAGGCTATTTTTGTGAAAATCATGTATATTATGACTTGTAAACTTGCGGTATGACTTGTACCTTTCAGTTAAATAAGAAGAGTGTATTTTATTTTGTTCCATTTTATTTTAGTTTATTTTATTTTAAGTTAAGTACGCTCGGTCGTTTGTGTGAGTGCGTGAATCGAGACCTGGCGAGAGCTAGGCAGGCAGTCCGCTAAGCCCTTTGGTGCGCCTCTGGGTAAGGTGGGGCTGCTACAGTACATGTTCTGTTTCATGTATTTTGATAGCCACTTGTTTAGGCTATTCTTATAAATACTATGTGAATTTTAGTGTGTAAATTATATTATTGATATTTGTACTTTCAAGTAAATTATATAAATGTGTTTTATTTTGTATTAATTATGTTTGTACGTATTGCACGAGTGCGTGTTTGAGTCCTGGCGAGAGTTAGGCAGGCAGTCCGCTAAGCTCTTTGGTGCGCCTCTAGGTAAGGTGGGGCTGTCACAGGTGGTATCAGAGCCATATGTTGTTAGGATCAAAAAGCCCCGAGCCTCTCGTTCGTGAAGAGTCACGAAGCAAAACTCTCCGTAGGGGATGCCCGCGACAGGGTGGCAAACTGATAGGTACCCCGTGATGTGACCTTGAGAACTGTCACAAGTGGTATCAGAGCCTAGGTTTGAATCCTGTCAGAGTTTAAGTTTGAATCTTTGAAGAGTTAAGTTTGACTCTTATTAGATCTTAAATCCAAACATTATTTTATATTTGTTTGTTAAGATTTGAAAGTACTAGTTGGCTAGTAATAAGTGAACCTCTAGTTATAATTGGGATACATATAATGTTTTCTTTGCGAATGGTTTTGGTACTGGTGGATATTGACTCTATCACATTTGGGGTATTATATTAGCAAGTAGTGGCATTAAGTATTTGAAGTGTTATTGAATGGTTAAATGGTATGACATAGATGGTTCGATATACATTGTAAGTGATTAATTATCTATGTTCATACAATTTGGAATAGCTAATGTTTAAAATGATATCTTAAGCTTGAATCTTATTTGTGATTCTTTAAGTACGAGTATTTGTTGATTTTTTTGGGTGGTTAGTGTGTACAATGGATCGGATTATTGGGACTAATTGATTCACACTTCGGGGTGTACAACCTTAGTGTGGGTTGACTTAGTTTTGAGATCCGTGTTCAAGTACCTATTATTGATGATTGAGGATTTCGTAGTTTCTTCTATATGGGTTTAGCTTTCTTTGCTATGGACTGATTAGTATATGTTGCTTGGTGTAGATAGTTTAGCTCTAAACCCTGTTATATCGCAGAATGGCACCTCTTAAGAAAGTCAATGTGTGTAGAGGTTGCAATAGCGTATACTCGGGAGAATGTAGATGGAAAACAAGAGCTTGTTTCGGTTGTGAAGAGATGTTTTGGTATTAGACTTGTGTGAAATTTTATAAGAAAGAGTGTCAGCTTTGGTATTCTTTACACTCATCTTTTCATTTCATGAGCATAAGAGAAAATCCGAGAATGAGAAAGTAGTAACTATTCCCTTTGCTATGCAAATCTTAAAAGCCATTAAGAAATAAGATGCCTGAAAACCTACGTGAATATAATTGAGAATGGTCTAGTTTATTTTCTAAGCCTGATTTTGAGGTATGATACTTAAGTATTATTTATTATTAAGTCTTTCTGGGTTTAGATTGGAGTGATTTATTTTCTTTAAAACATGTAGGTATGTCAGAGAGTGGTCAAAGTGAGGCATCATGGCCATCAGGTACGGCTCAGTTGTAGCATGAGTACCATAGAAGACCAAAAGTTCGTTATTATGAGGAACCAGGGCATTCCTACCGTACATTTTCACCTGCCCGCCGAGTACGGCCTGCATGTGATTGTTGGAGGACGAATTCCTACCCCAACCATGTTGTACTTTCATTAATTGAGGATAGTAACCGGATTGAACGTGAGGGTGAAATCCCTCGAGCTTGCGTTCATGAGTTGAGAGAGATAGTGAGAGTTCAGGCTCAGAGGATCCGAGAGCTTGAGGCTGCTGTTCGGGAGGAACAGCAGAGGACAGATGTTTATCGAATGCAGTATCAAGATGCCCTCACTGCCGCCACCATCGAAACTTATGAAGTCGTGGTAGAAAAAGCGCAGCAAGTGGAAGAGAGAAGCCCTTGGTTTGAACGATGCAAGCGAGGAAACGGGGAAGTACTAGTAATTCTCGCCTATCAACTAAAAGTGCTCCAGCCCCTAAGGTAGGAAAGGGACCTGGAAGAGTGAGAATTGGGCACGGTGCCCAATCTGGAAGCACAAGAGGGGCTCTGATGGGTAAAGCTCCGCTAGGAAATGAACGAAAGGAGGATACTCTGAAAGAAAATCAACCTCCGGCGCTTCAAGTTGCTTGCGGATATTGTGGTAAAGGTAATCATACTGAAGAAAATTGCTGGAGGAAAAGCTGTAAATGTCTACGTTGCGGGAGTGTTGATCATCAAATAAGGCATTGCCCAAGACAGATGACTAGTGGATAGGGTATAGCTCAGCCGAGACATAAGGATCTTGATAAAGCCAGAGAGAGTGGAAACGAGTGAAAAGTATCGGCTCGAGTTTATGCTCTAGATAAGCGCGAAGTCTAGGAATATGTACAAAGATTTGTGCTAGTTTTGTTATGCTTTGCATGTGTGATATGCTTTATACGTGAACTTTTGAGAATATGTAAATTGAATTGCCTATATATGTACGTGACTTTGTTTGGCATAAAACTTGATTTCCTTGTTTATCCTTAAATTTGTGTATTTTGAAATATATCTCGTCATTTATTATGTGGATATTGAAATAATTCATTAATGTTATTATAGAATATTAAGTCATGAGTGGACGAGGTCGTGGTAGAGGACGTCCTCGTCGCCAAGACCAGGACGAAGGTACGACTTAGAGCGTAAATTCTACTTCTGGGGCTGACCCGATGATCGCGGTATTGACTCGAATGACTGACATTTTAACTCAACTTGGGAATCGACAAAATCCAATAATGGAAACCTGTAGTTTTCATAGAAACCCCATAGTAGGGGAGGACGTAGCTCTAGAAAGGTTCAGAAATTTAACCCCCCAAGTTCAACAGCAGTCTGAATCCCGAAATTGCTGAAAAATGACTAGAGGATATTAAGAACATCTTTGCTGCCTTGAAATATGTTGATGGAAGGCCAGTGACATTTGCTGTATTTCAGCTGGAAGGTGATGCCACACCTTGGTGGATTTTAGTATACCGGGGAAACCTATCTAAAGGTTGGACGTAAGGAAACCCTAGCTTCTTCGAACTTTCTCTTTGCTAAGCAAACTTGGAAATTAATGCTTAGAAGGCTAATGCGATATCTTGCTTGTTTAATTAATATCCCTGAGGATGAAGTGAGACTTGAAGATGTGTCAATGGTAAGAGAAAGAAACTTCAACCAAGGTATGTGGGACCATTCAAGACTATTAAACATAGCGACAATATTGCTTATCAACTGGAATTGCCTTCAAAGTTGTCTAAAACACACAATATTTTTATGTGTCTGTCTGGAAAAAAAAATACCACCCGGACCCACGACATGTACTTCAACCAAATGAAATTGAGTTTGACGAGACTTTAGCCTATGAAGAGCAGCCAGTTCGAATCCTGGATCGAAAAGTAAAAGAATTGAGAAATAAGTAAATTCCTCTTGTCAAAGTTCTCTAGAAATATCATGATCTAGAAGAAGCCACTTGGGGAAAAGCAGAAGAAGAGATGTGGAAAATTATTCCAAGCTATTCGAAAATCAAGGTAGAATTTCGAGGATGAAATTCTTTTAAGGGGGGAGGATGTAACTGTAAGGTAATAGCATAGGTAACGCAGCGGAAAAATAAAAATTTATTACCTTAACCATGGATCTCTTTGACATATCTATATGATTAACAAGGGGGTTTGCATGAAGATTACCTTAAGCACAGAAGATTTCTATGCTTCTAGGCAAAGATCCTTCGAAGAAGATGTTAGATCTACCACGAAAAGCCCTCCAAGCGTAGAGCCTCTAACGATATCCACACGAACAACTTCTTTGGGAACCTTGTAGGCTTGCTTGCTTTGACTTTTGAGTGCTAGCTCCCTTGAATTATTAAGAACACAAGAAGAAGAAAACCCTAACCCTTAGGAGAGAGAGAGAGAGACGCCTAGAGAGAGAGAGAGAGGCGTGCAGATTTTTTTCTATTTTCTCTCACTAGTTTTCTTTTGTGTGTAGTAATAATAATACAAGAGTCAAAGCATAAACCTATTTATAGAGGTAGTATTCTAGTCTTTTAGGAAATAAGGCTAATTAGAAACCAAGAAGGTTTAGGTAACTTACTTTAAGCTAATCCTTCTCCTTTAGGAAATCTATTCCATAAGGAAACTAATTAGTTACTTTATTTCTTTTAGGAAACAAATTTCCTGCAAGACTTAGAATATTTATAAATAAGTCCTTTAAGTTAATTTATCTCATAAATTAACCCCATAAGTATCTCATACTTATCTTTATTACATTTTAACCCAAAGATTTTGTTCTTTATGTGTGTGACCCATTAGGTTCCATTCACGTTGGCAATAAGTATAAATTATAACTCATTAATTGAGCTAGATAAATTAAACACTTTTAATTTATCATTAATTCATACTTATAGATCATGAGTGGCGTCTAGCAATGCATCATGACCACCCAAGTGAATAGGAAAGTCATATGGTAGACCATACCCTTCAATGACAATGTTATCGTGTAATTAATATCCTTTCACCACACTATATCCCAATTAGTCTAAAAGTATAGTGCATACTTTTAAATGACTAATTTATATTTTCTTGTTCCAGAAATATAACTCTCCATGATGTATAACCTTGAAACTACTTCCAAGTTATACTATCACTTCTGCAGAAGATTTATGAGTTAATATTTCCAACAAGTGGCCATTAAGGGATATACTCTCCTATTAAGGAGTGGTGAATCCTATATTGATTACTCACTATCTTTCCATGCTTCAAACTATACCCAATCTCTAACCTATGAGCTACCCTTTTACGGGCACCGAGGAATAGAGTCAAAGTATAGCAATCCACACTCAAGATACTATGGTAATCTCAAGTCAAAGGATCACTTACACCATTGCCATTAAGAGTTTAACCATTGGCACTATAGTTAAAACTCTTGGCGGATCAACCCAATGAACTTGTTCTCAAACAAGCATCCACATACCAGCTTAAGTGTCACGCACACCATAGTCAATGAGATCAACTACTACTTACCATAAGTAGAGGCAAAGTATGTGCTAGTCTATCCGTATTAATGATGTCCAATCTCATTAATACTATGACTAGGGATATTTAAGAATATGACTTTATGTATTAGAGTCTCATAATTGTAACCCCTTACAATCTCTAATACACAATCAATATTCTAAGGACTTTATCAATTAAACAAGTAACATGGAAATACAAGTATAGATGATAAAGAAAAATACCACATGAATAAATATAACATAAATAAGTGTAAATATAAAAACACCTTAAACCATCTTGGTTTTAGGGCATACACTAACAGTAACACCCTAGAAATTCATGCAAAACCATTTATTTTGTATTATGTCCATTAGTAGAAAAAAAAAAGAGGGCCGAAAATTAGTTGAAAATAAATAAGGAAATGATTTCCATTTATTAGTAGGATGTTGTACCATTTCCTTTAGGAGTTGTACCTAGAAGTCTTGCAAGATTAATGGTAAGATAAATGTTAAAAATCTCTTCTAATTATACTTGGCCAAGTGGAGATTAATTTGCAAGAAAGTCAAGTTCTACTTTTAGTTTTGTTTTGCTTTGATTGGTCACCACTTTTTCTAATTTTTCTTCAATTCTTTTCCATTTTACTTAGCCATTTTTTTTCTCTTTTCCTCTTCATCTTGGCCGGCCCTTCTTCTCTTTTTTTCTTCTCATTTGCTTTCATTTTCTTGGAGCATTTCTCTCTAATTTGATCACTTTTCATCCATTGAAAGTGAATCAACCTTCTTCCTAAGCAAAGATCTTGCCTTATTAAAGGTATTCACCATGAAACTTTCCTTATTCTTTCAAGTATAAGTTGTAGTTTTGTGAATTTATACCTATGTTCTTGTTGTTAAGCATGATTGATTTGAGCCATAAAAATGAAGTTTTATTCCATGATTTTATGTTTATGGGCTTGTATGACTTGTAGATAGTGATTGAATCTTGAAATGACAAAAATTAAGTATGAATTGGTTGAAGAACCTTGGAGTATTTCATGTGTTTTGATGGAAATTTGGAGTGATATTGGATTGAATTTTGATATAAAAGTTGTAGAACTACTTGAATTGGGCTAGTTTGGTTGTTTTTTTTGCAGGAAAATTTTTTGGGTTAGTCCGATTATAGGGAAAATGCTATCGAAATTTCGGTAAAACCTAAGAAATAAAAGTGATTAGGCTATGATTTAAAGTTATATAAGCTGTAATTTAGTGATTAGAACGTGCAAAAATTTTCGTAGACGAGCCATTAGTGAATTGAACTTTTCGGAGCAAAACCCTAAAATTTAGAAAACCCTAATTTTGAAAACCCTAAACCCTAGGGTAAAACCCTAGAAATTAAAGCCTAGAACGACTTGGGGTATTTCTCGAATTTTCTTATTAAATTTCTTAGATTTTAGTCAGGTTTTTATATGACTATTTTCTTTTGAATTTCAAGATCCGGAAGTGATTCTCGACCATTTCACGAAATCTTTTCTTAGGCACTTCAGGTGAGTGTTTTATGTGTGCATGATGCATGAAATGCCATATTATACTTGACATTATTATTTAATGAAATGTGTTACTTGAGGAAAGATGTGTACTTTATCGCATTTATTCCGCAATGTGTTACATGCTTTCACTATTAAATGTGTTATTTGTGTTTGAGACTTCCGTGACTAACTTTACCGTTACTTCACGGTTAGTCAACTCAGTCGTAATTGGGAGGTCATAAGGTCTTGGGTGTTTTAGAGTGTGTTGTTCTTTCCCAACTGAGTTGAATTCCTCAAAGAGGCCAACTCCGGATTGAACTTTCTTGCATGTTGGCCCTCCAAAGTCGAGATTACTCCCTGGATGTGGTAACCTGTACGGAGGTTATAAGGTGAACGGTAGTTAGGGTTCTTGCTTGTTAATACTGGTATGACCTTTGGGGAGCACCTGAGCTATTATCTCGGTCTTAACGTCATGGTTACATGATCCGTACTTGCTCCTCCTGCGGTTGAGCTTGCTCCCGTAGTTGAGCCCTGTATCTGCCATTGACTACTTGTTAATTAAATTATTCATACATTGTTTATTTAACTCGTTAAATATTTTATTGAATAAAATCATGAGTTTCTGGTATGGTTGCATGACTTGAGCACTCATTGGGCTATTATAACTCATCCCGTTTATTTATTTTCTCTAACTAGGTTTCCCAAAAATTACTCAAGCTGGAAAAGTTGATTTTGGACGTTGTACATGTTCTGTTTCATGTATTTTGATAGCCACTTGTTTAGGCTATTCTTGTAAATACTATGTGAATTTTAGTGTGTAAATTATATTATTGATATTTGTACTTCCAAGTAAATTATATAAATGTGTTTTATTTTGTATTAAGTATGTTTGTACGTATTGCGCAAGTGCGTGTTTGAGTCCTGGCAAGAGTTAGGCAGGCAGTCCGCTAAGCCCTTTGGTGCGCCTCTGGGTAAGGTTGGGGCTGTCACACCTAGGATCACATCAAAATGTATAGGAGTGGGAGTCCAAGTATTGTTTTCAAACTTGTTCTGGAAGTAGCTATATGCTTCTGTTACCTCTGTCGGAAGGATCTATTGGTCGGGTCCGAAGATACTCCACCATTGATTGAACCAAGTTAGAAAAGAGTACTTGTTTGTTCTCTTAAAATAGAATAACCAAGAGTGTTTGTGATCTTTGTTTTGAAATGAAAATGTTTGAAACCAGATCTATTTATAATCCCAATAGTTATACTCCGGCTGGAAGAATGGTTGAGAAAATTGTCGAGGTCTATTGACGTCATCTCCCCATTCACAGGGTCGGAGAACTTTGAGGATTTAGGCACATGAATGAGTGATAACAGTTGCTTTTTCATGTGGGTAAGGTTTGATCTTTACGAATTTGGTGTCCACCAAGATCATTTGGTAAAACATTTGGTTTTTCGTTGGTGTTTGGGGAAGAAAGTCGAAGTTTGGAGGAAGGGCTTTTAGGGCAGCTAGAATTGGGTTATTATGCCAAAATTCTAGTTCTATTTGGAGGATTGTGTAAAAAGATTGGTTTTTTACATATTGGGATTTAGGTTTTGAGGATGAAGAGGCTGTTTGAATAATTTGTTTGGATGATGTTGATTGTTAGAGAGGATAATGTGGTTGGGATTATGCTAAATCATGAGTTGTGAAAGCCTGGAAATATTTTCCATAACTTTATTTTTGTTTTCACTATCTTCTTCTTCGACAGTATCAGCCCATGATTTTGGGGTTTGAAGGAATAAAGGTAGATTGGGTTGCATAGCCATAAGTTGCTGGATTTGTTGAGGGGTCGTGGCAAATGACTGACTGATAATAGATTGGGATTATGTTTTTGACTGTTTAGTAGAAAATGATGTGGATTTTGGTGAGTTTTAAGCCTTTTCGATTTGTATAGGCTATTTTTTTGGTTAAGATGGTGGAGGTTTATTCTCCTTCTTCTTTCGTGAGATGATTACCTACCCTGCAAAAATTCACGAGTTAGATAATCAGGAAGGGAAGTTGATGTTTCCTTGATATACCTAATATCAAAGTAAAAAACAGATAAAATTGCTTGCCACCTTGCAAAAATTTGTTTGGAGGCAAGATTTTTGACATCTTTTTGTAAAACATCTTTTGCAGACATGCAATCAATGCATAACAAAAATTTTTAGTTAAGTAAATCAGATTGAAATTTTGAAATGCAAAGAATAATAGCTTAAATTTTTTTTTTGATGGTTGAATAATTCTGTTGAGAACTATTCCAATGTTTGGATGCAAATGCAATGATACATTCTTATCATTTTATTTTTGTTTAAGAACACACCATAACCGATGTCAGATGCATCAGTTTCAACAATTTTTGGTGCAATGGGGTTAGGAAGAGTAAGATTGGGTAGATTTTTTGCATGAAGTTTAAGAGTTCTAACAATGGAAGTATGTTTATCAGTCCAGGATAGAGGTGTCTTTTTAAGACGGTCATACAAAGGTTTTGTAAGATTGCTTAAGTTTGGAATGAAGTCTGAAACATAGTTTAATCAACCAAGAAATCTTTGAAGTTGTTGTTTTTCTAAAATTTGGTCAGGGAATTTTTCTACAAATTGCAGGGATCTTTGAATAGGAGTGATTGTTCCTTGAAAAATGTTGTGTCCAAGAAATCGAATTTTGGGCTAAAATAGTCTAATTTTCTTTTGGGAGATAACTAGTCCATTAATTTTTGCTTGGTGAAGGAAGGTATTTAAGTGTTTGAAATGCTGGTCAATGGAGTTTGAAAAGACTAAAACATCACCAATGTAGACAATGATGAAGGTTGAGAAGGGATTGAAGATATCATTCATGATCCTTTGGAATTCTGAAGGAGCATTTTTTAGACCAAACGGCATGACATTCCATTTATAATGTCCACATGGAATTATGAATGCCGTCTTGTATCTGTCAAAAAGATGGATCTGAATCTACCAAAATTTAGATTTCATGTCAAATTTTGAGAAGATTTTTACAGCATGAAGATGTTGTAGAAGATCCCTTTTGTTTCGAATGGGATATCTAATCCATCTCAAGGCTTTGTTTAGAGACTTATAATTGATGACAAGTCTAAGAACTCATCGTTCAATTTTTGAATTTTTGTTGACATAGAATCCCAAACAACTCCAAAGGGATTGACTTGGTCGAATAATACCCTTTTGGAGTAGATCATCAATCTTCTTCTTACAATGTTGAAGAAGATCCTGGTTCATTTAGATTGCTTTTGCCTTTGTTGGAATTTATCTTTCGTCGAAATCTTTTTCATATGACAAGGTGACCGTATGCTGTTTTCTATTCCAGAATGCTGTTAGGATTTCAGAACAACCTTGCTCTTGAAATTTTGTTTGAAGTGCCTGAATCTGTTTTGAATATCGGGCTGCTGAACTTGTTCCTCAATACGCTTGTATTGAATTTTCTCTTTAAAGAAATTGATCTGATTTGTCTTGAGAGAGATTTGATTCAAATCTCTATGAAGCTTCTGTTTGACAAAAAGAATAAGGACTTTCCTGCCAAATCTGTCTAGTAGCATTCCTTCTTCTGTCTGTCTGTAAGGGACGATCTGATTGATAAATGAAGTTCCAAGAATAACTGGATTAGTCTGATCCTTGGAGAGCAGAAAGGAGTCATAAATGGTTGCTGATTGCAATCTGATAGCAACATCAGTAAGTTTGTAGTTGATGTGCAGCTTCGTTCCGTTTGCTGACTGTAGTTCTTCTTTGGTTTTCTAAAAATATTTAGTAGAAACTAATCATTCCTGTATACAGCTCAAATCAGCTCCTGTGTCAAATAATGCTGGAACTTCAAGGACGAAGTCAATCTGGATGACAAGTTGGATCAAGACTTCCCATTTTCTGGTAGAGATATAGGAAATTTTGTTTATGAAATCTCCAGTTTCTAGCGTAGACTGAGGCTGATCCTCATTTTTCTGCCGATTATCTGTCATTAATGAGGTCTCGGATAACAAGTCGGTCAAGTTCTTGTCTGGTTTTGATGAGCCTTATTTCTTCCTTGAGCAAGGCAATCTCGGATTGGAGGTCTTATGTTGTAATAACTGTTTTGGATTTATTGGGGAATCGGTTTAGGATGTCTGTGAGATTGTAGGTATTGACTGTTCTAGCATCTTTGTAGAAAGGGTTTGTCTGGGAGGTTGAAGTTGTAGGTGTAGAAGTGTTTAAGGCTTTTTTGAACTTGTCAAAGTAAAGTTTTCATTTTTCAGGTTCAGTAATGCATTCAATTAAGTCAAGCATTAAATCCTGTTCCTTGGCCAAGACATTGATTTCAGGATTGTGGCCATGCTCTGTTTCACTAGATTGTGAAGAAAAGTCATCTTCTTGCAACTGGTTGATGTCATCATCGGATGAGTTGATTTCTTCATCTGTTTGTCCTGAAATATCAGAATCACTTGAGTTAGCAAGCAAATTCGATATTTGTTGTTGCAATTGGTCATCCAATTGGAGGGATTGGATTTTCTTTTTAAGTTTGCAATATTTGGCTATATGGTCTGGTTTGTTGCATTTGTGGCAGATAATATCTGGTAAGGTAACAGGTTTTTGTTTGGATTTATGGTTTTGGAAGGTAAATTGTCTTTTTGTTCTAAAAGGCTTTTGGAAAGATTTCTTTCTCAATTGATATCTAGGTTGGGTTTGGTAATAAATAGGCTTTTTATGTTTGTGAGGAATGTGTTTTTTCTTTCGGGTTTTGGTATGACAAGATGGAAGACTGAATTGTTCACAGTAGGATCCAAGATCTTTTCTCCTTTGTGCTCTGTCTTTGGCCAATTGTTGCATCATTTTGTCCTGCCTGTAAATTTTTAATGCAACTTGTTGAATCTAACTTGTGAGTTGACCATATGTGAGTTGTTCATATGGCACTATTCCATTGTGTTGAGTCCTGAGTTATTCTCGAACAAGGTCTCTGAGTGATTTGGGAAGACGATCAAAGTATTTCTCCTTCCAGTATGTTTGATTGCCAACAGGTTTGGCATAGATTCTGGTGAGGAATGTATCCTTGTACCATCAGAAATCGGACAAATTTCTGCATTTGAGATTGTTAAGTAATTCAGATGATCTTTCTCTGAAGATTCCTGGATCGCCAATAAGAGTTTAAGCAATTGAAAAGATTAGTGTTGAATTAGAATCTGGAATTGTCTCTCCATTTATGAGGATTGGTTGTCCTTGAGTATCTATTTTAATGGATTCCATGATGTTGTGTTTGTTATCTACGGATAAGTGTTCATCCCACCATATTTTGAGTTGACCAGTAAATCCTGCAGCAAGAATATGTGCAGCTAACTATTTTGTACAACCATGAGTTGTTCTGTAGGCTGTAACTACCATGCTAATTTGTTGGAGAATAGTCATAATGTTGTATTCTGACATATCATCTATACTCCATTCATAGATGTTGTTTGTATTTTAACTATTTTGCAGAATGTTGGGTCTTTCCTCAAGAACAATGTCTGGATGTGCTGCTCTAGAATAGTAAAGTTTTTGAGGTTTGTTCCAGGTTTGGGAGTAAAGTTGGATAGGGAGTTTAGATAACAGATTTTCCAAATTTTCCTGTTCAGTTTCTATGTTGATTTTTTGTTCTAAGACACAAATAGATTGGTGGACTGAGGCTGAAGCTGGCTCATTAGACCTTTGTTTAGTGGTAGGGGTAATAAAAGATTCTTCGATTTTTTGGAGCCTTTGTTCCAGTTTAGTAGGTTTTTGTCTTAACTGTTGGTTATACCTTTTTGGTATTTCATAAGGTTTGAAGAGAGGAACTGATGGAAAGGATGTTGAAGCCGAGGCTTGCGATTGTAAAACTGGTGATTTGGTTGCAAGGTACTATCCTATGGTTTGAAGGTATTTATTTGTGTAGCTGTTTTGTTCATAGATACTTTGAATGTCTTGGGCATCTACTGGATCTCCTAGTTTGGCCTTTTTGAGTTTGAACGGAGTGGCTGATAATTCTACAGCTTTATAGTTGATTGTGACTGGCTGTGAATGTGAAAATTCTGCATGAACTTCTCCATTTTCAGTTTGCCATTTCTGTGTAACACAAACAGAAAGATAATCTGATTGTTCTATTTGTGAATAAGATTCGAACCATTCAAAGAACTGAATATGTTGTCTTTGATTCATGAACAAATAATATTTGTTTGAATTTGCTGTCTAGCTTCTCCTTGGAACTTAGTGAGAAACCATTGTCGTTTGACAGAATTGTATTATGCATAAAATTCCTTCCGGAGGAACTCCTTGTCAATCTGGAATGAAGGATCTACTGATAAGATTCTTAATTCTCCTGAGATTTGTTCTGTTTCTGTTATGGTTGAATATGTTGGAGATTTGGACAAATCATCATGTTCTTGAGGATTTGAAGTAGAATTCTCCGTTTGTACTGTATATCTTGCTTGTGGGATTCTAACTCCAAAGTCTAGATTCTGAATGTTTGTCGCAACTGATGAAGTGGATCTTCGTCCCTGAGTAAAACTCCTTCTTGACAGATCCATATTGATTGTGGAAGCTGATGAAAACCTTTGGCTACAAGATTTATCAAATCGGATTTGAACAGATCCTGTAGGATATTGGGTTATGCTTGAGACAGTTGTGTTTTGTGCTGGAGTGACTGGAACTATCTCAGATAGCATCCAATAGTCTGGAAGAGTAACTTGACTCCATGTGATTGATCTAGGGACTGAGATGTTAGATCTTGTGAGATCTATTTGAAAGAGAGTAGTTTCTCCCTTTTTACTTCACATTTTTGCTCTAGTATTGAAAGCTAAATTCATTACCCTGTACTGGATCCTATAAATGATAGCAATAGGAAAGGAACCGGATTTTGTTTTGTAATTTGCAGTTTTAATGTTAAGCGTTAGAGTGTTCAAAATGTTTCGGTCCTGCAAAGAAACTGTGAAGTTTGGGAAACTGTCAAAGTAAACTGGTCATTTGCATAAGCTTTTTTCTGTCATTCCTAGCAGAGAGTCGTTAAAGTGTAGGAACCTGTAATCTCTTAAACATAGTAAAAGGGATGCATCAAGTCCTTCCCTTGAGAGGGGTTTGGCTGCAATCTGTACCATTCCAATATGAAGATAATTGTACTTTTGCTTATGTTTCTCGATTATTTTTCTTGACAAAAGTTTGATTTCTTCATGGTCAGAGTTTAAGGCTATGGTCTGTTCCACAGTTTTAATTGTATAATCAGTTTTTAAAGACTATTTTGATTGGTAAATATCATGGTGGGGATAAGTAGGAATCTTCCAATTATCGATTGATTGTTCAATGTTTTCTAGATTGATTTCTTCTTTAATGGTGTTTGAAGAAGATGATGAAGATGCAAGTGATTTAAAAAAATTTCTAAATAATGAAGACTTGTTTTAAAGCAAAGAAATAAACAAATAAAGCTGTAAGAATGAGATGTAAAATTAATAAATAGAAAGAGTAAAGCAAGGAGTAAATAAATATCGATAAGTCAATAAGTTGTAAAACCCCTTTCCTCTAGGCACAGAAACCTTTGGGATCCATGGGATAAAATATTTTTCAACAGATTATGTTAAGGATATTAGAGATTTGCAACCATATCTCATACTAATCGGTACGTGGACTTCTATCTGGCAAGCCATTGACTGCCCTCATCAGAGATTTGGGACTTAGGTCGTCCAATATACCAGAAAAGTACTCGTCAATAGGCATAAACAAAAATATTCAGATCAAGGCATGAAGTTTACAGATTCGTAATAACCGTATCATAACAAATTGAAAAACATAATTAACACCCACTTCTCCCTCTGGCTCTGATACCAAAACGGGGAGAGAAAAATGTCTAATGAGCCATTCAAACGGCATTCACTGTTCCATTTGGACATTATCAATCCTGGACATTATCATTCAAACCCCTGCAAAAATCATGGCTCTTATACCAAAACGGGGAGAGAGGACTTTTAACTGAACATAAAGGTAAAAGGGAAGAGGGTCATCGCCGGATGGCCTCTAGGGAGAAAGGGGTAGGTGGCTTAGCCAACCATAAACATGAAATATAAAAATAGAATTTAAAAGACTAAAAATTAAAGAACAGAAAGAAAGATTGAAGACTTACAGGATTGATTCTTCAAAGAAAACTAAATTACAACAACAGTGTTTGGAGAATTCTTAGAAGATTAAGAATTATAAGAGAAAGGAAAAAAAAAAACTTCTTTGGTTTTCTCAAAATATTTAGTAGAAACTAATCATTCCTGGATACAGCTCTGATCAGCTCCTGTGTCAAATAATGCTGAAGCTTCAAGGATGAAGTCATTCAGGAAGACAAGTTGGATCAAGACTTCCCATTTTTTGGTAAAGATATAGGAAATTTTGTTTATGAAATCTCCAGTTTCTAGCGTAGACTGAGGCTCATCCTCATTTTTCTGTCGATTATCTGTCATTAATGAGGTCTTGGATAACAAGTCGGTCAAGTTCTTGTCTAGTTTTGATGAGCCTTATTTCTTCCTTGAGCAAGGCTATCTCAAATTGCAGGTCTTGTGTTGTAATAACTGTTTTGGGTTTACTAGGGAATCGATTTAGGATGTCTATGAGATTGTATGTATTGACTATGCGAGGGTCTTTGTAGAAAAGGTTTGTCTGGGAGGTTGAGGTTGTAGGTGTAGAAGTATTTAAGGCTTCTTTGAATTTGTCAAATTAAAGTTTTCGTTTTTCAGATTCAGTAATGCTTTCAATTAAGTAAAGCATTAAATCCTATTCCCTAGTCAAGACATTGATTTCAGGATTGTGGTCATGCTTTGTTTTACTGGATTGTGAAGAAAAGTCATCTCCCTGCAATTGGTTGATGTCATCATCGAATGAGTTGATTTCTTCATCTGTTTGTCTTGAAATATCAGAATCACTTGAGCTAGCAAGCAAATTCGATAATTGTTGTTGCAATTGGTCATCCAATTGGAGGGATTGGATTTTCTTTTTGAGTTTGCAATATTTGGCTATATGGCCTGGTTTGTTGCATTTGTGACAGATAATATTTGGTAAGGTAAGAGGTTTTTGTTTGGGTTTATGGTTTTAGAAGGTAGATTGTCTTTTTGTTCTAAAAGGCTTTTGGAAAGATTTCTTTCTGAATTGATATCTAGGTTGGTTTGGTAATAAACAAGCTTTTTCTGTTTGTGAGGAATGTGTTTTTTTTCTTTCGGGTTTTGATATGGCAAGATGGAAGACCGAATTGTTCACAGAAGGATCCAAGATCTATTCTCCTTTGTGCTCTGTCTTTGGCTAATTGTTGTATCATTTTGTCCTGCCTGCAAATTTTTAATACAACTTGTTGAATCTGGCTTGTGAGTTGACCATATGTGAGTTGTTCATATGGCACTACTCTATTGTGTTGAGTCCTGAGTTATTTTTGAACAAGGTCTCTAAGTGATTTGGGAAGACCATCAAGGTATTTCTCCTTCCAGTATGTTTGATTGGCATCAGGTTTGGCGTAGATTCTGGTGAGGAATGTATCCTTGTACCATTGAAAATCAGACAAATTCCTGTATTTGAGATTGTTAAGTAATTCAGATGATCTTTCTCTGAAGATTCCTAGATCACCAATAAAAGTTTTAGCAATTGAAAAGATTAGTGTTGAAACAGAATTTAGAATTGTCTCTCCATTTATGAGGATTGGTTGTCCTTGAGTATCCATTTTAATGGATTCCGTGATGTTGTGTTTGTCATCTGCGAATAAGTGTTCATCCCACCATTCTTTGAGTTGACCAGTAAATCCTGCAGCAAGGATATGTGTAGCTAACTGTTCTGTACAACCATGAGTTGTTCTATAGGCTGTAACTACCATGGTCATTTGTTGGAGAATAGTCATACTGTTGTATTTTGACATACTATCTATACTCCATTCATAGATATTGTTTGCATTGTAACTGTTTTGCAGAATGTTGGGTCTTTCTTCAAGAACAACGTCTGGATGTGCTGCTGTAGAATAGTAAAGTTTTTGAGGTTTGTTCCAGGTTTGGGAGTAAGGTTGGATAGTGAGTTTAGGTAACTGATTTTCAAAATTTTCCTGTTCAATTTCTGTGTCGATTTTTTGTTCTAAGACACAAGTGGATTGGTGGACTGAGGCTGAAGCTAGCTTATTAGACCTTTGTTTAGTGGTAGGGGTAATAAAAGATTCTTCCATTTTTTGGAGCCTTTGTTCCAGTTTAGTATGTTTTTGTCTTAATTGTTGGTTATACCTTTCTAGTATTTCATAAGGTTTGAAGAGAGGAACTGATGAAAAGGATGTTGAAACCGAGGCTTGGGATTGTAAAACTGGTGATTTGGTTGCAAGGTACTGTCCTATGGTTTGAAGGTATTTATTTGTGTAGTTGTTTTGTTCATAGATACCTTGTATGTCTTGGGCATCTACTGGATCTCCTGGTTTGGCCTTTTTGAGTTTGAACAGAGCGGTTGATAATTCTATAGCTTTATAGTTGATTGTGACTGGTTGCGAAGGTGGAAATTCTGCATGAACTTCTCCATCTGCAGTTTGCCATTTCTGTGTAACACAAACAGAACGATAATCTGATTGTTCTATTTGTGAATAAAATTCGAACCATTCAAAGAACTGAATATGTTGTTGTCTTTGATTCATGAACAAATAATATTTGTCTTGAATTTGCTGTCTAGCTTCTCCTTGGAACTTAGTGAGAAACCATTGTCGTTTGGCAAAATTGTGAAATGCATAAAATTCCTTTTGGAGGAACTCCTTGTCAATCTGGAATGAAGGATCTACTGATAAGACTCTTAATTCTCCTGGGATTTGTTCTGTTTCTGTTATGGTTGAATATGTTGGAGATCTAGGCAAATCATCATGTTCTTGAGGATTTGAAGTAGAATTCTCCGTTTGTACTGTATATCTTGCTTGTGGGATTCTAGCTCCAAAGTTTAGATCCTGAATGTTTGTCGCAACTGATGAAGTGGATCTTCGTCCCTGAGTAAAACTCCTTCTTGACAGATCCATATTGATTGTGGAAGCTGATGAAAACCTTTGGCTACAAGATTTATCAAATCGGATTTGAACAGATCCTGTAGGATATTGGGTTATGCTTGAGACAGTTGTGTTTTGTGCTGGAGTGACTGGAACTATCTCAGATAGCATCCAATAGTCTGGAAGAGTAACTTGACTCCATGTGATTGATTTAGGGACTGAGATGTTAGATCTTGTGAGATCTATTTAAAAGAGAGTAATTTCTCCCTTTTTACTTCACATTTTTGCTCCAGTATTGAAAGCTAAATTCATTACCTTGTACTGGATCCTATAAATGATAGCAACAGGAAAGGAACCGGATTTTGTTTTGTAATTTGCAGTTTTAATGTTAAGTGTTAGAGTGTTCAAAATGTTTCGGTCCTGCAAAGAAACTGTGAAGTTTGGAAAACTGTCAAAGTAAACTGGTCATTTGCATAAGCTTGTTTCTGTCATTCCTAGCAGAGAGTCATTAAAGTGTAGGAACCTGCAATCTCTTAAACATAGTAAAAGGGATGCGTCAAGTCCTTCCCTTGAGAGGGGTTTGGCTGCAATCTGCACCAGTCCAATATAAAGATAATTGTACTTTTACTTATTTTTCTCGATTGTTTTTCTTGACAAAAGTTTGATTTCTTCATGGTCAGAGTTTAAGGCTATGGTCTGTTCCACAGTTTTAATTGTATAATCAGTTTTTAAAGACTATTTTGATTGGTAAATATCATGGTTGGGATAAGTAGCAATCTTCCAATTATCGATTGCTTGTTCAATGTTTTCTAGATTGATTTCTTCTTTAATAGTGTTTGAAGAAGATGATAAAGAAGCAGATGATTTAGAAAATTTTCTAAATAATGAAAATATGTTTTAAAACAATGAAATAAACAAATAAAATAGTAAGAATGAGATGTAAAATTAAGAAATAGAAAGAGTAAAGCAAGGAGTAAATAAATATCGATAAGTCAATAAGTTGTAAAACCCCTTTCCCCTAGGCACAGAAAACATTTGGGACCCATGGGATAAAAATTATATTTTTCAACAGATTATGTTAAAGATATCAGAAATCTGCAACCATATCTCATACTAATCGATACGTAGACTTCTATCTGGCAAGCCATTGATTGCCCTCATCAGAGATTTGGGACTTAGGTCGTCCAATATACTAGAAAAGTACTTGTCAATATGACCTTCTAAGCTTTGATCTTTCATATTCATGTTTTACCATACTGGATTTCTCCAGTACCCTGAACGGTACTACAGGTCTTACTGCCCCTCTAGGTCTTATTGCCAGGACCCATTGTTGGTAAACAACAGGCATAAACAAAAATATTCAGATCAAGGCATGAAGCTTACATATTCGTAATAACCGTATCATAACAAATTGAAAAACATAATTAACACCCCACTTCC
This sequence comes from Mitragyna speciosa, assembly GCA_024721245.1. Taxonomy (NCBI): domain Eukaryota; kingdom Viridiplantae; phylum Streptophyta; class Magnoliopsida; order Gentianales; family Rubiaceae; genus Mitragyna; species Mitragyna speciosa. Next base: position 13,138,854 of record CM045571.1, read on the forward strand.
CCCTCTGGCTCTGATACCTGAACCCTAAAGTTATGGAAAGATATTTCCAGGCTTTCACAAATCATGATTTAGCACAATCCCAACCACATTATCCTCTCCAACAATCAACATCATCCAAACAAATTATTCAAACAGCCTCTTCATCCTCACAACCTAAATCCCAATATGTAAAAAACCAATCCTTTTACATAATCTTCCAAATAGAACCAGAATTTTGGCATAACCACAAAACCACTTTAAACATATTTCAAATAATAAAACTAAGATGTTTAATCCTTCTAAACACATGAAACACAAGAGATATGAAACTTGGGTATCCAATATCCAAGTTTAAATATGAAACATCAAAGATTGCATATTATGCTTCAAGTTCCAATTCAAACTAAACTAATCAAGCATACTAACTATAAAACAAACATAAAATATACCACAACTTAAAATACCCAATACATTGGATTGCTTCCCAATAAACGCTTCATTTAAAGTTTAGAGCTAGACTTTTCTCCTATTTTCTCACATAATTGGAGTGTCCCATAAAGGATGTAATACACCTTTTGCTCTCAATTGATTGAGTAGATAAAGGTGCATCCTTTGCCTTAAAATGTGTGCTCCCAAGACCATAATCCATTTTGCAATTGTACCTATTAAATGGAAACACTTAAGAAAACTTCATAGCCAAAATTGGCTATGCCTTTCTCTTGTGTTAGTATTCTCTCAATACCAATAAAATCAATGGCACAAGTGAAAGAAAGATCATTTTTCTCATTAAACTCATTAATTTCTACCTTTGAATTGTCAATCTCTTTATCAAGAACTTCATTGTTAAGACCTATCTGTTCAAAAGTAGGAGAAACAACAGTTTTATCATTTTCAACCTCCTTTCACACATATATGCATTGTCCTCATTAACTTGCTCTTGTACATGTTCAAAACTAAAAACATCAAGCATTTCTTTACAATTATCATGAACACAAGAATTATAAGACATGATTTCCACCTTTGTATCATACATGCTTATTTGATCACTAGAATAATCTTTTTCACAAGCTAGAATACTAATGCTAACATATGAATCATTTTAAATGTCACAAGGTTGACTTTAGCTGATTTAGCACATTCATGGTTTTCATGGTCACCTCTACATGTGGTACAAGAAGTAACATTCAAATTAAACTCGTAGTCAACATAATGCATAGAATATTTCTCTAGGAAAACATTTGCTAATTGCTTCCAACTAGTGAAATAATTTGATTCATATGATTTTAGCCAATCTTTAGCTTCATGTACTAGAGTTAATTAAAATAATCTTAATTTTATAGCATCATTGTTTATTCCATTTTATCCATCAAAATTAAGAAGGCCAATTAAATTTGCAAAATTAGCCAAATGAGAATAAGCATGTTCATTTGACTTTCCTTCAAATTGGTCATGTCTAACTACACATGACATCCAGTTAAAATTCATAATCACTTATGTCTGTTTCTTGTTCTTGATTTTCATTTGTAACATATGACAGTGAAACTTCCAACAAGACCTCATCCATATGCACATTATTGAACATGCCTACCAAATGTTTGATGAAATGCCTGAATCAACTTCAACCTTTTAATACTTCCTTTCAAAAAGATTCACTTAGTACCTACAAAAACACAACACAAGAGATATCAAAACAAGAAAAACAAAAAACATCTAGATTAATAAAACTTGTATTTGCCTTGATATTGCCGAAGTTTGTTTGTTTCCCCGGCAAAGGCCCCAAAAACTTGATTGTGAGGTTTAGGTGGTATAAAAATTAGGCAAATTTCACACAAAAATTAATAAAATTTGTAACCTAATACTCCATTCCACAAGTGCACGGGTCAAATGTAGTAAGGAAAGTATTAGGGTCGATCCTACAAGGAAACAAGATATAGCAAGTAAATATGGACATCTAAGTTTATCCATTTTAAAACCCCATTCCTCATTAAGTTCGTTGTGGATGTTCTTAGTAAAGTTTGAGAGATGTCTATCTTCACGTGGACTTTGAGATGTTTACCACCTTTCTCCCAATCTATAGTACTACCACATATCAGCATACGTAAATACTTCCTCACTTTTCTTCTAGCATCTCTAATGATCTAGTGGAGTGGTAGGTGTGCAAAGCTACTAACTTGCTCTATTATCTAGACAAAACATCAAATAGGTGATGCACAAAGTAAGAAAATTCAACAACTTGAAGTAAATCAAATTGAAGAAATTCACAAATACAAGTAATAGGGTTTAAAATTCACTAATTTTCACTAATATGATTCAATGAACTACCACCTTGCTATATTAATCTTGTTTTGCTTATGATTGCAATTCCATATGAAATCAAAACTTGTTCTCACAATGAATTGACTAGAGTTTAACTATTCTCATGATAAACTCTCATGAAATGCATGAAATGTGGTCTTAAACAACCTCAATCCACCTACTTATACCACTATTTTCATGTGTGTATATCATAGGCTTCATCTACCATTTTTCAATGTTATAAGTATTTCTCAATGTCAAATAACATCTAAATGATTTGCAATAGGTGATCAAGCTACCAGAAATGTTAAAGCTTGATAGATGAACAAGCAAATACAAGTTATAGCAAGTATAATAACATTCAATTCATATCATTAATTTCATCTAACCTTAAGACAAGTATTTAGTTAAACATAGAACTCATAACTTGAAAGTATAAGAATTCAATAAAGTACATCATAACAAATAAGGAAATAAAGAGAAAAAGATAGAAATTCTCATTTCGGTGGCTCCAATCCTTCATTTCTTTTTTGAATATGAAGTTGTACAAGTGAATTCTCCAAGAGTTTTCTTACAAGTATTGAATTTCTTATAAAACTACAAAGAAAACTACCAACTACTTTTGGAGTGCTCCTCCCCTCAAGACATGTTCTAAATGTCTTGCAAGAGCTCCCTATTTATAGACAAATTTACCATAATCATCATGACAACTTGCATGACAATTTGCAAGAAAGGTTGTCTTGAAATCACAAAAAGATTTTCATTGAATTTTGTGATGTTTCCTTGGGTAGTGTAGGTGCAGCGAATCTTTGAAAAGTCATCAAAAGTGGCTGCAAGATAAGCTGCAAGTTGAAGCCATCATTTTCTGGCTGACATACTAGATCCATGGGTTGGATCTGTGGATTAGTTGGTCCGTAGATCTAACTTGTAGATTTCTCTCACAAGATGGATGAATTAGCTTTTCCTCAAAACATGTAAGTTCTAGTCTTTGAATTTGCTTTCCAACACCACAAGAATAGGTCATTTGAAGTTCTAGATGCAATGATATGGCCAAAATACTGAGACGTGATTGGGAGAGCTCCATAGCATACATGTATTTAAGTAATTTAGATTTTTGGCTATAAAAAAGCAAGAAATGGATTTTAATACCTTCATAAGAATTTTAGAGTATTCTCTTAGCTTTAAAATGCTACAAGAATAATCTCAATCCAATATTTGTAGCTCAAGGTATTGCTGACCCCCTAGTTTTCTCCAATTCTTCACTTCCATTGTTTCTTTGCCCTTCTCTTTTGCTTGTTATTCCTCTTATGCCCTTGAGACCTTTTTGTGATGTTGAACCTTTAATTCCATGGTGAATTTGTTGAAGAAAATTTTCCAAAAGTTGAGCAAAATAGTTCTCCAAGTTTGAATGTAAAAGTTGTGCATTGAACTCTTAGTCCAATCATCCTTGAATCTACTATGAATGTGATGATTTGTAGTTCCATTGATCCAAATTATGATTGAATGTATAAAAGCTACAAGATTAACACAAATTTTGCATTAATTTGCTCAAAATAAAAATTTCGCTTCAAAGCCATAAAAATCAAGTAAAAACCCTAATTTTTGAGAAAATCTTCAAATGGAAGAAACTTATTGAAAATGAGCCATTTTTATATCAAAATACTAAAAACATACTAAAAACACACTAAAAAATCATATATAAAATCTTATACTAAAATAGGTAAAATATTCTCTTATCAGAGCTCAAAGTAACAATAATCAATCAAATCCTTTAAGAGGTAGAGGGAAGCAAGAAGCCAAAAAGAAGCAAAATGGGAAGTGTTATGAATGTGGCTAAGTGGGACATTACATAAATAAATGTACCCAAAAGAAAAAGAAAAAGAAAAAGAAAGAAGGAAAAGGTGAGAGAAGACAAAGGTTGAACAATTTCTAAATTACTTGGAATGGTTTCAATTCAGATAGGGAAGTAGAAAGGAAGAAGAAATGGCACAAATGGCATTTATGGTCATTGGAGATAACATGGTAACCGTTATTCACTCATCTCTTGATAAAAATGATTGTGATAATGACGATGATCTTGATTTGTTGTTAAATTGTATAATAGTTTGAAAGACTCATATGCAAAGTATAAGGAATTAAAGATAAAAATAAATGCCTTGCTAAGTGAAAATTTCTAAACTAGCTCAAGAAAATAAAGGATTGAGGGATGAAAATGATGAGTTAAAGATGGGTAGAGTAGACATGGTTTGGAACATAAAGAACTTGAAGAAGAAATTAGAAGAAAGAACCACTTTCTATAGAAGGATCAAGGAAGAGCAAGATAATTTGAGAAAAAGAATGAATGATTTGAGTGTTTTTCTTGGCAAGAAAAAACAAGAGGTCTCACAGGATGTAGTTAAAAACATGTCTGGTTCAAATGGGTTTACTCCACGTAGGAAAAATAGGGTAAGATTCATTAGACCCACATTTGTAAGAAATCCTAACATTATGTGCAATTTTTATTGTCAACTTGGATATGTGAAAATGATTATTATGTGAGAAAGAATATGAGACTTGGTATGAAAACTATGTGGATTGTTAGAACTTGTGCTAACTCTCATGGACCCAAAATGAAAAGGTACCAAATATCATTTCTTGATTTTGTGTGTTTGTATGTTTGAAGAGAACCACCAAGGAGTCAAAATGGTTTATTGATAGTGGGTGTTCAAAACATATGATGCGATCCCACACAAGACCCGACGCTAATCTCCTAACGTGAACTATTAATAAATCCATAGCCACAGGATTTTCCCACCCAAGAAACGTCTTGTGGTATCAAGGTATAAATTAAACACAACCCTACTTGAGAATTGAAACTAATTCAACGATTTAAAAACCAAACCTTAACTAAGCCTGCTGATTAGAACTTAAGGTATGAAGGAAAGATCCAACAATTGCTAGATGAATCAAACAAAGTTCTATGCAACATTTTGCCTTGTAAATACCTTTTTTTTATTTTAATTTATAAATTCATACTTGTACGCGTTAAGTATTTTTGTAATTTTTAATGATTTTACAAGTTATTTGGTATTTGTTTAGGATTTTGTTGGTTTTGGAATTAATGGTGCATTATAAATCCATGTTAAGAGAATTGGCCCAACAGAAAGACCAAAAACCCAACATTTAGGCCCATTTCTTATGAGATGTAGGATAGGGCGGTATCTTAACTAATAAATTTTGAGTTCTTATTATTTTTTCCAAGTCTTGGGCACTAAGTTTTTAGGAAGTTTCCTAAAAATTTTTTTTTTTGGTTATATCAGGCATTTAGTTTTGAGAAAGTTCTTAGAAATTTCTATTTTTTATTATCCAACACCGTCTAGGACACTTATCCATTATCACAACATACACTTATCCATTACCACAATATACACAATTCTTAACTCATAATACACACATTACACACACTAGTAGAATTGTAGACATCAAAATTTGACTCACCATTTAATTTTCTAACATTGGGGGGTTTTACTATTTTTTGGGGTCAAATTCCAGTTTTTGTGCAAAAAAGGCAAAATTAGCACTTCTATGGGCAAAACGGTAACTTCAGCAAGTAAATTCCTTTTTCACCTATTTTTGGTTTTTAAATTCGTGTTTTATACTTTTGTATATCTTTCTAAATTTTTTGTGACTTTTCGGGGTCAACTGCTATTTTTCTATATATTATGTCAATTCAAGGACAAAATAGTCATTTCATCTTGTGAATGCCTTTTTCACCATTTTTTGAATCCTAAATACATATTTCATATTTTAAGCATATTCCCTATTTTTGATAATTTTTTGGGGTCAAAATCTTTGTTTTTTGTGAATAACGCACACTAGGGGCAAAATCATAATTTTGGTAGATAAAGGTTTTTTCCCTCTATTTCTCGATTCCTAAATTCATATTTTTAGTTTTTAAGCATTTTCTAATTTTTGCATATTTTTAGAGGCCAACTGCATTTTTTTTCAAAATTATGAGCTTCAAGGGTAAAATGGTTATTTTGATGTGGTCGACAACAATTACGTCGTTCAAGGGTAAAATGATAATTTGGACAAGTGAGCATTTTTTTATCCAAATTTTTTTGTTCTCAATTCATAATTTGCAATTTTAAGCTTTTCATAAAAAATTATTATTTTTAAAACAAGGGGAAGTTGTATTTTTGTAAAATTGTAAAATTAATTTTTTTTGGAAAGGCAAAATAGTAAAATATTTTTTCAAGGTTATTTGAACTCTTAGAAATAAGACTTGGGAAGCTACTTGGAAGTTCCCCTTTTTTTAGAAGCCAATAGTTGGGAAACTTCTTGGTAATTCCCTATCAAGTATAAAAGCCAATTTTTATTTGTTTGCAAGAGAGAGAAAATAGTAAGAAAAAGATAAATCAGACAGAATATTTGAAGCTCTTCCTACTACACACACTAACACAAAATGCTCACACACTAAGATTAAACTTGCACACTAGCACACAAAATCCTCTCACACTAAGATTAACTCACACATTAACACACACAATCCTCACACCCTAAGATTAAGCTCGCACACTAACACCCACAAATCTTCACACACTAAAATCAAACTCACCACACATCACACACATACATCAACATTCTAGCTTATTAGTCATCAAAATCAACCCCAAGCCACCGTGAACAAAAAAATTCCAGCCATAAGACAACTATCAAATCCTTTGCCAAAAGATAATTCTTGATCTTTATTTGATTATTCTTTTAACAATTTTCTTAGTAACAAAATTATGCCTAGATATAGTTGATTTATAAATTAGTTTTAAAAGAAATTAGTTTAACAGAAGAAAGAAATTTGTTTCTTTTGTTTGTTGAACTTTGGGATTGGAGTTTTCCTGTTCAAATCAACAATTGTCGACCTTACCACTAACATCCTCAACAACAACCAGTCCAAAACCCCTCGGTTTCAACTAAAAAACACCCAAAGACCCCCAACCGGACCACCAACAACAGCACAATAACACCTCTCCCTACGTTAGCACCATCCAACCCCCTATACCACAGGCCACCACCTCTCTTTCACCACCATCTTCTTTCCTCCACCGCTTTTAGCCATCTCAACACAAACCAGTTTTACCCCAAGCCAAACAATAACTGTGCTACGTGCGTGGTAGCGCCCGTTTTAAACTTGGAAGCTTCATCAATGATATTCATCAATTTGTGTGATTTGATTGATTCTACAAGGAGTCTTGTGTTTTCAACCATTCTTGAGTTTGGAGAATCCGTGGAGGACTTGAAGATCGCATTTTGGTTTTGGATTAAACATGCATTAAAAAAAAAGGCCCAAGAAGTAGCATATGGTCTGAAGATGATGCACACAAGTTGTCTAGGTTTGATGGATCCAAGTTGAAGGCCTTAAAATTGTAAGATTGAAGCCCAATGGAGTCCAAGGAGGGATGGCCCAGCCTTGGCGAAATTTCTTTTTATTTTTTTAGAAGTTTAGCTTTTATTCAGTTTCCTAAGTAGTTTACAAGTTGTAATCCTTAAGTAATTACCTATTGTGTTAGGATACAACTTAAGTTAATTTTCTAGACTATTCTAACATGTTTTTAGGTGACTTTTGTAAGCCTATAAATAGGCCAAAATGTGTTACGAATTTAACTATGATTTTTGTGATTAATTCAATTTGAGTTTTCTCTTTTAGAGAGCTAGGTTCTTGGATTAGAACCAACTCTTGGTCTTATTGGAGTGATTCCATGGCGACCATTCTTCTAGCTTAGGATTTATTCAAAGGGTTTGATTTAGGTCTAATTAGATTGGTTCCTTTGATAGGTAGAGGTCTAGCAATTATTCTAAGGGATTGAATTCAACAAGCTTGAATCAATTCAAGGCAAACCAACCTGATTTTCTCTTAATTGCTTGGAACAATTTCCTTGAGGTTAAGACATTCAAGTTGTTTGAGCAACATCTTTTGGCTTGATTGTGTTGGACGAATTCCATCAAGGTCAAATTCATTGAGTTGTTCAAACTGATTTTCAAGAGTTCTAGGCCGTTTACAATTCCGTGCGCATCAATTGGTATCAAAGCTTTAGGCATCTTGAAAAATTAGGTTTTTTTGTCTAACCCACTTGGGTATATCTCTTTTGTTTTCAATCCTCTTGGATATATGTTTTTAATTATTGTTGTGTTGTTGTTGGTTCAAGATTTTATTTTTCTTGAATCAAAGTTGTGTTCTTTTGTGGGTTGATTGTCAAAAAAAAAAAAATCATCACCGTACATCGTCATTGTAACGCACTGTTCATGCCGAAACTGCTATTCACTGGGGGTACTGTTCACCGCGAGTACTGTTCATCTCAAATGTTTCCAGAATTTTTTCATTTTTTTTCCGAGTTGAATTTTGTGTTTTGTGTTTGTTGAAAAAAAAAGGAAAGAGAAAAAAAGGAAAGAGGAGAAAAAGGAAGGGAGAGAAAAAGGAAAGTGAGGAAAAAAAAAAAGGAAAAGGGAGAAAAAAGAAAGAGAGGAAAAAAAGGAAAACAGAGAAAAAGGAAAGAAAAGAAAAAAAAAAGGAAAGAAAGAGAAAAAGGAAAGAAAGGAAAAAGGCAAGAGTTGTTAGAGATAGTAAAAGCCTAAATTGAGTGAAAAATATCTTGTATTGTTTCTAACAATTTTTTTGTAGATCTCATTATGAAGGGAATTCTCAAAGAATTTAGGTGGGAATTCAATAAAAGCATGGATTCTTTATTTGATCGTTGGACATGGGAGTTCAAAAAAGGCATAGCTTCTCCATTTGGTCATAGGGAAATTGAGGGATTGATTGGCAAGAAGAGAAGTTCTAATTCTACCTCTTCCAAGAAGCTTGTTAATGATGGTTATGGTTCTAGAGGTGTTTCTTCAAAGAGGACGGAGAGCCCATTGCCTTCAAGGTCCTCTCGGAAACAAAATGCTGAATCAAAAGGGGAGGAATTGAAGAGCATGACAATGGATGAAATTATGGATAAGTTTGAGGCTCAATATGAAGCTTGTGTAGCTGAACAAAAGAAAAGGGAAACTCATAGAGTTGAAGAGGAAGAAGCGCCATCTTTAGAGGAGCCACACCTTGAGGAGTCACCAATAGAAGAACATATTGAGATTGCACATGAAGCACCATTGGAGGAGTCAATGGAAGAGGAACCTCCAAGTGTTAAACCACCACCTCTTGAGATCGTGCCTTATCCTTCATTTACCTTGGGCGACGATTTGAGGATGAATCGTTTCGGAGAGAGGGAGTTTGATATGTGCGTAGTAGCGCCTATTTTAAACTTGGAAGTTTCATCAATGATATTCGTCAATCTGTGTGATTTGATTGATTCTACAAGGAGTCTTGTGTGTTTCAACCATTCTTGAGTTTGGAGAATCCGTGGACCAATCGAGGAAATTGGACTTAAAGATCGCATTTTGGTTTTGGATTAAACATGCATTAAAAAAAAAAGGCCCAAGAAGTAGCATATGGTCCAAAGATGATGCACACAAGTTGTCTAGGTTTGATGGATCCAAGTTAAAGGCCTTAAAATTGCAAGATTGAAGCCCAATGGAGTCCACGGAGGGATGGCCCAGCCCATTTATTATTTTATGGCGAATTTCTTTTTATTTTTTTAGAAGTTTAGCTTTTATTCAGTTTTCTAAGTAGTTTACAAGTTGTAATCCTTAAGTAATTACCTATTGTGTTAGGATACAACTTAAGTTAATTTTCTAAACTATTCTAGCATGTTTTTTGGTGACTTTTGTATGCCTATAAATAGGCCAAAAATGTGTTACGAATTTAAGTATGATTTTTGTGATTAATTCAATTGGAGTTTTTTCTTTTAGAGAGTTTTGTCTTGGGTTCTTGGATTAGAACCAACTCTTGGTCTTATTGGAGTGATTCCATGGCGACCATTCGTCTAGCTTAGGATTTATTCAAAGGGTTTGATTTAGGTCCAATTAGATTAATTCCAACTAGATTGGTTCCTTTGATAGATAGAGGTCTAGCAATTATTCTAAGGGATTGAATTCAACAAGCTTGAATCAATTCAAGGCAAACCAACCTGATTTCCTCTTAATTGCTTGGAACAATTTCCTTGAGGTTAAGACATTCAAGTTGTTCGAGCAACATCTTTTGACTTGATTGTGTTGGACGAATTCCATCAAGGTCAAATTCATTGAGTTGTTCAAACTGATTTTCAAGAGTTCTAGGCCGTTTACAATTCCATGCGCATCAATTGGTATCAGAGCTTTAGGCATCTTGAAAAATTAGGTTGTTTTGGCTCATCCACTTGGGTATATCTCTTTTGTTTTCAATCCTCTTGGATATATGTTTTTAATTATTGTTGTGTTGTTCTTGGTTCAAGATTTGATTTTTCTTGAATCAAAGTTGTGTTCTTTTGTGGGTGTCACATCCGAAAAATCGTAGGGAAAGGTAAAAGGGTGCTTGTGAGGTCGTTGACTGTTACGTCCTGAAAAGACAATCTGTTCTCGGTGACCCTTTCAAAAAATAAAGGTTTTGAAAAAACCGTGCGTGTGTGAGAAAATTCAAATTTTATTAAAAAAAGTGTATTTTAAGAAAAATGGTATTTTAAAAGAAAACAAGGCTGGGACTAAAAGTGCGATAGGTTTGGCCAAATAATTTTTGAAAAAGGGTTTTATTTGAAAAATGGAGTCGCCACTTGGTACTGAGTTAGGGTGTACCAAGTCACCCAAAAAATCATTTAACAAAAATAAAAATAAAATTTTAGAAAAACATTTTAAAACCCTTTTCCGACTGCGATCTACGAAAAATGAGAGAAAAAGGTCCGGGAGTCACATTTGAAGAAAGGGAAGGCAAAGGCTTTCGCCTAAGGCACCCTTTCAACCTAGCCAGGCTAGTTGCGAGGTTTAATCAAATTTTCCTAAATTAACCCTAGGTTCTATCGCATTTGGATGTATCTAAATGAATGCAAATTCTAAGTCTAAATGTGGGTATCGGGAGGGTTGGAATGTTCCGTTGAGACTTGGTCGGAATTATCGCATTAATTGCGAAACCCGAGTTGAGATCTCGAGGGAGTCACGAGTTTTTATGCAAAATGAAATGCAAAAAGAAAAGAAAATAATAATATATAGTAAGTGAAGAAAGAAGGTGGGTATGTAACATGACGGGTACGGGGAACTAATATCTCGTGACTGAATGTTCCTACTCACGGAGGGGGGAACGGCCTATACGCCACTGCTTCCCACATGAGTAGATGACTATTTCTAATCGAATCATACAAATGTCCTAATTTCTAAGTGAGATGCAACCTAAATGTCATGCATTTCAAAAATGTGTCAAAGTGATAATAATAATGATAATAATAATAATAATAATAAGAAAATCATGCCAAATGGAAAGAAAACTAGAAGTGTGTGAAATGTGAAATGCACACGAATGCACCTAACACTAAAATGTCCTAAGGGTCTAACGTTGGGCTAGCCCTTTCTAAAAAATCCCACTAGCGTTGGACTAGCGGGAAAAGAAAGAAGCCACAACTAGCGTTGGACTAGTGTGGTGACGGAATACCATAAATCACGAATTAAATATTAAAGCATGAATTAAAAGCAAATTAAACATATAAAAACATATAAGACCACATAGGAGCACATAACACACAAACATAATATCTAGATGCAAAAATCCTAAGGAAAGCGGTAAAAGAAATAAACACATAAGTACGCAAAAGCAAATAAACCCTAACTATTACACCGGGGGGCTTGGTTTACAATTTAAGGGGCGAAATTAAAATGCCCTATCTATTACATTTTCTATCTAATTACAATTTTTTACTAAAATATGAGAAAAATAATCTAACTATTACATTGACTAACTAAATACAAAATATTACATTTTCGTCAAAATAATAAGATTTAAAAATAACACAAAATAAATAAATACGCAAAAAGTGCATAAAATAAGAAACGCATAAAAATTGCATAAAATATCACATTAAAGCACGTTGGAGCACATAAAGGAAAAATAATGAGAGATCGGGATACCTCTTTGAAGACTCGGTACTAATACTAATCAAAATGAACAAACAAAGTCAAGGCACCTCGATATAAACAAACAAAACTTAAAATATAAAACTATTGGCAATTCGAGACAAAAAATAAATTCTAGCAACTAAAGGGTTAAGATAAAACTCTATAAAACTTGAAGGCACAAAAACTAAAATTTGCGTAAGTCTAAAGGGTACAATTGGTGGTAGCTACTAGAACTTAATTATAATTAGTCAAGACTTAATTGAAAGAAACTAAAAGTAAGGGGGGTCAATAAAAAATTATGAGGACTTAATTATATAAAGAAACTTAGGGGATTTAGCATACTGGTTAAAAATATAGGGACTAAAATGCAAATATTTATTACACACAAAATTAACTTTCACAAAATCGTGAGCCCATAAGCATAAATCCTAAAATCTTATCTCAGGCAAAGGGATCAAACGCCCCTTTTTCTCCAAAACACCTCCTTCTCTCCAGAAGCTCACTATTCTCTCTGATTTCTTTTTCTTTCTTTCCCTCCAGCTTGCCTCTCTTCTTCTGGCTTTCCAATTTTCCTTCGTTCTCTCTCTCTCTCTCTCTCTCTCTCTCATGCGCCTTCTTCTCTACTTTCCAGTTTCTTCCTCCCTGCTCTCTCTATTTTCTCTTCTTTCTCGGTCTGCTCTGATTTCTTCTTCTTCATCAGACTGCTCTTTCTTCCTTCTCCCTCACTCTCTTCTTCTCCTTCTCTGGGATGTTCTCTCTCCCCCTTTCCCTTTTCTTCTTTCCACCGTTTCTCTCCTCCGAATCCTCTCCCCTCTCTCTGATTTTCTCCAGGTGCTCTCTCCTCTCGATCGTGTTTCTCTCTTCTTTCTAGCTTCTCTATTCTCTTCTATCTTCTTCAGACTACTTGTTGCTCCCTCTTATTTTTCTTTTCCCTTTTCTATCTCTTATTTGATCCCTTCTTCCTCCCAGTTTCTCTCCCAATTCTTTCTTTTTTTTTTCTATTTCTGTTCGCGTTCTCTCACTCCCTTTCTAACCTCTCTGTTTGTTTTCTTGCCTATTTACTGATTTCTCATCTTTCTAATTATCCTAGTTATCCGAATTCCTAACCCCTTCAATCACAAACTCTTCAATCCAAGACTGGGATCCTCAAATCCCCCTACTCATTACAGTTCAAATCTATTACAAACTACCAATAATTAATCACAACTTCGCTACAATTGGAAAGGGGTTGAATTATTTTACCTATTCGAGCAGGGGGAAACGATGATTCTGGTGATGTAAGGCCTCCACTAGTGGCTTTGCATTGGCTTTGCAGTGGTAACAGAGGAACTGCCGGTTGTCCCAGGCGACTGCTGTGGTGGCATTGATTGACAGGGACTATTTTGGTTGCGTTGTAATTTACAGGGGATTTGGACGTGGCCTAGGTGTTTGAGGGTGGTTTAATTGGGGCTGTGGTGACTGGTCCTGTGTGGTTTTCCAAGGGGAATTGGGTACGAGAGTGAGAGACATGGGGGTTTTACGATTGCGTTGGGTTGCTGGTGAAGGTGAATTGTGCTGTTTTTGTGAACTTTCCTGCAGGTTTATAGACATGGTCCGACGGTGGTGTAATTGGGACTGATGGGTTGCTGGTTTGTGACCCATATTGGGATTGCGGCTGACCATATTGGCAGTGGGACTGATTTGGATGGCTGGAGATGAACTATTGTTGTTGTTTTTGCAGGTGGTCTGGCTGTGTTTTTGCATGTTTTGCTGATTAGGGATGGAGATTGTGTAACTGAAATTGGGCTTGTAAGGTCCTATTCAATGGTTCTGGAACGGTTTCAGGGGGTGATGACTGGGTTTGTTTTGGTGAATGATGGCTAGAATTGATTTTGGGTCTTTGTCTTCTAATTTGCAGGTCATAGTAGGCGGTTGAAGGTGATGGAATTGATTGACAGGGGATCATGGGTTGGATGGAACTGCTAGGGAGCTGATTATTCTGGTGGACGGTGATATTTTCTGGATTGTTTGTGCTGTTGATTTGGGTAGTGGGAATGGCAAGGGAGAGGTTGGACTGAAATTTTGCTTCTAGGTGGTTGGTGATGGTGCGAGGATGGAGGCTTACAGGCAGAGTAAGTGGTGGAGAGGTCATTGGTGGTTGAGGGTTTGAAGTTTTGGTTGTTTGGATGATTTGTGTATCATGAGGAGAGGTTTATTGTGATGACAGGGGAATTGGGTTAGTTGCAGGACATATAATTCTCTGTGTGTCTGTGTGTGCATGTGATTCTGTAGAATTGATGTATGTGAATGTGTCTGTGCGAGTCTGTGTGTGAATTGCATGTGAAGTGAACCTGATTGCTGAGCAGTGTGTGTAGTATGTGTTCCTGAATCTAATGAATTCTGTGCATAGAAGTGTGTGTTTGTAAATCTGATGAATTCTGTATTTGAAAGTGTGTGTTTGTGAATTTGACCACGTGAGTGTGTGAGAGTGAATGTGAGTGAAAAGTGTGAAGTGTGTGCTTATGAACCATGTGTGAATGTGTGTGTTTGTCTGGATGGATTGTGTGTGATTGTGTGTTTGGAAATGCCTGTGTGTGTTTTGTGATTGTGTGTGTTGTGCGTGAATTTGAGTGCGTGGGATTGTATGTTATTTGTGTATGTAACGACTGAGTGTGTGTTCTACGCAGATTAATGTGTGTTTTAGTGTGTGATTGTGAGTGTGTGTGAAGTATGCGTGAGAAGTGTGTGAGAGAGAGAGTGAGTAGTGTGTACTTGGTGTGGTGTGTGAAAACTTGAAGATGTGTGGTGTGTGTTCTTGGTGTGGTGTGTGAAAACTTGAAGATGTGTGGTGTGTGTTCCTGGTGTGGTGTGTGAAAACTTGAAGATGTGTGTAAAAAAATGAAGTGTGTGTTCTTAGTGTTCTTGGTAAAATGGAAAAACTAAATAAAACTAAAAACTCTCCCTCAACTTTTTATTTTTTCTCTCCTTTTTAAAATCCCCAAGTGGGGGTATTTATAGTGCTCAAGTCTTAACCTCCAAGAAATGGCTAAAAGACAAAAATGCCCTTAACTACCAAAATTACAATTTTATCTTTAAAAATCTATTTTCTCTTACAAAAATGAAAAAATTAAGAAAAATGTAAATAACAAATTTGTTAATAGAAATTCACCCTAAAAAAATTAGAAAAAACTTTAAAACATGCTTAAAAACCTAAAAATGAATTTGAGACCCAAAAATTAGTAAAAACTGAATTTAGAATGTGAAATGACAATTTTGTCCTTGAATAACGAAAATATACAAAAAATAGCTATTGATTTCAAAAAATTACCAAAAATTAAAAATAAGCTTAAAACACTAGAAAAATGCATTTACGGCTCAAAATTTGACAGAAATGAATTTAGACTATAAAATGACGATTTTGCCCTTAGGCCAAAAAATATAAAAAGAATACCAATTCAATTTGGAAAAATCACATAAAATTAAAAATATGTATGAAAGTAAAATGTGAATTTAAAAACCCCCAAAACTAATGGAAAAATATTTACAGATAAAAATTACTATTTTGCCCCTCGAGGTTATTGAAAATTTAAGATTTGACCCCAAAAATAAAAACACCTCTCCAATGTTTGAAAAGTAAATGGTGTGTCAAAATTTGGTGTCTACAGTGGGTTGATTGTCAAAAAAAAAAAATCGTCATCGTACATCGTCATTGTAGCGCACTATTCATGCCGAAACTATTGTTCATCGCCGAATCTACTGTTCACTGGGGGTACTGTTCACCGCAAGTACTGTTCATCTCAAATGTTTCCAGAATTTTTCCATTTTTTTTTCTGAGTTGAATTTTGTGTTTTGTGTTTGTTGAAAAAAAAAAGGAAAGAGAAAAAAAGGAAGGGAGAGAAAAAGGAAAGTGAGGAAAAAAAAAGAAAAAGGGAGAAAAAAGAAAGAGAGGAAAAAAAGGAAAAAGGAGAAAAAGGAAAGAAAAGAAAAAAAAAAGGAAAGAAAGAGAAAAAGGAAAGAGAGGAAAAAGGCAAGAGTTGTTAGAGATAGTAAAAGCCAAAATTGAGTGAAAAATATCTTGTATTGTTTCTAACAATTTTTTTGTAGATCGCATTATGAAGGGAATTCTCAAAGAATTTAGGTGGGAATTCAATAAAAGCATGGATTCTTTATTTGATCGTTGGACATGGGAGTTCAAAAAAGGCATAGCTTCTCGATTTGGTCATAGGGAAACTAAGGGATTGATTCGCAAGAAGAGGAGTTCTAATTCTACCTCTTCCAAGAAGCTTGTTAATGATGGTTATGGTTCTAGAGGTGTTTCTTCAAAGAGGACGGAGAGCCCATTGCCTTCAAGGTCCTCTCAGAAACAAAATGCTGAATCAAAAGGGGAGGAATTGAAGAGCATGACCATGGATGAAATTATGGATAAGTTTGAGGCTCAATATGAAGCTTGTGTAGCTGAACAAAAGAAAAGGGAAACTCGTAGAGTTGAAGAGGAAGAAGCGCCATCTTTAGAGGAGCCACACCTTGAGGAGTCACCAATAGAAGAGCATATTGAGATTGCACATGAAGCACCATTGGAGGAGTCAATGGAAGAGGAACCTCCAAGTGTTAAACCACCACCTCTTGAGATCGTGCCTTATCCTTCATTTACCTTGGGCGACAATTCGAGGACGAATCGTTTCGGAGAGAGGGAGTTTGATATGTGCGTAGTAGTACCTGTTTTAAACTTGGAAGTTTCATCAATGATATTCGTCAATCTGTGTGATTTGATTGATTCTACAAGGAGTCTTGTGTTTTCAACCATTCTTGAGTTTGGAAAATCCGTGGACCAATCGAGGAAACTGGACTTGAAGATCGTGTTTTGGTTTTGGATTAAACATGCATTTAAAAAAAAAAGGCCCAAGAATTAGCATATGGTCCAAAGATGATGCACACAAGTTGTCTGGGTTTGATGGATCCAAGTTAAAGGCCTTAAAATTGCAAGATTGAAGCCCAATGGAGTCCACGAAGGGATGGCCCAGCCCATTTATTATTTTATGGCGAATTTCTTTTTATTTTTTTAGAAGTTTAGCTTTTATTCAGTTTTCTAAGTAGTTTACAAGTTGTAATCTTTAAGTAATTACCTATTGTGTTAGGATACAACTTAAGTTAATTTTCTAAACTATTCTAGCATGGTTTTAGGTGACTTTTGTATGCCTATAAATAGGCCAAAAATGTGTTACGAATTTAAGTATGATTTTTGTGATTAATTCAATTTGAGTTTTTTCTTTTAGAGAGTTTTGTCTTGGGTTCTTGGATTAGAACCAACTCTTGGTCTTATTAGAGTGATTCCATGGCGACCATTCGTCTAGCTTAAGATTTATTCAAAGGGTTTGATTTATGTCCAATTAGATTAATTCCAACTAGATTGGTTCCTTTGATAGATAGAGGTCTAGCAATTATTCTAAGGGATTGAATTCAACAAGCTTGAATCAATTCAAGGCAAACCAACCTGATTTTCTCTTAATTGCTTGGAACAATTTCCTTGAGGTTAAGACATTCAAGTTGTTTGAGCAACATCTTTTGGCTTGATTGTGTTGGACGAATTCCATCAAGGTCAAATTCATTGAGTTGTTCAAACTGATTTTCAAGAGTTCTAGGCCGTTTACAATTCCGTGCGCATCAATTGGTATCAAAGCTTTAGGCATCTTGAAAAATTAGGTTTTTTTGTCTAACCCACTTGGGTATATCTCTTTTGTTTTCAATCCTCTTGGATATATGTTTTTAATTATTGTTGTGTTGTTCTTGGTTGAAGATTTGATTTTTCTTGAATCAAAGTTGTGTTCTTTTGTGGATTGATTGTCAAAAAAAAAAAAAAATCGTCACCGTACATCGTCATTGTAGTGCACTGTTCTTGTCGAAACTACTGTTCATCGCCGAATCTACTGTTCACTGGGGGTACTGTTCACCGCGAGTACTGTTCATCTCAAATGTTTCCAGAATTTTTCCAATTTTTTTTCTGAGTTGAATTTTGTGTTGTGTGTTTGTTGAAAAAAAAAGGAAAGAGAAAAAAAGGAAGGGAGAGAAAAAGGAAAGTGAGGAAAAAAAAAGGAAAAGGGAGAAAAAAGAAAGAGAGGAAAAAAAAGGAAAAAGGAGAAAAAGGAAAGAAAAGAAAAAAAAAGGAAAGAAAGAGAAAAAGGAAAGAGAGGAAAAAGGCAAGAGTTGTTAGAGATAGTAAAAGCCTAAATTGAGTGAAAAATATCTTGTATTGTTTCTAACAATTTTTTTGTAGATCGCATTATGAAGGGAATTCTCAAAGAATTTAGGTGGGAATTCAATAAAAGCATGGATTCTTTATTTGATCATTGGACATGGGAGTTCAAAAAAGGCATAGCTTCTCGATTTGGTCATAGGGAAACTAAGGGATTGATTCGCAAGAAGAGGAGTTCTAATTCTACCTCTTCCAAGAAGCTTGTTAATGATGGTTATGGTTCTAGAGGTGTTTCTTCAAAGAGGACGGAGAGCCCATTGCCTTCAAGGTCCTCTCGGAAACAAAATGCTGAATCAAAAGGGAAGGAATTGAAGAGCATGACCATGGATGAAATTATGGATAAGTTTGAGGCTCAATATGAAGCTTGTGCAGCTGAACAAAAGAAAAGGGAAACTCGTAGAGTTGAAGAGGAAGAAGCGCCATCTTTAGAGGAGCCACACCTTGAGGAGTCACCAATAGAAGAGCATATTGAGATTGCACATGAAGCACCATTGGAGGAGTCAATGGAAGAGGAACCTCCAAGTGTTTAACCACCACCTCTTGAGATCGTGCCTTATCCTTCATTTACCTTGGGCGACGATTCGAGGACGAATCGTTTTGGAGAGAGGGAGTTTGATATGTGCGTAGTAGCGCCTATTTTAAACTTGGAAGTTTCATCAATGATATTCGTCAATCTGTGTGATTTGATTGATTCTACAAGGAGTCTTGTGTTTTCAACCATTCTTGAGTTTGGAGAATCCGTGGACCAATCGAGGAAACTGGACTTGAAGATCGCGTTTTGGTTTTGGATTAAACATGCATTAAAAAAAAAGGCCCAAGAAGTAGCATATGGTCCAAAGATGATGCACACAAGTTGTCTAGGTTTAATGGATCCAAGTTGAAGGCCTTAAAATTGCAAGACTGAAGCCCAATGGAGTCCAAGGAGGGACGGCCCGGCCCATTTATTATTCCATGGCGAATTTCTTTTTATTTTTTTAGAAGTTTAGCTTTTATTTAGTTTTCTAAGTAGTTTACAAGTTGTAATCCTTAAGTAATTACCTATTGTGTTAGGATACAACTTAAGTTAATTTTCTAAACTATTCTAGCATGTTTTTTGGTGACTTTTGTATGCCTATAAATAGGCCAAAAATGTGTTACGAATTTAAGTATGATTTTTGTGATTAATTCAATTTGAGTTTTTTCTTTTAGAGAGTTTTGTCTTGGGTTCTTGGATTAGAACCAACTCTTGGTCTTATTGGAGTGATTCCATGGCGACCATTCTTCTAGCTTAGGATTTATTCAAAGGGTTTGATTTAGGTCCAATTAGATTAATTCCAACTAGATTGGTTCCTTTGATAGATAGAGGTCTAGCAATTATTCTAAGGGATTGAATTCAACAAGCTTGAATCAATTCAAAGCAAACCAACCTGATTTCCTCTTAATTGCTTGGAACAATTTCCTTGAGGTTAAGACATTCAAGTTGTTCGAGCAACATCTTTTGGCTTGATTGTGTTGGACGAATTCCATCAAGGTCAAATTCATTGAGTTGTTCAAACTGATTTTTAAGAGTTCTAGGCCGTTCACAATTCCACGTGTATCAAATCGTCACACCCAAACCAAATTAGGGATTACTAGTTTAGTCATCTTCCCCTCCCATCACCATCAGCCAACCTCTCCTCAACAATTGTTCACAATACCAACATCGCAACCTCCTCCAAAGCCAAGCAAACCATCTTCCACCACCAAATCAACCAAAACAACCACCATTAATCATAAAAAGGCCATCAATTTTTGCCCCAAAAGTCACCCATCTTCAACCACAAACCCAGCTCCAATGCCATCCATCACAAACAACCCAAAAACGGCAAGCCACCGACCATCAACCGCCTACAACCACCCATAATCAGCCATCATAACCTCACCACCACTAATTGTCAGCCCCCAATTAATTGCATAACTAGCCCCGATTAATTGCATAGACCAGCCTCCAAGCAACCCTATAAAACACAGCACAAAGCCTCCACAATCCAAGTTCTAAATCACCACCATTGCCACCCAAAGAATGACTTTGAAACCACCAGCGATGGCCAAGGGCTACTAAAATAGCTTCGAAAACAACTCCTCAAGACCAATCATCACAAACGGTCCCCTTTACCAACAAACGACTACAACAGACAACTATCGCCACTTCCAAACAATAGCCCCAAATAGCCTTCAAAAATAGTTCACCACCACTGCCACTCACATTAGCCACATCCACCACCAACCGCAAACCTAACAACCACATCCACCACCATAAGCCACCATCAAATCAACCCTGTAGACACCCTAAAATCAACCTCAAATCACAGCCCCAAAACTAACTCAAAATCACCTCCACGAACTACAAACTAAAACCACAGCCACACCACCTATAGCCCAATAACTCGCCACCATAAACCACTATCAGCTTCAAAATCCCAAATCAATCCACTTAGCATTTCCACTACTCTAGATTTTGTGAAAATCCTTCGGTCCTTTTTTATTCTTGTATTGTAGCATTTAATTGATGAACTTTATGTGATCTTTGATTATTTTTTAAGGATTAAAGAGTTCAATTTAGAGGGATTGTATTCAAACTTGAGATTGAGAGATGATTTTGAAGAATAATTCATTCTCTCTCTTGTTCTCTAATCTCTTCTCTCCCTTCTTCTTCCTTCTATTTCCACCGCTCACCCCTTTTGTTTTCTCTCTTTCCTTTCACTCTGTTCTCTTTCTTTCACTCTTTTTCTTCTTCGTCTCTCTGTCTCTATCTCTTCTCTCTCTGTCTTTCCTCTCTTCTGTAGCTCTCTTCCTCTCTCATTCCAATTCTCTCTCTGCCTTTCGTTTTGTCTCTTCT
Source organism: Mitragyna speciosa (assembly GCA_024721245.1). Taxonomy (NCBI): domain Eukaryota; kingdom Viridiplantae; phylum Streptophyta; class Magnoliopsida; order Gentianales; family Rubiaceae; genus Mitragyna; species Mitragyna speciosa. The sequence goes on from CM045571.1 coordinate 13,160,204, forward strand.
TCGATCGTTCTTTTCCCAAAAACATTTCTACAAACTTCAAAAATCTAGAATCAACTTCATGAATTGACTAACCAATAAAGAATTTAAAGGAAGGGGCTGAAATTGGCTTGGTTTAAACAGTGGTGGTCGGCTGTGGTAGTATAAGGCAACTGATGGAGGGCTTTTGTGGCAGCCATTGGTGTCTGCAATTGATTGGGCAATGATAGGTGAGGTTCGCTGATGGTGACCGAAGGTTGAGGGCTATTGGTGCAGTGGTGGTGGCTGTGGCTTTTGGTGATTGGTAGCTAGGGGTGGAGGCTTTTAGATGGTATCAAGTGGTGATGGAGGTTTTGGGTGGCTATGAGTAGCTTTGATGGCGGATGGAGTTGAAATTGGTGACTATACCTATAGAGGAGGAGCTGTGGGTGGCGTTTGGATTTAAAGGGTGGCAGAGATGGCTGATTCATTGTGTTGCTGGAGTTGTTTTTGCTTTTTTTTGTAATTTTTTCTGCAGGTGACAACGATGACTGTGGGTGTGGTGGTGATGCTGATTTGGTTTGGTTGCTTGTGATTTATGAAATTGTGGGGGTAGTTGTGACAGGGGATTATGGCTATCCATGATGATTGTGGCTTTGAATTGTTGTTGTTGGGCTGCTGATTGGAAGTTTGGATGTAGGGGAGAAAGACGAGAGGATGAAATTTGGTTGTTTTTATTGAGAATTGGCTCTACATTTGTGGCAGTGGTGGTTGGTTGTGGAGCTGGCAAGGGAGGGTTGTGATTTATGATTTGTTGGGCTAATTGTGATCACTTTTGTTCTTTGCAGGTTTGGGTAGTAGCATTAATGGAGGAATTGTGGTTTGGATGGTGGTTTTGTCTATTGTGGTGACTAATTTATGGTGGGAATTAGTGGTAGAAGGTGGTTCTGGGTTGAGGCTAGTGAAAGACTTGATGGTGGAGTTTGTGTTCTGGGCATAATTAGGGATGGCTTGGTTTTTTTTTTTCTTTTGTAGGTTTTCGATTGTTTGTTTTGGTGGGATTTTGGGTTGATTGTGGTTAGTTTTAGGTGGTTTTCCCGGTGATTTATGGTTTTGGTTTGGTGGTTGTCTGTGGGTAAATGGGTGGAAAAGATTAGAGACATGGGAGAGGGTGATGGTTTCTGGAAGGAGGTTGAAACTGAGGTTGCTGTCTGGTGGAGTTCTGGTGGAGCTGGCTGGAGAACAGTGGGGGGAAATAGGGGAGAAGAAGAGAAGAAGAAAAACCTAACCCAGAAAAGAAAAACCAAACCCAGAAAAGAAAAACGAACCTAGAAAAGAAAGAAGAAAAAGAACCGAAAAAGCAAAAAAAAAAACTAAAACAGAACATATCATAAAATTTGATTTCTAAAATCATCCAAATTATTCTTTAATCATGTAAGAGCTGAAAAAAGAAAATAGGTTAGGATATTACCTTTGATTGTTCTTGACTTGAAGATGATTTTGATGGCTGAAAAAAGATGTTGTGTTCTTGTAATTTTTGTTTCTTCTGATCTTAACGTGTACAGAAAGTGTGTGTTTGTGTGTGTTCAATTTTACTATGTGCAGAAAGTGTGTGTTTGTATGTGTGAATAATCTTTGTGTATGCTTAGAATGTGTGTTTGTGTATGTGAATGATCTTTGTGTGCGCTTGGAATATGTGTTTGTGTCTGTAGTATTTAATGTGTGTTTTAGGTGAGAGTGTGTGCAAGATCTATCCTAAGATTTTCTAATTAATCTCCTTTTATTTAATCCAAGTGGGATATTTATAGGACAAGGGAATCCTATCCCTCAAGAATGTGCAAAATGACCAAAATGCCCTTGATCATTAAATCTCAATTTTACCCTTAAAAATGATTCTTTACACAAAAGATTAAAATTAAAATTAAAACCAAAAAAATGTCTTGATTTTTCTAAAAAGCACCCAAAAAGTGAAAAAAAATGCAAATGATGAATTTATTAATAAAATTCGGGCAAAAAATACATTTCTGTGTAGAATTACTGTTTAGCCCCTAAACGCAGCATATACAGAAAAAATAGAAGTTGGTCTTGAAAAATTATAAAAAACTAGAAATAGGCTCAAAAACTTGAAAAATGAATCTGAAACCCAAAATTTGACAAAAAGATGTTTGGGAAGTGAAATGACCATTTTGTCATTGAGCGCACTATTTGTCAAAAAAAATAGTAATTGACCCAAAAAAAATCAGAAAAATCCAGAAACATGCTTAAAAACCAAAAAAAAAAAAAATTGGGACCCAAAATGGGCAAAAATGGTGTTCGCAAGGCAAAATAACTATTTTGCTCCTATGCTGGCAACATATAGAAAAATATTAGTTAAACCCCAAAAAAATAACAAAAATTTAGAAACATGTATGAAAGTACAAAATATGCATTTAGAACTCAAAAATTGATACACAAATATTTACATACTGAAAATTACTGTTTTGCTCCTAGAATTGTTGATTTTGCCCCTTTTTCCAAAAAATTAGAATTTGATCCAAAAAATAGAAAGAAATACTCCCAATGTTGGAAAAATAAATGGTGTGTCAAAATTTGGTGTCTACATGAGATATTTATGGGGTTAATTTATGAGATAAATTAACTTAAAGGACTTATTTATAAATATCTAAGTCTTGGTGGAAAAGGTTTCCAAATAATTAGGGAAGGTCTTAGGTTTCCTTCAGGAATAATGTTACTTAATCTTATTTGATAAGATTAAGCTTTCTAATCCTATTTATTAGTTTCCCAGTAGTTTTATTTCCTAAAGACTAGGATTCTACATCTATAAATAAGAGCCTCATCTCTTGAATTATTATTGCAACTGCTAGATACAAATTATTATTGCAACTACAAGATACAAAATCTAGAAAGAGAAAAGTTGAGAGCAATAGGCGTCTTTCCGATCAAGAATGATAGCACCCTCTCTTTCTTAAGTGTTTGGGTTTCATCTTTTTCTTCTTGTGTTCTTTATAATAATTTAAGGGAGCTAGTACTAAAAAAGCAAAGCAAGCAAGCCCATAGAGGTTCCCATAAGATTATGCTCATGTAAATGCCATTAGAGGCTCTACGCTTGGAGAGCTATTCGTGGTAGATCAACATTTTCTTCGAATAGGATCTTGCCCTTTGAAGCATATAATCAACTATGCTTAAGGTATTTATGTTAAACCCTCTTTAATCGTATATATTATATTAAAGTGATTCTTGGTTATCGTAATAAAATTTTAAAATTTTCATTATGTTACCTTTGTTATTACCTTATAGTGGTATTAGGGCCTACTTTGATTGTATCTATATGATTTATGTTTATTTAATTGTCATAGATATTGATGGTTATTCTTATTATTAATTTGTCTCAAAATTGTATTAGAAAAATCAAAAAATTTGATTTTTAAGAAGAGTTCATAATTGTTCAAAACAATTTTGAATGATTAAGATAAGTTCTTAAGGTTTATTTTAAGGTTTCTAAACTGTTTTTATATGCTAAATGAGTTTTAACACATTTTGGTTCAAAAGGGTTTTGAAAAAATCAAGAAAAATCATTTTTTTTTGTAAAATCCTAAGGTTAGCCTTGGACCTGTGACTGGTAGATCGTCTTTCTGCCCACAAGTTACAGGCTCAACCACAGATGACTTTTGTTGGCTAGTAGCGAGCTCAACTGCCGGTGCTCCACCTGCGGCTGGCACCCTCGGCTCACCTTCTACCAAGGAGCCATGGGTTAAGTCGTGGGTCACCACTCGTGATTGCTCACCGATGGTTCAAAGGCAGAAACTAATTGAGATTTTAATTAATTTTGAAAAGATGAAATTTTTATGTGGATTTTTATGAAAAACTCTTAGCAATTTTAAATGTTAAAATCTGAAAGATAATTTTAGAAACCATGACCTTCTTTAACCTCTTTTTGAGACAAATAATTTGAGAACATTAATCTAATATGATTAGATCATATGATTTATAACTAGAATTAAACAAATTATTTATTTAATAGTTAAATTTATGAGATGGCATGGTGGATGATTATGGATTACGACCAATGTGATTGAATGGTTGAATTTTTATTATCACTTTGATTGTTGGCTTGAACTGGTTTTTGAAAATAGGGCTTATGTGTCCTGCCTCTTTATTATTTAAATGCAATTCTCTTGTCACCTAATTCTTCTCGAATATAAATCGAAGTTTTCTATATATATATATATATATATATGTAATGTACATAGTATCGGTTAGAGATAGGTTTGATTTTCTAAATTGTTTATAATAGAATTACATTTGTATTGTACAAGAAGATGGAGATGGCTCCAAGGAGCAATCATGAAGGACCATCAAGAGTTGAAGACCTCCTAAGGAGACAAATCAATGAGTTGACCACATCCCCTAGAAATTCGACTATATATTTTCCTTAGGACTTGTCGCGTCCTAAAAATCGTAAAGCAAAGGGTGCTCGTGGGGCCGTTGACTGTCGCGTCCTGAAAAGACGGTCCGGTCTCGGTAACCCTTTCGAAAATAAAGGTTTTTGGAAAAAACCGTGCGTGTGTGAGAAAAATCAAATTTTAGTAGAAAAAGTGTATTTTAAGAAAAATGGTATTTTAAAAGAAAACAAGGCTGAGACTAAAAATGCGACAGGTTTGGCCAAGTAATTTTTGAAAAAGGGTTTTATTTTAAAAATGGAGTCGCCACTTGGTACTGAGTTAGGGTGTACCAAGTCACCCGAAAAAATCTGTTTAAACAAAACAAAAAGTAAAATTTTTAAAAAATAATTTAAAACCCTTTTTCGACTCCGGTCTACGAAAAACGAGAGAAAAAGGTCTGGGAGTCACATTTGAAGAAAGGGAAGGCAAAGGCTTGCGCCTAAGGCACCCTTTCAACCTAGTCGAGGCTAGTTGCGAGGTTTAATCAAAGTTTTCCTAAATTAACCCTAAATTCTATCGCGTTTGGATGTATCTAAATGAATGCAAATCCTAAGTCTAAATGTGAGTATCTGAGAGGGTCGAAATGTTCCGTCGAGGTGTGGTCGGAATTATCGCATTAATTGCGAAACCCGAGTCGAGACCTCGAGGGAGTCACGAGTTTTTATGCAAAATGTGATGCAAAAAGAAAAGAAAATAATAATATATAGTAAGTGAATAAAGAAGGTGGGAATGCAACATGACGGGTACGAGGGACTAATATCTCGTGACTGAATCTTTTTACTCACGGAGGGGGGAACGGCATGTGCGCCACCGCTTCCCACGTGAGTAGAGGACTATTTCTAGTCGAATCACACAAATGTCCTAATTCCTAAGTGAAATGTAACCTAAATGTCATGCATTTTAAAAACGTGTCAAAAATAATAATAATAATAATGAATAATAATAGTAATAATAAAATCATGCTAAATGGAAAGAAAACTAAAAGTGCGTGAAATGTGAAATGCACATGAATGATCCTAACACTAAAATGTCTTAAGGGTCTAGCATTGGACTAACCCGTTCTAAAAGGTCCCACTAGCGTTGGACTAGCGGGAAAAGAAAGAAGCCACGACTAGCGTTAGACTAGTGTGGTGACGAAATACCATAAATCATGAATTAAACATTAAAGCATGAATCAAAAGCAAATTAAACACATATAAAAAAACATGTAAGATCACATAGGAGCACATAACACATAAGCATAATATTCTAGATACAAAAATCCTAAGGAAAGCGGTAAAAGAAATAAACACATAAGCACGCAAAAGCAAATGAATCCTAACTATTACACCGGGGGGGTTTGATTTACAATTTAAAGGGGGAAAATAAGTAAAAAATACCCTATCTATTACACTTTCTCTCTAGATACAAAATTTTACTAAAAATACAAGAAATGTAATCTAACTATTACATTGACTAACTAAATACAAAAATATTACATTTTTTGTCAAAATAATACAATTTAAAATTAAATAACACAAGAATAAATAAATACGCAAAAAGGGCATAAAATAAGAAACGCATAAAAAAAATGCATAACATATCACATTAGAGCACGTTGGAGCACGTAAAGAAGCAATTAAAAGGTAACGAAAATACCTTTTTGAAGACCCGGTACAAAAGCTTAAAAACGAACACACACATTAATGTATCACAATTTAAATAAATAAAAACCTAAAAATATGTGAATACTAACAAAATTAGGATAAGGATGTAGATTCTATGACACTAAGGGCTTAAAACAAATTCCCACAAATCTATGGGCCAAATAATAAATTCAAGTAAGCATGGGGCACAATTGTAAAATTAAATCTAAATAAGGGAGGCAAAAAAAAATGAAATTTCAGCAAGTATGGGGCACCAAAATGTAAATTCCATGAAGCTAAGGGAACTAAAACAGACATTCAAGAAAACTTAAGGACTAAAAAATGAAATACCTATTTTATGTGACAAAATGCCAAAATTGCAAAGAACTAAATAAAATGCAGCTACAGTGATTGACTGACTACTTGAATAAATTAATTAATAACCCTAAAAACCCAAATCAAAAGGAAAAAAAATACAATATAAACAAGGAAATGAAGTAACTGGACAAGAAAGCAAACCAAAATCGTAACCAAGATGACTATAAACTCCAAAAATACTAATCGGTCTCCAATTTTGAAACAACTCAAAACAATATTAAAATCATTCTTCTCAAAGCACATGCACCTAATCTTTAAGCCCTTTCTCTTTTTTTTTTTAAATAATATTTAACTGGTAAAAAATAAAAGAAGACAAGGCACGAGAGCTAAAACGATTCTCCAAATTCCCAATTAGTTTACTTTTTTTTATTTTTTCTTTCTTTTTTCTCTTCTCCCCTTCTCCGTCTCTGCCCCGTTGCTATTGTTCTTCTCCCGTTCTCTTTCTCATTCGTTCTTTTTGCCTTTCTTTCTCTGCAATTCCTCTGCTCCAACTAATTCCTTCTTTTCTCTTCTATCTTTTCTCTCCAGTTTCTTTCTTTTCCTATTGTCTCAACGCCTCACTCTCTCTTCTCTCTCCCTATCCGTTCACTTTCTTCTCTCTTCCTATTTGTCTATCTTCTCTCTCGCTGATTCTCTCTCTCTCTCTCCCTATCCGTTCACTCTCTTCTCTCTTCCTATTTCCTTCTATTCTCCTCCTATTCTTCTCAGATTTCTGTTTTATTTTTTTTTCTTCTCCGGTCAGCCTTTCATCTTTATTTCTCTCGCTCTCTGTTATTTCTTCTCCTCAATCGCCTAACTCTCTTCTCTTTCAGATCTTTTGACTCCCTTTCTTTCTTTTCTTGCGCATCTTTGTCTCTCTCAATCTCTGCTCACTCGCTTCAATTTCCTCCACAAACAATGTAGTTGAGTTTCCCCAATTGATTTTTTTTTGAAGTAGCTAAGATGGAGGTGTAGTGGTGGGGCATGATTGTGATGCGTGGGACTTGAATGTGGGATGTTGTTTACTTCGGTGATGGAAACGAGATGAAGGGTGGGGCTGTCCTGTGTTATTCTTGCTTTTTCTGTAGGTGATTGGTGGGTCATTAGTGGTTTCTGGACTGGACTGTTCTTGGTTGCATAGGGAGTGGGCAACTGTTGTGGCGGTAGGCTTGCAAGTGGTTAGTGGAGTAGCGACTGCTGAGTGGGTGATGGATTGGTGAGGTGCGATGGAGGTTCTTGACTGAGATTGGTGGCGTTGTGGATGTTTGTGTGTGCTTGCTGCCCCCTTTTTTTATCGTGTGTGTGCTGATAACTGATGATTGTGAGTGTGTGTGGGTGACTATGCGTGTGCTTATGTGACCGTGTGTGTGTATCTGATAGTGGATTGTGATGATTAGGGTGAAGTTGCTAGGTGGTTGAAGAGGGAAGAAGATGGCTGGAATTGGGATGAATGGCACCTGAGGTTGGGATTGTCGAATTGGGTAATTGTTGTGGTTGCAGTGATTCTTGCGGTGCTTTGTTGGGGTTTAGTGATAGCTGATTATGAGATGCCTATTGGTTTGTGGTGTCTGATGACTTGTTTGGGGCTAATTTTCTGATTTGGTAGATTTGGGGAAGACGGTGGGGATTTAAATCTTTGGGAACTAATTTCTGGGGTTGAGTGGTGATGATTGCGAATTGTAAGGTGACTGTTTAATGGTTCTGATGGTGGATTGGAGGGTTGTTCGGTTGTTTCTGGTCTTGTGTTAAACTTGGAGCTAAGATTCTGGTGATTGGTTTTAATTGTTGTTATTGGCCGTGAATGGCTAAGGAGAGAGATTGGTGGTGGAGCTGTTTTGAGCTTGCTGGTGGTTTGTTCTAGGATTGAGTAGGGTTGATGTGTTTTTGGTGGCTTGGTGGTCCGGTGGTGGAAGATGGTGGTGGGGGTAGAGAGAGAAGAGAGAGAGAGAGAGAGAGAGAAACGGTGAGAGAGATAGAGAAATCAGATGAAGAAAACCCAAAACCAGAAACTGAACCCAGAAGCCAAATAACGAACAAAAACCCAGAAAGAAGAAGTCCAAGAATAAAACAGATTCAAGTAAAATCCTTAATAAATGAACATAAACAATCATATAAACAAAGAAAAATGAAAAAGAAATGATGGATCAAAACAAAAATAGAAAGCAAGAACTTACCTTTTACGTTTGGCAAGAATCTGGTGATGAACAGTAAAGATTTTGAAGAAGATGATAATGAACAGTAGATGAATAGTGAAGAAACCGTAGGAAACGTGTGTGTATTTTTTGGTGTTTTGCTATGTGTTTTGATCCATAAAGCATAAAGTAAAAATTGTTTTTAGGGTTTTTTTTCCCTTCCTTTTTTTCTGCTGATTAGAGAGAGTATTTATAGGCCACTTGTCTTGTTGGCCAAGAATGTTGTAAAATAACAGAAATGCCATCGGTATTAAAAAATGCTAATTTTATTAAAAAAATATTTTTTAACCCTAAAATTAAAAAGAATCTGACAACAATTTCTAAATTTTTAAAAATAATTCACAGTAGATTTCAAGGTAAAAAAAAAACTAGAGCTCAAAACTAATAAAAACGCGCTCGGGGTGTAAAATGATGATTTTGCCCCCGGACAATGAAAATACACAAAAAAATAGATATTAGCCTCAAAAAATTACCAAAAATTAAAAATAAGCTTAAAACACTAGAAAATGCATTTTTGACTCAAAATTTGACAAAAAAATTAATTTAAACTGTAAAATGATGATTTTGCCCTTGGACAGTGAAAATTCACAGAAAAATAGTTATTGTCCTCAAAAAATTATCAAAAATTACAAATAAGCTTAAAATACTAGAAAGTACATTTTTTATGCAAAATTTGTGAAAAATGAATTTAATTTGTAAAAATGACGATTTTGCCCTTGGGCAATGAAAATTCACAGAAAAAATAGTAATTGTCTCTGAAAAAATCAAGAAAATTCAGAAACATGCCTCAAGAGTTTAAAAAATGAATTTGAAACTTAAAATGAGCTAAAATGGTATTCGTGAGATGAAATTACCATTTTACCCTTATGCTGGTAAAAATATAAAAAATACCAATTAAATTTAGAAAAATCATAAGAAATTAATAAATTCATATAAAAGTAACATTATGAATTTAAAACCCCCCAAAAGCTGATAAAAAAATATTTACAGATAAAATTACTATTTTGCCCTCCAAATTATTAAAAAAATTAAAAATTTGTCCTAAAAAGTGCAAACATGCCCCCCCAGTGTTTGAAAATAGATAGTGTGTCAAAATTTGGTGTCTACAGGACTCGAGGAAAATATTTGAGTAAAAGTCCATAATCATCCACGGTTTATTATACATATTTTTATTTTATATGTTAATATATTTTAATTACATGCTATGATGAGACTATATATTATATAAATTAGTATAAAATCCCTCAAATAAAATATTAAGTAATTAAATAAGCTGCCTTCCATTATTATAGCAAAAACTAGAGTTCTTGTTAAAGTGTTGACTTGTTGGCCTCCGTCAAGCCATCTTGTCTAAAGCATGTTTTGCTATGAGATATGATCTCTAAATAATGGGTCAAACTTAACAAAAATACATAACTTATTGGTGTCGCATCCTAAAAATCATAAATAAAAGGTACTAGTGGAGTCGTTGACTGTCGTGTCTTAAAGAGATGGTTTGGTCTGGTGACCTCCTTTGAAAAGATAGATTTTAAAAAAATTGTGCGTGTGTGATAAAAATCGAGTTTTTTAGTAAAAAAGTGTCATTTTAGAAAAAATGGTATTTTAAAAGAAAATAAGGCCAGGACTAAAAAAGTGCGACAGTTTTTGCCAACTAATTTTGAAAAAGGGTTTTATTTTGAAGAATGGAGTCGCTACTTGGTACTGAGTTAGGGTGTACCAAGTCACACGAAAAATCATTTTACAAAACAAAATAAATTTTTTAAAAAATCATTTAAAACTCTTTTTCCGACTCCGGTCTACAAAAAACGAGAGAAAAAGGTATGTGAGTCACATTTGAAGAAAAGGAAGGCAAAGGCTCGCGCCTAAAGCACCCTTTCCACCTAGCCGAGGCTAGTTGCGAGGTTTAATCAAAATTTCCTAAATTAACCCTAAATTCTACCGCGTTCGGATGTATCTAAATGAATGCAAATCCTAAGTCTAAATGTGAATATCGGGAGGGTCGAAATGTCTCGTCGAGGCTTGGTAGAAATTATTGCATCAATTGCGAAACCCGAGTCCAGACCTCGAGGGAGTCATGAGTGTCTATGCAAAATGCGATGCGAAAAGAAAAGAAAATAATAATAAAATATATTAAGTGAAGAAAGAAAATGGGTATGCAACATGAAGGGTACGGGGGTCTAATAACTCGTGACAGAATGTTCCTACTCACGGAGGGAGGAATGGCATGTACGCCACCACTTTCCATGTGAGTAGGCGACTATTTCTAGTCGGATCACACAATTGTCCTAAAGTCTAAGTGAAATGCAACCTAGATGTCATGTATTTAAAGATGTGTCAAAATAATAATAATAATAATAAGAATAATAAAAATAAAAATAAAAATCATGCCACATGGAAAGAAAACTAAAAGTGCGTGAGATGAGTGCACCTAACACTAAAATGTCCTAAAGGTCTAGCATTGGACTAGCTGTTTCTAGAGATTCCTACTAGCGTTGGACAAGCGGGGAGATGAGAAAAACCACAACTAGCATTGGACTAGTGTGGTGACGGAATAATAAACTGATAAAACATGAATTAAAGCAATAAAGCATGAATTGAAAGCAATTAAACATATAAAGACAATATAATAACATGTAGGAGCAAATAGCACGTAAACATAATAATCTAGATGCATATCCTAGGGAAAGAGGTAAAACAAATAAACACGTAAGCACACAAAAGCAAATAAGCCCTAACTATTATACCGAGGATTTAGCTACAATTTTAGGGGTGAAAAAGTAAAACTACCTATCTATTACATTTATCTGTCTAAATACACAATTTTGCTAAAATCTAAGAAATGTAGCTTAACTATTACATTGACTAGCTAAATACAAAAATATTTCTCTTTTTGTCAAAATAATAAAATTTGAAATTAAATAACATAAAATACGCAAAAAAAAAACATGTAAAATAAACAACATGTGAAGAAAATGCATAACAAATCATACAGGGGGCACATTGGAACACCTAAAAATGCAATTTAAACAAGAAATAGGGATACCTCTTGAAGATCCGGAACAAACACTTAAGAAAATGAATACATACGTCAATGTATCACGATATAAATGAATAAAACACAAAGTATGTGACCATTGAGAAATTGGGGCAAACATGTAAATTCTATGAGACTAAGGGCTTAAAAAATAAATTCAAAAACAACTAGGGGCTAAATAATAAATTCAAATAAACACGGGGTCACAACTATAAATTAAAACTAGATAGAGGGCAAAACAAATAAAATTCCAGCAAGTTTAGGGCACAATGTGAAAATTATGGACCCTAATTGAAAGAATGTAAAACCTAGGGGGTGAATTTACAAATAATAGGGATTAAATTACAGAAATCAAAAGGTGGCACAGGGGCATGACAAGATACTAATAAAAATCAAGGATTGAAGTGCAACTTTTATTTTTATATTTAAAGCTGAAGGGGAAAATTCAACAAGAAATAAATCATGAATTAAACTAGAACTAAAGAAAAAGGAATAAAGCTGAGAATAAAATAAAATGAATAAAAAAAACGCAGCCCCCTCCCATCGTCTTCTTCCAGCAGACTCTATCTCTCTTCTCTCTCTCTCTCTCTCTCTCTCTCTCTCTCTCTCTCTCTCTCTCACTCTATAGCTGATTTCCCTACTTCCCTATTTCTCTTTATATTTTTTATTTTTTTTTCCATTTCTTCTGTTTGTCTTCCTCTTCGTGTCTCTCCCTCCAAATGCTCTGTTTCTCGCTCCCATATTCTCTCTCATTTCTCTCTTCCTCTCACTCTCTGCTTCTCTTCTTTCTTTTCTCCTCCTTCCCTCTTTCTTTCTAGATTTTCTATCTCTCTCTTTCTCATCTTTCTTTCCTTTTTTCCTATTTCTCTCTTCTCTCTTTTCTTCTCCGTTTTCTTCTTTCTTCACAGCTTTCTATTTTTTCTTTTCTCCTCTGCTCTCCTTTCCTTTCTTCCCAGATTCTCTTTCACTCCATCAATCACTCTCTTCTCTGCTACTTCTCTTTCTCATTTCATTTCGTTTTTCCCCATACCAGAATCATTTAATTTCCTACCTTCCCTAAATTTGATTTTGTTCTTCAACCCCAGAACACCCGAAACTAAACTTCAATTCAGATTCTATGCAAATTGATGGCCAAATCTCAAGTTCTTCATGCTCCAATTGAATCCCAAATGCCTGATTTAAACAAATTAAAAGCGAAAACATAGCTACTCTATCTCAATTGAAGCAGAAAGAATCTGGAACTTGGTGAAAATTTGGTCACAATGGTGGCTTTCAGACTATAGTTCAGGCTGTAATTAGGTTGATTTGCAGCTTGTTTTTGATGTCCTTGGGGCTGGTTTGGGAGCTGTTAATTGGTTTGATTGTGGGGTTATTGTGACCTGCGATGGTGGTGGTTTGGGTTGGGGTTACTCCTGTAGTTGTGGGGATTGGTGGTTGTGTTTTGTAAATGGAGTGGTTTCTGTTGTGATTCTGAGAGTAATTGAGGCTGATTTTTGAATGGAATTGGGCTGGACAATGCTAGAACTTGCTCTGATGTCGGTAGTGGGTGATGTTGTGACTGTCCTAGGGTGACTTTGTGGCTGTTCATGGTTGATTTGCAGGGAACCTTGGGCTGGTTTTGGATTGGGAAGTGTAACATCCCACGTCTGAGCTGGCCCAATAACTTTTGAGCTTTAAACCACGGGCTCAAAATGCTTAAGCCAAGTTATTTAGTAGCCCAAACGTAGGATGTTATATACAAATCATTTTCTTTTCTTCCCACCAAAGTGGGACTTTTTGAGGGGTCTCACATTCACCCCTCCTTATCAGGTTTTGCGTCCTTGCAAAGCCCAATCCATATCATAATCTGGACTGTCCACTCGGTTGTATCGGATTCTAGAGGTGGCTCATACGGGCTCTAGAGGTGGCTCCCGCCCTTAGGTCGACGTAGCACTTAGCCCCGCACAGCACTTAGTTCCTCCACTTCCTTGCGTAGTCTGGCCCAAATACCATAGGCCCAGTCTTAGCTCGTGCAGAGACCACACGAGGTTCGCTTTGATACCATTTGTAACATCCCACGTCTGGGCTGGCCCAATAACTTTTGAGCTTTAAACCACGGGCTCAAAATGCTTAAGCCAAGTTATTTAGTAGCCCAAATGTAGGATGTTATATACAAATCAATTTCTTTTCTTCCCACCAATGTGGGACTTTTTGAGGGGTCTCACAGGAAGTGACAGGGGTGGAGTTTTACTAGTTGGCAGTGGACTTTGGCGGTGCAATTGAGCAGTTTTTGGTGGAGCAAAGGATGTGCCAATGGTGGTTCGCATGGTGATTGGGCTGTTAGGGGACTGATTTTTCAAATTGTTTGGCGAAAGTGGTAGTAAAGTAACCATGAGCAGCTGAGTGTGGTTCGTTGCGATTTGGCTAGAATTGGGCTTAGTATAGATATAATGGCATCAGGCGATTTTGATTGTGATAAATGGTTACAGTGATTTTTGTTGCAGGTTGGGGATTGTCGGTTGGCTGTAAATGGTTGAATGGTGATGATGGCAGAGGACGGTGATGATGATTTTTCTAGGGTTGATTTTGATGGTGAATTGATGAGAGTCTGATAGTGGAGAGGTTGTTTTTGATAGATTGTGGTATTGTCTATAATTGTTGGCAGTTCTGTGAAAGTGTTTGAGCAGGGAATCTGGTATTTACATGTGGAGGTTGAGTGATTTGGCTAAGGTTCTGCCGAGAGGAATCAAGGGAGAGAGAGGAAGAGGAAGGTGGAGATGATGGTGGAGGAGTTAACGGTAGAGTGGGGGTTTGACTGGTGAGGATTAGGGAGAGACCGTGAAGAAGTTGAAGAAAACCATAACGAAAAACAGCTAGTAAAATCCCAGAACATTTTCAAAAAAATTCAACCAAAAACACAAACATTATCAATTTTTGTTCTTGCTTCTTTTTATCTAATCTAAATTTTCATAGTAAAATGAGAGAAGATGAATTAAAAACCAAAAGTTTAACTAAGGTGTTACCTTTTAAAGCTTCAATATGAGCTGATGATGAACTTGATGATGAACAGGAACCTTGAAGGAAAATGACGGCTAAGTATGTGTAGTGTGTGTTTTGATGCTAAAATGGATAAAAAATGTGTGTTTTTAGGGTTTGCTTTTTTCTTCTCCTTGTTTTTTCTGATTAAAGGGGTATTTATAGGCCAGTTGTCTTGGTCACCAAGAATACTACAAAATAAAAAAAACGCCACCGATAATAAAAATACTAATTTTATTTTTAAAAAAATATTTTTTAACCCCAAAAAATTAAAAATTAATACAAAGAAATGACAACTGTGACAGCCCCACCTTACCCAGAGGCGCACCAAAGGGCTTAGCGGACTGCCTGCCTGGCTCTCGCCAGGACTCGAATCGAGCACACACTAAAATTCACAAGCAGATGTAATTCGGTAGAAAACTCGTAGCTACCAACTGTGACAGTTCTCAGGGTCACATCACATTCAAACTTAAAAGTAAAAGTACTAGTTAAACAATTTACATTACATACATTTGTTATTACAATAATATCTCAAGCAGTCCTTCTACCCAAAAATCCTACCCAGTTCTACCCTGGATTCCTCACCACCGGCTTTAGAGATAGGAGCCTGTTTAAGGAAAACAAATAACAGAGAGTGAGCTATAATAGCTCAGTGAGGTTCCCACACATGCAAATACAGAGACAATCAAACAGAAGTTAATTAAACGAATGTCACAAGTCATAAGACAAAGTAAGGATATATCAAGTAATCACTGATTTAAACAAGGGAGGATACATTCCCATCACGAGAGCAAGTACTGATCATGTGACCATGGTATTGAGAGTGGATTGCCGGTTATACCTGCATTATCAAGCAAGAGCCCTATCCGCCATTCACCTTATATCCTCCAAGAGTACCGTCCGACCCATCCAGGGTGAGATCTCAACCCCAGAGGGCAACAAGCAAGAAGGTTCAGTCCGGAGTTGGCCTCTTTGAGGATTCACAACTCAAGGAAAAGAACCACAAGCCCTAAAACACCCAGCACCTTATATCCTCCTTTGTACCCTCCTGCCTGACTAACCGCGGCATAACCACGGAAGTCTAGGCAACAAGTTAATGTAGTCGAAAATTCACAAACAATTATATTCACATCAGATAGAAATTGTGCATGTAACAAACCATGGGGTAAGTGCGATAAAGTACACACTTTCCCTTCATATAATACATTGTGACAATTCATGAATATCAAGAACACATAGCACGTTGTGACAAGTCACGAGCATCAAGTATAAATAAGATCACATTTTGAACATGCATTATGAATATGTGAAGAAACACTCATAAACAAAAGCAAAGGAACACTCACATGCACAAGTAAAGGGACACTCACCTGGAACGCTTAAGAAAATATTTCGTAAAACGGTTGCGTCTCACTTTTGGATCCTGGAATTTATAAGAAATAATCTAATGAAACTCAATTTAAACCCTAATCAACTTAGAAAGAAAATTCAAGAAATACCCCATTAAATTCTAGGGTTTTAGTTCTAGGGTTTAGGATTTAGGGTTTAGGGTTTTCTAACAAAATTTTGGCATTATTTCCCCTTAATTTTCGGCCATCCAACTTTGTTTTCCATCAAGATTTCAATCATCAAACCCATAATTCAACAAGTTCTACAACTTCTTAGTTCAATCCAAGCTCAAATTCAATCAAAATTCCACTAAATATCAAGAATTATACTCCAAGAATCATTACCCAAATTTGCACAGGGTTGGTTTTCAGCCAACTTCGTACCATTATTGGGGTCAATCCATCAAGAACTAAGGAATTCTGATTAAATGGTTTTAAAGTACGTTTATAGGGCTACAACTTTCGTGAAGATCATCAATCCAAATTCCAACTAGAACAGGTTCAAAATCATCCCTCAAGTTGGCTCATCATCAAAACTGTTTCACGCAGAACCGAATTTTCAGCCAACTTTGCAAACTTTCTGCGATTAATACACAATGAAACACAGTGCAAGCCTTATACCGTTGGAAAGCCCTATCAATCTAGTTTCTAAAACAACAATAATCACTCGAATCCAAGTTATCTACATCAAGTTATGAAAGTTTTACTAAAACTGGTCCAGTATGACTGTGAAAGTAAAACTTGAACGACACCTTAAATAAAGCTTAAATAAAACTTAAATAAACTTGAAATTAATAGCAAAAGTCCATGGTACATACCTTAAACAAGCTTAGAACCTTGCTTAGGAAGAAGAAAACCTCACTTTCTATTGTGGAATTTGCCAAAAATTGGAAAGAAAGCTCCAAGAAAATGAAGAACAAGAGAGAGTAGAGAGAGGGCAAGCTAATTTCGTCCAAGAGGGAGAAAGAAAATGGGAGAGAATTCAGTCAAGAGAGTATAAAAGAAGTAGAAGAATAATGGAAGAAAGTGCAACCAATTAGAGCTAAACAAGAGTCAAGCTAGAGTTAGATATTTTGGCATAATAGGTACTAGTTGGCTAAATATAATTGGTACAAATTTTTAATCATCTAACACTTAACATTTGGCAAGTTTTGTAGCATAAAATTTTAAAACAAAAGAGAGGAAAAAATGAGAAAGAGGGGCCGGCCATATGGTGGGGAAAAGACAAGGGTTTAAGTGAAAATTTTAAGTTAATTTTTGTGCTAAAGTTCAATTAGTCAAAAGGCTTAATAATGGTAGAGTTGGTTAGTCAAAATTACACACTATTGTAAACTAATAGACCAATAAAATTAACCCAAGTTTGGTACTTAGGTGTACCACTTAATCATACAAAAATCTCATTTAGTTAACCTAACTAACTTAAGACATTTTTCAACTATTAAACCAAAGATTAACACTAAACCTTAAATAAAAGAAATGCCCTATTAAATGCACTTTAATTTCCCTCTTCTTTTCTTTTCTCATTCATTTTTTTTTTCTACTAATAAACATAACATAAATCAAATAATCTTTTTAGTGCGAATTTCCGAGGCGTCACAACAACAATCTCTAAAATTTTCAAAAAATTCAAAGTGGATTTTAAAAGTAAAAGTTAGAGCTTAAAGCTGATAAAAATGCGCTCGAGGTATGAAATGACGATTTCACCCCTAGCTAACAAAAATACACAAAAAATAACTATTGACCTCAAAAAATTACCAAAAATTAAAAATAAGCTTAAAACCCTAGGAAATGCATTTATGACTCAAAAATTGATAAAAAATAGATTTTAACTGTAAAATGATGATTTTGCCCTTGGACAATGAAAATTCACAAAAAAATAGCTATTGACCTTGAAAAATTATCAAAAATTAAAAATAAGCTTAAAACCCTAGGAAATGCATATATGACTCAAAAATTGGCTAAAAGTGAATTTAAACTGTAAAATGATGATTTTGCCCTTGAATGCAGTATTTACAGAAAAAATAACAATCGTCTCCAAAAAAATCAAGAAAATTTAGAAACATGCTTTAAAGAATTAGAAAAATAAATTTGGAAGCTAAAATGAACTAGAATGGTGTTCGCGAGGTGAAATTACCATTTTGCCCTTATGTTGGTAAAAATATAAAAGAATACCAATTAAATCCAAAAAAATTATAAAAATTTAACAAATTCACATGAAAGTAAGAATATGAATTTTAAAACCCCCAAAAGCTGATAAAAAATATTTACAGATAAAATTACTATTTTGCCCCCAAATTATTGAAAAATTAAAATTTGGCCCAAAAAAAATGTAAACATGCCCCCCAATGTTTGAAAATAAATGGTGTGTCAAAATTTGGTGTCTACAATTGGCCTTCGTCAAGGTTATAGTATTATTGAGGCAATGTTCGGGAAACACATAAGATGTGAATATCAAGAGTTGATACCATACTATCTATGAGTCAAAAGAGTTGTAATTGCTAAAAATTACCTACCTAATCAAAATTGTCTTTGGTTTGTTGGCCTCTGTCAGGGTCAAGATAACTAGATAGGATCCTAGCCACTAGGAATCTCAAACGGATTCCCGAATCAATACGTTGAGGGTTATTGATAAGAGATAATGTAGTGGGAGCAAACCAAATAAATATGAAAGACCACATTTTTGGTTTGCAAATGCAGCATGAAGTATACAACTTGAGAATGGTTCTCAAGTGCATGTATAATTAGTAATGTACTTGATATCCACTTCCATCTACCCTTGAGTGACAATATAGCTAGGAAACAAAATGTGCATATGAGATGCATAAATATGATAGTGATACTGATATGGTGTAGATTAACTGTGGAAATCATAAGCAAAATACACACAAATCAAGTAATAAAAAATTAGACTCCGTCTGGATGGTTGTTTTTTGAGGTGTTTTTTAGAAACTATTACTGTAGCAGTTTTAAAGATTCTCCTCAATAAACGTGTTTATAAGATAGAAAGTTGATTGAAAAATGTGTTTGAAGTTTTTAAAAAACATGTTTATAAAAAACAAGACCAAAAAAATAGAGCCCTAATTTCCCAACTATACTGCAAGTATACTAGTTAAGTGTAATATGGGGAGTATATTAAGGTATCGTGTCTCACGAGGAATCAAATATTAGGCAACTACAAACCTTTATGGCTAACTTTATTATCTAAATACATATAAAACAAGAGTGATGCTGAATGATTTTCTATTTCAATAGATTAGGTATAAGATTAAGAAACACTTGAATGAATTCAATAGCAAAGAACCAAGAATATGGAATCCACTAATGAACAATAATATGCATTAATGACTTGCTAAGTTTTTACCTTGTCTTGTTTAGAATCCAATATCATATGAGTCATAAATAGATCTCTTAATAAAATAGCAAGATTCCAACTATTCTCATGATGAAATCTTATTAAATCATGAATTGTAATAATTCACTTAAGCATTCATTATTCTCATATGAACAAATTAAGCATTACTTGTTCTTTTGTCATTGTTAAGTGCATTTCTCAATGTCAAGTAACAACTAGATAACTTATTTATGTTGGCCATGCAAAAAAAAGTGTTAAAGCTTAAACAAGTAAACAAAAAATAGCCAGCTTAGCAAGTTAGGATAATTTAAGTCATGCTTTTGGATTCATTAGCTTCATCTATATTCTAACTGAAGCATTTAGTGAATCATGGCTAATGAAACAACTAAAAGTTCAAACTCAAAACAAGAATTCATGTTCAACAATTGAAAATAAAGGAGATAAAGTTAGAATTGCTCAACCAAATGTTTGAACAAAACTTTAATTCTATTTCACCTCCAAAAGTTGAACTTCAAGAGTTTTTGTACAATGTTCCCCACTATTCTATTGAAATAGAAAGAAAACTCTATTGATGTTTTTACAAAACTATAACTATCTTGCTTCTAAACTAATTATCTCTATTTCTAACTATTCAAACTTGTTGAAATGCATTACAAATGACTTCTATTTATAGACAAATGTTCTTCAAATCTTTTTCCAACTTGCAAGTGCATCTAATGTATGGAAATGATGAAGATGCTTGTTGAGATTCCAAATAAACAAAATAGTCTCCAATTGTGTGCTCAATGGAATCTGTATCTTGAAAAACCTTATCTCCATCTAAAAATGTCTATAAAAATAGCTAGAAGTTGATACAAGTTGTAGCCCTAGAAAAATCCAGTTGACTTGTCGATCCGTGGGACAGCCACCTGCAGACACTACCCCTGGATCACTGAAAATGGACCCCACATGATTTTCTGATTTTGCTAGGTTCCATGTGTGCAGACCTTTTCCATGCATTTTCATGAAATTTTGGTGAAGAATTAGGTCTCTAAAATATTTTTGCACAATGAACTCTTCAAGTATTTCTCCAAGACATTCATCAACTTAGCCCTTCATATCAAATTTGATTTTGATTCACCTTGACTCTAATTGATCCAAATTGAGTTTAAGTGTGATGAATCTACAAAATTGTACAAGAGTTGTGCATTTATTTGCTCAAAATAACAATTTTGCCTCAAAACCCTAATTTTGGGAGAAAAACTCTAATTCTAGAAAAGTTTAGAAAATGAGTCATTTGTAATTAAATTACTATATTAATATTAAAAACATAACAAAAATACATAATAAATCATACAAAAATATTGGTAAATTTATTACTTATCAAGCTCCCCCACACTTGAATCATTGCTTGTCCTCAAGCAATTGGAAAATCAAGAGATCAAATAATGATTCAAGTATTGAAATAATACATGCCACGTTGTTGAATGCAATTCTACAATATAAAGTAAATAGACATTATGCAATTCCTCGTAAAGTTTTCAACATCATACCAAGTAAAAAGGAAGTAATTATATCAAGATTAAAGCTAGTTTAACAAAATTTCTTTGCCTTACAACATTTTATACCATAAGTATTCAATATGGACAATCAAGCATAACTCATGCTTATACACACTTTCACACAAGAGGGACATGTTGAATTTATAAAATTTATAAGTGCCTTTTGACGCAAAGGTTGATATTTTTAGATGAAAACCATCGGTTACTCAACATTTTAATCCTTTTAACCATAATTCAATCTTTAGTTTGAGAAGTGAAATTGTCTTTCAATGAAAAGATTGACATTGGTTGATGAAGATCCTTATTACTCAACAATTAACTGTCAATCAAACTTGTTATGTATACTCTTAATTCAATTATCGTTTGATGGGAAAATCGACATTTTTAGATAAAAATTCCTAGCTACTAAGTAGTTTGAATCATTGGAGTAAAAATAAATAAACATTCATCAATTTTTCTTCATAATACACTTGTCTCTTAATTTAAAGAATGCATAAGTATACTGTAGACACCAAATTTTGACATACTATTTATTTTTCCAACACTGGGGGTATTTCTTTCTACTTTTGGGGCCAAATTCCAATTTTTCAATAAAAGGGGGCAAAATTAACAATTTTGGGGGCAAAATGGTAATCTTAGTATATAAATATTTTTTTATTATTTTTTGGATTCTAAATGCATATTTTGTACTTTCATACAAAGGCAAAATGGTCATTTTGCCTCGTGAACTCCATTTCTGTCCATTTTTGAGTCCCAAATTTATCTTTTAGGCTTTTAAGTATGTTTTTAATTTTTTTTAATTTTTTTCGGGGTCCATTACTATTTTTCCGATAAATAGCACGTTTAGAGGCAAGATGGTCATTTCACCTGCCATGTCTTTTTGTCAAATTTTTGGGTTCTAAATTCATTTTTTAGGTTTTTAAGTGTATTTCTAATTTTTGGTAATTTTTTGGGCGAACTGCTATTTTTTCTGTAAATAATGCATTTAGGGACAAAATGGTCATTTTACATGCAAATGTGTTTTTTCACCCGAATTTATTAATAAAGTGCATTATTTGCATTTTTCTTTATTTTTCCATTTTGGTGTTTTTCGGAGAGAACATGGTTTTTTCTTTGATTTTTTAATTTTTGTGTATCAAAAATTCATTTTTGCAAGGGCAAAATTGTAATTTATTGTCAAGGACATTTTAATCTTCTATCCATTCTTGGAGAATAAGATTTCCTTACACTATAAATATCTCATTTTTATTGGAAAGAAAAAGGAAAAAAAGAAAAGTTGGAAGAGATTTTTTTGAGTTTTTCACACCACACACACTACCCCAAAAACACTTACTAAATTTTAGTTCATCTTCATACACCACACACTACCCTAAGAACACACACACACTAGCCTATCTTCATACACTACACACAATACTCCAAGAACACATACTAAATTCTAATTCATCTTCAAACACTACACACATTGCCCCAAGAATACATACTAAATCTCAGTACATCTTTATACACACACACATAAACGCACACAAACACACACACACACACACTTTGCACACCAATATCACACACTATTTCACACACAATCACACACACTTACACACACTCTCTTACAAACCTTACACACACTAGCACATGCATAGATCTTCACAGACACTGCACACATTCACACACACAACCACATACATTTCTTCACACACACCACACACATTCACACACACAACCACACACAGTCACAAACACACTACCACAGATAAAATCACACACATTTCACACATAGTTTACACATATTCACACATGGTTCACATACATAGAAAAATTTAGGCACCATAATACACACACCAAACGCTCAAATACACACAGTAAACCAATAACTAGCACAAATGCCACAAATTTCTCCCTTCTTCGCCACCTTCCATTAATCGCATCCATGTTTTCCACAATCAACCCATAGCAGCCCAATCAACCCCTTAACATCAAGAGTTCCCACCACCACTGTCTTCTCCTCTCTCACCGGACCACCTATATTAGACTTTAACAAAATAGCACACCATCTGTCCATCAACCCACCACCAATACAGCCAGCAGACAAAACCCAGAAATAACCCCTACAATCATCAACCACCATTCCCTGCCATTGGATCTTTTCTTCCCATCACCACCCAACCAGCCCTCCATCATTCACGGCCAATTTACCACTGAAACAAAGCCAGCAACTAGCTCACCATCTCACTGCCATCGCCAGTCACCAACCCAAATTCACACAGCAACCTCCTTCCTCTCACAATTTCTGTCAAATGCCCAAACCCATCACCACACAATCATCAGCAGAGCCCCAACTGCAATCAACCTTTCCACATCGCTTTTACTGTAACGCCTTCCCTATCTCCTCCATGCCTCACCCCCATACTTGAATCATTGCTTGTCCTCAAGCATTTGGAAAATGCAAGTCCAAATAATGATTCAAGAACTGAAATAACAAATGTGCTCTTTAAAAAAAGTAATTCCACAAAACCAAGGAAAAAGATGTTATGCAATTCATTGTTTTTCCTTGAATACTCATAATACCAAGCAAAGCAGAAGTAATTATAACATAATAAAGCTAGTTCAACAAAATTTCTTTGCCTTACCGAATTTCACAAATAAGTGTTTAATATGAACAATCAAGCACTTCTTATGCCTATGATTGATTTTATACAAGAGGGACTTTTCCTTGTCACTTTATCTTCTTGAAGCATGAAGCTGTCTTTTGATGGGAGAATTGACATTGGTTGATGAAGACCCCTGGTTACTCAACACTTCATTTAATTTGTTCACAACTTTTAGCTTTTACTTCGAGAAATGATATTGTCTTTTGACATTTCATCTTCAATCAAGCTTTGCTATGCATACTCATAATTTAAATGCCATTTGACGCGAAAATCGACATTGGTAGATGAAGATTTTCGGTTACTAAGCATAAGAATTAGCGGAGTAGAGTGATGTCACACATTTTATTTTTCATAGCATAATAGTCACTTTATACAAAAAGTAATCCTCACAAAACATAAGTTGCACTTTTTTGTCCATAGCTACTACTTAATTTGTAAAATTAAGTAAAGAAAAGAAATTTCATCAATCATGTAAAATTTAGACAGAATTCCAACCACTTTATAAGATATACTTTCTAAAAGAACAAAACACCAAATCACATAATAGCTTTTTCTCATGTATTTGTGAAAATAATTCTTCGAGGTGCATAAACTTATTTCAACAAGTAAGAGAGTTTGAAGCAATCATGGTGTTGAAATCATTGCCCTTTTTAGTTGAAAATGATGAATTTGAAAAAATTTGGGGCAATTTTGGCATATTTCACAATTTCAAGCCATTCAAACATGTATCTTATACCTTCCCCACACTTCAAATGCGCATTGTTCTTAATGTGGAAAGGAAAAGAAAAGAGTGAAAATTAGAACAAGAATACTCCCCTTGATTGGTTGAAGTGTCCAAAGTATGTGTTGAAGATGTTCTTGTGCATTTGCTTGATTTTGCTTCAAGCTTGCATATTGTACTTGGATTGTGCTATTAGCTCATGGAATCCACTTAGAAGCTTAGTTAAAAACTATTTCTCAATTGAAATCATTCACTGGATCCCTTGGTAACATAGTTGACACATGCATCAAACATATACCAATATGCACAAATTGTACTTCAACAATTACCTCCTCAATTCATGACTTGAAAAATGCATTTAAATGAGAATGAAAACATGTCAATGCTTGGACTAAACCATGATTGAATGAGACCTACTAAATTATTACTAAGAAAACAAGAACATTGGAACATCAAATGCAATCATTAGAATGTGTTAAAGTGCTCATTTTATGCCCTTAAAGTTGCCAAACAATCATGCCAAAAATACCCTAATGCTTTCCAAACAAAAAACAAACAAAATAACACTTAAAGCCCTCAAAAACCTTGGATCCATGGGTCAATTGACTTGCGAATCCTGGAGCAGTTAACCCACGAATCGACTGCTGAAAATGCAAAAATTTTTTGCTCCAAAACTGCTATAGGTTTTTGCTAAGGCCATATTGCTTGCTGAATTTTTGCCTTTTAATCCTCAATTTTTTTAAACAACTTTATAATCATGTAAACATGCTAACAAACTTTCAAATAAAGCATTAAACTCATCAAAATCATCAGCATGTATGAAATGAGAACGGCTTAAAGTTGGCTCCTCATCAAATCTGAAATTTTGTTCTTGAAGTTCAACTTGAATTTCAAAATTTCTTCTTTCATGTTTTTGACCGATCCAACACTTCAAACATGTTTCTAATGTTAAATGAGAAAATTGTAGTTTTGATATCAAATGTTCGGGACATCGGTAATTTTAGTCCTCAAAGTTTGGACCAAAGCAAATCTAGTACCAAATGTTTCAATTTTTCAACACATTTAGTCCTATTGCGACAGTTTTAGTCCCTAAAGTTTGAATGAAAACAAATGTAGTATCAAATATTTCAATTTTTGAGCACATCTAGCATAATTGAGCGGTTTTGTCAAATTACTAGTTTGATCGTGTGATACTACCAATAACCAAATTTTTAAAAAAATAGAAAAAAGAAAAACTTAATTGCCATAATCTGTAATTAAGGGCAATAATTTGAGAAATTAGTCTCTACTCAAAAAGCAATTAAAAAATAGAAAAAAGCTAATAAACTTGGAAAAAGTTCAGATCTTTAGACAGGTAATTAGCTATTTTATCCACTCTCTTTCTTTCTCCAGTTCCACCCTCTCTCTCTCTTTGCTCTTAAAAGAATGCCTATAGACCGTACTTTAAAGACAAAACTATTTGACTTTGTAATTATTATTCGAGACAAAGGAGATGAAATAAGTAACAAATCGAAGAGTATATATTTTTTAAAAATTCGGTAACCAGCACATGAGAATCACATGACTGGATTTCGATGAGATTTTAGCAAAATCGATCAATAGGATTGGATGTGCTGAAAAATTAAAATACTTGATATTAGATTTGCTTTCATCCAAACTTTAGGGATTAAAACTGCCTCAATAGGATTAAATGTGCTAAAAAATTAAAACATTTGATACTAGATTTGCTTTTATCCAAACTTTAGAAACTAAAACTACCAAAGCTCCAAACATTAGGTATTAAAACTACAATATTTTCATGTTAAAACAAAGTTGTTAACATGATTTTTAGGCATGAAACGCATATGAATTCCAAGATTAGAACCAAAATCACAAAGAAAACTATCACTAAGTGAATAGTAACCAATGGAATAGTGACTTTGGAAGTCAATACATCAAATTGGTTTCTTTTGTTTGTTTCAACTTCAAAACCACTTCACACACATGTCAAATGATGAAACTAAGATATTTAACCCTTCTAAACACGATAAACTCAAGAGATATGAAATTTGGGTATCAAACATCCAAGTTTAAACATGAAACTTCATTGATTGAATCAAAATGTCTCAAGTTCAAATTCAAACTAAACAAATCAAACAAACTAACTACAAAAAACGCCTAAAACATAAAACACACCAAAACAACTTAAAATACCAAAAAATTTGGGTTGCCTCCCAACAAGCACTTCATTTAAAGTCTAGAGACTTGGAACACCTCAGTCATGTGATAGGTGTATCCCACAAAGGATGTATTACACCTAGAGTGCTTAATTGGTTCAATAAGAATAGGTGCATCCCTCTCACAAGTTAGGTTGGTAATGCTAACATTTGAGCCAATATGAGTATCACAAAATTGTATACTATCCAATTTAACACATTCATGATTTTCATGGTCTCCTTCACATGTAGAACAATAAGTAGTATGCAAATTAGACTCAAAATTAATATTAGGTTCCACATATTGATAATGCATGCCATACTTCATAAAAGCACTTGATAACTCATTCCAACTATTGAAATAATTTGGTCCATATGATCTTAGTCTATCCTTAGGTTTATGTACTAGAGTTAATGGAAACAATCTTACTTTTATAGCGTCCTTATTTGCTCCATTGTACCGATCAAAACTAATAATGTCAATTAAATCTGAAAAATTGGCTAAATGAAAATGGGCATTTTCATTTGGATTTCCTTCAAATTGATCATGTGTAACTAAGACAATAACATCTGGATCATATTTTAAACTAGTTATACTTACCTGATGCGAACGCGGGATCTAGCCAATTACCCAAGCTTGGAGGATGAAGAAACCCAACGAGATGGCGAAGATGGAAGGCTCCACAAGCAAGGTGGATACTCAATTGATAAGCCAAAGTAGGAGGCGCCACAATTAAGGTGATTACTTAATTGATAAGCCAAGAACACTTAGAACAAACCCTAAAGCATTCAAAGAAAGCTTACAAGAAGCCAAGAGGAGAAAACCCTCAAAAGATGAAATTTCATTTAAAATAATATCAAAGACTAATTAGTCTTACAAGAAATACAGTATTGATATGCCTTACAATAGCTAGAAAGATGATCCCTACATCCCTACTTACAACTTACATTAATACAATAAAAGATGAGGCCCAAAATGAAACAAATAGCCAAAAACGCGTGACATTCTGTTCTAGGTCGTGGGGTAGGCCGTGCCACGGCCTTACTCATGGCCTTGGTCAGAAACATCACCCCCACATTGGTGAAAAAACCAAATCTGTGACTGACTTGCGGATCCAGCTCTGTGAATCAAATTCTTTTCCAAATTTCTTCTTGAAAACGGCCGAATCAGTTCTTGTGCAAAACAACAAAGTTGTATCCCTTTGAGTTAGATTTCCAATGGAACAAGAATCATATGATTTAGAGGTTTGGAAGCAAAGATATGATTGAAATACTAAAGATTGACCAGAGAGCCTTGCAGTGCAGACACATTTTAATAATTCAAGCTTTTGGCTATGAAATCATAAGAACTGGACTTTCATGTCTTCATATAAGTTGTAGAGCATTCTATTAGCTTCGAAATACACTAAAAACCATCTCCATCCATGTCTTGTAACTTGAGTTATCATCAAAATACCAAAGCATGTTATACTGTCAAACTCTTTCCTGTCTATTTCATCATCTTCCTTTAATAGTAGACCTTGTATTCCTTGTTCAAAGGCTCAAGAATGGTGTGAATGTTTGAATTTGCTATAAATCTCATCATCAACAAGCTTGGGAGGTATTGGTGTGGCTTGGTTTGCATCATTCCTCTCCTCTTGAAAAGGATTTGTCCTCAAATCTTCATCAATAAGCTTGTGGGGCATTTGTGCCACTAGGTTCACATCATTCCCTTCCTTTTGAAAATGATTTACCTTCAAAAATCCTACATCACAAAAGAGAAAATTAGTAACAATGAAAGCAAACTCCAAGGGAATATGCTTACCTAATATTTTGGCTTATATGCCTCAATAATGTGCCTTGTATCCCATTCAAAATTCCTTTGAGAAGGGATCGTTTCCTTGAATATGCAAATCCATCCCTTGAAAAACTCTAGATATAACTCTTCATTTGCCCCACTAAATCCAAGCACATCAAAATACTCAAGAGAAATATTATCATAATTAAGCAAATAGGACAAAAGTGCATTAATCCACTTGACGTTCAAAGCATAGAAAACGTTTACATGCACATGATCCTTAAAGACTTTAGCCAAGTATAAGCAACAACTTGTCAAAATACTATCCATAAGAGAATCTAGACATTGGATCTCATGAGAACTCATGATATCACACAATCTACATATTCTACTAACATGATACTTGTAATGTGACTCTTTAGTGGAATGGAGAGTAAGACAATTGGACATGCAATCTAAAGAACTAGATGCAAACACACTTTCAAAACAAGAAAAGATAAAGTAGCTATCACTACCATATGAAAAGTCATCACAAAAGCCATAGCTTAAAACATTGGACTCTTGAACACTTATGCTAACTTTGAGAAACTCAAGAAACTTAATGCCACTATCAAACTTATTCAAACTACTCCTAATGACAAAACACCTATAAATATGCAAACCATGACTAAGCCAATAAACAAATATGGAATCGATATTAGAAAAACAAAGTAAGCTATACCTCCAACCAAAGTATACCATCAAGTTTAGGGATAGAATGACCATACTCTATAAGGGTTCTATGCATAGCACGTCTATCCACCCATGTTTGCCAAATCTTCCAAAATAACTCGAAGAAACAGAGTTGAGAATTCTCCTTGACGGCTCCACTTTTCACCAATTCATATCCTTGAGACTCTTTACGCCGTTTAGGTAGCGCTTGGTACTCCACACCTTTTAAGGGAAATGGTTCATAAGGCAAGCCATTGTGAGAGAAAATATCAATTCCCTGCATGAAAGAGATAACAACACTAGGAGAGCAAGGTTTAAGAGAGTTAGCAGAACACAAGACTTCTTTGTAAGAAGGAACAAATAGAGGTTGGTAAGTATAAAGTCCTTCTTCCAAATTTTTGGCTTTTGTACACACTAGTTTTCTCTCTTGTTTTGCCTCTAAGGCTAAATTATCTATTGCCTTTTTCCTCTCATTTTCCTCGGCCTTTGTGTCCCTCACCTCTTGCTCTCTTCTTTTTCTCTCATTATCTTGTTCTTTCTCTTTCTTCTCTTGCACACTCTCATTCTTTTGTCCACTCTTTTCTTTTGCTTGTGAGCTCATTATCCTTACTTAATCTTCATATGCCTCACGAGGTGTTAATGGTGCTAACACAATCTTGTGATTACTCCACATGAAGAAGTATCTATCCTTGTGCTCATCATATGTGGCCTTCCTTTTACACCGCCATGGACGACCCAAACTATATGACAAGTTTCCATTGGCACCACATCACAAAGAACCTTGTCATGATATTTGCCTATGGAAAACTCCACTTCCACTTGATTGGTAACCCTCCAATCCTTATTATCAAGGAATAATGGCAATTTGTAAGGCTGTGGATGTCTCAAGGTGGGCAATCCTAACTTCTTAACAAGTAAAGTACTAGCCACATTAATGTAACTTCTTTTGTCAATGATTACACCACATACGTTGCTATTAACATGGCATCTAGTTTGGAAGACGTTATTCCATTGCACTCCATCTCCTTCCTCCTTAGGATGTATGCCAAGAGCTCGCTTAAGAACCTTCAACTCATTATGTGCGGGTTGTTCTACCACATCTTCTTCGCTAACTTGTGAGGATTGAATCTCTACATCACTTGATGAAACACTCTTCACTTCCTCATTGCCCATCTCAAATTCACTACTACTCTCCAATGGTTCCCCTTCACTTGATGAGATGCTCTCCACGTCACCATTGTCTTTCATGACCATTGCCTTTTTGTTTGGACATTGAGAGGCAATGTGTCCAAATCCCAAGCACTTGAAACACTGGAGGTGGCGACTCATTGATGGGGGTCGCATGTTGATCCTTCTTTTGAGACTCTAGTACGACCACTTTACCCTTAGCCTTTGAGGACTTTCTAAGCCTTTGATTAGCACGCTCTTTCTTCCAATCAAAAGCTTGATTGTTCCTCCATTTGATAGGACTTGAAGAGTTTGAATTTTCTCGTTTGCCTCTCCAACTTTGAGCTCAATCATTCCTCAAATTGGTTGAACTTGATAAAGTTGCACTAGCTCGATCATCTCTCCATTCATGAACTCGTTCTTTTCTCCAATTTGTGAAACTTGAAGGATTGGGACTAGCCTTTGGATTCCTCCAATCATAGACTTGATTATTCCTCCACTTGATTGGACTTGAGGAATTTGAACTATCACTAGATGTCCCCTCCTTGGGTCGCCTCTCTATCAAATCTCTACTTTCCATCTCCTTGAGGTAGCGGATTGGCACATTATGCTTTCTCATAGTAGACTTTAATGCTTCCCAAGTGCAAATAGGTGGCTCCCCATATACTCTCACACCTCTAGTCAATTGAGGCCACCAATACTTGGCATAGTTAATAAATCCACTAACGGCTAGTTTTATCTTTTGCTCCTCGGAGTATGAATGGCAATCAAAGTGTCGCGTCTTAAAAATCGTGGGTAAAAAAGGTAAAAGGTGCTAGTGGGGTCGTTGACTGTCGTGTCCCGAAAAGACGGTCTAGTCTGATGACCCTTTTTTGAAAAGATAGTTTTGGAAAAAATTGTGTGCATGTGTGAAAAATTGAATTTTTATTTGAAAAAAGTGTATTTTAAGAAAAAATGATATTTTAAAAGAAAACAAGGTCGGGACTAAAAGTGCGACAGTTTTGGCCAACTAATTTTTGAAAAAGGGTTTTATTTCAAAAAAAATGGAGTCGCCACTTGATACTAAGTTGGGGTGTACCAAGTCACCCAAAAAATCGTTTAACAAAACAAAAATAAAAATTTTTAAAAAAATCATTTAAAACCCCTTTTTCGACTCTAGTCTACGAAAAACGAGAGAAAAAGGTCCGGAAGTCACATTTGAAGAAAGGAAAGGCAAAGGATTGCGCCTAAGGCACCCTTTCAACCTAGCCGAGGCTAGTTGCGAGGTTTAATCAAAATTTCCTAAATTAACCCTAAGTTCTATCGCGTTTGGATGTGTCTAAATGAATGCAAATCCTAACCACAAATGTAAGTATCGAGAGGGCCGGCATGTTCCGTCGAGGCTTGGTCGGAATTATCGCATTAATTGCGAAACCCGAGTCGAGACCTCGAGGGAGTCACGAGTTTTTATGCAAATGTGATGTGAACAGAAAAGAAAATAATAATGTATAGTAAGTGAAGAAAGGAGATGGGTATGCAACATGACGGTATGGGAGACTAATAACTCGTGACTGAATGTTTCTACTCACGGAGGGGGGAACGGCCTGTACGCCACCGCTTCCCATGTGAGTAGATGACTATTTCTAGTCGAATCACACAAATGTCTTAATTTCTAAGTGAGATGCAACCTAGATGTCATGCATTTTAAAAAATGTGTCAAAATAATAATAATAATAATAACAATAGTAATAATAAAATCATGCCACATGGAAAGAAAACTAGAAGTGTGTGAAATATGAAATGCATACGAATGCACCTAAAATGTCCTAAGGGTTTAGCGTTGGACTAGCCCTTTCTAAAAAATCCCACTAGCTTTGGACTAGCGGGAAAAGAATGAAGCCACAACTAGCATTGGACTAGTGTGGTGACGGAATACCATAAATCATGAATTTAAACATTAACGCATGAATTAAAAGCAAATTAAACATATAAAAGCATATAAGATCACATAGGAGCACATAACACATAAGTATAATATTCTAGATGCAAAAATCCTAAGGAAAGCGGTAAAAGAAATAAACACATAAACACGCAAAGCAAATAAATCCTAACTATTACACCGGGGGCTTGATTTACAATTTAAGGAGGAAATTTAAAATGTCCTATCTATTACATTTTTTATCTAATTACACAAATTTTTGCTAAAAATATGAGAAGAATAATCTAACTATTACATTGACTAGCTAAATACAAGAATATTACATCTTTCGTCAAAATAATAAAATTTAAAATTAAATAACACAATATAAATAAATGCGCAAAAAGTGCATAAAATAAGAAACACATAAAAAAAATGCATAAAATATCACATTAGAGCACGTTGGAGCACATAAAGAAGCAATTAAAAGGTAACGAAAATACCTTTTTGAAGATCCGGTATAAAAGCTTAAAAACGAACACACAAGTTAAAGGGACAACTATTTAATGTAATAAAGCATTAAAAATGAGATATGAAAAATTAAATTTTAACAAATTGGGGTAAATACAAATTTCTAGCAAATCAAGTGGACTAAAAATAAAATAAAATTCCGTAAAACTTAAGAGATAAAATTGAGAATTCTAACTGATCAAGGGATCATGGGGCAAAATAAAGCAAATTAGGTGGCAAGAACGGTAAATTCTAGCAAATTGCAATTAGGGGAGTTAATTGAAAAAATATAAAAATCTTAGGAATTAATATAAAAACACAAGGG
Organism: Mitragyna speciosa; assembly: GCA_024721245.1. Classification (NCBI taxonomy): domain Eukaryota; kingdom Viridiplantae; phylum Streptophyta; class Magnoliopsida; order Gentianales; family Rubiaceae; genus Mitragyna; species Mitragyna speciosa. The sequence continues at coordinate 13,193,056 of CM045571.1, forward strand.
ACTTTAATGCAAAAACTAAAAGTGTTCCAGGTGCAAAGCAAAAAATCCTAGAGGCCAAGACAGAACTACCTATTTTATAAAACAAAATAACCAGAAAAAATATAAAGAAGAAGGTAAAACTACACATTTTTAGCTGAGATAACGTCAAAACGACGTAGTCTCGGCAATTATCTACTTTCTTCTCTTCTTCTACGTTTATTTTCTTTTCTCTCTTGCCAGGTTTGTTCTTTGTTTTCTCTAATTTTCTTCTCTCCGATTTTTCTTTCTTTCTCTCTTGCTCTCTCTTGTCTTCCTCTCGCCTCTCTGTTTATCACTTTTTCCCCTTTCTGTTTTGCCGATTCTCTCTCAATCTCTCTTTCCCACTCCGGTCGACCTCTCCCTCTCGTTCGTCGTCTCTCTCCTGCGCTAATTTCTTTCCCTCCAGCTTCTCTTTTCCTGGTTCTATTTTCCTTCTGTTTTTTCCTAATTACTCCTTCCATCTCTCAGTCTCTCCAGCTCTCATCTCTCTTTCTGTGTATCTCTCTATCTCTATGCCTATCCCTCTCTCAGTTTTTCTCTTACCGGAATACAGGATCAACTTCCCCCAAATCAACGACTTACCAAGTGAAACTGTGATTAGATGATGGTGGGGGTGAATTGTGCGTGTATCCATGTTGGGTGATTGATGATTTGGTGTTTGTCAACTGTGACGATTTGGTGTTTGAAATAAAATCAAAGGCAATCTTAAATTTGTCAGAAGTCAGAATCATGCATGAATTGTGAGACTATTTGAGGAATTTGATCTGAATTGTTAACTGGAGGCCATTGAATTTAGAAAACTTGCAGAAAGTCAAGCAAAGAGATCGGATCAGAGATCTAAGGTGGCAGCCCTCGTGTTTATATGTGCTAGTGGATTCAAAGGACTGCCAAAGTGATGTCATTTTTTTTTACAATCGTAGCTGTTTTCTCTTTTGCAGGTGTGATCACATCATCATCATTTGAAGCCTTCGTCAGAAACAAAAATTGGGGCAAATTTTTCTGAGAAAAATTTGATTTCAAAAATTGATTTTGATGCCTTATACTTGAAAACATTTTGGAGAGGACTAACTTTAAATTTACACTGGGGCAAATTTCTTTTTTTTAAAAAGGATTGACTTCAAATAGAATTCATTTGATTTATACTAGGCATATCTTTAGAAGGATTGATTTCAAATGGATTTGGATGCTTTGAACAAGGCCAAAGTTTGAAAGGGATGATTTCAAATTGATTTGAGTGTCATATACTGGGGCAAATTTTTTAAGAAAAATTTGGATTTCAGAAGTGATCTTGATGCTTTATGCCTTAGACAGATTTTTAGAAAGACAGATTTACACTGGGGCAATTGTTCAGAAGGATTGATTTCAAAAGGGATTTTGATGCCTTATAACATGCTAAATTTTGATTGGAAAAATCTCAACTTGGTTTGATTGTCGAGGTAAATTTTGAGAAGATTGATTTTTGACGATGATTGAACACTGAGAGAAAATGGGGATTCATACTCGATGCAAGTGTTGATACTAGGGCAAAAAAAATGGTGAAAAATGAAAAAAAAGGAGAGAAGAAAAAAAAAAGAAGGAAAAAAAAAGAGAAAAAGAAAAATCAGTTTTGAATTAAGTTGAAAGCCTTGTTTAGCATTTGTTTAAATTTCTCTTTGTCTTACATTTCCATATGCATATATTTTGTCCAGCAGCCTGGGCACCGCTTTCTGCATTTTACTTTATGAATTTATTTTGTCCAGTAGCCTGGGCACCGCTTTCTGTATTTACTTTACGAATTTATTTTATCCAGCAGCCTGGGCACCGCTTTCTGTATTTACTTTACGAATTTATTTTGTCCAGCAGCCTGGGCGCCACTTTCTGCATTTACTCTATGAATTTATTTTGTCCAGTAGCCTGGACACCGCTTTCTGCATTTACTCTATGAATTTATTTTGTCCAGCAGCCTGGACTCGCTTTCTGTTCATTTTAGTCTGGCAGCCCAGACTCGGCATTTAGTTTATGAATTTATTTTGTCCAGCAGCCTGGGCTCGCTTTCTGTTCATTTTTGTTTAGCAACCCAGACTCTGCATTTTATTTTTGGCAACCCATAATAGTTGTATTTATTTGGTCCAACATCTTGGACTCGGTTTAGGTTGTTTTAGTTTAGCGATTCAAATATTGCACTTCTTTTTGTGTTTTGCTTGCAAGTTTTGAAAAGTGTGAATTCCTGCATTACCTTTTACATTTATATTTCGCATCCATGATTCACTGGTTCTGAACTATGTTTGACCTGATTCTCTTCATTGGGATGCGTAGGCAACTCTTAGAGAGCTCGGTCACATGTTTTATGAATCATTCGTTCATTGGTTTACGTCTCAACATATTTTCATACTATGCATGTTTAGATATTTTAGTTTACATTCTTATTTGTTTCTACATTTTAGGTGAGTCAAAATTTAGTGTTGTCTATGTCTTTGTCTGAAATCTCTACGAGATTCCTGACAAAGAGGGGCAAACTGTAGACACCAAAATTTGACACACCATTTATTTTCAAACACTGGGGGGGCATGTTTGCACTTTTTGGGACAATTTTTAATTTTTCAATAATCTGGGGGGCAAAATAGTAATTTTATCTGTAAATATTTTTCTATTAGCTTTTGGGGGTTTTAAATTCATATTTTTTTACTTTTATGTGAATTGGTTAGTTTCTTATGATTTTTCTGGATTTAATTAAGTATTCTTTATATTTTTACCAGCACAAGGCCAAAATGATAATTTCGCCTCGTGAATACTATTTTAGCTCATTTTAGTTCCAAATTCATTTTTCTAATTCTTTAAGCATGTTTCTAAATTTTCTTGATTTTTTCGGAGACGATTACTATTTTTCTGTGAATTTGCATTGCCCAAGGGTAAAATCGTCATTTTACAAATTAAATTCATTTTTCACAAATTTTGAATAAAAAATGCATTTTCTAATTTTTTAAGCTTATTTGTAATTTTGATAATTTTTTTTGAAGACAATAACTATTTTTCTGTGAATTTTCATTGCCCAAGGGCAAAATCGTCATTTTACAAATTAAATTCATTTTTCACAAATTTTGTATCAAAAATGCATTTTCTAATGTTTTAAGCTTATTTGTAATTTTGATAATTTTTTGAAGACAATAACTATTTTTCTGTGAATTTTCATTGCCCAAGGGCAAAATCGTCATTTTACAAATTAAATTCATTTTTCACAAATTTTGAATAAAAAATGCATTTTCTAGTGTTTTAAGCTTATTTGTAATTTTGATAATTTTTTAAAGACAATAACTATTTTTCTATGAATTTTCATTGTCTTAGGGCAAAATTGTCATTTTACAGCTTAAATTAATTTTTTGTCAAATTTTGAGTCAAAAAGGCATTTTATAATGTTTTAAGCTTACTTTTAATTTTTGATAATTTTTTGAGGCTAAAATCTATTTTTTTTGTATTTTCGTTGTCTAGGGGCAAAATCGTCATTTTACACCCCGAGCGCGTTTTTATCATTTTTAAGCTCTAGTTTTTATTTTGAAATCTACTATGAATTCTTTTTAAAATTTAGAGATTGCTATCAGATTCTTTGTATTAATTTTTAATTGTGAGATTAAAAAATATTTTTTTTTGTAATAAAATTAGTATTTTTAATACCGGTGGCGTTTTCATTATTTTATAGCATTCTTGGCCAACAAGACAAGTGGCCTATAAATACTCTTCTTAATCAGCAGAAAAAAAAGGAAAAATGGAAAACCCTAAAACACTTTTGCTTTTGTGATTTTTAGATTAAAACACACACAAAACACCTAAAAACACACACTAAAGAAGCCGCCACCTTCAAAAGTTGATCCACTGTTCATCAATTTGCGGTTCATCTTCAATTTCATCATCAGATTCACTGTTCATCCTTCTTCAAGTTAAAAGGTAAGTTCTTACTTTCTATTTTTGATCCATCAGTTTCATTTATTTATCTGATTGTTTATGTTCATTTATGTGAGATTTTCCTTGAATTGGTTTCGTTCTTGGATTTCTTATTTTCTAGGTTTGTGTTTCTGGGTTTCTGTTTTTGTAACACCTTAGAAATTCATACAAGAACTATTTAATTCATGTATCATTAGTAGGAAAAAAAATATAGAGAAAGAAAAAGAAAAAGGGAAAACCGAAAATGCACTTAAAAGAGAAATTCTTTTATTCGGAGTTCAGTATTAATCCTTGATTTATTAGTTGGAAGATTTCTTATGTTAATTAGGTTAAGTAAATAAGATTCTTCATTATTAAGTGGGACACCTAAGTACCCAATTTGGATTAATTTCATTGGACCCTTAGTTTATAATAGTGTTTAATTGTTACTAACTAATTCTACCATTTTCAAGCCTTTTGACTAATTGAGCTTTAGTTTAAAATTTGACTCAAAATTTCACTTATTCTCTTGTCTTTTTCCCCTCCTCATGGCCGGCCCTCTCTCCCCCTATTTTTCTCTCTTTTTGCTTTAATATTTGTGTTATAAAGTTTGCTTATTACTAGGAGATAAGTGATGAAAATCTTCACTAATCAAATTTCACCAAGTTAGCAACTATTACATTAAAAGCATAAACCCTATCATGACTCTTGTCTAGCTATAATTGGTCACTCTTTTTTTCCCACTTTTCTCTTTATTTCTTTTCTCTTTTCTTGGCCTATTTCTTTCTCTTTTCTTTCTTTTCTTGGCCGGCCTCCCTATTTTCTCTTGTCCTCTCTTTTACTCTCATTTTCTTGAAGCTTTCTCTCCAAATTTTGGACAATCTTCACCATAGAAATTGAGCTTTTCTTCTTCCTAAGCAAAGTTTTAAGCTTGTTTAAGGTATCTACTATGAACTTTTGCTATTAATTTTAAGTTTTATTTAGCCTTTTGTTCAAGTTTAATACTAGATTCTTATTATTACAACTTGGACTTGAAATCTTGAATTTGAGTGGAATTTTGAGTGAAATTGAGTTTGATTTGAACATGGAAGCTATAGAACTTGTTGGAAATTGGATTGGTTGGTTGATTTTTTGCAAGAAAAATTTTGGGTTAGTCTGATTTTAAGGGGAGATACTGTCGAAATTTCGGTAGAAATAAAAAAGGAAAAAATGATAGATGAAATTTCTAACCTAGAATATGTTAAATTTAGAGAGTTTGGTGTGTAGAAATTTTTAGAAAATGATCTAGAAACAAATTAAATTTTCCTAGAACAAGAAAACCCTAAAATGAAAACCCTAAATCTAAAACCCTAAACCCTAGGGTAAAACCCTAAACTCTAAAAACCCTAGAACCTAAACCCTAAAAATAATTGGGTTATTTCCTAAACTTTCTTACTAATTTACTTGGGGTTTTATTTGGGTTTTCATTAGATTATTTCTTTTGAATTTCAGGATCTGAAAGCGAGTCTCAATCATTTTACGAAATATTTTCCTAGGCATTCCAGGTGAGTGTCTCTATGTGTGCATGATGCATGAAATATTATATTATGCTTGTAATTGTTATTTTATGACATGTGTTACTTGAGGAAAGATGTGTACTTTATCACATCTATTCCATAATATGTTACGTGCTTTCATGATCCAACGTGTTATTTGTGCTTGAGACTTCCGTGACTAACTTCACCGTTACTTCACGGTTAGTCAACCCAGTCGTGCGTGGGAGGATATAAGGTGCTGGGTGTTTTAGGGCGTGTTGTTCTTTCCCTTGAGTTGTGAATCCTCAATGAGGCCAACTCCAAATTGAACTTTCTTGCTTGCTTGTTGGCTCTCCAAGGTCGAGATTACTCCCTGGATATGGTAGCCTGTACGGAGGCTATAAGGTGAATGGTGGTTAGGGTACTTGCTTGTTAATACTGGTATGACCCTTGGTGAGGACCTGAGCTATTATCTCGGTCCTAACGTCATGGTTACATTATCGGTACTTGCTCCTCCTGTGGTTGAGCTTGCTCCCATAGTTGAGCCCTGTATCTGCCATTGACTACTTGTTAATTAATTTGTTCATACCTTGCTTATTTAACTTATCAATTATTTTTATTCCATGAAATAATGGATTCTTGGTATGGTTGCATGACTTGGGCACTCACTGGGCTATTATAGCTCATTCCTTTTATTTGTTTTCCTTTACCCAGGTTCCCTGTAATATTAAAACTGGAACGGCAAGTTTTGGATATAGTGAAGATTTTACTTATTTTGGATAGCCAAACTGTTTGGGCTATTATTGTAAATAATATGTATATTTTGGCATGTAAACTTTTGTGATACTTGTACCGTTAAGTTACGTTATATGAATGTATTTTATTTTGGGTTAAATATACTTGGATGTTCTGAGTGAGTGCTTGACTTGAGTCCTGGCGAGAGCTAGGCAGGCAGTTCGCTAAGTCCTTTGGTGCGCCTCTGGGAAAAGTGGAGCTGTCACAGTTTTTACTTCCTCAGTTCATCTCTCCACCGTTCTTTCTGTATCCCACCTCTTCCCTCCTTCCTCTCACCGTCTCTTTCTCTCTCTCCACCATCATCCCTCAACCTCTCTCCACCACTTTCAACCATCATCAGTCAAACTACCACCATAATCGCCTACATCCACCCTTAGCTAGCCCATACAACCCACCTACAGTTCAACAATCATCCAAGAAAATCAACAGCTAGAAAATCCCTCGCAGCCACTACAAACAACTGCCAGAATTCCACAAATTCACACCAAATTACCCCAATCCCCTGTCAATAACATCAAACCCCCACTGGACAGTCACCTTAGACAACCAAACTACTTTTGCCGCCATTGTCATGAACTACCATAAACCTGCAAAAACAATACTAATCCACAAAATTGATCCAGCAGACAAGCACAATCAGCACACAATCGCACAGTAAACACACATAACATACGCCAAATACACCAGAAAAGCCATCACCAATCATCTCCTCTCCCCCTGTCAGTTTCCACCATCAATCGCAGCCACAAAAGCACCACTAGCTCAGCCTAAATCACCAGCGCCACATGCCTCAAACAGCCCCACGAAGTGCAAGAACAGACCAGTCAAAGTCATCCCTTTCCAATCAAAGCCCCAATTCACCTACAAATCTTCACCAAAATTCCCAATCGGTTTCATTGTCCACTATCAACCATCTGGAAAACCATCACAACCTGTGACAAATCCAACTTCCACCGCAATCTATAAACCTGCAAAACAAAATTCCAGCAACAAAAGCACCATTCAAAATCGCCCATTCAACAAAATCAACCACCCTCCATCAAGCCCTTGCCCAAGAATTACGAAAATCATAGCCTGCCAACCCAATTAACCATCAGCACATAGCCCCAATTTCATCAAACCCACCTCCAAGCTTACCCCTACACACCACGAAAAGACGAGAGCAAGAGAGGTCACCGGAAAGAGAAATAAAATAGAGAGATAGAGAGGGAGAGAGAATAGGAGATAGATTGAGAATAGGAGAAGAAAGAATTTAACAGAAAAAAAAGGAAAAGAGAGAGATGGAAAGAAGGAACTTGGTGAAAGACAGACGGAGAAAAAGGGCGAAAGAAAGAGGGAAACCAGGAGGAGCTGAAAAGAGAGAAAATTAGAAAGGTCCAAAAGAGAGAACAAATGGCGCTAATTAGCTGGGAAAAAGAAAGAGGATAAAGGAAATGAAAAGAGAAAACAGGAGACGAGTGAAGAAGACAAAGTGGGGGGCTGGTCTAATGCTTTATTTCCTTTTGTAATGACTAGTTAGTTAGTTAATAAAAGAAAAGTTTTAAATCATGTGTTTGAGATTTTGAAGAAGTCAAATTTATTGGGAAAACCGATTGGAAAGGAAGGGTGGTTTGTTTCTTCATTATTGAAGCTTAAGCTTATTACTGTTTCTCTTGTTCCTCTTGTCTCAGTTGAATGGAAAGAAAAATGATGGTGGGCCAAAGTTTTCTTTTTTGACAGAAGCTTTTGAAATCAATTGTTGCAATGTTTCCCTATTATGTTTCGTTAGCCCTATTGTCTTTTAGTTCTTAGTTAATGGCTTTTTAGCTAACTTACACTTATTGATTTAGTTAGTTTATCTATTCATTTTATTAGCTCCATTTAGTTTGATGATTTCATTAGTCTATTTATTTATTTGGTCATTGATCTGTTTAATTTATTTTAGTGTGTGTTTGATTGAACAATTAGTTTAGTTAAGCAAAGTCAATTTAGTTAATTAATTTAGTTTAGTTTATTTTGGCATTTTCCTTTGGTTATTTTTCATCTTAAAGTAAATATTTATATCTAGTCCTTATATTTTAGTATTATTTATATTGTCCCTAGTTATTATTCTTATATTTGTGATTAAGTCCCCAATTCTATAGATTGATCCCCTTTAGTTTTAGTTTCTTTCAATTAAGTTATGTAGCTTACAATTAGGCCCTTTAAGTTGCTGGGATTTGTATTTCATGCCCCGTACTTGCTGAATTTATTATTTTGATCCTCCCCGATTTTGCTTTAATTTTCAATTGCACCCCCTTAGGACTTACGGGAATTTTAATTTTACCCCTTAAGCATTAGAATTTTGTCTTTTACCCCCCTTAATTGCTAGAATTCATTTTTATCTCAATTCGTCAATAGTTATATATTTTAGGTTTTGTTTGATTATACCGAGGTGCCTTGACTTGTTTGTTCATTTTGAGTAGTATTTGTACCGGGTCTTCGAGAGGTATCCCTATTTCTTATTAATTTCTCTTTTATAGTGCTTCAATATGCCTTATGTGATTTTTTTATGCGTTTATTCACATATTTCCTACTTGGTACGTTCTTTATGTATTTATTTCTTTCATGCTATTTCATTTTAAATCTTATTATTTCTTTATTATTATTTTGATAAAAATGTAATATTTTTGTATTTAGCTAGTCAATGTAATAGCTAAATTATTTTTCTCATATTTTAGTAAAAATTATGTAATCAGATAGAAAATGTAATAGATAGGGTATTTTAATTTTCCCCTTTTTAAAATTGTATTTAAGCCCCCGGTGTAATAGTTAGGGTTTATTTGCTTTTGCGTGCTTACATGCTTATTTGATTTACCGCTTTCATTAGGATTTTGCATCTAGATATTATGTCTATGTGTTACGTGCTCCTACTTGACTTTATATGTCTTTATATGTTTAATTTGCTTTTAATTCAAGCTTTACTATTTAATTCATGTTTTATTGTTATTCCGTCACCACACTAATCCAACGCTGGTTGTGGCTTATCTTTTTCCCACTAGTCCAAAGCTAGTGGGATTTTTTAGAAAGGGCTAGTCCAACGCTAGACCCTTAGGACATTTTAGGTGCATTCATATGCATTTCATATTTCACACACTTCTAGTTTTCTTTCCATGTGGCATGATTTTATTATTACCATTATTATTATTATTATTATTATTATTATTATTATTATTATTTTTATTTTGACACATTTTTTAAAATGCATGACATCTAGGTTGCATCTCACTTAGAAATTAAGACATTTGTGTGATTCGACTAGAAATAGTCGTCTACTCACGTGAGAAGCAGTGACATATAGGCTGTTCCTCCCTCCATGAGTAGAACATTCAGTCACGAGTTATTAATCTCCCATACCGTCATGTTGCATACCTATCTCCTTTCTTCACTTACTATACCCATCTCTTTTCTTCACTTACTATACATTATTATTTTCTTTTTTGTTCACATCACATTTGCATAAAAACTCTTGACTCTCTCGAGGTCTCGACTCGGGTTTTGCAATTAATGCAATAATTCCGACCAAGCCTCGACGGAACATGCTGATCCTCTCAATACTTACATTTATAGTTAGGATTTGCATTCATTTAGATACATCCAAACGCGATAGAACTTAGGGTTAATTTAGGAAATTTTGATTAAACCTCGCAACTAGCCTCGGCTAGGTTGAAAGGGTGCCTTAGGCGCAAGCCTTTGCCTTCCCTTTCTTCAAATGTGACTCCCGGACCTTTTTCTCTCGTTTTTCGTAGACTGGAGTCGAAAAAGGGGTTTTAAATGATTTTTTTAAAATTTTTTATTTTTGTTTTGTTAAACGATTTTTTGGGTGACTTGGTACACCCCAACTCAGTACCAAGTGGCAACTCCATTTTTTTTTTGAAATAAAACCCTTTTTCAAAAATTAGTTGGCGAAAACCGTTGCACTTTTAGTCCCGGCCTTGTTTTCTTTTAAAATGCCATTTTTTCTTAAAATACACTTTTTTCAAATATAAATTCAATTTTTCACACACGCGCACGATTTTTTCCAAAACTATCTTTTCAAAAAAGGGTCATCAGACTAGACTGCCTTTTCGAGACACGACAATCAACGACCCCACTAGCACCTTTTACCTTTTTTACGCACGATTTTAAGGACGCAACACAAAGATCTTCTCAATTTTCCTCTCCAATCCAAGGTATGCCTCAGGATCTGCCTTGCCTTGGAAGGTAGGAATTCCCATTATGGCCTCTTTGATGGCATCGTCTTTTCGCCCCTTGTCAAGCTTCCCTCGCCTTGATCTCCTTTCAAATAGTGATGGCTCTTTTGTCTCCTTCTTCCTATACATGTTTTTCATAAGAAATGTACTTGCAAGGAAACGTTAGTAATAAAAATTTTTTTTCCTCACCCACGATGAACTCTCACTCTCGTGTATCACTCAATTCACTCTAATGCACTCACTACTCCTCAATGGCCTTTGATTGCTTCCCTTGAAGAAATTAAGAATTTCCTCCAAAAGTATTCAATAACTTACCAATTGAGAATCACCCAAGTGTGGCAAGAGTTTGCAATAGGATACAAAGAAGCTAGAGTCAATTTGGAAGTTCAAATAGAAGCAAAAGAATAGAAAAAGTACAAGCTGGAATTTTATCAAACACAAAGAGGGTATTAAGAAAACACAAGAATTTGACTCAAGAAAGGATTAAATAAGACCCTAACCCCCAATATGATGATATTTGAATGAATTTTGCTGGGACAAAGGATTATAATCCACTTTCTTCCTCCTCAAGAATCAACAACCAATGATTTTCCTTTTGCTTTTCCACTTCAATGTTTCTTCTTCTTCTTCTTCTTCTTCTTTTTTTTTTTCACAGCAGAAATCAACACCAAAGACCAACCAAACACAAACAAAACTAGACCAAATTCACTTGGATGAACAGTGCCAATGAACAGTAAGCTACAATAATGGGGAACAATGAGGATTTCTTTTTTTTTTTAACCTTCACTTTTCTTTTGAAACTTTCTTTTCTGCATTTTTTTTTTTACTTTTCTTCAACCATTTCTTTCATCCCAAACAACCAACAATTAAAAAACCCACAAGAAGATAGGACCTTTTAAATCCAAATAGCAAGATATTGCAAGATTGATGAAACTAATTAAAAGACACTTGCTTTAGGTCCTTTTGATATCCAAGAACCAAAATATATCACAAAAAGTGAAACTTTAGGTCAAACGGTTGAAGCTTTAAGATGAAAACCTAAATTAGTCAAAAACTAGGGTTTTGAAGACCCATGAAGAAAACTCAATAAAACCCACAAAAGATGGACTAAGGCTGCAAATTTTTTATGTTTTGGACTCAAAGAAACAAAACCCAACACAAAAGAAAGGGTAAGACTCAATCTTTTTGGATTTTTGGACTAAAGAAAACAAAAGACAATAGGAATAAGATGAAAAACCTAGCAAGAATTTTCTAATGGCTCAAAGAAATATGAAAACAACAAGAAATAAAATGATATAACCTGGGTAAAGGCACTAGCTCTGATACCAATTGATGTGAGTGCGGGATCTAGCCAATTACCCAAGCTTGGAAGACGAAGAAACCCAACGAGATGGCGAAGATGGAAGGCGCCACAAGCAAGGTGGATACTCGATTTGATACGCGCATGGTAGCACCTGTTTTGAATTTGGAAGCTTCATCCATGATATTCATCAATTTATGTGATTTGAATGATTCGACAAGGAGTCTTGTGTGTTCAACCATTCTTGAGCTTGGAGAATCCGTGGAACAATTAAGGGAATTGGCCTTGAAGATTGCACTTTGGTTTTGGATTAAACATGCATTCAAAAAAAAGGCCCAAGAAGTAGCATATGGTCCAAAATAATGCATACAAGTTGGCTAGGTTTGATGGACCCAAGTTGAAGGCCTTAAAATTGCAAGATTAAAGCCCAATAGAGTCCAAGGAGGGATGGCCCAGCCCATTTATTATTTTATGGCGAATTTATTTTTATTTTTTTTTAGAAGTTTAGCTTTTATTCAGTTTCCTAAGTAGTTTACAAGTTGTAATCCTTAAGTAATTACCTATTGTGTTAGGATACAACTTAAATTAATTTTCTAGACTATTCTAGCATGTTTTTAGGTGACTTTTGTAAGCCTATAAATAGGCTAAAAATGTGCTACGAATTTTACTATGATTTTTGTGATTAATAAAATCTGAGTTTTCTCTTTTAGAGAGCTTTGTCTTGGGTTCTTGGATTAGAACCAACTCTTGGTCTTATTGGAGTGATTCCATGGCGACCATTCTCCCAGCTTAGAATTTTCTTCTTGTTTTGATTAAGTCCTCAGAATAAATTTGGTTAGACGAATGAACTCACTCATGTCGGTCTAGCAAAGTTTATCCTTTGTTTCAAGATTTCTACAAGGGTTAAATTCAAGGCGACCAATCTCCACGTTTAGGTTGCTTTAGTTTACGAATCAAAGTTGGTCTAAAGTTCAACGAGGTTGTTACTTTCAAGATAATTTGGTCCAATTCAGCGGGTGGATTTGGATTAAATTATTGCCTGTTTCTTCAAGACGATCTTTGGGGAGATATTCCTGTGATATACGAGAGGGCGCACCCCCGATCATATCACAATTGATAAGCCAAAGTAGGAGGCGCCACAATTAAGGTGATTACTTAATTGATAAGTCAAGAACACTTAGAGCAAACCCTAAAGCATTCAAAGAAAGCTTACAAGAAGCCAAGAGGAGAAAACCCTCAAAAGATGAAATTTCATTTAAAATAATATCAAAGACTAATTAGTCTTACAAGAAATAAAGTATTTATATGCCTTACAATAGCTAGAAAGATGATCCCTACATCCCTACTTACAACCTACATTAATACAATAAAAGACGAGGCCCAAAATGAAACAAATAGCCAAAAATGAGTGACATTCTATTCTAGGCCATGGGTTAGGCCGTGTCATAGCCTTACCCACGGCCTTGGTTAGAAACATCACCCTCACATTGGTGAAAAAACCAAATCCGCGACTGACCTGCAGATCCAGCTCCATGGATCAAATTCTTTACCAAATATCTCCTTGAAAACGGTCGAATCAGCTCTTGTACAAAACAACAAAGTTGTATCCCTTTGAGTTAGCTTTCCAATGGCATAAGAATCATATGATTTAAAGGTCTAGAAGCAAAGATATGATTCAAATACTAAAGACTGACCAGAGAGCCTTGCAGTGCAAACACATTTTAATAATTCGAGCTTTTGGCTATGAAATCATAAGAATTGGACTTTCATGTCTCCATATAAGTTGTAGAGCATTCTATTAGATTTGAAATACACTAAGAATTATCTCCATCCATGTCTTGTAACTTGAGTTATCATCAAAATACCAAAGCATGTTATGCTGTCAAACTCTTTCCTATCCATTTCATCATCTTCCTTTAATAGTAGACCTTGAATTCCTTGTTCAAAGGCTCAAGAATGGTGTGAATGTTTGAATTTACTATAAATCTCATCATCAACAAGCTTGGGAGGTGTTGGTGTGGCTTGGGTTGCATCATTACCAGCATTGAAACTTCCGGGAAGACACCATTCATATGCATTCCTTTGAACATGTCCATTATGTGTTCGATGAAATGCTTGAACCAACTTAAGTCTTCAAATTCCTTCCTTCACCTTGATTTAATTAGTACCTAAAAAAACACCAAACAAGAGATATTAAAACAAGAAAAATAAAAGCATCTAGACTAATAAAGTTTGTTTTTGCCTTGATATTGCCTATATTTCTTTTGTCCCATGGCAACGGCGCCAAAATCTTGATGCGGATGGATTAGGTCTATAAAATATGCAATAAATCCTTCCAATTTCACTCACAAACAAGTAATAAATATAACCTAATTCCCCAATACTGCAAGTATACAGGTCATATTTGAGTATAGGGATAAATTAGGGTCGATCCCACAGGGAAACTTAAGGTAGCAATTACCAAAACTACTAACTTGCTTTATTATCTAAACAATCAAAAATCAAGTAGTAGGAAAAATATAGAAGTAAACAAACTAAAGAAAATTCAATTGCTTGTAAGATAACTAATGGAGAAAGTTCACAAAATACAGGTAGTAGGGTTTAGAATCCACTAATTCTCACTTGCTATCAACATCTTGATTTACTTGGGATTGCAATTCCATATGTAATCAAAACTTGTTTTCACAATGAATTGACATAAACTCACCTACTCACATGATGAAGTTTTGTGAAATTCATGAATTGTGGTTTAAAACAACCTCAATCCACCTAAGAGTACAACTATTTTCATGTCATACTACAAATGTTTCGTATATCATATTTCCATTGTTATGTTGCAAGTTTAGTTGTCAACTAACAACTAGGTAGCTTGTAGTTGGTGATCAATCAACCACAAATGTTTAATCTTGATAGATAAACAAGTAAAATCAAGATATAGCAAGTTAGATTTCATTCAAGACATAGAATTAGTTTCATCTAACCCTAGTACAAGTGTTTAGTTAAACATAGAATTCATAACTTCAAAGAACAAAACATCAAAGTAAAAATTCATAACAAGTAGTAAATGAAAAGACAAGGATAGAAATTGCTCATTTGGTGGATGAACAAGGCTCCATAGCTTCCATTTCCTCCTTGAAGATGAATTGATACAAATGAAATCTACAAGAGATTCCTTTCAAATATTGAAAATTTCTACTAACACTACTAGAAGATTTCTACCATACTATACTATTTCTCTTAACATATCCTAACATAACATCTCCTAACATAACATCTCCTAACATAACATATATAACATCTCCCATATGTTAACCAAGGACCCCGAAGAAGAATGTAAGTATCTATCTTCTATTGATATTCTCTCTCTCTCTCTCTCCAGGTTGTTTTCGTTTGAATTTTGAACTTCAAGCATTAAGGTTTAGGCCACCATCATGGCTGTGATGCAGCCGGATGGAGGCCATCTTCCACTGTCTTCCGTTCAACCAAAACCTGATCTCCAGAAATCCTTTGACGCTGCTCTTACTTCATCATCGTCGACTTCCTCAGCCATGAACCAAGGGAAGTTGGCTTCTTACAAGGGAGAACCAGCTTTATTCTTGACCAAACATGAGATGCAAATGCTTTCAGAACCCTTTCAGAATATATTGGTAGGAAGGTTTGTGCTTGGATGACCTTCCATGGAGGCCATCAGAAAATTTATCATCACGCTTGGCTTGAAATCTGACTGCCCAGTTGGGTTATTGGATGCAAAGCATATCATCTTGAGGCCATAATCTACTGATGATTTTACTCGCTTGTGGTGCAGAAGGACATGGTTTATCTAGAACTTTCCTATGGTTTTGTCTCGGTGGACGTTTGATTTTCGGCTTGATAGACAGTTTCTATTGGCGCTGGTATGGATTAGCTTACTGGATCTTCCCCTACCTCTTTTTTCCATGGCCATGCTTTTCAGGTTAGGTAGTGTTATGGGAAGACCACTGCAGGTGGATGAGGCTACCATGGGATTGAAACGTCCATTAGTTACTCGTGTTCTTATGGGGATGGACATTTCGAAGGAACCTGTTAGACGTATTTGGATTGATTATGAGGAAGGGGGTTTTTGACAGGTGGTAGAATATGAACAAATGCCTAGGTTTTGTTCCTTTTGTTTGAGAATTGGGCATGGTGAAGAGGATTGCCATGTTAAAAATCCTGATCTTTGGCTAGTCGCAAAGCAGGAACAAAGACGTGGGAGTTCTGGGAAGGAGAAACTGGAGGGTTTGAATGCAAAAGATGGTGTAAGTTCAAAAGAGGTTGGGTTGTCTATGAGGTATGTTCCAAAGAAAGTTGTTCCTGACAATGCAAATAATGATCACAACGTCAACAGTGATGGTGGTATTCCTCATGTTCCACAACCAGAAACACAGATTGTCAAGCTGAATGATGGGATTGAGGATATCATTCAGACGCCAAATTCAAATCTAGAATAGCCTACTTCGGCTATAACTTCCCAGCCTGTTGAGACAATTGTTGGAGAATCGATTGCTCAGTTGGGTTGCGATCAGATGCGGTTAGGTGATGGTATCAATCACAATCAAAAGGAGGCTGCACCTGGTGAGCTTCATATGTCAGTTCCTGCTATGAATTTACCAACTTTACGTAACTCTTTTCAAGCACTCACAGACTTGGAGATAGAGGTGGAAGATGTTGTCCATAGGCGCTCTTGTTCTTCATCTCTGAGGAAATGGAAGTTACTGAAGAGAAGGTTTTCGTCGTCTGATATGCTGAGGTGTCTTGGTAGGATCTGAAAGAGTTTCATCAACAGCTACAGCATAGATTTCAAGCCTCCAAGTTGGCTGTCCAACATGGTAATTCAGGGGGAGTGGTAGATGTTTGTGAAGAGTCCCAGCATGATAATGAGGTGTCGGTTGAAGACGGCAAAACAACAAAGGCAAAGAAAAAGGTAGAGTTCTCAAAATCTTCAGCTTATAATCTACGTTCTAAGAATGTTAGGAGCAATTAATTTAGTGGTTTGGAATATACGGGGTGCATCCCGAAAGGATTCTATTCGTTATATTGCACAAATTTGTAGGAATAATAATGTGAGCTTACTTGTTTTGATTGAACCTTTCTCAGCTGAAAATCAATTGGAAGTTGTGAGATATCTTCTTTGGTTTGATAGTGCTCATTGTTTCCTTGGGGGTAAAATATGGGTTTTTTTGGAAGGATGAGTTATTGTGTGATTTTGTTGAATATGTTGGGCAGATTGTTCATATTTCACTAGAATGGAGAAATGGTGGTAGTGTTGCTTTCTTAGCAATATATGGTAAGCACACTCATGTTGAACATAGGTTATTATGGCAATGTCTTAAGGAAATAGGTGAGTGTATTCATACTCCATGGGCTATTGGTGGAGATTTTAATGTGATCTCATCGGCTGAGGAAAGAGTTGGGGGGAATGCTCCCAATGTTCGGGATATGGAAGAATTTAATTTAGCCATATTGAATGCTAAATTACAGTCTATAAATTTTGATAGTTTTCCTTTCACCTGGATGAATGGACAGGTGTGGCAACGTCTAGATCGTATTTTGGTGAATGAAGCTTGGATTATTTCTTTTAGTGTAGCTAAATTGTCTCATTTGTCTAGGGGGCGTTCTGATCGTTGTCCTCTATTATTTAAATGTTGTAATATGAGAAACAGCAGATCTTCTTTCAGGTTTTTGAACATTTGGTGTAGACAGGATGGATTCAGGGAACTGGTGCAAGATAATTGGAATCTTCCTATGGAGTGTCTTGGGTTGCAAAGGTTTGTTTGTAAACTGATGAGGCTATGGAGGGCTTTGGTTTCTTGGAATAAAGACACTTTTGGAAATGTGACTACTAACCTGAAAGGCTATTGGAGATAAACTTTTAGCTATGGAAAAGGAATATGATCTTAGGAGGGATGAGGAGTCGAGGCAACATCTCAATAAGGCCCAGGTTGAGCACACAAGGCTTTTGGCCATGGAATGTGGGTTATGGAAGCAAAAATCAGCAATTAAATGGATCCAAGAAGGTGATGTGAACACAGCTTTCTTCTATTCAGTAGTTAGTCAGAGGAGAAGTAGAAACTTTATTGGGAGAATCAAAGCTTAGAATGTGTCTTGGTTAGAGAATATTGAAGATATTAAAAATTCAGCCGTGGAGTTTTTTGGTCATCTTTTCAGCGATGGAAGAGATACTCAACCGGTGGGGGTTTTTGATTTTCCTTTCCCTTAGGTATCACAGCTTCAGAATGGGCAGCTTTTCTCCTTGCCTAATGTGGAGGAAATTAAGGAGATTGTTTTTTCATTAGATGTGGACAGTATGGCGGGTTCAGATGGGTTTGGTACAAAATTCTATTAGGAGTTTTGGGATGTTATTCAGGAAGATCTGTTAGCTGCTGTTAGGGATTTCTTTCGGGGTGGTCATTTACCTAGAGGAATAACGAGCACAATGGTTGTTCTTTTGCCTAAGGCTAATGGGGCATCTTAGTGGAAGGATTTCAGGCCTATAAGTTTGTGCAATGTTAGCTCAAAAATTATTTCTAAATTAATTTCTTGTCGAATTAATAAGATCTTACCCTATTTGATTGCTGAGTGGTAGACAGGTTTTGTGCTTGGTAGAGGAATCATGTACAATGTTCTCACAGCGTAGGAGATGACAGCAGAGATTGACAAGAAATTAGCTGAGCCTAACTTGATCTTAAAATTGGATATGGAGAAGGTGTATGACCGAGTTAATTGGTCTTTTTTGATGGCAATGTTGAGAGGATTTGGCTTCACGGAGGATATCATTTACCGATTACTTGCTAATAATTGGTTTTCAATTATGGTGAATGGAGTCCCTACTAGATTTTTTAAATCCTCTAGAGGGGTAAGGCAAGGGGATCCACTTTCTCCTACCCTTTTTATATTGGCAACATAATATATGGGTAGGGGCTTGCAACAACTTTTTCAGGCAAATCCAAGAATATTCTTTGCATCTAGAGGGGGCAAGATTCCATATTTAGCCCTTGTGGACGACACAATCATTTTCACGAGGTGTTCGGAGTCAGGTATCAATTTGATAAAGGATTTTTTGCAACATTACCAGTTGGTCTTTGGACAAAAGGTCAATGTTGGGAAAAGTTCTTTTATTTGTGCTGGGGTTTCTTCTCATAGGCATATTCATATGGTGAAGTGGATTTTGGGGTTCAAGCAAGAGAGGCTTCCTCTTAAGTACTTGGGTGTTTCTCTCTACAAAGGGAGGGCTCGAAAGATACTTTTTGACGATATTATTTCCAAGATAAGGAGTAGGTTATCAATGTGGAATTCTAAAATTTTATTAGCAGGAGGGAAATTAATTTTGCTTCGTCATGTTCTTTCTTATATTCCTTCGTATTTGATGTAGGTTTTGGCTCCCTCGAAAGGCGTTATTGATACGTTGGAGAAAATGTTTAATGCCTTTTTATGGGATAGTAGGGAAGGAAAACGGACTCACTGGTCTTCATGGGACAAACTTTGTTATCCTGTGACTGAGGGGGGGGTTAGGTATTCGGGCCTTATATGATATGGTGAATGTGTTCTCATGTAAATTGTGGTGGAAACTTCGTTCGACGAAGTCCTTTTGGGTGGAATGCATGCTCAAAAAGTATGTCAGGGGCAATCATCCAATGTTGGTGGATAAAAGTGGAACACAATTAAGAAGAAGATTGGCCAATATTAGAGACCTGGCAGAATCTCAAATTCGATGGGTTGTAGGAAAAGGATACATTGATTTTTGGCATGATTGTTGGGTAGGGGAGGAATCACTAGCCACATTATGTCAAAAAATTAATTATTCTCATGCATTGGTTGTTGAATTTTTGTCTGCAGATTTGGCTGGGTTCTGGAGCAGGTGGTTGAAAGCATTTTAAAAATTCCTGTGAAGGAGGGGATGGATGATGGCATTATTTGGGTGGCATCCTTTAATGGTATTTTTTCCACGCATTCAGTGTGGGAATTGGTAAGAAAGAAAAGAAAATTTTCTTTTGTTTTGAGTCAAGTTTGGTCGTTAGGGTTACCTCTGAAAATAATGTTTTTTATATGGAGAGTACTGTATAATTATTTATCTATTGACTCCATTTCAAGATTGCGGGGTGTCCACATTGTCTCCAAATGTGAATGTTGTGATCAGTTGGAAGATATGCTTCATGTGTTCTGTGATGGGTTGTTGGCTAAACGGGTTTGGGATTATTTTTCACATGCGTGTGGGGTGGTGCATGAATCATATACATGTATTTCCTCTCTTCTTATGCATTGGTTCAATCGGTCTAATTTAATGGAGGGGCCTAGTATATGGAGTATCATTCGTATGGTGATCTTGTGGCACTTATGGTTAGCTAGGAATGACTCCAGGTACAATGGTCATAGGCCGAGGGTTAACAGGTTGATTTATGAGGTGGAAGGTTTCTTGTACAAGTTTGGGTTATCCACTTCTTTTAATAAATGTAGATTTCTTGGGGGTTGTCAGAGTTATCTTGCCAAATTTTTCAGGTTCAAGGTGCCCCCCATCTGTAGAGTGTGGGCTGTTCAGTGGGAAAAGCCTCCTTCTAGATATTACAAACTTAATACTGATGCCTCGATTTCGGATGCAAGGGTTGGAGGTGGTGGTGTCCTTCGTGACACTCATGGGAAAGTTATTTTTGCTTTTTATAAAGAGTTTGGGAAGTGTGATGTTTTGTTGGCTGAAGCAAAAGCACTCTTGACAGGTTTGGAGTTGGTAGTTGAACAAGGGTTGATGAATCTCATTGCCGAAGTGGATTTACTCTCTTTGGCATGAATCATTCATGATCATCACCACTTAGGGAGCTAGAGTTTATGTCATACTATCATCTGGATTCAACATCTATTGTCTTCCTTACAAGTTAACATCTCTCATGTCTTTCGTTAGGCAAACATGGTGGCGGACAAATTGGCTAATCTTTCATGTTCTTAGTTTAAAGTTTTTTCTCACTCTCAACTTCCACATATAGTTAGGAATTTAGTGTCTCTAGATAGTGTTGGTTGTCCATCTTTGCGTCATTACATTGTAAGGGAGTAGTACTTCTTTTTTAATTTTATTAGCATTTGGGTTTTTTTCTTGTTATCTTTTTCTAGATGGAGGTAAGGGTATGTCCCCCTCCATTTTTGTAATTTAGTTTTTTATTATTAATAAAATTTAGGACTGACATCCCTCCCCCGTGTACGGAGTTTGCCTTAAAAAAAAAAACCAAGGACCCCTATTTGTATAACATTGGGACTCAAGTCCTTGTTAACAATTTCTTACAAATTTTGTCCTAAAAATGAAAATTCTAGGGTTTGAATAGTCAAATACATTTGTGTAGAGAATTCTTCAAAATTCTATCATTTTCCAACTTGCAATGCAAGTTGTCTTACAAACATCTCTGCAATTCTCAAGAGAATTACATTGGAATTAGCAATTTTAATTTGACTAAAATTCTTACAAATTTCTCCAGAATTATCTTGAACATCAAGTGTAAACGTGCTACAAGTTGCTTCTCTAGAGAATTCCACCACCATTAGGCTAACTTGGGCCAACTTGGGCTAATTGGGCCTTTCAACATTTTGGGTCAAATTAGGCTTTTCAACAATTTGGGCCACATTTGCAAGTTGGGCCAATTTGGGCCTTTCAACTTTTTGGTCCACAACATCTTAGCCCAAAATATTATTTGTGAGGATGATCCATGAATCCCATAGTTGATTTGTTGGTGAATTACGCTCCCAAATTTGAACAAACAATCTCCAAGTTTAGTAATGTTTTTTATCCAATGTTAAATCAACTCAAATTGAGATAAGTTGTGCTCCAATTGATCCAAATATCATAAACCTACAAAATCACATAAAATTGTGCATTAAATTGCTCAAAATATAAATTTTGCATCAAAATCTCTAATTTCTAAGAGAAAACCCTAGTTTGAGGAAAACAATATTTTTGAAGCCAAATTCATTCTAATTATATTAAAACATATTAAAAACTTATAATAAAGCATATACTAAAGTAGGTAAATTTTACACTTGTCACTCACCACTGATAAGAGATAATTTTACCTATTTTAGTATATGTATTATTATGTATTTTTTTAATGTGTTTTTAGTATTTTTAACCAAATTTTGGCTCAATTTGATTAAGTTTCTTCCATTTGAAGTTTTTCCCAAAAATTAGGGTTTTTATTTGATTTTTATGGTTTTGAAGCGAAATTTATATTTTGAGCAAATTAATACACAAACTTTGTACAATCTTGCAGGTTTTATACATTCAATCATAATTTGGATCAATTGGAACACAAGTCATCACATTCATTGCAGATTCAAAGATGATTGGATTGGGGGAAAGCACAACTTTTACATTCATGTTTTGTTTAGATTTTGAAAAATTTTCTTCAACAAATTCACCATGGCATTAAAGAGTCAACATCACAAAACGGTCTTAAGGAGATAAGAGGAATAACAAGCAAAAGAGAAGTGCAAAGAAGCAATGGAAGTGAAGAAATGGAGAAAACTAGGGGTCGACAACAATGACACGTTTCTGTATTTTGACAATAACTTGAGCTACAAATATTAGATTGGGATTATTCTTCTTGTATTTTAAAGCTAAGAAGACAGTCTACAATCCTTATGAAGACATCAAAATCCAGTTCTCACATCTTCATAGTCAAAAATCCAAATTACGGAAGAATAAAGTTCTCCCAACCATATCTCAGTATTTTGGCCACATCTTTGCATCCGGAACTCAAAATGACCTGATTTTTATGGTGTTGGAAAGGTAACTTAAAAGCTACAACTTTCATGTTTTTAGAAAAAGTTGATTCGTCCATCTTCTGGGGGTAATCTGTAGGTTAAATCTGCAGGTCAGCTAACTTGCGGATGACCTGTAGATCAAGGCCACTTGCAGGTTTCGATTGGCTATAGTTTGCAGCATATTCACACAACTTTTATAGTTAAATCCAATGTCCAGTTGCATTTGCACTACCCTAGAAGAATATCTCAAAGTTCAAAGCAAGATTTTCCAAGATTTGGAATCAAACTTCATTATCATGTCTCCGACTTGGACAATGACTTGAGTGACGGTTTTTTCTATAAATACATGCCTTTGTAGTTCATAGAGAGTATGCTTGGTTTGATGAAAACCAAGTCTTGAGGGGAGGAGCACTCCCAAAGTAGTTATTTTAGTAGTTTTTCTTTGTAGTTTTATAGGAAATTTCAGTACTTGTAAGAAAACTCTTGGAGAATTCACTTGTACAGCTTCATATTCAAGGAAGAAATGAAGAATTGGAGCCATTGAAATGAAAATTTCTATCTCTCTCTTTATTTACTTACTTATTATGATTTACTTTATTGAATTCTTATACGTTCAAGTTATGAATTCTATGTTTAACAAAATACTTGTCTTAGAGTTAGATGAAGCTAATGACATGAATTGAATGTTATTATACTTGCTATAACTTGTACTTGCTTGTTCATCTATTAAGGGTTAACATTTGTAGTAGCTTGATCACCTATTACAAATCACTTAGATGTTACTTGACATTGAGAAATGCTTATAACATTGAAAAATGGTAGATGAAGCTTATTATATAGACACATGAAAATAGTGGTATAAGTAGGTGGATTGAGGTTGTTTAAGACCACAATTTATGCATTTCGCAAGAGTTTATCATGAGAATAGTTGAACTCTAATCAATTTATTGTGAGAACAAGTTTTGATTTCATATGGAATTGCAATCCTAAGCAAGACAAGATTAATACAGCAATGTGTTAATTCATTCAATCATATTAGTGACCATTAGTGGATTCTCAGCTTTATTACTTGTGTTTGTGAATTTCTTCCAATTGTTTTACTTCAAGTACTTGAATTTTCTTCCTTTGCAGACCACCTATTTGATGTTTTGTCTAGATAATAAAGCAAGTTAGTAGCTTCGATACTTGCTAATTCTTGTTTTCTCGTGAGATCGACCCTAATACCTCCCCTACTATATTTGACTCGTACACTTGCGGAAAGGGGTATTAGGTTATAAATTTTATTACTTATTTGTGTGAATTTTGCCTAATTTGATACTACCTAAACCTCACAATCAACCACCAGTTTCTTCTCCAGCCACAATTCCATCACCATCACCAATAGCACTAGGTTGTCCCCACTACCTATGAAAACAAGGTCAGCCACCACGTCCCCCATTTCCTCCCACCACAGTCACCATCAGACCGCCATATCACCACCACTGTCCAGCCAGCAACAATCATGATAGCCAAATAACTGAGACCACACCATCTTTCCTCCAATCCCTTCCAGTAATAGCCTCACCAGAGAGACATAGCTACCACTGACATTCACCAATTCAACAAAGCCACTAAACCGATGACTCATTGAACCAATCACCACGCACAGCCACTATGTCACTGCCTATTACTCAGCCACAGCCTCTAACCTACACGGCCAACCAAGCTAAAACTATCATGCCACCAATCTAAGCCCATCAGATAGCTACCCATTGACCCACCATCCACAATTCCACCCTAATTATCAATCCATTGTCACTATCCTCCTTGCCCACAACTTGCAGAAAACTCATAGACACAATCAATCATCCTAGCTCAAGATCAGTCATCGTCAAGTTTCCACAAGTTGTCTTTCAATTTTTTTTTATTTTTTTGTTTAAATGTGAAATCAAATGAAATTTCACAAGAATGCTTGCTTGATTTATACCCCCCTCAGTATCTGGGTCTGACTGATGCCTCACAATTTAGCTTGAAAATTTTATCAAGTAACTTTGTTTGGATTTGGGGAGAAATTTCGATTCAAAAGAGAAAGAGGGAGAGAGAGAGAGAGCGAGTGAGTGAGAGGATGGGGGGTTTAGTTCTGGCATTTTCGGTTGCAGGAGAACGAGAGGAGATCAGCATTTGGGGGAAGCTTATGTCTAGGATGAAGAAGCTGGAGAAGAGACAGAGATACAGAAAAGAGAGTAGAAACGGAAGGAGGGAGAGAGAGAGAGAGAGAGAGTGTGTGTGTGAGAACAGAGAGAAATAGAAGAGCAAAGAGAGAAAAAGAAGAAAAAAAAAAGAAGAAGAAGAGAAATCGGAGAAAAAGGAAAAAAGAGAACAGAAATAGTGAGGGAGGAAGAGAAAGAGAAAGGGAAAGAGAAGAGAGAAAGAAAGAGCATATCAGAAAAAAAAGAAAAGAAATCGAAAACAGAGTGAAGAGAGAAATTGAAAGAAAGAGAGAAAGAGAGAAAGAGAGAAAGAGAGAGAATGAGAGACAAAGAAGATCAGGAATTTTTGGGGGAAATTTTGTCTTAGATTGAAGCAGCATATTTGGGGAATTTTTGTTGAAAAAGCTTGGGTTACTTGGGTTAAAACCAAATTGAGCATTTCAATGGCTTCTGTTTCTTTTTTTTAGCCATTTTTTTATTTGCTATGGAGTTTTGATTTAGTCAATTGAAGAAGAATTAAAGAAACTGATTTGCTTAACCTAAAAATTGGGGATTTTAATATTTCATTTGTTTAACTTAGTTTTGTTCTTAATTTAGTTTTTGTGATTTGTTTTTTAATTTGTTCAATTAAGGTTTAATTTAATTTATTTAATTAATTTAGCTTGGCATGCTTTTCTTTTGATTTTTATTTTTGCTATACAATGGATATTTATATTTTAGCCCCCTAGAGTTTTGTTTAGTGTCATGTTCCCTTAGAGATTTTTTTTTTTTTGTAATTGAATCCTCCATAATTTTAGATTGACCCCCTAGTTTTAGTTTCTTTCAACTAAGTCTTGATTAATTGCAGTTAAGTCTTAGTAGTTGCTGAAATTTACATTTTGTGCCCCTTACTTGATTGAAATTATGTTTTGCTCCCCTAATTTGCTAGAATTTTGCATTTTCGCCTGAGAACAATGCTTTAAATTACAATTTAGCCCCTTAACTTAGTAGAGTTTTCATTTTTACCCCCTCCCAATTTGTTAGTATTTCATGTTTTATGATTCATTTAATTAAATAGTGGTATTTTTAACCCGTTTGTTCATCTTCCTTAGTAATAGTATCGGGTCTTCAAGAGAGGTATCCTCACTACTTTTAATTTTCTTTATTATGTGGTCTTATGTGTTTTAGATTTTTTTATTTTAGATTTTTTGTATGCTTATCTCATTTTGTTTACTTTTCAAGCATTTATTTATTTTTGTGTTATGTTATGATTGTTTATTTGAATCTTTAATGTTTAATTATTTAAAAATGTAATAGTTAGATTAATCTTGTCTATTTTAAGATTTTTTATTTAGATAGTCAATGTAATAGATACGTTGCGTTTATGTCAATTTAGTAAAAATTGTGTATTTAGATAGAATATGTAAGATAGGTTATTTTTACGTTTTCCCCTTAAATTGTAAGCCAAGTCCCCGCGTGTAATAGTTAGGGCTTGTGTGCTTTGTGTGTGCTTATGTGCTTATTTGATTTACAACTTTCCTTAGGATTTTACATCTTGATATCGTGCCTACGTGTTCATTTGTTTACTTGTTTACATCTCATCACATTCTCATACTACGTATGTTTAGATGTTTTAGTTTACACTTGCATCTAGATATCAAACATCCAAGCCTGCTTTGACAATTCATTGCGGACCTCTTTCTTGATACTTAAATGTTCACAAGTGAGAACCTGAGTGATAATCTGCCACTAAATTTAGGTTTTTGAATAAACTCTTTACATCTCTCTGGCCCTTGTAACTGAAGAATGTGCTGACTTAAACTTCCTTATTCTCTACCTTAGTACCAATGTTGACGTCTTCTACTTCTTCCAAATTAAGCTTGGGTTTCTTTTTGTATCATTCGAATCCTTAACATGGAATCCATATTTCTTTTCAGTATCACTCTAATTCTCATTAGCAATTTGCGCTATTTCAAAATCCAAAGGGATATCAAAGTGGCAATTATCAGCTTCAACTTAGGTGACATCCGGAGACTATTGGCATTTATTTTCCACCATCTAAAAATTTAAGCAGAATACCTAGAAAAATAAATTTCTTTTCATTCAATTCCGACTTGCATTAACTCATTAAAGAGAATATTTACGATCACACAACCTAGCATTAGAATTTGAGTAAAAAGTGTGATTTATTTCAAAGCCTCATTAAAGAATTATTTGCTCAATATAAAAAAGATTTGAAGACAATTCTTTTCAAAAGCTAAATGCAAAACATGAAAGGAAAATCTAACGCCATAAACAATTTGGAGAAAGGAGCTTGCTTAGTGCTTTATCTATGAAAGAATTTTGAACCAAAGGCAATCTTAAATTTATTGGAAAAGAAGTTTTATTAGCATCTGAATTATTCCTATTCCTATTACATAAAAAATGAACCATTTTCTGGTTATGTGGTAGGCTTCTAATTAGGCTAAGAAAAGACTCTAGATGCAGTTGACCCATCAAGTTAAAATTTGCCTAATTACCCTATATCTGCAAGAGGATAGGTTGCTATTGAGTATAGGAAACTAGGTTCGAACCCACAAGGAATGGTGAAGAAGTGCTAGACCCTTATAAATCCCTCTATTATCTAAACAACCAATTAAAATGATTAAAACTAAAAATACCTTGTTAACACTTAACCTAAAGGTGCAAGAGTAAATGTTGAGAGGAAATTGATGAGTGGAGTATCTAGGACTTAGAATCCCTTATGACTCCAGGGAAAGTAGCAATTGCTTCCATTATACCATCTCATTACCTTGTCTAGAGCCCAATTCCAAATGTACCTAGCTTTCACTATCGTGACAAACTGGTGATTACCTCCGTACTAGTTCCCTCTACTTTCATGGTAGAGACACTAGTATAGGTTAATTTAGCCTTATGAATTGATTAAAACTCACCTAGGAGTACAACTACTCTTGTGTAAAATACTACCTAGACTTCAATTATTCATTTTCCACTACTACTATCAACTCTCGTTGCATAATAGTAATTAAGAAATTATAACTGGTGATCAAGCAATTACATTTCAATTAACCAGAACAATGAATAAACAAAGTAATTCAATAGTATAATATCACCAATTACTCCATATCCCTAACAATCATAGTTCATCTAAACCCTAGATATGCAAATTAAGTACTCACATCAAAAGTAATAAAAGTATTTTCTTTGCAATCAATTGACATAAATATCAAAGACAAGAAATTAAACAGAAAACTTATTGTCTTTATTGTCAATAGAAACCACAATTTGCCGCAATTCCCCCCTTTGAGTTGTACAAATGATCTCCTTCAAAGTTTTCTCTATACTCTTATCTATCCTATGCTACTCTTTCTAGATCTATGGAGTTAGGGCTTGAGAACCCTCTCTCTGGTGTTTTTTTCTACTCTAAAACTCCCCAAAGAAGTGTATATCTTATCCCCAAAGAGTACAAGTTATCTTTTTTTTAGGTATCCCCGAAATGCCTCAAAAACGTGCATCAGCGGCCCGAATCTACGGCTATACCCATGGCGCGGATTTGGGCTACGGATTCAATAGGCGGGCCATTTGATAGTACCCACGGCACGGCTATTGCTGTGGGTTCAGTCAGAAACTTCATTCTTACGATCCTCAATCCTACTTCTAACTCCACTCTTGCACCAACTTGTTGGCCTTCGTCTATGATCAATTTTTTCACTTTTAATCATCCATTTGAGCACTTTGGTTACTTCTAAAACTCCATACCTCATCTGTCGTGGATTCTTCAACAACAAATCACCTCCTTCTTTCTCTGCATTCTGACAAGATAATAAATAGCAACAACCATCTGCAAGATCACAAAAATAACATATATGAGTAGCTTTAATCCTAAAATAACTTGACCACTCAAAAGTAAGAGAAATTGCATTACAAATAAATAAAAAACTAATGTAAGAACGCTAAAAACCTCTGTTAAACTCTACTTAAAACTACTTCACTTTGGCAGTTATCAAATTCTCCTACACTTAAGTCATTGCTTGTCCTCAAGCAATAAGCTCTTAAAGCAAAGACTTATGCGTGATAACACAACTAACCACTTTGATACCCAGCATACTCTAATTATAACCTCGATTGATCAACCCTAGATACTCATGACATCAAGTAAAGAAAGAGCAATTGTTCACAGTCATATTCCTTTTAATTTCATCTATCATCTCTACTTGAGTCTACTAAGCAGTAAAGCAACATAATGAAAGGTGCTTTCATCTTTTTAGCACTTTCAACTGTAAGAACTTAGGATTTTATTCACTCACGGCTACCCAGAAGATTAGGCCTTTCCCCAATCGGATGAGACAACCTTTTTACTACGAGTGTTCACATTTGTAAATGCAAGCCCCCGATTACTCAATCTCTCATCCTCTTAGGTTGCTATGCATACTCATAACCTTGACACCTTTTTACGCAAAAGTTAACATTTGTAGATGCCAACTCCCATGTTACTCAGTACCAAAATTAGCGGAATAGCCCCTAAGTCTTCACATTCTATTATTACTTCTACCTCTCTTCTTTTTCTTTTTCTTTTTTTTTTAAACAGAAAACTTAAAAATAGAACTTATCCCTCGTTCTTAAGTCTACTTACCATAAATAGACTTTATCACCAATCAAATGTGCTAACTTACTCATAGGCTCTCACAAAGATGACAAGTACTCCCCTTTTATTATACTTTCTCACACCAAATATAATTACTCTACTCTACTCAATATTACTTTCTCTAGAGTCAATCATCTAACTTATAGCCAAATGTACTGGGTATCTCACAAAATTTTACTACTCTCCACGACAAACAACAACAATAATCTAACCCCGTTCAAACCCCCCCCCCCCACACTTAAATCGCACATTGTCCTCAAGGTGTGCAAAATAAGAATGAAAAGAAGAAATTATAAAAAGCTCAAAATGATACTTCCCTATCATAACCATTAAAGTTCATCCATTGTAATTGTAGGAACTCGATCCAAACCATAGAAAAGAAACGGCACTACATCGAAAACAAATACTATATTATCCAAGTGGTTAGTACACACCAAAGTAAAAGGTACAAAGCATCAGCAGATAAATAACGAGGTCAAATACAGTCCCAAATGAGGCAAAAACAAAGTAAACAGCACCTAAAAAAACATAAATAAACTAAATAAGCAGGCATAAAGAAAATGAGATAAGCTCTCTCTAAGCTCCTGGTTGATATGGCCTCAAGAAGCTAACTCGTTCTCCATAGATGTCATCCTCGCTTCCATGACCTCCATCCTTCCTTCCATCCTTTCCACGGATGCTTTGGTGCCTCGAACTTCATCCAAAATAGCATTCAACATTCCATGCATCTCCGAGGATCCTTCTTCTTGTTCCATTTGGGTCATCTTGTCTTCGTTGGTCTCCTCCATTTGATCTCCTCCTTCCTGTTGTATGGCTTGAATGGCATAAGTTTTAAACTTTATATTGCAGAGTGCCTGAATATTCACTGTATCTGTAGCATCTGTTGATTGCTTCCATTGGCCTTCTAAGTTAACACCATACCAAGCAAAAACCATTGAAAGGAGGCATGGGAAACTGAAACCAATATCATCCTCCATCATACGTACAACAGTCCTCATGTAGCTTATGATGACATTAGCTAGTGGACTAGGTCCTAGTATCTCCATTTGTGCATAATCATTGATCATCTCATCTAAAAAATACATGTCACTTGCGCGACATTCATTCTTTGAACTGCGTTTTGGATGGACATTATGCGAGATAACGAACAGCGCACCATGATATGGAGGAAGAAGCTTTTTTGCCCTATAGACTGGCCTTTGATCTCTTCATGCAAACTCAACCTTCACATTAAACCTTGTAGCGCATTTCTCTTGCGTCCACGATCCTAGCCATTGAAACCAATGCATTAATGCGACCCCTTCACCTTCATCCCTACAGCCCAATAATTCAGCCAACCTCGGGTGAGTTAGTTCAATTGGACGCTCACGAACTATAGTTCTCAATGCATAATTGTTATGGTCCTCTTTATCCTTCATGTTTGCATAAAACTCACGTACTAAATTAGGATAATAATAATGGGACAAACTGAGGATTGGGTCCCATCCTAATCGTGTGAACATCTCTATCAGATGCAAATACGCATCTACATTTGCAGCAATGTCTTTCTCAATGATGAATCCATTATGCTTTCTTGAATCGTACCATTACTGATTCTCAAAAGATGTGAAGCGGTCTTCATCCCACTGATGTTGTGGGGGTTGACGACTTGAAGACCCACCACTGCTACCCCTTTTTGATAGAGTAATTCGTTTGCTAGGCTGACCAGTTGTTTTTGTCTGTGGCATTGTATCTAAACAACATGTATAACAGAATTAACACAACATCTAGCACAGTCCATAAACTAAGTTTTCAAATCAATTTCTCAAACTCACAACCCATCCACACTAAAGACTTCCACTCCCACAGTTAGGTTCAATGAAAGGCAGACAATTAATCACCAAGAATGAAGACAGAGGTCATAGTTATACTAAGACAAGCAATTCAACCTTTATAAGACAGAATTATGTCTAAGGCTATAAGATGAAAACCATCCATGTAATATTCTTCAAAGGCCATTCCTAATTAACTACAACTTCAAGGCTTGTTCATATCAAAATTTCCTTTCATTATTAATCACTAAAAACACAATTAACACCTTTAAGATATTTGAGCACATGGGATATCCATAACCTCTAAAGAACACCTCAATAATATTTAGCTCCCATGATTTCCACAATATCATGATACTAATAATGCACATATGCCACAAGAAGCAATTAATAATAAATAATAGGCACAACAACTTTTTCCCAAATAGGAGACAAATTCCAAGCAAGAAACACAATCCCATTGTTTATTATTAATGCATTTGACAAATAAATCCATAAAATCCAAAGCCCATAGCATATAGAGTGCAAAACTAGTTAATGGATATTAATATGTCCAACAAAAATCATCAAGGAAGCACATGAACTGAAAACCCTCAATAACACCCATTATAATTCCAAAATTAGGGATTAAATGACAAAAACTTACTTGAAGACAGAAATTAACTGCAGAGAAAGTTAGATTACTCCACAATGTAAGTAGCAAAACCCCCCCAAGAATGCTCACAAGTCAAAATCCCCAATTTTTTAATGGAAAAACCTGTGTGAGAATTTTTATCTAACAAAAGTTTTTTTCCTTTTAAAAGAGAATCCTCTACCAAACATCCAAAGAATATGGTATAATAGGTGTTAAAGTGAAAGATTCAAGGTAAAAGTGGGATGGGTGAAAAGATTTATGTGAGAAATTCGAGTTGTAAGGGAAGAAGTTGAAAAGAATGAATGCAATCAAACAAAAACATCTCCTTTATTGCACCACAGAATGTACCCCCGCAACGCGGGTACGGGTGCGGGTTCAGTTCTTTAAGTTGGTTCTCTTGTTTGAACTTCTTATGGTACCCGCGGCGCGAACCTGTGGTGTGGGTTCGTGCGCAGGTATAATCAGAAGTTTGACAAAACCTTCTGATGGAATCCGCAACCCAACCTGTGGCATGGGTTCCATCAGAAAGTCTATAACTTTGACTTTTGACCCCTCAAACATACTTTTTATCACAGCCTATCAATTTCACACAATTTTAACCCAAAAGAATCATAAAACAAGAGAATGTAATCATTAAAAATATTCAAACACCATTAAATAATAGTAATTTTCCTGTGTTTATGCTTAATTCACTTCTACTCTTGACTAAATACTAGTAATCTTCTCTATTTAGCTCAAAATTTCCAATGAAAACTTGATGCAAAATTTTTATAATGTCAAGGAAATCTTGTTTTGTCAGAAAATCAGTTTTTTCTTTCTCAGATACTGAGTTCCACCAATCTTTCAATGTACTTGCAAAATGTGCAATAAATTCAGTCAAAATCTCAAAATTAGAATCAATTTTTAATGCTTTAATGGAGATCCATGCATGAAACTCTTGGAAACGAGTTTCCCATTTATGAGCAGGAATATTATCAATAGTGAAAATTTGTGTACTCCCTTTTCCAAACTCAGAATTTTGAACATATGGAACTTCTTCGTGCATGTAATCTTCTAGTTCCTCAACTTTAACTTCAGCATCTCCACCAGCCATGTTTATTTCAGGAAGAGAATTTTCTTCTTCCTCATCAGACTCTTCAGTTGATTTTTTAGTTGATTCCTCTTTTGTTGAGGAATCTTCATCATCTGGTTCACTTCTTGATTGATCTGTAAAAGAATCATCATTGGTGCTTTCGGATGCTTCCATAGTTGAGATCAAAGGAACACTTGATTTTATTTGATTCTGCAAAAAGGAAGAAATATCATTAGGATTTTGTAGTATTGAAAAGGTCAACAAATCCTCTTTTTCTTCAATTTTCTCCTTTTGCTTTTCTTTCAATTTTGCCATTTTTTGTTCTTTCTCCCGTTTTCTTCTAGCAATCAACTTATCTCTAAGCCATCTACTGCTATTGTGTAAGGGATTTCTTCCTCAGTAGAGGATGTGTAATGAGATGAAGCCGTCAATGGCGCAGTATCAAAGATTGAAGAAAAACTGCTCCTTTGTGGTTTCTTAGAGTCATAGGACCCCAATTTTCCTGTTCCTTTCAAACTCTTAATCTGAGACTTTAGGTACTGAATATCCTTTTCTTTCCTTTCTTGGTAAGTATCAATTGATACACCAATACTTGGAATTTGTCTTTGTGCTTCTCCAAGTCTCTTTTCCATGACTTTGATCATCTTCAATACCTCAGAATTTTGAGATCTTGTTGTTTCTATTAAGGTATCCAACTTTGAGGAAACACTTTTGACGTCTTCCTGAATGGAGGTTTATACTTTATTCTGGCATAAAGCATTTTTAGATTGCCAATTCAGAACTTCTTCAGTTTTGTTCTGGACAGAGTTTACCGAAGGGAGAATGGTTGGATGGGCATTCTGGATCTTGGCAGAATGTTTGGAATGATTTTTTACAAATGTTTCTTGGACAAAAGGAAATTCAGTTGGTTGGAACATATAGATTGTAGGAATTTCTTTGGGAGTGTGAACAGGACTTGGGAATTCTCAGATTATTTCAAGACATTTCTGATAATAAGGATGGAGAGGGTTTTCTGGGGTTTCTTTGGTTCTTTGTTGATTAAGAACTACCCCCGATCTTGTCGAGTGATTCCAAGATCAAAACCCTCGCTTAGAGTTTCTTTCTTGTTTGATTAAGTCCTTTAGAGCAATTAAGTAGGCATATTAAACTCATTCAAAGTGGTCCTACTTGAGCACTTCAAAGGGTCGAAATCCTCCAAGGGAAAATTTGAAGCTTCACTTGGATCTTCAAGCAACTCACGTTCTTCCACGCGTATCAATTGGTATAAGAGCGAAGGTTCTTGAAATTTCAAGCTTTTCTAATCCAATTTTTCCTTTGGAGAAATTTGGATATATCCCTTTATTTTTCTTTAAATCGTGTCTTGTGTTGTTGTTTTTCAAGTGCTTCGTGCCTAGTTAAACAACGTGTGTTCTTTCTTTGTTCTTGTTGCCTATGTTCTTGTCAAAAAAAAAAAAAAATTTCGTGCATACTTTTTCCTTGTTTTGTGCTTTCTTGAATTTTCCTTAGGGTCTTAGAGTTGTTCTTGATTGTCTTCAATCAAGAATTCTAGGTATTGTGTGGTTTCTTGATAATCTTGACTGTTTTTATTGTTATCTTGAAATTCTTGTGTGAAAACTTGCAAGAAAAAAAAAGGGTTTCTTGAACATAAAACTTCATACAACCAATTTTTCTTGGAGATTTAGTTGTGTTCTTGAGTCTTTTACATGTCAAAAAAAAAATCATGTGCAAAAAAAAAAGAAAAGAAAAAGTCATGCAAGAAGGGAAGGAAGAAAAAGACAAAGCACAAAAGAAAACGAAAGAAAATAAAGAATAAAAAGGCATGCACACAAGTTAAAAACTGTGCACAAAGTTTTATTCAATTTTCTAGAAGTTTCTTGGTGTTCTTGATACAATTTTTGAAGTTCTTGATGTTAATTTCTTGAACTTGTATCAAGTTGTTCTTGAGTTTCTTGAAGTCTTGTGTTGCTATAGATTTCTTGATTGATTTCTTGAAGTTCTTGGCTGATTTCTTGGACTTTTTTAATCAAATCTTGAAGTTCTTGAAGCATTAAAGGGTCAATCAAAAGGGTTCTTTCATAAACTAGGGTTTTGTTAGGGTTTCTTGCACATTGAGTTGTTGAAATTCATTCCTATTTTTGGATGAATTTCTGTTACGATTTTTGCAAAAATTCTGGTGTTAAAAGGAGTCAAAAAGATGTTATTTGGTTTAAATAGAAGTTATTTGACTTTAGGAAACCAATTGGGTAAAGGGAAAACTAGTTGACAAAGGATTGGAAACCAAATCCTACAAGTGCAAGGGTTTCTTATTTTTTTTGGCAAGTGGTGGACCTTGTTACCTTTTTTCTTTATTTTGTCCGTATTTTCACATTAGGAAGGAGCTTTGTTTGTGTTTTTTTAAGGTTTCCAAATTGGTTGTGCTTGGTTTTAGTTGTTATTTGTTCAAGAATTCTTTTTGGAAAAGAACTCTTTCCTATTCCTTCAAGGATTGTTGGAGTTTTACTTTTTTGCACAAGAATATTATTACTTTTTTTTCAAAAGAACATTAAAAATCAAGATTTTTCACACAAGAATACCACACATTAGGGTTTCTAATTTGTGTCTTCTTGAGTCAGTCCTGTTTATTGAATTCTCTTGATCAAACAATTACTCTAAGCTTATTTTCTTTGACCTCTACATTTACTCTTGTGGTTTAACTTCTTGGAGCTTTACAAGAAAGGTTGAGTTGGTTCTTTTGTCATCAAGGAACATACAAAGAAGCTACTCAAGAGTGGTAAAAGGCTTAGGGGTGAGCACATTTGAGGGGAAAATCCATAAATACTTAGAGTGATATACGAGGGTTGAGTGTATACACTAAGGGAGTGGTAAGGCTATTTTTCTTCTAGTATTATTTTGTGCTACTAACTTTATTTTGCAAGTTTATTCATCATGTCTAATGAAAGTGTAGAACAAAATTTTGACATGAAGTCCATATGGCAAGCCATGCAAGAGCAATTGGCTCAAATAAATGCTAGAGTGGAAGGCATGTAGTCCGCCTTTAAAGGCCAAACTAGGGTTTCCTAGAAATCTATTTATGAAGAGGATGTTCGTGAGCATAAGGAGTATGATTCTAACTATGAGGAAGTAATCTCATGCAAAGGGAGGGTGAGAAACCAACCACCTCATGATGGCAATTTAGAGAGCATAAAGATGAAGATTCCATCTTTCCAAGGGAAACTAGATCCTGATGCTTATTTGGAATGGGAAAGAAAGGTGGAGCATATTTTTGCATGCCATAACTACACTAAGGAGAAAAAAGGTACGTCTAATTGCTGTTGAGTTTACTAATTATGCAAGCATTTGGTGGGATCAACTCAACAAAAATCGCATCAAATATAGAGGAACCCGTGTCTACTTGGTCTGAGATGAAGAAGATCATGAGGAAGAGGTATGTACCAAGTTACTACACACGTTATCTCCATTGGAAGTTACAAACATTGAGGCAAGGTACCATGTTTGTGGATGAGTACCATAACGAATTGGAGAAATTGATGATTCAAGCCAACATGGATGAAGAGGGAGAAGCTTTGATGGCTAGATTCATGGGAGGTCTAAACTCTAAAATTAGATCTCGTGTGGAGTTGTATCACTATGTGGAGATGAATGACTTGGTGGACATGGCCATCAAGATTGAAAGGCAACTCAAAGCCATGAAGGTACGCAACTTTCTATCATTATCATCACGTCCTCAATGGGGAAATCGGGCTGTTGGGAGAGAAGGTTGAGCACCACCACCACCACCACCACAAGCTGTCCAATCCATGGGGAGTAAGCAAGAGGTGTCTTTCTCAAAGCCTCCAACAAAGGGGAAAGTTGAGTCTACTCCAAGGCATAGAGAGGTTCGTTGCTTTAGATGCCAAGGTTTTGGGCATGCTTCAAATTGTCCAAATAAAAGGGCTATGATGATAATGGACAATGGGGATGTTGAAAGTATTACTCTAGTGATGGTGAAGAAGAGATGCCATCTCTTGAGGGAAGTTCTGAGACTGAAGAAGTTGAGTTCAATAGTGGTGATCATGGAGAGTTTTTAGTCACTAGAAGAATAGCTTTGAATGCTCAACTCAAAGAGGATGATCAGGAGAAGCAATGCCAAGACAAAGAAATGGGCAAAGTGTGCAATTCGGACCAAAAGGTGAAGGAACGAAGCTTCTGACCAAGGCCGCGCACTAGGCCGCGCTACGGCCTTACCCACGGCCTCCATCAGATTGAGGAGACGAGGTTGGTGAACATTCTGACCGAGGCCGCGCTCTAGGCCGTGTCGCGGACTTTCGAACGGCCTTCATCAGAATGGTTAAGATAGAGCAGCAGACATTCTGATCGAGTCCGCGCCTAAGGCGGCCCCACGGCCTTCCCCATGGCCTTCTCCAAAGAATGCAAAGTCGCATTAGTTTAGGGTTCTATTTGTTATGTTGTTATTTTCTTATTTTGTAGTACATGTCGTACACCTATTTAAAGGTAGAACACATTGAGTAATAACAGTTTTAGATCATTTCTCATTGAAACGTGTGTTTTTTAGAGCTCTTCAGAAGTGCTTTCTTGGTTCTTGGATTGGAACCGTCTTGGTCTTATCAAAGCCTACGCTTGTGGTGACCCAATTACCCATTTAGAGTAATTCTTTTGTGTTTGATCAAGTTCTTAGTGTAATAATTTAGGCAAATTGAACCCGCTCAAGTTGGTCTAAATTAGAACCCTAGGATTCTTCGTTATTCGTTGAAGAGTATTCGAGGCTTTTTCACTTGGAATCATCAAGCGATCTTGGCTGTTCACAACCCCGCGCGCATCAATTGGTATCAGAGCCTTGTTCTTAATTTTTCCAGGTTTTCAATTTGTATTTTTCCTTCGAAAGATCGGATATATCCCTTTATTCTTGTTGTTTAATCGTTGTTTTGTCAAGTACTTTGTGCATAGACTGCAACTTTTGTGTTTTTGTGTCTTTTCATTACCAAAGATCCCAACTTTTGTTCATTCATTAGTCTTTCTACAATTTCCTGCATTTTTCTGCAATACTCCTATAGAAATTAGTCTAGGGTTTGTGTGGTACCTTGTAGATCTTGACTGTTTTCATTATTTCTTTAAAATTCTTATGATAA
Organism: Mitragyna speciosa; assembly: GCA_024721245.1. Taxonomy (NCBI): domain Eukaryota; kingdom Viridiplantae; phylum Streptophyta; class Magnoliopsida; order Gentianales; family Rubiaceae; genus Mitragyna; species Mitragyna speciosa. Next base: position 13,231,002 of record CM045571.1, read on the forward strand.
GACATTTCTAGAAATTAATCAAGCCTTGGATTGATACTTCTTGCAAGGTTAGTTGTTGAATTGCAAAAACAAAAAAAAAAAGTACTGTAGCGATTTCCCGATACTGTTCATCGTCATTGTTCAGTACTATTCACGGGTTACTGTTCATCGTGAATATTTTTTGCATAATTTGTTATTTCTAGTGAATTGATTTGGGGGTTTGTTCTGGTGTTCCATTGTTACAAAAAAAAAAAAAAAAAAGGGGGGGCTAAGAACAAGAAAAGCCAAAGTACAAAAAAAAAAAAAAAAAGAAGCGTGCTTGAAGGGAGTAAAAGCCAAGCATACGAACTAAACCAATTAAACTAAAGTATATTTGGCTGGAATACTATCCTTGTGCAACTGAATAGATCTGGTGAAAACATCCAGATCGTTGGACAGAAAATAACGCCACGTACGGAAGTTTAATTAATCAGATTCTAATCGTCTTGTTTTTTGGTGTTTTGTGTGGAAGTACTCAATTGCTGTTTGGGTTAGTTCTTTGGGTGTGAATCAATTTTAGACTTGAATCTTTAGTTTTACATAAGAATATAGAAAATTCTTTAAGGGAATTTTGAAAATCAAGATTTAACTTCTAAGAACTACCACACATTAGGATCTCAAATCTTGTTTCCTTGAGTCATTTCTCATTTGTAGTACCTTTTTGATTCCTTCTTGATCAACTAAACTCTAAGCTTTCTTTTCTCGTTTTAAACTCCACACTATTCTTATAATTGGGAATCCATTAGTACTTGATAGGAGTGATTGATTGGTTGTTTCTCAAAGGCCAATAAGAGGGCACTTAAGAGAGAAAAAAGGCTAAGGGGTGAGCACAGCATCGGGAAAAAGCCTAAAGCTTGAGTAATACACGAGAGATTTGAGTGTACACACTAAGGGAGCGAGTAAGGTTGTTAATCTTTCTATCATTTCTTGTGCTACTAACCTCTTCTTACTGGTATGTCGAAAGAAGGAGACAACTCTCAAACTCCACCACCCTTTGACATGAAGTATATGTATGAGCAATTGATAAGGGAGGTGAACAAGTGACGGAGGAATCGGGGACCCTAGGATGACGACGCTCCTAAAACCCTCAAATCTTTGTACAGGAACATTCCCAAAGGACCGTCTTGAAGATCAGGTTGTAAATCAATCCAAACCCTCCCGCTGAATTGGATCAATTTACTTACGAATACTTTGACCCCAACCAAACCCGTTGATTGAAACCAAATCAATAGAAAACCATAGACCCTTATCAAACTCGTTGATAAAAACCCAAGGTATAACCTCACAAGAATCACTCTTGAAAAGTTAGAAAAAAAGTTCCCATCTCAAGAACTCACGAAATCCCTCAAAGGGAGAAAACCAATTTTCATTGATCAAATCATAATTCAACATAAAACTTAATAATAAACGATAATAGTTAGCCTTATATAGGCATACAAACCCTAAAACTAAATATGGAAATTTTAAATTAAATAAAACTTAAAAATTAAACTAAAATTAAATAAAACAATAAAAATTTCAAGTTGGGAACGAAGGCCGCGAGCAAGGCCGTGGGGCGGCCTTGGTCAGAAGCAATTCTGGCCTTGGCACACATTCTGATCCAGGTCGCGGGATGGCCTAGAGTGCGGCCTCCGTCAGAACGTCAGCAACTGGCTTCTGGTCTTGTCCTTTGAAAATTCTACCTCATACTTTCGACTTTAGAGGCGACCACCAACCTTTGGCCCCTTGAGTGGATGCTAAATGAGCCATCTCCCATGCTCCGTTGCCATGCCTTGGACACTTTGAAACCTCCAATTTGCACAAAATGATGATATCCGTTAGTGAAGTTTGAATGATAGGAATCATGGCCACAGGATTCGTATCAACAAGGCTGTGAATAATGCCATGAAAGGGATTCATGCACGCATTGACAGTATTGAAAGACCTATACAATCAAAGGCCTCTAAAGAACCCATGTTTGAAGAAGAAGAAGGTGAATCCTCTTATTATGATGATGTGATTACCCGAAGAGGGAGGAGGGTATCAAAGACCCAAGATAGCAACTTGGGGAGTATTAAAATGAAAATCCCAACCTTCCAGGGGAAACTTGATCCTGAAGCATACCTAGATTGAGAGCGTAAGGTGGAGCACATTTTTGAATGCCACAACTATACTGAGGAGAAGAAGGTGCAACTGGCAGTAGTGGAATTCACTAATTACGCCAGTATCTGGTGGGATCAGCTCATTAAAAATCATAGGAGGTATGGAGAGGAGCCCGTGCGAACGTGGAGAGAGATGAAGACAATTATGCAAAGAAGGTTCGTACCCAGTTACTATACTTGAGATATTCATCGAAAGCTCCAAATCTTGAGACAGGGGTCCATGACAGTAGATGAGTACCATAAAGAGATGGAAATGCTAATCATTTGAGCCAACTTGGAAGAGGATGGAGAGGCTCTTATGGCTCGCTTCATGGGAGGACTCAATCTTGAAATCAGTGAACGAGTAGAGCTACACCACTACCTAGACATGAGGGATCTAGTGGACATGGCCATCAAAGTAGAATGCCAACTCAAATTGAAGAAGTCAAGGGGCTACACTAGCTCCAATACTAGAGCACCATGGCGTGATACCAGACCACCAGAGAGGAAGGAAGTTCACCTAGCCTTCCAACCAAAAGAAGCTATGAAAGGGAAGCAAGAGGCCATCACACCTAAGCCTCAACAAAGACCCAGGGATGAAGGCTCTCTGATGCGCGCGGGGTTGTGAACGGCCAAGATCGCCTAATGATTCCAAGTGAAAAGCCTCGAATACTCTTCAACGAAGAACGAAGAATCCTAGGGTTCTAATTTAGACCAACTTGACTGGGTTCAATTTGCCTAAATTATTACACTAAGAACTTGATCAAACGCGAAGGAATTACTCTAAGCGGGTAATTGGGTCGCCACAAGCGTAGACTTGATAAGACCAAGACAGTTCCAATACAAGAACCAAGAAACCACTTCTGAAGAAGCTCTCAAAAACACACGTTTCAATGAGAAATGATCTAAAACTTCTATTATTCAATGTGTTTCACCTTTATATAAGCGTACAACATGTGCTACCAATAATGAAATAACAATAGAATAGATAACACCCTAAAACTAATGCGACTTTGCATGTTCTGGGGAAGGCCGCGGAGAAGGCTGGCGCGGCCTCGATCAGACCCTCTGGCTGCTCTGATTCAATTGTTCTGATGAAGTCCATTCGGAAGTCTGCGGCGCGGCCTAGAGTGCGGCCTCGGTCAAAATGCTCACCAGCCTCGTCTTCTCAATCTGATGGAAGCCGTAGGCAAGACCGCGGAGCGGCCTGGTGCGCGGCCTTGGTCAAAAGCTTCATTTCTTCAATTTTTGGGCCAAATTGTATACTTTGTCCATTTCCTTGTCTTGGCATTGCCTCTCCATATGACCCCTCTTCATGATCAACACCATCTCTATCCCATATTAACGTAAAAAGTCTTGATGATGAGGAATTGTCCTTGGAAGCTTCTTTCCCTAGCATTTCCACAATCAACACATGCATGGCTTCCTTCATTCTCCTCGTCCTCGCACGTGTCATTGGACCACTTATTCCTTGCAAAGGATCCGGGACGCTTGAATTATGCTTGGATATGCCTTGATCCCTATCAGTCTCAATGCACAAGAGAGATTAGATGCTATAAATGTCAGGGATTTCGGCATATTGCATCTAATTGCCCAAATAAGAGAGCTATGATTGTGATGGATGATGGAGAAGTGGCAAGTGTCGCTTCTAGTGAAAATGAAGAGATGCCACCGTTGGAAGGAGGCAGTGAGTCTGATGGAGAGTATGGTGCTGATACTGGAGATATCTTGGTCACCAGGCGAGCTTTGAGTGTGCAACTAAAGGGAGAAGATGACCAAAATCAGAGAGAAAATCTTTTCCACACTCGTTGTACAGTTAAAGGCAAGGTATGCAATTTAATCATAGACAGTGGGAGTTGCACTAATGTAGCTTCTGCTTTATTTGTAGGGAAGCTAAGATTGGAGACTGTGAGGCATCCAAGGCCTTACAAGCTGCATTGGCTTGCTGACACAGAGGATCTAAAGGTGACTAAATGAGTACTAGTTCCATTTTCCATTGGTAAGTACCATGATGAGGCGTGGTGTGACATTGTACCCAAGCAAGCATGCCACCTGCTGCTAGGTCGCCCGTGGCAATTCGATAGGCAAGTGCACCATGATGGGTACCTTAATAAGTATTCGTTTGAATGGAAGGGAAAACCCGTTTCTCTTCACCCATTGTCACCCCTTGAGGCTCATGAGGACCAAGTGAGACTTGTAAAAGATTTGAAGATAGCGGGTTCTCACAAAGGGGAAGGACAAGGTACTAAGGATGAAGATAAAAATGAAAAGAAAAAGAGGGCAAGTGCTTATGCTAGCAAAAGTGAGGTGGACAAGGCAATAATGGCTAAGCAACAAGTTCTTATTGTTTTATATAAAGATTTATTTCTTTCTATTAAGGAACTTGACCCCTCTCTACCGGTGATACTTGTTCCTAAGAAGGATGGTACGTGGAGGATGTGCGTGGACTGTAGAGCCATCAACAAGATTATGGTAAAATATCGTTATCCTATCCCTAGGTTAGACGACATGTTAGATGAGTTGCATGGTTCTATAATATTTTCTAAAATTGACCTTAAAAGTGGCTACTACCAAATAAGAATGAAAGAAGGGGATGAGTGGAAAACTGCATTTAAGACTAAATATGGATTGTATGAGTGGTTGGTTATGCCCTTTGGGTTGACTAATGCCCCTAGTATATTCATGCGTCTTATGAATCATGTCTTCCGTCCTTTTATTGGTAGATTTGTAGTAGTGTACTTTGATGACATCCTTGTATATAGTAGTTCGTTGGAAGATCCTGTGCATCATTTGCATGAAGTTTTTGTTGTGCTTAGAGAGCATAAGTTATATGCTAACCTATCTAAATGCACATTTTGTATGGAGTCTGTGGTTTTTCTTGGTTATGTAGTGAGTTCAAAGGGAGTTCAAGTTGATGACTCCAAGGTGGAGGCCATAAGTGAGTGGCCTACTACAACGAATGCTAACGAGGTGAGGTCATTTCATGGTCTTGCAAGTTTTTATAGGAGGTTTGTGCAAAACTTTAGTACAATTGCTGCACCTCTTAATGAGCTTGTAAAGAAGAACATTGTATTCAAATGGGAAGGTAAGCATGAAGAAGCCTTTAATGTATTGAAAGATAAACTAACTCATACTCCTTTGTTGTCCTTGCCAGATTTTGACAAAGTGTTCGAGGTAGAGTGGGATACATCTGGAGTGGGCATTGGGGCTGTCCTTATGCAAGAGTCGAAGCCGATAGCCTATTTCAGTAAGAAATTGCATGGAGCCACTTTGAATTACCCAACCTACGATAAAGAACTCTATGCACTAGTGAGGACTCTACAGAATTGGCAACATTACCTGCTGCCAAGGGAGTTTGTTATACACTCAGACCACGAGAGCCTAAAGCTTCTGAAATCACAAGGAAAGTTAAACAAGAGGCATGCTAAGTGGTTGGAATTCATAGAAGCATTCCCGTACATAGTCAAATACAAGCAAGGTAAGGAGAACGTTGGAGCTGATGCACTTTCAAGGAGGTATACTCTTCTTACTACTTTGCACACTAAATTGCTTGGATTTGAGCATGTTAAGTCTTTATATGAAAACGACGCAGACTTTGGTCAAATTTGGGTTTTGTGTGAAAAACAAGCTCATGAGGAGTTCTTTAGGCAAGAGGGTTATTTGTTTAAGGGAGATACACTTTGTGTGCCTAGATGTTCTCTTCGTGAATTACTTGTGAGGGAAACTCATGGGGGAGGAGTAATGGGGTATTTCGGTGTTGAAAAGACCTTATCTATGTTAAGTGAACATTTTTACTGGCCAAACATGCGACATGATGTTCAAATTATTTGTGATAAATGCATTACATATAGGCAGGCAAAGTCTAAAGTTAGACCTTATGGATTGTATTCTCCTCTGCCTGTCCCTGTTCAACCTTGGGTAGACATATCCATGGATTTTGTCTTAGGTCTACCTAGGTCTTCTAGTGGAAAGGATAGCATATTTGTGGTAGTTGACAGGTTTAGCAAAATGACACACTTTATTGCCTATGCTAAAACTAACGATGTTGCACATATTATTGATCTATTCTTTAGAGAGATTGTGCGTTTGCATGGTATGCCAAAGACTATAATGAGTGACCGTGATGTGAAATTTCTTAGTCACTTTTGGCACACTTTGTGGAATAGGTTAGGTACCAAATTGTTATTTTCCACCATTGCATATCCACAAACAGAGGGCCAAACTGAAGTGGTCAATAGGACACTCACCACTTTGTTGCATGCAATCATACAAAGAAATCTAAAGATGTTTGCCTCAAATTGGGAAGGATGTTTGCCTCATATTGAATTTGCATACAATTGTGTGACTCATTCTACTACTGCTTTTTCACCTTTTGAAATTGTTTATGGATTTAACCCTTTAACTCCTTTGGATATTTTGCCTTTACCTACTAACGAGCATGCAGATTTTGATGGCAAAAAGAAAGCAGAATTTGTTAAGGAGTTGCATGCCAAGGTACGAGCAAACATTGAGAAGAAGAATGTGCATTATGCGCGAATGGCAAACAAGGGTCGTGTAAAAGTCATCTTTGAACCCGGTGATTGGGTGTGGGTGCATATGCGTAAGGAGAGATTTCCTACTCAGCGAAAATCTGAGCTTAACCCACGAGGAGATAGACCCTTCCAAGTGTTAGAAAGGATAGGAGATAATGCCTACAAGATCGATTCACCCAATGAGTATGGAGGTATAAGTGCTACTTTCAATGTTTTTGACCTTTCTCTTTATGATGTAGGTGATTCGAAGACGAATCCTTTCGAGGAAGGAGGGAATGATAGGGATCAAGGCATATCCAAGCATAATTCAAGCATCCCGGATCCATTGCAAGGAATAGGTGTTCCAATGACACGTGCGAGGACAAGGAGAATGAAGGAAGCCATGCATGTGTTGATCGTGGAAGTGTTAGGGAAAGAAACTTCCAAGGATAATTCCTTATCGTCAAGACTTGTTATACTAATATGGGGTAGAGATTGTGTTGATAATGAAAAGGGGTCATATGGAGAAGCGATGCCGAGACAAGGAAATGGGCAAAGTGTGCAATTCGGACCAAAAGGTGAAGGAACGGAACTTCTGACCAAGGCCGCGTACTAGGCCGCGCCGCGGCCTTGCCCACGGCCTCCATCAGGTTGAGGAGGCGAGGCTGGTGAACATTTTGACCGAGGCCGCACTCCAGGCCGCGCTGCGGACTTCCGAACGGCCTTCATCAGAATGGTTAAGATAGAGCAGCAGACGTTCTGATCGAGTCCGCGCCTAATGCGAAGTCGCGTTACTTTAGGGTTTTATTTGTTATGTTGTTATTTCCTTATTTTGTAGTACATGTCGTACGCCTATTTAAAGGTAGAACACATTGAGTAATAACAGTTTTAGATCATTTCTCATTGAAACGTGTGTTTTTTAGAGCTCTTCAGATGTGCTTTCTTGGTTCTTGGATTGGAACCGTCTTGGTCTTATCAAGCCTACGCTTGTGGCGACCCGATTACCCGCTTAGAGTAATTCTTTCGCGTTTGATCAAGTTCTTAGTGTAATAATTTAGGCAAATAGAACCCGCTCAAGTTGGTCTAAATTAGAAACCTAGGATTCTTTGTTCTTCGTTAAAGAGTATTCGAGGCTTTTTCACTTGGAATCATCAAGCGATCTTGGCCGTTCACAACCCCGCGCGCATCAAAGAATCAATAGACGCCTCAACCTTCTTTCAAGAAAACAAAGTTACTCAATCAAGAAGTTCAAGAAGTCAAATTCCAGCAACAATGTAGTTCAAGAACTTCAATTCTAGACTCAAGAACTTCAAGAATCTTATCAAGATTTTCAAGAAACTTGTTAAGATCCTCAAGAAAGCTCAAGAACTTGTTCAAGAACTCCAAGAAATACAAGAACAAATTCTGGGCAAATTCAAGATTCCAAGAAACCCACCACGTAAGTTCAATATTCTTCAAGAAACACCTTGTAACACCAAGAAACTTGAATAAAACTTTGTGCACGGTTTTTAACTTGTGTGCACTCCTTTTTATTCTTTGTTTTCTTTCTTTTCTTTGTGCATTTTTTTTTTTGGCTTTTTCTTTATGCACGAATTTCTACCTTTTTTTTTTCCAGAAACGATTTTTTTTTCCACACAATAAACAACTTAAACCTCCAAGAAAGTTGATTTGTGAATGTTCTAAGTTCAAGAATCTCTTTTCTTGCAAGTTTTTAACACAAGAATTTTCAAGAAAACAATAAAAACAGTCAAGATTATCAAGAAACCACACAATACCTAGAATTCTTGATTGAAGACAATCAAGAATGACTCTAAGACCTTAAAGAAAATCAAGAAAGCACTAGAACAAGACACAAGAACCAAAAAATTGGCATGAATTTTTTTTTTGACAAGAACGTAGGTAACAAGAACAAAGAAAGAACACAAGTTGTTTAACTAGGTACAAAGCACTTGAAAAACAACAACACAAGACACGATTTAATAGAAAAAAAATGAAGAGATATATCCAAATTTCTCCAAAGGAAAAATTGGATTAGAAAAACTTGGAATTTCAAGAACCTTCGCTCTGATACCAATTGATACGCGCGGAGGTACGTGGAGTTACTTGAAGATCCAAGTGAAGCTTTGAATTTTCCCTTGGAGGATTTCGACCCTTCAAAGTGCTCAAGTAAGACCAATTTGAGCGAGTTCAATATACCTACCTAATTGCTCTAAAGGACTTAATCAAACAAGAAAGAAACTCTAAGCTAGGGTTTTGATCTTGGAATCACTCGACAAGATCGGGGGTAGTTCTTAATCAACAAAGAACTAAAGAAACTCTCAATTTGAGAACTCACAATAATAATATTCATAAAAATCTGATAAAAATCGTATGAATAGTATACCCTATTTATAGGGTTACAGAGAGGATTCTAGAACTTAGAAATTAAAGCAACTACTTAAACCTAAACATCAACTAATTGAAATACTTAACTTAAAACAACTTATGACTGAATTGGAAGTCTTAAAATATAAAAATAGCTAAGTTCTAGAACACTTAAAAAGCCTCTAAATATGTAATTGGGCTGGTTGTCCAAAGCATCAAGCCCAAGTGATCCACAACGCCATTCTTCAAGGAGGTTGGGCTTCTTGCCTTGATCCATCAACATGTAAGTTGGACGGCTGGCCTTCTAAACTCCAAACATCATCTTGAGTAGCCCAAATATAAGTAATAGGCCTTGGAGAAGAGTTGCTCTTGGCCCAAGTTTCTTCTTCCTCTCGCAAGTCCAAATATAATCCTTGCAAGGCTTCTCTCATTCTTCTAGTCCTAGCCCTTGTCATTGGCCCATCAATGCCTTTCAAAAGCTCCTCATGAGATCGTTCAAGTCCCTTGAAACTCGATCCACCTACGGCAGCCCCTTGGTCCATATCAAAGGGGTCCTTGATTCACGAATCAAACGAGGTCTTGAGTTCAACGAGTTGCATACCTGAAATCCAAGACTTTCTTGGCAACGCAACCGTGCGCACATCATTAAGAAACCAGAATAATGGTCAAACAACTGAAAACCAACGGCTCCTTCAACTAACTCCACACGATTTTGCAAATTGGAAAGTTGCCAACGGTCACAAGCTGATATGATCCTAGGGGTGCCTTCAATCTTGATGCTTGAGCATACTTGTGGTGAGCTAGGTGTAGACACCAAATTTTGACACACCATTTATTTTCAAACACTGGGGGGCATGTTTGCACTTTTTAGGACAAATTTTAAATTTTTAATAATCTCGGGGGGCAAAGTAGTAATTTTATCTGTAAATATTTTTCTATCAATTTTTGGGGGTTTTAAATTCATGTTTTTACTTTTATATGAATTTATTAATTTCTTATGATTTTTCTGGATTTAATTGGTATTGTTTATATTTTTACCAGCATAAGGGCAAAATGGTAATTTCATCTCGGGAATACCATTTTAGCTCATTTTAAGTTCCAAATTCATTTTTCAAATTCTTGAGGCATGCTTATGAATTTTCTTGATTTTTTCAGAGACGATTACTATTTTTTCTGCAAATTTTCATTGCCCAAGGGCAAAATCGTCATTTTACAGATTAAATTCATTTTTGTCAAATTTTGAGTCGAAAAGGCATTTTCTAGTGTTTTAAGATTATTTATAATTTTTGATAATTTTTTTAGAACAATAACTATTTTTCTGTGAATTTTCATTGCCCAAGGGCAAAATCGTCATTCTACAAATTAAATTCATTTTTCACAAATTTTGATTCAAAAATGCATTTTTTAGTGTTTTAAGCTTACTTGTAAATTTTGATAATATTTTGAAGTCAATAGCTATTTTTCTGTGAATTTTTGTCATCCAAGGGCAAAATTGTCATTTCACATTCCAAACTCATTTTTCACCAATTTTTTGTCTCAAAATTCTTTTTTAGGTTTTAAGCATGTTTCTAAGTTTCTAACTTTTTTCAGAGTGAATTAGTGTTAATGAATTTATTATTTACATTTTTCTTGATTTTTTTTTATTATTGTGAGAGGGAATAGATTTTTTTAAAAGATAAAGTTATAATTTTTGTAGTCAAGGGCATTTTGGTCTTTTAATAATTTCTTGGAGGTTAAGACTTGTGCAGTATAAATACCCCACTTGGGGATGTTAAAAAAAGGAAAGAAGAAAAAAAAACCCTAAAACACTTCTTTTTTTGTGATTTTTTAGATTAAAACACACACACTCCACACCACAAAAAACACACATTCAGCCGTTCTCTTATTCAAGTTATTACTGTTCATCGCCACCTGAAACTTCACTGTTCATCATCAGGTCTTGGTTCCAACATTTGAAAGGTAGGTTCTTATTTAACTTTTCTCTTTGTTAATCTATTTTTGCTTCAGTTTCTATGGCAATCTAATTGATGGTGTTTATGTGATTAGAATTTCAATATTATAATTTCAGTTGTATTTGGATTTTCTTATTGTTGCTTCTGGGTTCTGTTTTATTTTGTCCCTAATTTCTTGTTGCTGGAATTTCTCTCCATCGTTCATTTCAATCCCACCCAAACATACAATTCAGAAAGTCTTACTACTCCCACCATCAGACCTCCACTGTCTCCTCCACCGGTTCCTCCATCGTTGGCCAACAAACTACCCAAAGTTCCATTCTCACCACCGCCTCCCTCTCAATTCATCAACCACACAACATGAAGCCACCAGTCACCGGACCATCTTCCTCCCCCTCACCGCCCCTGTAACCCCCAAACAAGATCAAATCCCAACAGTCCCACACACAACCAACTGCCAGCCCAAACAGTCACCAAAAGCCAAACCAATTCCATCACTCCTTGTTGAACCACCAGTCGCCACCACGCCCAACCCACAAATGACCAATTACAGCTCTAATGTTTCCCAAATTCACCACCGAAGCACTACAATCATAACCCCAATATCAATCCAATTTCATCAAACAACCCTCCATTATCATTCCTGCTTATAACCTGCAAAAACAAAAACAAAAAAAAGGAAAGAAACGTATACAAACAGACCCACAATTCCAATCCCTGCCACCAGTTCATTCACAACCGCCAGAATCCCAATCACCCAGCCATTGCACCGCCACTCATCATTGTGCCCAACACATCATCACCGAGCTGTGATTGACCCAATCGCAGCCAGCAATTTCACTTTCCAACATAAACCCAACATTCCAAATCCCCAATTTCCGCTCCCACAATCACCACCCACCATCAATTAGCACCCTGACACACCAAAATCACCACCATGTAACCTCCGGCCACCATCAATTCGAGCCAAAAAAAAAATGGGTCCTGCCTGCCCCAAAGTTAGAGAGAACGGAGAGACAGAAAGAAAGGGAATGAAATGGAAAAGAAAGAACTGGGGAAAGAAAGAAAAGGGCGAGCAGAAGAGATGGAGGCGAGAAAGGGAAACAAAAGAGAGAACAGAGACTAAAGGGCGAGAGAAAGGAAAAATTAATAGAGAACCAGAAAGAAGAAATAGATTAAAAGCAGACAAGAGAGAAGCGAGAGAGCACAAAGAGAGGCCGAGAAAAAATTAAAAAAAAAAACAGAGAACAAATAGGGGGGAAAGAGAAGAGAGATTTAGCTAGAGAAGAAGAGGAAGAGCAGGGAGAAATAGAGAAATCGGATGAGAGAATCAGAGGGAAGGAAAGAAGAAGAAGGATAAGGGGATTTCACACACAGAGAGAGAGAGAGAGAGAAGAATGAAAATGAAGACGACCGACTGGGGGGGTGTTTCCTGAAAATTTTTTTTATTATTAGATTTTGTTAGTTTTAGTTTTAGTTAATTTGGATTTGTATTATTTAGTTTAATTATTTAACTCATTTATTTTAATTAGTTGGCTTGTTTTTTTTTCTTTTATTTGTTGATTGTAGTTTAATTAAAATTTAATTAGTTATTGATTCTGTTTGTGCTGGTTTGAAATTGGTATTTAATTTAGATATTGATTTTTTGGGGTTAATTAATTTGAGTTAGTTTTCCATATTTACGCATCTTGTTTTGCATAGAGTAATATATTTACGTTTAAGCCCTTTCTGTTTGTTGTTATTATGGTTAGATACTAGATTATTTTTTGATTGTTGTGTTTAAACCCCCAAATTTATAGTAACTCCCGGATTTTCAAATCAAGTCTCACAATTTACAAATTTGAACCACAAATTATTGGAAATGTTGTTTTATTCCCTAATTTGGTTTAAAATTCTCAATTTTGTCCCCTAGTTCGTTGAATTTTAATTTTTACTCCCTAGGTTTTATAAAAATTTATTTTTTAGCCCCCTTAGTCTTTAGACTATACATTTTTATCCCAATTTGTCAAGACTAGCATATTTTTGGCCTTTATTTGTTTATATCGTGATACCTTAATTTGTTTGTTCATCTTGTTAGCATTTAGTATCAGGTCTTCAAAGAGGTATCTCTATTTCTCATTAATGTCTCTTTATGTGCTCCAATATGCTCAAATATGATTTTGTGTGTTATTATTTGTTTATTTCTTAATTTACATACTTTTTGCGTGTTCACGTATTTAATTTATTTAATTTTAAATTTTTTATTTTGAAAAATATAATATTTTGTATTTAGCTAGTCAATGTAATAGTTAGATTATTTTTCTCATATTTTAGCAAAAATTGTGTAATTAGATAGAAAGTGTAATAGATAGGGTATATTTAATTTCCCCCTTTTAAAATTGTAAATTAAGCCCCGGTGTAATAGTTAGGGTTTTTTTTTCTTTTGCGTGCTTATGTGTTTATTTCTTTTACCACTTTCCTTAGGATTTTTGCATCTAGAATATTATGCTTATGTCTTATGTGCTCCTACTTGACTTTTTATGTTTTTATATGTCTAATTTGCTTTTAATTCATGCTTTAATATTTAATTTATGATTTATGGTATTCCGTCACCACACTACTCCAACGCTAGTTGTGGCTTCTTTCTTTCCCGCTAGTCCAACGCTAGTGGGACTTTTTAGAACGGGCTAGTCCAAGCTAGACCCTTAGGACATTTTAGCGTTAGGTGCATTCGTGTGTATTTCTCATTTCACACACTTTTAGTTTTTCTTTCTATTTTGGCAGGGTTTTATTATTATTTTTCTTGTCATTATTATTATTTTGACACATTTGTTAAAATGCATGACATCTAGGTTACATTTTACTTAGACTTTAGGACATTTGTGTGACTCGACTAGAAATAGTCGTCTACTCACGTGGGAAGCGGTGGCGTAGATGCCGTTCCCCCCTCCGTGAGTAGAAACATTCAGTCACGAGATATTAGTCTCCCGTACCCGTCATATTGCATACACACTTTCTTTCTTCACTTACTATATATTATTATTTTCTTTATTTTTGCATCACATTTTGCATAAACTCGTGACTCCCTCGAGGTCTCGACTCCGGTTTCGCAATTAATGCGATAATTCCGACCAAGCCTCAACGGAACATGCTGACCCTCCCGATATTCACATTTAGACTTAGGATTTGCATTCATTTAGATACATCCATACGCGATAGAATCTAGGGTTAATTTACGAAATTTTGATTAAACCTCGCAACTAGCCTTGGCTAGGTTGAAAGGGTGCCTTAGGCGTAAGCCTTTGCCTTCCCTTTCTTCAAATGTGACTCCCGGACCTTTTTCTCTCGTTTTTCGTAGACCGGAGTCGAAAAAGGGTTTTAAATGATTTTTCTAAAATTTTTATTTTTGTTTTGTTAAACAATTTTTCGGGTGACTTGGTACACCCTAAATCAGTACCAAGTGGCGACTCCATTTTTTTTAATAAAACCCTTTTTCAAAAATTATTTGGCCAAATCTGTCTCACTTTTAGTCCCGGCCTTGTTTTCTTTTAAAATATCATTTTTCTTAAAATACACTTTTTCTACTAAAATTTGATTTTTCGCACATGCGCACGATTTTTCCCAAAAACTTGCTTTTCAAAAGAGTCATTAGACTAGACTGTCTTTTTTGGGACGCGACAGTCATGACTCCACAAGCACCCTTTTACTTTACGATTTTTCGGACGCGACACTAGGACTTCTACCCGTTGAGCATGGGTTAAGAGCTCGATTGGCTCAAGATGAGCTCAAGTCTTGGTTGGTCATGAAGGGGGCATTCAAACCATGTTACTGCCATGAAGGAATGCATGTTTTTGGGCTGCTCAAGTGGATATGTGGAGCGTAAAGTTCAGCGGTCCAGTCTACGCCTTGTTGGGTCCATGGGAGAAGCCCAATTTATTTGATGAGGAGGCATTTGACTACTCGAGCCTAGAAGCTTTGGACGTCCAACCCAAGATCAAATTTGGGACCTTATTTTGTTATTTTAGAACTTAGTTTTATTCATTTTTTGGTTAGAAGTATTTTTAATTAAGTGTTTTAATTAGCTAATATTTAGCTTTAGTAGTTACTTACTATTCTAAGTCTTAGAGTTACCTTTGTAAGCCTATAAAAGGCTATGGTACTGTTCATCCGAATTATGTGTGTTGATTATTCATGATATTGAGTGTTCTCTTAATTGAGAGTTTTCTTAGTTCTTTGTTGATTAAGAACTACCCTTGATCTTGTTGAGTGATTCCAAGATCAAATCCTTAGCTTAGAATTATTTCATTCTTGTTGATTAAGGTGCTATAGGTTTGCTTAGTCCCGTCCCCTATAGGGTTGATTTCATTGAAGAAAGGTATAATTCAAGGCAGGCAATTCCAAGTCTTGATTGTTTTGGTCCAAGGATCAAATTCTGTCAAGTGTTCAACAAGTTGAACACTTGGGTTTCAAGAGTCTTGGTGCCGTTCACAACTCCGCATGCATCACAAGCAAAAATGGAAAGTACTCCACACAGTTTCCTTTTTCCCTTGCGAGCTATTATCCTAGTCCTTAAGAACAAGGATTCCTTCTGTTTTTAAGCACAACAACCCCCAAAAAACTCCTTTATAGAACTAGAAACAAGCTAGAAAAATTCAAAAAATTCGTAACTGATCAGACACCAAAATTCCAGCAAGCAAATACAACCAAGTTTCAAGAGTTTATGACAAGTAAGTGTTCCAATCAATTTATCCTTGAAACCCATGTCTTTTCTACTCAATTTCTATCCAAAACTGATAGGGATCAAGACATATCCAAGCATAATTCAAGCGTCCCGGATCTTTTGCAAGGAATAGGTGGTCCAATGACACGTGCGAGGACAAGGAGAATGAAGGAAGCCATGCATGTATTAATCATAGAAATGTTAGGGAAAGAAGCTTCCAAGGACAATTCTGCATCGTCCAGACTTGTTACGCTAATATGGAGTAGAGATGGTGTTGATCATGAAGATGGGGCATATGGAGAGGCAATGTCAAGACAAGGGAATGGACAAAGTGTGCAATTCGGGCCAAAAATTGAAGAAACGAAGCTTCTGACCAAGGCCGCGCCCCAGTCCGTGCCACGGCCTTACCCACGGCCTCCATCAGATTGAGACGACGAGGCTGGTGAACATTCTGACCGAGGCCGCACTCCAGTCCGCGCCGCGGCCTTCCGAACGGCCTTCATCAGAATGGTTAAGGGAGAGCAGCAGACGTTCCGATCGAGTCCGCGCCTAAGGCCAGCTAGCGGCCTTCCCCGCGGCCTTCTCCAGAGAACGCGAAGTTGCGTTAGTTTTAGGGTTTTCCTATTCTATTGTTATTTGATTATTTTGTAGTACATGCCGTACGCCTATTTAAAGGCAGAACACATTGGGTAATGAGAAATTAGGATCATTTATCATTAAAACGTGTGTTTTTGAGAGCTCTTCAATAGTGCTTTCTTGGTTCTTGGATTGGAACCGTCTTGGTCTTGTCAAGCCTACGCTTGAGGCGACCCAATTACCCGCTTAGAGTAATTCTTTCGCGTTTGATCAAGTTCTTAGCGTAATAATTTAGGCAAATTGAACACGCTCAAGTTGGTCTAAATTAGAACCCTAGGTTCTTCGTTCTTCGTTGAAGAGTATTCGAGGCTTTTTACTTGGAATCATCAAGCGATCTTGGCCGTTCACAATCCCGCGCGCATCAAAAACCCTTCCAGAAAAATGGATCAAATCTTTTTTTAACAAGAAAACAACAGCAGGTACGAATAATTCTTCAAGAAACTAATGCACTTAATTCAAGAAGCTCAAGATTCAATTTTCCAGCAACCAAGAAGTTGTGAATCCCTAATTTAACACCCAAGAACTTCAAGATTCTCAAGAAATGTACCAAGAACCTCAAGACAGTCCAAGAATCTATTCAAAAACTTCAAGAAAATCACAATTCAATTATGGACAAATTCAAATTTAACCAAGAAGCAACAAACAAGATCAAGAAACCAATTTCCAGATTTGAACAACTTCAAGGACTTGAGTTTATGGTTTAAGAACTTCAAGAATATAATCAAGATCACCAAGAAAGTTATCAAGAACCCCAAGATTGTTCAAGGAAGTGTTCAAAATTTGTTAAAAACGTGTAAACCCTCACTGGACAGGTTCAAGAACTTCAAGAAACACCAAGGCAGTCTAAATATCTTTCAAGAAACACCTTATATCACCACGAATAATTCAAGAACACTTTATTTAAGTGTGTACATGGCTTTTACACCTTGTGTACACCTTTTAAATCCAATTTTTTTCTTGATATTTTCTTTGTGTTTTGACTTTTCTTGAATTGTTTAAACATGCTTCTTTCTGGAAAATTTTTTTTTCAAGCACAACACCAACACAAACCCTAGAATACGTACAAACCCTAATCCAAACACCAGACAACGATTTTCCCTCTCAAGAATCTTCAACCCTAGGATGTTAAATCCAAGAAACCGATTCTTCTTGAAAGATTTTCACACAAAATAATCAAGAAAAACAATAAAACAGTTAAGAATCACAAAATTACCACACAACCTAGAATTCTTGATTGAGAAGTAACTAAGAACGACTCTAAGCAAACCCTAAAGCACGAATTCAATAAGAAAACAATGTAAACTACATGCTGAAATTTTAAAAAGGTTAAAGAACGGACAGAACAAGACACCAACGAAATAAACACAATCTGGAAAAAAAAAATAAGACAGCATGACACACACAAGATATCACGGCTAGGCACGAAGCTCTTGCCTCAATATCACGAAACAAAGAAACAAAGAGATATATCCGCAATTCCAAAGGAATAAATAGATTGATAGAACCTGGAAATCCAAGAATCGATGCTTTGATACCACTTGATATGCGCATAGATGGAAGAATGTCAAGACCCTTGGATTTTAGGCTTACTACTCATTGAACTCAAGACCCCTTTGGACTGAACTTCCAAGAACCCTTGATGTGGAGTAGGTTGCTTGAACTTTTTCCCTTGAGATTGATCTCGTTCCTAGGACAACTACGGTGAACCGAATTGAGCTTGTTCAATCATTCAACATAACTCTCTCAAGAACTTGAACAAAACTGAAAAGAAACTCTTAGCAAGATTGGATGGTCACCACAAGTAAAATCTGATAAGACCAAGGCAGTTCTTAATCACCAAAGAACCAAGAAAATTCAATGAAGAATTTCACTCAAATTATCATAAACGTTCTATTGAAACTAAGTAACGTGACAGCCCCTTATAGGCAAACAACCAACGAGTTAGGGTTTAGGGAAAGGGTTCTTGGAAGATCAATCCAAGGGGTCTTGAGTTCAACGAGTAGTAAGCCAAAAATCCAAGGATCTTGGTAGTCTTCCGTACGTGTGCGCGTATCATCTCAAAATTTTATTAATAAATAAAATGATAAAATGATTGGAGGGGGACCAATACCTCCATTATACAAAGTTAAAGCAATAAAAAAGGAGTACTACTCCCTTACAAAATTAGCTGATGTGCGCACGGTTGCGTTGCCAAGAAAGTCTTGAATTTCAGGTATGCAACTCGTTGAACTCAATACCTCGTTTGATTCGTGAACCAAGGAACCCTTGACGTGGAGTTGTTTTGCCTTGAATCTTCAATTGAAGATGAGCACACCTATGGAACAACTAGACTAGACCAAGTTGAGCGAGTTCAATCATCTAATTGATGTGCGCGGGTTTGTGAACGACCAAGATCGCTTGAAGATTCCAAGGGCAATTCTTCATTGTCAAGGCTTGTTACACTAATATGGGTCAAAGATGGTGCTTCGTTTGAAGAGGGGTCAAGTGGAGAAGCAATGCCAAGACAAGGAAATGGGCAAAGTGTGCAATTCGGGCCAAAAGGTGAAGGAATGGAGTTTCTGACCAAGGCCGCACACCAAGCCGCGCCGCGGCCTTGGCCACGGCCTCCATCAGATTGAGAAGGCGAGGCTGGTGAACATTCTGACCAAGGCCGCACTCCAGGCCGCACCACGGACTTCTGAACGGCCTTCATCAGAATGGTTAAGGTAGAGCAGCAGACGTTCTGATCGAGTCCACGCCTAAGGCCGCCCCGCGGCCTTCTCCAGAGAATGTGAAGTCGCATTAGTTTAGGGTTTTATTTGTTATGTTGTTATTTCCTTATTTTGTAGTACATGTCGTACGCCTATTTAAAGGTAGAACACATTGAGTAATAACAGTTTTAGATCATTTTTCTTTGAAACGTGTGTTTTTGAGAGCTCTTCAAAAGTGCTTTCTTGGTTCTTGGATTGGAACCGTCTTGGTCTTATCAAATCTTCGCTTGTGGCCACCCAATTACCTGCTTAGAGTAATTCTTTCGTGTTTGATCAAGTTCGTAGTGTAATAATTTAGGCAAATTGAATCCGCTCAAGTTGGTCTAAATTAGAACCCTAGGTTCTACTTTCTTCATTGAAGAATATTCGAAGCCTAACCACTTGGAATCTTCAAGCGATCTTGGCCATGTTCACAAACCCGCGCGCATCAATTGGTATCAGAGCCAACTTCTTGATTTTTCTAGGTTTACTCAATCCATATTTTTCCTTAGAAAGATCGGATATATCCCTTTATCCTTATTGTTTAATCGTTGTTTTGTCAAGTGCTTTGTGCCTAGATTGCAACTTTTGTGTTTTCGTGTCTTTTCATTGCCAAAGATCCCAACTTTTTGTTCATTCATTAGTCTTTCTACAATTTCCTGCATTTTTCTGCAATACTCTTACAGAAATTGGTCTAGGGTTTGTGTGGTACCTTGTGAATCTTGACTGTTTTCATTGTTTCTTTAAAATTCTTGTGATAAGACTTTTCTAGAAATTAATCAAGCCTTGGATTGATATTTCTTGCAGGGTTAGTTGTTGAATTGCATATAAAAAAAAAAGACTGTTTAAGTACTGTAGCGATTACTGTTCCCGCTACTGTTCATCGTCACTGTTCGGCACTATTCACGGGTTACTGTTCACCGTGAATATTTTTGTTTAATTTGTTAGTTCTAGTGAATTGATTTGGGGGTTTGTTCTGGTGTTCCATTGTTACAAAAAAAAAAAAGGCTAAGAACAAGAAAAGCCAAAGTACAAAAAAAAAAAGAAGAAAGGAGGCGTGCTTGAAGGGAGTAAAAGCCAAGCACACGAACTAAACCAATTAAACTAAAGTATATTTGGCTGGAATACTGTCCTTGTGCAACCGAATAGATCTGGTGAAAACATCCAGATCGTTGGACAGAGAACAACGCCACGTACGAAAGTTTAATTGACCAGATTCTAATCTTCTTGTTTCTTGGTGTTTTGTGAGGAGTACTCAATTGCTGTTTGGGTTAGTTCTTTTGGTGTGAATCAATTTTGGACTTGAATCTTTAGTTTTACACAAGAATATAGAAAAATTCTTCAAGGGAATTTTGAAAATCAAGATTTAACCTCCAAGAGCTACCACACATTAGGATCTCAAATCTTGTTTCCTTGAGTCATTTCTCATCTGTATTACCTTTTTGATTCCTTCTTGATCAACTAAACTCTAAGCTTTCTTTTCTCGTTTTACCCTCAATACTATTCTTATAATTGGGAATCCATTAGTACTTGATAGGAGTGATTGATTGGTTCTTTCTCAAGGGCCAATAAGAGGGCACTTAAGAGAGGAAAAAGGCTAAGGGGTGAGCACAGCATCGGGAAAAAGCCTAAAGCTTGAGTGATACACGAGAGAATTGAGTGCATACACTAAGGGAGTGAGTAAGGTTATTCATCTTTCTATCATTTCTTGTGCTACTAACCTCTTCTTGTAGGTATGTCGAAAGAAGGAGACAACTCTCAAACTCCACCACCCTTTGACATGAAGTATATGTATGAGCAATTGATGAGGGAGGTGAACAAGGCTGTGAATAATGCCATGGAAGGGATTCATGCACGCATTGACAGTATTGAAAGACCTATACAATCAAAGGCCTCTAAAGAACCCATGTTTGAGGAAGAAGAAGGTGAAGCCTCTGATTATGATGATGTGATTACCCAAAGAGGGAGGAGGGTATCAAAGACCCAAGACAGCAACTTGGAGAGTATTAAAATGAAAATTCCAACCTTCCAGGGGAAGCTTGATCCCGAAGCCTACCTAGATTGGGAGCGTAAGGTGGAGCACATTTTTAATGCCACAACTATACTGAGGAGAAGAAGGTGCAACTGGCAGCAGTGGAATTCACCGATTACGCCAGTATCTGGTGGGATCAGCTCATTAAAAATCGTAGGAGGTATGGAGAGGAGCCCGTGCGAACATGGAGAGAGATGAAGACAATTATGCAAAGAAGGTTCGTACCCAGTTACTATACTCGAGATATTCATAGAAAGCTCCAAACCTTGAGACAAGGGTCCATGACAGTAGATGAGTACCATAAAGAGATGGAGACTGCTCATCATCCGATGCCAACTTGGAAGAGGATGGAGAGGCTCTTATGGCTCGATTCATGGGAGGACTCAATCCTGAAATCAGTGAACTGAGTAGAGCTACACCACTACCTGGACATGAGGGATTTGGTGGACATGGCCATCAAAGTAGAACTGCCAGCTCAAATTGAAGAAGTCAAGGGGCTACACTAGCTCCAATACTAGAGCACCCTGGCGTGATTCCAGACCACCAGAGAGGAAGGAAGTTCGCCCAGCCTTCCAACCAAAAGAAGTTATGAAAGGCAAGCAAGAGGCCATCACACCTAAACCTCAACAAAGATCCAAGGATGAAGGCTCTCAACGCACAAGAGAGATTAGATGCTATAGATGTCAGGGATTTGGGCATATTGCATCTAATTGGCCAAACAAGAGAGCTATGATTGTGATGGATGATGAGAAGTGGCAAGTGTCACTTCCAGTGATGATGAGGAGATGCCACCATTGGAGGGAGGCAGTGAGTCCGATGGAGAGTATGGTACTGATACTGGAGATATCTTGGTTACCAGGCGAGCTTTGAAGTGTGCAACCAAAGGGAGAAGATGACCAAAATCAGAGAGAAAATCTTTTCCACACTCGCTGTACTGTTAAAGGACAAGGTATGTAGTCTAATCATAGACAGTAGGAAGTTGCACTAATGTGGCTTCTGCTTTATTTGTAGAGAAGCTAAGATTGGAGACTGTGAGGCATCCAAGGCCTTACAAGTTGCATTGGCTTGCTGACACAGAGGATCTGAAGGTGACTAAACGAGTACTAGTTTCATTTTCCATTGGTAAGTACTATGATGAGGCGTGGTGTGACATTGTACCCATGCAAGCATGCCACCTGCTGCTAGGTCGCCCGTGGCAATTCGATAGGCAAGTGCACCACGATAGGTACCTTAATAAGTATTCGTTTGAATGGAAGGGAAAACCCGTTTCTCTTCGCCCATTGTCACCCCTTGAGGCTCATGAGGACCAAGTGAGACTTGCAAAAGATTTAAAGTTAGCGAGTTCTCAAAAAGGGGAATTACAAGGTACTAAGGCTAAAGGTAAGGATGAAGAGAAAAAGAGGGTAAGTGCTTATGCCAGCAAAAGTGAGGTGGACGAGGACAATAATGACTAAGCAGCAAGTTCTTATTGTTTTATATAAAGATTTATTTCTTTCAATTAATGAACTTGACTCATCTCTTCCTAGTGCAGTTGTGTCCTTATTACAGGAATTTAAAGAAGTATTTCCTGAAGAAATACCACAGGGATTGCCACCTCTGAGGGGAATTGAGCACCAAATCGACTTTCTACCTGGTGCCAGCATACCGAACCGGCCTGCTTATCGAGCTAATCTAGAAGAAACTAAGGAGATCCAGCGCCAAGTGGATGAGCTCATTGAGAAGGGATTTGTTCGTGAAAGCCTAAGTCCATGCTCCGTACCGGTGATACTTGTTCCTAAGAAGGATGGTACGTAGGAGGATGTGCGTGGACTGTAGAGCCATCAACAAGATTACGGTAAAGTATCAGTCATCCTATCCCTAGGTTAGACGACATGTTAGATGAGTTGCATGGTTCTACAATATTTTCTAAAATTGACCTTAAAAGTGGCTACTACTAAATAAGAATGAAAGAAGGGGATGAGTGGAAAACTGCATTTAAGACTAAAATATGGATTGTATGAGTGGTTGGTTATGCCCTTTGGGTTGACTAATGCCCCTAGTACATTCATGCGTCTTATGAATCATGTCTTCCGTCCTTTTATTGGTAGATTTGTAGTAAGTGTACTTTGATGACATCCTTGTATATAGTAGGTCGTTGGAAGATCATGTGCATCATTTGCATGAAGTTTTTGTTGTACTTAGAGAGCATAAGTTATATGCTAACCTGTCTAAATGCACATTTTGTATGGAGTCTGTGGTTTTTCTTGGTTATGTAGTGAGTTCAAAAGGAGTTCAAGTTGATGACTCCAAGGTGGAGGCCATACGTGAGTGGCCTACTCCAACGAATGCTAACGAGGTGAGGTCATTTCATGGTCTTGCAAGTTTTTATAGGAGGTTTGTGCTAAACTTTAGTACGATTGCTGCACCTCTTAATGAGCTTGTAAAGAAGAACGTTGTGTTCAAATGGGAAGGTAAGCATGAAGAAGCCTTTAATGTATTGAAAGATAAACTAACTCATGCTCCTTTGTTGTCTTTGCCAGATTTTGACAAAGTGTTCGAGGTAGAGTGCGATGCATCTGGAGTGGGTATTGGGGCTGTCCTTATGCAAGAGTCGAAGCCGATAGCCTATTTCTAGTGAGAAGTTGCATGGGGCCACTTTGAATTACCCAACCTACGATAAAGAACTCTACGCACTAGTGAGGACTCTGCAGAATTGGCAACATTACTTGCTGTCAAGGGAGTTTGTTATACACTCAGACCACGAGAGCCTAAAGTTTCTGAAGCTGCAAGGAAAGTTAAACAAGAGGCATGCTAAGTGGTTGGAATTCATAGAAGCATTCCTGTACATCATCAAATACAAGCAGGGTAAGGAAAACGTTGTAGCTTATGCACTTTCAAGGAGGTATACTCTTCTTACTACTTTGCATACTAAATTGCTTGAATTTGAGCATGTTAAGTCTTTATATGAAAATGATGCAAACTTTGGTCAAATTTGGATTTTGTGTGAAAAACGAGCTCATGAGGAGTTCTTTAGGCAAGAAGGTTATTTGTTTAAGGGTGAGACACTTTGTGTGCCTAGATGTTCTCTTCGTGAATTACTTGTGAGGGAAACTCATGGGGGAGGAGTAATGGGGCATTTCGGTGTTCAAAAGACCTTGTCTATGTTAAGTGAGTATTTTTACTTAGCCAAACATGCGGTGTGATGTTCAAATTATCTGTGATAAATGCATTGCATGTAGGCAGGCAAAGTCCAAAGTTAGACCTTATGGATTGTATTCTCCTCTGTCCGTCCCTGTTCAACCTTGGGTAGACATATCCTATGGATTTTGTCTTAGGTCTACCTAGGTCTTCTAGTGGAAAGGATAGCATATTCATGGTAGTTGATAGGTTTAGCAAAATGGCACACTTTATTGCCTGTGCTAAAACTAGCGATGCTACACATATTGCTGATCTGTTCTTTAGAGAGATTGTGCAGTTTGCATGGGATGCCAAAGACTATAGTGAGTGACCGTGATGTGAAATTTCTTAGTCACTTTTGGCACACTTTGTGGAATAGGTTAGGCACCAAATTGTTATTTTCCACTGTTGCACATCCACAAACAGATGGCCAAACTGAAGTGGTCAATAGGACACTCACCACTTTGTTGCGTGCAATCATACAAAGAAATCTAAAGAATTGGGAAGGATGTTTGCCTCATATTGAATTTGCATACAATCGTGTGACTCATTCTACTAATGCTTTTTCACCTTTTGAAATTGTGTATGGATTTAACCTTTAACTCTTTTGGATTTTTGCCTTTACCTACTAACGAGCGTGCAAATTTAGATGGAAAAAGGAAAGCAGAATTTGTTAAGGAGTTGCATGGCAAGGTACGAGCAAACATTGAGAAGAAAAATGAGCATTATGTGCGAAGTGGCAAACAAGGGTCGTGTAAAAGTCATCTTTGAACCTAGTGATTGGGTGTGAGTGCATATGCATAAGGAGAGATTTCCTACTTAGCGAAAATCTAAGCTTAACCCACGAGGAGATGGTCCTTTCCAAGTGTTAGAAAGGATAGGAGATAATGCCTATAAGATCAATTTACCCGGTAAGTATGGAGGTATAAGTGCTACCTTCAATGTTTCTGACCTTTCTCTTTATGATGTAGGTGATTTGAGGACGAATCCTTTCGAGAGAGGAGGGAATGATAGGGATCAAGGCGTATCCAAGCATAATTCAAGCATCCTAGATCCTTTGCAAGGAATAGGTGGTCTAATGACGTATGCAAGGACGAGGAGAATGAAGGAGGCCATGCATGTGTTGATCATGGAAGTGTTAGAGAAAGAAACTTCCAAGGATAATTCTTCATTGTCAAGGCTTGTTACACTAATATGGGTCAGAGATGGTGCTTCGTTTGAAGAGGGGTCAAGTGGAGAAGCAATGCCAAGACAAGGAAATAGGCAAAGTGTGCAATCGGGCCAAAAGGTGAAGGAACAGAGTTTCTAACTAAGGCCGCACACCAAGCCGTGCTGCGGCCTTGGCCACGGCCTCCATCAGATTGAGGAGGCGAGGTTGGTGAACATTCTGGCCGAGGCCGCACTCCAAGCAGCACCGCAGACTTCTGAATGGCCTTCATTAGAATGGTTAAGGTAGAACAGTAGATGTTCTGATCGAGTACACGCCTAAGGCCGCCCCACGGCCTTCCCGCGGCCTTCTCCAGAGAATGTGAAGTTGCGTTAGTTTAGGGTTTTATTTGTTATGTTGTTATTTCCTTATTTTGTAGTACATGTCGTACGCCTATTAAAAGGTAGAACACATTGAGTAATAACAGTTTTAGAACATTTTTCATTGAAACGTGTGTTTTTGAGAGCTCTTCAAAAGTGCTTTCTTGGATTGGAACCATTTTGGTCTTATCAAGCCTTCGCTTGTGGTGACCCAATTACCCGCTTAGAGTAATTCTTTTGTGTTTGATCAAGTTCTTAGTGTAATAATTTGGGCAAATTGAACCCGCTCAAGTTGGTCTAAATTAGAATCCTAGGTTCTTCGTTCTTCATTGAAGAATATTCGAAGCCTAACCACTTGGAATCTTCAAGTGATCTTGGCCGTTCACAAACCCGCGCGCATCAACCTAATTAACTCTAAGGATTTGATCAAAACCTCAAGATAAATGAAGTTGGTGGTCGCGACAAGCAAGCTTGATAAGACCAAGAGTAGTTCTAAATCAACATAGAACCAAGAAGAATCTCAATTAAGAGAAAACACTCAAATTTTATTCATAAATTCAGGCTAAAAATTGTATGAACAGTAACATACCTATTATAGGCTTATAAAGAAAAGTCTAGAAGCTTAAAATAAAGTAAACTACTAAAACTAGTTGTAACCTATCACAATTGGATAACTAACTAAAAGTTACAACTTGTAAGACTTAGAAAATTTAACAAAAGCATAATTAACTACAAAAATTATTGTAAATTCGTCCAAAATCAGACCATGGGTAGGACATCCCTCCATAAGATTCATTGGGCCTCCATTTAGCAACTTTAAGGGCCCTCAAAGCAAGTCCAAGTAGCCAGCCCTTTGTAAGATCATTTTGGACAACTTAACAACTTCTTTGAGCCTTTTTTATAGATGAACTTGATCCATAACCAATGCTTGAATCCTTGGACTAATGTGATAGCTTGAACATTACAAATTTCAAGCTTGTGACAAAATTCAAAATCATGTAACTTTATAATCCAACCACCATGTTCAAACGTTCCATGTATGATTATCACTTCTTCAAGCTCTTCTTGATCCATATAAATGGGCTCTTCAAATCCACTAAGTATAAGTCCAAGTCCAATAAATGTATGCGCTCCTTGGATCACATCATTAGCATTCCTAACTAACACACTCGAATTTGAGGAATACCAATCCTATCTTCCCTAACAAGCCTACGAACTGAAACATGTAGGTCATCAGCTGAGAAGACTTGCTCATTCATGAATTGCAGGGGCTACCAAGGAGTCAGCAATAGCATTAGCTTGCTTGTATATATGATGAATAGTACCACGAAGCCTCTTCAAATGAAGCCGAATATCCTCCAAAACATAACAAAGTAACCAATCACTTAGAGATAAATTGGAAACTAAGTGAACTAATGCCTTTGAATCTACCTCAACAAGAATGTTGCAATATCTGCCATTTTGACACAATTTCAAACCCAACAAAAGAGCCTTTGCCTCCCCTAATAGAATATGATACGATCGGGGGTGGCCCCTTTCGTATATCATAGGAATATCTCTCCAAAAATCGTCTTGAAGAAGCAGGCGACAATTTAATCCAAATCCTCCCGGTGATACGATCGGGGGTGACCCCTTTCATATATCACAGGAATATCTCCCTAAAAATAGTCTTGAAGAATCAGGCAACAATTTAATCCAAATCCTCCCGCTGAATTGGACCAAATTATCTTCAAAAGAAACAACCTCGTTGAACTTTAGACCCACTTTGATTCGTAAACCAGAGCAACCTAAACGTGGAGATTGGTTGCCTTGAATTTAACCCTTGTAGAAATCTTGAACCAAAGGATAAACTTTGCTAGACCGATATGAGCGAGTTCATTCGTCTAACCAAATTTATTCTATGGACTTAATCAAAACAAGAAAAAAAATTCTAAACTAGCAGAATGGTCGCCATGAAATCACTCTAATAAGACCAAAAGTTGGTTCTAATCCAAGAAACCAAGACAAAGCTCTCTAAAAGAGAAAACTCAAATTTTATTAATCACAAAAATCATCATGAAATTCGTAACACATCTTTGGCCTATTTATAGGCTTACAAAAGTAACCTAAAAACATGCTAGAATAGTTTAGAAAGTTAACTTAAGTTGTATCCTAACACAATAGGTAATTACTTAAGGATTACAACTTGTAAACTACTTAGGAAACTGAATAAAAGCTAAACTTCTAAAAAATTAAAAAGAAATTCGCCATAAAATAATAAATGGGCTGGGTCATTCCTCCTTGGACTCCATTGGACTTCAATCTTGCATTTTTAAGGCCTTCAACTTGGGTCCATCAAACCTAACCAACTTGTGTGCATCATCTTTGGACCATATGCTATTTTTTTGGGCCTTTTTTTGAATACATGTTTAATCCAAAACCAAAACTCAATCTTCAAGTCCAATTTTCTCGATTGGTCCACAGATTCTCCAAACTCAAGAATGGTTGAAAACACAAGACTCCTTGTAGAATCAATCAAATCACACAGATTGAAAAATATCATTGATGGAGCTTCCAAGTTTAAAACGGGTGCTACCACGCACGTATCACCCGGTGAATTGGACCAAATTATCTTGAAAGTAACAACCTCGTTGAACTTTAGACCAACTTTGATTTGTAAATCAAAACAACCTAAACGTGGAGATTGGTCCCTTGAATTCAAAAACGAATGAACTAACACTAGAACATTTAAAATGAACTAATTTATGACAAAAACGAATTTTAGAGGTAAAACACTTAAGATAAACACATTGAAAAATCATTTATATGACTCCCTATAATTCGTGTATAAGGGCACCACAAAACATAAACATTACCACTAACTAGAACAACAAAAATGACTTACATGATGCAATATAGACTCAAGAATCTAAAAATGATCAAAAACTAAATCACCAAAATGTATAGGGTAGCATAAACAAATACAAGATCCCTAATACAAGTATTTTGGCATGGAAAATCACATAAAACATGTTGAAATTCAGCCAAACATTGACACAAAATTATAGGAGAACTTCTAAGACAAATTGCACTAAACGAAGTAAAACAACTTAGATGCAAAACATAACTATCTACCCTAATAGAATAAACACATAAGATAGAATTAAGATGCAACTTAAAGCTATTAAAACATAAAAACTTAGGCCACAAATCAGTTGGATTCATCAAATGCTCGCTATATGTTGTGGCGCTTGAACAAGGTTGTAATTCCTTCTCCACGATTGGATGCTCTTTACTCATTGAATGAATTTGAACACTAAAACAGCAAGCATGTGGCATTTTTCCTTGAGTATTAACCTGCAATAACACTACAAAAATACTAGGAAAAGGTAGGTTAAGGGAATTAGCAAAGTACACTTCTTCTTTGGAGTACATGGATACAAGAGTTAAAGGTCTAACTAGCATAACACTCTTGCTCTTTTCTCTCTTCCCAATATCATGGACGGCCACATTTCTCTC
The DNA here is from genome assembly GCA_024721245.1 of Mitragyna speciosa. Lineage (NCBI taxonomy): Eukaryota > Viridiplantae > Streptophyta > Magnoliopsida > Gentianales > Rubiaceae > Mitragyna > Mitragyna speciosa. The sequence continues at coordinate 13,260,244 of CM045571.1, forward strand.
TTTGGATCCGCCAATTTGCATCCTTTCAAGGTTGGTTCGTGACTTTTTATGGGAACCATCATCCATACATTCCACTCTTTGGTGCTCCACATGATTTACTAATCCTTCTTTTGATAATTCGCCACTTGCTAGTTGATTTTGTTCCTCCCTTGCTTTGAATTCTCTTGCAATTCTCACTTGATCAGCATGTGCTTTAGATGGTGAAATAGAACCCAAAGTCACTTTACGTCCATTCCACATGAAAGAATACTAATTTTTGAAGCCATCATAGGTCACCCTTCTATCGAATTGCCATGGACGCCCAAGAAGAATATGGCATGCTTGCATAGGAACCACGTCACACCATACTTTATCCTTGTACTTATTGATGGAGAATGGCACCTACACTTGCTTGGTTACCTTCATGTCTCCAGTTTCAGCCAACCAATGCAACTTATATGACTTGGGATGTCTCTTTGTTTCAAACCCCAATTTATCTACAAACAAAGTAGAAGCAACATTAGTACATGAACCACTATCAATAATCATGCTACATACCTTGTTTTGCACGGTACACCTAGTGTGGAAGATATGATCTCTTTGAATGTTCTCCTCATCCTCCATAGGTACAACACTAAGTGCTCTTCTAGTCACCAAAATCTCTCCATGATCGCCTCCCCAAGGAATGTCCTCTTCATCACTTCCTCCATCCAATGGAGGCATCTCCTTAGGTCTTGAAATTGATGGTTTATCCTTCTCTTCAAAAGGATTTTTGGATGCAAAACCCCTTACATTGGATGTATTTGTACGCCTTTCTAGCTCTTCATAGATCTCATCTCTCATGGCGCATCTTTCTTTCAAAATCACCAACAATGGCTTCCCTAAACAATTTAAATTCATTGTTTAAGTCCATTGGAGACGCCATTTTGACCTAAAAAACCTGCAGAAAAATCGTTAGAAATAAAAAGAAAATAAACAAGAATATGTGCAACACTCCCTTAGTGTTTGGCACTTGATTCCCTCAAGTAGTTTGGATTTTACCCTCGAATGAGCTCACCACTAAGCCTTTTTCCATTCAAAGAATCTTTTTGTAGGCTCTTTGATGAAGAACCAGCTCAATCAATCCCACCAAGGACCTATAGCAACCTCAACTTGTAAAGAGTAAGTGCAGAGGCCAAGAAAATTAAGCCTAGAGTGTTTATGATCAAGAGAATATATCAAAGAAATGATAAGAATCAAGAGTTAGCACAAAATAGACACTCTAATATGTGGTATAATTGTGTAAAAATCCTTGATTTTTAATGTTCTCTTGAAAAATAATAATATTCTTGTGCAAAAAAGTAAAACTCCAACGATCCTTGAAGGAATAGGAAACACCAAACCACGGTCAAACACTCCCCAAACATCTGGAAAACACAAAAAAAATAAAAAGGAAACAAGGTGTAACTGCCACTTGCCAAAAAGAAAAAGGAAATTACTTGTTTTGTAGAATAAGTTTCCAAATCCCCTTTGTAACTACTTTCCTTTTCCCAATTGGTTTCCCTTTAACAAATAACTTCTATATAAACCCAACTAACACGTTTTAGACCCTTTTTAAACACCAGAATTTCTGCAAAAATCGCAGCCAAAATTCGTCCAAAAATTAAAACGAATTTCAGCAACTATTATGCAAGAAAACCCTATCAAAACCCTAGTTTATGAAGAAGACCTTTTGACCAACACTTCAAGGCTTCAAGAACTTCAAGATTTGATCAAGAAAGTCCAATAAATTAGCCAAGAACTTCAAGAAATAAGTCAAGTAATCTCCAACAACACAAAACTTCAAGAAACTCAAGATCAAGTTGGTGCAAATTCAAGAAACTAGACAAGTTCAAGAACTTCAAGAGCGTGTATCTAAACACCAAGAAATTTCAAGAAACTTTGTACAAATTATTGTGCACGGTTTTTGCTTTGATGTGCACTCCTTTTTATTCTCTTTTTCCTTCTTTTTCTTTGTGCTTTTGGCTTTTTCTTTTTAGCACAGGAATTTTCTGCCTTTTTTTTTTACTTCAAGAAACCACAAGAAACGACTTAAACCTTCAAGAAAGTTGATTTGTGAATGTTTTAAATTCAAGAATCTCCTTTACTTGAGAGTTTTTAACACAAGAAAATCAAGAAAATACCAAAAATAGTCAAGATTCACAAAATACCACACAAGACCTAGAATTCTTAATTGAGAAGCAATCAAGAATGACTCTAAACAAACCTAGGGCACAATTTTTTAACAAAGAAAGCAACGAAACAATTATGGCGGAATTTTTTTTTCAAGAAATTAAAGTAAAGACACAACAAAACAACTTATTGTCCAGGCTCGAAGCTCTTTGACAACGACTCAAAGAAAGAAAAACAAATAAAAGACAAGTTGCTTAACCAGGCTCGAAGCTCTTTGAGAAACAACAAAAAGAAAAAAAAAAGGATATATCCAAATTTTTCCAAAGGAAAAATTGGATTGGATAAACTTGAAAAAAAATCCAAGAAGATGGCTCTGATGCCACTTGATGTGCGCACGGTTGCGTTGCCAAGAAAGTTTTGGATTTCAGGGATGCAACTCGTTGAACTCAAGACCTCGTTTGATTCGTGAACTAAGGAACTCTTGACGTGGAGTTGTTTTGCCTTGAATCTTCCCTTGAAGATGAGCATACCTCTAGACCAAGTTGAGCGAGTTCAATCGTCTAACCTAATTAACTCTAAGGACTTGATCAAAAACTCTAGAAAAACTCTAAGCGAAGTTGGTGGTCACCACAAGTAAGCTTGATAAGACCAAGAATAGTTCTAAATCAACATAGAACCAAGAAGAATCTCAATTAAGAGAAAACACTCAAATTTTATTCATAAATTCATGCTAAAAATCGTATGAACAGTAACATGCCTATTTATAGGCTTATAAAGAAAAGTTTAGAAGCTTAAAATAAAGTAAACTACTAAAACTAGTTGTAACCTATCACAATTGGGTAACTAACTAAAAGTTACAACTTGCAAGACTTAGAAAATTTAACAAAAACATAATTAACTACAAAAATTATTGGAAATTCGTCCAAAATCAGACCATGGGCTGGACATCCCTCCATAAGATCCATTGGGCCTCCATTTAGCAACTTCAAGGGCCCTCAAAGCAAGTCCAAGTAACCAGCCAATTGTAAGATCGTTTTGGACAGCTTAACAACTTCTTTTGAGCCTTTTTTATAAATGAACTTGATCCATAACCAATGCTTGAATCCTTGGTGTAGACACCAAATTTTGACACACCTTTGGTAAAAATATGTGTTATTTTATTTTAGGGATATTTTTTTATTTTTCGGGGGTCGAGTACAATTTTCGCATATTATGTCTAATTCGTCACTTCAGGGGCAAAATGGTAATTTCACCATGTAAATATTAGTTTATTTTATTTTATTTCCTAAATACATGATTTTACTATTTTTATCATTATTTATGATTTCAATGATTTTTAGGAGTCATTCATTATTTATTTTAAATTTTAGTATTTTTTTTCTAGGCACGTTTTCCAATGCGCTATTTTTATGAGAATTTTCAAGTGAAAAATTTTATATATGCATTTTGAATACTCATAAATTTTCTGTAAAAATCTCATAATTTTTAGATGTCGTTTAGTATTTATTTAATTTTTGTCTTTTTATTTATCAAAGGCACGTTTCCCAAGAATGCGTTAATCTTAAAAAATTTTTGAGTGAAAACTTTAGTATATGTGTTTCATGGGATAATATATTTTGTGTAAAATTTTTTGTGATTTTTAAAAGTCATTTATTATTTTGTGATTTTCATAAATTTCATAATTTTTGTCATATTATGTCACGTTTTCCAATGCACCTTTATTTAAAAAAAAATTTTTTTGTGAAATATTTTATATGTGCATTTAATATATCTATAGATTTTATAATTTTTACAGACTATTTTGTATTTATTTCCAATTGTATCTTTTTGTCTATGACATGTTTTTCAATGATGATTAATTTTAAAAGTTTTAATTTTTATTATTATTGAACTTCCTTTTTTTTTCTAATAATGCTGAATTTTAGTTATAATTTTATTTTTTATTTTTTATTTTTTTAATTCTAGAGAGTCCATAGGATTTTTTTTATTTTCATTCCAATTTTCTTCATTTTCTCACATGTTTTTTTTTCTTTTTTCCTTTTCCTTTCTTTTTCCTTTTCCTCTTTTCTTTTTCTTTGCAAATTTCAAAAAAAAAAAAAAGAAAAGAAAAGAGAAAAGGCTGAGCAGGCTGCAAGCAGCAGAATAGCTGCTCAAGCTGCAAATCAGCTTCATGGCCATACTTCCAGCCATTCCCTATCACCAACTCTACCTTCCCCTCAGCAGATTTTGAGGGATTTGGAAGAGATTTTGTTCATTTTTCCTCACTTCTTCATCATCATTCTATCTACAACTCCCTTCCATCCTCAACCCTCTCATCCCCTTCCCCTGCACCTTCATCATACACGCACCACACACACTCACTCAATTCAACTCTCTCTGCCTCTCCTTCACAACAACTCACACCAGACCACACACAAGCTCACATTGCACTCTGATTCACGCACAAAAACACACACCTGCACTCTCACTTCTCCCTCTCTCAGACCTCCCTGCATAACTTCCCCTGCACACACAAACACACAATTCACACTCTCACAAGTTCACTCACCACATATACTGCATTTTTTCTTCTTCACCAGAGATTCCATTAACACACAACTCTCATCTGCACACAATTTCATCTGCACAACATCACCAAGACACACCTGCATACCACACGATACTCCCTCAATTCTCTCTGCCTTCCCCTCCAAACACAGCTCACACCAGGCACACACTTGCACACACCATTACCATCAACACACACTCGGCCAAACACACCTGCACACACCAGTATCATCAGTCCACCCACACGCATCATCACAGAACCAAGCACACCAGCTAACACACACCACACACACCTGCAACACTCACTTGCACACACTAGTACCATCAGTCCACACACACGCACACACATACACCACAAAACACACACACACGCCAGTTCATATAACACACCTGCGAAACATTTAAAATATATATATATATATATATATAACAACAACAACAACACAGCAACATCAACAGCGACAATTAGCAACTAACCGGCACCACCTCCTCCGTCTCCTTCACCGCCGAGACCAGCTCCGCCGGAATCGCCATCCGCCACCAAATTCACGACCAGGTTCCACCTACTTCATCAGCCTCCATCTCGAAAACCAGGTGAGGAAAATTCATGGTATCTCTCCCCCATCCCCTCTTAATTAGAAAGTATCAGTTGATTAGTTTATAATGGGTAATTTAGAATTCGGAATTTAAGTAGATTTTGGGGAAAGAAATTATAAAGAGAGAGAGAGAGAGAGAGAGAGAGAGAGAGAGTGAGAGACTGACCGAGACCAAGAAAGAGAGAGAACGGAGAGAGCTCCGGCGAGAGAGAGAGAAACTGACCTGGCGAGAGGGAAGAGAGAATCGGGGAAGAAGAACAGAACTAGGGGAGAAAGGGGAAGAAAAGAGAGAAAAAAAAGGGAAAAATGAAATCTGGAAAAAAAAAGAAAGAGAGAAAAGAGAGAAAAAGAAAGAAAAGAGAGAAAGAGAGAGAAAAAGAAAAATCTGGAAAAAGTAGAAAAAAAAAACTAAAACCGGTTAAAAAAAAAAAGTTTTTAGTGAAACTACGTCGTTTTGACGTAGTTTCACTCAAAACTACGTCGTTTTGATTAGTTTAGTTTTTTTAATTTGATTTTAATTAATAATAGATATTTATTTTGTAGTCCTTATACTTTCATTAATGTCACTGTGGCCCCGATAATTTCTGATTTGTGCATTTAAGTTTCTATTTTTTATAGATTGACCCCCATAATTTAATTTTCTTTACAATTAGGTCCCAATTAATTGCATTTAGGTCCCCTAACTTTTAGATAATTATAATTTTGGCCCCTATGTTTTTCAATTTTCCATTTTGACCCCTATATTTTTATAAAATTATATTATGACCCCTATACTTTTTTGAAATTACATTTTTACCTCTAAATATTTCTGAAATTTTCGTTTGACCCCCTTTTATTGTTGGATATTGCAAATTGGTATTTAATGTGGCTATAATTTACAAATTGAACCTTGAATGTTGCTTAAAATTGCAATTTGGTTTTAAAATTTGTTGGAAGTTGTATTTTAATTTGCTGGAATTCTATTTTGTACCCCCAACATTGCTGGAAATTCTATTTTTGCCTTAGAATATTTGCTGGAATTTTATTTTGTACCCCCAATATTGCTGGAAATTCTATTTTTGCCTTAGAATACTTGCTGGAATTTCATTTTTATCCCCCCAACCTTGCTGGAATTTTATTTGAGTCATTATACTTGCTGGAATTTTATTTCTGGCCCCCTATTGTTTGCTGGAATTTATATTTTGGTCTTTTATGTTGCTGGAATTTGTTTTAATACCTCCATTAATTGTTAGAAATTGTATTTTAGTATTTTATTTGTTGCTGGAATTTGTATTTTATACTTATAGTTGCTGAGATTTTTTATATTAACTCTTTTATATAGCTGAAAATTACAATTTGACCCTATACATTGCTGTAAATTATGTATCATTTAATGACCTTGCTGAAATTATATTCTTGGCCTTAAATGTTGCTGGAAATTTTTATTTTTGGCATTATACTTGCTGGAAATTATATTTTAGCCTTTAAATTTGTTGTAAATTATATTATTATCTTAACTATGGTTTGAAATTATAATTTTACCCTTTATTTTGTTATAAATTACATTTTTTTTACTCTAGAATATTGCCCAAATTTCTCTTTTAATCCAAATCTTATAATATTTTATTTTTGCAAAAAAAAATATATATATTAATTAAAATTAGTTAAGTCCTCAAAGCTTTAGATTATTTCTTTTTACATTTTTTATTTAGTTTTATCAAATTTATAATTAATATTCTAAAATTGGGTCTTGTTAGTCTAATTAATGCTCAAATTAGTTTCTTTATTTTCCTTTTAGTCATTTTAATAATTCTTATTTGGGGTGTTAAAAGTTTAAGTACATATTATTGTATTTTATCTTCTATTATTATTATTTCTTTATTTTTGTTGTTTTGCTTTATTTATTTATTTACTTATTTATTTTGACTTAAACAATTTTCATTTTTCTCCTAGATGATTAATTATTATTATCATTATTTTCTTTCTATTATTTCGATTATTATTGCTATAATTGTTTGAATTATCATAGCATGTTCATAACGATTGGTATGAAACTATTTAATTAAGTGGTTTATTTATTAAATAGTGGTATTTTTAACATGTTTGTTCATTTAGTAGCAATTTTGTACCGAGCTTGCGAACGGGAGGTATCTCGATTACCCCTTTTAATTTCTTTTTACGTGCTCCTACATGCTCTTACGTGTTTTTCTATGTGCTTTCATGTATCTTTGTACTTATAGTTTCTTTTTATCCATGTGTGAGTATTTATTTATTTATGTCATTGTTGTTTATTTGAATTTAATTTTGATTATTCAAAAAAAAAAACAAAATGTAATAGATAGGTAATATTTTATTTATTAAATTTTTTTTTTGTATTTAGATAGTTAATGTAATAGATAGTTTATGTGTTATACATTTAACAAAAATCTTATGTATTTAGATAGAAAATGTAATAGATAGGTTAGATAGGTTATCTTTTATTTTTTATTTCTAGATTGTAATTAGGCTTTCCCGATGTAATAGTTAGGGCTTTGTGTGCTATGTGTGCTTATGTGTTTTATTCGCTTTCTTTAGGACTTTGCATCTAGAATATCATGCTTATGTGTTATGTGCTCCTATGTGCTATTATGTGTTTTTATGTGATTATTGCTTCAATCTATGTTTTATTCATTTACTTGCTTTATTATTATATATGTGTATCGTCGTCACACTAGTCCAACGCTAGTTGTGATTAATTTCGGTTTCTTCGCTAGTCCAACGCTAGCGGAGAATTTTTAGAAAATAGGTTAGACCTTTACTAGACCTTTAGGTCATCTTAGTGATAGAATCATTTCTTGTGTGCATTTCATGATCATTACACACATTTTTTCTCTTTTTAGGCCTTTTCTATTTTTATATAATTTTCTATATATATTTTATCATTAATTATCTATTTTAACATTTATTTTAGTGCATAATATTTAGATTCCACTACACATAGAATTTTAGGTCATTTGTGTGATTTGACTAGAAATAGTCATCTACTCACGTGGGAAGCGATGGCGTACATGTCGTTTCCCCCTCCGTGAGTAGGAACAGTTAGTCACGAGTCCATTCGTCCCCCGTACTCGTTATGTTGCATCCCTACTTTCTTTGTTCACTTACTATCTATACTACTATTTTCCTTTTCTTTTGCATTCTATTTTGCACCTAAACTCGTGACTCCGTCGAGGTCTACATTCGGGTTTCGCAATTAATGCGGTAATTCTGACTAAACCTCAATGGAACATTTTGTCCCTTAACGATATTCATTTTTAGGATTAGATTTGCATTCATATAGTTGCATCCAAATGCGATAAAATCTTAGGGTTATATTAGGAAAATTTAGACTAAACCTCGCAACTAGTTTCGGCTAGGTTGAAAGGGTGCCTTAGGCAGCGAGCCTTTGCCTTCCCTTTCTTCAACTGTGACTCCCGAACCTTTTTCTCTTGTTTTTCAAAGACCTGGAGTCGTCTAAAAGGGTTTTCTTGTTTTTCTTATTTTTTCCAAAAACCATTTCTTTAAATAAATCATTTTGGATTTTCTTATCTTTTATAAAATATTTTCGGGTGACTTGGTACACCAAAACTCAATACTAAGTGGCGACTCCTTTTTCACTAAAAAACCCTTTTTAGACTCTATTTTCGGGCCCAAAAACCGTCGCATTTTCAAAGTCCCATTTTAGGCCCTTTTTCTTTTATTTTAAAAATAAAGCATTTGTTCGTCACATTTTTATCGAATCATCTTTTACAAAGTATTTTCTAAAAATTATTTTTTACAAAATTTACACGCTTCTTTTTCCAATAAACACAACCACATTTAACACTTCCTTTTCCTTTTTTCCGACCTCATCACACTATATTTTTTATTTTTCCTTCGAAAAATGGGGTGCGACACTTGGCCCAATGTGATAGCTTGAACATTGCAAATTTCAAGCTTGTGACTAAATTCAAAATCATGTAACTTTACAATCCAACCACCATGTTCAAACGTTCCATGTATGATTATCACTTCTTCAAGCTCTTCTTGATCCATATAAATGGGCTCTTCAAATCCACTAAGTATAAGTCCAAGTCTAATAAATGTATGCGCTCCTTCGACCACATCATTAGCATTCCTAACTAACACACTCGAATTTGGGGAATACTGATATGGACCAAGGGGCTGCCATAGGTGGATCGAGTTCCAAGGGACTTGAACGATCTCATGAGGACCTTTTGCAAGGCATTGATGGGCCAATGACAAGGGCTAGGACTAGAAGAATGAGAGAAGCCTTGCAAGGATTATATTTGGACTTGCGAGAGGAAGAAGAAACTTGGGCAAAGAACAACTCTTCTCCAAGGCCTATTACTTATATTTGGGCTACTCAAGATGATCTTTGGAGCTTAGAAGGCCAGCCGTCCAACTTACATGTTGGTGGATCAATGGAAGAAGGCCCAACCTCCTTGAAGAATAGTGTTATGGATCACTTGGGCTTGATGCTTTGGACGACCAGCCCAATTACATATTTAAAGGCTTTTTAAGTGTTCTAGAACTTAGCTATTTTTATATTTTAAGACTTCCAATTCAGTCATAAGTTGTTTTAAGTTAAGTATTTCAATTAGTTAATGTTTAGGTTTAAGTAGTTGCTTTAATTTCTAAGTTCTAGAATCCTCTATGTAACCCTATAAATAGGGGATACTATTCATACGATTTTTATCAGATTTTATGAATATTATTATTGTGAGTTCTCAAATTAAGAGTTTCTTTAGTTCTCTATTGATTAAGAACTACTCCCGATCATTGTCGAGTGATTCCAAGATAAAAATCCTAACTTAGAGTTTCTTTCTTGTTTAATTAAATCCTTTAGAGCAATTAAGGTAGGCATATTAAACTTACTCAAATTGATCCTACTTGAGCACTTTGAAGGGTCAAAATCCTCCAAGGGAAAATTCGAAACTTCACTTGGATCTTCAAGTAACTTCACGTTCATCCGCACGTATCAATTGGTATCAAACGAAAGTTCTTAAATTCTAGGTTTTTCTAATCCATTTTTTCCTTTGGAGAAATTTGGATATATCCCTTTATTCTTCTTCAAATTCGTGTCTTGTGTTGTTATTTTCAAGTGCTTCGTGCCTACTTAAACAACTTGTGTTCTTCCTTTGCTTCTTTGTTACTTACGTTCTTGTCAAAAAATTTTTTTTTGTGCCTATTTCTATTTGTTTTTCTTTATCTTTGTTCTTTTTTGAATTTTCTTTAAGGTTTTAGAGTCGTTCTTGATTGTCTTCAATCAAGAATTCTAGGTATTGTGTGGTTTCTTGATAATCTTGACTAGTTTTTATTGTTTTCTTGAAAATTCTTGTGTTAAAAACTTGCAAGAAAAGAGATTCTTGAACTTAGAACATTCACAAATCAACTTTCTTGGAAGTTTAAGTTGTTTCATTGTGTGAAAAAAAAAATTCGTTTCTGAAAAAAAAAAAAGGAGGCAGAAATTCGTGCAAAAAAGAAAAAGCCAAAAAAGCACAAAAGAAAAAGAAAGAAAATAAAGAATAAAAAGGAGTGCACACAAGTTAAAAACCGTGCACAAAGTTTTATTCAAGTTTCTTGAAGTTTCTTGGTGTTACAGTGGTACAATTCTTGAAGATCTTGAACTTACTTGACTAGTTTCTTGAACTTGCTACCAAGTTGTTCTTGAGTTTCTTGAAGTATAGAGTTGCTGGAATTTTTTTTGTCTTGAATTCCTTGAGCTTCTTGATTGATTTCTTGAGTTTCTTGAGCAATTCTTGAAGTTCTTGAAGCCCTTTTGAGTCACCTTTAACCTATCTCCAATTAAGGTTAGGGTTTGGGGTTGAATTGCTTGAGTTTAGTTGCTGGAATTTTTGCATTGTGTTGCTGTACGATTTTCTGGTTATTTATCCAGAAATATTCTGATGTTTAAAGGTATTAAAAGGAGTTAGTTTGGTTTATATAGAAGTTAGTTGTATTGGGAAACTAATTGGGAAAAGGAAAGTTAGTTACAAGAGGATTTGGAAACTAATCCTTAAGCACAATGAGTTTCCTTTTTTCCCTTTAAGCAAGTGGCGAATTTATTATTTCCTTTTCTCTTAAATCTGCTATTTTTGAGGTGGTTAAGGAGTGGCATTTCTTGTCCAGTCCGTGTTCCTTGTTTCCAAAAGTGATTTGTGTTTGATTTTTCTTATTATTTGTTCAAGAATCCTTCAAGGAAAGGGTACTTGAATCCTACTCCAACAAGGATTGCTTTGAGTTTTTGTTTTTTGCATAAGAATATTCATATTTTTCAAGAGAACCTTAAAAATCAAGATTTTTCACACAAGAATACCACACATTAGGGTTTCTAATTTGTGATTTTCTTGAGTCCAGTCTTGTTTGTTCCATCTTTTCTTGAATTCTCTTGATCAAACAATTACTCTCAGCTTATTTTCTTGACCTCTACATTTACTCTTGTGGTTTAACTTCTTGGAGCTTTACAAGAAAGGTTGAGCTGGTTCTTTCATCAAGGAACATATAAAGAAGCTACTCAAGAGTGGAAAAAGGCTTAGGGAGTGAGCTCATTGGAGGGAAAAAGCCATAAATACTTGGAGTGATACACGAGGGCTTGAGTGTATACACTAAGGGAGTGGTAAGGCTATTTTTCTTCTATTGTTATTTTGTGTTACTAACTTTATTTTGCAGGTTATTCACCATGTCACATGAGGGAGAAATGCCTCAAGGGGCTCCTTTTGACTTGAAAATGTTTTGGAGTTCTTTGGAAGGAGTCTTGGATCGTAGGTTTCGTAGCATGGAGGAGAGGCTTCATGAAGAGTTTGATCGTAGGGGTTCCACAGTCACAAACTAGGGTTACTAAAAATCCTACGTATCAAGAGGAAGAGCATGAGCATGAGAGTGATTCTGAGGCAAGTATTACCACGTCGAGGGAGGTGGGTACCTCAGCAACAACCAATACCTCATGATGGAAATTTGGGAAGCATCAAAATGAAAATTCCTTCTTTCCAAGGCAAGTTAGATCCCTGAGGCATACATGGAATGGGAAAGGAAGGTAGAACACATCTTTGCTTGTCACAATTACACTGAGGAGAAGAAGGTGCGACTAGCTGCTGTTGAGTTCACGGATTATGCAAGCATTTGGTGGGATCAACTTAACAAAAATCGCATCAAGTATGGAGAAGAGCCTGTTGGTACTTGGGGAGAGATGAAGAGGATCATGCGTAAGAGGTATGTACCAAGTTACTATACTCGTGATCTTCATTGGAAATTGCAAACATTAAGGCAAGGTAGCATGACTATGGATGAATATCATAAAGAACTTGAGGTTTTGATGATTCGAGCTAACCTAGAGGAAGAGGGTGAAGCGCTAATGGCTAGGTTCATGGGAGGATTGAATGCTGAAATTAGATCTCGTGTGGAGATGTATCACTATGTGGAGATGAATGACTTAGTGGATATGGCTATCAAAATTGAAAGGCAACTCAAGACCATGAGGCCTCGCAACTTTAACTCTTCTAGCTCACGTCCACAATGGGGAAATCGAGGTTGTTGGTAGAGAAGGCCATGCACCTACCACCACAAGCTTGTCCAACCCATGAGGAATAAGCAAGAGGCGTCTTCTTCAAGGCCACCAACAAAAGGGAAAGTTGAGTCTACTTCAAGGCTTAGAGAGATTCGATGTTTTAGATGCCAAGGTTTTGGGCATTATGCTTCAAATTGTCCAAATAAAAGGGCTATGATGATCATGGACAATGGAGATGTTGAATGCATTACTTCTAGTGATGGTGAAGAAGAAATGCCACCTCTTGAAGGGAGGTTCTGAAACTGAAGAAGTTGAGCTTAATAATGGTGACCGAGGAGAACTTTTAGTCACTCGAAGAGCTTTGAATGTTCAACTCAAAGAAGATGATGAGAATCTACAAAGGGAGCACATCTTCCACACTCGTTGTACTAGTGCTCAATAAGGTATGTAGTTTGATTATTGATAGTGGTTCATGCACTAACGTTGCTAGTACCTTGTTTGTAGATAAATTGAGTTTGGCGACTGAAGAACATCCCAAGCCCTATAAGCTTCATTGGCTTGCTGACCAAGGCGATATAAAAGTGTCAAAAAGGGTATGTGTTCCTTTGTCTATAGGTAAGTACAAAGATGAAGTTTGGTGTGATGTAGTCCCTATGCAAGCATGCCATATCTTGTTGGGACGCCCTTGGCAATTTGATAAGAGGGTTTTGTATGATGGCTATAAGAACAACTACTCATTTAGATGGGAGAATCGCAAGTTTGTTCTTAATCCAATCAAGCCATCTGAGGCTCATGCTGACCAAGTGAGGATTGCTCGTGAATTTCAAATAAGAGAAGAGCAAGCTAAAACCGTGCCTAAGGAAAAGAGAGAGAATTCGAGAGGGAAAAAGAGAGGCAAAAATCGTGAAAGGAGGGAAAAGAAAAAGTTGAGTGCATTTGCAAGTAAAAGTGAGGTTGAGGGGGCTTTGTTAGCCAAGCAACAAATACTACTTGTAATGTACAAGGATATTTTCTTTTCTATTTCTGACCTTAATTCTTCTTTGCCAAGTATTGTGGTTTCTTTGTTACAGAATTTTTCAGATTTATTCCCTGAAGAAATATCACAAGGCTTGCCACCATTAAGAGGAATAGAGCACCAAATAGACTTTATGCCTGGTGCAAGTATTCCAAATAGACCTGCATATCGTGCCAACCCTGAGGAAACAAGGGAGATACAACGTCAAGTGGATGAGCTCATTGAGAAAGGATTTGTACGTGAGAGCCTTAGCCCTTGTTCTGTTCCTGTTATTTTGGTGCCAAAGAAGGATGGCACATGGCGCATGTGTGTGGATTGTAGAGCCATAAACAAGATAACGGTAAAGTATCGTCATCCTATCCCTCGATTAGATGATATGCTTGATGAATTGCATGGCTCTAATATCTTTTCTAAAATTGATCTTAAGAGTGGATACCACCAAATACGTATGAAAGAGGGGGACGAATGGAAAACTGCTTTTAAGACTAAGTATGGGTTATATGAGTGGATGGTTATGCCTTTTGGTTTAACTAATGCTCCTAGTACCTTTATGCGTCTTATGAATCATGTTTTTCGTGCTTTCATAGGTAAATTTGTGGTAGTATATTTTGATGATATCCTTGTGTATAGCCATTCTTTAGATGAGCATGTTAGACACTTGCATGATGTTTTTATGGTTCTTAGGGAACATAAACTTTATGCTAATTTATCTAAGTGTACTTTTTGCATGGAGTCTGTTGTGTTTCTTGGTTTTGTAGTGAGCTCCAAAGGGATCAAGGTGGATGACTCCAAGGTCAAAGCTATTCGTGAATGGCCAACTCCCACTAATGCTAACGAGGTGAGATCTTTCCATGGACTTGCAAGTTTTTATAGGAAGGTTTGTAAGGAACTTTAGTACAATTGCTGCACCTCTTAATGAACTTGTCAAGAAAAATATTATTTTTAAGTGGGAAAACAAAGCATGAAGAAGCATTTAACTTGTTGAAAGACAAACTAACCAATGCCCCTTTGTTGAGTTTGCCTGATTTTGACAAGTGCTTTGAGGTCGAGTGTGATGCTTCTGGAGTTGGAATTGGTGCCGTTTTGATGCAAGAGTCCAAGCCTATTGCATATTTTAGTGAGAAATTGAGTGGAGCTACATTGAATTATCCTACGTATGACAAAGAGCTTTATGCATTAGTAAGGACTTTGCAAACATGGCAACACTACTTGTTACCTAGGGAATTCGTCATTCATAGTGATCATGAAAGCTTGAAGTTCTTGAAGTCTCAAGGTAAGCTGAATAAGAGACATGCTAAGTGGTTGGAATTTATTGAGAGTTTTCCCTATGTCATCAAGTATAAACAAGGTAAGGAGAATGTGGTTGCTGACGCTTTATCTAGAAGGTATGCTCTCCTTACTACTCTTCACACTAAATTACTTGGATTTGAACTTGTTAAAAATCTTTATGAGCATGATCATGAATTTTGAAAAGGTGTGGAGACTTTGTGAAAATCGTGCATATGAAGGGTTCTTTAGGCAAGATGGATTTTTGTTTAAAAACAATAAACTTTGTGTGCCTAATTGTTCTCTTCGTGAACTACTTGTGAGGGAAACGCATGGGGGTGGAATTATGGGTCATTTTGGTGTGCAAAAGACTTTAGATATTTGAATGAGCATTTTTATTGGCCTAACATGAAACTATGATGTGCAAAATGTGTGTTCTAAGTGCATTGCATGTAGGCAAGCTAAATCTAAAGTCATGCCACATGGATTTTATACCCCTTTACCCGTCCCTACACAACCTTGGGTAGACATATCCATGGACTTCGTTTTAGGTCTACCAAGGTCACCAAGTGGAAAGGATAGCATATTTGTAGTAGTTGATAGATTTAGCAAGATGGCTTCATTTTATAGCGTGTGCTAAAACTAATGATGCTATACATATTGCTGACTTATTCTTTAAGGAAATTGTTAGATTGCATGGTTTGCCACGTTCTATTGTGAGTGATCGAGATGTTAAGTTTCTTAGTCACTTTTGGCGTACTTTGTGGAATAAGCTTGGTACTAAATTGTTGTTTTCTACTGTTGCTCATCCACAAACTGATGGCCAAACTGAAAGTGGTAAATAGAACACTCACTACTTTGTTACGTGCAATCATACAACGTAACTTAAAGAATTGGGAAAAATGCCTTCCACATATTGAGTTTGCATATAATCGTGTTACTCATTCTACTACTTCTTTTTCACCATTTGAGATTGTCTATGGTTTTAATCCTTTAACTCCTTTGGATATCTTGTCTTTGCCTACTAACGAACATGCAGATTTAGATGGCAAAAGAAAAGCTGAATTTGTTAAGGAGTTACATGCCAAGGTGAAAGCAAAAATTGAGAAAAAGAATGAGCACTATGCACGAATTGCAAACAAGGGGCGTGTACAAGTTGTGTTTGAGCCTGGTGATTGGGTGTGGGTACACATGAGAAAAGAGAGGTTTCCTACGCAAAGGAAATCTAAGTTAAACCCACGTGGAGATGGTCCATTCCAAGTGCTTGAAAGGATTGGAGATAATGCCTATAAGATTGACCTACCAAGTGAGTATGGTAATGTGAGTGCCACTTTTAATGTTTCTGATCTTTCTTTGTTTGATGTAGGTGATTCGAGGGCGAATCCTTTCGAGGGAGGAGGGAATGATATGGACCAAGGGGCTGCCATAGGTGGATCGAGTTCCAAGGGACTTGAACGATCTCATGAGGACCTTTTGCAAGGCATTGATGGGCCAATGACAAGGGCTAGGACTAGAAGAATGAGAGAAGCCTTGCAAGGATTATATTTGGACTTGCGAGAGGAAGAAGAAACTTGGGCCAAGAGCAACTCTTCTCCAAGGCCTATTACTTATATTTGGGCTACTCAAGATGATGTTTGGAGCTTAGAAGGCCAGCCGTCCAACTTACATGTTGGTGGATCAATGGAAGAAGCCCAACCTCCTTGAAGAATGGTGTTATGGATCACTTGGGCTTGATGCTTTGGACGACCAGCCCAATTACATATTTAAAGGCTTTTTAAGTGTTCTAGAACTTAGCTATTTTTATGTTTTAAGACTTCCAATTCAGTCATAAGTTGTTTTAAGTTAAGTATTTCAATTAGTTAATGTTTAGGTTTAAGTAGTTGCTTTAATTTCTAAGTTCTAGAATCCTCTATGTAACCCTATAAATAGGGGATACTATTCATACGATTTTTATCAGATTTTATGAATATTATTATTGTGAGTTCTCAAATTGAGAGTTTCTTTAGTTCTTTGTTGATTAAGAACTACCCCCGATCTTGTCGAGTGATTCCAAGATCAAAACCCTAGCTTAGAGTTTCTTTCTTGTTTGATTAAGTCCTTTAGAGCAATTAGGTAGGCATATTGAACTCGCTCAAATTGGTCCTACTTGAGCACTTTGAAGGGTCGAAATCCTCCAAGGGAAAATTCGAAGCTTCACTTGGATCTTCAAGCAACTCCACGTTCCTCCGCGCGTATCAAATACCAATCCTATCTACCCTAACAAGCCTACGAACTGAAATAGGTAGGTCATCAGTTGAGAAGACTTGCTCATTCATGAATTGCAGGGGCTGCCAAGGAGTCAGCAATAGCATTAGCTTGCCTGTATATATGATGAATAGTACCACGAACCCTCTTCAAATGAGCCGAATATCCTCCAAAACATAACAAAGTAACCAATCACTTAGAGATAAATTGGAAACTAAGTGAACTACTACCTTTGAATCTACCTCAAGAAGAATGTTGCAATATCTGCCATTTTGGCACAATTTCAAACCCAACAAAAGAGCCTTTGCCTCCCCTAATAGAATATGATACGATCGGGGGTGGCCCATTTCATATATCACAGGAATATCTCCCCAAAATCGTCTTGAAGAAACAAGCGACAATTTAATCCAAATCCTCTCGCTGAATTGGACCAAATTATCTTGAAAGTAACAATTTCGTTGAACTTTAGACCAACTTTGATTTGTAAATCAAAACAACCTAAACGTGGAGATTGGTCCCTTGAATTCAACCCTTGTAGAAATCTTGAACCAAAGGATAAACTTTGCCAGATCGATATGAGTGAGTTCATTCGTCTAACCAAATTTATTCTAAGGATTTAATCAAAACAAGAAGAAATTCTAAGCTAAGATGGTTTTAGAGCGCCACAAGAATCATTCGATAAGGTCATAGTTCTAATCAGCAAGAACTAAAGAAAAACTCTCATGAAAGAGAAGAAGAATTTTATTATTTCATCAAACTTAAAAACTTCTGAAAAATATTACACATGGTGGCCTATTTATAGGCTCACAAAGTCATAGAGTATGGAATAGAAAATTCTAGAACTAGCTACCAAAAACTAATTCTTAACAAATACTAACACTTAACATAAAAGAATATAGAAACGTTCTAAAAGTCTTGCAAATAAAAGCTACTCTAGAATATTCTTAAAAAAATATAAAAAATTCGCCATAAAATAAATAAATGGGTTGGCCATCCCTCCTTGGAGTCCATTGGGCTTTAATCTTGCAATTTTAAGGCCTTCAACTTGGGTCCATCACACCTAGCCAATGATACGCACACGGTTGCGTGAACCCAAGAGACGCCTTGAAAACTCGGCTAGTGCAATCCAACCAAGCTTGACTCCTTTGAAACTTGTCCAAAGACTCCAAGAAGAATTGGACCGTTGCTTGAATCTTCTTCAACGTGGCTTGAATACCTCTCCTAAGACACAAACCTAGACTCCTAACCAACAACAGTGGATTAGACTCCTAGTCGATAGTCTTTCAGATTGGGGAAACAAACGAGTCAAGAGAAAATCCTAAGCGGAATTAACTTGATTGCAACAAGTCCAACTTGCTGAATCAAGAGCTGTTCTTGAACCAAGAACCAAGAAACTCTCTGATGAGAAACACACTTTAATTTGGGTTGAATAATCTGATTTATTCAATTGTGAATAATAGCCTTATAATAGGCTAATAGTCAATTACATCATAAAAGGAAAGAATCCTAGATAGGCACAATTACTAGCTAATCATGCCAAAACAAGATAAGCATTGAATCTGGACATAATTCTTAAAAGGAAAGAATCCTAGATAGGCACAATTACTAGCTAATCATGCCTAAATAAAAGAAACACTGAACTTGGACACTAATTCACGGTTAAACACACTACCAAAACAAAAAATAATATTATTAATTTGAATGGGCTAGGCATGGCTAGCAAGAAGCCCAACTAAAGGTCCAAGTCTTCAATCAATGTCTTGTTGCTGCCTGTGGGCTTCTCCCACCAATTGGACTTCCTTGATCAGCTCCTTTTGACTCATCTTCAGTCCACAAAAGTGTGACCAGCCTTGGTGACTTGGTCTCCATATTTGTTCTCATCCAAGCAGCTTCATCTTCATGCAATTGCACAAGTAGGCTTTGAAAGGCTTGTTTCATCCGTTTGGTTTGTGATCTTGTCATTGGACCTCCAAACCCTTACAATGGATCCTTGTGATACTCAAGACTCTTAGAAACTTCTTGGACAGCTCCATGTGCGCCATCATTCCCTCCTTCCTCGGGAAGATTCGCCCTCGAATCACCTGCATCATACAAAGAAAGATCAGCAACATTAAAAGTCGCACTCACATTACCATACTCACTAGGTAGATCAATCTTGTATGCATTGTCACCAATCCTTTTGGTCATTTGGAAGGGACCGTCTCCTCTAGGACTTGAGCTTAGATTTCCTTTGTTGTGGAAACCTCTCCTTGCTAATGTAGATCCAAACCCAATCACCTAGGTTCGAACACCACCTTCACACGACCCTTGTTTGCTTGCTTTGCATATTGGTCATTCTTCTTCTCTATGTTGGCTCGCACCTTAGCATGTAGATCCTTGACAAATTCAGCCTTCCTCTTACCATCTAAATCTGCATGTTCACTACTAGGCAAAGCCAAGATATCCAGAGGAGTCAAGGGATTAAATCCATAAACAATTTCAAATGGTGAAAAAAGAAGTAGAAGAGTGAACAGTACGATTGTATGCAAACTCTATGTGTGGTAAACACTTCTCCCAGTTCTTAAGATTGCGTTGTATGATTGCACGCAATAGTGTGGTGAGTGTCCTATTGACAACCTCAGTTTGCCCATCCGTTTGAGGATGTGCTACAGTAGAAAACAGTAACTTAGTCCCTAGTTTACTCCAAAGAGTACGCCAAAAATGGCTTAGGAACTTCACATCTCGGTCACTCACTATGGTTCTAGGCAATCCATGCAAATGCACTATCTCCTTGAAAAACAATTCAGCAATATGAATAGCATCATTAGTCTTAACACATGCAATGAAATGTGCCATTTTGCTAAAACTGATCTACTACCACAAAAATGCTATCCTTACCACTAGAAGATCGTGGAAGACCTAGAACAAAATCCATGGAAATGTCAGTCCAAGGATGTGATGGCACGGGTAGTGGGGTGTAAAAACCATGAGGCCTAACTCTAGACTTTGCTTGCCTACATGTTATGCACTTCTCACACAAAGATTGAACATCACGTTTCATGTGAGGCCAGTAGAAATGCTCATGCAAGATGTCTAGTGTTTTACTCACTCCAAAGTGTCCCATAATTCCCCCACCATGTGACTCTCTCACCAACAATTCTCGAATGGAACACATAGGAACACACAGCTTATCTTTCTTAAACAAGAATCCCTCATGAATATAAAAATCACCAAATGCCACCTTCAAACAAGACTTCCAAATAGAACCAAAATCTTGGTCAGATTCATATAACTCTTTCAAAAGTTCAAAACCAAGTAACTTAGTTTGCAAGGAAGTTAAGAGAACATACCTCCTAGAGAGTGCATCAGCCACGACATTTTCTTTCCCTTGTTTGTACTTGATCACATATGGGAAGGTCTCTATGAACTCCAACCACTTTGCATGGCGCTTGTTCAACTTGCCTTGAGACTTGAGAAACTTCAAACTCTCATGATCTGAATGGATAATGAACTCTTGGGCCACAAGTAGTGCTGCCAAGTTTGAAGTGTCCTCACCAATGCATAAAGCTTCCTTGTCATAAGTTGGGTAGTTGAGTGCCGCGCCTTGAAGCTTCTCATTGAAGTATGCTATAGGCTTTGATTCCTGCATCAAAACAGCTCTTATTCCTACGCCACTAGCATCACACTCAATTTCAAAAGCTTTGTCAAAGTTAGGTAAGCTCAAGAGAGGTGCATTGGTTAGTCTTTCTTTCAGCAAATTAAAAGCCTTTTTCACGCCAAAACAAGATAGGCATTGAATCTGGACATAATTCTTAAAAGGAAAGAATCCTAGATAGGCACAATTACTAGCTAATCATGCCTAAATAAAAGAAACACTGAACTTGGACACTAATTCACGGTTAAACACAATACCAAAACAAAAAATAACATTATTAATTTGAATGGGTTGGCCGTGGCTAGCAAGAAGCCCAACTAAAGGTCGAAATCTTCAATCAATGTCTAGTTGCTGCCGTGGGCTTCTCCCACCAATTCGACTCCTTGATCAGCTCCTTTTGACTCATCTTCAGTCCACAAAAGTGTGACCAGCCTTGGTGACTTGGTCTCTATATTTGTTCTCATCCAAGCAGCTTCATCTTCATGCAATTGCACAAGTAGGCTTTGAAAGGCTTGTTTCATCCGTTTGGTTCGTGATCTTGTCATTGGACCTCCAAACCCTTGCAATGGATCCTTGTGATACTCAAGACTCTTAGAAACTTCTAGGATAGCTCCATGTGCGCCATTAGCCAACTTTTGTGCATCATCTTGGGACCATATGCTACTTCTTGGGTCTTTTTTTGAATGCATGTTTAATTCAAAACCAAAACGCGATCTTCAAGTCCAATTCTCTTAATTGATCCATGGATTCTCCAAATTCAAGAATGGTTGAACACACAAGACTCTCCTTGTAGAATCATTCAAATCACATAAATTGATGAATATCATGGATGAATCTTCCAAGTTCAAAACGGGGCTACCACGCACGTATCAGAATAGGCATGTCACCAAACTCCTTGTAAAATGTAGCAGGAACCCTTCCATTATCATCCCTTAGAACACCACCACCAACGCTCTTCCCTCTCTCACATAAGCATCCATGTTTAATTTAAGAAAACCCTGTGGCGGTTTGTACCATGATATCATCCACACCACTCTTCTCCTTGCACACCTGGCTGTAAAATAATTTTTACCCATTTGACCACCTAACTGAATAGTCGAAACCATCCTTGAAGAACCCACAAGGGATAGCCAATATTCCACTAAAACAATAACTCGTGAAGGAGAAAATTCAGCACCATTAAATTTCCCCTCATTCCTACAAAGCTAAATGCACCATAAACTAATCACTAGAAGAATTGAAGCAATGTGATCACTATTAGGTAGGAGAAGGTTCTAATGGCAGCCACACAAGAATGCCTCCTCCACGGAATCCCAAAGGCGGCCATAAAGAATTCCCATACTGCATTCGCTACCTCACCATGGAAGAACAAATGTGTAACATCATCCATATGATTACAACACAAGCACTTTGATGCTAAGTGAAAGCCCTTCTTCTGGAGAATGTCATCAACAGGAATGATATTATATAACAATCTTCATACAAAGAAAGAGATCTTAATAGGGTGACAAGGATGCCAAACTGCAGTCAATGCCCTAGAACAATTCTTCCTTTGCCTAATCCAATTCCATGCTAAAGAGATACTAAAAGAATCCGTAGAAGAAAGGGCCCAAACCATCTCATCATCCACATTCAAGTTGATTGGAATTTGTAAAATATCAGAGCCAATATGGAGAGGCAGCCATTGTTTCAATTTTTTCATGTTCCATCCCCCAATATCAAAAAATTCAGCAACAAGACAGTGAGGAGGATTAGAAAGATTACATACCTCTATCATGGTGTCATCCCCACACCAGTGATCATACCAGAAATCAGCCATTCCCCTACCAATCTTCCATCTTATGTGCGTCTCAGCTTTGCTCCTAATCTTCCAAAGTCTTCTCCACACACTTGACGCAACTCCAAGCTCGACATTTACCGGATGACCATGAGAGACATATTTGTGGTGCAAAAGCTCAGCCCACAAGGATTTTTCCATCCTTAACTTCCACTATAATTTCATGGAAAAAGCCTCAACAACATCACTAAGGGACCGAAAACCCAACCCTCCCTCCTTTTTTTTTTTTTTTTTTTAAAGGCTAACCCAGTACACGGGGGAGGGCGCCACTCCCAAATTTTTATTAATATAACGAAATTGAGGGGGATATAAACCTTACCTCAAATGTTACATGAATCTAAATAAAGTAGACAAGTTCAAAACACTTCTTCAATACTTAAATAAGGAGTACTACTCCCTTTACAAAAAAGCAATGAAATTCAATAACAAAAACTAAAAGACAGCATCTTTACATTTGGAGCTCTTTCCTATTAGCTTTTGAAAATCTAAAATTGCAAATTCCCATTGAATCTAATGTCAATAACCTCTGACGTGTTTTGGAAGATCCAATATGTTAGAATATATCTGATAGTGTCTTTCCTTCACACCAATTGTAGTTAGAGAATTAGCAACAAAGTTTGCTTCACGAAAACAATGTTTAAAGACAACAGTTTCTGGTAGGAATAGCTTAATTTCTCTAACAACGGATTGGATGCAAGCTGGAATTGTGAAAACATCTTTTGAGACTCCTTAAAGAACGGCCGAATCGATCTCAATACAAACTTTAGTCACACCAAGTCTTCTGCATATCATCAGTCCATTAAGAACAGCCCTTGCCTCAACTTGTAGAGAATTGACTTTTACCAATCCACAAGAGAAACCAAACAGAAAATTCCCACACTCATCTCTTCCTACACCTCCAGCACCTCCAATACCCGAAGCAATAAAAGAAGATCCATCGGTATTCAACTTAATAAAGCTAGTTGTAGGGAACTCCTAATGATGTGCGCAAGGGTAGCGAGATTGCCAAGACTGCTTGACTGATCCAAGTATGATAGCTTCGAATGCTTCTTCAATGAAGAACTAAGAACCTAAAGCTCTAAACTAGACCAATGTGAGCGAGTTCAATATGTCTAATCTTAAACTCTAAGAACTTGATCAAACACGAAAGAAATACTCAAGCCAGGGTTTAGGTCGCCACAAGGATAACTTGATAAGACCAAGAGTAGTTCTATTCCAAGAACCAAGAAAAATCTCAATTGAGCTCTCAAACACATGAAATTATGAGGAAAAATCTTGATAAAGTCGTAACAGTAAAAAGGCCTTTAAATAGGCTTACAAGATAGTTCTAGAACTCAAGTCTTTAAACAACTACCAAAAACTAATACTTGACTAAATAGAATTCTTAATTAAAACAACTTTGAAACAATAAGGAAACTACTCAAATAACAACTAGAGTTCTAGAACTTTATTAAAACAATAAGGAAACTGATGCGTGCAAGGCAACGCCCGTCTCAATCTTAGGAGCTTTGTCACTTATATCCATTAGCCAACACAAATTGGAAGGTTTAAAGGACTCACATCATGATCTAACATCAAGGAAATTCCTCAAATTCGTCAAATATTCAACTACTTGGTGTTCAAGATTGAGGTCAAGGATCCGAGGAAGAGTTTGGTATGGGAAGAAAGGTGGAGAATCGCACCTTTTGACCGAGGCCGCGCCTCAAGCCGTACCACGGCCTTCGTCAGAAAGTTGTTTTGGACGAGCTGCGTGGGATGAAGCCTCTGATTGTGGTCGCGAGGAAGGCCACCCTGCGGCCTTGGCCACGGCCTTCCCCAGAATCTGATTTTGCGCGTTTTGATTTACAAGTTTTTAGTAGGTTATGAGTTGTATCCTTAATTTTAGGCTAGAATCGTGTAACAGGATGCAACTAGTATCAGTTATTTTTAGTAGTTATCTATCGTAACTTTATATAACGAGTCTTGAATATTTTACGAGAGAATAATTGAAGTTTGATGATTATTGAAATTTGAGTGTTTTCTCTCTAAGAATTCCTTCTTAGTTCTTTGGATTAAGAACTACCCTTAAGTCTTATCCAGGGCAACCTTGTGGCGACTTGTTTGGTTCTCGCTTAGAGTTGACTTTAAATTGGTTTGATTTCAATCATTAGTTCGTCAACTAGGAATCTACCCACATCGTTGTGTAGGGGTCTAGGTTGTTTCTAAAGGGAGGGACTCAACGAGATTTGGGAAACTCGAGGCAGAACAACCCCACGTATCGGTGATTTTGAACGGGTTCCAATCTTGTCGATAGTTAACGAGTTGATTTACCTGGGGTTCAAGGCATTCTTGGCATTCGCTCGATCCGTTCGCGCAGCACTTCCCTAAACAATTTAAGTTCATTGTGTAAGTCTATTGGAGACGCCATTAAATCCTATAAAACCTGCAGCAAAAATCGTTAGAAATAATAAATAAATAAATAAATAAGCAAGAATATGTGAAACACTCCCTTAGTGTTTGGCACTCGATTCCCTCAAGTAGATTGGCTTTTACCCTCAAATGAGCTCACCACTAAGCCTTTTTCCACTCTTGAGATGCTTTCTTGTAGGCTCTTAGATAAAATCCTGCTCAATCAATCTCACCAAGGCCTTATAGCAACTCAAACACAAGAATAAATATGACAGTAATCAATGTGGAAAGCTTAGAGTAGGGTTTGATCAAGAGAAGTCCAAGAAAAGATGAAAAAGACAAGATTTGACTCAAGGAAACACAATTTGGAAACCCTAATGTGTGATATTCTTGTGTGTAAAATCTTGATTTTCAAAGTTTTCTCGAAAGAAAATAGTGTTCTTGTGTAAAAACAAAGTTTTCAAGATTTCCTAATGAAGATAGGATTCACAAACCTTAGTTCAATTAGGATTCTTGCACCACTTTCCTTAAAATTCCAACACAACAATACTTAGCACAATTAGGAAACCAAGCAACGACTATAAGATAGAAAAATTCCAGCCCAAAATCAATAAGGAAACAACCTGGACGTTTAGAACACTTAAGGAAACCACCAGCACATGCACAAGTCTCACAAATTAGGAAACAAGGATCTTTGACCAAATCCCTTTGGATTTCCTTATTCCCTTCCTAACGGCTCTCCTTCCCCCTTTAGGACTAGGTTTGTTTGCTTATTTAAACAACAAAGCAGCCCTAATTCTCCTCTTTTGGTCGTTCAACAAGCTGGAAAAATTAAGAAACACAATTTGGCTTCAACAGAAAAATTTTCCAGCAAGCCGTTTTCAAGTAAATTTCACAATCAAAGTTCAAGAACTTTGTGTTCCTTCAAGAGAAACGTCCAAGAGGTGTTCAAGAACTTTCAAAATCAGTCTTAAATCTTCAGAAATTCGTGCAAGATTTCCAAGAAACAAGCCAAACAATTCCAGATTTAAGACAACTTGCAACAACTTCAAGAAAACACCAAGACAACTTTCAAGAACTTCAAGAACTCAACAAGTTAGTTCAAGAACTTCAAGAATTGTATTCAAAACACCAAGAAACCTTCAAGAACAATTGAATAAATTTTTTTTGCACGGCTTTTTAAACCTTGTGCAGCCTCTTGTACTCAATTCTTTCTTTATTTTTCTTTGTGCTTTGGCTCTTGAACTTCAGCACGCCTCTTTCTCTTTTCGTTTCTTTTTCTGTTTTTTTTTTCCTCTTTTTTTTTTTTGTTTGTCCAAGAACAATTCAAGGACAACCAAAACAACTTCAAACCTTCAAGAAACTGAATCTGTGTGCTAGGTGCAAGAAAAATTCTTTTTCTTGAAAAGTTTTTAACACAAGAAAATCAAGAAAATAATAAAAACAGTCAAGATTTCAAAAATACCACACAAACCTAGAATTCTTGATTGTAAACAACCAAGAACAACTCTAAGTGATACGTGCATGGTAGCCCCACACGCATCATTCAATTTTCCATGGAATTGATCATTCATCTTTGATATTTTGAGGAGTTCAACGGCACAAGGCATGGCAATGGAGCATGGAAGATGGCCTATTTGGCATCCACTCAAATGGGAAGACACAAAAGAAGGATCATAGTTTTTAGTGTTATTTATTTTTTACAAGTTGTAATCTTTATGTTAGTTATCTAATTGTGATAGGTTACAACTAGTGATAGATTTTAGTAGGTTTTCTAGAATATTCTTCATGAGCCTATAAAAAGGCATTCTTGTATTATTTTAAGGACGATGTTATGATGAATCAATAAAATTGTGAGTTTTCTCTCTACAAGAGCTTTCTTAGTTCTTGGAATAGAACTAAATCCTGGTCTTATTGGAATGTTTCCATGGCGACCAAAACTTTTGCCTAGAGTTTCTTCCACTTTATTTGATTCATTCTTTTGGGTTTGTCAATTAGGGGTCTATTCCACGAGTTGGTTAGGGGTCTATTCCACAGGTTGGTTAGGTGTCTATTCCACGGGTTGGTTAGGGGTCTAACTTGCAGCACAAAAGGAGGATTTCAACGATCTTGGTTGAATATTCGAAGCAACCCATTTGAGTTGTTCTTGGGGTCTTCGACAAGTTACGAAGGGGTCAAGAAGATCGAGTGATTACCACAACTCAAGTTGTTCTTGGGGTCTTTGACAAGTTACGAAGGGGTCAAGAAGATTGGGTTATTTTGTATGGATTTCTTTTCAAGACGGTCCTTTGGGGATGATGTTCCTGTGATATACGAGAGGGCGACCCCCTGATCATATCACTAAGACCCTAGAACTCTTCAAGAAACACGATTAAACAACAAAAAGACACACGAATTGATAAGAAACAAAGCTGGACAGACTCGAAATTAGGAAGAACAAGACACGATCACAAGGAACAAGAAACAAAAAACACAAGTTGTTTGACGAGGCACGAAGCACTTGACAAAACAACAAATTAAAAGCAATAAAAGAGGGATATATCTGATTTTTCTAAGGAAAAATTTGGATTCAATAAACCTGGAAAATCAAGAACCAAGGCTCTGATACCAATTGATGTGCGCAAGGATAGCGAGATTGCCAAGACTGCTTGAATGATCCAAGTATGATAGCTTCGAATGCTTCTTCAATGAAGAACTAAGAACCTAAAGCTCTAAACTAGACCAATGTGAGCGAGTTCAATATGTCTAATCTTAAACTCTAAGAACTTGATGAAACACGAAAGAAATACTCAAGCTAGGGTTTAGGTCGCCACAAGGATAACTTGATAAGACCAAGAGTAGTTCTATTCCAAGAACCAAGAAAACTCTCAATTGAGCTCTCAAACACATGAAATTATGAGGAAAAATCTTGATAAAGTCGTAACAGTAAAAAGGCCTTTAAATAGGCTTACAAGATAGTTCTAGAACTCAAGTCTTTAAACAACCACCAAAAACTAATACTTGACTAAATAGAATTCTTAACTAAAACAACTTTGTAACAATAAGGAAACTATTCAAATAACAACTAGAGTTCTAGAACTTTATTAAAACAATAAGGAAACAATAACTTAAAAGCTTCATGGGCTGGCCGAATGTCCTAGATGGCTTGGTTGTCCATCTCAATCCAAGATTGGGTTTCAATCTTCATGGCTGGCCTTCTAAGATATGCAAAGTCTCTTTATAACTTTGGACAGCTTCATGATCATTTTCTTCAGCCCAAATCACGTTTACAAGTATTGGCGATGGTGAATTATTGACCCAAGCAACCTCTTTCTCATGCAAGTCCATAATAAATCCATGCAATGCTTCCTTCATTCTCCTTGATCTAGCACGTGTCATTGGTCCATCTAAGCCTTGCAAAGGATCCTTGGTACTTGTCATCTTCGATCTATTCATGGAGTCTCCTTGATCCATATCACCCAAAAAATTGGTTTTGCAAAAACCCTTATCCTCCTAGCTCTAATAATATCAAGCATTGAATACCACGTACCACCCAACTCTTGTAATCTAGGGTATTTCACCCTACATAATAAATTAAGCTCCTGAAGAATCATATAACAAATTTGACTAGCTTTCAAAAACTTCCTTTCAAATCGAGCAATATTCCGTGCTCTCCATAAAAACCACAAAATCAGACATAGTGCTATTTGAGTAATCCATTTCAAAGCAGTACCCTTAGCATCATGCAACCACCATCTTTTACAACGTGCAATAACTTGCATTTTTGAATGAGGAATACCTAGATCTTTCTCAAAGTAACTCCAAACATCATTTGCTAATTGACCAGATGAGAAGGCATGATCGATTGATTCTACTTCAGCATTTTCTCCACAACATGAACATTTTGATGGACCATGAATTTGCAATCTCATCAGATTATCGTCCGTTGGCAATTTCATCTTGAATAGCCTCCACACAAAAAAAGAAATTTTAATAGGAATAGATGAATGCCAAAGCATAGAAAATATCCAAGATTTATTGGATGAAGATCTAACTAAATGGAAAGCTGACTTTAAAGTAAATCCACCAAAAGATGAAGCATCCCAAACCATTTGATCCAAGGCAAGATTTTTGATAATTGAACCATATTCCACCTACCATCAGTGAAAAAATCCCTTACCTTAGCATCCGAAGCTAGCAATGGAATACGCCATGTTAGAGGACCAAAACCACTCCAATTATCCCACCAAAAAGAGCAGTCACCGGCACATACATCCCATTTGATGAGATATTCCATTAATTTCCTCACCAAAAACATTCTTTTGGCAATGGTTGAAGAATTATAATGAACCTGAATTTGATTAGGATGACTATCACCAACATACCGAAGTTTCATAAATTCCGCCCACATTGAATCACTCTTGCTAAATTGCCACCATAACTTACAAGAGAAGGCCTTGATAATATCTTTTAACCTTCTAAAACCAACTCCTCCTTCTTCAAGTGGAAGACACATTTTTCGCTAAGCAACCCAATGCCTTTTAAATCCCATATCAGATTCCCCCCACAAAAAACATGCAAATATTTTCTCCAATTCCAGCAATATACCCTTAGGAGGTTCCAATACTGCCAATAAATGAATTGGAATAGAGGTCAAGACATGTTTAATAAGAATCACCCTAGCACCAGTTGATAACAAATCCCTTTCCAACTATTAATTCTCCAAAGGACTTTATCTACCAAACCCAAAAACATAGCTTTCACCTTTTTTCCCAAGTATAAAGGACATCCCAAATAAGTAATTGGAAAATGTTTACCCATAAAACCAGTAACTTGAGCAATTGTTGACCGACGGTGTTGAGATGCATTTTTGCCCGTTAAAAAACAGCTTTTGGATGAGTTCACCAATTGTCCTAAACACTTCTGATACCGCTGCAAAGTGTCCATCACACAACGCAGAGACTTCTTACCACCATTTGTGAAAATAATCACATCATTTGCATAGCCAAGATGTGTGACCTGCATACAGTTATTAGTCACAAAATATGTGTGACCTACATACAGTTATTAGTCACAAAAAGGAAAGGACATTCATTCTAATGCGTGCTTATATCCATTAGCCAACACGAATTGGAAGGTTTAAAGGACTCACATCTTGATCTAACATCAAGGAAATTCCTCAAATTCATCAAATATTCAACTACTTGGTGTTCAAGATTGAGGTCAAGGATCCGAGGAAGAGTTTGGTATGGGAAGAAAGGTGGAGAATCGTACCTTCAGACCAAGGCCGCGCCTCAAGCCGCGCCATGGCCTTGGTCACGGCCTTCGTCAGAAAGTTGTTTTGGACAAGTTGCGTGGGGTGAAGCCTCTGATCGTGGCCACGAGGAAGGCGGCCTTGGCCACGACCTTCCCCAGAATCTGCTTTACGCATTTTTTATTTACGAGTTTTTAGTAAGTTATGAGTTGTATCCTTAATTTTAGGCTAGAATCATGTGATAGGTTGCAACTAGTATCAGTTATTTTTAGTATTTATCTTTTAACTTTATATAACGCATCTTGAATATTTTACGGAGAATAATTGAAATTTGATGATTAATGAAATTTGAGTGTTTTCCCTCTGAGAATTCTTTCTTAGTTCTTTGGATTAAGAACTATCCTTAAGTCTTATCAAGGGCAACCTTGTGGCGACTTGTTCAATTCTCGCTTAGAGTTGACTTTAAATTGGTTTGATTTCAATCCTTAGTTCGTCAACTAGGAATCTACCTACATCATTGTGTAGGGGTCTAGGTTGCTTCTAAAGGGAGGGGCTCAACGAGATTTGGGAAACTCAAGGCACAACAACTCCACGTATTGGTGATTTTGGACGGGTTCCAATCTTGTCGATAGTTAACGAGTTGATTTACCTGGAGTTCAAGGCATTCGCTCGATCCGTCATGCATCACATTCCTATCTCATCCAGTGAATGTTCCCACTTTCACCTCTATTCCACAAGAAACTATTAAAAAGTCTATGCAAGGAAGTTAGCACCAATTTTTGAGGAGCCAATACCTAAATCAAGTATAACAAAATTGTGGTTAGAACATATTTCAAGAGAATAATCTTACCACCAAAGGATAACAATCTGGTACTCCAGGCTTGCAACCTCCCACGGACTTTAGCCATAATACCATCAAAAGGGACTCTACTAGGTTTTCCCCGAAACAATGGAGCACCAAGATAAGTAATTGGCAATTTCTCTCTCCTATACCCCAAGACAGTTTCAATGTGATTTATCTGCCTAGAAGTCAACTGTTTGGACAGCAGAAAGGAACTCTTCAAAACATTAATTTTCTGACCAGAATCCTCTGATAATGCTCCAAGAAGTCAGCAAGTTTTTGAATAGCATACTCCGAACCCCTAGTGAAAATCATCACATCATTAGCAAACTGTAAATAAGGAACTTTACCACCTCTTGAAGAATAAAAGCACTCTAGATTATTACTAAAAGAGGGGTGAATCCCCCGCCCTAAAAATTCAGTAGCTATAATAAACAAAATAGGTGCTATGGGAACACCCTGGCGGACACCTCTGAAAGATTTGAAGAAGCCCGATGACTCCCCATTAATAAGCACTAAAAACCAATTATTAGATATTAATCAAAATATCAAGTCTACCACCTGTCTACCACCTGTCCAGTAAAACCAAAGCCTCACATCATCCTCATCAAAAATGACTAATTAATTCTATCATATGCCTTTTCCATGTCCAACTTTATCATCAGATTAGGATGCACCAACTTCTTGTCAATTTCAGTCAAAAGCTCCTGTGCCACCAAAATATTGTCCACAATTCCTCTTCCAGGAACAAAGCCAGTTTGCCATGGAGAAATGATAGATGGAAGGAGCTTATTAATATGACCAACCAAAATCTTAGAAATTATTTTAGAGGAGACATTACACAAATTGATAGGCCAGAAGTCCCTCCATTGAAAAGCTCCATTAGACTTGGGGATCAACACAATCATAGTTGCTGAGATACCTCTAGGAACCACTGCACCCATAAAGAAATCCACCACTACTTGCAATAGATCCTTTGAGATAATGTCCTAGCAAATCTGATAAAAGAAAACATTAAATCCATCAAGACTTGCTGTGCTATTTGCATCTATAGAAAAAACCACTGCCTTCAACTCTTCCATGTCCAGAATAGAGCAGATATGTTGGCTATCCTCCTTTGAAACCTGTGGCAAATGAAAAGGGAAATCCAACGCAGGAGGGTTAAAATTACCATTGTCAAATAAGGATGAATAATACTCAACTGCTGAATTTTTTATAGTAGAACCATCCTCAACCCGTGCACCATTTTCATCCTTGATTCTTCCTATAAAGTTGCTATACTGATGGACACATGAGTGAAAATATGCAATGTTGGCATCCCCATCTTTAATCCATTTCACCGCAGCCTTTTGTCTCCAAAATTCACATTCTATAGCCAACTCCCTTGCATGAACATCTCTTGCTTCCTAAACACGCAATGTAGTTGCCTCATCGTTGCAATCATCATATTCCTACTCTTTATTACAAAGGTTCTCATATGCCTCTGAAACTCTACTTTTGATATTCCCAAATCTCTCTTTATTCTAGGACCTCAGTTTCCTCCTCAATCTCATTAATTTTTGAAAAAACAAAATAAGACCCCTACCAGAAGAAATCTGCCTCCAACTCTCCTTGACCACATCAAAAAATTCAGGATGATGTCGCCAAACATTTTGGAAACGAAAAGTCCCTTTATGACACCCCATAGAACCACAACGAACCAACAAGGGCCGATGGTCAGACCACCCTGAAGATAGGAAAAACTTCAGCCCACTTTCCATTAACCACCACCCTATCCAACCAATGCCACACTCTTCCATTAGTCCATGTAAAATGGGACTTTCAAATAAAATCCCCAACCAATGCCCATGGCCTTTCCATTCCATCACTCACACATCTCATATGTTCCCATAGTTCCCTCCTTTCAAATAAATTAAGTCTACCATACACAACAGAAACAAAAATGGAAACCCCCAATTGACTAGATATGATGTGATCCTAGGAGTGCTTACAATCTTGATGCTTAGATATTCTCATGAAGCAACTCGTTGGGACCAAGATGAGATCAAATCAGGGCTGATCATGAGGGGAACGTTCAAGCTTTGTGACTACCATGGTGTAATTCGTGACTTTGGGCCTCTCAATGGACTTGGTGATCAAGCTATTCAAGTGTGTTCATTAGGCCAAGAGTTTATGCATTGGTTATGGATTAAATACACCTTCAAAGAAGGTCCAATTAATGCTTCTAAGTGGTCCATAACATGTTTCTAAGGTGCTAGTTTGGTTGGACTTGTTGGAAGGCCTTTTAAAGATGCAAGATGGAGGCCCAATGGTGCTTAAAAGGAGGCGTCCAGCCCATGAACAATTTTTGGACGAATTTTTAAGTTTAATTCTTTTATGTTAAGTTTTCTATTTTGTTTACAAGTTGTAACCTCTTAGAAAGTTACGATATTGTGTTAGGTTACAACTAGTGCTTTTTGTTAAGTTCCTAGAACTTTCTACAAGTTGTTATGCAAGCCTATTCATAGGGCAAAACACTATTACGAATTTTATAAGTTTTGATGATTAATTAATTTTGTGAGTTCACAAATTGAGTGCTTCTTTCGTTCTTTGCTGATTAAGAACAACCCCCAAACTTGTAGAGTGATTCCAAGTTCAAAACCCTAGCTTAGAGTTGCCTTATTGGTTTGATCAAGCATTCTAGGTGCTGATTCCTTGAGTTCTTGCTCATTCCATAAGGAGGTTCAAAGCTTCCTTGAATTTTTGAGTTGTTCATCTTGCGTGTTCAAGGCTTTGGTGCTGATTCTAGAGTCTAGTTCATCTAAGGGAAAAGGTTCGAAATTCATACTTGGTCTTTCAAGCAATTCCACGTTCATCCGCGTGTATCAAGATATCTCCTTATGTACCATTTGAGAGCCCAATTCCATAAAAGAACAACTGATATCCCCTGACCACATTATTTAAATTTTACCACTAAGAAATACCCTAGCATTATCGTATCTCAACTTTAAATGATAATACTCAATTCTATCAAATGACACCAATGGTTCAATTAAAGCAACAAATTTAATGTTATTCTTCCGGCATAACTCATAAACATACCGTATAGAATCCTTGTGCCCTGCACCTTGAATGTTCCAAACAAGAAAGCTAGTTGGACTTATCATTAGAATGGAGATTGTAGCAATTTAGCTTGCATAGCCATTGTTGTTTTAAGGCACTTTCGTCCCCCTTTTTTGCAGCCAAGTTTCTCCAATAAAAGAGTCTCTCCATGAACCAGCACTTGTTGAATTCCAGAAGCCCGAAGCTTTGCATCTAACTCCACTTGCGCCTTCTTAAGCTGTGAAGTCGAGGTCAACATCCCATGCAAGTCACCCATCGAAGCCCTTCTACCCAAATGACATTGCAATGTTGCCTTCCGTGGATGTTAGAGAATAAATTAGACGGTCATGATCCCCTTCTAACTCATCACCACTCACAGTCTTCCAACACCATGAAAGGATTAGCACAAGATTTTCCAGCACTATTGGCTTGACTTATCACCACAGTCAGACTTGCTGCAACTTGAACCTGCGCAGCATCCACTTCATTACTTATCATCAATGGTTCCTCATTTGACATTCCAGCAGTCTCCACAATGTCTGGCTTTGAAACATCATTGGAATTATCACGTGACGCAGAAACATTTAAGCCATTCCCAAGTTTAGAGAGACAAGCATCATCTCCCACTTTGCAGCCTGTATTGTTACAGCATCCTTTGATCCTGCGTCAATAATAAACCATATGATATAGGGAGAACTGTACCAGGTACAGGTTTAGAAACCTGCTGATTACTTGCATCCTTCTGCGTAGGTCCAACAACCTCCTTCCAGACCTGTTTCACACTTGGCTTCTATAACACTTCCCTCCCAGTAGGTGGTTGAGGCTTCAAGGAAGGATCTTTTTTAAAGCAAGCATCAACAACGTGCCCTATTCTTTCACAAAAACAACAAAAATCCAGGTAAAGATCATACTCCACCTTCTGCCATGAGCCAAAACTGTCATCACCAATCCACACACGATGAAGAGGAGCCTTGGACACATCCATCTTAATTAATATACATGCAGTAGATGGACGGTTCAACCCAACCATTGCAGTATCTACTTGGAGTGGTCTTCCCAAAATTCCAGCAAGCTTGTGTGATACGTGCGTGGTAGCGCCTATTTCGAATTTGGAAGCTTCATCCATGATATTCATCAATTTATGTGATTTGAATGATTCTACAAGGAGTCTTGTGTGTTCAACCATTCTCGAGCTTGGAGAATCTGTGGATCAATCAAGGGAATTGGACTTGAAGATTGCGTTTTGCTTTTGGATTAAACATGCAATCAAAAAAAGCCCCAAGAAGTAGCATATGGTCTAAGATAATGCACACAAGTTGTCTAGGTTTGATGGACCCAAGTTGAAGGCCTTAAAATTGCAAGATTGAAGCCTAATGGAGTCCAAGGAGGGATGGCCCAGCCCACTTATTATTTTATGGCGAATTTCTTATTATTTTTTAGAAGATTAGTTTTTATTCAGTTTCCTAAATAGTTTACAAGTTGTAATCCTTAAGTAATTACCTATTGTGTTAAGATACAACTTAAGTTAATTTTCTAGATTATTCTAACATGATTTTTATGAATATTATTATTGTGAGTTCTCAAATTGAGAGTTTCTATCATCCTTTGTATGGTTACTGATGCGTATAAATTGGAATAAGTTGCATCTTAATCATATGTGATTAAGATGAAGGATAGATGAATGCAATAGGGTGTGACTTGTGTTATGGGACTAAATTCATTTATTTTAGCAATATGATTGCACTCTTATGTAGCATTAATGTTCTTCAACCCATCTAAGAGATGGATTCTAAGGTCTTGTGAAGAGAGTAATTAACTTGACCAGGTGCATACATGGCATTCTTTAAAGGTCTCTCAACTGTAAGTTTACAAGGGTCAATTCTTAAAACTAGTCAATGTGTTCAAGCATGTACAACTTTGCTAAGTTCTACCAGTTCACACATTTGATTTTGTTACCAAAAACTCTTTTGTTGTTGCTTCTCTTTAAGTAATACAATGGTAGTTCATTATTTGACTTGGAGAGAAGACTTTGGAAACTAGAGATTGAGCATTGAACTTCCATGAATCCGAGTGTGGGCTGATTTTACATGTTGAGTGTTTGAAGTCTCCATAAACAGGATTAAATGGTTTTGTTCTATTTTCTTTTTATTTCTTTCATTCATCTGGACAACTAATCAACTAATTGAGTGAGAGTCAAGCCATATTGCTATAACCATATGCTCAAAATTGGTTATGTAAAACCAAACCCCCTCCCATAACAAAAAAAAGTGGTTATGTATATCGTGCAAATTTTTTGCTTCCCCCTATCCCTTCTTAATTCCCCTGCTCATCACATCAAAGGTAATTCATAGTCAAGAAATTTAATGCTTGTAATTAATTTCATCTTCTTTATTATTTTTTTTTTTGGGTTTTTGAGTGGTAGTATCCACAATAAGTGTTGCTAACTTTCATACTTGTTATTATTGAGGAAAAATGTTTTGTGGTTTCCTTTCTTTCTTAATTCAGAATGTTGTTAATTGAGGGAACTCATTCTTGTCCTTTTTAAATGGTTTTGAATTTATGACGTCTCATTTTGAATTTTCCTATTAACCAGTTTTACAAATGCTCCTTGGCTCCAAGCAGCTACATCAATGCCTGCTCATAAGTTGGAAAACAAAGTTGACAAGGTTGGAGGTGACAAAGTTTCAGTTGACAAGAAGATTGTTCAATATGTTGGTTGTCAACAAAGGATATTTAAAGCTAGCTTTTATCTTTCTTATTTTGGTTGTTGCGATGTTTAAATTTATATACTGTTACTTTGGAGTGTATTGTAAAAATAGTACGTTAAATACTTTTTCTACATTTATGAATATTATTTTTGGCAATCGAAAGGATGTTTATTTATAAATATTATTATTGATGATATTGTGATTGATTTGAGATTCAATATAGTAATTGTAATAGGATTATGTGTTTCTATAATATACATATTGATTTGTATTGGTTGTGTTGTAGAAATAAGAATTATAATGACTACCAAATGTTGTCTAAATACAATGTTACTAGTGATTACGTCTGTTGTCACTGAATGCACCACTTTAGTGACGACTTTTTGTTATCACTAGTGAATACATTAGTGATATAGAGCTTTGTAATTGAAGAACATCAAGATAAGCATTAGTGACAATATAGTTTTGTTGTTGAATGTTAATCTATTAGTGACGACCAAAGTTGCCACTAAAGAATGCATCAGTGACGAGAAAGTTTTGTCATTAAATATTAAATGTTGGGTGGAATTGATATTAGTGATGACTTAACTTTGTCATTGAATATGGAATGTTTCAGTAACGACCAAAGTCGTCATTGAAGAATGCATCAGTGACAAGAAAGTTGAATAGTAGCTAAAATCAATCATTAGTGACAACATAGCATTGTCATTGAATATGAAATATTTTAGTGACAATAAAAGTCGTCACTGAAGAGTGCATCAGTGACAAGAAAGTACTGTTATTAGATATTGAATAGTGAGTTAAATCAAATATTAGTGACGACCTAATGTTGTCATTGAATAGGGAATGTTTTAGTGACGACTTGTCGTCACTAATAAACACACAATAGTGACAACATTGTTTCCAATTTTTGTGACAAGAAAAAAAATTGTCACAATTCTGCTTCCAATTTCTCTATTATTCTGATGTAATTCTCTTCTCACCTAAACTCCCCTCGAATGTAACTGGAGGTTTTTTTATCAACACTTGTAATGTAAACAATATAGGTTAGGAATAGGTTTTATTTGTAAATTGTTTAGATTAGAATTATATATATAATGTACAAGAAGATGGAGATGGCACCAAAGAGAAACCAAGGAGACGCATCAAGGAGTTGACATGTTCCCTAGGAAATTTTGACCAAATATTTTCTTCAAGGCTCAAAAAAAATATTATTAGTTAAAAGTCCATAATCATCCACGTTATATTGTGCTTTTATTTTATGTGTTGATATATTTTAATTGCATGAGATGATGAGACATTAATATTTAAAACTAAAATCCCTCAAACTAAATATTAAGTCAATCAACTTGTTGCCTTCCATTATTATAGTAAAAATCGAAGGGTTCCTATTAAGTGTTGACTTGTTGGCCTTCGTCAAGGTCACCCTACTCAGAATACGTTTTTTGTTATAAGATATGATTTTTGAATAATGGGTA
Source organism: Mitragyna speciosa (assembly GCA_024721245.1). NCBI lineage: Eukaryota > Viridiplantae > Streptophyta > Magnoliopsida > Gentianales > Rubiaceae > Mitragyna > Mitragyna speciosa. The sequence continues at coordinate 13,298,746 of CM045571.1, forward strand.
TGACTTAACAAAAATACATAACTTATTAGCATTCATCAAGTTTATGGTATTTTTAAGGCAATGTTAGCTAACACATAAGATGTAAATATCAAGAGTTGATACCCAACTATCTAGGAGTCACAAGAGTTGTGATTAGTAAAAGTTAGCTACCTAATCGAATTTATCTTTGGGTTGTTGGTTTGGTCAAGCATAAATTTAATTAGATAGGATCCTAGCCCACTAGGAATCTCCAACAGATTCTCGAATCAATACTGAGGGTGATACGCGCAGATGAACGTATAGTTACTTGAAGTTCCAAGTGAAGTTTCGAATTTTCCCTTGGAGGATTTCGACCTTTCACAGTGCTCAAGTAGGACCAATTTAAGCGAGTTCAATACTCGTAACCTGTTGATATTGGTTGCAGAGTGTTTTGAATGGTCCTTTTAAAATTGTTTCCAGTAAAATTTTACTAAGAAACCAAGAGTACCGCCATAGTACCAGGAAGGGAAAAAGGGAAGATGGTTTAAGATAGTAATACCTTTGCTTGGAAAACCTTTGCTTCAGGAAAACTGATCAAGCTTATATTTCAGGGCCCAAATTGGTATCAAAGCCAAATCTAATAGGTTTGATTATTTCTTTACTGATATTATTATGTTTAAATTTTCAGAATTGCCTCGTGAACTTCAAGCTGTTATCTTATCTCGTGTTTGTCGTCAAGATCTTCTTTGCTTCTATAATTTTTGTGAAGAATTTGGTATTTATTATAGACGTTTGGTTTGGTATTATTCTCCTACTATTAAATTTCCTTGGAGTGAGAATCCAATACCATATATTCACTTGTTGAAAAAATGAGTTCTTCAGCTAGATCAAGTTTTGCAAGTATTTCTGATAGATTAGATTATCTTTATGAAATATCTGTAGATCCAGATCAAGTAAATCCAACCTTGCTGATGCGACCTACGCCTTACTTGTGACGTAAACCACGAATCAAGGGTTTCAAGATCGTTTGAGATCTGATATTGGCTTGGGAAAAACCTCAACCCGTTGATGACCTGCACCAACGAACCTTGGTATAGGGGTTTGTGGCACCACAATCAAGTAAGAACGTGATTGATAAAGCCGTTGAACACCTCAAGAACGAACCCAAGATATTCAAGAAATCCTTTGGAAGAAACCAAAGAGAAACTCTCAATTTTCATTCAACAATTGTCTGTCTCATGACATTCACCAATTAGCCTTTAATAGGCAAATACTGAAAAGGAAATAATACTAGAGTTCTAAATATACTCAAATACTAAATACTAGTCGTAACTTATCACAACTAATCTTTATTTAAAAGTTACAACTTTGAAAACTTAAAAATAACGACGTCTGCAGGCTTTCTGTTGAAAGCCGTGGCCAAGGCCGCGGGCCGGCCTTGTCCGCGGCCTCGATCAGTCCCTTTGCTGCTTTGAGGTCAAGCTTCTGATGAAGGCCGTGGCGCGGCCTTGGGCGCGACCTAGGTCAAAAGCTTTAGTTCTTCAATCTCGCAAGCCACTTCAATTCGTAAGTGGTTCTGATGAAGGCCGTGGGGAAGGCCGTGGCGCGGCCTTCCCAACGGCCTTGGTCAGAACGTCTGAATCTCCACTATGCATGTCCTCCAAACATACTTGAAGTATATTGACATGCTTACAATCATCATCACGTGTCCTCTCAATCTTCTTTGCTTTCTCTTGCTCTTGTATAGCTAGGACCAACGCTTGAAGAACTTCTTTAAACTTCTTGGCTTTGGCTCGAGTGACTGGACCCGTTGGAACTTAAACCATCTGATCGTCATCTTTAGCTTGTATAACTGCTTCATGCCTTGGGATCACATCACTTGCCTTTGTTAAATCCCTATTCTTCTTTTTCTAAGTTGCATACTTCTACCTTTGGCTCTATTAAATCTCTGATAAAGCATAAGGCAAAAGGTGTGAAAGAATATGTTCAAGCTTCTAAGCTTGATCAATGTCAAATTCCCGCCAATGGAAAGGAGCAATTTATTACTCTACAGATTCCACCTCAGTTTCCCTCTTAGTGGAAACAACAAGGATATTCCCATATCCATTTTGGAGCTGTAAGATTTTCTCTTTCATTTCATGGTAGGAAAGGTTTGCCTGTTGTTGCCAGATTAGCTTTATTAGATAGTAGATTTATTAGATATCAACATGCTTGTATAGCTACGGTAGAGACAACTTTAAATACTAGTACAGTTTTTGTTACTTTGTTTCCAAATTTTAATATATCTTTAAATGATCCTCATCTTTTGGAAGCACTAAAGGTTCAAGTACAAATTCATGGAGCTGAACAAATTTCAGATGCAATGGCTGCTACATTGCATTATCAGATGACGTACTAGAGTCCAAAACCATGCCTTGGATTTAACTCTCCCTGGAGGAGAGGATGCTTTATTAATCAAGGTGGACGAGCAGCATTCAGCTACATGTACTCATGTACCTCGACAAATCACAAGGAGTGAACTTGTCCAACTTCTCCCAGAAGCTTGGGTGACTGATTACGAAAAACTCCATCAAGCAGAGCAAAGATCATTGGAGTCTTCAAACTCTAAAATGGTGTCAAATTCTGATGGATCAGTATCAGTTTCCTTTGATCATTCACATTTGAAAGGAAAATCCCAGAATTACCCACAGATCTCTATGATGGAAATTCCTATGGATGATCCAAAGCCTTGGACAAAATCTAAAGAATCTTTGGTTGATTTAATTTTACATTTTAAAGAAAATGGACAACCTATTCATCATTTTCAAGATCCATTCTCTGGTCATATTTATTGGGATGTTTGTTTTTGCAGGAAATGCTTAGGGAAAAAGGAACCTAAGAAAAGGCCAGGATGCAAACACATCACTGAACACTTTCCAGACAAGGAGGAAAAATTTTGCTTCTCATAGAAGTAAATTTGATGGTTATCAAATTCCTGATGAATGGATGGAACTTCCACCTAAACCTCCAAAAAGACCTCTCCATCCTTACTATAAAAAATGTTTGGAAATCATCCGGGAAGAATTTCCCAATTCGATCCATAATCCTGTCCCAACTTCTCAAAAAATCCCTGCAGTTTGTATGTTTCAACCAACAAAATTTCCTTCTATCCAGGAAACATTTGTAAAGGACCATTCAAAACACTCTGCCAAGATAAGAAATGCCCATCCCACTGTTCTCCCTTCTGGAAGCTCTGTCCAGAACAAAACTGAAGAAGTCCTGAATTGGCAATCTAAAAATGCTTTGTGTCAAAACAAAGTGTTAACTTCCATTCAGGAGAATGTCAGAACTGTTTCTTCAAAATTAGAAACTTTGACAGAGGTTACTAAATCTCAAAGCACAGAAGTGTTAAAGATGATCAAGGTCATGGAAAAGAAACTAGATGAAGTGCAAAGACAAATTCCGAGTATTGGAGTTTCAATTTCAACATACCAAGAAAGGAAGGAAAAAGACATTCAGTACTTAAAGTCTCAGATCAAAAGTTTGAAGGAAACTGGAAAACTAGGATCATATGATTCTAAGAAGCCGAAGAAGCCGGACTGATAGGAATCCATGGGCGTCTACACAAAGCAAGCAAGTTGAGCATGGATTTGATGATCATTTAGTTCGTTTTGAGCTAGAAAGGGGACTAAATTTGCCAAGCAGTCCAAGGTATTCATACGGGCTCAAATTGGTTATTGGACTTGGAGTTCATGTTGCTCAAGTTAGTATTTTGGGCCAAGAGCTCATATATTGGTTATGGATCAAATTTGCCTTCAAAAGAGGCCCAAAGAACATCACTTAGTCCAATGGAAGATGTGTGCAAGTGGCTGGATGTTGTTGGACTTGTTGGAGGTCTTCAAAGTCACAAGATGGAGGCCCAATTAAACTTAATGAGGGATGTCCAGCCCATGAAGATGTCTTGGACGAATTTTCAGTATTTTTAAGTCTTTTATGTTAAGTATTTTACTTAGTTTACAAGTTGTAATATCTTAGAAAGTTACCATATTGTGATAGGTTGCAACTAGTGAGTTTTGTTAAGCTTCTAGACTTTTCTATTAGTTGTTTTGTAAGCCTATTTATAGACGAGTTACTGTTCACGAATTTGAGATATGTGAGATTAATATATTTTGTGAGTTATTTTCTCAATTATGAGAATTACTTCTTAGTTCTTTGGATTAAGAACTACTCTTAAGTCTTATCAAGGGTGATCCTTGTGGCGACTTGTTCAATTCCTTGCTTAGAGTTTTCTTTGATTGGTTTGTATTCAATCCTTAGATTGTCAACTAGGTATCTACTCACATTGTTGTGTAGGGGTCTAGATTGCTTCAAGAGGGAGGAACTCAACGAGATTGAGGGAGCTTGAGGCGCAACAACTCCACGTCTTTGATGATTTGGACGTGTTCCAAGATTGTCAAGAGTTAACGAGTTTCTTTTCTTGGAGATTCAAGGCTTTCTTGGCTAGTCTCTTCCGCGCGTTCACATCACGGACCCTTCATCACTTTTTGATATCCAGCCACCGACTTATTCATCTAGACATGCATCTTCTACTGAGGAAGAAATACCTTATCATAATAGTAGTAGATGGCTTAGAGATCAATTCATTGCTAGAAGAAAGTGGGAAAAAGAACAAAAGTTGGCAAAACAAAAAGAAAAATTAGAAGAAGAAGAAAATTTGCTAACATATTTCAGTCCCTCAAACTTCTAATCCCTATCTCTTCTTTTTTGTCAGGAACAAGTTGAATCCAACATTCCATTAGTATCAACTATGGAAGTTCCTAGAAACTACTGATGAAGAGACACTGTCTCAACAGAGTCAACAAGAAGAGAATTCATCAACAGAAGGATCCAGAGAGGATAACAATGACAGAAGATACTGAAACTGAAACAGACTCTCTTCCAGAAATAAACATGGCCGGAGGAGATACTGAAGTAAAAGTAGAACAACCTGAAGATTATATGCATGAAGATGATCTACCTTTTGTGAGAAGTTTTGAATATGGAAAAGGGAAGTGCACAAATCTTTACTATTGATAATATTCCTTCTCATAAATGGGAAACACGTTTTCAAGAATTTCATGCATGGATGACCATTAAAGCTTTAAATGTTGATTCTCATTTTGAAATCCTTACTTGAATTCACTGCTCATTTTGCAGGTACTCTTAAGGATTGGTGGATTTCAATAGGAGAAAAAGAAAAAACTGATTTTTTGACCAAACAAGAATTTTTGGAAACCATAAAGATTTTACATCAAGTTTTTATTGGAAATTTTGATCTCAATCAAGAGCAAAAATACAAGGAGTTTTTTAGAATGCAGTGTAAATCTTTTGATAGACGAGATATCAGCAAACATATGCAAAGAATGACAAAATTGTTTTATTCCTTGAAAGCTGATATTAGTCTGAAGCAAGCTTTTCTCACTTCACTTCCAAAAACATTAGCAACTGCTGCAGAATCTCAGATTCAAAATAAATACGGTTCTATTTTGAACCTGACTCCAGGACAAATCAGACAAGCAGTGTTCTTAGCATTAAATGACATTTGCAACAAAAGAGAAGTGGTTAAAGAATACTTGAAAGGAAACAGATGCATTGATGAAGCATGCAAGAGACCAGACTTGGAAATCAAAGGAAAGTGTTTTGATTGCAAGAAAAAATAGACCAAGAAGAAATTCAGGAGAATTTCTTTACAGGACAACAGCTTTCCCAGAAGGAGAAAGAAAAAATGGAAGTATTTCAAAAAGAAGAAAGAATTCTCCAGGACATCAAGAAAAGATGTCAGATGTTTTCTATGCAAAAAGAAAGGCCATTATTCATCTTCTTGTCCGCAGAATACAAAGGGAGTACATTTAATTTCTGAAGTTCAGAATAAATTACATATTCCTATCTTGAATGAACTTGAAGAAATTTTCACTGAAGAAGATGAGCCTACTAATGAAACTATTTTGGCTTTACAGGTTCCGGATCCAGACATCCAAGATTTTTTCCATATCAGTGAACCTGCCAAAACATGTCCCCAAACTCTTGTTCATATAATCCCTTCCAAATATGATAAGCCTATCCCTAGTTATAGCCTTTTTTGATACTGGTGCAGCAATGTCAATCCTGAAACAAAATATTCTCCCTGCAGAATTTTGGAAATATGAGATACATCAGTTTCGAGCAAGCTGATAGGTGAAATTCTTGAGACAACCCATGCCACAAAAAATCGAGTGATTATACAGTTATTATCCTGACTGTAAAATCCATACTCATTTGTTGGGATGGCAATGTTCAAGGGAAAGATTTAGTCATTGGATTCGATATTTATGAGAAAAATCAATACTTGTTGAAGCCAAAAGGAATCCAGTCTAAAGCCTTTTTCAAGCCCTATCATGATCTTCAAAATCTTTACCTAAAACTAGCCCATTGCCAATGAGGAAAATTATTTGCCAATTAAAAGCCCAGTTGAGTGAAAATTCCTGTGCTGAAAACCATGTTTTGTTTTCCCAAAAATGCCCTCATCCTCTTTGGAAAAACCAGGACATTCTTCATAAAACTGCCTTTCAAAAAGAATGAAGACATAAGCCCAACAAAAGCCAGCCATTCCGGCATGAACCCTGAGCACACAATATTAGCAGAAAAGGAGTGTTCTGAACTCCTTAAGTTTGATCTAATTGAACCCTCAAATTCCTCATGGGCTTGTTAAGCTTTTTATCTGAACAAAAAATCTGAACAGATCAGAGGAAGATTAAGATTGGTTATTAATTAACTTTAAACTTTTTCTTGGCTGATGATAAATTTCCTATTCCTAATCGATCCTCTCTTTTTTCTCAAATTGCCAAAGCCAAATGGTTTTCCAAATTTGATTTAAAATCTGGTTTCTGGCAATTAGGAATTTCTTCTGAAGACTGGTTCAAAACAGGATTTTGTATCCCTAATCATCATTACCAATGGAAGGTTATTCCCTTTGGGTTAAAACCTGCTCCATCTTTCTTTCAAAAAGCAATGATTAGGATTTTTGAACCTATTTTGCATACTACTTTAGTTTTTATTGATGATATCCTTTGATTTTCAGAAAGTTTTGAGAGTCATGTACAGTTGATAAAAGAGTTTTCAAAAATTGTTGACCTAAAATCCAAGGGGTCTTGGCATATGCAACCATTCGCTCATCAGCAACATATTAGAGATTCTGTAAAAGATTTTCCTTTTGAAAATCTATTTGTCAAACAAATTCAGCAATTTCTTGTTATAGTAAATTATGTTAGGGATTTTATCTCTGATGTATCCAAATATACCCATCCACTAGAAACATTGCTCAGAAAAAAGCCACCTCCTTAGGGTACTTCTCAAACAAAATCTCTAAAAATTCTCAAATCTTTGCTTCAAGCTCTTCCAACTCTTCAAATCCCTTCTTTTGAAAATCTCATTCTTCAAACAGATGCCAGTGATAAATATTGGGGTGTTGTTCTTCTTGAACAATTTCCTGATAAACAACAAAAGTGTTGTGGTTTTGCAAGTGGTTAGTTCACAGAATCTGAAATCCATTACCACTCTTCTTTCAAAGAAATCCTTGCAGCCAAAAGAGGAATTGAAAATTTTGATTTCTATTTAATACCTTGTCATTTTACAGTGGAAATGGACATGAGTAGTTTTCCCAAGATAATTCAGGTTTAAACAAAAGAAAGTTCCCAATTCTCAACTTCTCAGATGGTCAAACTGGTTCTCACAGTTTTCTTATGATGTTAAACATATCAAGGGAAAAACAAATATTATTGCTGATTTTTTCTCAAGAAAGGCCTATTCCAACAGCAATGATGTTTTATCCAGTTACGGATCATCCACTTGAAATTTGGGATATTCTTTTCCCTTGGGAAAAAGAAGATTTGGAAAGAAACCGTATGCGCCATGAACTTGATGTTTTTAGACACTATGGTGGATCACTTTTAAATCCTTTTGGATTAATCCTGAGTACCCTTTCTCACAAATTTTCATAGGACAATCTTCTGATTTTCTAGAACCCTTACTTTGGGTAATGTGGTATCTTTGCCATCAGTATCACATTATGTTTGAGTTTTATTGTCCTTTGTTCACAAACTTTTTAGGATTAAATATTCATTTGAAAAGGTTTCTGCAATGGTTCAAGACAAAAGATTGGTGGGAAAATCTTTTTTCTTCTTATACTTGGTTACTTATTGATACATTTGCATAGACCAGTTCATGTGCAAGACAAAGCTGTTCATGCACTACCTTCTTGTTTGATATATAATTCCTTACCAGTGACAATACAGGATGACGAGGACAAATATGCTGAGGCCCGAAAATACTTGTTCCAACATAATGGTTTAATTCCTGATGAAATTTGGCCAGGTCCTTATGGAACATGGAATTTTCTTCATAATCATCCTCATTGGACTGCTGTCCAAAATGCACAAAAGGAATATAAGGAATTAATGGAAAGTAGCATGATGATAGACTCATAGGACCCTTATTCTGAAGAAGAAATACAGATACAACCCTCTACTTCTACTTCTCAGATAAGGACTGAACAAAGAATAAAAACAAACAAATCCAAAAATCGCAGAAATTATGCAGATTGGATAATTGAAATGAACATCACTGATCCTGGAAGTACACCATCGGATACTCCTGATTCTGAATAATTTTGTCTAGAAAAAGAAGGCTGACAACCAAGCAAAAGCATCACGGGTGAAGTTTACTTTTGTAGTTTTCAAGAATGTAATAATGCTTTACTTTTACTTTTTTAGTTTTCAAGAATGTAATAAGTTTTTACTCTTGTAAAATTGCTTTTACCTTCATGGGTTATTAAAAGCAATGATTATGTTTGAAAAAGAGATTCCTTTTAGCCTATAAAAGAGGACTTCTCTAACATTAAGGATCATCGAATCTTAGGATTGTGAAAAATTTTCTAAATTTGTGAGTGTGCTTTAGTTTGTATTCAGAGTCGAAGAACGATAGTTTGTAAAAATTCTGAATATTAATAATATTCAGTTCAGTTCTTCAAACCTGTTTTGATTCTTGGTTCTTTATCTTTTAAAATCTTAAAACATAATCGAAGTCAGCTTCCTTTTAAAATTGTTTTCCAGTAAAATTTTACTAAGAAAGCAAGAGTACCGCCATAGTAACAGGAAGGGAAAAAGGGAAGACGGTTTAAGATAGTAATACCTTTGCTTGGAAAACCTTTGCTTTAGGAAAACTGATCAAGCTTATATTTCAAGGCCCAACTCTAAGCTAGGGTTTTTTATCTTGGAATCACTTGACAAGATCGGGGATAGTTCTTAATCAGCAAAGAACCAAAGAAACTCTCAATTTGAGAACTCTCAATAATAATATTCATAAAATCATGTTAAAATTCGTAACAGTGTTTTGGTCTATAAATAGACATGCATAACAAAGAGCATTAGTTGTAATCTAACACAATATGGTAACTTTTTAAGAGGTAACAACTTGTAAACAAACTAGAAAACTTAACATAAAAGAATTAAACTTAAAAATTCGTCCAAAAATTGTTCATGGGCTAGATGCCTCCTTTTAAGCACCATTGGGCCTCCATCTTGCATCTTTAAAAGGCCTTCCAACAAGTCCAACCAAATCAGCACCTTAGAAACATGTTATGGACCACTTAGAAGCTTCAATTGGACCTTCTTTAAATGTATATTTAATCCATAACCAATGCATAAAATTTTGGCCTAATGAACACACTTGAATAGCTTGATCAACAAGTCCATTGGCAAACCCAAAGTCATGATGAACAACAAGACAGCAACAAAGTTTGATTGTTTCCACCATGATTAACCACCATTCAAGCTCATCTTGAGCTAAACGAGTTGTTCCATGAGAATGTCCAAGCATCATGTGATGTGCACACGGTTGCATATGCCAAGACCCCTGGGATTTTAGGTCAACAACTCGTTGAACTCAAGACCCCGTTGGATTCGTAAACCTAAGAACCCTTGAAGTGGAGTTGGTGTGCTCACGAATCTCCCCTTGAAGATGAACACGTCCCTAAGAAAACTAGGTTAAACCGAGTTGAGCGAGTTCAATCGTTTAATCTAATCTATTAAGAACTTGATAAAAAACTAGAAGAAACTCTAAGCAAGATTGTGGTCGCCACAAGCAAAGCTTGATAAGACCAAAGGAGTAGTTCTTAATCACCAAAGAACCAAGAAAATTCTAAAAAGAATTCACTCAAAATATCATCATATGGCTGCCGCTACAGTAACGATTTTAAGCCTTTAAATAGGCACACAAATAACATGCTAGGGTTTTGTAGTAAAACAAACTACTTAACTAAATGGACTAGCTTAAACACATCATAAACGAACTAAACTAATTATAATCAGCCCAAACCAGCCCAAGTGAAGTGGATTTGGGCTTAATAAAATGTGCATGTTCCAAACCAGCCCAAGTGAACCATCTTGACGCCTCTTAGCCCGTTACACCACAAATGGACCAGCGCCCTCCAAGTCTTCAATCCTCACACTTAGCTGGTTATTTGGCCCTTCTTCTAGGCCTTGTTCAGCCCAAATGGTGTAGACCAACCGTGGAGAATGCTTAGCCCAACTTGCTTGGTTTTCTTCTTCAAGTGTATCCAAAATCAGTCCATGAAGAGCATCCTTCATTCTTCTTGTTTTAGCTCTAGTCATTGGTCCATCCAAACCTCCAAGTACATCATTAGCATCCTTGGAAGTGTGCTCAGCTCGTCCATCACCATTGGAACGTCCTTGTTCATCCTTCAACCCTTGGGACATATCATTCCCTCCTTCCTCGAAAGGATTCGTCCTCGAATCACCTACATCATACAAAGATAAATCAGACACATTAAAAGTAGCACTAACATTTCCATACTTACTAGGTAAGTCCACTTTGTATGCATTATCTCCGATCCTCTCAAGAATTTGAAAAGGGTCCGTCCCCCCTTGGATGAAGCTTAGATTTCCTTTGTTGTGGAAATCTCTCCTTTCTCATATGTACCCACACCCAATCACCAGGTTCAAATACCATCTTTACTCGGCCCTTGTTTGCAATTTTGGCAAAGTGTTCATTCTTTTTCTCAATGTTTTCTCGCACCTTGGCATGGAGATCCCTAACAAATTTAGCTTTCTTTTTACCTTCAAGATCAGAAACTTCATTAGTGGGCAAAGGTAAAATATCCAAAGGAGTTAAGGGATTAAAACCATAAACAATTTCAAAAGGTGAATAAGACGTAGTAGAATGAACAGTCCTATTATATGCAAACTCAATGTGGGGCAAGCATCTTTCCCAATTCTTTAAATTCCTTTGAATGATTGCACGCAAAAGTGTAGAGAGTGTCCTATTAACGACCTCAGTTTGACCATCAGTTTGTGGATGTGCAACAGTAGAAAACAACAACTTAGTACCAAGTTTACTCCACAAAGTGCGCCAAAAATGACTTAAAAACTTGACATCTCTATCACTGACAATTGAACGTGGTAAACCATGCAACCTCACAACTTCTTTAAAGAACAAGTCAGATATGTAAGTGGCATCATTAGTCTTAGAACATGCAATAAAGTGTGCCATCTTACTAAATCTATCCACAACAACAAAGATGCTATCTTTACCACTTTGTGCCCTTGGTAGACCCAAAACAAAATCCATGGAGATGTCTACCCAAGGTTGAGAAGGCACTGGTAATGGTGAATACAAGCCATGGGGTTTCACACGAGATTTTGCTTGTTTGCAAGTTAGACACTTAGCACAAAAGGACTCAACATCAGAACGCATACCTGGCCAAAAGAAGTGTTCATGCAAAACATGCAAAGTCTTTTTAACACCAAAGTGTCCCATAAGACCACCCCCATGAGACTCTCTAACCAGCAACTCACGCAAAGAACAATTAGGCATGCACAACTTAGTACCCTTAAACAAGAAACCATCATGCCTAAAGAAATTTGCATGAGCACGTTTTTCACATTGAACCCACAATTTCGAAAAATCCCTGTCATGCTCATACAAATCCTTAATGAAATCAAATCCAAGCAATTTAGTTTGAAGAGTAGTGATAAGAGAATACCTTCTTGACAATGCGTCAGCAACCACATTCTCCTTACCTTGCTTGTACTTGATGGTGTAGGGAAAAGACTCTATGAACTCTAACCATCTTGCATGTCTCTTGTTGAGCTTACTTTGAGACTTCAAGAACTTCAAGCTCTCATGGTCAGAGTGAATCACGAACTCTTTAGGTAGAAGATAGTGTTGCCATGTTTGAAGAGTTCGAACTAGGGCATAGAGCTCCTTATCATAAGTGGGGTAGTTTAAGGTTGCACCATTCAACTTCTCACTAAAGTATGCTATGGGTTTAGAATCCTGCATAAGAATAAGCACCTATACCCACTCCAGAAGCATCACATTCAACCTCAAACAATTTATCAAAATTAGGCAAACACAATAGAGGTGCATTAGTTAACTTTTCTTTTAACATATCAAACGCCTCTTGGTGTTTGCTTTCCCACTTAAAAACCACATTTTTCTTAACAAGTTCATTTAGGGGTGCAGCAATGGTAGAAAAATTACGTACAAACCTCCTATAAAAACTTGCTAAGCCATGGAAAGATCGTACATCATTAACACTTTTAGGTGTCGGCCAATCACGTATGGCTTGCACCTTAGATTCATCAACATGAATACCATTAGCACTAACAATGAATCCAAGAAATATAATGCTTTCCATGCAAAATGAACACTTTTTCAAATTAGCATAAAGATGATGTTCACGAAGTACACACAAAACTTGATACAAGTGTTCAACATGATCTTCAAGTGATTTACTATAGACCAGAATATCATCAAAATAGACCACCAAGAATTTACCAATAAAAGCCCTAAACACATAGTTCATGAGTCTCATGAATGTACTAGGTGCATTAGTTAAACCAAAAGGCATAACTAACCATTCATACAATCCATATTTGGTTTTAAAGGCAGTCTTCCATTCATCTCCTACTTGCATTCTAATCTGATGATAACCACTTTTAAGATCAATTTTAGAGAAAATAGTAGAACCATGTAACTCATCAAGCATATCATCTAACCTAGGAATAGGATGACGATACTTTACCGTTATTTTGTTGATGGCCCTACAGTCAACACACATGCGCCATGTTCCATCTTTCTTGGGCACTAAAATCACGAGGAACAGCACATGGCGACATACTTTCTTGCACAAACCCCTTTTCCACCAACTCATCTACTTGTCTTTGTATTTCTTTTGTTTCCTCCGGGTTTGCTCTATAGGCGGGACGGTTGGGTATGTTAGCACCAGGTATGAAATCGATTTGGTGCTCAATCCCTCGCAAAGGTGGCAATCCTTGTGGTATATCTTCAGGAAATAAATCTTCAAAATCCTGCAAAAGAGACACCACAACACTAGGCAAGGAAGGGTTAAGTTCATTAAGCTCAATAGAAGAAAGAAACACATCTTTATATAAAACAATTAAAAGTTGTTCCTTAGCTTCCAAAGCTGAAATGATCTCACTTTTGGTTGCAAAAGCATTAACCTTCCTTTTCTCTTCCTTCTTCAAATCACGAATTGCCTTCTTTCCAGCCTTGAATCCGCCACTTGACTCGTTATTTTGCCCAACTCGTGACCCCTCATTATGCTCATTTCGGCCAGCTTGTTGTTGCTCTTCCCTCACCTTGAATTCCTTTGCTATTCTCACTTGATCCGCATGAGCTTCAGAAGGTTTGATGGAATCCAAAGTGATTTTTCGGTTGTTCCACATGAATGAGTATCTATTCTTGAAGCCATCATATGTCACTCTTCTATCGAATTGCCAAGGACGTCCAAGTAGGATGTGGCATGCTTGCATGGGAATCACATCACACCACACTTCATCCTTGTACTTACTAATAGAGAATGGCACCATTACTTGCTTGGTAACCTTCATGTCTCCAACCTCAGCCAACCATTGTAACTTGTATGGCTTAGGATGTCTTCTTGTCTCTAGGCCCAATTTATCTACAAACAAAGTAGAAGCAACATTAGTGCAAGAACCACTATCTATAATCATGCTACATACCTTGTTTTGCACAGTACACCTAGTGTGGAAAATATGCTCTCTTTGTATGTCCAAGTCATCCTCCTTAGGTGCAATGCTAAGGGCACGCCTTGTGACCAAGATTTCGCCTTGATCACCACCAAACAAGTCACCCTCATCTTCAGAACCTCCCTCCAATGGAGGCATCTCCTCATCATCTTCACTAGATGCAATGCTTGCTATCTCACCATCATCACTAATCATCATAGCACGTTTGTTTGGACAAGTTGCAGCAATGTGTCCATAACCTTGACACTTGAAGCAACGAACCTCCCTTTGCCTAGGTTTCTCAACCAGTTTACCCTTGGCATCCGGCTTTGTAGTTGAATCGAGCTTAGACACTTGAACACGGTTTGGAGGATGGCGTACTTGTTCAAGCTCCCTTGCACTCCTACGTGGCTGCTCAACCCTCCAAGTAGTACGGTTTTGGGTAGTAGAAAACCCCCTTGAACGCCTACTTTTCAGTTGTCTCTCAACCTTGATGGCTAGGTCCACCAAGTCATGAATGTTAATGTAGTGTTGAAGTTCCACCCTTTCAGCAATTTCCACATTAAGACCTACAATAAAATGAGCCATTAATGCCTCCTCCTCTTCCTTAACATTCAGCTCGAATGAGAAGTATCTCCATCTCCTTGTAATACTCATCCACAGATATTGAACCTTGCTTCAAAGTTTGAAGCCTATGATGGAGGTCTCTCACATAATAGCTAGGAACAAATCTTTTCTTCATGATATTCTTCATCTCACGCCATGCACGTACAGGTTCCTCTTCACATCTTCTTCTCTCCTTCACAAGTTTGTCCCACCAAATGCTAGCATAATCCGTGAACTCAACTGTAGCTAATTGCACTTTCTTTTCTTCTGAGTAGTTATGGCAATTGAACACATGTTCAACCTTGCATTCCCACTCTAAGTATGCCTCTGGATCAAGCCTTCCTTGGAATGGAGGTATTTTCATCTTAATGCTTCCAAGATTATTGTCTTGATTATTGTTCACCCTCCTTCCTCTCCTTGGAGCTATATCTTCAAAATCGGACTCCTCCTCATGCTCCTCTTCAAAAGGATTTTTGGTGGCTGACACACGTGCTTGGGAAGTACTAGTTCTCCTCTCCAATTCCTCATAAAATTCCTCTCTCATGAGGCGCAATTTTCTGTCCATATCACCAACTATAGCATCCCTAAGCAATTTGAAATCATTTGAAAGCTCTTGAGGTGGATTTCCTTCATGCGCCATTAAAATGCTAAATCTGCAAAAGAAACGTTAGAACAAGATAAAGCAAGTATATAGGAAACACTCCCTTAGTGTTTGCACTCGCTTCCCTCAAGTAGTATGGCTATTACCCTCAATTGTGCTCACAATTAAGCCTTTTATCACTCAAAGAATTTTCTTATTGGCCCTTTAGAGAATAACCAGCTCACTCAAACCTTATTAAGGCCAATAGCAACCTCAACCTGTAGGAGTAAATGTAGAGGTCAAGAAAATTATACTTAGAGTGCTTTTGATCAAGAGAATAACAAAGAATGACCAAGAATCAAGATTTGACACAATATGAAAACCCTAATGTGTGGTAAATTTGTGTGAAAATTCTTGATTTTTAATGTTCTCTTGGCTGAAAATATGAAACTTGTGCAAAAATAATACTCCAACAAAACACCAAGAAACAAGAAGAGTAGAATCTGGTCAATTAAACTTTCGTACGTGGCGTTGTTCTCTGTCCAACGATCTGTTTGTTTCAACAGGTCTATTCGGTTGCATAAGGACAGTATTCCAGCCAAATATACTTCAGTTTAATTGGTTTAGTTCATGTGCTTGGCTTTTATCACCTTGCACGCCTCTTTCACTTTCTTTCGTGTTGCACGACTTTTCTTTGTGCAAAACTTTTTTTTTTTTTAATTCAAAACCCAGATAACCCACAAAACTCAAACAAACAAGTAAAATTCACCGGATGAACAGTGATTTCCGATGTGACAGTAACCATACGCTTGAACAGTAACGTCGCGTGAACAGTAGCCGTCGTGAACAGTGACGCTACAGTACCGTGAACAGTGACACGACTTTTTTTTTTTTTTTCACCAAGAATCTTCAACCCTAGGATGGCAAATCCAAGAAACCAATTCTTTTTGAAAGATTTTTGCACAAGAATTCCAAGAAAATAATAAAAACAATCAAGAAACACAAAATATCACACGATCTAGAATTCTCGATTGAGAAGCAACCAAGAACGACTCTAAACAAACCCTAAAGCACGAATTTAATAAGGAAACAACGAAAACTAAAGGTTAAAATTTTCAAACGATTAAAGACGGGCAGAAACAAAGCAAAACAAGTTCAAACGAATTTAAGCAAGACACAAAAAAACACCAAACAAATTATTATGATCAGGCTCGAAGCTCTTTGTCACAATAACAACACGAAAAACAAGAAAAACACAAGACACAAGGATATATCCGAAATTCCAAAGGGAAAAACGGATTGAATAAACCTGGAAAATCCAAGAACTTTGGCTCTAATACCACTTGATGTGCACATGGTTGCATATGCCAAGACCCCTGGGATTTTAGGTCAACAACTCATTGAACTCAAGACCCCGTTGGATTCATAAACCTAAGAACCCTTGACGCGGAGTTGGTGTGCTCACGAATCTCTCCTTGAAGATGAACACATCCCTAAGAAAACTAGGTTAAACCGAGTTGAGCGAGTTCAATCGTTTAATCTAATCTATTAAGAACTTGATCAAAAACTAGAAGAAACTCTAAGCAAGATTGTGGTCGCCACAAGCAAAGCTTGATAAGACCAAAGGAGTAGTTCTTAATCACCAAAGAACCAAGAAAATTATAAAAAGAATTCACTCAAAATATCATCATATGGCTACCGCTACAATAACGATTTTAAGCCTTTAAATAGGCACACAAATAACATGCTAGGGTTTTGTAGTAAAACAAACTACTTAACTAAATGGACTAGCTTAAACACATCATAAACGAACTAAACTAATTATAATCAGCCCAAACCAGCCCAAGTGAAGTGGATTTGGGCTTAATAAAATGTGCATGCTCCAAACCAGCCCAAGTGAACCATCTTGACGCCTCTTAGCCCGTTACACCACAAATGGACCAGCGCCCTCCAAGTCTTCAATCCTCACACTTAGCTAGTTATTTGGCCCTTCTTCTAGGCCTTGTTTAGCCCAAATGGTGTAGACCAACCGTGGAGAATGCTTAGCCTAACTTGCTTGGTTTTCTTCTTCAAGTGTATCCAAAATCAGTCCATGCAGAGCATCCTAAACATGGGTTATATGGAGGGGGATGAATGGAAAACAGCTTTTAAAACTAAACATGGGTTATATGAATGGCTTGTAATGCCATTTGGTCTTACAAATGCACCTAGCACATTCATGAGACTAATGAATCATGTTTTAAGGCATTTCCTAGGAAAATTTGTCGTTGTGTATTTTGATGACATTTTAATTTACAGTAAGAGTCTAGAAGAGCATATTGAGCATCTAAGGCATGTTTTGCATGTACTTCGAGAGGAAAAGTTTTTTGCTAATCCTAAGAAGTGCTATTTTTGTACTAACCAAGTTGAGTTTCTAGGCTTTGTTGTTAGTGAATTTGGAGTGCAGGTTGATGAGAACAAGATAAAGGCAATCCAAGAATGGCCAACACCCAAGTCAGTTGGAGAGGTGCGAAGTTTCCACGGGTTGGCAAGTTTCTACCGTAGGTTTGTGAGGGATTTCAGCACCATAGCAGCTCCATTGACTGTTGTTACCAAAAAGAATGAAAAGTTTTATTGGGGAGAACAACAAGATAAGGCCTTTCAATTGCTCAAACAAAAACTCACACGAGCACCAGTCTTAGCTTTACCTGACTTTAATAAAGTATTTGACATTGAATGCGATGCTTTAGGTGTAGGTATTGGTGCGGTGCTGATGCAAGAAGGAAGACCCATAGCCTATTTTAGTGAAAAGTTGGGAGGAGCCACTTTGAACTACTCCACGTACGACAAGGAGTTGTACGCATTGGTTTGCGCTTTGGAGACGTGGCAGCATTACCTACGACCCAAAGAATTCGTGATAAAGACTGACCACGAGTCACTAAAGTATCTCAAGGCACAACACAAATTGAGTAAGCGACATTGATACGAGATCCACGGAAGTGACGGTCCAAGACTCTTGAAACCAAGGATACAACCCAATTTTCTTGACCCCTTCGTAACTTGTCGAAGACCCCAAGAACAACTTGGATTGTTTTGCTTCAGATCCAACAAGATTTGTTGAACTCCCCCCTTAGAGAAACGACCCTAGACCCCTAACCAACAATGTGGAATAGACACCTAGTCGACAATCTCTTTGGACAGATTCAAACCCTCAAGAAGAACCCTAGGCAGAATCTTGAATACTCAACAAGAATTGTCAAAAATGCAAGAGTAGTTCTTTCACCCAAGAACAAAGGGAAACTCAATAATGCTCACACGCACAATTGAAGAGAAAAACTCAATATTATTGATTAATGTTCTCAAATTCGGATGAATAGTAACACCCTCCATAAAGAGGCGTATAACATCAAGATATAAGTTAAATATGGAAACTAACTTAACCCTAGTTGCACCATAACATAAACCTACAACTAAAGATACAACTTGGGCTATTAAACTAACGAATTAAGCCCAAGAAACCCATAACCTCAAGTGGCAAACGGGCTCTTCAATTGAATCCAAGTCCACGACCTCCAAGCTCCTCCAACTCTAGCCCAAAATAAGTGAATAGCCTTGTAGGTTCTTGTTTCAACCAAGTAGCTTCATCTTCATGTAATTCTATAATCAAACCTTGCAAAGCTTGTTTCAACATTTTAGCTCTCAACCTCGTCATTGGACCTCCTATGTCTTGGAATGGGCTCTTTGCAGCAACACTATGATCACGACTCCCTTGAACTTGAACACGAGCATTGATGTCTTCATCATTCCCTCCTTCCTCGAGAAGATTTGCCCTCGAATCCCCTACATCATACAAAGAAAGATCAGCCACATTAAAGGTTGCACTAACTGATACGTGCATGGTAGCACCCGTTTTAAACTTGGAAGCTTTATCAATGATATTTGTCAATCTATGTGATTTGATTGATTCTACAAGGAGTCTTGTGTTTTCAACCATTCTTGAGTTCGGAGAATCCGTGGACCAATCGAGAAAATTGGATTGAAGATTGAGTTTTGGTTTTGGATTAAACATGCATTCAAAAAAAGGCCCAAAAAATAGCATATGGTCCAAAGATGATGCACACAAGTTGGCTAGGTTTGATGGACCCAAGTTGAAGGTCTTAAAAATACAAGATTGAAGCCCAATGGAGTCCAAGAAGGAATGACCTAGCCCATTTATTATTGTATGGCGAATTTCTTTTTATTTTTTTAGAAGTTTAGCTTTTATTCAGTTTCCTAAGTAGTTTACAAGTTGTAATCCTTAAGTAATTACCTATTGTGTTAAGATACAACTTAAGTTAACTTTCTAGACTATTCTAGCATGTTTTTAGGTTACTTTTGTAAGCCTATAAATAGGCCAAAAATGTGTTACGAATTTTATGATGATTTTTGTAATTAATAAAATTTGAGTTTTCTCTTTTAGAGAGCTTTGTCTTGGGTTCTTGGATTAGAACCAACTCTTGGTCTTATTGGAGTGATTCCATGGCGACCATTCTCCTAGCTTAGAATTTTCTTCTTGTTTTGATTAAGTCCTTACAATAAAATTTGGTTAGACGAATGAACTCGCTCATGTCGGTCTAGCAAGGTTTATCCTTTGGTTCAAGATTTCTACAAGGGTAAAATTCAAGGCGACCAATATCCACGTTTAGGTTGCTTTGGTTTAGGAATCAAAGTGGGTCTAAAGTTCAACGAGGTTGTTTCTTTTGAAGATAATTTGGTCCAATTCAGTGGGAGGATTTGGATTAAATTATCGCCTGATTCTTCAAGACGATCTTTGGGGTGATATTCCTGTGATATACGAAAGGGGCCGCTCCCGATTGTATCAAGTGGTATCAGAGCTTTAGGCATCTTGAAAAAATCAGGTTTTTGTGTTTAACCCACTTGGGTATATCCTTTTATTTTTATTGTCAATCCACTTGGATATATGTTTTTAAATTTTGTTTTGTTGTCCTTGGTTCAAGATCTGATTTTTCTTGAATCAAAGTTGTGTTCTTTTGTGATTTGATTGCCAAAAAAAAAAAAAAAAGAAAAGTCGTACTGTTCATCGTCAGTGTTTACGTACTGTAACGTCACTGTTCATGCGGCGTTACTGTTTCACGCTAGGGTTTACTGTTCACGGCGGTACTGTTCACCCGAATTTTTTTTCCATTTTTTTGTATTTTTTTGTACGATCGGGAGCGGCCCCTTTCGTATATCACAGGAATATCACCCCAAAGATCGTCTTGAAGAATCAGGCGATAATTTAATCCAAATCCTCCCACTGAATTGGACCAAATTATCTTCAAAAGAAACAACCTCGTTGAATTTAGACCCACTTTGATTCCTAAACCAAAGCAACCTAAACGTGGATATTGGTCGCCTTGAATTTTACCCTTGTAGAAATCTTGAACCAAAGGATAAACCTTGCTAGACCGACATGAGCGAGTTCATTCGTCTAACCAAATTTTATTGTAAGGACTTAATCAAAACAAGAAGAAAATTCTAAGCTAGGAGAATGGTCGCCATGGAATCACTCCAATAAGACCAAGAGTTGGTTCTAATCCAAGAACCCAAGACAAAGCTCTCTAAAAGAGAAAACTCAAATTTTATTAATCACAAAAATCATCATAAAATTCGTAACACATTTTTGGCCTATTTATAGGCTTACAAAAGTAACCTAAAAACATGCTAGAATAGTCTAGAAAGTTAACTTAAGTTGTATCCTAACACAATAGATAATTACTTAAGGATTACAACTTGTAAACTACTTAGGAAACTGAATAAAAGCTAAACTTCTAAAAAAATAAAAAGAAATTCGCCATAAAATAATAAATGGGCTGGGTCATTCCTTCTTGGACTCCATTGGGCTTCAATCTTGTATTTTTAAGACCTTCAACTTGGGTCCATCAAACCTAACCAACTTGTGTGCATCATCTTTGGACCATATGCTATTTTTTGGGCCTTTTTTTGAATGCATGTTTAATCCAAAACCAAAACTCAATCTTCAAGTCTAATTTTCCAGATTGGTCCACGGATTCTCCGAACTCAAGAATGGTTGAAAACACAAGACTCCTTGTAGAATCAATCAAATCACATAGATTGACAAATATCATTGATAAAGCTTCCAAGTTTAAAACGGGTGCTACCACGCACGTATTGCTAACACTACCATACTCACTTGGCAAATCTATCTTGTAAGCATTGTTTCCAATTCGTTCAAGGACTTGAAAGGGACCATCTCCTCTTGGACTCAGTTTGGACTTGCGTTGTTGAGGGAAACGTTCCTTCCTTAAGTGCACCCAAACCCAATCTCCAGGCTCAAAGTGAACTTGTACTCTTCCACAGTTTGCTTGCTTTGCAAATTGCTCATACTTCTTCTCAATGTTAGCCCGAACCTTTGCATGCAAATCTTTTACAAAGTCAAGTCAGCCTTCCTCTTACCATCCATGTCAACGTGTTCACTAGAAGGCAAAGATAAAATATCCAAAGATGTTAGTGGGTTGAAACCATAAACAATTTCAAATGGAGAATAAGAAGTAGAAGAATGGATAGTGCGATTATAAGCAAACTCTATGTGTGGCAAACACTTCTCCCAATTTTTGAGATTATGTTGGATGGTTGCTCGTAGCAATGTAGTGAGTGTACGGTTGACTACTTCAGTTTGTCCATCCGTTTGAGGGTGAGCAACAGTAGAAAACAGCAACTTTGTCCCTAACTTGCTCCAAAGAGTACGCCAAAAGTGACTTAGAAACTTGACATCACGATCACTCACAATTGTCCTTGGCAAACCATGCAAACGAACAACCTCTTTGAAAAACAAATTTGCAATATGAGTTGCATCATTAGTTTTAACACAAGCAATAAAGTGTGCCATTTTACTAAAACGATCAACTACAACAAAAATGCTATCTTTGCCACTTTGAGAACGTGGAAGACCTAGCACAAAGTCCATAGAAATGTCAGTCCACGGAACATTAGCAATAGGCAATGGACTATAAAACCCATGAGGCATCACCTTGGATTTAGCTTTCCTACAAGTTATACACTTAGCACAGAAAGCTTGCACGTCACGTCTCATATGAGGCCAATAAAAGTGTTCATGCAAGATATCCAAAGT
Organism: Mitragyna speciosa; assembly: GCA_024721245.1. Taxonomy (NCBI): domain Eukaryota; kingdom Viridiplantae; phylum Streptophyta; class Magnoliopsida; order Gentianales; family Rubiaceae; genus Mitragyna; species Mitragyna speciosa. The sequence goes on from CM045571.1 coordinate 13,321,067, forward strand.
CTTAACAACACCAAAATGTCCAATAAGACCCCCTCCATGAGCTTCACTGATCAACACATTACGCACAGAACAGAAGGGAATACACAACCTATCCTTCCTAAACAAGTAACCCACATGTAAATAAAACTCTCCATGTACACGCCCCAAATGTGGAGATTGATTCATGCAAATTTGCCAAATATCACCAAAGTCACGATCCCCCACATAAGCATGCTTCAAGTACTCAAAACCAAGTAATTTAGTATGCAAAGAAGTAAGAAGAGTGTACCTACGAGATAGTGCATCAGCCACAATATTCTCCTTACTTTGCTTATACTTAATCACATATGGAAAGGTTTCAATGAACTCGAGCCACTTAGCATGTCTCTTGTTCAACTTACCTTAAGACTTGAGAAATTTCAAACTTTCATGGTCAGAATGTATGATGAACTCTTTTGGCCACAAATAATGTTGCCAAGTTTGAAGAGCTCGAACCAAAGCATAAAGTTCTTTATCATAGGTAGGATAACTTAAGCTCGCCCCTTGAAGCTTCTCACTAAAGTAGGCAATTGGCTTAAAATCCTGCATCAAAACAGCCCCTATACCGATTCCACTAGCATCGCATTCAATTTCAAAAACCTTGTCAAAGTTAGGCAAACTAAGCAAAGGAGCATTGGTGAGTTTTTCCTTTAACAATCTAAAAGCATCTTCATGCATTTTCTCCCATTTAAAAACCACATTCTTTTTAACAAGTTCATTCAAAGGTGCAGCAATTGAAGAAAAATCACACACAAACCTTCTATAAAAACTTGCTAAACCATGAAAAGATCTTACCTCATTGGCATTAGTAGGGGTCGGCCACTCCCTAATTGCCTTTACCTTGGTTTCATCTACACTTATTCCATTAGAGCTTACAACAAAACCAAGAAATATAACAGAATCCATGCAAAAAGAACACTTTTTGAGATTAGCAAACAATTGATGTTCTTTAAGTATCTCAAAAATAGCACGCAAGTGATCAACATGTTCTTGCAAGGACTTGCTATACACAAGAATATCATCAAAGTAAACTACTACAAATTTCCCAATTAAATGATGGAAAACATGATTCATCAACCTCATAAAAGTACTAGGAGCATTAGTCAAACCAAAAGGCATAACTAACCACTCATAAAGACCAAATTTAGTTTTGAAAGCAGTTTTCCATTCATCACCCTCTTTCATTTGAATTTGATAGTGGCCACTTTTCAAGTCAATTTTTTAAAACAATTTTGAACCATATAATTCATCCAACATATCATCTAACCTAGGTATAGGATGACGATACTTTACTGTGATTTTATTAATGGCTCGACAATCTACGCACATCCTCCAAGAACTATCCTTCTTAGGTACAAGAATCACAGGCACAGAACACGGACTAAGGCTCTCACGCACAAAGCCCTTTTCTAATAAATCATCTACTTGCCTTTGAATTTCCTTTGTTTCCTCAGGGTTAGCTCTATAAGCTAGACGGTTTGGAATGCTTGCTCCAGGCATGAAATCTATTTGATGTTCTATCCCTCTCAAAGGTGGTAATCCACTTGGGACATCTTCAGGGAATAAGTCTTGATATGCCTGCAACAAAGAAACAACAACACTAGGAAGAGAAGGGTCAAGCTCATTAGTAGAAAAGTAAACATCTTTATACAAAATGACAAGAAGTTGTTGCCTTGCCAACAATGCATTCTTGATCTCACTTTTCCCAGCATAGGCATTCACTTTTCTCCCCTCATCTCTCTCGGCTTCCCCTCTTTTCCCTTTCCCTTTCTTTTTCTCCCCACTAGACCGATTGCTTTCATGATGCACAATCTGTCTAGGCGACTCCAATAAAGACCCCTCAGTCTTGGCTCCTTTGGACTCATCACGAGCCTTGCACTCTTTTGTAATTCGTGCTTGATCAGCATAGGCCTTCATAGGTGTCAATGGTCTCAATATGAACTCCTTTTTCTTCCAAACTAGGCGATAAGTATTTTTATGACCATCATAAATCACACGCCTATCAAACTGCCATGGACGACCTAACAAAATATGACATGCATGCATGGGAATAACATCGCATAATACCTCATCCACATATCCTCCAATGGCAAAGGATACTAGCACTTGTTTGGTTACCTTCACATCCCCAAAATCTGTCAACCATTGCAAGAAATATGGCTTTGGATGGCGAATTGTAGGCAACTTCAATTTCTCTACAAACAAGGTACTAGCTACATTAGTGCAACTACCAGAATCAACAATAACACTGCATACCTTGCCTTGAACCAAGCATCTTGAGTGGAATATATGTTCCCTATGCATCTCCTCTTCCTCCTCCTTTGGTTGGATGCTCAATGATCTTCTAGTCACTAACACTTCACCACTAGATGGAATGGCATCCTCGGGTCCCCCTTCAATAGAATCATCATCACTAGGCCCTTCAAGTGGAGGCATCTCTTCATCACTTGAATGTTCGCTCTCCACCTTCCCATTGCCAAGAATGATCATATTCCTTTTTGTTGGACATTGAGAGGAAATATGGCCATATCCTTGACACTTGAAACACCTAACATCTCTCTGTCTAGAAGAAGTCTCATTCTTACCCTTGTTTGGTAGCTTGGATGTGGAGTTCTCACTCTTGAGTTTATTACTTGCCAAACCCGTAGCCCCCTTATCACGTTCTTGGATAGCCCTTCTATCTCGTGAATCCCTCCAAGCTGGCCGGGTTGAGGGTGAAGCAATGGGCCTCGACTTTGATGCCTTGAGTTGCTGCTCTACCTTGATTGCCATGTCAACCAAATCTCCTATGTCAAGGTAATGTTGCAACTCCACACGTTGCTTAATATCAGTGTTGAGGCCACCCATAAATCTTGCCATTAGTACCTCTCCTTCTTCCTCTAAGTTGGCCCTCATCATCAAAATCTCCATCTCCTTGAAGTAATCATCCACGGACATGGTACCTTGTCTCAAGGTTTGAAGTTTCCAATGGAGATTACGTGTGTAGTAGCTCGGAATGTACCTCTTTTGCATGAGCCTTTTCATCTCACTCCATGTGTTCACGGGTGCTTCACCAAATCTAGCACGGTCCTTGTGGAGTTTGTCCCACCAAAGACTCGCATAATCTGTAAACTCAATCGCAGCAAGTTGTACTTTCTTCCCCTCCGAGTAATTGTGGCAATTGAAGATCCCCTCCACTTTGCGTTCCCACTCAATGTAAGCCTCGAGATCGAGCTTTCCTTGGAACGATGGAATCTTCATTTTGATGCTGCCAAGGTTGTCATCTTGACGGTTTACCACCCTCCTTCCTCTCCTTGTACCTATTTCTTCAAAATCAGACTCGGCTCCCAATTCATCTTCATAAGTAGGGTTGTGGGTCACCCTTGTGTGAGAGGAAGTACCACGGGCTCCCAAATTTCCAGACAACTCCTCACGACCCCTTGTCACATTCTCAAAGTTGTCCATCCTTAAAGACACTTGTTGAAGTTGTGCCATGATGGTCTGAAAATTTTCATTGTTTTTTCTTTGTGTGTCTTGCATAGCCTTTATGAACAACTTAAGCTCATTATCCTCCATAGCTTTTCCTTCACCCATGGTATTCTCAACAACCTGCAAAAATCGTTAGTAACACAAGAAAAGAACAATGGATCAAGATAAAACCTCACTCACTCCCTTACGTGTATCCCTCGTCACTCGTGTATCACACCAATTAATCTTGGCTTTTACCCGATGATGAGCTCACACCTTAACCTTTTACCACTTCTTGAGCGTACCTTGTATGCCCTTGAATGAGAACCTGCTCAATTGATCCTTGGTACAAACCCAAGTAAGTATTCAAGATGAGTAGTAATGAAAATGGAAGCTTAGAGTAAGGTTTAAACTACTAGAATTCAAGAAACCAAGACTCAAGGAATTTCAAATTTAAGAAGTACGTTTGACACCCCTAGTGTGTGGTTTTCTTGATGAAAATCTTGATTTTCAAATGTTCTTTAATAACTTTAATGCACTTATGTTCAAACAGAAATAACAAGAAACTCCACCAAAACATCAAAAAATAAGAAGAGTAGAATCTGGTCAATTAAACTTTCGTACGTGGCGTTGTTCTCTGTCCAACGATCTGTATGTTTCAACAAGTCTATTCGGTTGCACAAGGACAGTATTCCAGCCAAATATACTTCAGTTTAATTGGTTTAGTTCGTGTGCTTGGCTTTTATCACCTTGCACGCCTCTTTCGCTTTCCTTTGTATTGCACGACTTTTTTTTGTGCAAGACTTTTTTTTTTTTCACTTCTAACAACCTCTCTCTCTTCTTTTTTTTTTTTTATAACAACACAACCAACTCACAAAATACAAAATTCAACTCCCAAAAACAAACAAAAAAAAAAGAAAAGAAAAAAAATTCGGATGAACAATACCGATGATGAACAGTACCCGTCAGTGAACAGTAAACCCTAGCGTGAACAGTGACGCCACCGCTAAAGTGCGATGAACAGTCGTTTTTTTTTTTTTTCACTTCTAACAACTTTCTCTCTCTTTTTTTTTTTAACAACACAACCAACTCACAAAATACAAAATTCAACTCCCAAAAACAAAAAAAAAATTTAAACTGAAAAAAAGAAAAAAAAATCGGATGAACAGTACCGGCGATGAACAGTACCCCCCGTCAGTGAACAGTGAACCCTAGCGTGAACAGTAACACCACCGCTACAGTGCGATGAACAGTATCTTTTTTTTTTTTTACTAGAAATCAAGAGTAACCTTCAGGAAAATTGTTTCAAGATTCTTATGTAGACCAAGATTTAATTTTCTCAAAAGTTTTAACATAAGAAATGATAGGATCCAAGGATTACTTACACATGTGAAGCATTGCCTAGCATGTTTCAAGCTAAAAGGGAAGTCATTCATCAATGATATAGGCATGCATGAATGTTGTCCAAGTGTTTCATACGAGTTGAGCATGAATGTTGGGCTTGAGTTATGTAATGATCAAGCTAGTAGATTGGGCCAAGGTTTAATATATTGGCTTTGGATCAAATCTAATTATAAAGGTAGCCCAATTGAATGTTCTAAGTTGTTCATAACAAGCATACAAGGGGCTGGTTACTTGGGCTCACTTGGGGGGCTCTTAAACTTGCAACATGGAGGCCCAATAGTGCACAATGGAGGTGTCCAGTCCAAGGAGACTTTTATGGACGAATTTTTGATATTTTCTAGATCTTATTTTATGTTTTGTTAGTTTTCCAAATTGTTTACAAGTTGTTTTTGGTAGTTTTCCAAATAGTTGAGTATTTAGTTTTTAGTAGTTGTCTTAAACTTCAAGTTCTAGAATTTTCTTGTAAGCCTATTTATAGGCCTTCATAATTCAATGAAATAATCAGATTATTCCTCAAAAATTCGTATGAATAGTGTGTGCTCTTTTTAAGAGTGTTTTCTTGGTTCTTGGATTAGAACTACTCTTAGTCTTATCAAGCCTAAGCTTGTGGCGACTCAAATACTTGCTTAGAGTGATTTTCTTTCGTGTTTGATCAAATTCTTAAAGCCTTCAACTAGCATATTGAACTAGCTCAAATTGGTCTAGTTTAGGTCCTTAGGAGTTCGTGATCTTCATTGAAGAAGGGCTCGAGGCGTTTGGCTTGGAATTCATCAAGCGGTCTTGGCAACGTTCCACGATTCCGTGCGTATCAATTGGTATCAGAGCCTACTTTCTTGATAATTCCAGGTTTTTTAGTCCAATTTTTCTTTGAAAAATTCGGACATATCATCCTTTGTTATTTTCTTTCCATCCGTTTTTTGTGTTCCTTTTGTGTCACGTTTATTCTTGAACGTTTCTTGTGTTTCGTGCTCGTTCCAAATTCTGTCCAGCTTTGTTTTGTTTTGTTCATTGTATTCTTGTCTTGTTCTTGTGTTCTCTTGAGTTCTTTTAGGGTCTTAGTGATGAGGACATGTTGATCACTCATGACGATCAAAATGGCGGAGTTAGGGTGCCTAGTGGACCAGTGACAAGAGCACGGGCTAAGGAATTCCAGAACGCGCTACAAGTATTCATTCATGCAATCCAAGAACAAGTGGGTGCCTCAAAGACTATTGACGAAGTGTCCAAGGAAGGAACAAAGGGATGCACATTCATTCAAGTGGAACGAGGCAACCAAAATACAAGTGTAGGTGACAGGAGAGAAACCGCGGATCCAACCGCGGATGACCTTCCTGCAGGTCCACACGCGGTTCACGTCCAGAAGCGTTGATCAATTCACGAGAGAAACCGCGTGATAAACCGCGGATACTCCATCGCGCGGTTTCTCCCGCGGTTCGTGTCCAGAAACTCTCTTCAACACAACCGCAGAAGAAACCCGCGGATCATTCTCCCACGGTTTGTCGCGCGGTTTACTTCCGGAATAATACGGGCTTTTACGAGGTTTTATGTTTTTTTCCTGTTTTTCAAGTTGTAATAGCCTAGGACCTAATGTAAGGGCTTTAAGGCAATTAAGCCTTGTTTCTTTTAGCTATTAATAGACACTCTATTTTAAGAGGAGGAGATTAGACATCACGTTAAGAAAATTAAGGGTTTTCCCTCTTGGCTTCTTGAAAGCTTTTCTTTGAATACCTTAGGAATTCTCTGGGTGTTCTAGGCTTATCAATCCAAGTAATCACCTTGGCTTGTGGCGCCATCTACCTTCAAACTTGGTTCGCTAACTCGTTGGATCGTGGGTCGAGATCGTATCAAGGTTCGCCATCCTGAGGGTTAGAGGGGTCGAGTCTTTCATTATCCAAACTTGAGTATTGGCTAGATCGCCGTTCGTATCACTTAGAGTTGTTCTTGGTTGCCTCCAATCAAGAATTTTAAGTTATGTGTGGTATTTTTAAAATCTTGACTGTTTTTGGTGTTTTCTTGAATTTCTTATGTTAAAAATTTTTCAAGAAAATCAAATTTTTTGGACAAACAAGCCTTGGATTGAAGTTTCTTGAAGGGTTTTAGTCGTTTTGTGTTGTTCTTGGTGAAAAAAAAAAAGGAAAAAAAGAGTCGTTACTGTTCATTGGGCGTTACTGTTCATCCGAAGAAGTTTGTCCAGTTTTGTTTGTTTTGTCTTAAAAAAATAATAGAAAGAAAAAAAGAGGGGACAAGAGGCGTGCTTAAAAAGAAGAAGCCAAGCACAAAAAAAAAAGAAAAATCAAAGAAAAAGAGGCTGCACAAGTGAAAGAGCCGTGCAAGACCTTTGTTTGATTGATCTTGGTTGTTTCTTGGTGAATTTTTGAAGTTGTTGGACTTACTTGTTGAGTTCTTGGAATTCTTGAATTTTTCCAGATTTGTTCTTGAGCTTTCTTGAAGTTCTTGATAAGTTTCTTGAAGTTCTTGAGTCATAAATTGAAGTTTTTGAAGAACATAGTTGCTGGAAATTGATTTCTTGAACTTCTTGATCACATAACTTCCTCTTCTTGAAAGATAGGTGAACGTTGTTTGAATCTGGATTTTTTGGGTAGTTGTAGCACATTTTTCTGGTTTTTTTTGGGTTGTTTTGGTGAGTTTTTGCATCAAGATTCATAGACAAAGTGGTAGGAACAAGTTCTTGAACTTAATTCTTGAATCTTGATTGAAATAGGGTGCTGGAATTTTGGGTTGATTGTTACCTACGAATTTTTTCTGAATTTCCAGCTTGTTTTGATCTTAAGAAAAGGAAGAAAAGGAGCTGATTTGGTGTTTAAATAGAAAAGGAATCCTAGTCCTAAAGGATTAGGAAGGCTGTTGACAAGGAAAAAGGAAACAAGGAAAGTTGTTACCAAAGAAAGAAAAGGAAACAAGGAGACTTAGTCAAAACCTAAAGGTGATTGGTTTCCTAATCGTTCAAGTTAAGTTGGTAAGGGTTTCCACCTGCAATTTGTTTCCTTTTTTACCGTGATTTTTTTGAGTTTCCTAATTGGAAGTGGTTTGTTTCCTTTTGTGCTTGAATTGTCCAAAGTTTCCAAAACCTAATTAAGCTAGGGTTTCCATAAATCCTAACTTTATTAGGAAAGCTTGAGTTTTTGTTTTTACATAAGAATATTTTTTTTTCTTTCAAGAGTACATTAAAAATCAAGATTTTTACACAAGAATACCACACATTAGGGTTTCCAAATTGTGTATTTCTTGAGTCAATCTTGATCGTTCTTGCTTTCTTTGAAATTCTCTTGATCAAACCCCACTCTAAGCTTTCACAATTGACTACTATCATCTTTATTCTTGTGTTTGGGTTGCTATTTGCTCTTGGTAAGATTGATTGAGCAGGTTTTCATCAAAGGACTAACAAGAAAACATCTCAAGAGAGAAAAAAGGCTTAGAGGTGAGCTCACTAGAGGGGAAAAGCCATATACATTGAGTGATACACGAGTGCTTGAGTGTATACACTAAGGGAGTGGTGAGGCTATTTTTATATTATTTGTTTTTCTTTGTCACTAACTTTTCTTGCAGGTTTAAATATGGTTGGGAATGTGTTGTGCTCAAAAGAACAAATCAATTTGATCACAATGTCACATCTAAATCCTCTAAGGGGTACACCAATGATTGTGATTATACTACCTATGCTTCAAGAAAGGTAGAGAGGAAAGTACCATCGAAGTGTTCTCAATCTTATCGTTCTTCTGAGGAGTCTATCATTGATGATTGTGGCCATGAAGGCGTTGCTTCAAGGAGAAGGGAAAGACCATTGAATTCTAAACCTTCTAGAAGGCAACATCGTGATTCTCTATGGGAAGAATATGAGGCACTTGTAGCTGCTCAAAAGGAGAAAGCTTGTGGAATGATGCGTGAAGAGGAATCTAAACCATCAATAAAGGATCACAATTCATCAAGTCATATCTATTGGAGAAATATTGATGCCTTTGAAGGGAATGATAAACCATCAACTTCAAAGTCTAAGGAGATCATGAAAGTCAATAGTGATGAGGAAATGCAATCACTCAAAGCTAGTAGTGATGATAAACAAGTGCAACATGAAAGTCAATTCTATACTAGATGCACTGTGAATAACAAGGTATGTAGTATGCATATCAATTATAATAGTTGCACTAACTTGGCAAGTACTATGTGTGTTGGAAAGCTAGGTTTGCCCCTGTTGAAGCATCCAAATCCATACAAAAGGTTGACTGACAATGGAGAATTGGAGGTGACCAATCAAGTGGAGATGGAGTTTTCAATTAGCAAGTATCGTGATAAGGTTCTTTGTGACGTAGTACAAATGGAGACTTGTCATATACTCTTGGGGCATCCATGGCAACTTGAAAAGAATGCCAAGTATGATGGGGTGAATAACAAATACTCTTTCATGTGGAATGGGAAGAATATTAAATTATGTCCTTTGTCACCACTTGAAGCAAATAAAGATAGAGAGAAAATCGCAAAAGATTGCAAAGAGTGGGAAAAATCAGTGAGCACACAATCTAAAGAAAAGAGTGAAGACAAAGAAGAGCGTGTTCAAGAAAAGGAGTGTGATGTGAGCATAATGGAAAACATTAAAGGGGAAATTGTTGAGTGTGAAAAGGAAGAAAATAGTGCTCTGAGTGAAAGACCTAAACTTCACGTACATTTGTACAAGGAAGTAGATTATTTTGCTAACACTCTTAACACTTGTTTTCCTAGTGCTTTTGTTTCTTTTTTGCAGCAACAGGGAAATCAATTTCAAGGAGAGATGCCACTAGAAAATTGCTCATTTAATGGTGTAAAGTTGCAAATTGATGGAGCATTATCATTATCAAGCAAGGAGATGCAAGTGATTCAAAAGCATGATTTGGTGAAGAAGGAATGCTTTGAGACAAAAAGATGGTTTCATGCTATCAACACAAATTGGTTGATCAAATACATGTTTGATTGGTGGCATGGTGTCAATTGGTTTTCTAACTTTAAGTTTATACGTATTTTGTGTTTTAATTTAGTTCTGCATGATTCTTTACATGTCTATAGCATTAATGTGAATAATTTTACATTGCATATAGTGTCTATTGGTAATTTATGTGACAATTTGCATTTTGTGCATAGTATTTTTCCTAGGAAATTCATTTTGAGTTTTAGTAATCATAGTGTTCTAAGTCATGATGTTCATCTTGTCTTTTGTAGTAGAAATAAGTATGTGTTGCATATAAAGTTTCATTATAAGTTGCATGAATTACATTCTAATTTTAATGGTTTAGGTTTAGTTTGTTCTAGTAATTTCATTGTTAGTAGTGCTTTAGGTTGTTTGTTGCATGATGCATTTACATATAGTAAACATGTTTATTCTATTTTTGAAGCTTTGCTTTGTGTTAATTCTCTAGGTTCATCGTACATATATTTTAGTATTTTTAATTTACACTATAGTTCTATTTTGCATGTTTATTTTGTTAGAATAAGTGATTATGTATTGCATCTGGCACGTTTTACCTCTCATAGTTCATTCTATCTTGAGAAAGTTCTTGTATTTCGTCATGATGTCTTAAATGATTTTTGGTATTTCTTTTATAAGTTTTTATGCTGTGATAAGGATTACATGCCTATGTATGCATTTTATCCTATTCATTCATTTGTTTTGGTTAGTAATTATGTTTTACATTCAGCATGTTTATTTTTCGTAATGCATTCTGTCTTAGGTATTTTATTATGTTAGATCATCATGTTTTAGGTTATTTAGAGTATTTCTTGCATGATTCTTTATGTCTAATGTCGTATGCTAATGTTTATGCAATCTGTTCAATAGGTTCAAGTGTTTTAGCTAGTCATAATGATCTTGTTTTTGAGTCTTACTTGCATTGTGAGCATACTAGTCTTGTTTATGATCTTCATCGTGCTCTTGTTCAAGATATATCCCTTGAATCGTTTCATCTTGTTGCCGGACATTGGAGTTTACTTTCGACTCCATATTTGCTAAGTCTTGTTCATGTTTTAAAGACAACACTCATCAAAATGAGTTTATTATTCTTAAACATGAATTTGTCCTTGCAATATTTAAGGCCTAGGATGCTCCTTGGTAGGCAAAGCCAACTTCTCTACCATCAAAGCGCTGGCAACATTAGCACAATTACCCGTATCAACAATGAGACTACACACCTTGTCTCGAATGTGGCAACAGGTGTAAAAGATATTCTCACGTTGAAGCTCATCCTCCTTGAATTGGGTGGTCAAGGCTCTTCTGGCTACCAATCCTACATGATCATTAGTGGGGACTTCTCCGGATTCTTCACCACTTTCCTCCATCAAAGGTGGCATCCCGTCATACTCCTTTTCATCATCCGTGATGACCTGACCTCACCATTAGTCAATATGATCATAGTCCGTTTGTTTGGACATTAGGAAGCAATGTGCCCAACTCCAAGGCATTTGAAACACTTGATGTCCCGGTTGCATGTTTTATTTGGGTCATGAGAGGCTTGCCCTTTACCTTCTACCCTTGCTTGGTTGTTCACGGGCTTTGGAGAGGGAGTAGAAGAAGTGGCCAGTTCCTCTCTCTTTGGTTGAGTTGGCCAAACATAGGTAGATTGGAAATTGGAATTAGATCTTCCTCGACCCCTCTTCTTGATTTTTTTCTCAATCTTTCCGGCTTTGTCTACCATCTCCTCCATATCCATGTAGTGTTGTAGCTCCAATAATTCGACTATCTCGGCCCTCAATCCATTCAAGAACCTAGCCGTAGTAGCCTCAAGATCCTCCGTTATATCGGCACGAAGCATTAACATCTCCATTTCTTTGTAATAATCTTCAACGCTTCGATTACCTTGAGTTAAGGTTTGTAACCTCTGACACAAGTCTCGGTGGTAGTAGGTAGGAACAAAACGTTTCCTCATAGTCGTTTTTAATTCATCCCAAGTGCGGATTGGTGGCTCTCTATGCCTCCTCCTACCCGTAGCCAATTGATCCCACCACACAATTGCATAATTGGTAAAATCAATGACGGCCAGTTTTACCTTTTGCTCTTCGGAGTAGGAATTGCAATCGAATATCATCTCTATTTTCTTCTCCCACTCGAGGTATGCTTCGGGATCGGACTTGCCTTGAAAGGTGGGAATCTTCATCTTGATCTCCCTAATGGCGTCTCCTCCTTGATCATTGTCACGCCTCCCACATCTAGGCCTCCTCACGAGTTCCTCTTCTTCATAGTGATATTCATCCGACTCATACCTTGGAGTCCCACTTCGCCTATTTCGGGGTTGGCTTTGGAAAATATCCAAGTGGTCAAGGCGTTCATGAAGGGGTTCTAAGGCGCGATCCAACATGCCTTGGAACTCGGCTCTCATCACCTCAGTCAAGAGTCGAACATCAATTGGTTGAGGAGTTCCACCTTCCCTAGACATTTTTTTTTAATAACCTGCAAGAAAAATGTTAGTTGTAAAAGAAGACCTTACCCACTCATTCTCACTAGATGTTCTGATGTGATCCTAGGAGTGCTTACAATCTTGATGCTTAGATATTCTCATGGAGCAACTCGTTTGGATCAAGATGAGATCAAATCATGGCTGATCATGAAGGGAACGTTTAAGCTTTGTGACTACCATGGTGTAATTTATGACTTTGGGCCTCTCAATGGACTTGGTGATCAAGCTATTCAAGTGTGTTCATTTGGCCAAGAGTTTATGTATTGGTTATGGATTAAATACACATTCAAAGAAGGTCCAATTAAAGCTTCTAAGTGGTCCATAACATGTCTTTAAGGTGCTGGTTTAGTTGGACTTGTTGGAAGGCCTTTTAAAGATGCAAGATGGAGGCCCAATGGTGCTTAAAAGGAGGTGTCCAGTCCATTAACAATTTTTGGACGAATTTTTAAGTTTAATTCTTTTATGTTAAGTTTTCTATTTTGTTTACAAGTTGTAACCTCTTAGAAAGTTACCATATTGTGTTAGGTTACAACTAGTGCTCTTTGTTAAGTTTCTAGAACTTTCTACAAGTTGTTATGCAAGCCTATTTATAGGCCAAAACACTATTACGAATTTTAATAAGTTTGATGATTAATAAATTTGTGAGTTCTCAAATTGAGTGCTTCTTTCGTTCTTTGCTGATTAAGAACAACCCCCGAACTTGTAGAGTGATTCCAAGTTCAAAAACCCTAGCTTAGAGTTGCCTTATTGGTTTGATCAAGCATTCTAGGTGCTGATTCCTCGAGTTCTTGTTCGTTCCATAAGGAGGTTCAAAGCTTCCTTGAATTTTCGAGTTGTTCATCTTGCGTGTTCAAGGCTTTGGTGCTGATTCTAGAGTCTAGTTCATCCAAGGGGAAAGGTTCGAAATTCATACTTGGTCTTTCAAGCAATTCCACGTTCGTCCGCGCGTATCAATTGGTATCAGAGCTAGTCTTGAAATTCCAGGTTTTTCTAATCCAATTTTTCCTTTGGAGAAATTTGGATATATCCCTTTTTATTTTTCTTTAATTCGTTCTTGAGTTGTTTTTCAAAGTGCTTCGTGCCTAGCTAAACAACTTGTGTCTTTCCTTGTGTTTCTTCTTTGTGTCACGTTTGTTTAAAAATAAAAAAAAATTCGTGCATAATTTTTCCTTGAATTTTCTTTAAGGTTTTAGAGTCGTTCTTGATTGTCTTCAATCAAGAATTCTAGGTTTTGTGTGGATTTTTGATAATCTTGACTGTTTTTGGTGTTTCTTGAATTTTTTGTGTTAAAACTTTTTCAAGAAAAATTAATTTTTGGAGAAACAAGCCTTGGATTGAAGTTTCTTGAAGGTTTTGGGTCGTTTGTGTTGTTCTTGGTGGAAAAAAAAATAAAAAAAACCAAAAAAAAAAGAAGAAAGAGGCGTGCACTACAAACCCTAAGAGAAAAGCCGTGCAAAAAAAAAAAAAAAGGCGTGCAAGAAGGGAGTAGAAAAAGCCTTGCACAATCTGTTCTTAATTGTTTATTGGTGTGTTTTGGTGTTTTGAGTAGTTTTCTTGAAGTTCTTGAACTTACCTTGTGAGTTCTTGAATTAAAGAAAACAAGTTTATGAGTTTCCTGAACTTGTCCAGCAATCTTGATTGATTTCTTGAAGGTTTTGGTCAGTTTCTTGAACTTCTTGAAAGTATTGGATGGTTCCTTGAAAGAATCTTGGGTGTTTTTGAGTTTCTTGATTGAAAGAATCAACTTTCTTGGAATCTTGGTGGCTGGAGATTTTGTTCTTGAAAGTTTCTTGAAGTTCTTGGATTTTTCTGGAAATTTTTACTTGCTGGAATTTGATTTCTTGAAGAGAAGTACTTGCTGGAATTTTGTTTCTTGAAGAACTTCTTGCTGGAAATTGAGTTCTTGAATTTCTTGATCAATAGTCTCACTTTTTCTTGAAGAATTGGTTGCTGGAATTTTGCATTGTGTGCTGTGCGAATTTTTCTGGTTATTTTCCAGAAAGTTTTAACGTTAAAAAGGGGGAGTTTAGCACGTTTTTCTGGAAGTTTTGGGGCTATTTAGTTGAGTTTTGGGACCAGCTTCTTGCTTGGGATTGATGGGAGCAAGTTCTTGAACTTGATTCTTGAATCTTGATTAATTTGAACTAGCTGGAATTTTTGGCAGATTATTACCTACGAATTTTCTGAAATTTTCCAGCTTGTTTTGATCTTAAAAAGGGAAGAAAAGGAGCTGTTCTAGTGTTTTAAAGGCAAAGAAACAAGTTTCCTAAAAGATAGGAGAAAACCGTGTGTTTGAGGGAGAAAATATAGGAGGAGCTGCATTCTTTTGGAGAAAGAAACCAGGAGGTGATCGTGATTTTGGTGCAGAAACAAAAAAATATTGGAGGCTTTCCAGAAAAAAAAAAAAAAGAAAAAGGAAGCGTGTTCTTGAGAGAAAAGATAGGGAGTTGGCGCATTCCCTTGTGAGAAGAAGTAGGAGCTTGAGCGTGCATCTTGGGAGAATAATAAGGGAGCAGTCCGTTTCCTTCTTGAGAAAAAATAGGAGTGTCCTAAATTGTAGGGGATTGGGAGTGTGCAAGAGAAAAAAGGAAAGTGTAGTAATTTTTGGTAAAAGGAAAGTGTTTTCTTGTGTGTGCTTGATATTTTTGGAAAGTAGTTTTTATTTTTACACAAGAATATTATTTTCTTTCAAGAGTACATTAAAAATCAAGATTTTTCACACAAGAATACCACACATTAGGGTTTCTAATTTGTGTTCTTCTTGAGTCAAGTCTTGTTTATTCCATCTTTTCTTGAATTCTCTTGATCAAACAATTACTCTAAGCTTATTTTCTTGACCTCTACATTTACTCTTGTGGTTTGACTTCTTGGAGCTTTACAAGGAAGGTTGGGCTAGTTCTTTTCATCAAAGGACATACAAAGGAGCTACTCAAGAGTGGTAAAAGGCTTAGGGGTGAGCACATTTGAGGGAAAAAGCCACAAATACTTGGAGTGATACACGAGGGTTGAGTGTATACACTAAGGGAGTGGTAAGGCTATTTTTCTTCTATTATTATTTTGTGCTACTAACTTTATTTTGCAGGTTTATTCATCATGTCTCACGAAAGTGTGGAACAAAACTTTGATATGAAGTCCATGTGGCAAGCCATGCAAGAGCAATTGGCTCAAATAAATGCTAGAGTAGAAGGCATGGAGTCCGCATTTAAAGGCCAAACTAGGGTTTCCAAGAGACCTACTTATGAAGAGGATGTTCGTGAGCATGAAGAGTATGATTCTGACTATGAGGAAATAATCTCACGCAAAGGGAGGAGGGTGAGAAACCAACCAACTCATGATGGCAATTTAGGGAGCATAAAGATGAAGATTCCATCTTTCCAAGGGAGACTAGATCCTGATGCTTACTTGGAATGGGAAAGAAAGGTGGAGCATATTTTTGCATGCCATAGCTACACTGAGGAGAAAAAGGTACGTCTTGCTGTTGTTGAGTTTACTGATTATGCAAGCATTTGGTGGGATCAACTCAACAAAAATCGCATCAAATATGGAGAGGAACCCGTGGCTACTTGGTCCGAGATGAAGAAGATTATGAGGAAGAGGTATGTGCCAAGTTACTACACTCGTGATCTCCATTGGAAGTTGCAAACATTGAGGCAAGGTACCATGTCGGTGGATGAGTATCATAAAGAATTGGAGAAATTGATGATTCAAGCCAACATGGATGAAGAGGGAGAAGCTTTGATGGCTAGGTTTATGGGAGGTCTAAACCCTGAAATTAGATCTCGTGTGGAGTTGCATCACTATGTGGAGATGAATGACTTGGTGGACATGGCCATCAAGATTGAAAGGCAACTTAAAGCCATGAAGCCACGCAACTTTGGCTCATCATCATCACGACCTCAATGGGAGAATCGTTCCTTTGACAAGAGAGAAAACCGCGGACCTTCTCAACAAGCTATTCAATCTGTGAGGGTCAAGCAAGAACCATCTTCCACAAAGCCTCAAGCAAAGAGTAAGAATGAGCCTAACTTAAAGCTTAGTGAGGTACGTTGTTTTAGATGCCAAGGTTATGGACACTATGCTGCAAATTGTCCAAACAAAAGGGCTATGATGATCCTAGATAATGGGGATGTCAAGAGTGTTACTTCTAGTGATGGTGAAGAGGAGATGCCACCTCTTGAAGGAGGTTCTGATACTGAAGAAGCAAACTTCTTTGGTGGTGATCGTGGTGAACTCTTGGTTACTAGAAGAGCTTTAAATGTGCAACATAAAGAAGATGAGGAGACACTACAAAGAGAGCACATCTTTCATACGCGCTGTACTGTGCTCAATAAGGTATGTAGCTTGATCATTGATAGTGGTTCTTGTACTAACGTTGCTAGTACCTTATTTGTAGATAAGTTGCACTTGGAGACTGTGGAGCATCCAAAGCCCTACAAACTTCATTGGCTTGATAATCAAGAAGAGATCAAAGTGACTAGACGTGTGCTTGTTACTTTCTCAATAGGCACAGTACAAAGATGAAGTTTGGTGTGATGTTGCCCCAATGCAAGCATGCCATATTCTCTTAGGGCGTCCTTGGCAATATGATAGAAGAGTTTCATATGATGGATACAAGAACAACTACTCTTTTAAGTGGAATGAACGAAAGATTGTTCTTAATCCAATCTTGCCATCCGAAGCTCATTCTGATCAACTGAAGATTGCAAGGGATTTTCAATTGCAAGCTAAGGAGAAGAATGAGGAAAAGAATAAGAGGGAAGTCGTGCAAAGTAGAAAGAGTGAGGAGAGTGTTTCTTCCACAAGAGCAAAGAAAAGAGAAAACAAGAGTGTTTTGCTAGCTAGATCAATAACTCTTGTATCCATGTATTCTAAAGAAGAAGTATACTTTACTAACTCACTTTATAACTCTTTTCTTAGTATTTTTGTGGTAATTTTGCAGGTTGATACTCATGGAGAGATGCCACATTATTGCTGTTTTGTAGTTAGTTGCCATTCAAGAAGTTTGGGAGTTGACAAAATCGTGGTGAAGGAGTTGAAGCCAAGTTCAAATGCCATATTGAGCTTGACAACTATGATGAATTCAACTGATTTGTGGCCTAAGTTTTCTTGTTCTAGTTATTTTAAATTGCAAATTAGTTCATTCTTGAATATCTGTTTTGTTAGTTTAGATGATTGTGTTTTGCATCTAGCATGTCTAAATTCGCCTAGTGCAATCTGTCCAAAAGACTTTCTTATGTTTTCTCATTTATTTTTGGACAATTTTCAGTTTATTTTATGTGATATATCATGCAATATTTGTGTGTTTTTGTTACATCGTTTGAATTATTCTAGTGAGTTGATTGCTGATGTTTTTCGCATTCTAGGGCTTATTAGGCATAATTCACATGATGCTCATTTTCTTAGTTCACGTGATGTTTACTTAGATTCTTTTTATAAGTCTTTGTTCAATCATAAATTTTATCTTGTTAGTAATTGTTATTCTGAGTCCAATTGTGGTTGCATAGACTTTGGAAATCAGTGTTATTCTTTTCCATGTTTTTAGGGATAGTTTGCATCTAGATATGTTTATTCTTCTTAAGTTAGAATTTGTTCTTGCATCTTATGTTTCAATTTGCATTGAGTTTCGCATTCTAATTCATACGTCATGTATATATATCATTGGTGTTTATTTTTCTATCAGTCCTTTAGTTACTTATGTTAGCTTATATGATCTCGCAGATTCGAGGACGAATCTTTTCGAGGGAGGAGGGATTGATGTGATCCTAGGAGTGCTTACAATCTTGATGCTTAGATATTCTCATGGAGCAACTCGTTTGGATCAAGATGAGATCAAATCATGGCTGATCATGAAGGGAACGTTTAAGCTTTGTGACTACCATGGTGTAATTTATGACTTTGGGCCTCTCAATGGACTTGGTGATCAAGCTATTCAAGTGTGTTCATTTGGCCAAGAGTTTATGTATTGGTTATGGATTAAATACACATTCAAAGAAGGTCCAATTAAAGCTTCTAAGTGGTCCATAACATGTCTTTAAGGTGCTGGTTTAGTTGGACTTGTTGGAAGGCCTTTTAAAGATGCAAGATGGAGGCCCAATGGTGCTTAAAAGGAGGTGTCCAGTCCATTAACAATTTTTGGACGAATTTTTTAAGTTTAATTCTTTTATGTTAAGTTTTCTATTTTGTTTACAAGTTGTAACCTCTTAGAAAGTTACCATATTGTGTTAGGTTACAACTAGTGCTCTTTGTTAAGTTTCTAGAACTTTCTACAAGTTGTTATGCAAGCCTATTTATAGGCCAAAACACTATTACGAATTTTAATAAGTTTGATGATTAATAAATTTGTGAGTTCTCAAATTGAGTGCTTCTTTCGTTCTTTGCTGATTAAGAACAACCCCTGAACTTGTAGAGTGATTCCAAGTTCAAAAACCCTAGCTTAGAGTTGCCTTATTGGTTTGATCAAGCATTCTAGGTGCTGATTCCTCGAGTTCTTGTTCGTTCCATAAGGAGGTTCAAAGCTTCCTTGAATTTTCGAGTTGTTCATCTTGCGTGTTCAAGGCTTTGGTGCTGATTCTAGAGTCTAGTTCATCCAAGGGGAAAGGTTCGAAATTCATACTTGGTCTTTCAAGCAATTCCACGTTCGTCCGCGCGTATCATGTTCCCTGACTCTCGTGTATCACTCAATCACTTTAATGTGCTTACCACTCCTCAATTGGCCTTTGTATGCCTCCCTTTGAAGAGTTAGGATTCCTCCAAAGGTACTCAAACACTCACCAATTTAAAATCACCCAAGTGTGGCAAAAGGTTGGAATAGAATACAAAGAATCTAGACTCAATTTGGAAGTTCAAATAGAAGCAAAAGAATAAAGATGGACAAGCCGGAATTTTATCAAACACAAAGAGGACAATAAGAAAACACAAGAATTTGACTCAAGAAAGGATTAATTAAGACCCTAACCCCCAATATGATGATATTTGAATGAAATTTTGCTGGGACAAAGGATTATAATCCACTTTTTTTTTTTTTGAAGTGCACGACTTTTGTAATGAAAGTGCACGACTTTTACCTTTCAACACCAAATTGACAAGAAACCCCAACAAAACACCAAGAAACAAGAAGAGTAGAATCCGATTGAATTAAACTTTCGTACGTGGCATTGTGATCTGTCCAACGATCTGGATGTTTCACCAAGTCTATTTGGATGCACAAGGACAGTATTCCAGCCAAATATACTTTAGTTTAATTGGTCTAGTTCGTGTGCTCGGCTTTTACTCTCTTTAAGCACGCCTCTTTTTTTTTTTTTTAAAACAACTCCTAGAAAACGTACAACCAAACACCACAAGACTAGACAAATTAAGCAAAACAAAATTCACCGGATGAACAGTGACCGCGATGAACAGTGGCGGCGAACAGTATTCGCTACAGTACCAGGAACAGTGACTTTTTTTTTTTTAAAATCCAAAGAAACAAAACCCAGCACAAAAGAAAGGCTAATACGTAATCCTTTTGGATTTTGGACTAAGAGAACAAAGAAAGCAAGAACAAAAAGAAAAACCTAATAGGAACTTTTCCAAGAATTCAAAAAATAAAAAAATATAAAAATGATATAACTTGGGTACAGGCACTAGCTTCGATACCAAATGATACGAACGGCGATCTAGCCAATACTCAAGTTTGGATAATGAAAGACTCAACTCCTCTAACCCTCGAGATGGCGAACCTTGATATGATCTCAACCCACGATCCAACGAGTTAGCGAACCAAGTTTGAAGGTTGATGGCGCCACAAGCCAAGGTGATTACTTGGATTGATAAGCCTAGAACACCCAGAGAATTCCTAAGGTATTCAAAGAAAAGCTTCCAAGAAGCCAAGAGGGAAAACTCTTAATTTTGTCGTGATGTCTCATTAACTGCCTTTGTCTTACAATACAGTCCCTATTAATAGCTAAAAAGAAACAAGGCTTAATTGCCTTAAAGCCCTTACATAAAGTTCTAGGCTATTACAACTTGAAAAACAGGAAAAACACAAAAAACTCGTAAAAGCCCATATTATTCCGGAAGTGAACCACGGACAAATCGCAGGAGGGTGATTCGCGGGTTCTTCCGCGGTTGTGTTGAAGAAAGTTTCTGAACACGAACCGCGGGAGAAACCGCGCGATGGGGTATCCGCGGTTTATGACGCGGTTTCTCTCGTGGCTTGATTAAAGCTTCTGGACGTGAACCGCGTATGGACCCGCGGGAAGGTCATCCGCGATTGGATCCGCGGTTTCTCTCCTGTCACGTACACTTGTATTTTGGTCGCCTCGTTCCACTTGAATGAATGTGCATCCCTTTGTTCCTTCCTTGGACACTTCTTCAATGGTCTTTGAGGCACCCACTTGTTCTTGGATTGCACGAATGAATACTTGTAGCGCGTTCTGGAATTCCTTAGCCTGTGCTCTTGTTACTGGTCCACTAGGCACCCTAACTCCGCCACTTTGATTGTCATGAATGATCACCATGTTCTCATCATCTTTCTATGGATTTCATTGTGGGATTGCCGCGTTCTAAACAAGGAAATGACTCTATCTTCCTAGTTGTAGATGGATTTTAAAAAATGGCACATTTCATTGCATGCCACAAGACACACGATGCATTTCATGCTGCAGACTTATTTTTTAGGGAGATTGTGAGATTGCATGGCATTCCAAAAACCATTGTTTCTGATAGGGATGCCAAATTTCTTAGTTATTTTTGGAAGACTTTGTGGGGAAAGTTGGGAACTAAACTCTTATTTTCTACTGCTAGCCATTCACAAACTAACGGGCAAACTGAAGTAGTAAATAGGACTTTAGCTACCTTACTTCGTGCCATAATTAGGAAAAACATCAAAACTTGGGAAGAGTGCCTACCTCACGTTGAATTTGCATACAATAGAACCGTACATAGTGCTACGCAATTCTTTCCATTTGAGGTAGTATATGGTTTTAACCCCTTAACTCCCTTGGATCTTTCACCTTTACCATTGTCTAAGCGTGTTAGTTTAGATAGAAAGAAGAAAGCAGAAATAGTGCAAAAGCTTCATCAAATGGTAAGGGACAACATTGAGAATAGAACCATTCAATATGCAAAGCAAGCAAACCGTGGGAGGCGCCAAGTGCTATTTGAACCTAGAGATTGGGTATGGCTTCATCTTCGAAAAGAAAGATTTCCAGCACAAAGAAGAAGCAAGTTACTCCCTAGAGGAGATGGACCGTTTCAGATTGTGGAGAAGATCAATGATAATGCCTACAAATTGAATCTTCCTGGTGAGTATCAAGTAAGCGCAACATTTAATGTAACTGATTTAGCTCCTTTTGATGTAGGTGACGAATTGGATTTGAGGGCAAATTCTCATCAAGTGGAGCGGATTGATGTGATCCCGAGGCATGAAGCAGTTGGACAAGCTAAAGATGAAGATCATATGGTTCAAGTTCCAACGGGTCCAGTCACTCAAGCCAAAGCCAAGAATTTTAAGGAAGCTCTTCAAGTGTTGGTCCTAGCTATACAAGAACAAGAGAAAGCAAAGAAGGTTGAAAGGACACTTGATGATGAGTGTAAGCATGTCAATATACTTCAAGTATGTTGGGAGCAAGCGGAGGACGTGCATAGCGGAGACTCAGAGGGTCTGACCGAGGCCGCTGGGAAGGCTGTGTGGGTCTGACCGAGGCCGCTGGGAAGGCCGCGCCACGGCCTTCCCCACGGCCTTCATCAAAACCGTGGACGAATTGAAGTGGCTTGCGAGATTGAAGAAATAAAACTTCTGACCAAGGCCGTGCCACGGCCTTCATCAGAAGCTTGACCTCAAAGCGACGAAGGGACTGATCGAGGCCACGCCCAAGGCCGCCTCGTGGCCTTGGCCACGGCCTTCGACAGAAAGACTACAGACGTCATTTGTTTTAGGTTTTTGAAGTTGTAACTTTTAAATAAAGATTAGTTGTGATAAGTTACAACTAGTATTTAGTATTTGAGTAGGTTTAGAACTCTAGTATTATTTCCTTTTTAGTATTTGCCTATTAAAGGCTAATTGGTGGATGTAATAATGAGACAACTTTGATGAATGAAAAAAATTGATGTTTTCTTTGGTTTTCTCCAGAGACTCTTTTGAATACCTTAGGTTTATTCTTGAGGCATTCATAGGCCTTATCAATCGAGTTCTTACTTGATTGTGGTGCCACAAACCCTATACCAAGGTTCATTGGTGCAGGTCATCAACGGGTTGAGATTTTTTTCCCAAACCAATATCAAATCCCAAACGATCCTGAAACCTTTGATCCGTGGTTTAAGTCACAAGTAAGGCATAGGTCGCATCACCCTTCAGTGTATACACTCAAGCACTGATACGTGCAGATGTACGTGGAATCGCTTGAAAATTCAAGTAATAGCTTCGAACCTCTTTCGGAAGGAACGCGACTCAAGAATCAGCACTAGAGAATTGGTCAAACCAAAAAGAAACTCTAAGCTATGGGGTTTTTTGATCTTGGACTCACTCAACAAGATCAAGGGGGTAGTTCTTAATCAGCAAAGAACTAAAGAAACTCTCAAATTGAGAACTCTAAATAAAATGAATCATAAACTCATCATATGAAATTCGGATGAACAATAGACCCTATTTATAGGGTTACATAGATGATTCTAGAACTTAGAATTTAACCTAACTAATCAAGACTAAACATAGACTAATTAAAGAAACTAAACGTAAAACAACTTGCAACTATAATGCAAGCCCAAACAATGAATAAAACTAAATTCTAGAATAACAAAATAAAGTCTCAAATTTGGTCTTGGGCTGGACGTCAAAAACTTCTAAGTCCAAGTAGTCAAATGCCTCCTCATCATAGAAATTGGGTTTCTTCCATTGATCCAACAATGGAGTAGGCTAGATGGCTGAACTTAATGCTCCACTTACCCACTTGAGTGGCCCAAAAACATGAGTTCCTTCATGGCAGCAACATGGCTTGAACGACCTTCACGACCAACCAAGACTTGAGCTCATCTTGAGCCAATAATCGAACTCTTAATCCATGCTCAATGGGTAGAAGTCCTAGCTCTCCACAAATACGTTCAAGCCTCAAGATTGAAGGCACCCCTAGGATCACATCAATATTGATGAGAGATCCACGAAAGTGACGGTCCAAGACTCTTGAAACCAAGGATGCAACCCAATCTTCTTGACCCCTTCGTAACTTGTCAAAAACCCCAAGAACAACTTGGGTTGTTTTGCTTCAGATTCAACAAAATTTTTTGAACTCCCCCCTTAGAGAAATGACCCTAGATCCCTAACCAACAATGTAGAATAGACACCTAGTCGACAATCTCTTTGGACAGATTCAAACCCTCAACAAGAACCCTAGGCGGAATCTTGAATACTCAACAAGAATTGTCAAGAATGCAAGAGTAGTTTCACCCAAGAACAAAGGGAAACTCAATAATGCTCACACACACAATTGAAGAGAGAAACAATATGATACGATCGGGGTGTCGCCCTCTCGTATATCACAGGAACATCATCCCCAAATGACCGTCTTGAAAAGAAATCTATACAAAATAACCCAATCTTCTTGACCCCTTCGTAACTTGTCGGAGACTCCAAGAACAACTTGAGTTGTGGTAACCACTCGATCTTCTTGACCCCTTCGTAACTTGTCGAAGACCCCAAGAACAACTCGAATGGGTTGCTTTGAATATTCAACCAAGATCGTTGAAATCCTCCTTTTGTGCTGCAAGTTAGACCCCTAGCCAACCCGTGGAATAGACACCTAACTAACCTGTGGAATAGACCCCTAACCAACTCGTGGAATAGACCCCTAATTGACAAACCCAAAAGAATGAATCAAATCAAGTGGAAGAAACTCTAGGCGTATTTTGGTCGCCATAAAATAACTCCAATAAGACCAAAAATTAGTTCTATTCCAAGAACTAAGAAAACTCTCGTAGAGAGAAAACTCACAATTTTTATTGATTTATCATAACATCCTCCTTAAAATAATACAAGAATGCCTTTTTATAGTCTCATGAAGAATATTCTAGAAAACCTACTAAAATCTATCACTAGTTGTAACCTATCACAATTAGATAACTAACATAAAGATTACAACTTGTAAAAAATAAATAACACCAAAAACTATGATCCTTCTTTTGTGTCTTCCCATTTGAGTGGATGCCAAATAGGCCATCTTCCATGCTCCATTGTCATGTCTTGTGCCGTTGAACTCCTCAAAATATCAGAGACAAATGATCAATTCCATAGAGAATTGAATGATGCGTGTGGGGCTACCATGCACGTATCAAACTCCTCCTCTTCAAAACGATTCGTCCTCAAATCGTCGCCTATAGTTTGTAAAAAATGGGGCACAACTCAAAGCTCAAATCTGCAAAATTCATAACAACAAGAAGATATTTTTTTGTTTTTTATCCAACTTTTGGCTTTTTTTACAGAATTCCACAAATTTGCCTTTTTCCACTCAAGAAATTTTTTTCAATTAGCAACCCTCTTTTTTTTTTTTTTTTTAACAACACAAACAACTCACAAAACTGATAGGAATCCATGGGCGTCTACACAAAGCAAGCAAGTTGAGCATGGATTTGATGATCATTTAGTTCGTTTTGAGCTAGAAAGGGGACTAAATTTGCCAAGCAGTCCAAGGTATTCATACGGGCTCAAATTGGTTATTGGACTTGGAGTTCATGTTGCTCAAGTTAGTATTTTGGGCCAAGAGCTCATATATTGGTTATGGATCAAATTTGCCTTCAAAAGAGGCCCAAAGAACATCACTTAGTCCAATGGAAGATGTGTGCAAGTGGCTGGATGTTGTTGGACTTGTTGGAGGTCTTCAAAGTCACAAGATGGAGGCCCAATTAAACTTAATGAGGGATGTCCAGCCCATGAAGATGTCTTGGACGAATTTTCAGTATTTTTAAGTCTTTTATGTTAAGTATTTTACTTAGTTTACAAGTTGTAATATCTTAGAAAGTTACCATATTGTGATAGGTTGCAACTAGTGAGTTTTGTTAAGCTTCTAGACTTTTCTATTAGTTGTTTTGTAAGCCTATTTATAGACGAGTTACTGTTCACGAATTTGAGATATGTGAGATTAATATATTTTGTGAGTTATTTTCTCAATTATGAGAATTACTTCTTAGTTCTTTGGATTAAGAACTACTCTTAAGTCTTATCAAGGGTGATCCTTGTGGCGACTTGTTCAATTCCTTGCTTAGAGTTTTCTTTGATTGGTTTGTATTCAATCCTTAGATTGTCAACTAGGTATCTACTCACATTGTTGTGTAGGGGTCTAGATTGCTTCAAGAGGGAGGAACTCAACGAGATTGAGGGAGCTTGAGGCGCAACAACTCCACGTCTTTGATGATTTGGACGTGTTCCAAGATTGTCAAGAGTTAACGAGTTGCTTTTCTTGGAGATTCAAGGCTTTCTTGGCTAGTCTCTTCCGCGCGTTCACATCAATTGGTATCAGAGCCAACTCCTTGAATTTTTCCAGGTTTTTCCAACCCAATTTTCCTTTGGAAAATTTGGGTATATCCTTTTTATTTTTTCTTGTGTCAAATTTCGTTTGTCTTGTGTCCTATTCTTGCATTGTTTTCTTTGTTCTCAATCTGTCCAATTTTTTTTTTCTTTTGTTCTCTTCGTATCTTCACTGTTTTGTGTTGTTTTTTCAGTCTAAATTCTGTTCTTGTGCCATCCTAAAATTGTTCTAGGTCTTTAGAGTCGTTCTTGATTTGTCTAAAATCAAGAATTCTAGGTAGTGTGGTTTTCTTGTTCCTATTGTGTGTTATCTTGCTTTCTTGTTTGTGTGCTTTGTGAAAAACGATTTTTCAACAAAAACTCAAAATTTTCTGGTGTGAATTTTGGTTTTGAAAGGTTGTTTGGGTCGTTCAAAAAAAAAAAAAAAAGGTGTGCACAAAGAAGCAAAAACCGTGCACAAGTTGAAAGGAAAAAGACTGTTTAAGAGGCGTGCAAAAGAAGGAGAGAAAAAGCCTAGCACTTTTTGTTTCTGTCCAGCACGACTTGTGTGGTGTTTTGAGGTGAATTTGTATTGTGTTTTCAAGACATACCTTGCTAAAATTATTTTCTTGAAGTCTTGAACACAAATCTTGAAGTTCTTGGACAGATTCTTGAAGTTCTTGATTGCTGGAAATTTGTTCTTGAAGAGTTTCTTGAAACTTGTCAAGTCAAAAACGAATTTTTCATCAAAATTCTTTCTGTCCAGCACGTCTTCTAAGTGTTTAAGGAAGTATTTTTGTTGTTTAGGAAGAAAAAATAGCAAACTTACCTTATTTGAAATTCGTTTCCTTGAAGAAGTTTGCTACCGCCAAATAGGGTTTGCTTGGGTGTTGCTGAATTTTGTTGTGTGGAAGATTTGATTTGATTGTGATTTGTTTCTGGTGTTTTGGCAGCAAAGAGCACGAAATTTTGAAGCCTAAAACAAGCCTAAAACCGTGCTATATATAGGAGAAGTTACCAATCCTAAAACACAAGGGAAAAGGGCTGCCAACCCCAATCCTATATGCACTTGGATTTCCAGCACATAGAGGGAAAAGGAAAGTGTTTCCTCTTCTCTGTTTTGGCATCAATTTCAGCCTGGGAAAGGGATATTTGGACGTGGTTTTGAAGGGGAAATCAAGTCCTAAAGTGGTTTTGATTTGTAGTTGAATTTGGAAGGGAGTTTGACCAAATCCTAGTTGGACTAGGAAAACTTGAATTTTTGTTTTTCACAAAGAATTAATTCTTGCACTATTTTCTTTAAAGAAAGCACTATTATTTGAGATTTTACACACAAGGAACCACACATTAGGATCTCATCTATTGTGTCCTTGAGTCATATTCTTGCTTTCTTTGATATTCTTGTATTCTTTGTGAATCAAACCTAACTCTAAGCTTCCTATTTCCATCATTCTTATTCTCTTCGTTGAATTGGTTGCTAAACGACTTTGGTAAGGCTTGATTGAGCAGGTTTTTACTAAAGAACTTACAAGAAGTGATCTCAAGAGTGGTAAGAGGCTTAGTTGGTGAGATTATCATCGGATAAAAGCCATTATACTTGGGAGATACACGAGTGAAGAGTGCAAACACGTAAGGGAGTGAGTGAGGTTTACTATATTATAATTCTTGTGCTACTAACGTGTTTTATTTGCAGGTTAAGTATCATGGAGGGAAAGCAATCTAAAAATGAGCCCGATTTTAAGCTTTTTATGGAAGCCATGCAGGAACAATTTGTCAAGTTGAATGCTCGCATGGATGACCTTGAATCGGCTCAAAAGGGGAAGGCAAAGCTATCTCATAACCCTACCTATGAAGATGAGTTTGATGATGAGTATGATTCTGATGAGGTGATTTTTCGTCGAGGGAAAAGGGTTCACAATACTCGTGATAGCAATTTGGGGAGTATAAAGATGAAGATTCCACCATTCAAGGGTATGAATGACCCCGAGGCCTACTTGGAGTGGGAACGAAAGGTGGATCATGTGTTCAATGTGCATAATTACTCTGAGGCAAAGAAAGTCCAACTAGCTGCCGTGGAGTTTGTTGAATATGCTAGTGTATGGTGGGACCAACTAGTAAAAACAAGAAGGAAATATGATGAGCCACCAGTTAGCTCGTGGAGGGAGATGAAGACCATCCTTAGGAAGCGTTTTATTCCTAGCCACTATTCAAGGGATTTACATAGGAGACTACAACAACTCACTCAAGGGTCAATGTCTGTGGATGAATACCGTAAGGAGATGGAGATGCTCATGATCCGAGGTGATATCCACGAAGACGAGGAGGCGACCATGGCACGTTTTATAGATGGCCTCAATCCTGATATTGCTGAGAAAGTTGAGTTGCAAAACTACGTAGAGCTTAAGGATTTGGTAGAAAAGGCTGAGATTATTGAAAGGCAACTCAAGGCTAGGAGGAGTCGTAGTTATTCATCTAATCGTGGTTATGGAGGTTCTTCAAACCGTGGATCTTGGAGAGAGAATCGAACCAATGAAGATAGGATGGTTCGTGAATCACAAAAGCCAAAGGAAATTGCAAAAGCTAAGGCCGAATTCTCATCTAGCAACGTGACGTCCAAGATGAAAGAGGAAGCATCTAAGCATCAAAGAGAAATTAAATGCTTCAAGTGTCAAGGGCGTGGGCACATTGCTTCTGAGTGTCCTAATAAGAGGACAATGGTGGTGATAGACAATGGAGACATTGAGAGCGTAACTTCAAGTGATGAAGAGATGCCTCCATTGGAAGGTGGGAGTGATGAAGAAGAGTCAAGTGGGCCAAATTGCATTAAAGCTGATTTTGGAGATTTTTTGATTACTCGTAAGGCACTTACCATTGAACCCAAGGATGAAGAAATTGAAGTGCAACGAGAACAAATTTTTCACACTCGATGTTTGGTCCAAAACAAGGTATGCAATGTGATTATTGATAATGGATGTTGTGCTAACATTGCAAGTACTTTGTTTGTAGAAAAACTCAATCTTCCCACATTGAGACATCCGAGGCCTTATCATTTACAATGGCTTGCTGATACTGGGGATCTAAAAGTCACAAAGAAGGTGTTGGTGTATTTTGCCATAGGTGTGTATGAAGATAAAGTTTTGTGTGATGTGGTGCCTATGCAAGCATGTCACATAATTTTGGGAAGACCTTGGCAATTTGATAGGAGGGTGATTTATGATGGATTCCAAAACACTTATTCCTTCATGTGGAACAAGAAGAGTATTGTCTTAGCACCGTTAAAGCTAACTGAAGCTTACCAAGACCAACTTAGAATAACTAATGAGTGCAAGATGAGAGCTCAAGAAAAGAGAGATCGTGAGAAAAAGAGTAAGAAAGACAAGAGTGTTGTCAGCATAAGTGTGGATCTTGAGGAAAACAAAAGAGTTAGTCAAAACAAGAGTGTGCTACTTGTGAGATCAACATCTTTTGTACCATTGTACTCAAAAGAAGAAGTGTATTTTGCTAACTCACTTTACCAATTTCTTCCTAGTGTTTTTGTTTCAATTTTGCAGGTTGGATCTCCAAGGGGAACATCATCCACAAGGAGTTATTTTGATGAAATTGAATCTGATCATAGTGGATCATTGCTGGCTAAAAGTTTTGAAGGATTTTTAGACGCCACCACAATTGAAAATTGCTTGTTTAATTTGATCTCTTGGTGGCATGGGGAATTATGTTCCATTCATTTATATGTTTCTCATTATGGTTTAAGCTTATATTTTTGTCATTGTTCTTGTTTGCATGATTTACACTTAGTATGTTTTGATTTGCATATAAGTACATTCTGTTTTAGAGTTGCTAGTGAGTTAGTTGGTCATATTCGAAGTGTTTTAGAATGTTTAGTGCATGTGATGCATGTTAGACTAGGATGTTTGCATTGTTCTTTATGTTATCTTTTTATTAAGATGCACCTGTATGATCATACATTTTGTTTTAGGGTTTTAAATATGCTTGAAATTTGTGTTTTAGTGAGTCTATTGCATGGTGATCATAATCAATCTTGTATTGATTTTAGGGAGTTGTTTTCTTTATTTTCATGCTTTGAGCATTTAATATCTATTTGTCTTAGTTTATCACAAGTTAGTCCTTGCATGTTATATTTCCATGTGTTGAAAGATTATGCGCATAGGAGTAAGTTTGTCATCTTGATACATGATCTGAGTTTTGTGTCTTCAATACATGTGAGTGAGTACATTGAGTGTTACATTATCATTTATAAGGGTATTCTAAAATTGACATCTAAATTAGTTTTACAAGGCAATTCTTGTCCTTTGACTCAACACTTTAATAATACTTATGGTTGTTTCTATGGTGTAGGCGATTCGAGGACGAATCTTCGCGAGGAAGGAGGGATTGATAGGAATCCATGGGCGTCTACACAAAGCAAGCAAGTTGAGCATGGATTTGATGATCATTTAGTTCGTTTTGAGCTAGAAAGGGGACTAAATTTGCCAAGCAGTCCAAGGTATTCATACGGGCTCAAATTGGTTATTGGACTTGGAGTTCATGTTGCTCAAGTTAGTATTTTGGGCCAAGAGCTCATATATTGGTTATGGATCAAATTTGCCTTCAAAAGAGGCCCAAAGAACATCACTTAGTCCAATGGAAGATGTGTGCAAGTGGCTGGATGTTGTTGGACTTGTTGGAGGTCTTCAAAGTCACAAGATGGAGGCCCAATTAAACTTAATGAGGGATGTCCAGCCCATGAAGATGTCTTGGACGAATTTTCAGTATTTTTAAGTCTTTTATGTTAAGTATTTTACTTAGTTTACAAGTTGTAATATCTTAGAAAGTTACCATATTGTGATAGGTTGCAACTAGTGAGTTTTGTTAAGCTTCTAGACTTTTCTATTAGTTGTTTTGTAAGCCTATTTATAGACGAGTTACTGTTCACGAATTTGAGATATGTGAGATTAATATATTTTGTGAGTTATTTTCTCAATTATGAGAATTACTTCTTAGTTCTTTGGATTAAGAACTACTCTTAAGTCTTATCAAGGGTGATCCTTGTGGCGACTTGTTCAATTCCTTGCTTAGAGTTTTCTTTGATTGGTTTGTATTCAATCCTTAGATTGTCAACTAGGTATCTACTCACATTGTTGTGTAGGGGTCTAGATTGCTTCAAGAGGGAGGAACTCAACGAGATTGAGGGAGCTTGAGGCGCAACAACTCCACGTCTTTGATGATTTGGACGTGTTCCAAGATTGTCAAGAGTTAACGAGTTGCTTTTCTTGGAGATTCAAGGCTTTCTTGGCTAGTCTCTTCCACGCATTCACATCACAAAACTCTACTTCAAAAATAAATAAAACAAAACTGAAAAAGAAAAAAATTCGGATGAACAGTACCGTCAGTGAACAGTAAACCCTAGCGTGAACAGTGACGCGCTGCTACAGTGCGATGAACAGTACAAATTTTTTTTTTTTTTCACTTCTAACAACCTCTCTCTCTTTTCTTTTTTTTTTTAACAACACAACCAACTCACAAAATATAAAATTCAACTCCCAAAAACAAACAAAAAATTAAACTGAAAAAAAGAAAAGAAAAAAAAAACCGGATGAACAGTACTAGTTGGAAGTGAACAGTACTCCGTCGATGAACAGTAATTCTCGTCATGAACAGTTCGCAACGAACAGTATTCCGCCATGAACAGTAACCCCTAGCGCGTGAACAGTGACGCAGGATGAACAGTACGCTACAGTGCCGATGAACAATACGACATTTTTTTTTTTTTTGACAATCAAACCACAAAAGATCACAACTTTGATTCAAGAAAAATCAGATCTTAAACCAAGAACAACAAAACAAAAAATTAAAATTAAAAACATATATCCAAGTGGATTGACAACAATAACAAAAGATATACCCAAACAGGTTGACATAAAACCTGATTTCTTTCAAGATCCCAAAAGCTCTGATACCAATTGATACGATCGGGGTGTCGCCCTCTCGTATATCACAGGAACATCATCCCCAAATGACCGTCTTGAAAAGAAATCCATACAAAATAACCCAATCTTCTTGACCCCTTCGTAACTTGTCGGAGACCCCAAGAACAACTTGAGTTGTGGTAACCACTCGATCTTCTTGACCCCTTCGTAACTTGTCGAAGACCCCAAGAACAACTCGAATGGGTTGCTTCGAATATTCAACCAAGATCGTTGAAATCCTCCTTTTGTGCTGCAAGTTAGACCCCTAGCCAACCCGTGGAATAGACACCTAACCTACCTGTGGAATAGACCCCTAACCAACTCGTGGAATAGACCCCTAATTGACAAACCCAAAAGAATGAATCAAATCAAGTGGAAGAAACTCTAGGCGTATTTTGGTCGCCATGGAATCACTCCAATAAGACCAGAAATTAGTTCTATTCCAAGAACTAAGAAAACTGTCATAGAGAGAAAACTCACAATTTTTATTGATTCATCATAACATCCTCCTAAAAATAATACAAGAATGCCTTTTTATAGGCTCATGAAGAATATTCTAGAAAACCTACTAAAATCTATCACTAGTTGTAACCTATCACAATTAGATAACTAACATAAAGATTACAGCTTGTAAAAAATAAATAACACCAAAAATTATGATCCTTCTTTTGTGTCTTCCCATTTGAGTGGATGCCAAATAGGCCATCTTCCATGCTCTATTGCCATGCCTTGTGCCGTTGAACTCCTCAAAATATCAGAGACGAATGATCAATTCCATGGAGAATTGAATGATGCGTGTGGGGCTACCATGCACGTATCACAATATTATTCTGGAATTTTTAACGTGTAGAATAAGGTTCATAAGTGAGCCTTATATAGGCACACGGCTAGGTCATAAAATAGAAAACTAAGCTAACACTAGTTGTACCATAACACAAGCTAACACTAAAGGTATAACTTAATTAATTAATCAGCTTAAAAACAAATAACTTGGGCCATAAAATAACAAACTAAAGCCCACAAATAGGCTAGCAAACAACCATATCCTAGCCGTGTATAATCCTTCATGCGGGTTCAAGTTCTTGGGCCTCAATCTTGTTCAACTCAAGTCCAAAACATGCAAACAGCCTTGTAGGTTCTTGTTTCATCTAAGTAGCTTCATCTTCATGTAATTCCATGATCAAACCTTGCAAAACTTGTTTCAACCTTTTAGCTCTCAACCTAGTCATTGGACTTCCCATGTCTTGGAATGGGCTCTTTGCAGCAATACTATGATCACGACTCCCTTGAACTTGAACAGAGCATTAATGTCTTCATCATTTCCTCCTCCTCAAGAAGATTTGCCCTCGAATCCCCTACATCATACAAAGAAAGATCAGCCACATTAAAGGTTGCACTAACATTACCATACTCACTTGGCAAATCTATCTTGTAAGCATTGTTCCCAATTCGTTCAAGGACTTGAAAGGGACCATCTCCTCTTGGACTCAGTTTGGACTTGCGTTGTTGAGGGAAATGTTCCTTCCTTAAGTGCACCCAAACCCAATCTCCAGGCTCAAAGTGAACTTGTATTCTTCCACGGTTTGCTTGCTTTGCAAATTGCTCATACTTCTTCTCAATGTTAGCCCGAACCTTTGCATGCAAATCTTTCACAAAGTCAGCCTTCCTCTTGCCATCCATGTCAATGTGTTCACTAGAAGGCAAAGACAAAATATCCAAAGGTGTTAGGGGGTTGAAACCATAAACAATTTCAAATGGAGAATAGGAAGTAGAGGAATGGATAGTGCGATTATAAGCAAACTCTATGTGTGGCAAACACTTATCCCAATTTTTGAGATTATGTTGGATGATTGCTTGTAGCAATGTAGTGAGTGTACGGTTGACTACTTTAGTTTGTCCATCCGTTTGAGGGTGAGCAACAGTAGAAAATAGCAACTTTGTTCCCAACTTACTCTAAAGAGTACACCAAAAGTGACTTAGGAACTTGACATCACGATCACTCACAATTGTCCTTGGTAAACCATGCAAACGAACAACCTCTTTGAAAAACAAATCTGCAATATGAGTTGCATCGTTAGTTTTTAACACAAGCAATAAAGTGTGCCATTTTACTAAAACGATCAACTACAAGAAAAATACTATCTTTGCCACTTTGAGAACATGGAAGACCTAGCACAAAGTTCATAAGAATGTCAGTCCACGGAACATTAGGAATAGGCAATGGACTATAAAACCCATGAGGCATCACCTTGGATTTAGCTTTCCTACAAGTGATACACTTAGTACAGAAAGCTTGCACATCACGTCTCATATGAGGCCAATAAAAGTGTTTTTGCAAAATGTCTAAAGTCTTAACAACACCAAAATGCCCCATAAGACCCCCTCCATGAGCTTCACTAATTAGCACATCACGTACGTAACAAAAAGCAATACACAACCTATCCTTCCTAAACAAGTAACCCTTATGCAAATAAAACTCTCCATGTACACGCCCCAAATGTGGAGATTGATTCATGCAAATTTGCCAAATATCACCAAAGTCACGATGATAGGAATCCCAGGACGCCTACACTAGTTACGCAAGTCGTGCATGGAGTGGAGTCATATTTGATGCCATTCAAGCTTAGGGAGGAGTGGAACATGGAGCTAGATGACCAAACCAAGCACATGGACCTAGATGACCAAACCAAGCCCAACGATGGAGCATTGGAGCTTCTGACGAAGGCCGCACCTAAGGACATGCCACGACTTTCTCAAACGGCCTCCATCAGAAGGTTGAAAGAAGGAGACATGGTGTCTGATGAAGGCTGCGCCCAAGGCAGCGCCGCGGCCTTCCCCACGGCCTCCATCAAAAGGTTGCATAGCACGAGTTGAAGCCTCTGACCGAGGTCGCGCCCAAGGCCGCACCACGGCCTTGCCCGCGGCCCTCCCCAGAATCTGCTTTATGCATTTTTTATTTACGAGTTTTTAGTAGGTTATGAGTTGTATCCTTAATTTTAGGCTAGAATCGTGTGATAGGTTGCAATTAGTATCAGTTATTTTTAGTAGTTATCTTTTAACTTTATATAACACATCTTGAATATTTTACGAAGAATAATTGAAATTTGATGATTATTGAAATTTGAATGTTTTCTCTCGGAGAATTCCTTCTTAGTTCTTTGGATTAAGAACTACCCTTAAATCTTATCAAGGGCAACCTTGTGGCGACTTGTTCGATTCTCGCTTAGAGTTAACTTTAAATTGGTTTGATTTCAATCCGTAGTTCGTCAACTAGGAATCTACCCACATCATTGTGTAGGGGTCTAGGTTGCTTCTAAAGGGAGGGACTAAATGAGATTTGAGAAACTCGAGGCACAACAACTCCACGTATTGGTGATTTTGGATAGGTTCCAATCTTGTCGATAGTTAACGAGTTGATTTACATGGGTTTCAAGGCGTTCTTGGCATTCATGTGATCCATCACGCATCAATTGGTATCAGAGCCACTTCCTTGATCATCCAGGTTTTCCAATCCAATTTTTTCCACTTGGAAAAATTAGGATATATCTTTTCTTGTTTGATTCTCTTTTTGCTAACCCTTTGGGTATATCCTTGTTGATCTTGTGTTCCTTTGTGAAAGATTCCAACTTTTTTTTGATTTGTCTAATTTTTTGCAATTCTTTCTGAATTTTTCTACAAGTTTTCTGCAGGAACTTTATTCTTGTGTTTCCTTGTTGTGTTTCTTGCGTCATATTAACTAGGGTTTTGTGATAGAGTCGTTCTTGGTAGTTTAAGTCAAGAATTCTAGGTCTTTGGTGTGGTTTAAGTGTTATCTTGTTTGTTCTTGTGTTGGAGATTGTCACCAAAAAAAATTGTTCACGACTGTAGCGAGTTACTGTTTGCCCGTCACTGTTCACGCGGTACCGTTCGGCACTGTTCATCGGTGGTCACTGTTATCCGGTGGATTTTTGCTTAATTTGTCTAGTCTTGTGGTGTTTGATTGTAGGTTATCTGGGATTTGTTTAAAAAAAAAGAAAAGAGGCGTGCTTGAAGGGAGTAAAAGCCGAGCACGCATACTAAACTAATTAAACTAAAGTATATCTAGCTGGAATACTGTCCTTGTGCATCCAAATAGACCTAGTGAAACATCTAGATCGTTGGATAGAGAACAACGCCACGTACGAAAGTTTAATTGAACCGGATTCTACTCTTCTTGTTTCTTGGTGCTTGGGTGGGGTTTCTTGTTAATTTGGTGTTGAAAGGTAAAAGTCGTGCACTTTCATTGCAAAAGTCGTGCACTTTGAAAGAAAAAAAAAAGGGGGGAAAAATTGATTTCTGGTGCATTTGACTGGGTTTTGGTACAAAATATTCAGCCATTATTTTGATAGGAGAACTATTGGAAATCAAGATTCACACCAAGAACCACACCCTAGGGTATCTAAATTGTGATTCCTTGAGTCATAATCTTCTTGTCTTCGTTCAAATTCTTGAATTCTTGTGAATCAAATCTAACTCTAAGCTTGCCTACTCTCTATTATTCTTATTCTCTTCATTGAATTGGTTGTCTAAGGACTTTGGTAAGGCTTGATTAAGCAGGTTTTTACTAAAAAACTTGCAAGAAGTAATCTCAAGAGTGGTAAAAGGCTTAGTTGGTGAGACTATCATCGGATAAAAGCCATTATATTTGAGAGATACACAAGTGAAGAGTGAAACACTTAGGGAGCGGTGAGGATTTCTTTATTTTATCTGTGCTACTAATATTTCTCTGCAGGTTTACATCATCATGTCAGACCAAAGTGACCAAAAGTTTGCTAGCATTGAGTTCATGCTTAAAAAAGCTATGCAAGATGAGTTCAGGCGGATGAACTCCCGTATGGATGACATGGATTCTGCCATTAAGGGCAAGATGAAAGTGGCTCGTAACTCTACCTACGGGGAAGAGTCTGAGGAGGGGTATGACTCTGACGAGGTGATCTCTCACAAAGGAAGGAGGGTTAACAATGCACGTGACAACAAACTAGGAAGCATAAAAATGAAGATTCCATCATTCAAGGGTATGAATGATCCTGAAGCATACTTGAAGTGGGAACGAAAGGTGGATCATGTCTTCAACGTGCATAACTATGCTGAGGAAAAGAAAGTTCAACTAGCTGCTGTGGAGTTCACTGAGTATGCTAGCGTATGGTGGGACCAATTAGTGAAGAATAGAAGGAGATATGATGAGCCGCCAGTTAGCTCATGGAGGGAGATGAAGACCATCCTTCGAAAGCGTTTCATTCCTAGTCACTACTCGAGGGATTTACATAGGAGGCTTCAGCAACTCACACAAGGGTCGATGTCCATGGATGAATACCGAAAGGAAATGGAGATGCTTATGATCCGAGGTGATATCTGTGAGGACGAAGAGGCGACTATGGCTCGTTTTATAGATGGCCTCAATCCCAAAATTGCTGAAAGAGTCGAGTTGCAGAACTATGTAGAGCTTAAAGACTTGGTAGAAAAAGCTGAGATTGTTGAAAGGCAACTCAAGGCTAAGAGAGCTCGTGGTTATTCATCAAATCGTGGTTATGGAGGTTCTTCAGATCGTGGCCCTTGGAAAGAGTCTCGAACCCATGAGACTAAGATGGTTCGTGAGGAGCAAAGACCAAAGGAGATTGCAAAAGTTAAAGCTGAGTTATCATCTAGCAAAGTAGAGCCCAAAGTGAAGGAAGAAGTGCCTAAACATCAAAGAGATATCAAATGTTTCAAGTGTCAAGGGCGAGGGCACATTGCTTTTGAGTGTCCTAACAAGCGGACAATGGTGATGGTTACCAATGGAGACATTGAGAGCATAACTTCAAGTGATGAAGAGATGCCTCCATTGGAAGGTGGGAGTGATGATGAGCAACCAAGAGGTCCATATATAAGTGAAGCTGACACGGGAGACCTATTAGTTACTCATAACGCACTTAGTATTGAGCCAAAAGAGGAAGAAGATGAAGTGCAACAAGAACAGATTTTTCATACTTGATGTTTGGTTCAAAACAAGGTATGCAATGTAATCATTGATAATGGGTGTTGTACTAACACTGCGAGTTCTTTGTTTGTAGAGAAGCTCAATCTTCCAACTGTGAGACATCCAAAGCCTTATCATGTGCAATGGCTTGCTGATACTGGAGTACTTGATAGGATCCAAGGATCACTTACACGTGTGAAGCATTGCCTAGCATGTTTCAAGCTAAAAGGGAAGTCATTCATCAATGATATAGGCATGCAGGAATGTTGTCCAAGTGTTTCATACGAGTTGAGCATGAATGTTGGGCTTGAGTTATGTAATGATCAAGCTAGTAGATTGAGCCAAGGTTTAATGTATTGGCTTTGGATCAAATCTAATTGTAAAGATAGCCCAATTGAATGTTCTAAGTTGTTCATAACAAGCATACAAGGGGCTGGTTACTTGGGCTCACTTGGAGGGCTCTTAAACTTGCAAGATGGAGGCCCAATAGTGCACAATGGAGGTGTCCAGCCCAAGGAGACTTTTATGGGCGAATTTTTTATATTTTCTAGATCTTATTTTATGTTTTGTTAGTTTTCCAAATTGTTTACAAGTTGTTTTTGGTAGTTTTCGAAATAGTTGAGTATTTAGTTTTAGTAGTTGTCTTAAACTTCAAGTTCTAGAATTTTCTTGTAAGCCTATTTATAGGCCTTCATAATTCAATGAAATAATCAGATTATTCCTCAAAAAAATTCGTGAACAGTGAGAGCTCTTTTCAAGAGTGTTTTCTTGGTTCTTGGATTAGAATTACTCTTAGTCTTATCAAGCCTAAGCTTGTGGTGACTTAAATTCTTGCTTAGAGTGATTTTCTTTCGTGTTTGATCAAATTCTTAAAGCCTTAAACTAGCATATTGAACTAGCTCAAATTGGTCTAGTTTAGGATCTTAAGAGTTCGGGATCTTCATTGAAGAAGGGCTCGAGGCGTTTGGCTTGGAGTTCATCAAGCGGTCTTGGCAACGTTCCATGATTCCGTGCGTATCAATTGGTATCAGAGCCTAATTTCTTGATAATTCCAGGTTTATAGTCCAATTTTTCTTTGAAAAATTCGGACATATCATCCTTTGTTATTTTCTTTCCATCCGTTTTTTTGTGTTCCTTTTGTGTCACGTTTATTCTTGAACGTTTCTTGTGTTTTATGCTCGTTCCAAATTCTGTCCATCTTTGTTTTGTTTTGTTCATTGTATTCTTGTCTTGTTCTTGTGTTTTCTTGAGTTCTTTTAGGGTCTTAGAGTCGTTCTTGGTTGTCTCCAATCAAAAGTTTTAGGTTGTGTGTGGTATTTTTGAAATCTTGACTGTTTTTGGTGTTTTCTTGAATTTCTTGTGTTAAAACTTTTTCAAGAAAATCAAATTTTTTGGACAAACAAGCCTTGGATTAAAGTTTCTTGAAGGGTTTTAGTCGTTTTGTGTTGTTCTTGGTGAAAAAAAAAAAGGAAAAAAGAGTCGTTACTGTTCATTGGGCGTTACTGTTTATCCGAAGAAGTTTGTCCAGCTTTGTTTGTTTTGTGTTAAAAAAATAATAAAAAGAAAAAAAGAGGGGACAAGAGGCGTGCTTAAAAAGAAGAAGCCAGGCACAAAGAAAAAGAGGCTGCACAAGTGAAAGAGCCGTGCAAGACCTTTGTTTGATTGATCTTGGTTGTTTCTTGGTGATTTTTTGAAGTTGTTGGACTTACTTGTTGAGTTCTTGGAATTCTTGAATTTGTCCAGATTTGTTCTTGAGTTTCTTGAGGTTCTTGAACAAGTTCTTGAGCTTTCTTGAAGTTCTTGAAGGATTTCTTGAATTTCTTAATAAGTTTATTGAAGTTCTTGAGTCATAAATTGAAGTTTTTGAAGAACATAGTTTCTGGCAATTGATTTCTTGAACTTCTTGATCACATAACTTCCTCTTTTTGAAAGATAGGTGAACGTTGTTTGAATCTGGGATTTTGGGTAGTTATAGAACGTTTTCTGGTTGTTCTTGGGCTGTTTTGGTGAGTTTTTGCATCAAGATTCATAGACAAAGTGGTAGGAACAAGTTCTTGAACTTAATTCTTGAATCTTGATTGAAATTGTGGTGCTGGAATTTTGGTTGATTGTTACCTACGAATTTCCAGCTTGTTTTGATCTTAAAAAAAGGAAGAAAAGGAGCTGGTTTGGTGTTTAAATAGAAAAGGAATCCTAGTTCTAAAGGATTAGGAAAGCTGTTGACAAGGAAAAAGGAAACAAGGAAAGTTGTTACCAAAGAAAGAAAAGGAAACAAGAGACTTAGTCAAAACCTAAGGGTGATTGGTTTCCTAATTGTTCAAGTTAAGTTGGTAAGGGTTTCCACCTGCAATTTGTTTCCTTTTGACCGTGCTTTTTGAGTTTCCTAATGCAAAGTTTCCAAAACCTAATTGAGCTAGGGTATCCATAAATCCTAACTTTATTAGGAAAGCTTGAGTTTTTATTTTTACGCAAGAATATTATTTTCTTTCAAGAGTACATTAAAAATCAAGATTTTTCACACAAGAATACCACACATTAAGGTTTCCAAATTGTGTATTTCTTGAGTCAATCTTGATCGTTCTTGCTTTCTTTGAAATTCTCTTGATCAAACCCCACTCTAAGCTTCCACAATTGACTACTATCATCTTTGATTTTGTGTTTGGGTTGGTATTTGCTCTTGGTAAGATTGATTGAGCAGGTTTTCATCAAAGGACCAACAAGAAAACATCTCAAGAGTGGAAAAAGGCTTAGAGGTGAGCTCACTAGAGGGGAAAAGCCATATACATTGAGTGATACACGAGTGCTTGAGTGTATACACTAAGGGAGTGGTGAGGCTATTTTTATATTATCTATTTTTCTTTGTCACTAACTTTTCTTGCAGGTTTAAATATAGCTTGGGAATGTGTTGTGCTCAAAAGAACAAATCAATTTGATCACAATGTCACATCTAAATCCTCTAAGGGGTACACCAATGATTGTGATTATACTACCTATGCTTCAAGAAGGTAGAGAGGAAAGTACCATCGAAGTGTTCTCAATCTTGTCGTTCTTCTGAGGAGTCTATCATTGATGATTGTGGCCATGAAGGCGTTGCTTCAAGGAGAAGGGAAAGACCATTGAATTCTAAACCTTCTAGAAGGCAACATCGTGATTCTCAATAGGAAGAATATGAGACACTTGTAGCTGCTCAAAAGGAGAAAGCTTGTGGAATGATGCGTGAAAAGGAATCTAAACCATCAATAAAGGATCACAATTCATCAAGTCATATCTATTGGAGAAATATTGATGCCTTTGAAGGGAATGATAAACCATCAACTTCAAAGTCTAAGGAGATCATGAAAGTCAATAGTGATGAGGAAATGCAATCACTCAAAGCTGGTAGTGACTGATAAACAAGTGCAACATGAAAGTCAATTCTATACTAGATGTACTGTGAATAACAAGGTATGTAGTATGCATATCAATCATAATAGTTGCACTAACTTGGCAAGTACTATGTGTGTTGGAAAGCTAGGTTTGCCCCTGTTGAAGCATCCAAATCCATACAAAAGGTTGACTGACAATGGAGAATTGGAGGTGACCAATCAAGTGGAGATGGAGTTTTCAATTAGCAAGTATCGTGATAAGGTTCTTTGTGACGTAGTACAAATGGAGACTTGTCATATACTCTTGGGGCATCCATGGCAACTTGAAAAGAATGCCAAATATGATGGGGTGAATAACAAATACTCTTTCATGTGGAATGGGAAGAATATCAAGCTATGTCCTTTGTCACCACTTGAAGCAAATAAAGATAGAGAGAAAATTGCAAAAGATTGCAAAGAGTGGGAAAAATCAGTGAGCACACAATCTAAAGAAAATAGTGAAGACAAAGAAGAGTGTGTTCAAGAAAAGAAGGAGTGTGATGTGAGCATAATGGAAAACATTAAAGGGGAAATTGTTGAGGAAGAAAATAGTGCTCTGAGTGAAAGACCTAAACTTCACGTACCTTTGTACAAGGAAGTAGATTATTTTGCTAACACTCTTAACACTTGTTTTCCTAGTGCTTTTGTTTCTTTTTTGCAGCAACAGGGAAATCAATTTCAAAGAGAGATGCCACTAGAAAATTGCTCATTCAATGGTGTAAAGTTGCAAATTGATGGAGCATTATCATTATCAAGCAAGGAGATGCAAGTGATTCAAAAGCATGATTTGGTGAAGAAGGAATGCTTTGAGACAAAAAGATGGTTTCATGCTATCAACACAAATTGGTTGATCAAATACATGTTTGATTGGTGGCATGGTGTCAATTGGTTTTTGATGTGAGCACGGTTGCATATGCCAAGACCCCTTGGATTTTAGGTCAACAACTCATTGAACTCAAGACCTCGTTGGATTCGTAACCCCAAGAACCCTTGACGTGGAGTTGTTGTGCTCACGAATCTCCCCTTGAAGATGAACACGTCCCTAAGAAAACTAGGTTAAACCGAGTTGAGCTAGTTCAATCGTTTAATCTAATCTATTAAGAACTTGATCAAAAACTAGAAGAAACTCTAAGCAAGATTGTGGTCACCACAAGCAAAGCTTGATAAGACCAAAGGAGTAGTTCTTAATCACCAAAGAACCAAGAAAATTCTAAAAAGAATTCACTCAAAATATCATCATATGGCTGCCGCTACAGTAACGATTTTAAGCCTTTAAATAGGCACACAAATAACATGCTAGGGTTTTGTAGTAAAACAAACTACTTAACTAAATGGACTAGCTTAAACACATCATAAACGAACTAAACTAATTATAATCAGCCCAAACTAGCCCAAGTGAAGTGGATTTGGGCTTAATAAAATGTGCATGCTCCAAACCAGCCCAAGTGAACCATCTTGACGCCTCTTAGCCCGTTACACCACAAATGGACCAGCGCCCTCCAAGTCTTCAATCCTCACACTTAGCTGGTTATTTGGCCCTTCGTCTAGGCCTTGTTCAGCCCAAATGGTGTAGACCAACCGTGGAAAATGCTTAGCCCAACTTGCTTGGTTTTCTTCTTCAAGTGTATCCAAAATCAATCCATGAAGAGCATCCTTCATTCTTCTTGTTTTAGCTCTAGTCATTGGTCCATCCAAACCTCCAAGTACATCATTAGCATCCTTGGAAGTGTGCTCAGCTCGTCCATCACCATTGGAACGTCCTTGTTCATCCTTCAACCCGTGGGACATATCAGTTTTCTAACTTTAAGTTTATACGTATTTTGTGTTTTAATTTAGTTCTGCATGATTTTTTACATGTTGTCTATAGCATTAATGTGAATAATTTTACATTGCATATAGTGCCTATTCGTAATTTATGTGACAATTTGCATTTTGTTCATTTTGAGTTTTAGTAATCATAGTGTTCTAAGTCATGACGTTCATCTTGTCTTTTGTAGTAGAGATAAGTATGTGTTGCATATAAAGTTTCATTATAAGTTGCATGAATTACATTCTAATTTTAATGGTTTAGGTTTAGTTTGTTCTAGTAATTTCATTGTTAGTAGTGCTTTAGGTTGTTTGTTGCATGATGCATTTACATATAGTAAACATGTTTATTCTATTTTTGAAGCTTTTCTTTGTGTTAATTCTCTAGGTTTATTGTACATATATTTTAGTATTTTTAATTTACACTATAGTTCTGTTTTGCATGTTTATTTTGTTAGAATAAGTGATTATGTATTGCATCAAGCATGTTTTACTTCTCATAGTTCATTCTATCTTGAGAAAGTTCTTGTGTTTCGTCATGATGTCTTAAATGATTTTTGCTATTTCTTTTATAAGTTTTTATGCTGTGATAAGGATTACATGCCTAGGTATGCATTCTATCCAATTCATTCATTTGTTTTGGTTAGTAATTATGTTTTACATTCAGCATGTTTTATTTTTCATAATGCATTCTGTCTTAGGTATTTCATTATGTTAGATCATCATGTTTTAGGTTATTTAGAGTATTTCTTGCATGATTCTTTATGTCTAATGTCGTATGCTAATGTTTATGCAATCTGTTCAATAGGTTCAAGTGTTTTAGCTAGTCATAATGATCTTGTTTTTGAGTTTTACTTGCATTGTGAGCATACTAGTCTTGTTTATGATCTTCATCGTGCTCTTGTTCAAGATATATCTCTTGAATCGTTTCATCTTGTTCTGGACATTGGAGTTTACTTTCGAGTCCATATTTGCTAAATCTTATTCATGTTTTTAAAGACGACACTCATCAAAATGAGTTTATTATTCTTAAACATGAATTTGTTCTTGCAATATTCTTGCATGTGTGTAAATTTTACATTGTTGCATCCTTAAGGAATGTTGAATGTTGTCTTGTTTTTGTTGATGCATGCATGGGGATAAATGGGT
Organism: Mitragyna speciosa; assembly: GCA_024721245.1. NCBI lineage: Eukaryota > Viridiplantae > Streptophyta > Magnoliopsida > Gentianales > Rubiaceae > Mitragyna > Mitragyna speciosa. The sequence goes on from CM045571.1 coordinate 13,365,145, forward strand.
TTTCTAAGCAACTTTGTGTACTAAGTGTTCAAGGTGAATATGTTTATTTTGTTCATAGTCCATGTATCTTCTTTCTTTTACATGTTTTTAGGGATGTTAATCATCTAGACATGTTTGTTGTTTTTAGGTTAGAATCTAGCTTTGCATATTTAAGTTGTGTTTTTTGTGTTCTACAATGTTTCATCTTTAAAGAACTGATGTGATCCAAGGCGCACTCACAATTGTTAGACTTGGACTTAAACATGGTGAGCATAGGAGAGGCGTGTTCTTGGTGGAAGTTGATCCACATGGTTGCTGGTTAAAGCCTGTGCACAAATTTGGGCTTAATGGCAAGCTTAAAAATTTACTTTATTTATACTAGCACATTGGGCCAAGGAATCGAGCATTGGTTGTGGATTAAGTTCATCTACAAAGAAGGCCCAAAAAGAGTTGCTAAGTCGTCCAAAACAATCTTACAAGAGGCTAGTTACTTGGACTTGCTTAGAAGGCCCTTAAAATTGCTAAATGGAGGCCCAATGGATCTTTTGGAGGGATATCCAGCCCATGATGTAATGTTGGACGAATTTTTATGTTTTTTTAGTTGTTAGAATTACTCTACAATTGTGTTTTTAGCTAAGTATTATTATTAGTTTAGGTATAGACTTAGAAGTTGCTTAAATCTTCAAGTCTAGAAAATTCTATGTAAGCCTATTTATAGGCCTCTTATTAGTTACGAATTTGAACAAGAATTATTCAGAAAAATTGTGTGTTTTCTCTATTGTGAGAATTTTCTTGGTTCTTTGTCGATTAAGAACTACTCTTGGTCTTATCAAGCTTGCTTGTGGCGACCACCAACTTCGCTTAGAGTTTTTCTTGTGTTTTTGATCAAGTCTTTAGAGCTAATTAGGTTAGACGATTGAACTCGCTCAACTTGGTCTAGTCTAGTTGTTCCATAGGCGTGCTCATCTTCAAGGGAAGATTCAAGGCAAAACAACTCCACGTCAAGGGTTCCTTGGTTCACGAATCAAACGAGGTCTTGAGTTCAACGAGTTGCATACCTGAAATCCAAGACTTTCTTGGCAACGCAACCGTGCGCACATCAAGAACAATGAGTTTTGGGTTACTTGTGTTCATGTATGCATTAAGCCATTCAATTTGCATGACATGTTTCCTGTGCTAAGTGTTTTTGAGGGCTATACGTACTTACCTATCAATCCTAGTATCACTTGTGTTGTTCTATATCTTGTAGGTGATTCGAGGACGAATCCTTTCAAGGGAGGAGGGAATGATAGGATCCAAGGATCACTTACACATGTGAAGCATTGTCTAGCATGTTTCAAGCTAAAAGGGAAGTCATTCATCAATGATATAGGCATGCATGAACGTTGTCCAAGTGTTTCATATGAGTTGAGCATGAATGTTGGGTTTGAGTTATGTAATGATCAAGCTAGTAGATTGGGCCAAGGTTTAATGTATTGGCTTTGGATCAAATCTAATTGTAAAGATAGCCCAATTGAATGTCCTAAGTTGTTCATAACAAGCATACAAGGGGCTGGTTACTTGGGCTCACTTGGAGGGCTCTTAAACTTGCAAGATGGAGGCCCAATAGTGCACAATGGAGGTGTCCAGCCCAAGGAAACTTTTATGGACGAATTTTTTATATTTTCTTGATCTTATTTTATGTTTTGTTAGTTTTTCAAATTGTTTACAAGTTGTTTTTGGTAGTTTTCGAAATAGTTGAGTATTTAGTTTTTAGTAGTTGTCTTAAACTTCAAGTTCTAGAATTTTCTTATAAGCCTATTTATAGGCCTTCATAATTCAATGAAATAATTAGATTAATCCTCAAAAAAAATCGTGAACAGTGAGAGCTCTTTTCAAGAGTGTTTTCTTGGTTCTTGGGTTAGAACTACTCTTAGTCTTATCAAGCCTAAGCTTGTGGCGACTTAAATTCTTGCTTAGAGTGATTTTCTTTCGTGTTTGATCAAATTCTTAAAGCCTTAAACTAGCATATTAAACTAGCTCAAATTGGTCTAGTTTAGGATCTTAGGAGTTCGTGATCTTCATTGAAGAAGGGCTCGAGGCGTTTGGCTTGGAGTTCATCAAGCGGTCATGGCAACGTTCCATGATTCCGTGCGTATCAGTACTCAAAGTTGCAAAGAAGGTGTTGGTATCTTTTGCTATACGTGCATATGAAGATGATGTGTGGTGCGATGTGGTGCCTATGCAAGCAAGTCATCTAATTCTAGGAAGACCTTGGCAATTTGATAGAAGGGTGATGATAGGATCCAAGGATCACTCACACATGTGAAGCATTGCCTAACATGTTTCAAGCTAAAAGGGAAGTCATTCATCAATGATATAGGCATGCATGAATGTTATCCAAGTGTTTCATAGGAGTTGAGCATGAATGTTGGGCTTGAGTTATGTAATGATCAAACTAGTAGATTGGGCCAAGGTTTAATATATTGGCTTTGGATCAAATCTAATTATAAAGATAGCCCAATTGAATGTTATAAGTTGTTCATAATAAGCATACAAGGGGCTGGTTATTTGGGCTCACTTGGAAGGCTCTTAAACTTGGGCGATGGAGGCCCAATAGTGCACAATGGAGGTGTCCAGCCAAAGGAGACTTTTATGGACGAATTTTTGATATTTTCTAGATCTTATTTTATGTTTTGTTAGTTTTCCAAATTGTTTACAAGTTGTTTTTGGTAGTTTTCGAAATAGTTGAGTATTTAGTTTTTAGTAGTTGTCTTAAACTTCAAGTTCTAGAATTTTCTTGTAAGCCTATTTATAGGCCTTCATAATTCAATGAAATAATCAGATTATTCCTCAAAAATTCGTATGAATAGTGTGTGCTCTTTTTAAGAGTGTTTTCTTAGTTCTTGGATTAGAACTACTCTTAGTCTTATCAAACCTAAGCTTGTGGCGACTTAAATACTTGCTTAGAGTGATTTTCTTTCGTGTTTGATCAAATTCTTAAAGCCTTCAACTAGCATATTGAACTAGCTCAAATTGGTCTAGTTTAGGTCCTTAGGAGTTCGTGATCTTCATTGAAGAAGGGCTCGAGGCGTTTAGGCTTGGAATTCATCAAGCGGTCCTGGCAACGTTCCACGATTCCGTGCGAATCAATTGGTATCAGAGCCTACTTTCTTGATAATTCCAGGTTTTTAGTCCAATTTTTCTTTGAAAAATTCGGACATATCATCCTTTGTTTTTTTTCTTTCCATCCGTATTTTGTGTTCCTTTTGTGTCACATTTATTCTTGAACGTTTCTTGTGTTTTGTGCTCGTTCCAAATTTTGTCCAGCTTTGTTTTGTTTTGTTCATTGTGTTCTTGTCTTGTTCTTGTGTTTTCTTGAGTTCTTTTAGGGTCTTAGAGTCGTTCTTGGTTGTCTCCGATCAAGAATTTTAGGTTGTGTGTGGTATTTTTGAAATCTTGACTATTTTTGGTGTTTTCTTGAATTTCTTGTGTTAAAACTTTTTAAAGAAAATCAAATTTTTTGGACAAACAAGCCTTGGTTGAAGTTTCTTGAAGGGTTTTAGTCGTTTTGTGTTGTTCTTGGTGAAAAAAAAAGGAAAAAAGAGTCATTACTGTTCATTGGGCGTTACTGTTCATCCGAAGAAGTTTGTCCAGTTTTGTTTGTTTTGTGTTAAAAAAATAATAGAAAGAAAAAAAAGAGGGGACAAGAGGCGTGCTTAAAAAGAAGAAGCCAGGCACAAAGAAAAAGAGGCTGCACAAGTGAAAGAGCCGTGCAAGACCTTTGTTTGATTGATCTTGGTTGTTTCTTGGTGAATTTTTGAAGTTGTTGGACTTACTTGTTGAGTTCTTGGAATTCTTGAATTTGTCCAGATTTGTTCTTGAGTTTCTTGAGGTTCTTGAACAAGTTCTTGAGCTTTCTTGAAGTTCTTGAAGGATTTCTTGAATTTCTTGATAAGTTTCTTGAAGTTCTTGAGTCATAAATTGAAGTTTTTGAAGAACATAGTTGCTGGAAATTGATTTCTTGAACTTCTTGATCACATAACTTCCTCTTTTTGAAAGATAGGTTAACGTTGTTTGAATCTGGGATTTTGGGTAGTTATAGAATGTTTTCTGGTTGCTCTTGGGCTATTTTGGTGTGTTTTTGCATCAAGATTCATAGACAAAGTGGTAGGAACAAGTTCTTGAACTTAATTCTTGAATCTTGATTGAAATTGTGGTGCTGGAATTTTGGTTGATTGTTACCTACGAATTTTTTTCTGAATTTCCAGCTTGTTTTGATCTTAAAAAAAGAAAGAAAAGGAGCTGATTTGGTGTTTAAATAGAAAAGGAATCCTAAATCTAAAGGATTAGGAAAGCTGTTGACAAGAAAAAAGGAAACAAGGAAAGTTGTTACCAAAGAAAAAAAAGGAAACAAGGAGACTTAGTCAAAACCTAAGGGTGATTGGTTTCCTAATTGTTCAAGTTAAGTTGGTAAGGGTTTCCACCTGCAATTTGTTTCCTTTTGACCGTGCTTTTTGAGTTTCCTAATTGGAAGTGGTTGTTTTTTTTTGTCCAAAGTTTCCAAAACCTAATTAAGCTAGGGTTTCCATAAATCCTAACTTTATTAGGAAAGCTTGAGTTTTTGTTTTTACATAAGAATGTATTTTTTTTTCTTTCAAGAGTACATTAAAAATCAAGATTTTTATACAAGAATACCACACATTAGGGTTTCCAAATTGTGTATTTCTTGAGTCAATCTTGATCGTTCTTGCTTTCTTTGAAATTCTCTTGATCAAACCCCACTCTAAGCTTCCACAATTGACAACTATCATCTTTATTCTTGTGTTTGGGTTGCTATTTGCTCTTGGTAAGATTGATTGAGCAGGGTTTCATCAAAGGACTAACAAGAAAACATCTCAAGAGAGAAAAAAGGCTTAGAGGTGAGCTCACTAGAGGGGAAAAGCCATATACATTGAGTGATACATGAGTGCTTGAGTGTATACACTAAGGGAGTGGTAAGGCTATTTTTATATTATTTGTTTTTCTTTGTTACTAACTTTTCTTGCAGGTTTAAATATGGCTTGGGAATGTGTTGTGCTCAAAAGAATAAATCAATTTGATCACAATATCACATCTAAATCGTCTAAGGGGTACACCAATGATTGTGATTATACCATCTATGCTTCAAGAATGGTAGAGAGGAAAGTACCATCAAGTGTTCTCAATCTTATCGTTCTTCTGAGGAGTCTATCATTGATGATTGTGGCCATGAAGGTGTTGCTTCAAGGAGAAGGGAAAGACCATTGAATTCTAAACCTTCTAGAAGGCAACATCCTGATTCTCTATGGGAAGAATATGAGGCACTTGTAGCTGCTCAAAAGGAGAAAGCTTGTGGAATGATACGTGAAGAGGAATCTAAACCATCAATAAAGGATCACAATTCATCAAGTCATATCTATTGGAGAAATATTGATGCCTTTGAAGGGAATTATAAACCATCAACTTCAAAGTCTAAGGAGATCATGAAAGTCAATAGTGATGAGGAAATGCAATCACTCAAAGCTGGTAGTGATGATAAACAAGTGCAACATGAAAGTCAATTCTATACTAGATGCACTGTGAATAACAAGGTATGTAGTATGCATATAAATCATAATAGTGGCACTAACTTGGCAAGTACTATGTGTGTTGGAAAGCTAGGTTTGCCCTTGTTGAAGCATCCAAATCCATACAAAAGGTTGACTGACAATGAAGAATTGGAGGTGACCAATCAAGTGGAGATGGAGTTTTCAATTAGCAAGTATCGTGATAAGGTTCTTTGTGACGTAGTACAAATGGAGACTTGTCATATACTCTTGGGGCATCCATGGCAACTTGAAAAGAATGCCAAGTATGATGGGGTGAATAACAAATACTCTTTCATGTGGAATGGGAAGAATATCAAGCTATGTCCTTTGTCACCACTTGAAGCACATAAAGATAGAGAGAAAATTGCAAAAGATTGCAAAGAGTGGGAAAAATCAGTGAGCACACAATCTAAAGAAAAGAGTGAAGACAAAGAAAAGTGTGTTCAAGAAAAGAAGGAGTGTGATGTGAGCATAATGGAAAACATTAAAGGGGAAATTGTTGAGGAAGAAAATAGTGCTCTGAGTGAAAGGCCTAAACTTCACGTACCTTTGTACAAGGCAGTAGATTATTTTGCTAACACTCTTAACACTTGTTTTCCTAGTGCTTTTGTTTCTTTTTTGCAGCAACAGGGAAATCAATTTCAAGGAGAGATGCCACTAGAAAATTGCTCATTCAATGGTGTAAAGTTGCAAATTGATGGAGCATTATCATTATCAAGCAAGGAGATGCAAGTGATTCAAAAGCATGATTTGGTGAAGAAGGAATGCTTTGAGATAAAAAGATGGTTTCATGCTTTCAACACAAATTGGTTGATCAAATATAAAGAATTAATGGAAAGCAGCATGATGATTGATTCACAAGATCCTTATTCTGAAGAAACAAGTATAAAAATTCCTTCTACCTCAACTTCTCAGATAAGGACTGAAAAAAGGAGAAAAAGAAATAAAGCCAGAAACAGAAGAGATTATGCTGATTGGATAATTGATATAAATATCACTAATCCAGGAAGCACACCCTCGGATACCCCTGAATCCATCTGAATGATGCTATCTGAAAGTCAAAAGTAGATTACTTTTACTTTTACTTTTACTTTTACTTTTACTTTTGCTTTATGCACGGGGATTGCTTTTTGCTTTTACTTGTACGCTTTTCATAATGATGTTTGTAAAAGAAGATCCTTCTTCACCTATAAAAGAGGACTTCTCTTAGCATTGGAGGATCATCGAGTCATTAAGTCTGAGTGTGTTTTAGAGTCGAAGAACGACAGTCTGTAAATTTCTGGATATTTATAATATTCAGCAGTTCTTCAAAATCCTGGTTCATTACTTTTAAAGCTATTGAAGAAATTTAAATTCCTGTTAAAAGTGTTCTTCCAATCAAAAGGTTTTGCTAAGAAACCATAAGTACCGCCATAGTACCAAAAAGGGAAACTAGGGAAACGGTTTAAAATAGTTAATCCTCTGCTTGGAAGACCATTGCTTCAGGATATTTGTTAACATTATGCTTCAAGGGCCCTAATTGGTATCAGAGCCAAGGAGTTTGTAAGTTTTTCTGATATTATACATGTCTTTTCCCTCTGATCGTTTTGAATTTTCTGAACTTCCTCGTGAATTGCAAGCAGTTATATTATCTCGTGTTTGTAGACAAGACATTTTCTGTTTTTATAATTTCTGTGAAGAATTTGGTATTTATTATAGACGTCTAGTTTGGTTTTATTCCCCTGCTGTTAAATTTCCTTGGAGTGAAAACCCTATTCCTTATATCCATTTACTATGAGTTCTTCAGCCAGATCAAGTTCTGCTAGTATTTCTAATAGATTAGATTATCTATATGAAATATCTGTAGATCCAGATCAGGTAAATCCCACATCATTACCCTTACTTAATCCATATTCTTCTTTTTCTAAACTTCATAATTCTGCTATTGGTTCTATCAAATCTCTAATCAAGCACAGGGCTAAAGGAGTTAAAGAATATGTTCAAGCTTCTAAGCTTGACCAGTGTCAGATTCCTACTAATGAAAAAGAGCAGTTTATTACACTCTAGATTCCACCTCAGTTTCCATCCCAATGGAAACAACAAGGATACACTCACATACATTTTGGAGCTGTACGAATATCTCTTTCATTTCATGGTAGGAAAGGACTGTCTGTTGTTGCAAGATTAGCTTTATTAGATAGTAGATTTGTTAAATATCAACATGCATGTATAGCTACCATAGAAACTACTTTGAATGCTGGTACAGTTTTTGTTACTTTATTTCCTAATTTTAATATGTCTTTAAATGATCCTCATTTGTTAGAAGCACTAAAAGTCCAGGTCCAGATTCATGGAGCAGAACAGATTCCAGATGCAATGGTTGCAACTTTGCATTATCAAATGACGTACAGGGTACAGAATCATGCCTTGGATTTAACTCTCCCTGGGGGAGAAGATGCCTTGTTAATCAAGGTTGATGAACAACATTCTGCAACTTGTACACATGTTCCAAGACAGATCACAAGAAATGAGTTAGTCCAATTACTCCCAGATGCTTGGGTGACAGATTACGAAAAACTCCATCAAGCAGAACAAAGACCATTAGAGTCCTCTAGCTCTAAAATGGTGACTCAACCTGATGGATCCGTATCTGTTTCATTTGATCATTCACATCTCATTTCTCTGAAGGCAAAAACTCAAGATTATCCACAGATTTCCATGATGGAAATTCCCATGGATACTCCGAAGCCATGGACTAAACCAGATGAATCTTTAATTGATCTTATTTTACATTTCAAAGAAAATGGACAACCTGTCCATCATTTTCAAGATCCCTATTCAGGTCATATTTATTGGGATGTCTGCTTTTGCAGGAAATGCTTGGGGAAAAAGGATCCAAAAAGGAGGCCAGGATGTAACCATATTTCTGAACACTATCCAGACAAAGATGAGAATTTTGCTACATCAAGAAGCAAATTTGATGGTTACCAGATTCCTGACGAGTGGGTAGTATCTACACCAAAGATTCTAGATCAGCCTCTCCATCCTTATTACCAAAAATGTTTGGAAATTATCCGAAAAGAATTTCCTGAACCAATACATCAGCCTGTCCCAACTCTTCAGCCAGTCCCTGCAGTTTGTATGTTTCAACCAACAGAGTTCCCCTCTGTTCAAGAGACATTTGTAAAAGATCACTCAAAGCATTCTGCAAAGATTCGAAATGCTCATCCGACTGTTCTTCCCTCTGGAAACTCTGTCCAAAATAAAACTGAAGAGGTTCTTAACTGGCAGACTGAAAATGCTTTATGCCAGAACAAAGTCCTAACCTGTATCCAAGAAAATGTCAAGACTGTCTCTTCAAAGTTGGATACTTTGACAGAGGCCACATTATCTCAAAATAAGGAAGTATTGAAAATGATAAAAGTTCTGGAAAGAAGGCTGGAAGAAGTCCAAAGACAAATTCCAAGTATTGGAGTCTCTATTTCAACCTATCAAGAAAGAAAGGACAAAGATATCCAATACCTCAAGACTCAAATCAAAAGTTTGAAGGAAACCGAAAAATTAGGATCATATGATTCTAAGAAGCCAACAAAGCCAACTCCTTCATCACTCTTTGATATTCAGCCCCCTACTTATTCATCCAAACACACATCTTCTACTGAAGAAGAAATATCTTATCATAACAGTAGTCGATGGCTCAGTGATCAGCTAATTGCTCGAAGAAAATGGGAGAAAGAGCAAAAATTGGCTAAACAAAAAGAAAAACAAAAAGAACAAGAAGAGAAAGAAGATTTATTAACTTTTGATCCTATTTCTTCTTTTTTGCAGGAACAAGTAGAGTCCAATATTCCATTGGTTTCTACAATAGAAGCCCCAGAAATAACTGATTCAGAAACTGATTCTCCACACAGCCAAGAAGAAGAAGATTCTTCAGAACAACCAAGTGAGGATGTTATATCAACAGAAGCTGAATCTGAAGATTCTATTCCCGAAATGAACATGGCAGGAGGAGATACAGAAGTGAAAGTTGAGCACCCTGATGATTATATGCAAGAAGATGATCTACCTTTTGTTAGAAGTTTTGAATATAGGAAAGGGAGTACCCAAATTTTTACTATTGATAATATCCCTGCCCATAAATGGGAAACCCGTTTTCAGGAATTCCATGCATGGAAAGAATTATAAATTAAGCATGATGGTAGTGCATGTAGAACTCCATTCTGTACATGAACTGGCCTGTGGAGATGAATCAGTAAGTGGCTGGAATATGACGAGAAAATATTTTCCCACCATTCTTTTGGCTTAAACCACATCAAGAACTTCTTCAAATGAATATTTAATCCTGTGAAATCTTTGAATACCGGACAAAAGAACTCAAACATAATGTGATACTGATTGCAGAGATACCACATGACCCAAAGTAAGGGTTCAGGAAAATCAGAGTGTTGTCCAATAAAAATCTGAGAGAAAGGATATTCAGGATTAATTCCAAAGGGGTTCAGAAGTGATCCTCCATAGTGTCTGAATCAATCATCATGCTGCTTTCCATTAATTCTTTATATTCTCTCTGTGCATTTTGGACAGCAGTCCAATGAGGATGATTATCAATAAAATTCCATTTTCCATAAGGTCCTGGCCATATTTAATCAGGAATTTTTCCATTAAGTTGGAACAAATATTTTTGAGTTTCGGCATATTTGTCCTCATCATCCTGGATGGTTGCAGGGAAAGAATTATAAATTAATATTGGGTCTATGACTCAAGTCCCACATCGACTAAGGGGAAGTATCCTGACCATCTTATAAGTGCAGGTCAAACCTCACTCATCAGCTATAGCTTTTGGGCCTGAGTTAGGGCTGGGCCATTGTGGTATCAGAGCCAACCTTGGTGGAGGTGATAATATTGGGTCTATGACTCAAGTCCCACATTGACTAAGGGGAAGTATCCTGACCATCTTATAAGTGCAGGTCAAACCTCACTCATCAACTATAGCTTTTGGGCCTGAGTTAGGGCTGGGCCATTGTGTGTCAATTGGTTTTCTAACTTTAAGTTTATACGTATTTTGTGTTTTAATTTAGTTCTGCATGATTCTTTACATGTTGTCTATAGCATTAATGTGAACAATTTTACATTGCATATAGTGTCTATTGGTAATTTATGTGACAATTTTCATTTTGTGCATAGTATTTCTCCTAGGAAATTCATTTTGAGTTTTAGTAATCATAGTGTTCTAAGTCATGATGTTCATCTTGTCTTTTGTAGTAGAGATAAGTATGTGTTGCATATAAAGTTTCATTATAAGTTGCATGAATTACATTTTAATTTTAATGGTTTAGGTTTAGTTTGTTCTAGTAATTTAATTGTTAGTAATGCTTTAGGTTGTTTGTTGCATGATGCATTTACATATAGTAAACATGTTTATTCTATTTTTGAAGCTTTGCTTTGTGTTAATTCTCTAGGTTCATTGTACATATATTTTAGTATTTTTAATTTATACTATAGTTCTGTTTTGCATGTTTATTTTGTTAGAATAAGTGATTATATATTGCATTTAGCATGTTTTACTTCTCATAGTTCATTCTATCTTGAGAAAGTTCTTGTGTTTCGTCATGATGTCTTAAATGATTTTTGCTATTTCTTTTATAAGTTTTTATGCTGTGATAAGGATTACATGCCTATGTATGCATTCTATCCAATTCATTCATTTGTTTTGGTTAGTAATTATGTTTTACATTCAGCATGTTTTATTTTTTGTAATGCATTCTGTCTTAGGTATTTTATTATGTTAGATCATCATGTTTTAGGTTATTTAGAGTATTTCTTGCATGATTCTTTATGTCTAATGTCGTATGCTAATGTTTATGCAATCTGTTCAATAGGTTCAAGTGTTTTAGCTAGTCATAATGATCTTGTTTTTGAGTCTTACTTGCATTGTGAGCATACTAGTCTTGTTTATGATCTTCATCGTGCTCTTGTTCAAGATATATCCCTTGAATCGTTTCATCTTGTTGCCGGACATTGGAGTTTACTTTCGACTCCATATTTGCTAAGTCTTGTTCATGTTTTTAAAGACGACACTCATCAAAATGAGTTTATTATTCTTAAACATGAATTTGTCCTTGCAATATTCTTGCATGTGTGTAAATTTTACATTGTTACATCCTTAGGGAATGTTGAATGTTGTCTTGTTTTTGTTGATGCATGCATGGGGATAAACGGGTTTTTTAAGCAACTTTGTGTACTAAATGTTCAAGGTGAATATGTTTATTTTGTTCATAGTCCATGTATGTTCTTTCTTTTGCATGTTTTTAGGGATGTTAATCATCTAGACATGTTTGTTGTTTTTAGGTTAGAATCTGCCTTTGCATATTTAAGTTGTGTTTTTGTGTTCTACAATGTTTCATCTTTAGAGAACAATGAGTTTTTGGTTACTTGTGTTCATGTATGCATTGAGCCATTCAATATTGGAAGGGCATGTTTGCACTTTTTAGGACAAATTTTAATTTTTCAATAATTTGGGGGGGCAAAATAGTAATTTTATTTGTAAATATTTTCTATCAGCTTTTGGGGGTTTTGAATTCATATTTTTACTTTTATGTGAATTTGTTAATTTCTTATGATTTTTCTGGATTTAATTGGTATTCTTTATATTTTTACCAGCACAAGGGCAAAATGGTAATTTCACCTCGCGATACCATTTTAGCTCATTTTTATTTCCAAATTCATTTTTTCTAATTCTTTAAGCACGTTTTTGAATTTTCTTTATTTTTTCAGAGACGATTACTATTTTTTTTGTGAATTTTCATTGCCCAAGGGCAAAATCGTTATTTTACAAATTAAATTCATTTTTCAACAATTTTGAGTCAAAAATGTATTTTCTAGTGTTTTAAGATTATTTGTAATTTTTGATAATTTTTTGAGGTCAATATCTATTTTTCTGTAAATTTTCATTTTTCAAGGGCAAAATTGTCATTTGACAGCTTAAATTCATTTTTTTTATCAAATTTTGAGTCAAAAAGCGATTTGCTAATGTTTTAAGCTTAATTTTAATTTTTGATAATTTTTTGAGGCTAATATCTATTTTTTGTATATTTTCGTTGTCCAAGGGTAAAATCGTCATTTTATACCCCAAGTGCGTTTTTATCAGTTTTGAGCTCTAGTTTTTATTTTTGAAATATACTATGAATTCTTTTTGAAAATTTAGAGATTGTTGTCATATTCCTTGTATTAATTTTTAATTTTAGGGTTAAAAAATATTTTTTTAAAATAAAATTAGCATTTTTAATACTGGTGGCGTTTTCGTTATTTTATAGCATTCTTAGCCAACAAGACAAGTGGCCTATAAATACTCTCTAATCAACAGAAAAAAAAATTGGAAACCCTACAAAACTTTACTTTTTGTGATTAAAGATCAAAACACACACCCTCTCACCACAAAATACACACACTTCATCTTCCACTTGTTACTGTTCATCGGTTCGTTTTTTTTAAAAAGGCCAACTACTGTTCATTGTCTTCTGCAAATTCATCATCAACTGGCTTAAAAGGTAAAGTCTTAATTTGATTTATGGCCTTTAGTTCTTTTTTTTTCATTTTATTGTCAAAATTGAATAAATGAAGGTACAAAATCTAGGTTTATTTTGTGATTTAAGTGGGATTCTTCTAGTCTCTTTGCTTGCTGTTCTGTTTTTGTTTTTAGGGTTTGGTTAACGTTCTGGGTTCTCTCCACTGCCTCTCCTCTCTCCTTCCTCCCTCTTCCGCCAGGCTCCACCATCTCAAATTTTATCCTCACCGCCTCTCTCTCTCTTTCATTTCCACCACCTCACCACCATTCCTCCTCCCTCCTTCCACCACCTGAACCCATCTCCAGCCCTCCCTTGCCTAAACCTCTGAAGCCATACGCCTCCCTTGCCACTAGATTTTCCAAATTTCAAGCGCAAAGTCCAGCAATTTCAAGCCATCCCCTGCTATCGGATCACCATTTCCACAGCCCTCATCAAGCAAAGCCACCACCAGCAATCAATCCCAACTTCCACCAGCAGCTTCGCCGATAGCCCCAAGTCCACCCTAAGCTACCAATCGATAAAACTACTGATAGGGATCAAGGCATATCCAAGCATAATTCAAGCGTCCCGGATCCTTTGCAAGGAATAGGTGGTCCAATGACACGTGCGAGGACGAAGAGAATGAAGGAAGCCATGCATGTGTTGATCGTGGAAATGTTAGGGAAAGAAACTTCCAAGGACAATTCCTCATCATCAAGACTTGTTACACTAATATGGGGTAGAGATGGTGTTGATAATGAAGAGAGGTCATATGGAGAGGCAATGCCAAGACAAGGAAATGGACAAAGTGTACAATTTGGCCCAAAAATTGAAGAAACGAAGCTTCTGACCAATATTGCTGATCTATTCTTTAAAGAGATTGTGCACTTGCATGGTATGCCAAAGACTATAGTAAGTAACCGTGATGTGAAATTTCTTAGTCACTTTTAGCGCACTTTGTGGAATAGGTTAGGCACCAAATTGTTATTTTCCACCGTTGCACATCCACAAACAGATGGCCAAACTGAAGTGGTCAATAGGACACTCATCACTTTGTTGCGTGCAATCATACAAAGAAATCTAAAGAATTGGGAAGGATGTTTACCTCATATTGAATTTGCATACAATCGTGTGAATCATTCTACTACTGCTTTTTCACCTTTTGAAATTGTTTATGGATTTAACCCTTTAACTCCTTTGGATATTTTGCCTTTACCTACTAACGAGCGTGCATATTTTGATGGCAAAAAGAAAGCAGAGTTTGTTAAGGAGTTGCATGCCAAGGTACGAGCAAACATTGAGAAGAAGAATGAGCATTATGCGCGAATGGCAAACAAGGGTCATGTAAAAGTCATCTTTGAACTCGGTGATTGGTTGTGGGTGCATATGCGTGAGAGATTTCCTACTCAGCGAAAATCTAAGCTTAACCCACGAGGAGATGGACCCTTCCAAGTGTTAGAAAGGATAGGAGATAACGCCTACAAGATTGATTTATCCAGTGAGTATGGAGGTATAAGTGCTACCTTCAATGTTTCTGACCTTTCTCTTTATAATGTAGGTGATTCGAGGACGAATCCTTTTGAGGGAGGAGAGAATGATAGGGATCAAGGCATATCCAAGCATAATTCAAGCGTCCCGAATCCTTTGCAAGGAATAGGTGGTCCAATGACACGTGTGAGAACGAGGAGAATGAAGGAAGCCATGCATGTGTTGATCGTGGAAATGTTAGGGAAAGAAGCTTCCAAGGACAATTCCTCATCATCAAGACTTGTTACACTAATATGGGATAGAGATGGTGTTGATCATGAAGAGGGGTCATATGGAGAGGCAATGCCAAGACAAGGAAATGGATAAAGTGTACAATTCGGCCCAAAAATTGAAGAAACGAAGCTTCTGACCAAGGCCGCGCACGCTGCCTTACCCATGGCTTCCATCAAATTGAGAAGACGAGGCTGGTGAGCATTCTGACCGAGGCCGCGCTCTAGGCCGCGCCACGAACTTCCGAACGGACTTCATCAGAATAGTTGAATCAGAGCAACCAGAAAGTCTGATCGAGGCCGTGCCTAAGGCCGCCCCGCGGCCTTTCCCAGAACATGCAAAGTCGCGTTAGTTTTAGAGTTTTATCTATTCTATTGTTATTTTATTATTCGTAGTACATGTCGTACGCTTATATAAAGATGAAACACATTGAATAATACAAGTTTTTAGATCATTTCTCATTGAAACGTGTGTTTTTGAGAGCTTCTTCAGAAGTGCTTTCTTGGTTTTTGGATTGGAACTGTCTTGGTCTTATTAAGCCTACGCTTGTGGCGAACCAATTACCCGCTTAGAGTAATTTTTTCGCGTTTGATCAAGTTCTTAGTGTAATAATTTAGGCAAATTGAACTCGCTCAAGTTGGTCTAAATTAGAATCCTAGGATTCTTCGTTCTTCGTTGAAGAGTATTCGAGGCTTTTTCACTTGGAATCATTAAGCGATCTTGGCCGTTCACAACCCCCGCACACATCAACTACAACCCCAAAACCAGCTAAAAAGACAACAAAAAAAAAACCATCAAAACAATAGGGAATCCACAAACAGAACCATCGCCTGTAATCAATACCACCTTAGCTCACCACCTGCAAAGAAAAACAACAGAATCAAAGGCAGTCCATAAACACCAATTCTGCCAAATCAACGCCAGCAAACAGCTCGAAACCTACAAAAGAACTGTAAAAAAAAAGGGAAAAATCAAAAGACAGCCGCAACACACAAAGAACCCAATAATCTGGACCAATCAACCTCACACTACCCTCACTCGGCCAAGGCGCCACCCACCAGCAAGCTATGCCATCTCATCTCTTCCTGAATTCACCATGAATCACCCAGCCAGTAATCATTGCAAGCTGAACAAAACGTCACCCACCACATAGCTCTCCTATGTAACCATCAATCACAGCCCTGGACTACCAGAAATGCCCGCCAAGGACAACCATCCAACTTCACAAATCACCACCTCAAACCCAAAAACAAGGTCCATAACACAAATAATGGCCAGTCACCTTCGCCTCATTCTCAATCGGGATGAATTTATTCGGCCCATTCTTCAATCTCTCCATAAATCGATCAATGGATGAAATATGTGTGTGGAGCTCAATAGATTGAGTGAAGATTTTCTTTGGAAATTTTGGGATAGAAGAAGTTTGGGGGGGGATCATCGTGCGGGAGAGAAGAACAAATTTTGGAATTTGATTGTCAAATTACGTTTAACTTGATTTGGGGCAATTAAGGGTGGCATTGTGAGAAACTTCCGACACATCAAAGAAATTGACTTGGAGTTGAGAATCTGGATGTGGAAATTTTTGAAATTCGTTGAGTCAAAGAGGGAAGAGGGCTGCTTGGGTTTTGGTCGAATTAAAGCAGAGTTTTTCTCTCGGGACTGGGAAAAGCTGGGTTGGGAAGATGATGTATATTTTGACATTTTGTCTTTTGTTTTAAGTTGAAGCAAAATAGTGATGGCTTATTTTATGTTTTCATTTGTGTTCTTTCTAATGCAGCTGTCGTTATTGTTTTATTTATTCCTAGCTAAGTTAATTCTCTATGTTTGTTTGTCTATTTTTATCATAACGGACCCTGCTAGTTAGTTTATTAAATGCAACATTAGTTTCAGTTTGTCAATTGATTTGGTGATATTATAAAAATGAACATTTAGATTTTAGTTCTCTTATTTTTAAATACTATTAATGTACCCCAACGATTTTTACCTTATGCCCTTGAGCATTTTAATTTTTGCATTTTATCCTCAATCTTGTAGGATTGACCCCCTCTCTTAAGTTTCCTTTTTTTTTTTTGTTAAGTTGCTAATCTTTTAATTTTGACACTATAGATTTGCTAGATTTGCAATGCTAAATCCAAAAGTTTGCTGTAATTTATATTTTATCCCCAATAACATAGCTACAAATTCACTTTTGAACCCTTTAAATTGCTGCAAATTCATTTTTGGTTTTTCAAGTTGCTGGAAATTCATTTTTAGTCCATATGGTTTGCTGGATTTTTTCAATTGGCCCTCGTGTATTGCTGGAAATTCATTTCTATCCCACACTGTTTGCTGGAAATTCATTCTTAGTCATTACTTGTTGCTGGAAATTCATTTTAGTCCATATATTTTGCTGGAAATTCAATTTCAGTCCTTATTGTTTGCTGGAATTTTCAATTGGCTTTCGTGTATTGCTGGAAATTTTGTTTTAGTCCCCAATTGTTGATAGAATTTGTGTTTTAGTCTTTTATATGTTGCTGGAATTTCGTTTTTAATCACTTTAAGTGATTGGATTTAGTTTTAAGGCCCGATGTTTTTGATGAATTTTTAATTTTAGTCCTTAATACTTTGCTGAAATTTTCAGCTTTTACCTCTATATTTGCTGTAAATTAATGTCCTTACCACTTTTCTTGCTAGAATTTATGTTTTGCTCCCACAATTTGCTAGAATTTTGCATTTCAGCTTTAGAACGTGCTTAAAATTACAATTTGGTCCCCTTAGTTTGCTCTAATTCACATTTTTCCACCAATTTGATTTT
The DNA here is from genome assembly GCA_024721245.1 of Mitragyna speciosa. Classification (NCBI taxonomy): domain Eukaryota; kingdom Viridiplantae; phylum Streptophyta; class Magnoliopsida; order Gentianales; family Rubiaceae; genus Mitragyna; species Mitragyna speciosa. The sequence goes on from CM045571.1 coordinate 13,382,787, forward strand.
AATTTTCGATTGTACCCCATAATTATATGAATTTCCAATTTACCCTTTGAGCATTTTAGGAATTTACTTATAGTCCCCTTAGGTTCATAGAATATATATATATATATTTCCTAATTTTGGTAGGATTTCATATTCTAGCCTTTATTTGTTTATATTAAGATATCTTAACTTGTGTGTTCGTTTTTTTAGCATTGGTACCAGATCTCCAAAGAGCTATTCCGACTTCTTGTTATTTTCCTCTTTATGTGCTCCAATATGCTCCAATGTAATTTTATGCATTATTTTTATTATTATTTGTTTATTTCTTATTTTATATACTTTTTGCATATTTACGTATTTAATTTATTTAATTTTGAATTTTTATTATTTTGGAAAAATATAATATTTTGTATTTAGCTAGTCAATGTAATAGTTAAGTTATCTTTCTCATATTTTAGCAAAAATTATGTAATTAGATAGAAAATGTAATAGATAGGTCATCTTTAATTTTTTTCCCTTAAATTGTAAATCAAGCCCCCGGTGTAATAGTTAGGATTTATTTGCTATTGCGTGTTTATGTGTTTATTTCTTTTACCGCTTTCCTTAGGATTTTGCATCTAGATAACATGCTTACATGTTATGTGCTCCTATGTGATACTATATGTCTTTATGTGTTTACTTGCTTTTAATTCATGCTTTATTGCTTTAATTAATGTTTTATTAAGTTTTATTGTTTCGTCACCACACTAGTCCAACGCTAGTTGTGGCTTTCATCGTTTCCCCGCTAGTCCAACGCTAGTAGGAATCCCTAGAAAGGGCTAGTCCAATGCTAGACCCTTAGGGCATTTTAGTATTAGGTGCACTCGTGTGTATTTTACATCCCATTCCACACATTTTAGTTTTTTTTTTCATTTTGCATGATTTTTATTATTGTTGCTATTATTTATTTATTTTTGACACATCTTCAAATGCATGACATCTAGGTTGCATCTTACTTAGAATTTAGGTCATTTCGTGTGATCTGACTAGAAATAGTCGCCTACTCACGTGGGAAGCAGTGGCGTACAGGCCGTTCCCCCCTCCGTGAGTAGAAACATTCAGTCACGAGATATTAGTCTCCCGTACCCGTCATGTTGCATACCCACTTTCGTTCTTCACTTATTATATTGATGCGACCTAGGCCTTACTTGTGACGTAAGCCACACAGATCAAGGGTTTCAGGATCGTTTGGGATCTGATATTGGTTTGGGAAAAACCTCAATCCGTTGATGACCTGCACCAACGAACCTTGGTATAGGGGTCTGTGGCACCACAATCAAGTAAGAACTCGATTGATAAAGCCTATGAATGCATCAAGAATAAACCTAAGGTATTCAAAAGAGTCTCTGGAGAAAACCAAAGAAAACATCAATTTTCATTCCTCAAAGTTGTCTCTTGATTACACCAACAATTAGCCTTTAATAGGCAAATACAGAAAAGGAAATAATTCTAGAGTTCTAAACCTACTCAAATACTAAACACCAGTTGTAACTTGTCACAACTAATCTTTATTTAAAAAGTTACAACTTTAAAAATTAATAAAACGACGTCCGCAGTTCTTCTGTTGCAGGCCGTGGCCAAGGTTGCCGGGCGGCCTTGGGCACGGCCTCAATCAGTTCCTTAGTTGCTCCGGGGGCAAGCTTCTGATGAAGGCCGTGGGGAAGGCCGTGGCGCGGCCTTCCCAGCGGCCTTGGTCAGAAACTTTATTTCTTCAACTCGCAAGCCACTTCAATTCGTCCATGGATCTGATGAAGGCCGTGAGGAAGGCCGGGGCGCGGCCTTCCCAGCGGCCTTGGTCAGACTCTCTGATTCTCCACTATCCACGTCCTTCTCTTGCTCTAAACATACTTGAAGTACATTGACATGTTTACAATCATCATCAAGTGTCTTTTCAACCTTCTTTGCTTCCTCTTGTTCTTGTATAGTGATAGGATCCAAGGATCACTTACACATGTGAAGCATTGCCTAGCATGTTTCAAGCTAAAAGGGAAGTCATTCATCAATGATATAGGCATGCATGAATGTTGTCCAAGTGTTTCATACGAGTTGAGCATGAATGTTGGGCTTGAGTTATGTAATGATCAAGCTAGTAGATTGGGGCAAGGTTTAATGTATTGGCTTTGGATCAAATCTAATCATAAAGATAGCCCAATTGAAGGTTCTAAGTTGTTCATAACAAGCATACAAGGGGTTGGTTACTTGGGCTCACTTGGAGGGCTCTTAAACTTGCAAGATGGAGGCCCAATAGTGCACAATGGAGGTGTCCAGCCCAAGGAGACTTTTATGGACGAATTTTTGATATTTTCTAGATCTTATTTTATGTTTTGTTAGTTTTCCAAATTGTTTACAAGTTCTTTTTGGTAGTTTTCCAAATAGTTGAGTATTTAGTTTTTAGTAGTTGTCTTAAACTTCAAGTTCTAGAATTTTCTTGTAAGCCTATTTACAGGCCTTCAAAATTCAATGAAATAATCAGATTATTCCTCAAAAAATTCGTGAACAGTGTGAGCTCTTTTCAAGAGTGTTTTCTTGGTTCTTGGATTAGAACTACTCTTAGTCCTATCAAGCCTAAGCTTGTGGCGACTTAAATACTTGCTTAGAGTGATTTTCTTTCGTGTTTGATCAAATTCTTAAAGTCTTAAACTAGCATATTGAATTAGCTCAAATTGGTCTAGCTTAGGTCCTTAGAAGTTCGTGATCTTCATTGAAGAAGGGCTCGAGGTGTTTGGCTTGGAATTCATCAAGCGGTCTTGGCAACGTTCCACGATTCCGTGCGTATCATATAGCCAGGACCAATGCTTGAAGAGCTTCTTTTAACTTCTTGGCTTTGGCTCGCGTGACTGGACCCGTTGGAACTTGAACCATATGATCTTCATTTTTAGCTTGTGCAACTACTTCATGCCTCGCCTCATGCCTTGGGATCACATCAGTCCCTTCCACTTGATGAGGATTTGCCCTCAAATCCAACTCGTCACCTACATCAAAAGGAGCTAAATCAGTTACATTAAATGTTGCGCTTACTTGATACTCACCAGGAAGATCCAATTTGTAGGCATTATCATTGATCTTCTCCACAATTTGAAACGGTCCATCTTCTCTAGGAAGTAACTTGCTTCGTCTTTGTGCTGGGAATCTTTCTTTTCGGAGATGAAGCTATACCCAATCTCCAGGTTCAAATAGCACTTGGCCCCTCCCTCAGAGTGCTTGCTTTGCATATTGAATGGTTCTCTTCTCAATGTTGTCCCTTACTCTTTGATGAAGCTTTTGCACCATTTCTGCTTTCTTCTTTCCATCTAAACTAACACGCTCAGACAATGGTAAAGGTGAAAGATCCAAGGGAGTTAAGAGGTTAAAACCATATACTACCTCAAATGGAGAGAATTGTGTAGCACTATGTATGGTTCTATTGTATGCAAATTCAACGTGAGGTAGGCACTCTTCCCAAGTTTTGATGTTTTTCCTAATTATGGCACGAAGTAAGTGATGAGTCCCAAGGTGGAGACCTTCAAGAGGGACGTTCCAAGGATGATGGATCGAGTTTGAGGAGCTCCAATGATGTGTTTAATGGTTTGGATGGTCCTATGACTAGAGCAAGGACTAGAAGAATGAAGGATGCATTGCATGGACTCATATTGGACTCATATGAGGAGGCTTTGCAATTGGGCTCAAAGGATCAATCTAAACAACTCATTAATGTGATTTGGGCTGAACAAACATTGGATGAGAACTTCATGGGCCACACGAGTGGGGAGCTTGAAGAATTGAAGTCCAATTGATGGTTTTGTGGGCTTAATGGACCACCAGCCCATTAGGGTTTATTAGTTACGATTTTTATAGTCTTTGAGTTGTAATAGACTTAGTTATTTTAGTTAATTCATGCTTTGTTTTGGTAGTTTCATTAGTATAGGTTTTGTCTTAGAAGTTAAGTCTATTTTCACAACTCTAGAATGTTCTTTGTAAGCCTATTTATAGGCCATATTATTAGTTACGAATTTAATCAGAATTTTCAGAAATATTGTGTGTTCTCTTTGAGAATTTTCTTGGTTCTTTGTTAATTAAGAACTACTCTTGGTCTTATCAAGCTTGCTTGTGGCGACCCCCAACTTCGCTTAGAGTTTTTCTTGTGTTTTTTATCAAGTCTTAGGTAACTTAGGTTAAACAATTGAACTCGCTCAACTTGGTTTAATCTAGCTTGTCTTAGGCGTGTTCATCTTCTTCAAGGGAGATTCAAGGCAAAACAACTCCACGTCAAGGGTTCTTGGTTCATGAATCAAACGAGGTCTTGAGTTCAACGAGTTGCATATCTGAAATCCAAGACTTTCTTGGCAACACAACCATGCACACATCAGTAAGGTAGCTAAAGTCCTATTTACTACTTCAGTTTGCCCGTCAGTTTGTGGATGGCTAGCAGTAGAAAATAAGAGTTTAGTTCCCAACTTTCCCCACAGAGTCTTCCAAAAATAACTAAGAAATTTGACATCCCTATCAGAAACAATGGTTTTTGGAATGCCATGCAATCTCACAATCTCCCTAAAAAATAAGTCTGCAACATGAAGTGCATCGTGTGTCTTGTGGCATTGATATGTCCCAAGGGTTGAAGGATGAACAAGGACGTTCCAATGGTGATGGACGAGCTAAGCACACTTCCAAGGATGCTAATGATGTACTTGGAGGTTTGGATGGACCAATGACTAGAGCTAAAACAAGAAGAATGAAGGATGCTCTTCATGGACTGATTTTGGATACACTTGAAGAAGAAAACCAAGCAAGTTGGGCTAAGCATTCTCCACGGTTGGTCTACACCATTTGGGCTGAACAAGGCCTAGAAGAAGGGCCAAATAACCAGCTAAGTGTGAGGATTGAAGACTTGGAGGGCGCTGGTCCATTTGTGGTGTAACGGGCTAAGAGGCATCAAGATGGTTCACTTGGGCTGGTTTGGAGCATGCACATTTTATTAAGCCCAAATCCACTTCACTTGGGCTGGTTTGGGCTGATTATAATTAATTTAGTTCGTTTATGATGTGTTTAAACCCTAGCATGTTATTTGTGTGCCTATTTAAAGGCTTAAAATCGTTACTGTAGCGGCAGCCATATGATGATATTTTGAGTGAATTCTTTTTAGAATTTTCTTGGTTCTTTGGTGATTAAGAACTACTCCTTTGGTCTTATCAAGCTTTGCTTGTGGCAACCACAATCTTGCTTAGAGTTTCTTCTAGTTTTTGATCAAGTTCTTAATAGATTAGATTAAACGATTGAAATCGCTCAACTCGGTTTAACCTAGTTTTCTTAGGGACGTGTTCATCTTCAAGGGGAGATTCGTGAGCACACCAACTCCACGTCAAGGGTTCTTGGGTTTACGAATCCAACGGGGTCTTGAGTTCAACGAGTTGTTGACCTAAAATCCAAGGGGTCTTGGCATATGCAACCGTGCACATATCAAGTGGTATCAGAGCCAAAGTTCTTGGATTTTCCAGGTTTATTCAATCCATTTTTCCCTTTGGAATTTCGGATATATCCTTGTGTCTTGTGTTTTTCTTGTTTTTCGTGTTGTTATTGTGACAAAGAGCTTCGAGCCTGGTCATAATAATTTTTTTGGTGTTTTTTTTGTGTCTTGCTTAAATTTGTTTGAACTTGTTTTGCTTTGTTTCTGCCCGTCTTTAATCGTTTGAAAATTTCAGCCTTTAGTTTTCGTTGTTTCCTTATTAAATTCGTGCTTTAGGGTTTGTTTAGAGTCGTTCTTGGTTACTTCTCAATCGAGAATTCTAGATCGTGTGGTATTTTGTGTTTCTTGACTGTTTTTATTATTTTCTTGGAATTCTTGTGCAAAAATCTTTCAAAAAGAATTGGTTTCTTGGATTTTCCATCCTAGAGTTGAAGATTCTTGGTGAAAAAAAAAAAAAAAGTCGCGTCACTGTTCACGGTACTGTAGCGTCACTGTTCACGACGGCTACTGTTCACGCGACGTTACTATTCAGCGTAGGGGTTACTGTTCACGTCGGAAATCACTGTTCATCCGGTGAATTTTACTTGTTTGTTTGAGTTTTGTGGGTTATCTGGGTTTTGAATTTAAAAAAAAAAAAGTCTTGCACAAAGAAAAGTTGTGCAACACGAAAGAAAGTGAAAGAGGCGTGCAAGGTGATAAAAGCCAAGCACACGAACTAAATGATGTGCGCACGATTGCATTGCCAAGAAAGTCTTGGATTTTAGGTATGCAACTCGTTGAACTCAAGACCTCGTTTGATTCGTGAACCAAGGAACCCTTGATGTGGAGTTGTTTTGCCTTGAATTCTTCCCTTGAAGATGAGCACGCCTAAGAACAACTAGAATTATACCAGGTTGAGCGAGTTCAATCGTCTAACCTAATTAACTCTAAGACTTGACCAAAAACTCAAGAAAAACTCTAAGCGAAGTTGGTGGTCGCCATAAGCAAGCTTGATAAGACCAAGAGTAGTTCTTAATCGACAAAGAACCAAGAAAATTCTCACAATAGAGAAAACACACAATTTTTCTGAATAATTCTTGTTAAATTCGTAACTAATAATATGGCCTATAAATAGGCTTACAAAGAACATTCTAGAGTTGTGAAAATAGACTTAACTTCTAAGACAAAACCTATACTAATGAAACTACCAAAACAAAGCATGAATTAACTAAAATAACTAAGTCTATTACAACTCAAAGACTATAAAAATCGTAACTAATAAACCCTAATGGGCTGGTGGTCCATTAAGCCCACAAAACCATCAATTGGACTTCAATTCTTCAAGCTTCCCACTCGTGTGGCCCATGAAGTTCTCATCCAATGTTTGTTCAGCCCAAATCACATTAATGAGTTGTTTAGATTGATCCTTTGAGCCCAATTGCAAAGCCTCCTCATATGAGTCCAATATGAGTCCATGCAATGCATCCTTCATTCTTCTAGTTCTTGCTCTAGTCATAGGACCATCCAAACCATTAAACACATCATTGAAGCTCCTCAAACTCGATCCATCATCCTTGGAACGTTCCTCTTGAAGGTCTCCACCTTGGGACTCATCATTCCCTCCTTCCTCGAAAGGATTCGTCCTCGAATCTTCAAGTTCATATAAACTACTATTAGTAACTAAAGGATTGATAGATAAGCAATCAAAAATTTTAAGTAAGCTCATAACTAACTCAAGTGATAAACGTAAAACAAGTAACCTAATGCAATTATGAACACATATAGCATAAAAGACTAAATCACAAGTCATAGGTGAAATAACAAATTCTAACTTAAGAAGAATAAACATGCCTAGATGAGAAATATCTTTAAAAACATGCAAAAGAATGAACAAACATGAACTATTAAACAAATACCTATGAACAGACTTAAAGTAACAAGCATTAACAAGATGACCATCATGATCATAATCTAAATAAGACTCTTGAACACTAACTGAGTGAAAAGCACTAATAGGAAGGTCTTGAACATGTATGCAACACCAAATATGATTAAATTCGTAATGAAAAATAACCCTAAAAATAGAAACACCATTATTAGCTAAAACACTAAGATGCTTTGGATAGAATGCATACAAAAACATATAAACTCTATCATGGAATAATAATTTGCAAAATAAACCATAAAAATCACTAGAAATATGATCATAAATCATAAGAAATCCTTCAAGACATATTGACCTAGATGAAGTTAAACAAACTAGATGCAAGACATAATCACTTAAACTAATGGAATAAACATGCAAAACGAAATTAATGTGCAAATTAAAATAATTAAAACTAAAAGAATACAAAAACTTATGCCACAGTCTAGTAGAATCCAGCAAATTCATCAATTCAGTTGTGGCATTTGGACTTTGTGAATCAATCCAATTGACACCATGCCACCAATCAAACATGTATTTGATCAACCAATTGGTGTTGATGGCATAAGACCAAATTTTTGTCTTAAAACATTTCTTCCTTGTCAAGTCATGCCATCGAAACACTTGTATCGCCTTGCTTGATGATCCAAAAATTTGTAACTTTAAGTCATTGAAGGGACAATTTGCAAGTAGCATTCTTTTGTCTTGAAATTGGCTTCCAAGTTTTGTTGCAAAGGAGAAACAAAAACACTAGGAAAACAAGTGTTAGGAATGTTAGCAAAATAATCTACTTCTTTGTACATAGGCACAAGAAGTTTAGCCCTTTCAATCAAAGAACTCTTTTTATCACTTTTGCTAGCTTCCACTTCCACTCTCTTATTTTCTTCTTCTTTTTCAGAATTTTTCCTCTCGATTTGTTCTCCCTCAAGATCTACACTATCCTCACTCTTCTCTTGCACACACTCTTCTTTTTTATCACTTTTTTCTTTTGCTTGTGTGCTCAAAGATCTTTCCCACTCTTTGCAATCTCTTGAAATTTTCTCTTTATCCTTATTTACCTCAAGTGACGGCAAAGGAATTAGCTTGACATTCCTCCCATTCCAATTGAAAGAGTAGTTATTGTTCACCTCATCATATTTGGCTTCATTCTTAAGGTGCCACGGATGCCCCAAGAGTACATGACAAGTCTCCATTGGTACCACGTCACAAAGAATCTTATCATGATACTTGTTGAGTGAAAACTCCAACTCCACTTGATTGGTTACTTCAAATTCTCCATTATCAGTCAACCTTTTGTATGGATGTGGATGTTTCAACAAAGGCAATCCTAGCTTTCCAACACACATAGTACTCACCAAGTTAGTGCAACTAACATGATTAATGCGCGTACTACATACCTTGTTTTTCACAGTGCATCTAGTATAGAATTCAACTTGTTGCACTTGTTCACTATCTCGCAATGGTTTATCCTTCTCTTCAAAAGCATCACGATTCTTCTTTTGAATGAGAGGTGATGAAATTTGATCTTTAATTGAGAGAGTAGATTCCTCCTCAAGCACTCTTTCTTTTTGAGCAGCCACAAGTGCTTTATATCTGCTCCAAAAATCATCCCAATCATCAAGACCCTTCATGTCATCCTCCTTCTTTGAAGTATAATAATTCTTGGACAACTTTTTAGAGGATTTGGATGCAAAAGCTTTGGCATTAGATGACTGCGAATGCCTATCCATCTTTTCATAGATCTCATCTTTTCATAAGGTGCATCTTTCTTTCAAAATCACCAACAATGGCTTCCCTAAACAATTTTAGTTCATTATTAATGTTCATAGAAGGCGCCATTATGTCCTAAAAACCTGCAAGAAAAATAGTTAAAAATACCAAAGAAAATAGACAAGAATATGTGAAACGCTCCCTTAGTGTTTGGCACTCGATTCCCTCAAGTAGATTGGCTTTTACCCTCAAATGAGCTCACAACTAAGCCTTTTTCCACTCAAAGGATCTTCTTGTAGGCTCTTTGATGAAGAACCAGCTCAATCAATCCCACCAAGGACCTATAGCAACCTCAACTTGTAAAGAGTAAATGTAGAGGCCAAGAAAAATTAGCTTAGAGTGTTTTTGATCAAGAGAATAAATCAAAGAATGGATAAGAATCAAGGATTGACACAAAAATAGACACCCTATTGTGTGGTATAAATGTATAAAAATTCTTGATTTTTAATGTTCTCTTGAAAAAAATAATAATATTCTTGTGCAAAAAATAAAACTCCAACAATCCAATTCACTTTCCAAAATGAATTCTTGAACAATTGGCAACTAAAACCAAGCACAACTAATTTGGAAACCTTAAAACATGCCCCAAGGGACCTTAACCAGCTGGAAAAAACGTTCTAAATGAAGAAAAAGGAAACAAGAATCACCACTTTCCAAAAAGAATGAAGAAACCCTTGCACCTTGAGGATTTGGTTTCCTATCCTTTGCCAACTAGTTTTCCTTTACCCAATTGGTTTCCCTATGACAAATAACTTCTATATAAACCCAACTAACACCTTTTAGACTCCTTTTAACACCAAAATTTCTGCAAAAATCGTAACAGAAATTCGTCCAAACATAGGTACGAATTTCAGCAACCCAACATGCAAGAAACCCTAACAAAACCCTATTTTATGATGAAAACCCTTTGACCAACACTTCAAGGCTTCAAGAACTTCAAGATTTGATCAAGAAAGTCCAAGAAATCAGCCAAGAACTTCAAGAAATCAGTCACAACAATTTCCAGCAAAACAAAAGTTCAAGAAACTCGACTTATAACCCAAGAAGTGCAATAAACTTATCAAGAACTCCAAGATACTTGTCAAGAACTTCAAGAAACCTATCAAGATCTTCAAGAAAGCTTAAGAACTTGTTCAAGAACCTCAAGAAACTCAAGAACACACTTGGACAGATTTAAAGATTTCAAGAATCACACCAAGTAAGTCCAAGAACTTCAAGAACTTGTATCCAAACACCAAGAAACTTCAAGAAACTTTGAATAAATGTTTGTGCACGGTTTTTACCTTGTTGTGCACTCCTTTTTTATTCTCTTTTTCCTCCTTTTTCTTTGTGCTTTTGGCTCTTTCTTTTTAAGCACACAATCTGCCTTTTTTTTCTTTTTTTTTTAAACGATTTTTTTGCCTTATTTTTTTTCCTTCAAGAACAATACAAGAATGACTCAAAACTTCAAGAAAGTTGATTTGTGAATGTCTTAAGTTCAAGAATCTTCTTTACTTAAGAGTTTTTAACACAAGAAAATCAAGAAAACACCAAAAACAGTCAAGATTCACAAAACACCACACAAGACCTAGAATTCTTGATTGAGAAGCAACCAAAAAAAACTCTAAACAAACCTAGGGCACAATTTTTAACAAAGAAAGCAACGAAACAATTATGGTAGAATTTTTTTTTCAAGAAACGAAAGTAAAAATACACAAGAAAAAAACTTGTTGTCCAGGCTCGAAGCTCTTTGACAACGACTCAAAGAAAGAAAAACAAATAAAACACAAGTTGCTTAACCAGGCTCGAAGCTCTTTGATAAACAACAAAAAAGAAAAAAAGGGATATATCCGAATTTTTCCAACGGAAAAATTGGATTGGAAAAACCTGAAAAAAATCCAAGAAGATGGCTCTGATACCACTTGATGTGCGCACGGTTGCGTTGCCAAGAAAGTCTTGGATTTTAGGTATGCAACTCGTTGAACTCAAGACCTCGTTTGATTCGTGAACCAAGGAACCCTTGATGTGGAGTTGTTTTGCCTTGAATTCTTCCCTTGAAGATGAGCACGCCTAAGAACAACTAGAATTAGACCAGGTTGAGCGAGTTCAATCGTCTAACCTAATTAACTCTAAGACTTGACCAAAAACTCAAGAAAAACTCTAAGCGAAGTTGGTGGTCGCCATAAGCAAGCTTGATAAGACCAAGAGTAGTTCTTAATCGACAAAGAACCAAGAAAATTCTCACAATAGAGAAAACACACAATTTTTCTGAATAATTCTTGTTAAATTCGTAACTAATAATATGGCCTATAAATAGGCTTACAAAGAACATTCTAGAGTTGTGAAAATAGACTTAACTTCTAAGACAAAACCTATACTAATGAAACTACCAAAACAAAGCATGAATTAACTAAAATAACTAAGTCTATTACAACTCAAAGACTATAAAAATCGTAACTAATAAACCCTAATGGGCTGGTGGTCCATTAAGCCCACAAAACCATCAATTGGACTTCAATTCTTCAAGCTTCCCACTCGTGTGGCCCATGAAGTTCTCATCCAATGTTTGTTCAGCCCAAATCACATTAATGAGTTGTTTAGATTGATCCTTTGAACCCAATTGCAAAGCCTCCTCATATGAGTCCATGCAATGCATCTTTCATTCTTCTAGTTCTTGCTCTAGTCATAGGACCATCCAAACCATTAAACACATCATTGAAGCTCCTCAAACTCGATCCATCATCCTTGGAACGTCCCTCTTGAAGGTCTCCACCTTGGGACTCATCACTAAACCAATTAAACTGAAGTATATTTGGCTGGAATACTGTCCTTGTGCAACCAAATAGACCTGTTGAAACAAACAAATCGTTGGACAGAGAACAACGCCACGTATGAAAGTTTAATTGACCAGATTTTACTCTTCTTGTTTCTTGGTGTTTTGTTGGAGTATTATTTTTGCACAAGTTTCATATTTTCAGCCAAGAGAACATTAAAAATCAAGAATTTTCACACAAATTTACCACACATTAGGGTTTTCATATTGTGTCAAATCTTGATTCTTGGTCATTCTTTGTTATTCTCTTGATCAAAAGCACTCTAAGCATAATTTTCTTGACGTCTACATTTACTCCTACAGGTTGAGGTTGCTATTGGCCTTAATAAGGTTTGAGTGAGCTGGTTCTTCTCTAAAGGGCCAATAAGAAAATTCTTTGAGTGATAAAAGGCTTAATTGTGAGCACAATTGAGGGTAATAGCCATACTACTTGAGGGAAGTGAGTGCAAACACTAAGGGAGTGTTTCCTATATACTTGCTTTATCTTGTTCTAACGTTTCTTTTGCAGGTTTAGCATTTTAATGGCGCATGAAGGAAATCCACCTCAAGAGCTTTCAAATGATTTCAAATTGCTTAGGGATGCTATAGTTGGTGATATGGACAGAAAATTGCGCCTCATGAGAGAGGAATTTTATGAGGAATTGGAGACGAGAACTAGTACTTCCCAAGCACTGTGTCAGCCAACAAAAATCCTTTTGAAGAGGAGCATGAGGAGGAGTCTGATTTTGAAGATATAGCTCCAAGGAGAGGAAGGAGAGTGAACAATAATCAAGACAATAATCTTGGAAGCATTAAGATGAAAATACCTCCATTCCAAGGAAGGCTTGATCCAGAGGCATACTTAGAGTGGGAACGCAAGGTAGAACATGTGTTCAATTGCCATAACTACTCAGAAGAAAAGAAAGTGCAATCAGTTGCAGTTGAGTTCACAGAACGCAAGGTGGGACAAACTTGTGAAGGAGAGAAGAAGATGTGAAGAGGAACCTGTACGTGCATGGCGTGAGATGAAGAATATCATGAAGAAAAGATTTGTTCCTAGCTATTATGTGAGAGACCTCCATCATAGGCTTCAAACTTTGAAGCAAGGTTCAATGTCTGTGGATGAGTATTACAAGGAGATAGAGATACTTCTCATTCGAGCTGATGTTAAGGAAGAGGAGGAGGCATTAATGGCTCGTTTTATTGCAGGTCTTAATGTGGAAATTGCTGAAAGGGTGGAACTTCAACACTACATTAACATTCATGACTTGGTGAACCTAGCCATCAAGGTTGAGAGACAACTGAAAAGTAGGCTTTCAAGGGGGTTTTCTACTACCCAAAACCGTACTACTTGGAGGGTTGAGCAGCCACGTAGGAGTGCAAGGGAGCTTGAACAAGTACGCCAACCTCCAAACCGTGTTCAAGTGTCTAAGCTCGATTCAACTACAAAGCCGGATGCCAAGGGTAAACTGGTTGAGAAACCTAGGCAAAGGGAGGTTCGTTGCTTCAAGTGTCAAGGTTATGGACACATTGCTGCAACTTGTCCAAACAAACGTGCTATGATGATTAGTGATGATGGTGAGATAGCAAGCATTGCATCTAGTGAAGATGATGAGGAGATGCCTCCATTGGAGGGAGGTTCTGAAGATGAGGGTGACTTGTTTGGTGGTGATCAAGGCGAAATCTTGGTCACAAGGCGTGTCCTTAGCATTGCACCTAAGGAGGATGACTTGGACATACAAAGAGAGCATATTTTCCACATTAGGTGTACTGTGCAAAACAAGGTATGTAGCATGATTATAGATAGTGGTTCTTGCACTAATGTTGCTTCTAATTTGTTTGTAGATAAATTGGGCCTAGAGACAAGAAGACATCCGAAGCCATACAAGTTACAATGGTTGGCTGAGGTTGGAGACATGAAGGTTACCAAGCAAGTAATGGTGCCATTCTCTATTAGTAAGTACAAGGATGAAGTGTGGTGTGATGTGATTCCCATGCAAGCATGCCACATCCTACTTGGACGTCCTTAGCAATTCGATAGAAGAGTGACATATGATGGCTTCAAGAATAGATACTCATTCATGTGAAACAACCGAAAAATCACTTTGGATTCCATCAAACCTTCTGAAGCTCATGCGGATCAAGTGAGAATAGCAAAGGAATTCAAGATGAGGGAAGAGCAACAACAAGCTGGCCAAAATGAGCATAATGAGGGGTCACGAGTTGGGCAAAATAACAAGTCAAGTGGCGGATTCAAGGCTGGAAAGAAGGCAATTCGTGATTTGTAGAAGGAAGAGAAAAGGAAGGTTAATGCTTTTGCAACCAAAAGTGAGATCATTTCAGCTTTGGAAGCTAAGGAACAACTTTTAATTGTTTTATATAAAGATGTGTTTCTTTCTTCTATTGAGCTTAATGAACTTACCCTTCCTTGCCTAGTGTTGTGGTGTCTCTTTTGCAGGATTTTGAAGATTTATTTCCTGAAGATATACCACAAGGATTGCCACTTTTGCGAGGGATTGAGCACCAAATCGATTTCATACCTGGTGCTAACATACCCAACCGTCCCGCCTATAGAGCAAACCCGGAGGAAACAAAAGAAATACAAAGACAAGTAGACGAGTTGGTGGAAAAGGGGTTTGTGCGAGAAAGTATGTCGCCATGTGCTGTTCCCGTGATTTTAGTGCCCAAGAAAGATGGAACATGGCGCATGTGTGTTGACTATAGGGCCATCAACAAAATAACGGTAAAGTATCATCATCCTATTCCTAGGTTAGATGATATGCTTGATGAGTTACATGGTTCTACTATTTTCTCTAAAATTGATCTTAAAAGTGGTTATCATCAAATTAGAATGCAAGTAGGAGATGAATGGAAGACTGCCTTTAAAACCAAATATGGATTATATGAATGGTTAGTTATGCCTTTTGGTTTAACTAATGCACCTAGTACATTCATGAGACTCATGAACTATGTGTTTAGGGCTTTTATTGGTAAATTCTTGGTGGTCTATTTTGATTATATTCTGGTCTATAGTAAATCACTTGAAGATCTGATGTGCGCACGGTTACGTTGCCAAGAAAGTCTTGGATTTCAGGTATGCAACTCGTTGAACTCAAAACCTCGTTTGATTCGTGAACCAAGGAACCCTTGACGTGGAGTTGTTTTGCCTTGAATCTTCTCTTGAAGATGAGCACGCCTATAGGACAACTAGACTAGACCAAGTTGAGCGAGTTCAATCGTCTAACCTAATTAGCTCTAAAGACTTGATCAAAAACTCAAGAAAACTCTAAGCGAAGTTGGTGGTCGCCACAAGCAAGCTTGATAAGACCAAGAGTAGTTCTTAATCAACAAAGAACCAAGAAAATTCTCAAAGAGAACACACAATATTTCTGAAAATTCTGATTAAATTCGTAACTAAAAATAGGCTTACAAAGAACATTCTAGAGTTGTGAAAATAGACTTAACTTCTAAGACAAAACCTATACTAATGAAACTACCAAAACAAAGCATGATTTAACTAAAATAACTAAGTCTATTACAACTCTAAAAACTTTAAAAATTCGTAGCTAATAAACCCTAATGGGCTGGCGGTCCATTAAGCCCACAAAACCATCAATTGGACTTCAATTCTTCAAGCTCCCTATGCGTGTGGCCCATGAAGTCCTCATCCAATGTTTGTTCAGCCCAAATCACAATAATGAATTGTTTAGATTGATCTTTTGAGCCCAATTGCAAAGCCTCCTCATATGAGTCCAATATGAGTCCATGCAAAGCATCCTTCATTCTTCTAGTTCTTGCTCTAGTCATTGGACCATCCAAACCTTTAAGTGCATCATTGGAGCTCCTCAAACTCGATCCATCATCCTTGGAACGTCCCTCTTGAAGGTCTCCAACTTGTGACTCATCAAGATCATGTTGAACACTTGTATCAAGTTTTGTGTGTACTTCGTGAACATCATCTTTATGCTAATTTGAAAAAGTGTTCATTTTGCATGGAAAGCATTATATTTCTTGGATTCATTGTTAGTGCTAATGGTATTCATGTTGATAAATCTAAGGTGCAAGCCATACGTGATTGGCCGACACCTAAAAGTGTTAATGATGTACGATCTTTCCATGGCTTAGCAAGTTTTTATAGGAGGTTTGTACGTAATTTTTCTACCATTGCTGCACCCCTAAATGAACTTGTTAAGAAAAATGTGGTTTTTAAGTGGAAAAGCAAACACCAAGAGGCGTTTGATATGTTAAAAGAAAAGTTAACTAATGCACCTCTATTGTGTTTGCCTAATTTTGATAAATTGTTTGAGGTTGAATGTGATGCTTCTGGAGTGGGTATAGGTGCTATTCTTATGCAGGATTCTAAACCCATAGCATACTTTAGTGAGAAGTTGAATGGTGCAACCTTAAACTACCCCACTTATGATAAGGAGCTCTATGCCCTAGTTCGAACTCTTCAAACATGGCAACACTATCTTCTACCTAAAGAGTTCGTGATTCACTCTGACCATGAGAGCTTGAAGTTCTTGAAGTCTCAAAGTAAGCTCAACAAGAGACATGCAAGATGGTTACAGTTCATAGAGTCTTTTCCCTACACCATCAAGTACAAGCAAGGTAAGGAGAATGTGGTTGCTGACGCATTGTCAAGAAGGTATTCTCTTATCACTACTCTTCAAACTAAATTGCTTGGATTTGATTTCATTAAGGATTTGTATGAGCATGACAGGGATTTTTCGAAATTGTGGGTTCAATGTGAAAAACGTGCTCATTCAAATTTCTTTAGGCATGATGGTTTCTTGTTTAAGGGTACTAAGTTGTGCATGCCTAATTGTTCTTTGCATGAGTTGCTGGTTAGAGAGTCTCATGGGGGTGGTCTTATGGGACACTTTGGTGTTAAAAAGACTTTGCATGTTTTGCATGAACACTTCTTTTGGCCAGGTATCCGTTCTGATGTTGAGTCCTTTTGTGTTAAGTGTCTAACTTGCAAACAAGCAAAATCTCGTGTGAAACCCCATGGCGTGTATTCACCATTACCAGTGCCTTCTCAACCTTGGGTAGACATCTCCATGGATTTTGTTTTGGGTCTACCAAGGGCACAAAGTGGTAAAGATAGCATCTTTGTTGTTGTGGATAGATTTAGTAAGATGGCACACTTTATTGCATGTTCTAAGACTAATGATGCCACTTACATATCTGACTTGTTCTTTAAAGAAGTTGTGAGGTTGCATGGTTTACCACGTTCAATTGTCAGTGATAGAGATGTCAAGTTTTTAAGTCATTTTTGACGCACTTTGTGGAGTAAACTTGGTACTAAGTTGTTGTTTTCTACTGTTGCACATCCACAAACTGATGGTCAAACTGAGGTCGTTAATAGGACATTCTCTACACTTTTGCGTGCAATCATTCAAAGGAATTTAAAGAATTGGGAAAGATGCTTGCCCCACATTGAGTTTGCATATAATAGGATTGTTCATTCTACTACGTCTTATTCACCTTTTGAAATTGTTTATGGTTTTAATCCCTTAACTCCTTTGGATATTTTACCTTTGCCCACTAATGAAGTTTCTGATCTTGAAGGTAAAAAGAAAGCTAAATTTGTTAGGGATCTCCATGCCAAGGTGTGAGAAAACATTGAGAAAAAGAATGAACACTTTGCCAAAATTGCAAACAAGGGCCAAGTAAAGATGGTATTTGAACCTGGTGATTGGGTGTGGGTACATATGAGAAAGGAGAGATTTTCACAACAAAGGAAATCTAAGCTTCATCCAAGGGGGGACGGACCTTTTCAAATTCTTGAGAGGATCAGAGATAATGCATACAAAGTGGACTGACCTAGTAAGTATGGAAATGTTAGTGCTATTTTTAATGTGTCTGATTTATCTTTGTATGATGTAGGTGATTCGAGGACGAATCCTTTCGAGGAAGGAGGGAATGATATGTCCCAAGGGTTGAAGGATGAACAAGGACGTTCCAATGGTGATGGACGAGCTGAGCACACTTCCAAGGATGCTAATGATGTACTTGGAGGTTTAGATGGACCAATGACTAGAGCTAAAACAAGAAAAATGAAGGATGCTCTTCATGGACTGATTTTGGATACACTTGAAGAAGAAAACCAAGCAAGTTGGGTTAAGCATTCTCCACGGTTGGTCTACACCATTTGGGCTGAACAAGGCCTAGAAGAAGGGCCAAATAACCAGCTAAGTGTGAGGATTGAAGACTTGGAGGGCGCTGGTCCATTTGTGGTGTAACGGGCTAAGAGGCATCAAGATGGTTCACTTGGGCTGGTTTGGAGCATGCACATTTTATTAAGCCCAAATTCACTTCACTTGGGCTGGTTTGGGCTGATTATAATTAATTTAGTTCGTTTATGATGTGTTTAAGCTAGTCCATTTAGTTAAGTAGTTTGTTTTACTACAAAACCCTAGCATGTTATTTGTGTGCCTATTTAAAGGCTTAAAATCGTTACTGTAGCGGCAGCCATATGATGATATTTTGAGTGAATTCTTTTTAGAATTTTCTTGGTTCTTTAGTGATTAAGAACTACTCCTTTGGTCTTATCAAGTTTTGCTTGTGGCGACCACAATCTTGCTTAGAGTTTCTTCTAGTTTTTGATCAAGTTCTTAATAGATTAGATTAAACGATTGAACTCGCTCAACTCGGTTTAACCTAGTTTTCTTAGGGACGTGTTCATCTTCAAGGGGAGATTCATGAGCACACTAACTCCACGTCAAGGGTTCTTGGGTTTACGAATCCAACAGGGTCTTGAGTTCAACGAGTTGTTGACCTAAAATCCAAGGGGTCTTGGCATATGCAACCGTGCACACATCAGGCATGCAATGAAATGTGCCATTTTTGAAAATCTATCCACAACTACAAAGATAGAATCATTACCTCGTTTGAAACGCGGCAGTTCCAAAATGAAATCCATCAAAAAATCAATCCATGGTTCCTTAGCAATGGGTAGTGGTGTGTACAATCCATGTGGTTGTACCCTGGACTTAGTTCGTCGACAAGCAATGCAGCGTCCAACAAATCTTTCAACATCCCTTTTTATCTTTGGCCAGAAGAAATGCTCTCGTAAGATGCTAAGTGTCTTAGACACCCCGAAACAGCCCCCATAAGTCCTCCTCCATGAGCTTCCTTCACTAACAACTCACGAATTGAACAATTAGGAATGCAAACTTTATCAACATAAAACAAAAAACCATCATTTGTGAAAAATTTGCCTCGACCTGCTTTGGCACACATGCTATAGATCTCACCCAAATCAGAATCATTCCCATAAATCTCTTTAATCATTTCAAAACCAAGTAATCTAGCATCTAGAGCAGTCAATAATACGTACCTCCTAGACAGGGCATCAGCAACCACATTGATTTTACCTGTCTTGTACTTAATAATGTATGGGAATGTCTCCACAAATGCTACCCACTTGGCATGTCGCTTACTCAATTTGTGCTGTGCCTTGAAATACTTCAGTGACTCGTGGTCAGTCTTTATCACGAATTCTTTAGGTCGTAGGTAATGCTGCCACGTCTCCAAAGCTCGTACCAACGCGTACAACTCCTTGTCGTATGTGGAGTAGTTCAAAGTGGCTCCTCCCAACTTTTCACTGAAGTAGGCTATGGGTCTTCCTTCTTGCATCAGCACCGCACTAATACCTACACCTGAGGCTTCGCATTCAACGTCAAATACTTTATTAAAATCAGGTAAAGCCAAGACTGGTGCTCGTGTGAGTTTTTGTTTGAGCAATTGGAAGGCCATATCTTGTTGTTCTCCCCAATAGAACTTCTCATTCTTTTTTGTAACAACAGTCAATGGGCCTGCTACGGTAGAAACTTGCCAACCCGTGGAAACTTCGCACCTCTCCAACTGACTTGGGTGTTGGCCATTCTTGTTTTGCCTTTATCTTGTTCTCATCAACCTGCACTCCAAATTCATTAACAACAAAGTCTAGAAACTCAACTTGGTTAGTACAAAAATAGCACTTCTTAGGATTAGCAAAAAGCTTTTCCCCTTGAAGTACATGCAAAACATGCCTTAGATGCTCAATATGCTCTTCTAGACTCTTGCTGTAAATTAAAATGTCATCAAAATACACAACGACAAATTTTCCTAGGAAATGCCTTAAAACATGATTCATTAGTCTCATGAATGTGCTGGGTCCATTTGTAAGACCAAATGGCATTACAAGCCATTCATATAACCCATGTTTAGTTTTAAAGGCTGTTTTCCATTCATCCCCCTCCTTAACTGATAGGATCCAAGGATCACTTACACATGTGAAGCATTGCCTAGCATGTTTCAAGCTAAAAGGGAAGTCATTCATCAATGATATAGGCATGCATGAATGTTGTCCAAGTGTTGCATACGAGTTGAGCATGAATGTTGGGCTTGAGTTATGCAATGATCAAGCTAGTAGATTGGGCCAAAGTTTAATGTATTGGCTTTGGATCAAATCTAATTATAAAGATAGCCCAATTGAATGTTCTAAGTTGTTCATAACAAGCATACAAGGGGCTGGTTGCTTGGGCTCACTTGGAGGGCTCTTAAACTTGCAAGATGGAGGCCCAATAGTGCACAATGGAGGTGTCCAGCCCAAAGAGACTTTTATTGACGAATTTTTGATATTTTCTAGATCTTATTTTATGTTTTGTTAGTTTTCCAAATTGTTTACAAGTTGTTTTTGGTAGTTTTTCAAATAGTTGAGTATTTAGTTTTTAGTAGTTGTCTTAAATTTCAAGTTCTATAATTTTCTTGTAAGCCTATTTATAGGCCTTCATAATTCAATGAAATAATCAGATTATTCCTCAAAAAAATTCGTGAACAGTGAGAGCTCTTTTCAAGAGTGTTTTCTTGGTTCTTGGATTAGAACTACTCTTAGTCTTATCAAGCCTAAGCTTGTGGCGACTTAAATTCTTGCTTAGAGTGATTTTCTTTCGTGTTTGATCAAATTCTTTAAGCCTTAAACTAGCATATTGAACTAGCTCAAATTGGTCTAGTTTAGGTCCTTAGGAGTTCGTGATCTTCATTGAAGAAGGGCTCAAGGCGTTTGGCTTGGAATTCATCAAGCAGTCTTGGCAACGTTCCACGATTCCGTGCGTATCATTAACTCTAATCTGATGGTACCCACTTTTTAAGTCAATTTTTGTGAAAATCACTGATCCACTAAGCTCATCTAACATATCATCTAGCCTAGGTATAGGGTGACGATATTTTACTGTGATGGCATTTAGAGCTCGGCAGTCTACACATATTCTCCATGTACCATCTTTCTTAGGGACCAAAATTACGGGCTAAGACTCTCTCCTGCCCATCCTTTCTGTAGCAACTCATCAACCTGTCGTTGGAGTTCCTTTGTTTCCTCAGGACCCATCCTGTATGTGGCTTGTTTGGCAAAGAGGCTCCCGGCACCAAATCAATCTGGTGCTCAATCCCTCTGATGGGTGGTAGTCCTTCTGGCAAATCTTCAGGGAATACATCCTCAAATTCCTGCAAAATGGATAAAACACCAGGAGGAAGAGAATTGGTGTGATCACTGATATTAATGTAAGAGGGTTTGTACAATCGTAGGATCACTTGTTGTCCCCTCTCTAATGCCTTCCCTACATCCCTGGGTGTTGCCAACATATTTTGCTTTTTCTTTAACCTCCCACCTTCCTCTACACTAAGCCTACTCTCTTTCTTTTCACTCTTTTCCAACTCATTTTCAACCTCCCTTTGAACCCGCTCTTGATCTTCCCTAACCTGTTTAGGGGACAAGGGAACAAGGGTAACCTTCCTATTTTGATGAACAAATGAATATTTGTTGGCCTTGCCCTCAAATGTCACTTGTTTGTCATACTGCCAGGGTCGCCTAAGTAGGAGGTGGCAAGCATGCATTGGAACGACATCGCATAATATCTCATCTTTGTATCTTCTAATGCGAAAAGGGACTTTAACTTGCCTAGTAACTCGTACCTCTCCAGAATTGTTTAGCCATTGCAACCTATAAGGCATGGGGTGCCTTTGCATTGGTAAGGCTAACTTCTCCACCATCAATTTACTAGCTACATTCAAACAACTCCCACCATCAACAATAAGGCTGCACACCTTGTCCTTGATATGGCATCTGGTGTAGAAAATGTTCTCCTTTTGTAGCTCCTCGTCCTCCTTGGCTTGTGTAGTCAAGGCTCTCCTTATAACTAACTGATACGAACGGCGATCTAGCCAATACCTAAGGTTCGATAATGAAAAACTCGACCCCTCTAACCCTCGGGATGGCAAACCTTGATACGATCTCGATCCACGATCCAACGAGTTAGCGAACCAAGTTTGAAGGTAGATGGCGCCACAAGCCAAGATGATTACTTGGATTGATAAGCCTAGAACACCCAGAGAATTCCTAAGGTATTCAAAGAAAAGCTTTCAAGAAGCCAAGAGGGAAAACCCTTAATTTTAACGTGATGTCTAATGATCCCCTTGTCTTACAATAGAATCCCTATTAATAGCTAAAAGAAACAAGGCTTAATTGCCTTAAAGCCCTTACATTAGGTTTCTAGGCTATTACAACTTGAAAAACAGGAAAAAACACAAAAGCTCGTAAAAGCTCGTAAAAACTCGACAAACCGCATGATAGGATCCCTTGGACGTCTACACAAGAGATGCATGTTGATTATGGAGTTGGTGATAAAGTAGCTCGCGTGAAGTTTAAAGAGGCATTGATTGCTCATGAACTTGGTGAACGAGCTAGAGAAAGTTGGCCAGATTGTCTATACGAGTTTTTGATGCTAAGTGGACTTGGATTCGATTGAAGAGCCCGTTTGCCACTTGAGGTTATGGGTTTCATGGGCTTAATTCGTTAGTTTAATAGCCCAAGTTGTATCTTTAGTTGTAGGTTTATGTTATGGTGCAACTAGGGTTAAGTTAGTTTCCATATTTAACTTATATCTTGATGTTATGCGCCTCTTTATAGAGGGTGTTACTATTCATCCGAATTTTAGAACATTAATCAATAATATTGAGTTTTTCTCTTCAATTGTGCGTGTGAGCATTATTGAGTTTCCCTTTGTTCTTGGGTGAAAGAATTACTCTTGCATTCTTGACAATTCTTGTTGAGTATTCAAGATTCCGCCTAGGGTTCTTCTTGAGGGTTTGAATCTGTCTAAAGAGATTGTCGACTAGGTGTCTATTCCACATTATTGGTTAGGGGTCTAGGGTCGTTTCTCTAAGGGGGGAGTTCAACAAATCTTGTTGGATCTGAAGCAAAACAATCCAAGTTGTTCTTGGGATCTTCGACAAGTTACGAAGGGGTCAAGAAGATTGGGTTGCATCCTTGGTTTCAAGAGTCTTGGACCGTCACTTCCGTGGATCTCGTATCACTGCAGGAGAGTGATCCACGGGTTCTTTCGCGGTTGTGTTGAAGAGAGTTTCTGGACACGAACCGCGGGAGAAACCGCGCAATGGGGTATCCGCGGTTTATGACACGGTTTGATGTGCGCACGGTTGCGTTGCCAAGAAAGTCTTGGATTTCAGGTATGCAACTCGTTGAACTCAAGACCTCGTTTGATTCGTGAACCAAGGAACCCTTGACGTGGAGTTGTTTTGCCTTGAATCTTCCCTTGAAGATGAGCACGCTTAAGAACAACTAGAATTAGACCAAGTTGAGCGAGTTCAATCGTCTAACCTAATTAGCTCTAAAGACTTGATCAAAAACTCAAGAAAACTCTAAGCGAAGTTGGTGGTCGCCACAAGCAAGCTTGATAAGACCAAGAGTAGTTCTTAATCGACAAAGAACCAAGAAAATTCTCACAATAGAGAAAACACACAATTTTTCTGAATAATTCTTATTCCAAAATCGTATGAACAGTAACATGCCTATTTATAGGCTTACAAAGAAAAGTCTAGAACCTTAAAATAAAGTAAACTACTAAAACTAGTTGTAACCTATCACAATTAGGTAACTAACTAAAAGTTACAACTTGTAAAGACTTAGGAAACTAATAAAAAACATAAAAACTATAAAAATTCGTCCAAAAATAGTTCATGGGCTGGACATCCTTCTTTAAGCTTCATTAGGCCTCCATTTAACAACTTTAAGGGCCTTCTAAGCAAGTCCAAGTAACTAGCCTCTTGTAAGATTGTTTTGGACGACTTAGCAACTCTTTTTGGGCCTTCTTTGTAGATGAACTTAATCCACAACCAATGCTCGATTCCTTGGCCCAATGTGCTAGTATAAATAAAGTGAATTTTTAAGCTTGCCATTAAGCCCAAATTTGTGCATAGGCTTTAACCAGCAACCATGTGGATCAACTTCCACCAAGAACACGCCTCTCCTATGCTCACCATGTTTAAGTCCAAGTCTAACAATTGTGAGTGCGCCTTGGATCACATCAATCCCTCCTTCCTCGAAAAGATTCGTCCTCGAATCTGCGAGTTCATATAAATTAACATAAGTAACTAAAGGATTGATAGAGAAACAATCACAAATTTTAAGCAAGCTCATAACTAACTGAAGTGATAAATGTAAAACAAGTAGCGTAATGCAACTTTGAACACAAATAGCATAAACCACTAAATCACAAGTCATAGGTGCAATAACAAATTCTAACTTAAGAAGAATAAACATGGCTAGATGAGAAATATCTTTAAAAACATGAAAAAGAATGAGCACGTGAGGACTAATAACAAAGCAAAAAACATAATCAAGGGAATGAATAAGCCTATCCACTGAAATAAAAGTACTACATGGATCATGCAAGTTAAATTCTAGATCATGAACTTCACTACTAGCTAACAAACTTGAATAATCTATATGATGCAACAAAGAATCATTATCACAAACTAAGACACTAGAATGCATAGGGCAAAATACATAAACAATTATATAAACTTTAGAACAAGTATCAATGCATGAAAAATCACATAAAACATGCAGAAATTTGTTTAAGATATGATGAGAAATCACAAGAAAACTCCTAAGACAGATTACACTAGATGAAGTTAAATAACTTAGATGCAAGACATAATCACTTAGACTAATGGAATAAACATGCAAAACAGAATTAAAACAGAAATTAAAAACATTAAAACAAGAAAACTTAGGCCACAAAGCGTTTATATCCAGCAAGTTCTTCATTTTAGTTGTGGCGTTTGGACTTTGTGAATCAATCCAATTGACACCATGCCACCAATCAAACATATATTTGATCAACCAGTTCGTATTAATAGCATGAGACCAGATTTTCATGTCAAAACATCCTCTCTTCACCAAGTCATGTCTTGAGAACACTTGCATCTTCGTGCTTGGTGATAAAAATCTAGAAACTTGCAACTTAACACCATTGAATAAGCAATTTGTAGGTGGCGTCACTTTGTCTTGAAATTGATTTCCAAGTTGCTGCAAAGGAGAAACAAAAACACTAGGAAAACAAGTATTAGGAATGTTAGCAAAATAATCTACTTCTTTGTACATAGGCACAAGAAGTTTAGGCCTTTCAATCAAAGCACTCTTTTTCTCACTTTTGCTAGCTTCCACTTCCACTCTCTTATTTTCTTCTTCTTTCTCAGAATTTTTCCTCTCGATTTGTTCTCCCTCAAGATCTACACTATCCTCACTCTTCTCTTGCACACACTCTTCTTTTTTATCACTCTTTTCTTTTGCTTGTGTGCTCAAAGATCTTTCCCACTCTTTGCAATCTCTTGAAATTTTCTCTTTATCCTTATTTACCTCAAGTGAGGGCAAAGGAATTAGCTTGACATTCCTCCCATTCCATTTGAAAGAGTAGTTATTGTTCACCTCATCATATTTGGCTTCATTCTTAAGGTGCCATGGATGACCCAAGAGTATGTGACAAGTCTCCATTGGTACACAGTCACAAAGAATCTTATCATGATACTTGTTGAGTGAAAACTCCAACTCCACTTGATTGGTTACTTCAAATTCTCCATTATCAAGTCAACCTTTTGTATGGATGTGGATGTTTCAACAAAGGCAATCCTAGCTTTCCAACACACATAGTACTTCACCAAATTAGTGCAACTAATCATGATTAATGCACGTACTACATACCTTGTTTTTCACAGTGCATCTAGTATAGAATTCAACTTGTTGCACTTGTTCACTATCTCGCAATGGTTTATCCTTCTCTTCAAAAGCATCACGATTCTTCTTTTGAATGAGAGGTGATGAACTTTGATCTTTAATTGAGAGAGTAGATTCCTCCTCAAGCACTCTTTCTTTTTGAGCATCCTCAAGTGCTTTATATCTGCTCCAAAAATCATCCCAATCATCAAGACCCTTCATGTCATCCTCCTTCTTTGAAGAACAATACTTCTTGGATAACTTTTTAGAGGATTTGGATGCAGAAGCTTTGACATTAGATGAGTGTGAACGCCTGTCCATCTTTTCATAGATCTCATCTTTCATAAGATGCATCTTTCTTTCAAAATCACCAACAATGGCTTCCCTAAACAATTTAAATTCATTGTTTAAGTCCATTGGAGATGCCATTTTAACCTAAAAATCTGCAAGAAAAATAGTTAGAAAATAACAAAGAAAATAGACAAGAATATGTGAAACACTCCCTTAGTGTTTGGCACTCGATTCCCTCAAATAGTTGGCTTTTACCCTCAAATGAGCTCACAACTAAGCCTTTTTCCACTCAAAGAATCTTCTTGTAGGCTCTTTGATGAAGAACCAGCTCAATTAATCCCACCAAGGACCTATAGCAACCTCAACTTGTAAAGAGTAAGTGTAGAGGCCAAGAAAAATTAGCTTAGAGTGTTTATGATCAAGAGAATAAATCAAAGAATGGATAAGAATCAAGAATTGACACAAATTAGACACCTTAATGTGTGGTATAAATGTGTAAAAATTCTTGATTTTTAATGTTCTCTTGAAAAATAATAATATTCTTGTGCAAAAAGTAAAACTCCAACAATCCAATTCACTTTCCAAAATGAATTCTTGAACAATTGGCAACTAAAACCAAGCACAACTAATTTGGAAACCTTAAAACACGCCCCAAGGGACCTTAACCAGCTGGAAAAACGTTCTAAATGAAGAAAAAGGAAACAAGAATCACCACTTTCCAAAAAGAATGAAGAAACCCTTGCACCTTGAGGATTTGGTTTCCTATCCTTTGCCAACTAGTTTTCCTTTACCCAATTGGTTTCCCTATGACAAATAACTTCTATATAAACCCAACTAACACCTTTTAGACTCCTTTTAACACCAAAATTTCTGCAAAAATCGTAACAGAAATTCGTCCAAAAATATGAACGAATTTCAGCAACCCAACATGCAAGAAACCCTAACAAAACCCTATTTTATGATGAAAACCCTTTGACCAACACTTCAAGGCTTCAAGAACTTCAAGATTTGATCAAGAAAGTCCAAGAAATCAGCCAAGAAATTCAAGAAATCAGTCCAGAAAATTCCAGCAACTCACAAACTTCAAGAACTCAACTTACAAACCAAGAAGTGCAAGAAACTTATCAAGAACTTCAAGAAACTTATCAAGAACTTCAAGAAACCTATCAAGAACTTCAAGAAAACTCAAGAACTTCTTCAAGAACCTCAAGAAACTCAAGAACACACTTGGACAGATTTAAAGATTTCAAGAATCACACCAAGTAAGTCCAAGAACTTCAATAACTTGTATCCAAACACCAAGAAACTTGAAGAAACTTTGAATAAATGTTTGTGCACGGTTTTTACCTTGTTGTGCACTCCTTTTTTATTCTCTTTTTCCTCCTTTTTCTTTGTGCTTTTGGCTCTTTCTTTTTAGCACACAATCTGCCTTTTTTTTTCTTTTTTTTTTAAACGATTTTTCTGCCTTTTTTTTTTTTCCCTTCAAGAACAATACAAGAATGACTCAAAACTTCAAGAAAGTTGATTTGTGAATGTCTTAAGTTCAAGAATCTTCTTTACTTGAGAGTTTTTAACACAAGAAAAATCAAGAAAACACCAAAAAACAGTCAAGAATCACAAAATACCACACAAGACCTAGAATTCTTGATTGAGAAGCAACCAAGAACAACTCTAAACACCTAAAGCACGAATTTTTATTCAAAGAAAACAACGAAAAAAATAGCAGAATTTTTTTTTTCAAGAAACGAAAGTAAAGACACAAGAAAACAACTTGTTGTCAAGGCTCGAAGCTCTTTGACAACGACTCAAAGAAAGAAAAATAAATAAAACACAAGTTGCTTAACCAGGCTCGAAGCTCTTTGATAAACAACAAAAAAGAAAAATGGGATATATCCGAATTTTTCCAAAGGAAAAATTGGATTGGAAAAACCTGAAAAAAATCCAAGAAGATGGCTCTGATACCACTTGATGTGCGCACGGTTGCGTTGCCAAGAAAGTCTTGGATTTCAGGTATGCAACTCGTTGAACTCAAGACCTCGTTTGATTCGTGAACCAAGGAACCCTTGACGTGGAGTTGTTTTGCCTTGAATCTTCCCTTGAAGATGAGCACGCTTAAGAACAACTAGAATTAGACCAAGTTGAGCGAGTTCAATCGTCTAACCTAATTAGCTCTAAAGACTTGATCAAAAACTCAAGAAAACTCTAAGCGAAGTTGGTGGTCGCCACAAGCAAGCTTGATAAGACCAAGAGTAGTTCTTAATCGACAAAGAACCAAGAAAATTCTCACAATAGAGAAAACACACAATTTTTCTGAATAATTCTTATTCCAAAATCGTATGAACAGTAACATGCCTATTTATAGGCTTACAAAGAAAAGTCTAGAACCTTAAAATAAAGTAAACTACTAAAACTAGTTGTAACCTATCACAATTAGGTAACTAACTAAAAGTTACAACTTGTAAAGACTTAGGAAACTAATAAAAAACATAAAAACTATAAAAATTCGTCCAAAAATAGTTCATGGGCTGGACATCCTTCTTTAAGCTTCATTAGGCCTCCATTTAACAACTTTAAGGGCCTTCTAAGCAAGTCCAAGTAACTAGCCTCTTGTAAGATTGTTTTGGACGACTTAGCAACTCTTTTTGGGCCTTCTTTGTAGATGAACTTAATCCACAACCAATGCTCGATTCCTTGGCCCAATGTGCTAGTATAAATAAAGTGAATTTTTAAGCTTGCCATTAAGCCCAAATTTGTGCATAGGCTTTAACCAGCAACCATGTGGATCAACTTCCACCAAGAACACGCCTCTCCTATGCTCACCATGTTTAAGTCCAAGTCTAACAATTGTGAGTGCGCCTTGGATCACATCACGGTTTCTCTCGTGGCTTGATCAACGCTTCTGGACGTGAACCGCGTGTGGACCCGCGGGAAGGCCATCCACGATTGGATCCGCGGTTTCTCTCCAGTCACCTACACTTGTATTTTGGTCACCTCGTTCCACTTGAATGAATGTGCATCCCTTCGTTCCTTCCTTGGACACTTCTTCAATGGTCTTTGAGGCACCCACTTGTTCTTGGATTGCACGAATGAATACTTGTAGCGCGTTTTGGAATTCCTTAGCCCGTGCTCTTGTTACTGGTCCACTAGGCACCCTAACTCCGCCACTTTGATTGTCATGAGTGATCACCATGTCCTCATCATTCCCCTCTTCTTGAGAAGGATTTGTCCTCAAATCAAGCTCTTCACCTACAGGGAAAGGACTTAGATCAGACACATTAAATGTGGCACTAACTCCATACTCACCGGGTAGTTCAAGTTTGTATGCATTGTCGTTGATGCACTCCACAACTTGAAACGGTCCATCTCCACGTGGAAGCAACTTGTTGCGCTGCTGAAGAGGAAACCTCTCTTTCCTCATGTGCAACCACACCCAATCGCCCGGTGCAAAAACTACTCTGTGCCGACCCTTGTTGGCTTACTTCATGTATTGCTCTGTGCGCTTCTCAATGTTCATACGTACTTTCTCATGCAATTGTCTCACAAACTCAGCCTTTTTCTCACCATCTAAATTCACATACTCAGAAACAGGTAAAGGAGACAAATCCAAAGGGATTAGTGGGTTAAACCCATACACAATTTCAAATGGTGAACATTGAGTAGTAGAGCGAATGGTTCTATTATATGCAAACTCTACATGAGGTAGACATTCTTCCCAAGATTTAATATTCATTTTAATGATCGCACGCAATAATGTAGCTAAAGTTCTATTAACGACTTCTGTCTGACCATCAGTTTGAGGGTGACTAGAAGTAGAAAACAACAACTTAGTGCCTAACTTAGCCCATAAAGTCTTCCAAAAGTAGCTAAGGAATTTCACATCCCTATCTATACAATAGTCCTAGGCATGCCATGCAACCTAACAACTTCCTTAAAAAACAAATTAGCTACAATAGAAGCATCATCGGTTTTGTGACAAGCAATGAAATGTGCCATCTTAGAAAACCTATCAACAACAACAAAGATGGAATCATTACCCCTTTTTGTCCTAGGTAATCCAAGTATAAAATTCATAGAAAGATCTACCCATGGTTCCTTAGGAATAGGCAGTGGAGTATACAAACCGTGGGGTTGGACCTTGGACTTAGCTTGTCGGCACGTCACACATCTTTCCACCAATTTCTCAACGTCCCTCCTCATTCGTGCCCAATGGAAGTGCTCTTGTAAGATCCCAAGAATCTTTGCAACACCGAAATGTCCCATCAATCCTCCTCCATGCGATTCCCTAACAAGCAATTCTCTCAAGGAACAATTAGGAATACACAATTTGTTTAAGTACCACAGATAACCATTAGAGATGTAGTATCTTCCGTTAGCCATCTTCTTGCATTTTTCATAAATGGCACCAAATTCATGGTCATTAATGTACAAATCTTTAACCATTTCAAAACCAAGTAGCTTAGCATCAAGTGTAGTGATCAAAGCGTACCTTCGAGATAGTGCGTCAGCTACCACATTACTTTTACCGGATTTGTATTTAATAACATAAGGAAAGGATTCCACAAAAGCCACCCATCGGGCATGCCGTTTACTCAACTTGTTTTGTCCCTTGAGGTGCTTCAAAGATTCATGGTCGGTGTAGATAACGAATTCCTTGGGCCTCAAATAGTGTTGCCGTGTCTCCATAGCACCAACAAGCGCATACAATTCTTTGTCATAGGTGGGGTAGTTCAATGCGGCACCATTGAGTTTCTCACTAAAGTACGCAATTGGCTTACCCTCTTGCATCAACACGGCACTGATCCCTATACCTGAAGTATCACACTCAATTTCAAAAGTCTTCTCAAAGTTAGGTAAGGTTAATAACGGTGCATGTGTGAGCTTGTCTTTGAGTAAATTAAATGCTTTTTCTTGAGCTTCTCCCCAATGGAATTTCTCATTCTTCTTGATAACGGTGGTCAACGGGGCGGCTATCGTGCTAAAATCTTTAACAAATCGCCGGTAGAAGCTGGCAAGACCATGAAAGCTCCTCACTTCTCCAATGGATTTTGGAGTTGGCCATTCTTGAATTGCCTTCACTTTGCTTTCATCCACATGTATACCCTGTGAACTCACAACAAATCCTAAAAACACAAGTTGGTTAGTACAAAAAGTGCACTTCTTGAGATTAGCATAAAGCTTCTCTCTTCGAAGTACTTCAAGAACCTCTCTCAAATGATCCACATGGTCTAAGAGATTCCTACTATAAATCAAGATGTCATCAAAATACACAACCACAAATCTTCCTAAAAATGGGCGCAATATATGGTTCATCAACCTCATGAAAGTACTAGGGGCATTAGTTAACCCAAATGGCATGACCAACCATTCATACAACCCGTGTTTAGTTTTAAATGCAGTTTTCCATTCATCCCCCCCTTTAATTCTAATTTGGTGATACCCACTCTTAAGATCAATTTTTGAAAAGATTTCGGCACCACACAATTCATCAAGCATGTCATCTAATCGGGGAATGGGATGGCAATACTTTACCGTAATGGAGTTAATAGCTCTACAATCGGTGCACATCCTCCACGTTCCATCTTTCTTGGGTACAAGGATGACCGGAACGGCGCATGGACTCAAGCTCTCCCGAGCCCAACCTTTTTCCAGTAGCTCTTTTAATTTTCTTTAAAGCTCTTTAGTTTTTTCCGGGTTGCTTCGATAAGCGGGCCTATTGGGCAAGGATGCTCTGGGGACAAAATCTATTTGATGTTCAATCCCCCAAACAGGTGGTAGTCCGCATGGCACTTCCTTGGGAAAGACATCTTCGTAGTCCTGCAAGTGAGAAACAATAACACTAGGCAAAGACTGGTCAAGCTCATCAGTAGCAATTAATGCCTCTTTACACAAGAGCATGAATAGAGGCTGGTGAGAGAGACAAGCTTTTCTCATTTCATTGGCTTTTAAGAAAAGGTTTTGTTTTCTCTCTGGTTTTTCCTCTATGGCCAATTCAATATTTGCCTCTTTTTTCTCATTTTTCTTGCCCTTTGGATTTTTCACAGCTTGCTCTTTCTTTTTCTTGTCATTTTCTCGCTCACTCTCCTTTTGCAAAGCCACTTGATCCTCATACACTTGCTTAGGAGTAAGTGGAGCAAGTGTAATCTTCCTATTGTTATGAAGGAAGAAGTATTTGTTAGAGTATCCATCATAAATAACCTTCTTATCAAATTGCCATGGTCTCCCAAGTAACAGATGGGTAGCTTGCATAGGCACAATATCGCAAAGTACCTCATCTTCATACCTCCCAACCCTGAATCGTACAAGGACTGGTCGAGAGATCCTCACTTCACCATTATTGTTGAGCCATTGAAGCTTGTAAGGTCTAGGATGCTCCTTGGTAGGCAAAGCCAACTTCTCTACCATCAAAGCGCTAGCAACATTAGCACAACTACCCGTATCAACAATGAGACTACACACCTTGTCTCGGATGTGGCAACGTGTGTAAAAGATATTCTCACGTTGAAGCTCATCCTCCTTGAATTGGGTGGTCAAGGCTCTTCTGGCTATGAATCCCACATGATGGGACTTCTTCTCTGGATACTTCACCACTTTCCTACATCAAAGGTGGCATCCCGTCATACTCCTTTTCATCATCCGTGATGACCTCACCACTAGTCAATGTGATCATAGTCCGCTTGTTTGGGCATTGGTGATGTGCGCACGGTTGCGTTGCCAAGAAAGTCTTGGATTTCAGGTATGCAACTCGTTGAACTCAAGACCTCGTTTGATTCGTGAACCAAGGAACCCTTGACGTGGAGTTGTTTTGCCTTGAATCTTCCCTTGAAGATGAGCACGCCTAAGAACAACTAGAATTAGACCAAGTTGAGCGAGTTCAATCGCCTAACCTAATTAGCTCTAAAGACTTGATCAAAAACTCAAGAAAACTCTAAGCGAAGTTGGTGGTCGCCACAAGCAAGCTTGATAAGACCAAGAGTAGCTCTTAATTGACAAAGAACCAAGAAAATTCTCACAATAGAGAAAACACACAATTTTTCTGAATAATTCTTGTTCAAAATCGTATGAACAGTAACATGCCTATTTATAGGCTTACAAAGAAAAGTCTAGAAACTTAAAATAAAGTAAACTACTAAAACTAGTTGTAACCTATCATAATTAGGTAATTAACTAAAAGTTACAACTTGTAAGACTTAGAAAACTTAACAAAAACATAAAAATTCGTCCAAGGCTTGATCATGGGCTGGACATCCCTCCATAAGATCCATTGGACCTCCATTTAGCAACTTCAAGGGCCCTCCAAGCAAGTCCAAGTGACCAGCCCCTTGTAAGATTGTTTTGGACAGCTTAATATCTTCTTTTGGGCCTTCTTTGTAGATGAACTTGATCCACAACCAATGCTTGAATCCTTGACCCAATGTGATAGCTTGAACATTGCAAATTTCAAGCTTGTGACTAAATTCAAAATCATGTAACTTTACAATCCAGCCACCATGTTCAAACATTCCATGTATGATTATAACTTCTTCAATCTCTTCTTGATCCATATAAATGGTCTCTTCAAGTCTACCAAGTATAAGTCCAAGTCCAACAAATGTATGCGCTCCTTGGATCACATCAATCCCTCCTTCCTCGAAAAGATTCGTCCTCGAATCTGCGAGTTCATATAAATTAACATAAGTAACTAAAGAATTGATAGAGAAACAATCACAAATTTTAAGGAAGCTCATAACTAACTCAAGTGATAAATGTAAAACAAGTAGCCTAATGCAACTATGAACATAAATAGCATAAACTACTAAATCACAAGTCATAGGTGCAACAACAAATTCTAACTTAAGAAGAATAAACATGCCTAGATGAGAAATATCTTTAAAAACATGAAAAAGAACGAACAAACATGAACTATTTAACAAATACCTATGAACAGACTTAAAGTAACAAGCATTAACAAGATGACCATCATGATCATAATCTAAATAAGACTCTTGAACACTAACTAAGTGAAAAGCACTAATAGAAAGGTCTTGAACACGTATGCAACACCAAATATGCTTAAATTCGTAATGAGAAATAACCCTAAAAACAGAAACACCATTATTAGCTAAAACTCTAAGATGCTTTGGATAGAATGCATGGACAAACATATAAGCCCTAGAACAAATAACATGACACGATAAACTATAAGATAGATGCTGCAAATCACCAGTTAAAGCTAAACATGGTTACTAACTAAAACACTAGAATGAATTGGATAGAATGCATACAAAAACATATAAACTCTATCATGGAATAATAATTTGCAAAATAAACCACAAAAATCGCTAGAAATATGATCATAAAACACAAGAAATCCTTTAAGACAGATTGACCTAGATGAAGTTAAACAAACTAGATGCAAGACAAAATCACTTAAACTAATGGAATAAACCTGCAAAACTAAATTAATGTGCAAATTAAAATAATTAAAACTAAAAGAACATAAAAACTTATGCCACAGTCTAGTAGAATCCAGCAAATTCATCAATTCAGTTGTGGCATTTGGACTTTGTGAATCAATCCAATTGACACCATGCCACCAATCAAACATGTATTTGATCAACCAATTGGTGTTGATGGCATAAGACCAAATTTTTGTCTTAAAACATTTCTTCCTTGTCAAGTCATGCCCTTGAAACACTTGTATCGCCTTGCTTGATGATCCAAAAATTTGCAACTTTAAGTCATTGAAGGGACAATTTGCAAGTAGCATTCTTTTGTCTTGAAATTGGCTTCCAAATTGCTGCAAAGGAGAAACAAAAATACTAGGAAAACGAGTGTTAGGAGAGTTAGCAAAATAATCTACTTCTTTGTACATAGGCACAAAAAGCTTAGGCCTTTCAATCAAAGCACTCTTTTTCTCACTTTTGCTAGCTTTCACTTCCACTCTCTTATTTTCTTCTTCTTTCTCAAAATTTTTCCTCTCGATTTGTTCTCCCTCAAGATCTACACTATCCTCACTCTTCTCTTGCACACACTCTTCTTTTTTATCACTTTTTTTCTTTTGCTTGTGTGCTCAAAGATCTTTCCCACTCTTTGCAATCTCTTGAAATTTTCTCTTTATCCTTATTTACCTCAAGTGACGGCAAAGGAATTAGCTTGACATTCCTCTCATTCCAATTGAAAGAGTAGTTATTGTTCACCTCATCATATTTGGCTTCATTCTTAAGGTGCCATGGATGCCCCAAGAGTACATGACAAGTCTCCATTGGTACCACGTCACAAAGAATCTTATCATGATACTTGTTGAGTGAAAACTCCAACTCCACTTGATTGGTTACTTCAAATTCTCCATTATCAGTCAACCTTTTGTATGGATGTGGATGTTTCAACAAAGGCAATCCTAGCTTTCCAACATACATAGTACTCACCAAGTTAGTGCAACTAACATGATTAATGCGCGTACTACATACCTTGTTTTTCACAGTGCATCTAGTATAGAATTCAACTTGTTGCACTTGTTCACTATCTCGCAATGGTTTATCCTTCTCTTCAAAAACATCACGATTCTTCTTTTGAATGAGAGGTGATGAAATTTGATCTTTAATTGAGAGAGTAGATTCCTTCTCAAGCACTCTTTCTTTTTGAGCAGCCACAAGTGCTTTATATCTGCTCCAAAAATCATCCCAATCATCAAGACCCTTCATGTCATCCTCCTTCTTTGAAGTATAATAATTCTTGGACAACTTTTTAGAGGATTTGGATGCAAAAGCTTTGGCATTAGATAACTGCGAATGCCTATCCATCTTTTCATAGATCTCATCTTTCATAAGGCGCATCTTTCTCTCAAAATCTCCAACAATGGCTTCCCTTAACAATTTAAATTCATTGTTTAAGTCCATTGGAGACGCCATTAAGACCTAAAAACCTGTAGGAAAATCGTTAGAAATAAACAAAAGAAAATAACAAGAATATGTGAAACACTCCCTTAGTGTTTGGCACTCGCTTCCCTCAAGTAGATTGGCTTTTGCCCTCCAATGAGCTCACAACTAAGCCTTTTTCCACTCAACGAATCTTCTTGTAGGCTCTTTGATGAAGAACCAGCTCAATCAATCCCACCAAGGACCTATAGCAACCTCAACTTGTAAAGAGTAAATATAGAGGCCAAGAAAAATTAACTTGGAGTGTTTTTTATCAAGAGAATAAATCAAAGAATGGATAAGAATCAAGGATTGACACAAAAATAGACACCCTATTGTGTGGTATAAATGTGTAAAAATTCTTGATTTTTAATGTTCTCTTGAAAAAAATAATAATATTCTTGTGCAAAAAGAAGTGAGACTTCATGAAGATCAAGAGAGAACTGAAAAAGAATGTCAAGATAGAGAAAGATCATTGAGCACACAATCAAAAGAAAAGAGTGTGTGTATTGAGGGAAAACAAATTGACTGCAATGTGAAACAAATTGAGTGGGAAAATTCTGAGATAAAAGAAGAAAATAGAGGAGGGGAAGATAGCACAAGTGAGGAAACAAGCGTTGTGATTGTGAAACCAAAACTTCTTGTACCTATGTACAAAGAAGATTGTTTATTCACTAACTCTCTTCACTTTTATTTTCCTAGTGTCTTTGTTCCTTTTGTGCAGAATCATGGAGTAATCCTTCAAGGGAGTAAGCCACGAACTATATGTTCTCCTAAGGTTGTTCACATGCAATCTAATGCTACTCATATAATACATAAAAAGGTGGAAAGAGTTCGAGGGAGAAGTTTGGTGAAGCAAGGACATATTCTAGCAAATTGCCATCTTGTGCCATCAATAGCAATTGGTTGTTGGGTTATGTGTTTGATTGGTGGCATAACGTACATTAGTTTTCAAACATTAGGTTTAAGTGTGTTTTACATTTTAGATTAACCTTGAATGATTGTGTTTATTCTGTTTCTAGCATAAGTGAGTATGCATTGCATGTAGCATTATTGCATGAATTACATTTTGGTCTCAATGTTTTAGTATCGATTACTTTTGGTAATTTCGTCTTTAATATTTCTGTGTAGTTTAAGTGTTTTGTTTTATGATATCTCCTTGCATAGTGAATCTAACCATTATTACATACTTCATTTGAGTATTGGTAGTATGAATGAGTCTAGTCTTTTGCATGAGCATCTTATGCAATACCTTGTTGAGGATTCACCTATTATGGATTGTGGATTTTATGTTGTGATGAGTTTAGGTGAAATTTCTTGTGCTACCATGTCTAAGTGGTATTTAAGCTTGAATAGGGTTTACAAAGATGGCATGCATGAAGCTGTTTACTATGCTTTGATTAAGCTAGCTAATGCATTTTTGTTTTCTTGGTCTAGTACTTTTGTGTCTTTTTTGCAGTTTGAATCAGCAAGAAATACGCCTTTCATAAAGGGACGATTCCGTGAGGATGGAGTTGGTCAAGTGGCATTCATCGAAGGCAAAGGATATGGGAGGATTCATAACGCCATCACCATTATTCCTTACTTGCTTACTTCATTTTCTTGGTAGTGAGATTTTTTGTCTTTATTTCGTTTAAGTGTTTTTAACATGCATCTTAGTTTTACTTTGTATGTTCATTCTAGTCTAAACAATTGTGTTGTGCATCTAAGATGTGACGATTTATATGTTGCACTCTGTTTTAGGAGTTTATTCTTGTTAATTCATTCTGTTTGATACTTCAAAATTTTTGTTACATGATTCTTCATGTGATATGCGTTCTAGGATTTTCATTGTTCATGGCTTAATTATTCTTGAGTACCCTGTGCATGCTAGTTTTCATTGTTATTCTTAAGCTAAAGCATATGTGTGTTTAGACCGTTTAATTACTTGTTTAGATTTTGTTATTTGTGATCTTGAGTTTATATTGCACTGTGAGCCTAGTAGGTCTACTTATGCACATTGTCCACTTGTTTTGTTGGTTGGTTCTTTTCATTGTGTTGCTATTTTGGAGTATTTATCTTATGGTAGTTATGTTGCTTTGTGTCCCTATGTGTTAGTTCTTGTTCATGTTTTTAGGGATGATTCTCATCAAGGAAAATTTATTGCTCTAAGACATAAACCTATTTATGCATCTTTGTTACTTATATGTGAGTTTTATAGTGTTAACTCAAGAAACATTGATTTTAGGTTTATTTGTGATGATAATTGCTTAAGGGAGTTCGAGTTTCTTGGGAACATTTATGGTTTAATTTTGCAAGGTGAGCCTACTAACGTAACTAATATTTCCATTGTTACTCATGTTCATTTTTATGATGTAGGCGATGATTCGAGGACGAATCGTTTTGACGAGGGCGAGTCTGATTTGAGCACGGTTCACGATGGTTTCCATGGAGATGAGCTTTTCACAACTGAGCTGAGAAAGCCAAGGATTATCTATCAAGCAACCCTATGTTGGTGCTCAAGAACAGGGAAATTGCATGGATTGATCGTGGATACACTTAAGGATGAAGCTACGTGGGATAGCTTTTTACAATCACCAAGACTTGTTACACTAATTTGGGTCAAGGAAAGAGCTTTACGTGAAGATGGATCATTGGGAAAAGCCATGGTTGACCAAGGGAATGAGCAAGGTGTTCAAGTCTTGCAAAAAGATGGAGGAACGTAGCTTCTGACCAAGGCCGCACATCAGGCCGTGACGTGGCCTCCTCAAACGGCCTTCATCAGAATGGTTGAGGCAGAGCAACAGATGTTTTGATCGAGGCCGCACCTAAGGCAGCCCCGCAACCTTCCCTGTGGCCTTCCCCAGAACGTGCAACTTCGTCTTAGTTTAGGGTTTCTCTTAGTATTTTTATTTATTCCATAGTTGTAATCCGTTCCTAATAGTTAGGCATGATAGACTATGATTAGTGGTCGTACTTATCTAGAGTTTTATTAGTGATTTACTTTCCATATTTTGTAATATGCTTTTAAGCCTATTAAAAGGCTAATCTTGTTCGTTCAATAAGAGAGATTTTGGATCATTATTCACCCTAAAGGTGTGTTCTTGAGAGCTCTTTCAGAGCGCTTTCTTGGTTCTTGGATTAGAACCGTTTTCGGTCTTACCAAGCCTATGCTTGTGGAAACCAAAATACCCGCTTAGAAAAATTCTTTCGCGTTTGATCAAGATTTATAGAGCCATAGTGTAGGTGAATGAACTCACTCATCTCGACCTAAATTAGAACCCTAAGATTCTTCGTTCTTCGTTGAAGAATATTTGAGGCTTTTCACTTGGAATCATCAAGCGATCTTGGCTGTTCACAACCCTACGTGCATCAATATATGTGATAATTGATAGGTTTAGCAAAATGGCGCACTTGATTGCCTGTGCTAAAACTAATGATACTACACATATTACCGATTTGTTCTTTAGAAAGATTGTGCATTTGCATGGTATGCCAAAGACTATAATAAGTGGCCGCGATGTGAAATTTCTTAGTCACTTTTGGCGCACTTGTGGAATAGGTTAGGCACCAAATTGTTATTCTCTACCTTTGCACATCCACAGATAGATGGCCAAACTAAAGTGGTCAATAGGACGCTCACCACTTTGTTGCGTGCAATCATACAAAGAAATCTAAAGAATTGGGAAGGATGTTTGCCTCATATTGAATTTGCATACAATCGTGTGACTCATTCTACTACTGTTTTTTCACCTTTGGAATTGTTTATGGATTTAACCCTTTAATTCCTTTGGATATTTTATCTTTACCTACTAATGAGCGTGCAGATTTTGATGACAAAAAGAAGGCAGAGTTCGTTAAGGAGTTGCATGCTAAGGTACGAGCGAACATTGAGAAGAAGAATGAGCATTATGTGCGAATGACAAATAAGGGTTGTGTAAAAGTCATCTTTGAACCCAGTGATTGGGTGTGGGTGCATATGCGTAAGGAGAGATTTCCTACTCAGCAAAAATCTAAGCTTAACCCACGAGGAGATAGACCATTCCTAGTGCTAGAGAGGATAGGAGAGAACGCCTATAAGATCAACTTACCCAGTGAATATGGAGGTATAAGTGCTACCTTCAATGTTTCTGACTTTTCTCTTTATGATATAGGTGATTTGAGGGCGAATCCTTTCGAGGGAGGAAGGAATAATAGGAATCAAAGCGCCTCCAAGCATAATTCAAGCTCCTCTGATACGATCGGGGTGTCGCCCTCTCGTATATCACAGGAATATCATCCCCAAAGGACCGTCTTAAAAAGAAATCCATACAAAATAACTCAATCTTCTTGACCCCTTCGTAACTTGTCGAAGACCCCAAGAACAACTTGAGTTGTGGTAACTACTCGATCTTCTTGACCTCTTCGTAACTTGTCGAAGGCCCCAAGAACAACTCGAATGGGTTGCTTTGAATATTCAACCAAGATCGTTGAAATCCTCCTTTTGTGCTGCAAGTTAGACCCCTAGCCAACCTGTGGAATAGACATCTAACCAACCTGTGGAATAGACCCCTAACCAACTCATGGAATAGACCCCTAATTGACAAACCCAAAAGAATGAATCACACGTGCATGGAATTGATCATTCATCTCTGATATTTTGAGGAGTTCAACGGCACAAGGCATGGTAATGGAGCATGGAAGATGGCCTATTTGGCATCCACTCAAATGGGAAGACACAAAAGAAGGATCATAGTTTTTGGTGTTATTTATTTTTACAAGTTGTAATCTTTATGTTAGTTATCTAATTGTGATAGGTTAGAACTAGTGATAAATTTTTAGTAGGTTTTCTAGAATATTCTTCATGAGCCTATAAAAAGGCATTCTTGTATTATTTTAAGAACGATGTTATGATGAATCAATAAAAATTGTGAGTTTTCTCTCTACGAGAGTTTTCTTAGTTCTTGGAATAGAACTAATTTCTGGTCTTATTGGAGTGATTCCATGGCGACCAAAACCTACGCCTAGAGTTTCTTCCATTTGATTTGATTCATTCTTTTGGGTTTGTCAATTAGGGGTCTATTCCACGAGTTAGTTAGGGGCCACGGGTTGGCTAGGGGTCTAACTTGCAGCACAAAAGGAGGATTTCAACGATCTTGGTTGAATATTCGAAGCAACCCATTCGAGTTGTTCTTGGGGTCTTCGACAAGTTACGAAGGGGTCAAGAGGATCGAGTGGTTACCACAACTCAAGTTGTTCTTGGGGTTTTCGACAAGTTACGAAGGGGTCAAGAAGATTGGGTTATTTTGTATGGATTTCTTTTCAAGACGGTCCTTTGGGAATGATGTTCCTGTGATATACGAGAGGGTGACACCCCGATCGTATCAATTGGTATCAGAGCTTTTGGGATCTTGAAAGAAATCAGGTTTTGTGTCAACCCGTTTGGGTATATCTTTTGTTTTTGTTGTCAATCCACTTAGATATATGTTTTTAATTTTAATTTTTTGTTTTGTTCTTGGTTCAAGATATGATTTTTCTTAAATCAAAGTTGTGATCTTTTATGGTTTGATTGTAAAAAAAAAAAAAAAAAGTCATACTGGTTCATCGGCACTGTAGCGGCGGCGCCACTGTTCACGCTAGGGGTTACTGTCACTGTGCGGTACTGTTCATCGTCGGTACTGTTCATCCGAATTTTTTTCTTTTTTTTCAATTTAATTTTTTGTTTGTTTTTGGGAGTTGAATTTTTGTATTTTGTGAGTTGGTTGTGTTGTTAAAAAAAAAAAGAGAGAGAGAGAGAGAGAGAGAGAGAGGTTGTTAGAAGTGAAGAAAAAAAAATATTCGACTGTTCATTGCACTATAACGGCGGCGTCACTGTTCACGCTAGGGTTTACTGTTCATGACGGAAATACTGTTCAAGACGGCACTGTTCATGGCGGAATACTGTTCGTTGCGGAACTGTTCATGACGGAAATTACTGTTCATCGACGGAGTACTGTTCACTTCCAGCTAGTACTGTTCATCCGATTTTTTCCTGAATTTTTTTTTTTCTAGTTTTGTTTTGTTTATTTTTGAAATAGAGTTTTGTGTTTTGTGAGTTGTTTGTGTTGTTAAAAAAAAAAAAAAGAGTTGCTAATTGAAAAAAATTTCTTGAGTGGAAAAAGGCAAATTTGAAGAATTCTATAAGAAAAGCCAAAAGTTGGGTAAAAAAAAAAAAATCTTCTTATTGTTATGAATTTTGCAGATTTGAACTTTGAGTTGTGCCCCATTTTTTACAAACTATAGGCGACGATTCGAGGACGAATCGTTTTGAAGAGGAGTTTGATACGTGCATGGTAGCCCCACACGCATCATTCAATTCTCTATGGAATTGACCATTCGTCTCTGATATTTTGAGGAGTTCAACGGCACAAGGCATGGCAATGGAACATGGAAGATGGCCTACTTGGCATCCACTCAAATGGGAAGACACAAAAGAAGGATCATAATTTTT
Source organism: Mitragyna speciosa (assembly GCA_024721245.1). Lineage (NCBI taxonomy): Eukaryota > Viridiplantae > Streptophyta > Magnoliopsida > Gentianales > Rubiaceae > Mitragyna > Mitragyna speciosa. The sequence goes on from CM045571.1 coordinate 13,425,403, forward strand.
GGTGTTATTTATTTTTACAAGTTGTAATCTTTATGTTAGTTATCTAATTGTGATAGGTTACAACTAGTGATAGATTTTTAGTAGGTTTTCTAGAATATTCTTCATGAGCCTATAAAAAGGCATTCTTGTATTATTTTAAGAACGATGTTATGATGAATCAATAAAAATTGTGAGTTTTCTCTCTACGAGAGTTTTCTTAGTTCTTGGAATAGAACTAATTTCTGGTCTTATTGGAGTGATTCCATGGCGACCAAAACCTACGCCTAGAGTTTCTTCCACTTGATTTGATTCATTCTTTTGAGTTTGTCAATTAGGGGTCTATTCCACGAGTTGGTTAGGGGTTTATTCCACAGGTTGGTTAGGTGTCTATTCCACGGGTTGGCTTAGGGGTCTAACTTGCAGCACAAAAGGAGGATTTCAACGATCTTGGTTGAATATTCGAAGCAACCCATTCGAGTTGTTCTTGGGAGTTTTCGACAAGTTACGAAGGGGTCAAGAAGATCGAGTGGTTACCACAACTCAAGTTGTTCTTGGGGTTTTCGACAAGTTACGAAGGGGTCAAGAAGATTGGGTTATTTTGTATGGATTTCTTTTCAAGACGGTCCTTTGGGAATGATGTTCCTGTGATATACGAGAGGGTGACACCCCGATCGTATCAATTGGTATCAGAGCTTTTGGGATCTTGAAAGAAATCAGGTTTTGTGTCAACCCGTTTGGGTATATCTTTTGTTTTTGTTGTCAATCCACTTAGATATATGTTTTTAATTTTAATTTTTTGTTTTGTTCTTGGTTCAAGATATGATTTTTCTTAAATCAAAGTTGTGATCTTTTATGGTTTGATTGTAAAAAAAAAAAAAAAAAAGTCATACTGTTCATCGGCACTGTAGCGGCGGCGCCACTGTTCACGCTAGGGGTTACTGTTCACTGTGCGGTACTGTTCATCGTCGGTACTGTTCATCCGAATTTTTTTCTTTTTTTTCAATTTAATTTTTTGTTTGTTTTTGGGAGTTGAATTTTGTATTTTGTGAGTTGGTTGTGTTGTTAAAAAAAAAAGAGAGAGAGAGAGAGAGAGAGGTTGTTAGAAGTGAAAAAAAAAAAAAAAATCGTACTGTTCATCACACTGTAGCCGCGGCGAACTGTTCACGCGCTAGGGTTTACTGTTCAACGACGGCACTGTTCATGTTGTCGTTACTGTTCATCCGAATTTAAAAAAAAAAATTTTTCAGTTTATTTTTGTTTGTTTTTGGGAGTTGGATTTTGTATTTTGTGAGTTGTTTGTGTTGTTAAAAAAAAAAAAAGAGAGAGAGAGGGTTGTTAGAATTGAAAAAAAAAAAATTTCTTGAGTGGAAAAAGGCAAATTTGTGGAATTCTATAAGAAAAGCCAAAAGTTGGATAAAAAAAAATATATCTTCTTGTTGTTATGAATTTTGTAGATTTGAGCTTTGAGTTGTGCCCCATTTTTTACAAACTATAGGACGACGATTCGAGGACGAATTGTTTTGAAGAGGAGGAGTTTGATACGTGCATGGTAGCCCCACACGCATCATTCAATTCTCCATGGAATTGATCATTCGTCTCTGATATTTTGAGGAGTTCAACGGCACAAGGCATGGCAATGGAGCATGGAAGATGGCCTATCTGGCATCCACTCAAATGGGAAGATACAAAAGAAGGATCATAGTTTTTGGTGTTATTTATTTTTACAAGTTGTAATCTTTATGTTAGTTATCTAATTGTGATAGGTTACAACTAGTGATAGATTTTTAGTAGGTTTTCTAGAATATTCTTCATGAGCCTATAAAAAGGCATTCTTGTATTATTTTAAGAACGATGTTATGATGAATCAATAAAAATTGTGAGTTTTCTCTCTACGAGAGTTTTCTTAGTTCTTGGAATAGAACTAATTTCTGGTCTTATTGGAGTGATTCCATGGCGACCAAAACCTATGCCTAGAGTTTCTTCCACTTGATTTGATTCATTCTTTTGGGTTTGTCAATTAGAGGTCTATTCCACGAGTTGGTTAGGAGTCTGTTCCACAGGTTGGTTAGGTGTCTATTTCACGGGTTGGCTAGGGATCTAACTTGCAACACAAAAGGAGGATTTCAACGATCTTGGTTGAATATTCGAAGCAACCCATTCGAGTTGTTCTTGGAGTTTTCGACAAGTTACGAAGGGGTCAAGAAGATCGAGTGGTTACCACAACTCAAGTTGTTCTTGGGGTTTTCGACAAGTTACGAAGGGGTCAAGAAGATTGGGTTATTTTGTATGGATTTCTTTTCAAGACGGTCTTTTGGGAATGATGTTCCTGTGATATACGAGAGGGTGACACCCCGATCGTATCAATTGGTATCAGAGCTTTTGGGATCTTGAAAGAAATCAGGTTTTGTGTCAACCCGTTTGGGTATATCTTTTGTTTTTGTTGTCAATCCACTTAGATATATGTTTTTAATTTTAATTTTTTGTTTTGTTCTTGGTTCAAGATATGATTTTTCTTAAATCAAAGTTGTGATCTTTTATGGTTTGATTGTAAAAAAAAAAAAAAAAAAGTCATACTGTTCATCGGCACTGTAGCGGCGGCGCCACTGTTCACGCTAGGGGTTACTGTTCACTGTGCGGTACTGTTCATCGTCGGTACTGTTCATCCGAATTTTTTTCTTTTTTTTCAATTTAATTTTTTGTTTGTTTTTGGGAGTTGAATTTTGTATTTTGTGAGTTGGTTGTGTTGTTAAAAAAAAAAAGAGAGAGAGAGAGAGAGAGAGAGGTTGTTAGAAGTGAAGAAAAAAAAATATTCGACTGTTCATTGCACTATAACGGCGGCGTCACTGTTCACGCTAGGGTTTACTGTTCATGACGGAAATACTGTTCAAGACGGCACTGTTCATGGCGGGAATACTGTTCGTTGCGGAACTGTTCATGACGGAAATTACTGTTCATCGACGGAGTACTGTTCACTTCCAGCTAGTACTGTTCATCCGATTTTTTCCTGAATTTTTTTTTTTCTAGTTTTGTTTTGTTTATTTTTGAAGTAGAGTTTTGTGTTTTGTGAGTTGTTTGTGTTGTTAAAAAAAAAAAAAAGAGGTTGCTAATTGAAAAAATTTCTTGAGTGGAAAAAGGCAAATTTGAAGAATTCTATAAGAAAAGCCAAAAGTTGGGTAAAAAAAAAAAATCTTCTTATTGTTATGAATTTTGCAGATTTGAACTTTGAGTTGTGCCCCATTTTTTACAAACTATAGGCGACGATTCGAGGACGAATCGTTTTGAAGAGGGAGTTTGATACGTGCATGGTAGCCCCACACGCATCATTCAATTCTCCTATGGAATTGATCCATTCGTCTCTGATATTTTGAGGAGTTCAACGGCACAAGGCATGGCAATGGAAGCATGGAAGATGGCCTATCTTGGCATCCACTCAAATGGGAAGACTACAAAAGAAGGATCATAAGTTTTTGGTGTTATTTATTTTTACAAGTTGTAATCTTTATGTTAGTTATCTAATTGTGATAGGTTACAACTAGTGATAGATTTTTAGTAGGTTTTCTAGAATATTCTTCATGAGCCTATAAAAAGGTATTCTTGTATTATTTTAAGAACGATGTTATGATGAATCAATAAAAATTGTGAGTTTTCTCTCTACGAGAGCTTTCTTAGTTCTTGGAATAGAACTAATTTCTGGTCTTATTGGAGTGATTCCATGGCGACCAAAACCTATGCCTAGAGTTTCTTCCACTTGATTTGATTCATTCTTTTGGGTTTGTCAATTAGAGGTCTATTCCACGAGTTGGTTAGGAGTCTAGTTCCACAGGTTGGTTAGGTGTCTATTCACGGGTTGGCTAGGGATCTAACTTGCAAGCACAAAAGGAGGATTTCAACGATCTTGGTTGAATATTCGAAGCAACCCATTCGAGTTGTTCTTGGAGTCTTTCGACAAGTTACGAAGGGGTCAAGAAGATCGAGTGGTTACCACAACTCAAGTTGTTCTTGGGGTTTTCGACAAGTTACGAAGGGGTCAAGAAGATTGGGTTATTTTGTATGGATTTCTTTTCAAGACGGTCCTTTGGGAATGATGTTCCTGTGATATACGAGAGGGTGACACCCCGATTGTATCAATTGGTATCAGAGCTTTTGGGATCTTGAAAGAAATCAGGTTTTGTGTCAACCCGTTTGGGTATATCTTTTGTTTTTGTTGTCAATCCACTTAGATATATGTTTTTAATTTTAATTTTTTGTTTTGTTCTTGGTTCAAGATATGATTTTTCTTAAATCAAAGTTGTGATCTTTTATGGTTTGATTGTAAAAAAAAAAAAAAAAAAGTCATACTGTTCATCGGCACTGTAGCGGCGGCGCCACTGTTCACGCTAGGGGTTACTGTTCACTGTGCGGTACTGTTCATCGTCGGTACTGTTCATCCGAATTTTTTTCTTTTTTTTCAATTTAATTTTTTGTTTGTTTTTTGGGAGTTGAATTTTGTATTTTATGAGTTGGTTGTGTTGTTAAAAAAAAAAAGAGAGAGAGAGAGAGAGAGAGAGAGAGAGGTTGTTAGAAGTGAAGAAAAAAAAATATTCGACTGTTCATTGCACTATAACGGCGGCGTCACTGTTCACGCTAGGGTTTACTGTTCATGACGGAAATACTGTTCAAGACGGCACTGTTCATGGCGGGAATACTGTTCGTTGCGGAACTGTTCATGACGGAAATTACTGTTCATCGACGGAGTACTGTTCACTTCCAGCTAGTACTGTTCATCCGATTTTTTCCTGAATTTTTTTTTTCTAGTTTTGTTTTGTTTATTTTTGAAATAGAGTTTTGTGTTTTGTGAGTTGTTTGTGTTGTTAAAAAAAAAAAAGAGTTGCTAATTGAAAAAAATTTCTTGAGTGGAAAAAGGCAAATTTGAAGAATTCTATAAGAAAAGCCAAAAGTTGGGTAAAAAAAAAAAAATCTTCTTATTGTTATGAATTTTGCAGATTTGAACTTTGAGTTGTGCCCCATTTTTTACAAACTATAGGCGACGATTCGAGGACGAATCGTTTTGAAGAGGAGTTTGATACGTGCATGGTAGCCCCACACGCATCATTCAATTCTCTATGGAATTGACCATTCGTCTCTGATATTTTGAGGAGTTCAACGGCACAAGGTATGGCAATGGAGCATGGAAGATGGCCTATTTGGCATCCACTCAAATGGGAAGACACAAAAGAAGGATCATAATTTTTGGTGTTATTTATTTTTACAAGTTGTAATCTTTATGTTAGTTATCTAATTGTGATAGGTTACAACTAGTGATAAATTTTTAGTAGGTTTTCTAGAATATTCTTCATGAGCCTATAAAAAGGTATTCTTGTATTATTTTAAGAACGATGTTATGATGAATCAATAAAAATTGTGAGTTTTCTCTCTACGAGAGCTTTCTTAGTTCTTGGAATAGAACTAATTTCTGGTCTTATTGGAGTGATTCCATGGCGACCAAAACCTATGCCTAGAGTTTCTTCCACTTGATTTGATTCATTCTTTTGGGTTTGTCAATTAGAGGTCTATTCCACGAGTTGGTTAGGAGTCTGTTCCACAGGTTGGTTAGGTGTCTATTTCACGGGTTGGCTAGGGATCTAACTTGCAACACAAAAGGAGGATTTCAACGATCTTGGTTGAATATTCGAAGCAACCCATTCGAGTTGTTCTTGGAGTTTTCGACAAGTTACGAAGGGGTCAAGAAGATCGAGTGGTTACCACAACTCAAGTTGTTCTTGGGGTTTTCGACAAGTTACGAAGGGGTCAAGAAGATTGGGTTATTTTGTATGGATTTCTTTTCAAGACGGTCCTTTGGGAATGATGTTCCTGTGATATACGAGAAGGCGACATCCCGATCGTATCTTTGTATGGGTTGCTTCGAATATTCAACCAAGATCGTTGAAATCCTCCTTTTGTGCTGCAAGTTAGACCCCTAGCCAACCTGTGAAATAGACACTTAACCAACCTGTAGAATAGACCCCTAACTAACTCGTGGAATAGACCCCTAATTGACAAACCCAAAAGAATGAATCAAATCAAGTGGAAGAAACTATAGGCGTAGGTTTTGGTCGCCATGGAATCACTCCAATAAGACCAGAAATTAGTTCTATTCCAAGAACTAAGAAAGCTCTCGTAGAGAGAAAACTCACAATTTTTATTGATTCATCATAACATCGTCCTTAAAATAATACAAGAATGCCTTTTTATAGGCTCATGAAGAATATTCTAGAAAACCTACTAAAAATCTATCACTAGCTGTAACCTATCACAATTAGATAACTAACATAAAGATTACAACTTTTAAAAATAAATAACACAAAAAACTATGATCCTTCTTTTGTGTCTTCCCATTTGAGTGGATGCCGAATAGGCCATCTTCCATGCTCCATTGCCATGCCTTGTGCCGTTGAACTTCTCAAAATATCAGAGACGAATGATCAATTCCATAGAAAATTGAATGATGCGTGTGGGGCTACCAGGCACGTATCAAACTCTTCCTCTTCAAAACGATTCGTCCTCGAATCATTGCCTATAGTTTGTAAAAAATGGGGCACAACTCAAAGCACAAATATGCAAAATTCATAACAACAAGAAGATATTTTTTTTTATCCAACTTTTGACTTTTCTTATAGAATTCCACAAATTTGTCTTTTTCCACTCAAAAAAATTTTTTCAATTAGCAACCCTCTTTTTTTTTTTTTAACAACACAAACAACTCACAAAACACAAAACTCTACTTCAAAAATAAACAAAACAAAACTGAAAAAAAAAAAAAATTCGGATGAACAGTACCAACGATGAACAGTACCGTCAGTGAACAGTAAATCATAGCGTGAACAGTGACGCGCCACTACAATGCGATGAACAGTACAAAAAATTTTTTTTTTTCACTTCTAACAACCTCTCTCTCTCTGCTTTTTTTTAACAACACAACCAACTCACAAAATTCAAAATTCAACTCCAAAAAATAAACAAAAAATTAAACTGAAAAAAAGAAAAAAAAAATTCGGATGAACAGTACTAGCTGGAAGTGAACAGTACTCCGTCGATGAACAGTATTTCTCATGATGAACAATTTCGCAACGAACAGTATTCCGCCATGAACAGTGAACCCTAGCGCGTGAACAGTGACGCAAGATGAACAGTACGTTATAGTGCCGATGAACAATACGATTTTTTTTTTTTTTTTGACAATCAAACCACAAAAGATCACAACTTTGATTTAAGAAAAATCAGACCTGATTTCTTTCAAGATCCCAAAAGCTCTGATACCAATTGATACGATCGGGGTGTGCGCCCTCTCGTATATAACAAGAACATCATTCCCAAAGGACCGTCTTGAAAAGAAATCCATACAAAATAACTCAATCTTCTTGACCCCTTCGTAACTTGTTGAAGACCCCAAGAACAACTTGAGTTGTGGTAACCATTCGATCTTCTTGACCCCTTCGTAACTTGTCGAAGACCCCAAGAACAACTCGAATGGGTTGCTTCGAATATTCAACCAAGATCGTTGAAATCCTCCTTTTGTGCTGCAAGTTAGACCCCTAGCCAACCTGTGAAATAGACACCTAACCAACCTGTGGAATAGACCCCTAACCAACTCGTGGAATAGACCCCTAATTGACAAACCCAAAAGAATGAATCAAATCAAGTGGAAGAAACTCTAGGCGTAGGTTTCGGTCGCCATGGAATCACTCCAATAAGACCAGAAATTAGTTCTATTCTAAGAACTAAGAAAACTCTCGTAGAGAGAAAACTCACAATTTTTATTGATTCATCATAACATCGTTCTTAAAATAATTCAAGAATGCCTTTTTATAGGCTCATGAAGAATATTCTAGAAAACTTACTAAAAATCTATCACTAGTTGTAACCTATCACAATTAGATAACTAACATAAAGATTACAACTTGTAAAAATAAATAACACAAAAAATTATGATCCTTCTTTTGTATCTTCCCATTTGAGTGGATGCCAGATAGGCCATCTTCCATGCTCCATTGCCATGCCTTGTACCGTTAAATTCCTCAAAATATCAGAGACGAATGATCAATTCCATGGAGAATTGAATGATGCGTGTGGTGCTACCATGCACGTATCATCCTCGGATTCTTTACAAGGGATAGGTGATCCAACGACACGTAAGGAAGCCATGCATGTGTTGATCATGGAAGTGTTAGAGAAGAAGCTTCCAAGGACGATTCCTCATCACCAAGACTTGTTACGCTGATATGGGTCAGAAATGGTGCTTCATTTGAAGAGGGACCAGATGGGGAAGCAATGCTAGGCCAAGGGAATGAGCAAAGTGTGCAATTTAGGCCAAAAGATGGAGGAATGGAGCTTTTAACCAAGGCCGTGGACCGCTTGCCCACGGCCTCCATTAGATTGAAGAGGCAAGGCTGGTAAACCTTCTGACCAAGACCACGACCTAGGCCGCGCCACAGCCTCCTCAAACGACCTTCATCAGAATGGTTGGGGCAGAGCGGCAGAGGTTCTGATCGAGGCCAAGCCGGCCTTTTCCAGAAAATGCAAAGTCGCATTAGTTTAAGGTTTTATTTATTATATTGTTATTTCCTTATATGTAGTACATGATGTATGCCTATTGAAAGGTTGAACGCATTGAGTAATAACAGTTTAGTTCATTTTTCATTGAAAATGTGTGTTTTTTAGAGCTCTTTATAAGTGCCTTCTTGGTTCTTGGATTGGAATCATCTTGGTCTTATCAAGCCTTCGCTTGTGGCGACCCAATTATCCGCTTAGAGTAATTCTTTCATGTTTGATCAAGTTCTTAATGTAATAATTTAAGCAAATTGAACCCGCTCAAGTTAGTCTAAATTAGAACCCTAGGTTCTTCGTTCTTCATTGAAGAATATTCGAAGCCTAACCAGTTGGAATCATCAAGCGGCCTTAGCCGTTCACAACCCCGCGTGCATCACCATCTTTATAGGAAGATATGCAACCTTCAAAGCACCTTCAGAATAATATCTCATTGTTTTAGACATGCTAATGCACCAACAAATATTCTATCTAATGAAGGGGTTTAGTTGCAATCTAATATGATTTATTCCTCGTTTGAATCGCTTCCAAAAGAAGTGCGTGGAGCTGTTAGAATGGATCAACTTAGCTTTTCTTCATTTAGATATAAAAAATTTAGATTTTCTTTTTTGTAAAGGGAGTAGTACTCCTTATTCAATTTTTTGAATAATTTTGTAGTAATCAGAGTTCAGGTACATGTCGCCCTCTATTTATTTTATTTGCAGTTTTCTAATAGAATTTGGCAGCGGTGTTCTCTTCTCTCCCCTCCCTCTCTTGTGTACGGGGTTAGCTAATAAAAAAATCAAGAACACCTTGAAAAAAGTTTGCGCATGGCTTTTAAACCTTTGTGCACGCCTCTTTACTCTTTCTTCCTTGATTTTTCTTTTGTGCTTTGGCTTTTATTCAAGCATGTTTCTTTTGTGTTTTTTTTTTTTTTTTTTACCAAGAACAATGCTAATCACGATCTACCCTCCAAGAAGAGTTGACTTGTATGTGATTTTTCCAAGAATTTTCTTTTCTTGAAAAGTTTTTGACACAAGAAAACCAAGAAAACAATAAGAACAGTCAAGATTATCAAAAAAACCACACAAGACTTAGAATTCTTGATTGGTTCAATTAAGAACGACTCTAAGTCCCTAAAATAATTCAAGAAAACTTGTGAACAAGAAAAGATAATGCAAGAAAGACACGAATTCAAGCTAGGCAGAAAAGAATAAAAACGTGACAAACAAGAAAACAAAGAATAGAACACAAGTTGTTTGACTAGGCACAAAGCACTTGACAAACAACACATAACGAGTTCAAGAAAACACAAATAGGGATATATCTGAATTTTTTAGGAAAATTTGGATTGGAAAAATTTGGAAATTCAAGAAGTCAAGGCACTAATACCAATTGATATGTGCGGAGTTGTGGAATTGCCAAGATCGCTTGAAAGTCCAAGTTGAGGAGCTTCGAATTCACCATTGGAAGAACACGAATTTAAAGGATCAAGCTAGGACCAATTTGAGTGAGTTCAATATGCCTAACCCAATGACTTTAAGAACTTGATCAAACAAGAAGAATCTTAGAATCACTCAACAAGATCGAGAGTAATCCTTAATCAGTAAAGAACCAAAGAAACTCTCAAAAGGAGAGCTCACAAAATATTTGAACATCAATCTTATCACTTTATTGAAATCGTGAATGGCTTATCTATAGGCTTACAAAGATGATTCTATAACTTAAACTTTAAACAATTACTAAAAACTAAACTTTAACCAATTGAAATAGTTAACATAAACAACTTCTAAATAAATTGGAAGTATAAACAAAAGGAAAACTAAGTTCTAGAATACTTAAAAAGATGCCTCAAAAAACAAAACAAGGCTGGTTGTCGAAGCCTTCCAAGCCCAACAAGTCAAATGCCATTTATTTAATTGATTTGGGCTTCAATCTTCAACCCAACAAGAAGTAGGTTAGACGGCTTGTTCTTCTATATTCCATATAACCTCTATAGCAAGCCAAGATTAATCATTGCAAAGCTTCTTTCATTCTCCTAGTTCTTGCTCTGTTATAGGTCCATCCATATCTTGCAAAGGATCATGTGCTCTTGGCTCATCCATCCTAAGAAGCTCCTTTGTTTTTATCACCAAAGCTACTTCCTGTTGTAAATAGGATTCAGGATATCTACTAAATTCACGAACCCTCTTTGCCCTCAAGACTTAAGAATGGGGGACAAATGATAATGCTAAAAAATACTTTGAATAATAAAGTTACACATGACATATATTACGTGTCCTCTACGCATGTGATCGAAACTTCCTACTAATAGGTCCACTACACTCAAAACCCATAAAAATTTAGTAAAATGCTTATAAATACACTGTTAAATAAATATATATTTTTCAAGTCATTCTAATCAAAGTTTTTGTGTTCAATTTAAACCTACTAATAGCTCCACTACACACCCCCCCACCTACGGATGCTAGTGTACGCATCAGAGTATAGCTATAAGACAAATCTTTTCTCTTCAAAATTAGGGAATGAATGCATGCCAAGTACCAATCAAGAAATGGAAGGTTGAACCCGTGAGTAGAAAGTAGATAATTTGTTCGTTTCAATTTTTGAACATTAACAAACGTCCACCCCATCCGATTTATTGAAAAATTAGCGAAAACCAAAAATAGATTAGACTTTACTTTTATCGGCTTGAAGTGAAAGCTCTATTCTTCCTCTCCTCTCGTCTCGTCTCCTCTCCCTCTACGCAAATAAAGGGTTTAATAGGCCTGTGCAGATTATACTTTCACACATGATAACTTTGAACCACCTGTTCGATAAAAAATTGGTGCAAAATGATATTATGAAAGAATATTGATCCTTCAATGCAAAGTGAAGTCAGTTCCAAACAAAGCAAAAAGATTTTGCACTTGTAGGCAAAACGGTGCTCTAAAAGACTTCATTAGCACAACATTGACAAGTTTGAGGGCACACGAGAAACATCAAGCATCCATAAGAATCCATCATCCAACGATTTGAAATAATATAATATTCTTAAAATATCGGCACACTTCAATAAAAATTTAGCAGTCAATTCACCATTAAATGGATATAAGTATCACTCAATGCTATTAGCACTTTGTTACACTCGAAAATAAAAAAAATAAAAAAAAGAAGGAAACTGGCACTCAACTCTACAAATACGCCCCAAACAGCCCCAAAAAAAAAAGGGAAAAAAAATATATTTTCACATTGGAGAAGCCAATTCAAGCCACAAAGAAATCGAAATGCCAATATGAACCACGAACAACAGATATAAACTATGCAGAGTCACCAGCACTCTAATCCAAAGAAAAATTCAATTTATAGCACTAATTCTCAGCAGGAGGGGCTTGAGATTTCAAGAGTGGCTGGAGAGCTTTAACGACTATACTCATATTTGGCCGGAATTCAGCCTCATATTGCACGCAGAGTGCAGCCACTGCTGCCAGCTGCATCAACAGATAACAAGACAACCATCAGTATTTCCTCCATTCCCAGCCAGCAAAAGAAAGAGCAGCTTTAGAGGGGAGCGGAAGGAGGGGGAACTGGAGTAGGACTGGAGTATAAACAACGCATTTACTCCATGAAGGGATGCAAAACAGAGAAAAGGGGAACAAGGAAGAATGTGACACTGACAGAGGGAAGTAGGGGACATGGACCTTAGCAACTCCTTTTGGAGGGAAGTCCTTAAGCTTTGGATCTATACATTGCTTAACTTTGTCCTCGCTTAGTCTTGGAGTCGCCTATAAACATGAAAGACAAGTAATTTTGTGATAAAGGTAGAGTTTGGTTGACAAAAAATAGAAGAAATATAAAGACGACAGACTTGTGACTAAAAAGAGAAGATATATGAGAAAAGACAGAATAAAAACCTTACCCACGTAACAAGAGACTGCTGTCCACGAGGCATGTTGTGGTCAACTGGCTTCCTTCCTGTTAAAAGCTCAAGGAGAACCACCCCAAAGCTATACACATCACTCTTCTGGGTCAGTTGTCCTGTCATTGCATATCTGCATTCCACATCCGATAATAAATTATTGTGTTGCAACTTCTTCAGAAAATAGAAACCTTGAGGCACAAATTTGTATCACAAGTAGACAAATAAAAGATCATGGCAACTTTTCTTTACAAGCAGGACTTGAAAGATTACGATCTTTCATGATCACAACTAAGTTGAACTACACTATCTCAAAAAAGCAGGTGCAGATTCTGCTCTGTATAAAATTTTACACTGAAAACCACATCAACTGAAAGAGAGACTAACCAATATTAATCCCTCGAACATTTCGAACCACATCAATTTCTTTCTTCAATCCCCAAAGAAATACAATTTCATGCAACAGCTTTTTTTGCATGACATTCCAATAGTCAAATACATGACTAAACTTTGGAATTGTGGTGGCTGTTTCTGAGATAAACTCTCTCTTAAGCAATTTATATTGAAACGCCGAAATGGCCAATTAGTATTTATATAAGAATAGCAAAAATAATAATAATAATAATTTCCCTCTTCAGGTGCTCTACTTTTCAAAGTAATAACAGAAGGGACCAATATATCCTTGGAACTTTGGAAAACCAACTCTCACTGGGGCCCAATGCATAGCATTTAGAGATAGCACCTTTTGTACTTCGAAAAGCTGAGAACAAAACTTAACATTTAATAAACCTAACTCATGCTCTGGACATTTAAGCGATAGACCTCCTAAAATGAAACCCTGAACAGACTGGAATTGTGGAGCAGAGAATAAGTATACGTAACATGTACCCAAAAACTTTTGAAATGTGAAAGTAATAGAATCAAGCAACTTCTTTAAAAGATTAGATAAAGTAAAAACCAAAATGGCAGATATCTAAGTGCAAACTCTTTGAATGTTGCAAGTATTCTGCCTCTAACAGTACTTCTCTTCAAAGTTTCTTACTTGCATTACTGCTGACCAGATAATTGAATGTAACATACAAAACTCCAGAGAAATTTACTAAAATCTATTGAACTTTCATATTACTTATTGGTAGTGAGACCTATAAGCATCAAATGGGTCAAATTAAATGCTCATATTAACCCACAAATTGGCCTCGTCATCTTATTTTGCACAGCTTATAAAAGGGAGATGGTTATTTTGTCAATGTGCACTAAATAAAACTTTAACAATTTATTTTATAGTCGCTTTACGATTCTAAAGAATGCAAGCAAACAACATCTAGCTATTGTTTTATCATGTCCTTAGCAGCATGAGATCCAAAACCATCCAAAATTAATACCTATAAGTTAGCTCAATCTCTTTACCTTTTAACTCAAGTCCTCATTAAACAGGATCAGCCCAGGAACTTAGGCAAAATGAACTGATTTCACTTTTGCAACAGATGGATTGTGAAGCAAAGTCAGACCAAAGATAACTTCTGTTATCTATACTATGGCATCCAAAAAACTAAAATAGGCAGAATGTTATGGTAAATGTCAAACACATCAAACTGGTCAATCTAGTGCAAGGAGAAATCAACTTTTTTCTGAGTCAGAGTCAAGGAGAATCTTTCTGTAGTCCCCAAATGTACAATTAGATACTTTGTTTTTGCTATTAGTTTCAGTTATGATGTCATGAACATTGCATTACAAAACTTCAAGTTTGAACACTCAGCACATGCAAAAACATTGCCCCAGTGTCAATCAGCGATCAAAAATATGATTGAACAAAAACAGGTGATGGCAACTTCAATTTGGAGACTGTCATGCATGAACAATTTATGCTGACCCTAAAGCAGAAACAAATTGCCCTTCACATTACAAAATCCCAAACATAGTGTATAACATATTAGGTAGAAGGAGAAAAAGAGAGTCAAAAGGCATTACTCTGGTGCATGATAGCCAAATGTTCCAAGAACTCGAGTAGAATGAAGACGAGCAGCCATGTCAGGTGCCTGATTTGAAAGGTTAAAATCTGCAATCTTTGCTTTATAGTCCTCAAACACAAGCACATTGCTGGATCTAATGTCTCTGTGTATTATAGCAGGTTGAACCTTCTCATGCAAATATTCAAGCCCTCTAGCAGCATCAACAGCGATTCTTACCCTTGTTATCCAATCAAGTACAGGTCCAGGCTGGGCCCCTTGCACCCCCTTCCTGCCTGTGAGCCAAAAATAAAATACAAGAAACATTTTATGCCCATTCATGCTTGCAAATAAATGATCAACTCCATTAAACGATGCTTAAATTTTTCTTACCATGCAATATGTCATGTAAAGATCCCATGGTTGCAAACTCATAAGCTAACACACGAAGATTTCCTTCAACGCAGTAGCCAAGCAGCTCAACAAGATTTTCATGCTTTAATCTTGAGACCATAGAAACCTTAAAAAAAGTACAACCATCAAATGCATTGAAAAAAAAAGAATTCAAAAACACTAGCGGCACACAAAAAGAGAAAGCATTGCACACACCAGGACAGGACATCAACATTACATTACTTGCACACCTACCTGTGTCAAGAACTCAACATTTGATTCTGGCTCAGATGACACATCAAGCTTTTTAACAGCAACAGCTTTTCCACTTTCCAAGTTTGCATAGTAGACTCTTCCATAAGATCCTTCTCCAATTAAAGCCTTTGATCCAAAATTGTCGGTTTTGTCTTTCAATTCATCAAGAGATAAAGCAGGCACCTCAATAGGCGGTATAGTCTTTTGTTCCGACATGACAGGAGCTGAAACCTTTGAGCCTTTTTGGAGCCCTTGATGCCCAGAGGAATTACACGTTCAAAAATGCAAATAAGTGAGATAATAAAATACCACATGGATGGAGCACTACTCAAATAATATGTAAATTTACCATATTACCATGGTAGTAAAATTACATTTCTCATAATAATTAGTGCGGCCCTAATTTAGTTTAATCAAATCAACACAATCAAAAAGAATGAAAGGAAGATACTACAAAATGCACCAATCTTTGGAAATGTTGTAGATAGTTTAGAGTTAAATACACAAGGCAAATATTACTCTATTTCTATTCTGACATCATAAGAAAAGCCTTTTGAACTAATTTCTGCACACACTGGAAGTACATATAAGTTCACAAAAACAACAAACTCAAGATGTAACCTAAGCATGACTACAGCATTCACAGGTAAAAAATACAAAATTCTCTTATCTCCAGTGAAATCAGCCAGCTAAAGAATACAAACTGCATTAAACAATCAACATGCCAATGGAAGCACCATATTATGAAAAGCCAATAACAATCTCAAACTACAGAAAGCATAAAAAAGTTTCTGAACTTGTCTTTACATCATGCAATACAGTTACCTCTTCTTAGCTTAATTTTCTTCATTTATAAGGTAAAATTATCTTAGTAATTTAAGGAAAATCAAAAAATTCAGTTATTCAATCAGAAGTCAACTAACTTGGGATTGGTTTATAAAGTAATTAATGTTATTTCTGATGTACAGTGCTTGCCATACTTGGATTAAAATTAGTTCCTATAAGTCCTTGAGACTATAAAATTTCTACTACAGATTGAAAACATTGTAATTCAATTTAGGGGAGACTTCTCTATTTTGTTCTTCCCATTCTCCTATTCTTTTCTTTTTAATTTCTTGCTTCCATGTTTTGTATCGCACTTCTGATTCAGCCACTGAGAAAAATCCACAACCATCTATATTGAGGCCTCAATCAACCAACAACTTTTATCCAATCCACCCTTTGGCGATTTTCATGAATAAGAAAACATAAAAATCATCAGAGGATTCTTCGTTTCCTACACTGCATGTACAAAAACTGCGTAACAAAGAGAAAATTTAACATACCATCAGCATGATTCTTTGGGCTTTTGAAAGGCTCATTCTCATTTGATGGGTATGGCTCCTCAACATGACAGGTACAGCACAGCCACCTACGCATTCTAGCTCTCTTTCTCAGATAAAGATCGACTTCAGTGTTTCTATTCTCCAGGCCCACAAAGCAGCCAGGAGGAGCATGTGCCTGTGAAATGCCAGGAAAATGTGAAAACAAATCAAAATGCAGCAACGCATGCCTAGTATACATATGTACCACCATCATCTCGTAGATCACATACAATTATTTCCACATGTGAGTTTTAACATGAATCTATATTTCCCTCCTCTTAAAATTCTCATTTCCTCTTAATTATATAGATTTTTTTTTCATGCTTTTCCCCTCCCGCACCTGTTATTAATATAATCCACTTAAAATGTTGAATCACAACCAAAAAGTCCTAACTTAATCTTCATGCAAGAGCACATTTAATAGGTAAATGCAAGAATCATTGAATAGACACCGAATCTCAATTTTCAACATTCCCATAATGATATTAAAGAATCACAGATCTCCACAAATACATACCTTTACAAGTATAAAATGCACATATCGAGGTAGAATTCTATAAATTATCCCATTACGCAACATCCAGAGAATCATGAATAATATTTCTAGGTTTTTACAAATAAACTAGCTAACAAACACAAAATATACATTCACCCATCGAAAAGGTGCCCAGAATCACCAAAATTTCCAATTTCCAACTACGTAATATCCATGATTATTCCCATTTTCATCCATTTACAATCGAAAAGAAGAAATAATCAAACAAAAGAT
Organism: Mitragyna speciosa; assembly: GCA_024721245.1. Classification (NCBI taxonomy): domain Eukaryota; kingdom Viridiplantae; phylum Streptophyta; class Magnoliopsida; order Gentianales; family Rubiaceae; genus Mitragyna; species Mitragyna speciosa. The sequence goes on from CM045571.1 coordinate 13,442,569, forward strand.
ACATAAATTAGGACAAAATAAAGGTATCAAAGGCAAAACGAGATGCATAAATTAGTGCAAAAGAATGGTATCAAATACAAAACCCAATAAGAATTAATTTCATTTCTTACCACCAGACCAGGCCGACGATAATTGTCACCCATCATTTCAAGTTCAATACCCAACCAAAATGAAAACCAAAAACTAACCCAAGAATATAGTTTGTCACCAAGCAAATACAGAAAAGGAAAGATAGAATCCCTGTATACTAAAACGGGAAAGAGATCCAAGAAAAGAAAATGAGAAAATCGAGGGAAAAAAGCCTGTTAAAAAAGAGAGAACAATTCTGATTCAAGGAGGAAAATTGAACCGCTCAAACTCAAAATCACGATATAATTAACAAGAAATAATAACCATTAAAGACTCAACGAAATTCAACGGTTTCTTGCTTTTTACCTGGAATTTGGATTTCTTTTTCTCCTTTGTCTGGTTACAACTGTGACGATATATATAGAGATAGGGAGAAAGATATACAGAAAATTGGGTTTGGTTTGGTTTGGTTTGGTTGTAAATTGGGGGATCGAAAAAGTGGGCAAAAAAGGGGAAAGTCAGCCAGGTAAGAAGACAGAGCAACGAATAAATCAACGATTTATGAATGAGAACTTTTTTTTTTTTTTTTGGGCTTTTTTTTTTTTGGTGGGCCTTTTTGTGGTGGAAGGGAAAGAAAAAGTATGTCAGTCGTATCTTGTATTATTTAATAATATATAATTAATTTAATATATTATGTGATATATTACGTGATAATGCGTGATGCACACAGTGGTCACTCAGGAGAGATGGGTATTGGATTCGTCTTTTGTATTCTGTCCTCCGATTCTATACATTTGTGCCATATTTTTTGTGTTCTTTTTTTTCTTTAATAAAGGTAGTAAAATACTTTTTGTACATCTGTTTATTGGCCGGTACTCAAGTACCGACGGTCAATTTGCCAGAACCAATGACGGAGTGACACTTAAGCAGCAGGCCTTGGTGCTGGGCACAGCAAAACCGGAGGGCAGTGTTGGCTGCAGGTCGAACAGCTCTCCTCCATGCTGCAGTCCAAAATTGGCCGCGCCGTCTGTTGCTTCGTAAAAGATGCTTTTTAATTTCTTTTTTGTTTTTAATTGGAATAATTAGGGACAGTCATCTATCCATTAATTAGTGGGAATAAATGACTACAGTACAATATGATAAATTTGTTATGTGTACGAGTAACAAGGTATTATTGATTATTAGATGCTTACCAAAATGGGAATAAAGAAAGCTTAATATCTACACAATTGCCAAAAATTTAAAAAAAAGAGAGATAAGAATTAAAAATTAAATTTGACGGTTAAATGAATTTGTATGTTTGTTTTTTAATTGAATTTTCTTATGCGTATGAGTAATATATAATGTTTTGTTGCTGGTCAACTACCAAGGAGTAAATAAAAAACAAACGGTGCCATGTAGCTAATGATATAATTGTTTTATAATTTTTCATTGTCTGTGTACTCTATGTTCTCAGAGTGAATAAAAGATGAGTCTGGTGTCCTTTGTATGTTTGTTTTTTAATTTAATTTTGTTATGTGTATGAGTAATATATGATGTTTTGTTGCTGGTCAACTACCAAAAAGTAAATATAGACCCTAAATACAACCTAAGAGGGGGTTGAATTAGGTTCCTTTAAAAACTTGACTTGGTTCTAGCAAATTATCATAAAATTAAAAATTTACAAAGTTAACTAAGTGATCAACCAAGTTGTTAAAGTAATAAATAATATTGCAAAGATAACATGAAACTAAAATTGAAATAGAAAAGAGTTTGATTAATCAAACCACAAAAACTTTCAAGTTTCATCAAACTTGAAATTATATTATACTTGAAGATGACTCACAATCAAATTGTACAATGAGAGTCTCACTTCTTACTCACCCTACATACTCTTTTAGTTGAATTATGAAATTTTATAGCTAACAAGCTAACCTTTTAACTATACAATTGAATGATCAATCTTACAATGAAGGATTCAAAATCTATTTCACAAATACAAAGAAAATAACTTGTTCTTGCTCAAGAGTGCTATTCAATGCTCAATATTGTTCAATACAATAGTTAACCATAAATTTAGTTGTTCTTACTTTTATACTTCCTCCAAAATGGCCTTCAACTCCCTCCCAACGGTTAAACATTACATGAAGAAAAACTAGCCGTTGGGATGTTCAGCCGACTTATCCTTTAAGTGACTATTCAAACCAACGTCCGAAGTCTTTATTGTTGAGTTGACTTTGATCTCTTTGGACGATCGAAAGAGACAACCCTCGTCCAATCCAGTGGCCAAAAGTTTCTGTCTTTTCTGTATTCTTTCTAAATGGCCGAAGGACTGGCCGAATATGCGTTCGAAAGTTTTTAAACTTTTGCAATGGTATCAGACAATGGATTGGACATCCAAACATACATTTGAAAATTTTTGAAATTTTTGAAGTGTCATCGAACAACTGATAGAACATTCGAAATGTTGTTCATGTGTTCGAAGATTTCTGAAATTTCTGGAACACCTTCAGACAAACGATAAGACATCCGAAATGCTGTTCAAAGGAGCTTCGGCCAGCCAAAGCAATGAATTGGCATCCGAACAGGTAGCCGAACCATTTTGTCTTTTAGAATTATTCTTCCACCATGAGCACATCCACTTAAACCCTGTTTAATGCTACACAACAACTCTAAACAAGGATAATTAGTAACATTATGGTTTGTTATCATCAAAATTAGGATTACATTCTCTACCTTTTCGATGATGACAAACTCATAATATATATAGAGCAAATTTGAATATCATAACATCATATAACCAAATAATCATATTTTCCAAATAACAGCACCATATTTATAGTTCAAAATATTTCAAATGAGTCACATACATACTCCCTCTTTTGGCATCATCAAAACTAGAAAAACTCCCCCTTAGAATAGTTTCCCCTTAGATGATGCTTCATATCTAAAGGTGAATAACACCATGATGTAAATCAAAAAGAAAACACACATTAACATCAAGAATAACAAATTTTATAAATATCAAAGACAAACAGAAAGTCTTTACATTGTAAAGAAAACTTCCTAAACTAACTACTTGACTAAAACCAAAAACTAAATTGAACTAACTAATTACTAAGAACTAATGGACAACCTTATGGCCTCCTACGCTTGTAGGGCATAATAGCTAACTCCCTAGAAGACACTTCGAGCTGAGTAGTAGAAAGAGATGAGTGAGTTGATAAGGTGTCATCGGAGTCATCCTAGATGGTGTGAACCATCTCGTCTTATGCTCTGAACGGTAGTCATAGGCATCTCTGGGTGAGGTGGTGACTATACAAGTGGCTCGAGTGACTACTTAGAAGTCTGATCATGTGTCTGCTTGCCTCCTTGAGAAGCATGTCCCACCACTTCTTATTCTTCGCTAGTTGATTCATCTTCGTCTTCTTCAGACTCTATTAAAATTTGCTACTTATAGACATTATACTAAGCCTAAGTGCCAATATTCATTCCCAAAACTTGACCATGCTTAATGCAGTTCACTTTCTTTCCCATACTCCGAAACTCCTTCATGAGCTTAGTCTGATTTTCCATGATCTTGGCCTGAGGTTCTGTCTTGCTTTCATGTTCTCCATTCTCTTGTCCAACTTTTGAAACAAAGACAAAATTTCAGAAAGTGTATCCTGAAATACAGAAAAGTAGGAATAGAAGTGGTCTGAGCTTGAGTAGATGGGGATGGCTCAAAAGTGGTAGGGGGTGATAGTGGATGAGATATAGATGGAGGAGAAGGAGTGGATACAAACTGAGTGGGTGTTCTTAGAGCCAAGTATTGAGTTTTCGTCATTCACTCATCATTAAAAAACTTAAGGTGAAATGTCTTAAAATACAAACAAGTGAATGATGGATTTTGTCACGCTCCATTTTTCGAAAATGGAAAAAGAGCGGTGTGGAAAAGAGAATGTGTTTTGTGAAAGATGTGGTTTTTAGAAAAATAATTTTTACTTTAACAAAAAAAGCCTAAAATGGGACTTTGAAAATGCGACAATTTGGGCCAAAAAAATAGAGTCTAAAAAGGGTTTTTTTTTATAAAAAATAAGAGTCGCCACTTGGTATTGAGTTTTGGTGTACCAAGTCACTGAAAAAACAGTTTAATGGAAAAAGTGAGAAAACAAGAACAAAAATCTTTTTAGAAAACATTTTTATGAAAAAGCAATAAAAGTGAGAAATCTTTTTAGACGACTCTAGGCCTTTGAAAACGAGAGAAAACGAGTTCGGGAGTCACAGTTGAAGAAAAGGAAGGCAATGACTCGCGTCTAAGACAGCACCTTTCAACCTTGCTAAAACTAGTTGCGTGGTTTAGTCTAAGTTTTCCTAATGTAACCTAAAGACTTATCACATTTGGATGTATATATATGATTGCAAATCTAGATCTAAAAAGGGATATCAAACAGGGCAAAATGTCCCTTTGAGGTTTAATTGGAATTAACGCATTAATTGCGTAATCCAAAATGAGGCCTCGAAGGAGTCACGAGTATGTAGAGTTAAATGCAAAAATGCAAAATAAAATATATATATAGATATAAGTGACCAAGGAAAGGAATGTAACATAATGGGTATGGGGGACTAAACTTGTGACACGATATTGCTTCGTACAGAGGGGTAAATGGCATGCTAAGGCTAAGAGGACCAAACTTGCCCATTTCCCTTTTTTGAAGGGTGACTATTCCTAACCTAAGCAAGAAAATGAATTATCTATCTTAAAATTCTATATGCAATCTAAATATCATGCGTTACACATATACAAAAATAAAGGGATATTATAGGGGAAAACACCAAATAAATGATAAAAAAACCCTAAAAATAGAAAAAATGCATGTAAATGTGATGAATATCACACCAATGAGACTAACTAAAGAAGCTCTAGCATTGGACTAACACAATTCTACAAATCCTCATTAGAGTTGGACTAGCGAGGAAACCACAACTAGCGTTGGACTAATGTGGTGACGTCACAAATAAACATAGATTAAAACGAATAAACACATAAAACCATGTAGAGCACATAGGAGCACATAACAAATAAGCATAATAATTTAGATGCAAAGTCCTACGGAAAGCGGGTAATACACAAGCATATAAACACACAAAACACACAGCGCATAGAGCCCAATCTATTGCATCGAGGAACCTATTACAATCTAAATGGGGGAAAATAAAAATGAAAATACCCTATCAAACCTATCTATTACAATTGCCTAATTGAATACAAATATTTGCTAAATAAAATAAAATTAGAACCTCTCTATCACATTCATCCAAATAATTATAAAAATAAAATTCGAATAAATAAATAGATAATAGAATTAACACATGCTCAAAAATAAATGGATAAAATAAGAAATAATGAATAAAACACATAATGATGAACATATAGGAGCACATAAGGAAAATAAAATAAAAATAAAAATAAATGAAAAAAATGAAATACCTCTCTTAAAAAATCTGATGCTAATGCTAGAAACAAATACACACGTCAAGGTACCACAATTTTTGATAAAAAAAGCTTAAAAGTTAAATCTAACCAATTGGGAATAGAGTTTAAAATCTAACAAAATGAGAGATAAAAATGTAAATTTAACAAGCAAAAAGGGGCAAAAATTCAAACAAAATAAATGGTCAAAATGTAAATTTAACAACCTTGGGAAAAATTATAAATTACAGCAAGTATTGTATATTGCAACAAATATGGAGGGGGCAAAAATACAAATTTTGACAAGCCTAAGATGTCACATTGGACCTAATTGAAAAGAGAAAAATAAATCCTAAGGGGTCAATCTGTAAATATAGAGGGCTTAAATGCTACAAACAACAAATTTAAGGGCATTGTTAATACTACTCAAAATTCTAATGCGAAATTGTCAATATCATTTTTCTGATAAAACCAATTAATAATAAAACAAACAAAATTCTGAAAATTCATCCTAATTCCCCCAACTCTTTCTCGGTATTCTCTTCCCCATATTGGAACCAATTTCTCCTCTATAAATCACTTTTGCTCATCCAAAATTTGTACAAATTAAACTTAAACTCCATTTATGCACAAGAAATTGAAACGAAAGCCATGAATTTTACTTGATTTGGGGGCGATGGAGCTAATCGTTGGGCTTGGTTGGGATGGCACTGTTGATGGAAGTGATCCGAAACTATTGATGGTGTGGGCTACTATGTGGTGCTTCGGATTAGTGGTGTCGCTGGTTCTTGGCAATTTCTAACAGTGAAGGAGTGAAGTTTTTGGGTGTTTGATGGCCTGCTGTGGTGAAGGGCTGCTGATGGGGGTGCGATGGGGTCACTAGCGATCATGACAGGCTACTGGCTGTGAGAGGTCCAACTTGAGCTTGGCCGTGGATGAACGGAGACTGGTGGCAGTGATGCGTGAGGTACGGGCTGTGGTAGTGTGCGAGGGGTTGCTGGTGGTGGAGAAGGAGAGTGATTCGTGGCGGTGGAGGCTTTCTCTGCATGTTGTGTGGTAGAGGAAAGGGGTGATAGTTTGCTAGTCGTGGGCTCTGCTGGTTGCCACCTACTGTTGGTTGTTGTTGGGTTTTTGAAGGCTGCTTGGTGATGGTTGCTTTGGGCAAGTTCAGTGGTGGTGCTGCCGCTGACTTGGTGCATTAGTAGTTGGGCGACTAGCGGAGATTGGTGGTTTTGCCGGCTCTATGTGCGCGTGATTTGTGTGTGCCCGTGTGTGTATAGTCGATGGTTGTCCTGCAGGTGTGATTTTTGGTTATTGTTTTTTTGGCAAATTACATGTGTGTTGTTGTCTATGGCTGATTGTATGCGTATGTATGTTGCTGATGGTACCGTGTGTGTGAATCTGTGCACGTGCTATTGTGTGAGTTTGTGTTGCTGGTTGTTGATTGAATTGCTGGTGAAGTTGGATGTGGTGGTTTATGAGTGATTCCTCGCCAAATTGTGGTGGTTTTGGGGGCAGTTATGCAACTATTTTGGAGGGATTGCTATGGCTGTAATTTGGTGGTAATTGGCAAGTTGTCTTGGCAGTTTTTCTGGTCGTGTGTGGGTTGAGAGGTGTGGTCAAAGGTGGCTGTTTTATGGATGGTTTTTGGACTGCTTTGGTGATGGAACGATGAGATAGTTGTGACACCGTGGCTTGTGGTTGAGACTATTGTTGGCGGAGATGGGATGACTGTCGTTCAGGCAGTAGTACCGATAATGATTGTTGAATGTGTCAATGGAACATGTCTGAATGTGTGAACTATGTCTACTGTGTGAAAAATGGGCGTAACTGATATGAACTGAAGTGCGCCTACACTTGTTGGACTTGGATCTACACTTGGAGAACTTGAAGAGGTTGATTATATGGATCAATTTGAACTCAAGTGGTTAATAAGCTTGGTTGGTGTAGACACCAAATTTTGACATGCTTTTTGTAAAAATATGTGTGTTACTTCATTTAGAGGGTATTTTTTATTTTCGGGGGTCGATTACAATTTTCGTGCATATTATGACTAATTCATCACATTAGGGACAAAATAGTAATTTCGCCATGTAAATTTTATTCTATTTTATTTCATTTCCTAAATACATAATTTTACTATTTTTATCATTATTTTTAATTTTAATGATGTTTTGGAGTCATTTAGTATTTATTTAAAATTTTAGTATTTTTTAATTTAATGGCACATTTCCCAATACGCTCTTTTTATGAGAATTTTCAAGTGAAAATTTTATAGGCACATTTTATATATTCATAAATTTTTTGTATAAATTTCATGATTTTTTAGAAATCATTTGGTATTTATTTCAATATTTTATCTTTTTTCTATTATTAGCACATTAATGTTATATTAATTTTGAACTTTACGGTGAATTTTATTTATTCATTCCTATAATGTTAAATTTTACTATTTTCTTATTGATTTTAAGGAGTCCAATTATCCCTTATTTTATTCTATTTCATTTGCTTTTCTTTGTTTTATTTTCCTTACCAAATTTTCCCAAAAAAAAAAAAAAAAGCAGCAGCGCTTTCTGCTATGGTTCTACTAGCCATACTTCCTACCCCCAAAACACCATCATCACAGCCAGCATTGTTCACTCTCCTAGCATCATCAACTCCATTCATAGCCATCCTATTAGCACTCAATCTACCAGACTTTAGGGGATTGTTTTGTTGATTCATCAAATCACAAAGTACACACAATGCCCTCCTCTCTTTCGGCTCCCTCAATCCATCAGACACACATTTCACTCCTCCCCTTCCCCTGTACACACAGACCATTTTTCTTCTTCACCTGCAGACAAAAAGCACACCTCTAGACAACAAAACACACACTTCACTTCACGCTTCTTTCCTCCCAGTTCTCTCACACAGAAAAAAAAAAACTTCACAACTCCCTTCCCTCGCTCACAACTCTCGGCCTTCAGTTCACAAGCAAAACAAACAACACACTCTCACCTCTCCCTCTCGGTCCCCCTTACTCCCTCTGCCTCTCCTTTACCATAAACACGCATAGACTCGCCAACACACACCCAGTTCACAACACACACCTAGATACACTCACACACACCTGCAAAACAAATACAATACATTTGTAGAACAAATGCATTTCACCTGTAAACACACAAGCACACACAATTCACTCACACAAACACCATACACACACTAGTTCCACTCTCACTGAGTCACACAATTCATGCTCACTAGTAGCACAATCACACATTACACACGCCTGCACAATCACTCTTATACACACAATTGCACACAATACACACACAGAGATTCACACAAAGCATACACACACACATGCATTACACCAGTCTCAAACACACACACACAAAAACATATTGCAGACACCAGTTTCAAACACATACACACCCCTGCAAAAACACACACACACACACACCTGCCAAAAAAAAAAAACAAAAACAAGCATCCACCAATCACCACCAGCAGCAACAACAACCTGTTCGCCACCACCATTGCTCGACCAACCGGCCGGATTCAATCACCGCCGATACCACCAACCACCCCCACTGAATCATCTTCGGTTAGAAAGGTAAAGCTTCTTGGACTCTATTTTAGTAAGTACTGCTTGGCTCTTGCAAACTCATACTTATGGAGTTCAATTTAAGGCTTGATTGAGGGATTTTATTGGGAATTTAGAAGAAGCCGGTTGGGGGGTTGAAGAAAGGATTTGGGGAATTCGGGTAGATAGAGAGAGAAAATTCGAGAGAAGAGAGAGAAAGAACAAGCTGAGAGAGAGAGAATTCGAGGTAGAGCGTGAGAGAGAGGAACGAGAAACAGTGGAAAAAAAGAAATCTGGATAGAAAGAAAGTAGGAAAGGAAAGAAGAAAGAAGAAAAAAGAAAGAAAGAAAGAAAAGAAAGAAAAGAGAGAAATAGAGAAAAGAAAAAAAAAAGAAAATCGGTTAAAAAAAATCTGTTATCAAAACTACGTCATTTTGATGTAAAACGACTTAGTTTTGATTAGTACTTTTTTTAATTATTTGGTTATCAGATTAGTATTTATGCTTTAACCCCTAGGATTTTGGTTAGCCTTTATGCTACCCTAAATATTTTTTAATTGTTGCATTTAGATCCTTAAATATTTGTAGATTGACCCTCTACATTTTAATTTCTCTTTATTTAGGTCCTATTAATTTCAATTTAGTTCCAAATCTTGCTGGATTTATATTCTAGTCCTTGAATGTTGCTGGAAATTGTAATTTTGTCCTTAAGTCTTGCTGAAATTACGTTTTTACCCCCTAGGTTTACTATGGTTTTTCATTTTTACTCCCTAAGTTTGATGGAATTATATTTTTAGCCCTTAAATGTTGCTGGAAATTGTAAATTTGGTCCCTCATGTTGCAAAAAATTGCATATTTGCCCCTATGCATTATTGGAAATTTTATTTTGGCCCTAGAATATTGTTGGAATTTATATTTTGCCCCCCCAAGTAGCTAGAACTTGCATTTTTACTCTTGAATGTTGCTGAAAATTATAATTTGGTATTTAATATTTGTTGAAATTTACAAATTGGGGCTTGTTGTTGCTGTAAAGTTCATTTTTATCCTTGAATATTGCTGGCAATTGCAATTTAGTTCTTAAATTTGCTGGAATTTCATTTTGATCCTCAAACGTTGCTGGAAATTTGATTTTTACCTCACCAAGCTTGCTGAAATTGCATTTTTTGCCTTTAAATGTTGCTGTAAATTATGTATTATCCCATAAATTTGGCTGAAATTACATTTTTAGCCTTAAGTATTGCTGGAAATTTTTATTTTTGGCATTATGCTTGCTGGAAATTATATTTTAGCCTTTTAAATTTGTTGTAAATCATGTTATATCCTTAACTATGGTTTGAAATTGTAATTTCACCCTTTAGTTTGTTGTAAATTATATTTTTACTCTAAGAATGTTGCCTAAATTTTCACTTTTAACCCAAAACCTTGGAACATTTTTATTTTTTGCCAAAAAAAAATTTTAATTAATTCCTCAAGTTTTTTTTAATTATTTTCTTTCCATATTTTATTTTTATTTTAATGTTCCAAAATTTAGTCTTTTTATCTAATTAATGCTTAAATTAGTTTCTTTATTTCTCTTTCAGTTATTTTGGTGAGTCTTATTTGGGTGCTAAAAGCTTAAGTATGTATTATTGTATTTTATTTTTTTATTATTTTTGTTTTCTTATTTTATTTTATTTTTTTTGTTACTTACACAATTTTCATTTTTCTTCCTAAATATTTAATTATCGCTTTTTTTTATTTTTGTTTATTATTGTATAATTGTTTTGAACTATTGTGACATGTTTATAGTGATTAATATGAAATTATTTAATTAATGGTTTATTTATTTAAATAATGGTACCTTGATAAGTTTGTTCATGTTGTTAGCATTTATACCAAGTCTTCAAATGGGAGGTACCCCTATTATCCTTCCAATGTTTCTTTATGTGCTCCTACGTGCTCCTATGTGTTTTTCTATATGTTTTTTATGTGTTCATTATTTTTTTCATATGTGAGTATTTATTTATTTATGTCATGTTATTTATTTGAATTTAATTTTTAATTACTCAAAGAAATGTAATAGGTAGGTAATATTCTATTTAACAAAAATTTTGTATTTAGATTAATAATGTAATAAATAGTTTATATTTTTATCTAATTAACAAAAGCTTATGTACTTTAGATAGAAAATGTAATAGATAGGTTAGATAGGTCATCTCTTATCTTTTTTCCATTTTAGATTGTAATTAGGCTTCCCCGGTGTAATAGTTAGGTTTTTTGTGTGCTATGTGCTTATGTGTTTTATTCGCTTTTCCCAGGACTTTACATCTAGAATATTATACTTATGTGCTATGTGCTCCTCTGTGCTATTATCTGCTTTTATGTGATTATGGCTTTAATCTATGTTTTATTATTTACTTGTTCATTATGATATATGTGTATTGTCGCCACACTAGTCTAATGCTAGTTATGGTTAATTTCGGTTTCTTTGCTAGTCCAACACTAGCGGAGAATTTCTATAAAATGGACTAGTCCAACGCTAGACCCTTAGGTCATTTTAGAAAATGGGCTAGTCCAACGCTATACCAAGGTTCGTTAGTGTAGGTCATCAACGAGTTGATGTTTTTCCTAGACCAATATCAGATCCCAAATGATCCTGAAACCCTTGATCCGTGGTTCATGTCACAAGTAAGGTTTAGGTCGCATCACAAGGATGTCATCAAAGTACACTACTACGAATCTATCAATAAAAGAACGGAAGACATGAGTTATAAGATGTATGAATGTACTATGGGCATTAGTCAACCTAAAGAGCATAACCAACCACTCATACAAACCATATTTAGTCTTAAATGCAGTTTTCCACTCATCCCTTTCTTTCATTCTTATTTGATAGTAGCCACTTTTAAGGTCAATTTTAGAAAATATGGTAAAACCATGCAACTCATCTAACATGTCGTCTAACCTAGGAATAGGGTGACGATGTTTTACGATAATCTTGTTGATGGCTTTACAGTCCACGCACATCCTCCACGTACTATCCTTCTTGGGAACAAGTATCACCGGTACGGAGCATGGACTCAGGCTTTCACAAACAAAGCCCTTCTTAACGAGCTCATCTACTTGGTGTTGGATCTCCTTGGTCTCTTTTGGATTAGCACGGTAGGCGGGACGATTCGGTAGGCTGGCACCAGGTAAGAAGTCGATCTGGTGCTCAATCCCCCTCAGAGGTGGTAACCCCTGTGGTATTTCTTCAGGAAATACTTCCTTAAATTCCTACAATAAAGAAATAACCACACTAGGAGGAGAGAAGTCAAGTTCGTCAATAGAAAGAAATAAATTTTTATATAAAACAATAAGAACTTGCTGCTTAGCCATTATTGCCTCGTTCACCTCACTTTTGCTGGCATAAGCACTTACCCTCTTTTTCTCTTCATTCTTACCCTCATCCTTAGTACCTCGTCCTTCCCTTTTTTGAGAAATTGCTATCTTTAAATCCTTTGCAAGTCTCACTTGGTCCTCATGAGCCTCAAGGGCTAACAATGGGCGAAGAGAAATGGGCTTTCCCTTCTACTCAAACGAATACTTATTGAGGTACCCATCGTGGTGCACTTGTTTATCGAATTGCCACGAGTGCCCTAATAGCAGGTGGCATGCTTGCATGGGTACGATGTCACACCATGCCTTGTCTTGGTACTTACTAATGAAAAATGGGACAAGCACTCATTTAGTCACCTTTAGATCCTCTGTGTCAGCAAGCCAATGCAGTTTGTAGGGTATTGGATGTCTCACAGTCTCCAGTTCCAGCTTATCTACAAAGAGAGCAGAAGCCATTTAGTGCAACTACCACTATCAATAATTAGACTATATACCTTGTCTTTAATGGTGCAGCGAGTGTGAAAAAGATTTTTCCTCTGATTTTGGTCGTCTTCTCCCTTTGGTTGCACACTCAAAGCTTGCCTAGTAACCAAGATATCTCTAGTATCAACACCATTGATACGCACGGAATCGTGGAATGTTGCCAAGACCGCTTGATGAATTCTAAGCCAAACGCCTCGAGCCCTTCTTAAATGAAGATCACGAACTCCTAAGGACCTAAACTAGACTAATTTGAGTTAGTTCAATATGCTAGTTTAAGGCTTTAAGAATTGATCAAACACGAAAGAAAATCACTCTAAACAAGTATTTAAGTCACCACAAGTTTAGGCTTGATAAGACTAAGAGTAGTTCTAATCCAAGAACCAAAGAAACACTCAATGAAGAGCAAACACTCAATTTTATTGATCAAACTTCTGAAATTCGTAACAGTAATTGTGCCTATTTATAGGCTACAAAAGTCATCTAAAAGAGTAAGGAAAATTCTAGAACTAACTACCAAAAATGATTCCCTAACTAATTCTACTACTTAACATAAAAATATCTTGTAAACAATATGGAAAACTACCAAAAACATAATTAACCAAAAAAAACAAACTAAAATTCGTAATTAAAGGTTCCATGGGCTGGATAACCACTTAAGTCCACCAAATACAGCTTATTGGGCTTCATGGACTCAACTCCAATAGGGTTGTAAGGATTGGACCTCTTGAGCAGCTTTAATAAGCCTTCTTTAAATGCAAATTTGATCCAAAACCAATAAAGCAACTTTCGATCCAAACTCCACCATGGCTCATCTTTGAATGTGGATTTGATCCATAACCAATGAATCCATTTGTCTAAACCTCCATCATGATGTTTGATGATCCAAAGTCCACCAACCTCAAGATCCACGAACCAATCTCCAATGGCCCAAATTGTCCTCTCCAAGATCAATACTCTCCAAGCTCTCTTTGCATTGTTTATGACGATCCACCTTGGAGAACTCATAAATGCCTCAAGAACAACTTCATTGTTGGCCAAGTTATTGATCAAATTATGCTTGAACATTCGAGCTAGTCTTGAACAATGGAATCCTCCATAACCAACAAGTATATCAGTATGTGAAGCTCCTTGATTCCTATCAACCATACTCTCCATCGGACTCACTGCCTCCCTCTAACGGTGGCATCTCTTCATCATCACTGGAAGTGACACTCGCCACTTCCCCATCATCCATCACAATCATGGCTCTCTTATTTGGCCAATTTGATACAATATGCCCTCATCCCTGACATCTAAAGCATCTAATCTCTCTTGTGCGTTGAAGGACTTTAGTCTTGGGTTTTTGTTGAGGCTTAGATGTGGTAGCTTCTTATTTCCCTTTCACAATTTCTTTTGGGTGGAAGGCTTTGCGAGTTTCTTTCCTTTCTTGTGGCCTAACATCACGCCGTAGTGCCCTAGTATTGGAGCTAGTGTAGCTCCTTGCCTTTTTTGACTTGAGTTGGCGTTCCACCTTAATGACCAGATCTACCAATTCCTTCCTGTCTAAGTAATGGCACATCTCCACCTTTTCTGATGCGAACCATGGTCGCGAGATACTCAAGATTCCTTGAAAATCCGTGGGAACCAATCCAATCTTCTTGACCCCTTTGTTACTTGTCGAAAAATCCAAGAACAACTTGAATTGGGTGCTTTGAATGCCACCAAAGATCGTTGGTTCTCCTTATGGGATGCAACCTAGACTTCTATCCAATCCGTGGAATAGACCCCTAGTTGACGATCTCACAAGACGAAGAGCAAACCCTTTTGGAAGAACAATCCTAAGCAAAAAAAAGGCTTGATCTTAACAAGTCGATTGTCAAGACCAAGAGTAGTTCTTGTTTTACCAAAGAACTAGGGTAACCCCAATTTGAGAGAAAAGAACTCACGTTTTTAATTCATTCAATAATGTCGTGCCTTGTTTCATTACACCAAATACCTTGTATAAGGTTTACAACTCATTATGCTATTAAAAAAACTCATAAAGACAAACAAACGCGTTCGCGATCTCTGATGAAGGCCGCGGGGAAGGTCGCGACGCGGACTTGGACGCGGCCTCAATCAGAGGCTTTATTTCACTTCACTTCATTCGGAGTAACATTCTGATGAAGGCCGTGGGGAAGGCCGCGGCGCGGACTTGGGCACAGTGATACGTGCATGGGCACAAGGCATGGCAATGGAGTATGGAAGATGGCCTATCTAGCATCCACTCAAATGGGAAGATATGAAAGAAGGATCATAGTTTTTGGTGTTGTTTATTTTTGCAAGTTGTAATTTTTATGTTAGTTATCTAATTGTGATAGGTTACAACTAGTGATAGGTTTTTAGTAAGTTTTCTAGAATATTCTTTATGAGCCTATAAAAGGGCATTCCTTGTATTATTTTAACGATGTTATGATGAATCAATAAAAAATTGTGAGTTTTCTCTCTACGAGAGTTTTCTTAGTTCTTGGAATAGAACTAATTTCTGGTCTTATTGGAGTGATTCCATGGCGACCAAAACCTACGCCTAGAGTTTCTTCCACTTGATTTGATTCATTCTTTTGGGTTTGTCAATTAGGGGTCTATTCCACGAGTTGGTTAGGGGTCTATTCCACAGGTTGGTTAGGTGTCTATTCTACGGGTTGGCTAGGGGTCTAACTTGCAGCACAAAAGGAGGATTTCAACGTTCTTGGTTGAATATTCGAAGCAACCCATTCGAGTTGTTCTTGGGGTCTTCGACAAGTTACGAAGGGGTCAAAAAGATCGAGTGGTTACCACAACTCAAGTTGTTCTTGGGGTCTTCGACAAGTTACGAAGGGGTCAAGAAGATTGGGTTATTTTGTATGAATTTCTTTTCAAGACGGTCCTTTGGGAATGATGTTCCTGTGATATACGAGAGGGTCGACGCCCCAATCGTATCAATTGGTATCAGAGTTTGATACGTGCATGGGCACAAGGCATGGCAATGGAGCATGGAAGATGGCCTATCTAGCATCCACTCAAATGGGAAGATATGAAAGAAAGATCATAGTTTTTGGTGTTGTTTATTTTTGCAAGTTGTAATTTTTATGTTAGTTATCTAATTGTGATAGGTTACAACTAGTGATAGGTTTTTAGTAAGTTTTCTAGAATATTCTTTATGAGCCTATAAAAGGGCATTCCTTGTATTATTTTAACGATGTTATGATGAATCAATAAAAAATTGTGAGTTTTCTCTCTACGAGAGTTTTCTTAGTTCTTGGAATAGAACTAATTTCTGGTCTTATTGGAGTGATTCCATGGCGACCAAAACCTACGCCTAGAGTTTCTTCCACTTGATTTGATTCATTCTTTTGGGTTTGTCAATTAGGGGTCTATTCCACGAGTTGGTTAGGGGTCTATTCCACAGGTTGGTTAAGTGTCTATTCTACGGGTTGGCTAGGGGTCTAACTTGCAGCACAAAAGGAGGATTTCAACGATCTTGGTTGAATATTCGAAGCAACCCATTCGAGTTGTTCTTGGGGTCTTCGACAAGTTACGAAGGGGTCAAGAAGATCGAGTGGTTACCACAACTCAAGTTGTTCTTGGGGTTTTCGACAAGTTACGAAGGGGTCAAGAAGATTGGGTTATTTTGTATGAATTTCTTTTCAAGACGGTCCTTTGGGAATGATGTTTCTGTGATATACGAGAGGGTGACACCCCGATCGTATCACACAGCCTTGGTTAGAATGCCTATCTCGCGTTGGCTGTTTTGGCTCAACTCTCTGACGAAGGCCGTGGGAAAGGCCGTGGCGCGGCCTTAGGTGCGGCCTCGGTCAGACACTTCAATTCTCCGTCATTTGGCTTGGTTTGACTACTTTGCTCACTTCCCTTGGCGTCAACATCAATCCAAGCATACGTAATCATCCGAACCGGCATGTTCTTAGCCCAAGTAGGTTCTTCTTCTTGCAATTGCGTGAGAAGTCCTTGCACAGCTTGTTTCATCCTCTTGGTTCGAAGTCTCTCATTGGACCTCCTATGCCTTGTAAAGGATCTGCCTTGAATATGTCCTCACCTTGGCTTCCACAATCTTTATCATTCCCTCCTTTCTCAGGAAGATTCGTCCTCGAATCACTTGTATCATACAAAGACAAATCAGCCACATTGAAAGTCGCACTAATATTATCATACTCACCTGGCAGATTGATCTTATATGCATTATCACCGATCTTCTCAAGGACTTGAAATGGACCATCTCCACGAGGTCCAAGTTTGGACTTCCTTTGCTGAGGGAACCTTTCTTTGCACATGTGAATCCACACCCAATCTCCTGGTTCGAAAGTCACCTTCAAACGTCCCTTGTTTGCTTGTTCAGCATATCGTTCATTTTTCTTTTCTATGTTAGCTCGAACTCTGGCATGCAAATCCCTGACAAACTCTGCCTTTCTCTTGCCGTCCAAATCTGCATGTTCACTAGAAGGCAAAGATAAGATATCTAATGGAGTCAAAAGATTAAAGCCATAAACAACCTCGAATGGAGAATAAGAAGTAGAAAAATGCACAGCTTTATTATAAGCAAACTCAATATGAGGTAAACATTTTTCCCAATTTTTCAAATTGCGCTGAATGATTGCTCACAAGAGCGTGGTAAGTGTGCGATTGACAACTTCCGTTTGCCCATCCGTTTGAGGATGTGCCACGGTAGAAAACAATAACTTAGTCTCTAATTTGCTCCAGAAAGTACACCAAAAATGGCTTAGGAACTTAACATCCCTATCACTAACAATAGTTCTAGGTAGCCCATGCAAACGCACTACTTCCTTAAAGAACAAATTAGCTATATGAGAGGCATCATTGGTCTTAACACATGCGATAAAATGAGCCATCTTACTAAATCGATCTACCACAACAAAGAGACTATCCTTACCAGTTTGAGACTTTGGGAGTCCCAACACGAAATCCATAGAAATATCAACCCAAGGATGGGATGGCACAGGTAAGGGTGTGTAAAGCCCATGTGGCCTAACTCTAGACTTAGCCTGTCTACATGTAATGCATTTGTCACACATCATTTGCACGTCTTTTTTCATGTGAGGCCAGTAAAAATGTTCTTGTAAACCATCTAGAGTTTTTAATACACCAAAATGACCCATTAATCCCCCTCCATGTGACTCACGCACAAGCAATTCACGCAAAGAGCTTACAGGCACACACAATTTATCCATCTTAAATAGAAATCCTTCATGCCTATAATATTCGCCAAAAGACCCTTTTTCACATGCATTCCAAATTGACTCAAAATCATGATCAGATCCATACAAGTCTTTCACATGTTCAAACCCAAGTAATTTGGCATGCAATGAGGTAAGAAGAGTATACTTTCTTGACAACGCATCTGTCACTACGTTCTCCTTACCTTGTTTGTATTTGATGATGTATGGGAACGTCTCAATGAACTCTAGCCACTTGGAGTGTCTCTTGTTCAACTTACCTTGGGACTTGAGGAATTTGAGACTCTCGTGGTCCGAGTGTATGATAAATTCCCTTGGCCACAGGTAATGTTGCCATGTTTGGAGCGTTCTCACCAAAGCATATAGCTTCTTGTCATAAGTGGGGTAATTGAGTGTTGCCCCTTGAAGCTTCTCGCTAAAATAGGCAATAGGCTTGGAATCCTGCATCAAAACAGCTCCTACACCAATACCACTAGCGTCACACTCAATCTCAAAAACTTTATCAAAATTAGGTAAGCTTAACAAAGGTGCATTAGTCAACTTATCTTTTAGTAAATTAAAGGCTCTTTCATGCACATTTTCCCACTTAAATACTACATTCTTTTTAACAAGCTCATTTAAAGGTGCAGCTATCGAAGAGAAATCACGTACAAACTTTCGGTAGAAGCTTGCTAAATCGTGAAAAGATCTTACCTCATTAACGTTCTTAGGTGTAGGCTACTCTCGAATTGCCTTCACCTTGAATTCATCTACACTTACACCATTAGTACTAACAACAAACCCAAGAAAAATAATAGAATCCATACAAAAGGAACACTTTTTCATGTTGGCATATAATTGGTGCGATCTAAGTACATCAAGAACAGCATGCAAGTGTTTTAAATGATCATTCAACGACTTGCTATAAACCAAAATATCATCAAAATAGACCACAACAAATTTTTCGATGAAAGGACAGAAAACATGGTTCATTAAACGCATAAAAGTACTAGGAGTATTAGTTAAGCCAAAAAGGCATAACTAACCACTCATAAAGACTGTACTTAGTTTTAAAAGCAGTTTTCTACTCGTCACCTTCTTTTATCCTGATCTGATAATAACCACTCTTTAAATCAATTTTGGAAAATATTTGTGAGCCATACAGTTCATCTAACATATCATCTAGCCTATGGATGGGATGACGATACTTTACCGTGATTCTATTGATGGCTTTGCAGTCCACACACATTCTCCAAGTGCCATCCTTCTTAAACGTCCACAAATTCATTTAAGATAGGTGATCAAACCAAGAACCAGCAGGCTCTACAAATTTCTTCCAAGAAAATTTCGGACTACTCCCAAGAACTACAAGAACAAAAATTCCGGCAACAAAGTGATTCAAGAACTTTAATTTTTCAGTCAAGAACTTCAAGAATCCTTTCAAAATATTCAAGAAACATGTCAAGAACTCCAAGAAAGTCCAAGAACTTGTTCAAGAACTTCAAGAAGTTGTAATTTAAATCTGGACAGTTTCAAGAATTTCAAGAAAACACCAAGTAAGTCCAAGAAATTCAAGAAGCACCTTATAACACCAAGAATTGATCAAGAACAATTGAATAAAACACTTGCACGGCTTTTAAACCCTTGTGCAGCCTCTTTATTCTTCTATTTCTTTGATTTTTTTTCTTTGTGCTTGGCTATTATTTTAAGCACGCCTTTTCTGGAATTTTTTTTGTTTTACCACGTAACACCCAACAAACTCAAACCAAACGATTTCCAACCTTCAAGAACTTCAATCCTAGGCTTGTTAAGTCCAAGAAACTGATTTTCTTGAAAAGTTTTCACACAAGATAATCAAGAAAACAATAAAAACAGTCAAGAATCACAAAATATCACACAAACCTAGAATTCTTGATTGAAAAGCAAGCAAGAACGACTCTAACCAACCTAGGGCACGATTTGATACTAGAAAACAACGAAAATAATTGGCTGCAATTTTAAAGAGAAAAAAAACGGACAGAAAGCAAGACAACAAACACAATTAATGAGTTAAACACAACACCAAAAGGCGCTAACGAATTATTATGACTAGGCTCGAAGCACTTTATCACAATAACAACAAAATAAGAAAACAAAAGGGATATAGCCGACTTCCAAAGAGAATTTCGGCTTGAAGAAACCTAGACAATCCAAAGAAGATGGCTCTGATACCACTTGATGCACCCACGGTTGCATATGCCAAGACCCTTTGAATTTTAGGTCAACAACTCGTTGAACTCAAGACCCCGTTGGATTCGTAAACCCAAGAACCCTTGACGTGGAGTTGGTGTGCTCACGAATCTTCCCTTGAAGATGAACTCGTTCCTAGGCAACTAGATTAATCAAGTTGAGCTAGTTCAATCGTTAACCTAATTCTCTAAAGAACTTGATAAAAAACTCAAGGAAACTCTAAGCAAGATTGTGGTCGCTAGAAGCAAAGCTTGATAAAACCTAAGGGGTAGTTCTTAATCACCAAAGAACCACGAAAATTCTGAAGAGAATTCACTCAAATTATCATCAAAAAGCTATCTGCTACAGTAACAATTTTAAGCCCTTAAATAGGCACACAAGTAATATGTTAGGGTTTGTAGTAAACACAACTACTTAACTAATTAACTAACTAATCAAAGCGTAAACTAACTTAACCACTAATTAATTACAATCAGCAGCTAAATGCTTTAATTATGGGCTTGGGCTACTATCACAAATCTGCCCAATGAGTTGATTGACGAGGCCCAACCTGTTTGCACTTCAAAGTTGTCCAAGTAGCAACTCCAGCCCACAACACTTGCTAATCCACGAGTAAGGACAGCTTGTTCCACCCACTTTGAGCCTTCTTTGTAAGTGAACTTGATCCATAGCCAATACTCTAATCTTTGGCTCAATTTGCTAGCTTGACTAAAGTGAACTTCAAGCTTGTAGATAAGATCAAAATCGTGTATAACCATCAAGTAGCAACTATGTAGAATTGATCTAGCCTTGAACGTCTCCTTTTCAAGCTCATCTTGGTCCAATAAACATATGTTAGCTCCTTGGATCATATCATCATGCCTCGGGCTCACATCACTATGTGTGTGTGATGCGTGTGTGCCCTTGTATGTATAGTCGATGGTTGTCCTGTAGGTGTGATTTTTGGTTATTGTTTTTTGGCAAATGGCGTGTGTATTGTTGTTAAAGGCTGATTGTATGCGTATGTATGTTGTTGATGGTACTGTGTGTGTGAATCTGTGCATGTGCTATTGTGTGAGTTTGTGTTGCTGGTTGTTGATTGAATTGCTGGTGAAGTTGGATGTGGTGGTTTATGAGTGATTCCTCGCTAGATTGTGGTGGTTTTGGGGGTAGTTATGCAACTGTTTTGGAGGGATTACTATGGCTGTAATTTGGTGGTAATTGGCAAGTTGTCTTGGCAGTTTTTCTTGCTGTGTGTGGGTTGAGAGGTGTGGTCAACGGTGGCTGTTTTATGGATGGTTTTTGGACTGCTTTGGTGGTGGAATGGTGAGATGGCTGTGACACCGTGGCTTGTGGTTGAGACTGTTGTTGGCAGAGGAGGGACGATGGCCGTTCAGGCAGTAGTACCGATGATGATTGTTGATTGTGTCAATGGAACGAGTCTTAATGTGTGAACTATGTTTGCTATGTGAAAAATGGGTGTAACGATCAATGTGAATGTCTGTGAAGTGTGAGAGTGCGTGTTTGCTGGTCAACGTCTAAAGATGAATGAAAAGTGTGAATCCTCTTGATGCCCAAGGGTTGCGTGTATAAATACTAAATAAATTGGATACCCTACAAACATCTTGGACTTAGGCCCAACCCAATACAAAAAATACAGGAAAAAAATAAAAATAAAAATACTCCAAAAATAACTCTTTTTTCTTTTTTTTTTTCATTTTTTCTTTCTTTTTCTTTTTTATTTTTTTTATTTTTTTAAGTATAAAAGTGCAAAAACTAAAATTCTAACAACAAAATACATTTACTCCTAAAAAATGCCGAACGAACATTAAAACGACCGAAAATTAAGAAAAATGTCTAAAAGTAAAAAAATATGAATTATACTCTAAAATGACAGAAAAAATATTTACAAGTTAAAATTACTATTTTGCCACTGAGTTGACGAATTTAGCATATTTTACCCAAAAATCATACCCAGAATATTAAAAAATCTAAATGGTGGATCAAAATTTGGTGTTTAAAAATTTTGAATAGATCTATTCGTGAGTGGAATGTGATAGAATTTGAACACACGAGTAAGAAATTTTCCAAATGGCATATTTCTTCGAGTATAAGAAATACAATTAAATATGAATTCATGCATGATAAACTTGAAATCAAGTGAAATTTCTTTCAAAACACAATAAAACACATATAACTCCATCCTATTTGCTTCACCCCGATGACCAAATCTAGGAGTCAATAGACTAGACACCATAGCAAATAAGAGTCTATGAACTGGATTTAAAGTAGATGGTTTAGCTTTTGAAGCTATTTCAAAAATCACTATAAATAATGACCTAAGGTCTTCAAAATTAAATCGGTGTTCAAATGTGGCCCAAGGTGAGAAAGAAAAGAATCTAGAAACAGGGGGTCTTCTTTGGGCTTGCATTTAAGAATATAATTTATGTTTGTTAAATTAAAAACTATATCAAGCCTATTGATTCTAGAAACAATAGAATTAGGTTCACCTCTTATAAGATTAGGATAAAACTGGATAAGCATCTCAGGATAAGATTTCTCATGAAGAAAAAATAAATGTCCCCAATTTTGTTTTGAGAATTATCACAAATAAAATCCAAAGTCAAATGCCTAACTTCAGATTCTAGGCAACTACGATGAAGAAGGACATTTTTCTTAATGTAAATCAAGTACTTCGCTTTAGCTCCTTTATTAATGAGCTATGATATGCGCACGCGTACAGAAGACTACCAAGGCTCTTGGATTTTAGGCTAACTACTCATTGAACTCAAGACCCCACCCCTTGGATTGATCTTCCAAGAACCCTTGACATGGAGTAGGTTGCTCGAACTTTTCCCCTTGAAGATGCCCTCGATCCTAGGAAAACCAAGATGAACCAAATTGAGCGCGTTCAATCGTTCAACCTAATTCTCTCAAGAACTTGAACAAAACTGAAAGGAAACTTTAAGCTAGATTGGATGGTCACCACAAACAAGCTTGATAAGACCTATAGTGGTTCTCAATCACCAAAGAACCAAGAAAATTCAATGAAGAATTCACTCAAAATATTATTAAATGTGCCTCTAAAATAAAGCAATGAAGGCAGCCTTTTATAGGCAATAAACAACAATCTAGGGTTTTAGGGCAAACCCTACTAACACGTAACTAACTAACACGTAATTAGCTTAACTAAACACATAACTAATTAAGTTGCTAAACTAGTTACAATCTGGAAAAATAAAAAAAACTAAAGAAACGACCTAAGGGAATGGCAGACTTGGACTTGTAAGACCGTCCATGGAGTGGGCCTCTTCCAACTCTTCTAGCTTCACACTTGGACCTTCATTCAAACTATGAGCAGCCCACAAGAAGTGTAACACTCGTGGGGTACACATACATGCTAGCTTAAGCTCTTCTTCCATTGTATCCAAGATAAGTCCATAAAGTGCACTCTTCATCTTTCTAGCCCGTGCTCTTCTCATCGGGCCATCCAAGCCTTGAAGTACATCCTCGGCCCCCTTGGAAGCTTTGATACGATCGGGGTGTCGCCCTTTCGTATATCACAGGAACATCATCCCCAAAGGACCGTCTTGAAAAGAAATCCATACAAAATAACCCAATCTTCTTGACCCCTTCGTAACTTGTCGAAGACCCCAAGAACAACTTGAGTTGTGGTAACCACTCGATCTTCTTGACCCCTTCGTAACTTGTCGAAGACCCCAAGAACAACTCGAATGGGTTGCTTCGAATATTCAACCAAGATCGTTGAAATCCTCCTTTTGTGCTGCAAGTTAGACCCCTAGCCAACCCGTGGAATAGACACCTAACCAACCTGTGGAATAGACCCCTAACCAACTCGTGGAATAGACCCCTAATTGACAAACCCAAAAGAATGAATCAAATCAAGTGGAAGAAACTCTAGGCGTAGGTTTTGGTCGCCATGGAATCACTCCAATAAGACCAGAAATTAGTTCTATTCCAAGAACTAAGAAAGCTCTCGTAGAGAGAAAACTCACAATTTTTATTGATTCATCATAACATCGTTAAAATAATACAAGGAATGCCCTTTTATAGGCTCATAAAGAATATTCTAGAAAACTTACTAAAAACCTATCACTAGTTGTAACCTATCACAATTAGATAACTAACATAAAGATTACAACTTGTAAAAATAAATAACACAAAAAACTATGATCTTTCTTTCGTATTTTCCCATTTGAGTGGATGCTAGATAGGCCATCTTCCATGCTCCATTGCCATGCCTTGTGCCCATGCACGTATCAAGCTTGCTCAACTCCATTGCCACGATCTTGACCTTCTTGGGACCTATCACTATTGATGGCGCACATGGAGCTGTCCAAGAAGTTTCTAAGAGTCTTGAGTATCACAAGGATCCATTGCAAGGGTTTGGAGGTCCAATGACAAGATCACGAACCAAATAGATGAAACGAGCCTTTCAAAGCCTACTTGTGTAATTGCATGAAGATGAAGCTGCTTGGATGAGAACAAATATGGAGACCAAGTCACCAAGGCTGGTCACACTTTTGTGGATTGAAGATGAGTAAAAAGGAGCTGATCAAGGAGTCCAATTGGTGGGAGAAGCCCACAGTAGCAACAAGACATTGATTGAAGACTTGGACCTTTAGTTGGGCTTCTTGCTAGCCACGCCCAGCCCATTCAAATTAATAATGTTATTTTCTATTTTGATAGTGTGTTTAACCGTGAATTAGTGTCCAAGTTCAGTGTTTCTTTTATTTAGGCATGATTAGCTAGTAATTGTGCCTATCTAGGATTCTTTCCTTTTAAGAATTATGTCTAGATTCAATGCTTATCTTGTTTTGGCATGATTAGCTAGTAATTGTGCCTATCTAGGATTCTATCCTTTTATGATGTAATTGACTATTAGCCTATTATAAGGCTATTATTCACAATAAAAAAAATCAGATTATTGAGCCCAAATTAAAGTGTATTTCTCATCAGAGAGTTTCTTGGTTCTTGGTTCAAGAACAGCACTTGATTCAGCAAGTTGGACTTGTTGCAATCAAGTTAATTCCGCTTAGGATTTTCTCTTGATTCGTTTGTTTTCCCAATTTGAAAGACTATCGACTAGGAGTCTAATCCACATTGTTGGTTAGGAGTTTAGGTTTGTGTCTTAGGAGAGGTATTCAAGCCACGTTGAAGAAGATTCAAGCAACGGTCCAATTCTTCTTGGAGTCTGTGGACAAGTTTTAAAGGAGTCAAGCTTGGTTGGATTGCACTAGCTGAGTTTTCAAGGCGTCTCTTGGGTTCACGCAGCTGTGTGCGTATCAAGTGGTATCAGAGCCGTTTGTCCTTGAAAATTTTAGGTTTTTAATCCAGATTTTTCTTTAGAGAATCTTGGATATATCTCTTCTTTTATTCGTTTTTCTTTCTTGTTGTTCTTCTGCATTGTTTTGTGTCTTATTTCTGTCCGAGTTTTCTTTGTTTTTTTGTCCATTTGCTGTTGTCTTTTTCACATATTCTTGTGTTTGTGTCAACTTAGGGTTTTGTACTAGAGTCGTTCTTGGTTAATTTAACCAAGAATTCTAGGGTTTGTGTGGTTTAAAACTTGAATTCTTGACTGCTTTTAATAGTTCTTGATTTAAAATTTGTGTTTGCTGTTCTTGTGTGAGAACCGAATTCAAGGGGGTTGATTCTTGGTCATCACAAACCTTGAATCAAAGATCTTGAAGTTGGTTGTTCTTTCTGGTAAAAAAAAAAAAAAAATTGTTTGATAAAAAAAAAACAGAAAGCAAAGAAGTCGTGCACAACAAGTGAAAAAGTCGTGCACCAAAAAAAAAAAAGAAAAGAAAAGAGGCATGCTTGAAGGGAGTAAAAGCCGAGCACACGAACTAAACCAATTAAACTGAAGTATATTTGGCTGGAATACTGTTCTTGTGCAACCGAATAGATCCGATGAAACATCCAGATCGTTGGACAGAGAACAATGCCACGTACGAAAGTTTAATTGACCAGATTCTACTCTTCTTGTTTCTTGGTGTTTTGGTGGAGTTTCTTGTTAATTTGGTGGATTAAATTGTGTTTCTTGGGCATACCTTGATAGTTCTTGAAGTATACAAGTTGAGTTGTTGTTATTCTTGAAGTTCTTGGTCAAGTTCTTGAATTTCTTAAACTTTGTCTTGAACGAAATTTTCTGTCCAGATTGTTTCAGATTGCTTTCTTGAAAGTTCTTGTTGAATTCTTGAAGTTCTTGAATCCTTAGTTACTTGAAGAACTTGGGTTATTGAAAGCTAGGGTTTAACTTTTGGGAAGAAACAATTTGCTGGAAAATTGTTCTTGCTTCCAGATTTTGTGAACTTTAATCTGTCCGGCTTGCTTGCATTTGTTTCTTGAAATTTCTAGAAGGTTCTTGAAGTTCTTGGTTAGTTTTAGTTGAATCTTGAACAAATTCTTGACAAAACTTACCAAAATTCTTGAATTTCTCTCTTGTTGGGTTGAATTTATCTTGAAGTTACTTGCTTCAATTTTTGTTTTTGTTTACACTATTTTCTATCAAAGGGCTATTGAAATCAAGATTTCACACAAGTACAAACCACACATTAGGGTGTCACATTGAGTCTTTGAATATGAAATTAGTGTCATTTCATTCGTTTGACCTTTAGTGGGAACAAACACTATCCTAAGCATTCTACATCATTATTACTCTTCTTCATTGCTAACTTTGTTGACATGTTGAGATTAATTGAGCTGGTTCTTCAACAAAGAACGCAAAGGAGTATCTCAAGAGTGGTAAAAGGCTAAGGGATGAGATCATTATCGGGTAAAAGCCAAATTTGCTTGAGAAATACAAGAGTGAAGAGTGAAACACTTAGGGAGTGAGGATTTATTTTAGTTGCTATATTTTTGTGTTACTAAATTTTTTTTTTGTGTAGTTTTAGCTATGTCGAAAAAGTATATCTTGTAAATAAAGTTTTAGTAAACCCTAATACTCTCTTCCTCCGCAATTCGTGGAATTCAAACTTCCGGATTGATCTCCGGCGTCTGGCCGGAATTTTCATTCTGCTTTGGCTGCTTATGAGGTTTAGTGCTTATCATGGCTGCTTCTCCACAGCCTGAAAAGCGCTCCTTTGCATCGGTAGTGGCTCAACATGCATCTCTGGTTCCTGTGAAACAAACGTCCAGTTATAAGGGTGAGCCGGCAATCTTCTTCACTGACGAGGAGATCCAAAAACTTGCAGCGCCACTGAAGCATGTTCTGGTTGGGAAATTTTCACGTGGCAGACCTTCCATGGAAGCCTTGAGGAAGGATTTTGTTGCTGTTGGATTTAAAGGATCGGTTTCTCTTGGTCTTTTGGATCCAAGGCACATCTCTATTAAATTTGAAATGGAGGAGGATTTCCAGCGATGTTGGATGCGTGGATTTTGGGTGTTCCAAGGGTTTGGAATGAGGGTGTTTAAGTGGACTCCAGAATTCAAGTTGGATGCTGAATCTTCTATAGTGCCAGTGTGGGTAGGCTTTGAACATCTGCCACTTCATCTATTTGACAAAACAACGTTATTCTCTTTGGCAAGAACGATAGGAGAACCACTAAAAATCGACGCCTCAACAGCTGATTTGGTGAGGCCTAGCATTGCACGAGTTTGTGTAGAATTAGATCTTTTGAAGGATTGTCCTCATCGAATCTGGATTGGGCAAGGACGTTCGGGCTTTTGGCAACCTGTAGTTTACGAGAATGTGCCTTCATATTGTTGCTCATGCTTGAAACTAGGCCACGCTACTGAGCAATGCAAGATGAACACTTTGGATGATCAGCAAAAGGATAATGTCAACAGTGTTAGGAAATCTGGATTAAATGCTAATATGCAACGTTGGACACCAAAAAAACAAGCATACGGGAAAGCAACCTGTGGAAGAGGAGAATGTTCAATCCCAGCAACCTCAAATGACAGCAGAAAATATAGCTCATCAACAGCTGCGTGGAGAGAAAGATTTATCAGCAATTCCAGTTACTTCAAAGATGAATGAATATACTGACGATAGCCAAGAAAAGCAAGATATACGCACAATAAATTCTGGTGAACAGGCTATGTTTGAACAGGTTAACATGGGTCATGTTGAGGTAAATCAGTTGAACAATGATAGAGACGACATTGTCGAAGAACCAGGCGATGGACTGGTGCACATGCAGGTTGATATACTTCCTTCAGCAGGGAATTTATCTCCCCGGAATTGCAGAATGGTAGTGCATGAAGAAGAGTCTCACTCAGTGTTGGATGCTTTAAATATAGAGGGCCAAGAACCAGGGTTTCAGGAGGTTAAAAAGCGTGGGATACGTGCAAAATTTGCATCGGATCGCCAGCTTAGATCGTCCTCAAGGTTCACTTTAAATGCTTTCCATTTGCTTTCCAATGATTGAGGTAATTTTCTGGAATATTAGAGGGGTTAACAAAGGCCCCCAACTTAGACGTTTGAAGAAAATAATTCGTCTTCATAAAATTCAAGTGGTAGTCATTTGTGAGCCGAAATTAAGTGTGACTAAAGCTGATTTCATTCGATGGAAACTTCACTTTGATCATGTTACTTGTAGTCTTTCAGGGGATATTTGGTTATTTTTCAATAATCCGTTTGATTGTAATATGTTTGATGTCTCGGAACAACATATGTCTGTTAATGTTCAACATCCTCATTTGCAATCTTCGGTTGTGTTTTCATGGGTTCATGCGAAATGCACATCAGAGGATCGTAGGAGTCTTTGGCCTAGTTTATTAGCTAATAAACCGAATAATGGTCCATGGTATATATGTGGAGACTTTAATGTGGTTATAGATGAGCAGGAAAAAAAAGGGGGCAGACCATATAATCCATTGGAAGCGATGGATTTCTTGGATTTCATGAGTCAGGCAGGAGTATTTGATGCTGGTTTTTCAGGCTCTAATTTCACCTGGTGCAACAACCGAAAAGGGAAGGCTCGAATTTGGAAGAGATTAGATCGTGTTTTATTGAATTCAGAAGCAGCAGACTTGGTATCTATCTCGGTTAAACATTTAGTGCGGGATCCATCTGATCATTGTCCACTTTTAATGAGCTTCTATACCAGGTTAGATAATAAACCTCACCCATTTAGATTTTTGAATGTCTGGACTAATCATGACGGTTTTCTGGAAGTTGTGAGGAATGCTTGGCAACAAGAAGTTCATGGTTCTCCTATTTCAAGATTTTGTCAGAAGCTCAAGACAGTAAAAAGAAATATTCAACAGTGGAACAAAGAGTCTTTCGGTGACATTTTTGCAAATGTGAAGAAGGCAGAACTTGAGGTGCAGATAGCTGGAAATATGGTGGAGAGTAACAATTCTGAAGATAGGGAGGAAAAATTAAGCAAGGCCAATGCAAATTTGCGTAGAGCTATATTGTTGGAGGAACAATTTTGGAAACAAAAATCATGCATCAAGTGGCTCAAGGAGGGGGACCGAAACTCAAAGTTTTTCCATGCAACTGTCAAACAAAGGAGAATGAAGTCCATTATTCATAGGGTCCGAAATGCTAGTGGAGATTGGTTAACTGATGATGAATTAATAGGGGCGGAGGCAGTATCTTTTTTCTCTAAATTATTTACAGATGAATCCTCCCTACAATTTGATTTGGTTGATAGTCTTCCTCAGATTATTTCATCTGTAGATAATACGGCATTGGAAAAGATTCCGTCTGAAACTGAGATCCGGGAGGTGATTAAGGAAATGGATGGAGAGAGTGCAGCGGGTCCTGATGGCTTTACTGGGAGGTTTTTTATTGCTGCTTGGGATATTATATCTAAAGACGTTCATGATGCAATTTCCAGTTTTTTCTGTGGAGCTGAGCTACCTCGGGCAGTCACTGCCACCTCTATTGTCTTGATTCCGAAGGTACTTAGTCCCTCAGATTTCTCTAATTTTCGGCCTATAAGTCTATGTAATTTTTTTAACAAGATAATATCCAAGATTCTAGCAGTTCGGCTGGGTAATATTTTACCTAGGATTATCTCTCCACAACAATCTGGCTTTGTCAAGGGTAGGCATATCACAGACAATTTTTTGTTGGCTCAAGAACTGATTCATCACATTGGTAAAAAAGTTCGAGGAGGGAACTTGGCAATGAAGTTAGACATGACTAAAGCGTATGATAGAGTTTCCTGGCCTTTTTTGATTAATGTTTTACGAAGATTTGGTTTTGGTGAATGTTTTATTGATATGATCTGGAGATTAATATCTAATGTTTGGTTTTCGGTGATTGTGAATGGAGCAAGTTTTGGCTTCTTTAAGTCTACCAGGGGTCTTCGTCAGGGGGATCCATTGTCCCCAGCATTATTTATCATTAGTGCAGAAGTGTTGTCTAGAGCATTAAATGCTTTAATTGATCGATCTTCTTCATCGGGTTACTCAGTGCCCCCATCATGCCCCAAAGTTTCTCACTTAGCCTTTGCAGACGATGTGATGATATTTGCAAATGCTTCCTCGGCTTCACTGAAAAAGGTGATGGAGGTTTTGAAAAAATATGAAGTGCAATCGGGCCAGTGTATCAATCCTCACAAAAGCTGTTACTTAACTCATCCCAAGACTACTATGCCCCGCCTGAGAAGCATTGAAAGACTAACGGGCTTTGCTAGGAAGGAGTTTCCAGTTACATACTTGGGGTGCCCACTTTATGTTGGTAAGTGCAAAATTTCTCACTATGCTGAAGTATGTCAAAGGGTGGTCAATAGAGTACTCTCCTGGAAGGCACGGTTTTTATCTATGGGTGGGAAGCTAATTTTAATTAAACATGTTTTATCTTCACTACCCATCCATTTATTGGCAGCGGCAACAATCCCACTAGGTGTTTTTCGCAATATAGAAAAAGTATGTGCAGATTTTTTGTGGGGAAGTATAGGTGAGGAAAAGAAACATCACTGGATTGGATGGAAGGAATTATGCTTGCCTTACAGAGAAGGAGGGGCTGGTTTTAAATCCTTACAAGATATTTATAATGCATTTTCCTGTAAATTGTGGTGGAATTTCAGGGAGGGAAGATCCCTTTGGGCAGAATACATGAAAGCCAAATATTGTCGCAATTGTCATCCTTGTCAAGTAGAGATCCAAGGGAATTGTTCAGCAACATGGAGGAGGATGGTAAATGCTCGAGGTCTAACTGAACTCAACATTCTTTGGATGCTCAATGAAGGAAATTGTCACTTCTGGTTTGACAATTGGATGGGATCAGGAGCTTTGTATTTGAGGAATCCAGTAGAACCTTCTCTTACTTTTATTGATTTTGTGAAGGAAGGTAAATGGAATGTGGAATTGATGAAACAGTGGCTATCCCCGGATACTATCATAGCGATTTTGAAGATTGCAGTGCCAGATAGGAGTGGTCCAGATAGTATGGTGTGGACTCCTTCTCACACAGGAGGCTTTTCTATAGCTTCGGCTTTTCAAGAGGTACGAAAGTGTAGCAATGCATCTTTCATACATTTTCAGTTATGGCATCGTCATATTTCTCTTAAAGTCTCTTTCTTTATGTTGAGATTGTTAAGGGGCAAATTGCCTTTGGATGAGGTCATTATGTCAAGATTCCAGATTCATCTACCTTCTAAATGTAGATGTTGTGTTAAATCAAATGTAGAGTCTATTGAGCATGTATTCTCTAATGGTGAAATAGCTGAGGCAGTTTGGGGTTATTTTGCTGCTAGTTGTGGAATTTGTTATTCCTCACATCACCTAAGGGGTAGGTTGATGAATTGGTGGTTGATTAAATGTAATAATATTCAGTTGCGATTTATCTTTCATGTGCTCCCTTTGTTTGTTTGTTGGAATCTGTGGAAATTTAGGAATAAGGCTGTATTCGAAGGAGAGATCCCAGGGATCCATGAGGTTTGTGGGGCTATTTTTAAGGATATAAAAAATGCTTTCTACCTGGAGTTTAAAATTATGCACCAAGCTCAATTTTGGCATAATTTTCTGGATCAGGTAAATAGGTATGAAAAGGTAAGATTATGGAAAATGGTGAAGTGGAAATTTCCACCTTTAGGCATGTTCAAGTTGAATATTGATGGTTGTTCTAAAGGTAATCCGGGGCTTATGGGTGGAGGTGGAGTTATTAGAGATTCTAAGGGTGCAATGATGGTTGCATTCTCTGCATCCTTTGGATATGGTACTTCTATCCAAGCAGAAGCAAAGGCCATGTTGTGTGGAGTCAGATTAAGTATTTTGCATGGTTTTTCACATTTTTTGATTGAGTCAGATTCTTTACTTTTAGTTAAGGTGTTGTTGGGGGAATTCAGTTGCCCATGGACTATTCGAAAGGAGGTACAAGGTATTCGTCATCTTCTAAAGGGGAATATTTTCATTACTCATTGCTTGCGTCAAGGGAACCGAGTGGCTGACTGCTTATCTAACAGTGGAGTTCTTCTTCAAAATGAACAGGAAGATATTTACTTGCAAGAATCCAGTCTTCCTACTTTGGCTCGAGGTGAAATGCGTATGGATAGATTAGGATGTCCTTCTGTCAGGTTTCTTAATGTAAGGGAATAGTATTCCCCGTTTATGCTTTAAATATCTGTTTTCAGAGTAAGGTCTAATGTCCCCATTCAATTTTTTTTAATCATGTATTTACAGAGGTAAGGTTTATGTCCCCCTCTTACTTTTTATTCAATTTAATAAAATTTAGGAGTGGCGACCCCCCTCGTGAACGAGGTTAGCCAAAAAAAAAAAAAAAAAGCTATGTCTAAGGAGGATGAGATCACACGTACCTCTCCACCTTTTGACATAAGGTACATGGTGGAAATGATGCAAAGGGAGATTGACAAAGCTGTGAATAAAGCCATGGAGAATGTACATGCTCGATTGGATAGCTTTGAAAGGCCATCACATTCCCGAGTCTCTAAAAACCCAATCTATGAGGAAGACGAAAGTAAAGGTTCTGATTATGATGAGTTGATCACTCGGCGAGGAAGGAGGGTTCACAATAATCAAGATGGCAATTTGGGGAGCATTAAAATGAAGATACCACCATTCAAAGGTATGAATGACCCTGAGGCATATTTAATGTGCATAACTACTCTGAAGAGAAGAAAGTACAACTTGCAGCGAAGAAGTTCATTAAATATGGGAGCATTTGGTGGGACCAATTGGTGAAGACTAGGAGGCGTTGTGAGGAGGCCCCAATTCGAACTTGGAGTGCTATGAAGGCTGTTATGAGGAAATGGTTCATTCCAAGCCATTACACTCAAGCCTTGCATAGGAGGTTGCAAACTCTTAGGCAAGGAGCATTGACGATGGATGAATATCACAAAGAGTTGAAGACTTTACTGATACGGGTTGATATTCATGAGGATGAAGAGGCTACCATAGCTCATTTTGTGGCTGGTCTAAACTTAGAGATTCAAGAGGTTGTGGAACTTCAACACTATGTGGAGCTTCAAGACTTGGTGGAAAAAAGCTCAAAAGGTGGAGCGCCAACTTAAGTAAAAAAGGGAGCGTGCTGCTGCCATTTCTTCTAACAGGTTTACATGGAGTTTTTCACAAGATAGGAAGGATGATAGAAGTGTTCAAAAGCCTAAGGAGTTCTCTCCAAGAAATCTGACCCCCCATTTCCCAACAAACCAAAGGTTGAGACATTATCTTCGAGGCAACCACAAAAGACTAGAAATGATGCACCCCCAAAACAAAGGGATATAAAGTGTTACAAGTGTCAAGGATATGGTCACGTAGCTTCCCAATATGCAAGTAAGAAGGCCATGATCATTCTGGACAATGGAGATGTGAAGAGTGTGCATTCAAGTGATGATGAAATGCCACCACTCGAGGGTCCTAGTAATGAAGATGATGAGCATGCGAATGAAGTAGAACCACCTCAAGGAGAGATTCTGGTCACTAGAAGGACGTTGAGCATTCAACCTAAGGATGATCATAAGGAGATGCAAAGAGAGCACATTTTCCACACTAGGTGTATTGTGCAAAACAAGGTATGTAGCGTCATTGTTGATAGTGGTAGTTGTACTAATGTTGCTAGTGCTTTGTTTGTAGAGAAATTAAAGATTCCAACCATCAAGCGTCCCAAGCCATACTACTTACAATGGTTGACTGATTTGGGAGATTTGAAGATCACCAGACAAGTCCTTGTTCCATTTGCCATAAGAGGTTATGTGGACGAAGTCTTATGTGATGTTATACCCATGCACGCATGCCATATTCTTTTGGGACACCCGTGGCAATTTGATAGGAAGGTGATATATGATGGCTATAAGAACTCATACAGATTGACATGGAAGAAGAAGGAGTTCATTTTGCTGCCTTTGAAACCATCCGAGGCCTATGCTAATCAATTGAAGATCATCAAGAATGTAAATTGAGTGATACGATCGGGATGTCGCCCTCTCGTATACCAATTGATACGATCGGGATGTCGCCCTCTCGTATATCACAGGAACATCATTCCCAAAGGATCGTCTTGAAAAGAAATCCATACAAAATAACCCAATCTTCTTGACCCCTTCGTAACTTGTCGAAAACCCCAAGAACAACTGGAGTTGTGGTAACCACTCGATCTTCTTGACCCCTTCGTAACTTGTCGAAGACCCCAAGAACAACTCGAATGGGTTGCTTCGAATATTCAACCAAGATCGTTGAAATCCTCATTTTGTGTTGCAAGTTAGACCTCTAACCAACCCGTGGAATAGACACCTAACCAACCTGTGGAATAGACCCCTAACCAACTCGTGGAATAGACCCCTAATTGACAAACCCAAAAGAATGAATCAAATCAAGTGGAAGAAACTCTAGGCGTAGGTTTTGGTCGCCATGGAATCACTCCAATAAGACAAAAAATTAGTTCTATTCCAAGAACTAAGAAAACTCTCATAGAGAGAAAACTCACAATTTTTATTGATTCATCATAACATCGTTCTTAAAATAATACAAGAATGCCTTTTTATAGGCTCATGAAGAATATTTTAGAAAACCTACTAAAATCTATCACTAGTTATAACCTATCACAATTAGATAACTAACATAAAGATTACAACTTGTAAAAAATAAATAACACCAAAAATTATGATCCTTCTTTTGTATCTTCCCATTTGAGTGGATGCCAAATAAGCCATCTTCCATGCTTTATTGCCATGCCTTGTGCCGTTGAACTCCTCAAAATATCAGAGACGAATGATCAATTCCATGGAGAATTGAATGATGCGTGTGGGGCTACCATGCACGTATCATTGAGAGAGAAGCAAAAGAATGCAAGTGAGGAGAGTGGAGTTAGTGCAAAAGCCGAGGGTAGTGAGCATAAAAAGGCCAACTCGAGGGGAGAGAAAAAGAAGAAGAGAGATGAGGTTGTAGCTAGAGAGGAGAAGAAGGTGAGTGCATTTGCTGCCCAAAGTGAGGTTAAGAGTTCCATGTTAGCTAGGCAGCAACTCCTTGTAATTTTATATAAGGATGTTTACTTTGCTACTAACGAGCTTGACCCCTCCACTCCTAGTGTTGTTTTGTCTTTATTGCAGGAATTTCAAGATCTTTTCCCCGAAGACATATCACGCGGGCTACCACCATTGAGAGGCATTGAACATTAGATTGATTTCATGCCTGGAGCAAGCATTCCCAACCG
The DNA here is from genome assembly GCA_024721245.1 of Mitragyna speciosa. NCBI lineage: Eukaryota > Viridiplantae > Streptophyta > Magnoliopsida > Gentianales > Rubiaceae > Mitragyna > Mitragyna speciosa. The sequence continues at coordinate 13,478,465 of CM045571.1, forward strand.
TCCAGCCTATAGAGTCAATCCGGAAGAAACAAAGGAGATAAAAGGCAAGTGGATGAGCTTGTGGAGAAGGGCTTCGTGAGGAAGAGTTTAAGTCCTTGCTCGGTCCCTGTTATTCTGGTGCCAAAGAAAGATGGCACTTAGAGAATGTGTGTAGATTGCCGAGCCATCAACAAAATTACAGTAAAGTATCATCATCCTATTCCTAGGTTAGATCATATGTTAGATGAGTTGTATGGTTCCAATTTGTTTTCTAAAATTGATTTGAAGAGTGGCTGCTATCAAATTAGGATGAAAGAGGGAGATGAGTAGAAAACAGCATTTAAGACAAAATATGAGCCATATGAGTGGTTAGTTATGCCATTTGGCTTGACTAATTCACCTAGTACCTTTATGCGTCTTATGAATCATGTGTTTAGATCTTTCATTGGGAAATTTGTAGTAGTTTACTTTGATGATATCCTTGTTTACAGCAAGTCTTTGGGTGAACATGTTGAACATTTGCGTGCTGTCTTTAATGTGCTCAAAGAGAATCAATTGTTTGCTAATCTTGCTAAGTGTTCTTTTTGCATGCAATCTGTTATCTTTCTTGAATTTGTCGTAAGTGCTAATGGCATTAGTATAGATGAGTCCAAAGTTAAAGCTATTAGAGAATGGCCTACACCTAGAAATGCCAATGATGTTCGTTCATTCCATGGTTTAGCTAGCTTTTATAGGAGGTTTGTGCAAGATTTTTCATCAATTGTGACACCCCTTAATGAGTTAGTTAAGAAGAATGTGTTGTTTAAATGGGAAGAAGTGCATGAAAAGGCTTTTAATTTGCTGAAAGAAAGACTAACCAATGCACCTCTCTTGAGCTTACCTAACTTTGACAAAGCTTTTGAAATTGAGTGTGATGCTAGTGGCGTAGGAATAGGAGCTGTTTTGATGCAGGAATCAAAACCTATAGCATACTTCAGTGAGAAGCTTCAAGGCGCGGCACTCAACTACCCAACTTATGACAAGGAGCTTTATGCATTGGTGAGGACACTTCAAACTTGGTAGCACTACTTGTGGCCCAGGGAGTTCATTATCCATTCAGATCATGAGAGTTTGTCTTTTGGGAATGATGTTCCTGTGATATACGAGAGGGCAACACCCCGATCGTATCAATTATGCAAAGAAGGTTCATACCCAATTACTAAACTCGAGATATTCATCAAAAGCTCCAAACCTTGAGACAGGGGTCCATGACAGTAGATGAGTACCATAAAGAGATGGAAATGCTTATCATTCGAGTCAACTTGGAAGAGGATGGAGAGGCTCTTATGGCTCGCTTCATGGGAGGACTCAATCCTGAAATCAGTGAACGAGTAGAGCTACACCACTGCCTAGACATGAGGGATTTGGTGGACATGGCCATCAAAGTAGAACGCCAACTCAAATTGAAGAAGTCAAGGGGCTGCACTAGCTCCAATACTAGAGCACCATGGCGTGATACCAGACCATCAGAGAGGAAGGAAGTTCGCCCAGCCTTCCAACCAAAAGAAGCTATGAAAGGGAAGAAAGAGGCCATCACACCTAAGCCTCAACAAAGACCCAGGGATGAAGGCTCTCAACGTACAAGAGAGATTAGATGCTATAGATGTTAGGGGTTTGGCCATATTGCATCTAATTGCCCAGATAAGAGAGCTATGATTGTGATGGATGATGGAGAAGTGGCAAGTGTCGCTTCCAGTGATGATGAAGAGATGCCACCGTTGGAGGGAGGCAGTGAGTCTGATGGAGAGTATAGTGCTGATACTGGAGACATCTTGGTTACCAGGCAAGCTTTGAGTGTGCAACCAAAGGGAGAAGATGACCAAAATCAGAGAGAAAATCTTTTCCACACTCGCTGTGCTGTTAAAGGCAAGGTATGCAGTTTAATCATAGACAGTGGGAGTTGCACTAATGTAACTTCTGCTTTATTTGTAGAGAAGCTAAGATTGGAGACTGTGAGGCATCCAAGGCCTTACAAGTTGCATTGGCTTGCTGACACCGAGGTTCTAAAGGTGACTAAACGAGTACTAGTTCCATTTTCCATTGGTAAATACCATGATGAGGCGTGGTATGACATTGTACCCATGCAAGCATGTCACCTGCTGTTAGGTCTCCCGTGGCAATTCGATAGGCAAGTGCACCATGATGGGTACCTTAATAAGTATTCGTTTGAATGGAAGGGAAAACTCGTTTCTCTTCACCCATTGTCACCCCTCGAGGCTCATGAGGACCAAGTGAGACTTGCAAAAGATTTAAAGTTAGCAAGTTCTCAAAAAGGGGAATTACGAGGTACTAAGGCTAAAGGTAAGGATGAAGAGAAAAAGAGGGTAAGTGCTTATGCCAGCAAAAGTGAGGTGGACGAGGCAATAATGGCTAAGTAACAAGTTCTTATTGTTTTATATAAAGATTTATTTCTTTCTATTAATGAACTTGACTCATATCTACCTAGTGCAGTTGTGTCTTTGTTATAGGAATTTAAAGAAGTATTTCCTGAAGAGATACCACAGGGATTGCCACCTCTGAGGGGAATAGAGCACCAAATCGACTTTCTACCTGGTGCCAGCATACCGAACCGGCCTGCTTACCAAGCTAATCCAGAAGAAACTAAGGAGATCCAACGCCAAGTGGATGAGCTCGTTGAGAAGGGATTTGTTCGCGAAAGCCTAAGTCCATGCTCCGTACCGGTGATACTTGTTCCTAAGAAGGATGGTACGTGGAGGATATGCGTGGACTGTAGAGCCATCAACAAGATTACGGTAAAGTATCGTCATCCTATTCCTAGGTTAGACGACATGTTAGATGAGTTGTATGGTTCTACAATATTTTCTAAATTTGACCTTAAAAGTGGCTACTACCAAATAAGAATGAAAGAAGGAAATGAGTGGAAAACTGCATTTAAGACTAAATATGGATTGTATGAGTGGTTAGTTATGCCCTTTGGGTTGACTAATGCCCCTAGTACATCCATGCGTCTTATGAATCATGTCTTCCGTCCTTTTATTGGTAGATTTGTAGTAGTATACTTTGATGACATCCTTGTATATAGTAGGTCATTGGAAGATCATGTGCATCATTTGCATGAAGTTTGTGTTGTGCTTAGAGAGCATAAGTTATATGCTAACCTGTCTAAATGCATATTTTGTATGGAGTTTGTGGTTTTTCTTGGTTATGTAGTGAGTTCAAAGGGAGTTCAAGTTGATGACTCCAAGGTGGAGGCCATACGTGAGTGGCCTACTCCAACAAATGCTAACGAGGTGAGGTCATTTCATGGTCTTGCAAGTTTTTATAGGAGGTTTGTGCAAAACTTTAGTACAATTGCTGCATCTCTTAATGAGCTTGTAAAGAAGAACACTGTATTCAAATGGGAAGATAAGCATGAAGAAGCCTTTAATGTATTGAAAAATAAACTAACTCATGCTCCTTTGTTGTCTTTGCCAGATTTCGACAAAGTGTTCAAGGTAGAGTGCGATACATCTGGAGTGGTCATTGGGGCTGTCCTTCTGCAAGAGTCGAAGCCGATAGCCTATTTGATACGCGCGGAATTGTGAACGGCCTAGAACTCTTGAAAATCAGTTTAAACAACTCAATGAGATTGACCTTGATGGAATTTGTCCAACACAATCAAGCCAAAAGATGTTGCTCGAACAACTTGAATGTCTTAACCTCAAGGAAATCGTTCCAAGCAATTAAGAAGAAATCAGGTTGGTTTGCCTTGAATTGATTCAAGCTTGTTAAATTCAATCCCTTAGAATAATTGCTAGACCTCTACCTATCAAAGGAAGCAATCTAGTTGGAATTAATCTAATTGGACCTAAATCAAACCCTTTGAGTAATTCTAAGCTAGTTGTGTGGTCCCCACGAGATCACTCGATAAGACCAATAATAGTTCTAATCCAAGAACCAAAGAAGAACTCTCTAAAAGAGAAACTCAATATTATTAATCACACAATGACTTAATTAAAAATTCGGATGAACAGTACCTAGCCTTTTATAGGCTTACAAACTCTTGTAAAGAAAAGTCTAGAAGCTTAACTAAAGTAAACTACCAAAACTCTAAATCTAACATAAGTAGAATACTTAACAAAACATGATTTAGTGACTTAAAATACTAAAAATTCGTCCAAATAAAATAAAAATAAAAGAAAATTCGTCCAAATATATGTCTTGGGCTGGCTGTCCTCTTGTGGGCCTCAATTGGACTTGTTCTTTCTTTAAAAACAAACTTAATCCACAACCACAACAAAAACCAGCCTATTTGGACCATCTTGTACATTTTGAACCTTTTGGACTTAAAGCCTTCTTTGAAAATATGCTTGATCCAAAACCAATAAATGATCTTTAAGCCCAATTTCCTCCTCAAAAAGTCATGATCCACCTTAAGCAAATCCATCAATACACGCATGAAGGTTAGATGACTCCTCGAACTATGAATTCTCCAATGACTATCAAGAGCGACTTCAATAGGCCTTCCATGATACCTATCACTATTTCAGTGAGAAGTTGCATGGAGCTACTTTGAATTACCCAACCTACGATAAAGAACTCTATGCACTAGTGAGAACTCTGCAGAATTGGCAACATTACCTGCTGCCAAGGGAGTTTGTTATACACTCAGACCACGAGAGCCTAAAGTTTTTGAAGTTGTAAGGAAAGTTAAACAAGAGGCATGCTAAGTGGTTGGAATTCATAGAAGCATTCCCGTACATCATCAAATACAAGCAAGGTAAGGAGAACGTTGTAGCTGACGCGCTTTCAAGGAGGTATACTCTTCTTACTACTTTGCATACTAAATTGCTTGGATTTGAACATGTTAAGTCTTTATATGAAAATGACACATACTTTTGTCAAATTTCGATTTTGTGTGAAAATCGAGTTCATAAGGAGTTCTTTAGGCAAGAGGGTTATTTGTTTAAGGGAGATACACTTTGTGTGCCTAGATGTTCTCTTCGTGAATTACTTGTGAGGGAAACTCATGGGGGAGGAGTAATGGGGCATTTTGGTGTTCAAAAGACCTTATCCGTGTTGAGTGAACATTTTTACTGGCCAAACATGTGACGTGATGTTCAAATTATTTGTGATAAATGCATTGCATGTAGGCAGGTAAAGTCTAAAGTTAGACCTTATGGATTGTATTCTCCTTTGCCTGTCCCTGTTCAACCTTGGGTAGACATATCCATGGATTTTGTTTAGGTCTATCTAGGTCTTCTAGTGGAAAGGATAGCATATTTGTGGTAGTTGACAGGTTTAGCAAAATGGCACACTTTATTGCCTGTGCTAAAACTAACGATGCTACACATATTGCTGATCTGTTCTTTAGAGAGATTGTGCGTTTGCATGGTATGCCAAAGACTATAGTGAGTGACCGTGATGTGAAATTTCTTAGTCACTTTTGGCGCACTTTGTGGAATAGGTTAGGCACCAAATTGTTATTTTTCACCGTTGCACATCCACAAACAGATGGCCAAACTGAAGTGGTCAATAGGATACTCACCACTTTGTTGCGTGCAATCATACAAAGAAATCTAAAGAATTGGGAAGGATGTTTACCTAATATTGAATTTGCATACTATCGTGTGAATCATTCTACTACTGCTTTTTCACCTTTTGAAACTGTTTATGGATTTAACCCTTTAACTCCTTTGGATATTTTGCCTTTACCTACTAACAAGCGTGCAGATTTTGATGGCAAAAAAAAAGCAGAGTTTGTTAAGGAGTTGCATGCCAAGGTACGAGCAAACATTGAGAAGAAGAATGAGCATTATGTGCGAATGGCAAACAAGGGTCGTGTAAAAGTCATCTTTGAACTTGGTGATTAGGTGTGGGTGCATATGCGTAAGGAGAGATTTCCTACTCAGCGAAAATCTAAGCTTAACCCATGAGGAGATGGACCCTTCCAAGTGTTAGAAAGGATAGGAGATAATGCCTACAAGATCGATTTACCCAGTGAGTATGGAGGTATAAGTGCTACTTTCAATGTTTCTGACCTTTCTCTTTATGATGTAGGTGATTCGAGGACGAATCCTTTCGAGGGAGGAGGGAATGATAGGGATCAAGGCATATCCAAGCATAATTCAAGCGTCCCAGATCCTTTGCAAGGAATAGGTGGTCCAATGACACGTGCGAGGACGAGGAGAATGAAGAAGCCATGCATGTGTTGATCGTGGAAATGTTAGGGAAAGAAGCTTCCAAGGACAATTCCTCATCATCAAGACTTCTTACGCTAATATGGGCTAGAGATGGTGTTGATCATGAAGAGGGGTCACTATGGAGAGGCAATGCCAAGACAAGGAAATGGACAAAGTGTACAATTCGGCCCAAAAATTGAAGAAACGAAGCTTCTGACCAAGGCCGCGCACCAGGCCGCGCCGCGGCTTTGCCCACAGCTTCCATCAAATTGAAAAGACAAGGCTGGTGAGCATTCTGACCGAGGCCGCGCTCTAGGCCGCTCCACGGACTTCCGAACGAACTTCATCAGAATAGTTGAATCAGAGCAGCCAGAGGGTCTGATCGAGGCCGCGCCTAAGGCTGCCCCGCGGTCTTCCCCAGAACGTGCAAAGTCGCGTTAGTTTTAGGGTTTCATCTATTCTATTGTTATTTCATTATTGGTAGTACATGTCGTACGCTTATATAAAGGTGAAACACATTGAATAATACAAGTTTTAGATCATTTCTCATTGAAACGTGTGTTTTTTAGAGCTCTTCAGAAGTGCTTTCTTGGTTCTTGGATTGGAACCGTCTTGGTCTTATCAAGCCTACGCTTGTGGCGACCCAATTACCCACTTAGAGTAATTCTTTCGTGTTTGATCGAGTTCTTAGTGTAATAATTTAGGCAAATTGAACCCGCTCAAGTTAGTCTAAATTAGAACCCTAGGATTCTTTGTTCTTCGTTGAAGAGTATTCGAGACTTTTCACTGGGAATCATCAAGCGATCTTGGCCATTCACAACCCCGCGCGCATTAGTATGTAGTATGATAATTGACAATAGAAGTTGCACTAATGTGACTAGTGTTCTTTTTGTTGAAAAGTGCCCACAAGTAGACATCCTAAACCATACCATTTGCAATGGTTAGCTGATAATTCTGATTTGAAGGTGACTAAGCAAGTGAAAGTGGAGTTTTCTTTTGGTACTTACCATGACAAAGTGATGAAGACATCAATGCTCGTGTTCAAGTTCAAGGGAGTCGTGATCATAGTGTTGCTGCAAAGAGCCCATTCCAAGACATGGGAGGTCCAATGACGAGGTTGAGAGCTAAAAGGTTGAAGCAAGCTTTGCAAGGTTTGATTATAGAATTACATGAAGATGAAGCTACTTGGTTGAAACAAGAACCTACAAGGCTATTCACTTATTTTGGGCTAGAGTTGGAGGGGCTTGGAGGTCGTGGACTTGGATTCAATTGAAGAGCCCGTTTGCCACTTGAGGTTATGGGTTTCATGGGCTTAATTCGTTAGTTTAATAGCCCAAGTTGTATCTTTAGTTGTAGGTTTATGTTATGGTGCAACTAGGGTTAAGTTAGTTTCCATATTTAACTTATATCTTGATGTTATGCGCCTCTTTATAGAGGGTGTTACTATTCATCCGAATTTTAGAACATTAATCAATAATATTGAGTTTTTCTCTTCAATTGTGCGTGTGAGCATTATTGAGTTTCCCTTTGTTCTTGGGTGAAAGAACTACTCTTGCATTCTTGACAATTCTTGTTGAGTATTCAAGATTCCGCCTAGGGTTCTTCTTGAGGGTTTGAATCTGTCCAAAGAGATTGTCGACTAGGTGTCTATTCCACATTGTTGGTTAGGGGTCTAGGGTCGTTTCTCTAAGGGGGGAGTTCAACAAATCTTGTTGGATCTGAAGCAAAACAATCCAAGTTGTTCTTGGGGTCTTCGACAAGTTACGAAGGGGTCAAGAAGATTGGGTTGCATCCTTGGTTTCAAGAGTCTTGGACCGTCACTTCCGTGGATCTCGTATCAATTGGTATCAGAGCATTGGTTCATCTTGAAATCCAGGTTTTCCAAGCCAAATTTTCCTTTGGAAGATTCGGCTATATCTCTTTATTTTGTTTCTTGGAGTTTGTCGAGTTTTGTTCTTGTTCTTGTTGCTGTTTCTTGGGTTTTTCTATTTTGTCCGTTTTTGTCCAGTTTGTTTTTCGTGTTTCTTGTCTTCAAAAATTGTGTTGGTGCCTTTTGTTTCGTGTCTTAGGGTTTGTCATAACCTTTAGAGTCGTTCTTGATATCTGTACATCAAGAATTCTAGGGTTTTGTGTGTGGTTTGCTTAGAATCCTGACTGTTTTCGGGTGTTCTTTGTTGTTTTAATGTTTCTTGTGTTAAAACTTTTGAGAAAATTGAATCTTGGCCTACATAAGAACCTTGAAACAATTTTCCTGAAGGTTACTCTTGATTTCTGGTAAAAAAAAAAATCGTACTGTTCATCGCACTGTAGCGGCAGGCGTCACTGTTCACGCTAGGGTTACTGTTCACTGACGGTACTGTTCATCTCCGGTACTGTTCATCCGAATTTTTTTTTTTTCAGTTTAATTTTTGTTTGTTTTTTGGGAGTTGAATTTTGTATTTTGTGAGTTGGTTGTGTTGTTAAAAAAAAAAAAAAGAGAGAGAGAGAGGTTGTTAGAAAAAAAAAAAAATCGTACTGTTCATCGCACTGTAGCAGCGGCGTCACTGTTCACGCTAGGGTTTACTGTTCACTGACGGTACTGTTCATCCGATTTTTTTCTTCAGTTTAATTTTTTTTGTTTGTTTTTGGGAGTTGAATTTTGTATTTTGTGAGTTGGTTGTGTTGTTAAAAAAAAAAAAAAAGAGAGAGAGAGGTTGTTAGAGGTGAAAAAAAAAAAAAGTCTTGCACAAAGAAAAGTCGTGCAATACAAAGGAAAGCAAAAGAGGCGTGCAAGGTGATAAAAGCCAAGCATACGAACTAAACCAATTAAACTGAAGTATATTTGGCTGGAATACTGTCCTTGTGCAACCGAATAGACCTGTTGAAACATACAGATCGTTGGACAGAGAACAACGCCACGTACGAAAGTTTAATTGACCAGATTCTACTCTTCTTATTTCTTGATGTTTTGGTGGAGTTTCTTGTTATTTCTGTTTGAACATAAGTGCATTAAAGTTATTAAAGGACATTTGAAAATCAAGATTTTCATCAAGAAAACCACACACTAGGGGTGTCAAACGTGCTTCTTAAATCTGAAATTCCTTGAGTCTTGGTTTCTTGAATTCTATTGGTTTAAACCTTACCCTAAGCTTCCATTTTCATTACTACTCATCTTGAATACTTACTTGGGTTTGTACCAAGGATCAATTGAGCAGGTTCTCATTCAAGGGCATACAAGGTACGCTCAAGGAGTGGTAAAAGGCTAAGGTGTGAGCTCATCATCGGGTAAAAGCCAAGATTAATTGGTGTGATACACGAGTGACGAGGGATACACGTAAGGGAGTGAGTGAGGTTTTATCTTGATCCATTGTTCTTTTCTTGTGTTACTAACGATTTTTGCAGGTTGTTGAGAATACCATGGGTGAAGGAAAAGCTATGGAGGATAATGAGTTTAAGCTGTTCATAAAGGCTATGCAAGACACACAAAGAAAAAACAATGAAAATTTTCAGACCATCATGGCACAACTTCAACAAGTGTCTTTAAGGATGGACAACTTTGAGAATGTGACAAGGGGTCGTGAGGAGTTGTCTGGAAATTTGGGAGCCCGTGGTACTTCCTCTCACACAAGGGTGACCCGCAACCCTACTTATGAAGATGAATTGGGAGCCGAGTCTGATTTTGAAGAAATAGGTACAAGGAGAGGAAGGAGGGTGGTAAACCGTCAAGATGACAACCTTGGAAGCATCAAAATGAAGATTCCATCGTTCCAAGGGAAAGCTCGATCCCGAGGCTTACATTGAGTGGGAACGCAAAGTGGAGGGGATCTTCAATTGCCACAATTACTCGGAGGGGAAGAAAGTACAACTTGCTGCGATTGAGTTTACAGATTATGCGAGTGTTTGGTGGGACAAACTCCACAAGGACCGTGCTAGATTTGGCGAAGCACCCGTGAACACATGGAGTGAGATGAAAAGGCTCATGCAAAAGAGGTACATTCCGAGCTACTACACACGTGATCTCCATTGGAAACTTCAAACCTTGAGACAAGGTACCATGTCCGTGGATGATTACTTCAAGGAGATGGAGATTTTGATGATGAGGGCCAACTTAGAGGAAGAAGGAGAGGCACTAATGGCAAGATTTATGGGTGGCCTCAACACTGATATTAGGCAACGTGTGGAGTTGCAACATTACCTTGACATAGGAGATTTGGTTGACATGGCAATCAAGGTAGAGCAGCAACTCAAGGCATCAAAGTCGAGGCCCATTGCTTCACCCTCAACCCGACCAGCTTGGAGGGATTCACGAGATAGAAGGGCTATCCAAGAACGTGATAAGGGGGCTGCTCAAACACCATCAAAAATTAATGAGCCATGGCAAAGAGGGGCTACGGGTTTGGCAAGTAATAAACTCAAGAGTGAGAGCTCCACATCCAAGCTACCAAACAAGGGTAAGAATGAGACTTCTTCTAGACAGAGAGATGTTAGGTGTTTCAAGTGTCAAGGATATGGCCATATTTCCTCTCAATGTCCAACAAAAAGGAATATGATCATTCTTGGCAATGGGGAGGTGGAGAGCGAACATTCAAGTGATGAAGAGATGCCTCCACTTGAAGGACCTAGTGATGATGATTCTGTTGAAGGGGGACCCGAGGATGCCATTCCATCTAGTGGTGAAGTGTTAGTGACTAGAAGATCATTGAGCATCCAACCAAAGGAGGAGGAAGAGGAGATGCATAGGGAACATATATTCCACTCAAGATGCTTGGTTCAAGGCAAGGTATGCAGTGTTATTGTTGATTCTGGTAGTTGCACTAATGTAGCTAGTACCTTGTTTGTAGAGAAATTGAAGTTGCCTACAATTCGCCATCCAAAGCCATATTTCTTACAATGGTTGACAGATTTTGGGGATGTGAAGGTAACCAAGCAAGTGCTAGTATCCTTTGCCATTGGAGGATATGTGGATGAGGTATTATGCGATGTTATTCCCATGCATGCATGTCATATTTTGTTAGGTCGTCCATGGCAGTTTGATAGGCGTGTGATTTATGATGGTCATAAAAATACTTATCGCCTAGTTTGGAAGAAAAAGGAGTTCATATTGAGACCATTGACACCTATGGAGGCCTATGTTGATCAAGCACGAATTACAAAAGAGTGCAAGGCTCGTGATGAGTCCAAAGGAGCCAAGGCCGAGGGGTCTTTATTAGAGTCGCCTAGACAGATTGTGCATCATGAAAGCAATCGATCTAGTGGGGAGAAAAAGAAAGGGAAAGGGAAAAGAGGGGAAGCCGAGAGAGATGAGGGGAGAAAAGTGAATGCCTATGCTGGGAAAAGTGAGATCAAGAATGCATTGTTGGCAAGGCAACAACTTCTTGTCATTTTGTATAAAGATGTTTACTTTTCTACTAATGAGCTTGACCCTTCTCTTCCTAGTGTTGTTGTTTCTTTGTTGCAGGCATATCAAGACTTATTCCCTGAAGATGTCCCAAGTGGATTACCACCTTTGAGAGGGATAGAACATCAAATAGATTTCATGCCTGGAGCAAGCATTCCAAATCGTCCGGCTTATAGAGCTAACCCTGAGGAAACAAAGGAAATTCAAAGGCAAGTAGATGATTTATTAGAGAAGGGCTTTGTGCGTGAGAGCCTTAGTCCGTGTTCTGTGCCTGTGATTCTTGTACCTAAGAAGGATGGTTCTTGGAGGATGTGCATAGATTGTCGAGCCATTAATAAAATCACGGTAAAGTATCGTCATCCTATACCTAGGTTAGATGATATGTTGGATGAATTATATGGTTCACAATTGTTTTCAAAAATTGACTTGAAAAGTGGCTACTATCAAATTCGAATGAAAGAGGGTGATGAATGGAAAACTGCTTTCAAAACTAAATTTGGTCTTTATGAGTGGTTAGTTATGCCTTTTGGTTTGACTAATGCTCCTAGTACTTTTATGAGGTTGATGAATCATGTTTTCCGTCATTTAATTGGGAAATTTGTAGTAGTTTACTTTGATGATATTCTTGTGTATAGCAAGTCCTTGCAAGAACATGTTGATCACTTGCGTGCTGTTTTTGAGATACTTAAAGAACATCAATTGTTTGCTAATCTCAAAAAGTGTTCTTTTTGCATGGATTCTGTTATATTTCTTGGTTTTGTTGTAAGCTCTAATGGAATAAGTGTAGATGAAACCAAGGTAAAGGCAATTAGGGAGTGGCCGACCCCTACTAATGCCAATGAGGTAAGATCTTTTCATGGTTTAGCAAGTTTTTATAGAAGGTTTGTGCGTGATTTTTCTTCAATTGCTGCACCTTTGAATGAACTTGTTAAAAAGAATGTGATTTTTAAGTGGGAGAAAATGCATGAAGATGCTTTTAGATTGTTAAAGGAAAAACTCACCAATGCTCCTTTGCTTAGTTTGCCTAACTTTGACAAGGTTTTTGAAATTGAATGTGATGCTAGTGGAATCGGTATAGGGGCTGTTTTGATGCAGGAGTTTAAGCCAATTGCCTACTTTAGTGAGAAGCTTCAAGGGGCGAGCTTGAGTTATCCTACCTATGATAAAGAACTTTATGCTTTGGTTCGAGCTCTTCAAACTTGGCAACATTATTTGTGGCCAAAAGAGTTCATCATACATTCTGACCATGAAAGTTTGAAATTTCTCAAGTCTCAAGGTAAGTTGAACAAGAGACATGCTAAGTGGCTCGAGTTCATTGAAACCTTTCCATATGTGATTAAGTATAAGCAAGGTAAGGAGAATATTGTGGCTGATGCACTATCTCGTAGGTACACTCTTCTTACTTCTTTGCATACTAAATTACTTGGTTTTGAGTACTTGAAGCATGCTTATGTGGGGGATCGTGACTTTGGTGATATTTGGCAGATTTGCATGAATCAATCTCCACATTTGGGGCGTGTACATGGAGAGTTTTATTTACATGAGGGTTACTTATTTAGGAAGGATAGGTTGTGTATTCCCTTCTGTTCTGTGCGTAATGTGCTGATTAGTGAAGCTCATGGAGGGGGTCTTATGGGACATTTTGGTGTTGTTAAGACTTTGGATATCTTGCATGAACACTTTTATTGGCCTCATATGAGACGTGATGTGCAAGCTTTCTGTGCTAAGTGTATAACTTGTAGGAAAGCTAAATCCAAGGTGATGCCTCATGGGTTTTATAGTCCATTGCCTATTCCTAATGTTCCGTGGACTGACATTTCTATGGACTTTGTGCTAGGTCTTCCACGTTCTCAAAGTGGCAAAGATAGTATTTTTGTTGTAGTTGATCGTTTTAGTAAAATGGCACACTTTATTGCTTGTGTTAAAACTAACGATGCAACTCATATTGCAGATTTGTTTTTCAAAGAGGTTGTTCGTTTGCATGGTTTGCCAAGGACAATTGTGAGTGATCGTGATGTCAAGTTCCTAAGTCACTTTTGGCGTACTCTTTGGAGCAAGTTAGGGACAAAGTTGCTGTTTTCTACTGTTGCTCACCCTCAAACGGATGGACAAACTGAAGTAGTCAACCGTACACTCACTACATTGCTACGAGCAATCATCCAACATAATCTCAAAAATTGGGAGAAGTGTTTGCCACACATAGAGTTTGCTTATAATCGCACTATCCATTCCTCTACTTCTTATTCTCCATTTGAAATTGTTTATGGTTTCAACCCACTAACACCTTTGGATATTTTGTCTTTGCCTTCTAGTGAACACGTTGACATGGATGGTAAGAGGAAGGCTGACTTTGTAAAAGATTTGCATGCAAAGGTTCGGGCTAACATTGAGAAGAAGTATGAGCAATTTGCAAAGCAAGCAAACCGTGGAAGAGTACAAGTTCACTTTGAGCCTGGAGATTGGGTTTGGGTGCACTTAAGGAAGGAACGTTTCCCTCAACAACGCAAGTCCAAACTGAGTCCAAGAGGAGATGGTCCCTTTCAAGTCCTTGAACGAATTGGAAACAATGCTTACAAGATAGATTTGCCAAGTGAGTATGGTAGTGTTAGTGCAACCTTTAATGTGGCTGATCTTTCTTTGTATGATGTAGGGGATTCGAGGGCGAATCTTCTCGAGGAAGGAGGGAATGATGAAGACATCAATGCTCGTGTTCAAGTTCAAGGGAGTCGTGATCATAGTGTTGCTGCAAAGAGCCCATTCCAAGACATGGGAGGTCCAATGACGAGGTTGAGAGCTAAAAGGTTGAAGCAAGCTTTGCAAGGTTTGATTATAGAATTACATGAAGATGAAGCTACTTGGTTGAAACAAGAACCTACAAGGCTATTCACTTATTTTGGGCTAGAGTTGGAGGAGCTTGGAGGTCGTGGACTTGGATTCAATTGAAGAGCCCGTTTGCCACTTGAGGTTATGGGTTTCATGGGCTTAATTCGTTAGTTTAATAGCCCAAGTTGTATCTTTAGTTGTAGGTTTATGTTATGGTGCAACTAGGGTTAAGTTAGTTTCCATATTTAACTTATATCTTGATGTTATGCGCCTCTTTATAGAGGGTGTTACTATTCATCCGAATTTTAGAACATTAATCAATAATATTGAGTTTTTCTCTTCAATTGTGCGTGTGAGCATTATTGAGTTTCCCTTTGTTCTTGGGTGAAAGAACTACTCTTGCATTCTTGACAATTCTTGTTGAGTATTCAAGATTCCGCCTAGGGTTCTTCTTGAGGGTTTGAATCTGTCCAAAGAGATTGTCGACTAGGTGTCTATTCCACATTGTTGGTTAGGGGTCTAGGGTCGTTTTTCTAAGGGGGGAGTTCAACAAATCTTGTTGGATCTGAAGCAAAACAATCCAAGTTGTTCTTGGGGTCTTCGACAAGTTACGAAGGGGTCAAGAAGATTGGGTTGCATCCTTGGTTTCAAGAGTCTTGGACCGTCACTTCCGTGGATCTCGTATCACAAAGTGTTGTGTGATGTTGTTCCTACGCATATTTGTCATGCACTATTGGGGCGTCCATGGCAATTTGATAGAAACGCCATGTACAATGGGTTGAAGAATAGGTACACTTTTGATTGGCAAGGTCAAAAGATATCACTTAAGCCATTATTACCATTGGAAGCATATGAAGATGAAGTGCGCATAGCTAGGGATTGTGAAGAGAGAAAGAATTCTTTGAAAGCACAAGCAAAAGTAAAGAATGCAAAAAAGGATGAGAGAGTGCTTGAAAAGAATGCATGTGGCGAGTTTAATGAGGGGAAACAAATTGAAGTTGTAAAAGAAAAGGGAGTGGAAAATAACAAGAATGAGAATAAGAGTGTCTTACTTGTGAGACCAAAGCTTCTTGTACCCTTATACAATGAAGTAGATTATTTTGTTAACGCTTTTAACACTTGTTTTCCTAGTGCTTTTGTTTCTTTTATGCAGCCACTTAAAGTTCAAAGTGTGGAGAAAGAAATACAATCTAAAGTCTATTTTCTTCTTTGGGATGATGCTCAATTGACGAGATTTGGTATTCAAGTGAATCATGGTCGAGATTTGAGCATTGAGGGAGTTTTCTAGCTCTATGTCATCAATAACAATTGGATTATGAATTATATGTTTGATTGTTGGCATAGTGTATCTGATTTTTCTATTGTTTTGCATTATAGTTTAGGAGATTTTACATGTGTTTATTCTATTTTCTTCATGCATTCTAGTAGGTATACAATATGTATAGTGTTTTGCCTTAACCTCTATGGCTTAAATTCTGCTTTTGGCATTTTAATTTGTTTTTCCATCATATTGGAGTCCTATTTTGGCGTTTTAATCTGTTTCTCTATCATATTGGAGTCCTTGTCTAGTGCTTTAGGATGCATTACATTAGATTCTAAGGAGTTTAGTTCTTCTATTGTTTAATTGCATGAAAACCGTGTGTTGCCTATCTTCTTAGAGGATGATTTTGATGACTTTTCTTTTGTACTTCTTGTACATGTAAATTCATGTGTCATTGAGTTGAGTACATCATATTTGGATGGTGCATTAGATCAGTCACATGCCATAGACTTTGTTACTAGCAAGCATGAGTTTAATTTTTTGTCTAACTTTCTTGTGCAAGACTATGTCAATCATTCATATGATTTCTATCTTGTGTTGGGATTTTCTTATTCAGACTTGCATAGGATGTTTAGAGATCATGTGCATGTAAGATTTTATGTTGATTTGAGATGTGCTTTAGTCTATATACATGAGTATTACTTGTGAGTTTGCATATTGATTTTTGGGAAAGTCCTTCCTTTAAAGATTTGATGTTCCTAAATAATACCTACATCGGTTTCAAAAGTACTTATTGTTGTGTTTATGATATAGGTGATTCAAGGACGAATCCTTTTCAAGGGGGAGGGAATGATAGGTATCAAAGAAGGTCTCTTGAGTCATCTAACCTACTAAGGGTGGATCACGAATTTTTGAGTAGGAAATTAGGCTTAAAGATCATTTATTGGCTTTGGATTAAGCATATTTTCAAAGAAGGCTTTAAGTCTAAAAGGTTCAAAAGGTCCAAGATGGTCCAAATAGGCTGGCTTTTGTTGTGGTTGTGGATCAAATTTGTTTTTAAAGAAAAAACAAGTCCAATTGAAGCCCACAAGAGGACAGCCAGCCCAAGACATATATTTGGACGAATTTTCTTTTATTTTTATTTTATTTGGACGAATTTTTTGTATTTTAAGTAGTTTAGCTTTGTGTTATTTCAGTTAGTTACTAAATCATGTTTTGTTAAGTATTCTACTTATATGTTAGGTTTAGAATTTTGGTAGTTTACTTTAATTAAGCTTCTAGACTTTTCTTTACAAGAGTTTGTAAGCCTATAAAAGGCTAGGTACTGTTCATCTGATTTTTTTTGATTGATTCATTGTGTGATTAATAATATTGAGTTTCTTTTTTAGAGAGTTCTTCTTTTGGTTCTTGGATTAGAATTATTCTTGGTCTTATCAAGTAATCTCGTGACGACCATACAACTAGCTTAGGATTATTTAAGGGGTTTGATTTAGGTCCAATTAGATTAATTCCAACTAGATTGCTTCCTTTAATAGGTAGAGGTCTAGCAATTATTCTAAGGGATTGAATTCAACAAGCTTGAATCAATTCAAGGCAAACCAACCTGATTTCTTCTTAATTGATTGGAATGATTTCCTTGAGGTTAAGACATTCAAGTTGTTCAAGCAACATCTTTTGTCTTGATTGTGTTGGAAAAATTCCATCAAGGTCAAATTTATTGAATTGTTCAAACTGATTTTCAAGAGTTGTAGGCCGTTTACAATTCTGCGCATATCATGCTGTGTTCTTCATCTTGGGAAAAATTGGCGCCAACAGGCGTGCGACTTCATTCTCCCAAGAGTCATGATTAGCAACGGCGGCTCTGTGCTGGGCATGCAACTGCGACATGAGTGTGACAAGTCGTACTGACTACAATATGAGTGCAATAAGCAAGGAACGCACGGGTGCGACAGGCACGAGGGCTGTGGCACAAATAGACAAGGCATGCCCACAGGCGTGATCTGCATTGGTATACTATCCTAGGCAGCATACTCTGTGGGCTTCAGCAAGTGGTAGGGCATAGAGTTAAGGTGGCTTGGGACATTCTCCCCTAGCTAATTTGGTGACGTCCTCGTGGCTGTTGAAGCATTGTAAGTATTAATCAACTTTTGAAAGGCTTTGAGGTTTACTACTCGTTCACAAGAATTCTCGTCCTCTCCACATCCTTAACATTTTATGAAGTACTCTTGATGATCTATGATTGTGTCTGGTCATCTGATCATCGAGAACATCATTAGTGACTCGTTTTCTTTGGGCTTGATGTTGAGATCTTTTCGCGTATTTTGTCCCCTCGAAGGGTCTTTCTTGTCTTCATGGTATGGTTTTAGAAGACCAGCTGGAAGACTGAATGGACTTTCTACCAAGTTGGGATTTCTAATTTGTAGGCTACCTTGCCAATTCACTTTAGCACGGTCACAAGGCCAATGTACTTTTCCATTAAGCGAGCATCCCTATTTCACATGTACTGGCTCTAGTGTTGGCTTGGCAGCTTCACCATTACTTTGTCTCCCACTTAGAATTCAATGAAGCACCGATCTTGGTCTGCATATTTCTTCATGCACTTCTTAGTTTTCTCAAGAAAACTATGAGTGATTTCTACATTTCGTTTCCATTCTTGAGAAAAACTCTTTGCCTTCGAGAACTTAGATTTTTCTACAGCATTCCTCGTATGAGGTAACGGGGGCTGTAGTCCGGTAACAATTTCAAAATAGCTCTTATTGGTTGAAGAACTCTTTTGAGCGTCGAAGTATAGTTGGGCAACATCCAATAATTGCACCCAATTCTTCTGGTTGGCAATCACAAAGTGTCGGAGATATTCCTCCAACATTCCATTGAATCGCTCAGTCTAGCCATTAGATTTGGGATGCGCAGTGAAACTCATGCTCAATTTGGACCCAAGTATTTTAAAGAGTTTGGTCTATAAATTGCAATAAACTGCAAATCGCGATCACTAACAATCTCCCTCAGAATTCCACAGTATTTGACAATATGCTTAGAGAAGAGTTGAGCATCGCTTCAGTTGTGATAAATCGGAGTGCTGGAATGAAAATTGCATACTTGGCAAAGCGATCGACCACCACCAAAATTATAACAAGATCTCCTACTCCCGGTAAGCCAAAGATAAAGTTGAGAGATATCCTTTCTCAAGGTCTAGTGGGAACAGAAAGCGGCTCAGGTAACCCACTATTCTTCTAATGGTTAGCTTTGTCTTGTTGGCAAGTGAGGCAGGTCTACATATAACTATCCACATCATCTTGCATTTGCGGCCAATAGTATCTTTATTGCACCAAAGCCAGTGTTCGTTTTATTCTCAAGTGTCTGGCTCACAGTGTATCATGGCATTCCTTAATTAAGTTTCTCTGCAATTCCTTGCCTTTTGGGGCATAAAGACGGTTTTTCTTAGTTAGTAGGAGGCCATCATCGAGCCAAAACTGTCTTGCTTTACCCTTCTCTACGAGTTCCACCATATATTGTGCATTAAGATCTTTTAGTATGAGGTTCCATATTTGGTCTTTGATATTAGTAGAAATTTGACTCCCATGCAAAGCAGCAGTATGGCAGATCTGATAAAGATCGTGGAAGCCAAGGTGAGGACACGTTCAAGGCAAATCCTTTACAAGGCATAGGAGGTCCAATGACGAGGTTTCGAGCCAAGAGGATGAAACAAGCTGTGCAAGGACTTCTCATGCAATTGCAAGAAGAAGAACCTACTTGGGCTAAGAACATGCCGATTCGAATGATTACGTATGCTTGGATTGATGTTGATGCCAAGAGAAGTGAGCAAAGTAGTCAAACCAAGCCAAATGAAAGAGAATTGAAGTTTCTGACCGAGGCTGCGCCTAAGGCCGCACCACGGCCTTTCCTATGGCTTTCATCAGAGAGTTGAGCCAAAACAGCCAATGCGAGACAGGCATTCTGACCAAGGCCGCGCCTAAGTCCACGCCGCGGCCTTCCCCACGGCCTTCATCAGAATGTTACTCTGAATGAAGTGAAGTGAAATAAAGCCTCTGATCGAGGCCGTGGCCTTCATCAGAGATCGCGAACGCGTTTGTTTGTCTTTACGAGGTTTTTTTAATAGCATAATGAGTTGTAAACCATATAAGGTATTTGGTGTAATGAAACAAGGCAGAACATTATTGAATGAATTAAACGTGAGTTTTTCTCTCAAATTGGGGTTACCCTAGTTTTTTGGTAAAACAAGAACTACTCTTGTTCTTGACAATCGACTTGTTAAGATCAAGCCTTTCTTTGCCTAGGATTGTTCTTCTAAAAGGGTTTGTTCTTCGTCTTGTGAGATCGTCAACTAGGGGTCTATTCCACGGGTTGGGTAGGAGTCTAGGTTGCATCCTATAAGGAGAACCAACGATCTTTGGTGGCATTCAAAGCGCCCAATTCAAGTTGTTTTTGGATTCTTCGACAAGTAACGAAGGGGTCAAGAAGATTAGATTGGTTCCCACAGATTTTCAAGGAGTCTTGGGCATCTCGCGACCGTGGTTCGCATCAAGATCGTTGCTAGGTCTGATCACGGACTTAGTACATCCACTACTTTATTTGGTTTCCCTATTCGGTACTCTAGCATGAAGTTAAATTCTGTCAATAACTCTTGTTAGCATGCTTGTCGGCCATCCAGCTTGGGTTGCATCAAGAAACGGCTCATGGTAGTATTGTCCGTTTTCACCACAAATGGTGCTTCTAGCAAGTAATGCCTCTAGAGACATAAGCAATGAACTATAACGAGTTGCTCCTTTTCATGCACAAAGTGTCTCCATTCCGCTCCATTCAATTTTCGACTCTCAAAGGCCACAGGGTGACCTTCTTGCATCAATACTCCACCTAATGCAAAGTCTTCAAATGGTTTTGACACGTCAAGTAGTGCAAGCATAGGATCAGTGGACATTCTCATTTTCATTCATTCAAAAGCTCCCTAGCAATGGAGTCACAATTCCATGCATTTTTCTTTTAGAGCAAGTCCGTTAGCGGTAGGGCTATCTTGGAGTAATTCTTCACAAAACGTCGGTAATAGTTGAATAGGCCAAGGAACGACCGAAATTCTGTGACACTACTTGGTGGCTTCCAATCCTTGATAACTTGGACTTTCTTGGGATCCATACGAATTTTGCCTGATTCAATAAAGTGTCCCAAGAACTCGATCTGCTGTTGAGCAAAGGAACATTTTGAGAACTTTGCATATAATTCATGCTCTCGTAGTTGGGTCAGCACTTGCCTCAAATGTTCCAAGTGATCGTCCAACGTATTACTATAGAGCACAATATCATCCAAGTACACCACTACAAATTAGTCGAAGAATTCCCAGAGTATTTGGTTCATTAGGGTGTAAATAGTGACGGAGGCATTGGTTAGCCCAAACGGCATCACCAAGAACTCATATGCCCCGTATCTGGTCACGCAAGTTGTTTTATGCTCGTCTCCCTCCTTAATACGAACCTGCTAATATCTCGACCATAGGTCGATCTTCGTGTAAAACTTGGTTTGACAGAGCTAATCAAAACAATTAGCAATTAGTCAAATCGAATACTTGTTTTTCATTGTGATCTTGTTCATCACCCGATAATCCACACACATGCGAAGCATCCTATCATGTTTCTTCTAGAATAACACTAGCACTCCCTATGGTGACTTTGCAAGGACAATTATTCTTGATTCTAGCATTTCTATCAGTTGTTTGTGAAGTTCAGCAAGCTCAGGTTGAGACATTCTATGAGGCGCTCGCGCAGGAGGTACTTGGTCCCAAGGACCAACTCAATCTCATGGTCAATTTCACGCCTTGGTGGAAGATGTTTTGGTAGCTTGTTTGGCATTACATCCCCAAACGTTTCCAACAGCCTTTTAACCGGTTGTGGTACCAGCCCAAATGTCTCTTCAATCTCTTCCCAATGCAGATGCGCCAAGTAGATTGTTTCCCTCCATTTCAGGCCCTTATTTAATTGCATTGCAAACAAGGTGGGCATTGGAAGAGGAACTGCAAGGCCTACCTTAACTCTCCGACGTCAAAAAAGCTTGGTGAAGCTACAACCTCCGGTATGTTTATGATTGAGATTAATTCATCTACTAACCAAGACTCATGCGTATTAGATACCAGATCTGGATCTCATACTTGTAATAATATGCAGGGTCTTAAAGTTAGTAGATTCCTAGCAAAGCGAGAGGTCGAGCTATGCGTAGGGAATGGAGCAAGAGTTGCTGCATTAGCCATAGGAACCTATGTACTCTCTTTGTCCATTGCACTTAATTTAGAATTAAGAAACTGTTATTTTGTTCCTATACTTAGTAAGAACATCATTTCTATCTCTTTGTTAGATTTGGATGGTTTTACCATCATTCAAAGGAATAAAAGTTATTTTTTTTCACATGATGGTATTACTTATGGTACAGGTACATTGATTAATGGTTTATACATTTTAGATGAAGATAAGTCCATTCTTAACATAAACACCAAGAAACAAAAATTAGATATTATGAATCAAACATACTGATACGTGCGTAGTGATGCCCATCTCATTCTTAGAAAGCTCGCCGATGGATTTCATCAACTTAAACAATTTGGAGGTCTCAAGGTGCTCAAAGCATGACATTAGGGCATTGGAGATGATGCGACCTACGCCTTACTTGTGACGTAAACCACGGATCAAGGGTTTCAGGATCGTTTGGGATCTGATATTGGTTTGGGAAAAACCTCAACCCGTTGATGACCTGCACCAACGAACCTTGGTATAGGGGTTTGTGGCATCACAATCAAGCAAGACTAGATTGATAAAGCCGTTGAACACCTCAAGAACGAACCCAAGATATTCAAGAAATCCTTTGGAAGAAACCAAAGAGGAACTCTCAATTTTCATTCAACCATTGTCTCTCCATGACATTCACCAAGTAGCCTTTAATAGGCAAATACTGAAAAGGAAATAATAATAGAGTTCTAAACATACTCAAATACTAAATACTAGTCGTAACTTATCACAACTAATCTTTATTTAAAAGTTACAACTTTGAAAACCTAAAAACAAACGACATCTGCAGGCTTTCTGTTGATGGCCGGGGCTAAGGCCGCGGGCCGGCCTTGTTCGCGGCCTCGATCAGTCCCTTCGCTGCTTTGAGGTCAAGCTTCTGATGAAGGCCGTGGGAAAGGCCGTGGCGTGGTCTTGGGCGCGGCCTAGGTCAGAAGCTTTAGTTCTTCCATCTCGCAAGCCACTTCAATTCGTAAGTGGTTCTGATGAAGGCCGTGGGGAAGGCCGTGGCACGGCCTTCCCAACGGCCTTAGTCAGAACGTCTGAATCTCCACTAGTGCACATCCTCCTCTTACTCCAAACATACTTGAAGTATATTGACATGCTTACAATCATCATCACGTGTCCTTTCAATCTTCTTTGCCTTCTCTTGCTCTTGTATAGCTAGGACCAACGCTTGAAGAGCTTATTTGAACTTCTCGGGTTTGGCTCGAGTAACTGGACACATTGGAACTTGAAACCATCTGATCGTCATTTTTAGCTTGTATAACTGTTTCATGCCTCGGAATCACATCAATCCCCTCCACTTGATGAGGATTTGCCCTCAAATCCAACTCGTCACCTACATCAAAAGGAGCTAAATCAGTTACATTAAATGTTGCGCTTACGTGATACTCACCAGGAAGATCCAATTTGTAGGCATTGTCATTGATCTTCTCCACAATCTGAAACGGTCCATCTCCTCTAGGAAGTAACTTGTTTCCTCTTTGTGTTGGGAATCTTTCTTTTCGGAGATGAAGCCATACCCAATCTCCAGGTTCAAATAGCACTTGGTGCCTCCCTTGGTTTGCTTGCTTGGCATATTGAATAGTTCTCTTCTCAATGTTGTCCCTTACTCTTTGATGAAGCTTTTGCACCATTTCTGCTTTCTTCTTTCCATCTAAACTAACACGCTCAGACAATGGTAAAGGTGAAAGATCCAAGGGAGTTAAGGGATTAAAACCATATTACTACCTCAAATGGAGAGAATTGCGTAGCACTATGTATAGTTCTATTGTATGCAAATTCAACGTGAGGTAAGCACTCTTCCCAAGTTTTGATGTTTTTCCTAATTATGGCACGAAGTAAAGTAGCTAAAGTCCTATTTACTACTTCAGTTTGCTCATCAGTTTGTGGATGGCTAGCAGTAGAAATAGAGTTTAGTTCCCAACTTTTCCCACAGAGTCTTCCAAAAATAACTAAGAAATTTGACATCCCTATCAGAAACAATGGTTTTTGGAATGCCATGCAATCTCACAATCTCCTTAAAAAATAAGTTTGCAACATGAAGTGCATCGTGTGTCTTGTGGCATGCAATGAAATGTGCCATTTTTGAAAATCTATCTACAACTACGAAAATAGAATCATTACCTCGTTTAGAACGTGGCAATCCCAAAATGAAATCCATCGAAAGATCACACCACGGTTCCTTGGCAATTGGTAGGGGTGTGTACAATCCATGTGGTTGTACCCTAGACTTGGCTCTTCGACAGGCAATGCAGCGTCCAACAAACCTTTCAACATCTCTTTTCATCTTTGGTCAGAAGAAATGCTCTTGTAAGATGTTAAGGGTCTTGGACACTCCGAAATGGCCCATAAGTCCTCCTCCATGAGCTTCCTTCACTAACAGCTCATGAATTGAACAATTAGGAATGCAAAGTTTATCAACATAAAACAAAAAACCATCATTTGTGAAAAACTTGCCTCGACCAGCTTTGGCACACATGCTATAAATTTCACCAAAATCAGGATCATTCTCATAAATTTCTTTAATCATTTCAAAACCAAGTAATCTAGCATCTAGAGCAGTCAATAATACGTACCTCCTAGACATGGCATCAGCCACAACATTGGTTTTACCTGTTTTGTACTTAATAACGTATGGGAATGTTTCCACAAATGCTACCCACTTGGCATGCCGCTTGCTCAATTTGTGTTGTGCCTTAAGATACTTCAGTGACTCATGGTCAGTCTTTATCACAAATTCTTTGGGTCGTAGGTAATGCTGCCACATCTCCAAAGCTCGTACCAATGCGTACAACTCCTTGTCGTATGTGGAGTAATTCAAAGTGGCTCCTCCCAACTTTTCACTGAAGTAGGCTATGGGTCTTCCTTCTTGCATCAGCACTGCACCAACACCTACACCTGAGACGTCACATTCAATGTCAAATACTTTATTAAAATTAGGTAAAGCTAAGACTGGTGCTCGTGTGAGTTTTTGTTTGAGCAATTGGAAGGCCTTATCTTGTTGCTCTCCCCATAGAACTTTTCGTTCTTTTTAGTAACAACCGTCAATGGGGCGGCTACGGTGCTAAAATCCCTCACAAACCTACGATAGAAACTTGCTAGCCCGTGAAAACTTCACACCTCTCCAACTGACTTGGGTGTTGGCCAATCTTGGATTGCCTTTATCTTGTTCTCATCAACCGCACCCCAAATTCACTAACAACAAAGCCTAGAAACTCAACTCGGTTAGTACAAAAATAACACTTCTTAGGATTAGCAAAAAGCTTTTCCTCTCGAAGTACGTGCAAAACATGCCTTAAATGCTCAATATGCTCTTCTAGACTCTTGCTGTAAATTAAAATATCATCAAAATACACAACGACAAATTTTCTTAGGAAACGCCTTAAAACATGATTCATTAGTCTCATAAAAGTGCTGGGTGCGTTTGTAAGACCAAATGGCATTACAAGCCACTCATATAACCCATGTTTAGCTTTAAAGGCTGTTTTCCATTCATCCCCCTCCTTAACTCTAATATGATGGTACCCACTTTTTAAATTAATTTTTGTGAAAATCACTGACCCACTAAGCTCATCTAACATATCATCAAGTCTAGGTATAGGGTGACGGTATTTTACCGTAATGGCGTTCAGAGCTCGGCAGTCTACACACAATCTCCAAGTACCATCTTTCTTGGGGACCAAAATTACTGGTACAGCACATGGGCTAAGACTCTCTCTTACCCATCCTTTCTGTAGCAACTCATCAACCTGTCTGATAGGAATCCATGGGCGTCTACACAAAGCAAGCAAGTTGAGCATGGATTTGATGATCATTTAGTTCGTTTTGAGCTAGAAAGGGGACTAAATTTGCCAAGCAGTCCAAGGTACTCATACGGGCTCAAATTGGTTATTGGACTTGGAGTTCATGTTGCTCAAGTTAGTATTTTGGGCCAAGAGCTCATATATTGGTTATGGATCAAATTTGCCTTCAAAAGAGGCCCAAAGAACATCACTTAGTCCAATGGAAGATGTGTGCAAGTGGCTGGATGTTGTTGGACTTGTTGGAGGTCTTCAAAGTCACAAGATGGAGGCCCAATTAAACTTAATGAGGGATGTCCAGCCCATGAAGATGTCTTGGACGAATTTTCAGTATTTTTAAGTCTTTTATGTTAAGTATTTTACTTAGTTTACAAGTTGTAATATCTTAGAAAGTTACCATATTGTGATAGGTTGCAACTAGTGAGTTTTGTTAAGCTTCTAGACTTTTCTATTAGTTGTTTTGTAAGCCTATTTATAGACGAGTTACTGTTCACGAATTTGAGATATGTGAGATTAATATATTTTGTGAGTTATTTTCTCAATTATGAGAATTACTTCTTAGTTCTTTGGATTAAGAATTACTCTTAAGTCTTATCAAGGGTGATCCTTGTGGCGACTTGTTCAATTCCTTGCTTAGAGTTTTCTTTGATTGGTTTGTATTCAATCCTTAGATTGTCAACTAGGTATCTACTCACATTGTTGTGTAGGGGTCTAGATTGCTTCAAGAAGGAGGAACTCAACGAGATTGAGGGAGCTTGAGGCGCAACAACTTCACGTCTTTGATGATTTGGACGTGTTCCAAGATTGTCAAGAGTTAATGAGTTGCTTTTCTTGGAGATTCAAGGCTTTCTTGGCTAGTTTCTTCCGCGCGTTCACATCAATTGGTATCAGAGCCAACTCCTTGAATTTTTCCAGGTTTTTCCAACCCAATTTTCCTTTGGAAAATTTGGGTATATCCTTTTTTATTTTTTCTTGTGTCAAATTTCGTTTGTCTTGTGTCCTATTCTTGCATTGTTTTCTTTGTTCTCAATCTGTCCAATTTTTTTTTTCTTTTGTTCTCTTCGTATCTTCACTGTTTTGTGTTGTTTTTTCAGTCTAAATGATGTGCGCACGGTTGCGTATGCCAAGACTCCTTGGATTTTAGGTCAACAACTCGTTGAACTCAAGACCCCGTTGGATTCGTAAACCCAAGAACCCTTGACGTGGAGTTGGTGTGCTCACGAATCTCCCCTTGAAGATGAACACGTCCCTAAGAAAACTAGGTTAAACCGAGTTGAGCGAGTTCAATCGTTTAATCTAATCTATTAAGAACTTGATCAAAAACTAGAAGAAACTCTAAGATTGTGGTCGCCACAAGCAAAGCTTGATAAGACCAAAGGAGTAGTTCTTAATCACCAAAGAACCAAGAAAATTCTAAAAAGAATTCACTCAAAATATCATCATATGGCTGCCTCCTACAGTAACGATTTTAGGCCTTTAAATAGGCACACAAATAACATGCTAGGGTTTTGTAGTAAAACAAACTACTTAACTAAATGGACTAGCTTAAACATATTATAAACGAGCTAAACTAACTATAATCAGCCCAAACCAGCCCAAGTGAAGTGGATCTGGGCTTAATAAAATGCGCATGCTCCAAACCAGCCCAAGTGAACCATCTTGACACCCCTTAGCCCGTTACACTACAAATGGATCAGCGGCCTCCAAGTCTTCAATCCTCACACTTAGCTGGTTATTTGGACCTTCTTCTAGGCCTTGTTCAGCCCAAATGGTGTAGACCAACCGTGGAGAATGCTTAGCCCAACTTGCTTGGTTTTCTTCTTCAAGTGTATCCAAAATTAGTCCATGAAGAGCATCCTTCTTCTTGTTCTAGCTCTAGTCATTGGTCCATCCAAACCTCCAAGTACATCATTAGCATCCTTGGAAGTTTGCTCAGCTCGTCCATCACCATTGGAACGTCCTTGTTCATCCTTCAACCCTTGGGATATATCATTCCCTCCTTCCTCGAAAGGATTCGTCCTCGAATCACCTACACCATACAAAGATAAATCAGACACATTAAAAGTAGCACTAACATTTCCATACTTACTAGGTAAGTCCACTTTGTATGCATTATCTCCGATCCTCTCAAGAATTTGAAAAGGTCCGTCCCCCCTTGGATGAAGCTTAGATTTCCTTTGTTGTGGAAATCTCTCCTTTCTCAAATGTACCCACACCCAATCACCAGGTTCGAATACCATCTTTACTCGGCCCTTGTTTGCAATTTTGGCAAAGTGTTCATTCTTTTTCTCAATGTTTTCTCGCACCTTGGCATGGAGATCCCTAACAAATTTAGCTTTCTTTTTACCTTCAAGATCAGAAACTTCATTAGTGGGCAAAGGTAAAATATCCAAAGGAGTTAAGGGATTAAAACCATAAACAATTTCAAAAGGTGAATAAGACGTAGTAGAATGAACAGTTCTATTATATGCGAACTCAATGTGGGGCAAGCATCTTTCCCAATTCTTTAAATTCCTTTGAACGATTGCACGCAAAAGTGTAGAAAGTGTCCTATTAACGACCTCAGTTTGACCATCAGTTTGTGGATGTGCAACAGTAGAAAACAACAACTTAGTACCAAGTTTACTCCACAAAGTGCGCCAAAAATGACTTAAAAACTTGACATCTCTATCACTGACAATTGAACGTGGTAAACCATGCAACCTCACAACTTCTTTAAAGAACAAGTCAGATATGTAAGTGGCATCATTAGTCTTAGAACATGCAATAAAGTGTGCCATCTTACTAAATCTATCCACAACAACAAAGATGCTATCTTTACCACTTTGTGCCCTTGGTAGACCCAAAACAAAATCCATGGAGATGTCTACCCAAGGTTGAGAAGGCACCGGTAATGGTGAATACAAGCCATGGGGTTTCACACGAGATTTTGCTTGTTTGCAAGTTAGACACTTAGCACAAAAGGACTCAACATCAGAACGCATACCTGGCCAAAAGAAGTGTTCATGCAAAACATGCAAAGTCTTTTTAACACCAAAAGTGTCCCATAAGACCACCCCCATGAGACTCTCTAACCAGCAACTCACGCAAAGAACAATTAGGCATGCATAACTTAGTACCCTTAAACAAGAAACCATCATGCCGAAAGAAATTTGAATGAGCACATTTTTCACATTGAACCCACAATTTCGAAAAATCCTTGTCATGCTCATACAAATCTTTAATGAAATCAAATCCAAGCAATTTAGTTTGAAGAGTAGTGATAAGAGAATACCTTCTTGACAATGCATCAGCAACCACATTTTCCTTACCTTGCTTGTACTTGATGGTGTAGGGAAAAGACTCTATGAACTCTAACTATCTTGCATGTCTCTTGTTGAGCTTACTTTGAGACTTCAAGAACTTCAAGCTCTCATGGTCAGAGTGAATCACGAACTCTTTAGGAAGAAGATAGTGTTGCCATGTTTGAAGAGTTCGAACTAGGGCATAGAGCTCCTTATCATAAGTGGGATAGTTTAAAGTTGCACCATTCAACTTCTCACTAAAGTATGCTATGGGTTTAGACTCCTGCATAAGAACAGCACCTATACCCACTCTAGAAGCATCACATTCAACCTCAAACAATTTATCAAAATCAGGCAAACACAATAGAGGTGCATTAGTTAACTTTTCTTTTAACATATCAAACGCCTCTTGGTGTTTGCTTTCCTACTTAAAAATCATATTTTTCTTAACAAGTTCATTTAGGGGTGCAGCAATGGTAGAAAAATTACGTACAAACCTCCTATAAAAACTTGCTAAGCCATGGAAAGATCGTACATCATTAACACTTTTAGGTGTCGGCCAATCACGTATGGCTTGCACCTTAGATTCATCAACATGAATGCCATTAGCACTAACAATGAATCCAAGAAATATAATGCTTTCCATGCAAAATGAACACTTTTTCAAATTAGCATAAAGATGATGTTCACGAAGTACACACAAAACTTGATACAAGTGTTCAACATGATCTTCAAGTGATTTACTATAGACCAGAATATCATCAAAATAGACCACCAAGAATTTACCAATAAAAGCCCTAAACACATAATTCATGAGTCTCATGAATGTACTAGGTGCATTAGTTAAACCAAAAGGCATAACTAACCATTCATACAATCCATATTTGGTTTTAAAGGCAGTCTTCCATTCATCACCTACTTGCATTCTAATTTGATGATAACCACTTTTAAGATCAATTTTAGAGAAAATAGTAGAACCATGCAACTCATCAAGCATATCGTCTAACCTAGGAATAGGATGACGATACTTTACCGTTATTTTATTGATGGCCCTACAGTCAACACACATGCGCCATGTTCCATCTTTCTTGGGTACTAAAATCACGGGAACAGCACATGGTGACATACTTTCTCGCACAAACCCCTTTTCCACCAACTCATCTACTTGTCTTTGTATTTCTTTTGTCTCCTCCGGGTTTGCTCTATAGGCGGGACGGTTGGGTATGCTAGCACCAGGTATGAAATCGATTTGGTGCTCAATCTCTCGCAAAGGTGGCAATCCTTGTGGTATATCTTCAGGAAATAAGTCTTCAAAATCCTGCAAAAGAGACACCACAACACTTGGCAAGGAAGGGTTAAGTTCATTAAGCTCAATAGAAGAAAGAAACACATCTTTATATAAAATAATTAAAAGTTGTTCCTTAGCTTCCAAAGCTGAAATGATCTCACTTTTGGTTGCAAAAGCATTAACCTTCCTTTTCTCTTCCTTCTTCAAATCACGAATTGCCTTCTTTCCAGCCTTGAATCCGCCACTTGACTCATTATTTTGCCCAACTCGTGACCCCTCATTATGCTCATTTCGGCCAGCTTGTTGCTCTTCCCTCACCTTGAATTCCTTTGTTATTCTCACTTGATCCGCATGAGCTTCAGAAGGTTTGATGGAATCCAAAGTGATTTTGCAGTTGTTCCATATGAATGAGTACCTATTCTTGAAGCCATCATATGTCACTCTTCTATCGAATTGCCAAGGACGTCCAAGTAGGATGTGGCATGCTTGCATGGGAATCACATCACACCACACTTCATCCTTGTACTTACTAATAGAGAATGGCACCATTACTTGTTTGGGAACCTTCATGTCTCCAACCTCAGCCAACCATTGTAACTTGTATGGCTTAGGATGTCTTCTTGTCTCTAGGCCCAATTTATCTACAAACAAAGTAGAAGCAACATTAGTGCAAGAACCACTATCTATAATCATGCTACATACCTTGTTTTGCACAGTACACCTAGTGTGGAAAATATGCTCTCTTTGTATGTCCAAGTCATCCTCCTTAGGTGCAATGCTAAGGGCACGCCTTGTGACCAGGATTTCGCCTTGATCACCACCAAACAAGTCACCCTCATCTTCAGAACCTCCGTCCAATGGAGGCATCTCCTCATCATCTTCACTAGATGCAATGCTTGCTATCTCACCATCATCACTAATCATCATAGCACGTTTGTTTGGACAAGTTGCAGCAATGTGTCCATAACCTTGACACTTGAAGCAACGAACCTCCCTTTGCCTAGGTTTCTCAACCAGTTTACCCTTGGCATTCGGCTTTGTAGTTGAATCGAGCTTAGACGCTTGAACACGGTTTGGAGGATGGCGTACTTGTTCAAGCTCCCTCGCACTCCTACATGGTTGCTCAACCCTCCAAGTAGTACAGTTTTGGGTAGTAGAAAACCCCCTTGAACGCCTACTTTTCAGTTGTCTCTCAACCTTGATGGCTAGGTCCACCAAGTCAGGAATGTTAATGTAGTGTTGAAGTTCCACCCTTTCAGCAATTTTCACATTAAGACCTGCAATAAAACGAGCCATTAATGCCTCTTCCTCTTCCTTAACATCAGCTCGAATGAGAAGTATCTCCATCTCCTTGTAATACTCATCCACAGACATTGAACCTTGCTTCAAAGTTTGAAGCCTATGATGGAGGTCTCTCACATAATAGCTAGGAACAAATCTTTTCTTTATGATATTCTTCATCTCACGCCATATACGTACAGGTTCCTCTTCACATCTTCTTCTCTCCTTCACAAGTTTGTCCCACCAAATGCTAGCATAAGCCGTGAACTCAACTGCAGCTAATTGCACTTTCTTTTCTTCTGAATAGTTATGGCAATTGAACACATGTTCAACCTTGCGTTCCCACTCTAAGTATGCCTCTGGATCAAGCCTTCTTGGAATGGAGGTATTTTCATCTTAATGCTTCCAAGATTATTGTCTTGATTATTGTACACCCTCCTTCCTCTCCTTGGAGCTATATCTTCAAAATCAGACTCCTCCTCATGCTCCTCTTCAAAAGGATTTTTGGTGGCTGACACACGTGCTTGGGAAGTACTAGTTCTCCTCTCCAATTCGCCATAAAATTCCTCTCTCATGAGGCGCAATTTTCTGTCCATATCACCAACTATAGCATCCCTAAGCAATTTGAAATCATTTGAAAGCTCTTGAGGTGGATTTCCTTCATGCGCCATTAGAATGCTAAACCTGCAAAAGAAACGTTAGAACAAGATAAAGCAAGTATATAGGAAACACTCCCTTAGTGTTTGCACTCGCTTCCCTCAAGTAGTATGACTGTTACCCTCAATTGTACTCACAACTAAGCCTTTTATCACTCAAAGAATTTTTTTATTGGCCCTTTAGAGAAGAACCAGCTCACTCAAACCTTACCAAGGCCAATAGCAACCTCAACCTGTAGGAGTAAATGTAAGAGGTCAAGAAAATTATGCTTAGAGTGCTTTTGATCAAGAGAATAACAAAGAGTGACCAAGAATCAAGATTTGACACAATATGAAAACCCTAATGTGTGGTAAATTTGCGTGAAAATTCTTGATTTTTAATGTTTTCTTGGCTGAAAATATGAAACTTGTGCAAAATAATACTCCAACAAAACACCAAGAACAAGAAGAGTGAAATCTGATCAATTAAACTTTCGTACGTGGCGTTGTTCTCTGTCCAACGATCTGTTTGTTTCAACAGGTCTATTCGGTTGCACAAGGACAGTATTCCAGCCAAATATACTTCAGTTTAATTGGTTTAGTTCGTGTGCTTGGCTTTTGTCACCTTACACGCCTTTTTCTCTTTCCTTTGTATTGCACGACTTTTCTTTGTGCAAGACTTTTTTTTTTTTTAAATTCAAAAACTCAGATAACCCATAAAACTCAAACAAACAAGTAAAATTGACCGAATGAACAGTAATTTTCCCGATGAACAGTAAACCCTAGCGTGAACAGTGCGTCCGTGAACAGTAGCCGTCGTGAACAGTGACGCGACTTTTTTTTTTTTTTTTCAAGAATCTTCAACCCAAGAACAACAAGTCCAAGAAACTGATACCAATTGAAAGGTTTTCGCACAAGAATTCCAAGTAAACAATAAAAACAGTCAAGAAACACAAAATACCACACCAATCTAGAATTCTTGATTGAGAAGCAATCAAGAACAACTCTAAACAAACCCTAAACTACGAATTTAATAAGGAAACAACGAAAACTAAAGGCTGAAATTTTAAGAATGTTAAAGACGGACAAAAACAAAATTCAACGAAGGCAAACACAGCTTGAAAAGAAAAGGCAGCACGAAACAAACAAAATATTAAGGCTAGGCACGAAGCTCTTGCCTTAATATCACGAAACAACGAACAAAGAGATATATCCGCAATTCCAAAGGAACAAACGGATTGATAGAACCTGGAAATCCAAGAACTTTGGCTCTGATACCACTTGATGTGCGCACGGTTGCGTATACCAAGACCCCTTGGATTTTAGGTCAACAACTCGTTGAACTCAAGACCCCGTTGGATTCGTAAACCCAAGAACCCTTGACGTGGAGTTGGTGTGCTCACGAATCTCCCCTTGAAGATGAACACGTCCCTAAGAAAACTAGATTAAACCGAGTTGAGCGAGTTCAATCGTTTAATCTAATCTATTAAGAACTTGATCAAAAACTAGAAGAAACTCTAAGCAAGATTGTGGTCGTCACAAGCAAAGCTTGATAAGACCAAAGGAGTAGTTCTTAATCACCAAAGAACCAAGAAAATTCTAAAAAGAATTCACTCAAAATATCATCATATGGCTGCCTCCTACAGTAACGATTTTAGGCCTTTAAATAGGCACACAAATAACATGATAGGGTTTTGTAGTAAAACAAACTACTTAACTAAATGGACTAGCTTAAACATATTATAAACGAACTAAACTAACTATAATCAGCCCAAACCAGCCCAAGTGAAGTGGATCTGGGCTTAATAAAATGCGCATGCTCCAAACCAGCCCAAGTGAACTATCTTGACACCCCTTAGCCCGTTACACTACAAATGGATCAGCGGCCTCCAAGTCTTCAATCCTCACACTTAGCTGGTTATTTGGACCTTCTTCTAGGCCTTGTTCAGCCCAAATGGTGTAGACCAACCGTGGAGAATGCTTAGCCCAACTTGCTTAGTTTTTTTCTTCAAGTGTATCCAAAATTAGTCGATGAAGAGCATCCTTCATTCTTCTTGTTCTAGCTCTAGTCATTGGTCCATCCAAACCTCCAAGTACATCATTAGCATCCTTGGAAGTTTGCTCAGCTCGTCCATCACCATTGGAACGTCCTTGTTCATCCTTCAACCCTTGGGATATATCACTAAATTCTGTTCTTGTGCCATCCTAAAATTGTTCTAGATCATTAGAGTCGTTCTTGATTTGTCTAAAATCAAGAATTCTAGGTAGTGTGGCTTTCTTGTTCCTATCGTGTGTTATCTTGCTTTCTTGTTTGTGTGCTTTGTGAAAAACGATTTTTCAACAAAAACTCAAAATTTTCTGGTGTGAATTTTGGTTTTAAAAGGTTGTTTGGGTCGTTCAAAAAAAAAAAAAAAAAAGGTGTGCACAAAGAAGCAAAAACCGTGCACAAGTTGAAAGGAAAAAGACTGTTTAAGAGGCGTGCAAAAGAAGGAGAGAAAAAGCCTAGCACTTTTTGTTTCTGTCCAGCACGACTTGTGTGGTGTTTTGAGGTGAATTTGTATTGTGTTTTCAAGACATACCTTGCTAAAATTATTTTCTTGAAGTCTTGAACACAAATCTTGAAGTTCTTGGACAGATTCTTGAAGTTCTTGATTGCTGGAAATTTGTTCTTGAAGAGTTTCTTGAAACTTGTCAAGTCAAAAACGAATTTTTCATCAAAATTCTTTCTGTCCAGCACGTCTTCTAAGTGTTTAAGGAAGTATTTTTGTTGTTTAGGAAGAAAAAATAGCAAACTTACCTTATTTGAAATTCGTTTCCTTGAAGAAGTTTGCTACCGCCAAATAGGGTTTGCTTGGGTGTTGCTGAATTTTGTTGTGTGGAAGATTTGATTTGATTGTGATTTGTTTCTGGTGTTTTAAGAGCACGAAATTTTGAAGCCTAAAACAAGCCTAAAACCGTGCTATATATAGGAGAAGTTACCAATCCTAAAACACAAGGGAAAAGGGCTGCCAACCCCAATCCTATATGCACTTGGATTTCCAGCACATAGAGGGAAAAGGAAAGTGTTTCCTCTTCTCTATTTTGGCATCAATTTCAGCCTGGGAAAGGGATATTTGGACGTGGTTTTGAAGGGGAAATCAAGTCCTAAAGTGGTTTTGATTTGTAGTTGAATTTGGAAGGGAGTTTGACCAAATCCTAGTTGGACTAGGAAAACTTGAATTTTTGTTTTTCACAAAGAATTAATTCTTGCACTATTTTCTTTAAAGAAAGCACTATTATTTGAGATTTTACACACAAGGAACCACACATTAGGATCTCATCTATTGTGTCCTTGAGTCATATTCTTGATTTCTTTGATATTCTTGTATTATTTGTGAATCAAACCTAACTCTAAGCTTCCTATTTCCATCATTCTTATTCTCTTCGTTGAATTGGTTGCTAAACGACTTTGGTAAGGCTTGATTGAGCAGGTTTTTACTAAAGAACTTACAAGAAGTGATCTCAAGAGTGGTAAGAGGCTTAGTTGGTGAGATTATCATCGGATAAAAGCCATTATACTTGGGAGATACACGAGTGAAGAGTGCAAACATGTAAGGGAGTGAGTGAGGTTTACTATATTATAATTCTTGTGCTACTAACGTGTTTTATTTGCAGGTTAAGTATCATGGAGGGAAAGCAATCTAAAAATGAGCCCGATTTTAAGCTTTTTATGGAAGCCATGCAGGAACAATTTGTCAAGTTGAATGCTCGCATGGATGACCTTGAATTGGCTCAAAAGGGGAAGGCAAAGCTATCTCATAACCCTACCTATGAAGATGAGTTTGATGATGAGTATGATTCTGATGAGGTGATTTTTCGTCGAGGGAAAAGGGTTCACAATACTCGTGATAGCAATTTGGGGAGTATAAAGATGAAGATTCCACCATTAAAGGGTATGAATGACCCCGAGGCCTACTTGGAGTGGGAACGAAAGGTGGATCATGTGTTCAATGTGCATAATTACTCTGAGGCAAAGAAAGTCCAACTAGCTGCCGTGGAGTTTGTTGAATATGCTAGTGTATGGTGGGACCAACTAGTAAAAACAAGAAGGAAATATGATGAGCCACCAGTTAGCTCGTGGAGGGAGATGAAGACCATCCTTAGGAAGCGTTTTATTCCTAGCCACTATTCAAGGGATTTACATAGGAGACTACAACAACTCACTCAAGGGGCAATGTCTGTGGATGAATACCGTAAGGAGATGGAGATGCTCATGATTCGAGGTGATATCCACGAAGACGAGGAGGCGACCATGGCACGTTTTATAGATGGCCTCAATCCTGATATTGCTGAGAAAGTTGAGTTGCAAAACTACGTAGAGCTTAAGGATTTGGTAGAAAAGGCTAAGATTATTGAAAGGCAACTCAAGGCTAGGAGGAGTCGTAGTTATTCATCTAATCGTGGTTATGGAGGTTCTTCAAACCGTGGATCTTGGAGAGAGAATCGAACCAATGAAGATAGGATGGTTCGTGGATCACAAAAGCCAAAGGAAATTGCAAAAGCTAAGGCCGAATTCTCATCTAGCAACGTGACGTCCAAGATGAAAGAGGAAGCATCTAAGCATCAAAGAGAAATTAAATGCTTCAAGTGTCAAGGGCGTGGGCACATTGCTTCTGAGTGTCCTAATAAGAGGACAATGGTGGTGATAGACAATGGAGACATTGAGAGCGTAACTTCAAGTGATGAAGAGATGCCTCCATTGGAAGGTGGGAGTGATGAAGAAGAGTCAAGTGGGCCAAATTGCATTAAAGCTGATTTTGGAGATTTTTTGATTACTCGTAAGGCACTTACCATTGAACCCAAGGATGAAGAAATTGAAGTGCAACGAGAACAAATTTTTCACACTCGATGTTTGGTCCAAAACAAGGTATGCAATGTGATTATTGATAATGGATGTTGTGCTAACATTGCAAGTACTTTGTTTGTAGAAAAACTCAATCTTCCCACATTGAGACATCCGAGGCCTTATCATTTACAATGGCTTGCTGATACTGGGGATCTAAAAGTCACAAAGAAGGTGTTGGTGTATTTTGCCATAGGTGTGTATGAAGATAAAGTTTTGTGTGATGTGGTGCCTATGCAAGCATGTCACATAATTTTGAGAAGACCTTGGCAATTTGATAGGAGGGTGATTTATGATGGATTCCAAAACACTTATTCCTTCGTGTGGAACAAGAAGAGTATTGTCTTAGCATCGTTAAAGCTAACTGAAGCTTACCAAGACCAACTTAGAATAACTAATGAGTGCAAGATGAGAGCTCAAGAAAAGAGAGATCGTGAGAAAAAGAGTAAGAAAGACAAGAGTGTTGTCAGCATAAGTGTGGATCTTGAGGAAAACAAAAGAGTTAGTCAAAACAAGAGTGTGCTACTTGTGAGATCAACATCTTTTGTACCATTGTACTCAAAAGAAGAAGTGTATTTTGCTAACTCACTTTACCAATTTCTTCCTAGTGTTTTTGTTTCAATTTTGCAGGTTGGATCTCCAAGGGGAACATCATCCACAAGGAGTTATTTTGATGAAATTGAATCTGATCATAGTGGATCATTGCTGGGTATAGGGTGACGGTATTTTACCGTAATGGCGTTCAGAGCTCGGCAGTCTACACACAATCTCCAAGTACCATCTTTCTTGGGGACCAAAATTACTGGTACAGCACATGGGCTAAGACTCTCTCTTACCCATCCTTTCTGTAGCAACTCATCAACCTGTCTGATAGGAATCCATGGGCGTCTACACAAAGCAAGCAAGTTGAGCATGGATTTGATGATCATTTAGTTCGTTTTGAGCTAGAAAGGGGACTAAATTTGCCAAGCAGTCCAAGATATTCATACGGGCTCAAATTGGTTATTGGACTTGGAGTTCATGTTGCTCAAGTTAGTATTTTGGGCCAAGAGCTCATATATTGGTTATGGATCAAATTTGCCTTCAAAAGAGGCCCAAAGAACATCACTTAGTCCAATGGAAGATGTGTGCAAGTGGCTGGATGTTGTTGGACTTGTTGGAGGTCTTCAAAGTCACAAGATGGAGGCCCAATTAAACTTAATGAGGGATGTCCAGCCCATGAAGATGTCTTGGACGAATTTTCAGTATTTTTAAGTCTTTTATGTTAAGTATTTTACTTAGTTTACAAGTTGTAATATCTTAGAAAGTTACCATATTGTGATAGGTTGCAACTAGTGAGTTTTTTTAAGCTTCTAGACTTTTCTATTAGTTGTTTTGTAAGCCTATTTATAGACGAGTTACTGTTCACGAATTTGAGATATGTGAGATTAATATATTTTGTGAGTTATTTTCTCAATTATGAGAATTACTTCTTAGTTCTTTGGATTAAGAACTACTCTTAAGTCTTATCAAGGGTGATCCTTGTGGCGACTTGTTCAATTCCTTGGTTAGAGTTTTCTTTGATTGGTTTGTATTCAATCCTTAGATTGTCAACTAGGTATCTACTCACATTGTTGTGTAGGGGTCTAGATTGCTTCAAGAGAGAGGAACTCAACGAGATTGAGGGAGCTTGAGGCGCAACAACTCCACGTCTTTGATGATTTGGACGTGTTCCAAGATTGTCAAGAGTTAACGAGTTGCTTTTCTTGGAGATTCAAGGCTTTCTTGGCTAGTCTCTTCCGCGCGTTCACATCACTGTCGTTGGAGTTCCTTTGTCTCCTCAGGACCCATCCTGTATGCTGGCTTGTTTGGCAACGAGGCTCCCGGCACCAAATCAATCTGGTGCTCAATCCCTCTGAGGGGTGGTAGTCCTTCTGGCAAATCTTCAGGGAATACAATCTCAAATTCCTACAAAATAGATAAAATACCAGGGGAAAGAGAATTGGTGTGATCACTGATATTAATGTAAGACGGTTTGTACAATAGTAGGATCACTTGCTGTCCTCTCTCTAATGCCTTCCCTACATCCCTAGGTGTTGCCAACATGTTTTGCTTTTTCTTTAACCTCCCACCTTCCTCTATCTTTTCATCTACACTAAGCTTATTCTCTTTCTTTTCACTCTTTTCCAACTCATTTTCAACCTCCCTTTGAACCCGCTCTTGATCTTCCCTAACCTATTTAGGGGACAAGGGAACAAGGGTAATCTTCCTATTATGATGAACAAATGAGTATTTGTTGGCCTTGCCCTCAAATGTCACTTGCTTGTCATACTGCCAGGGACGCCCAAATAGGAGGTGGCAAGCATGCATTGGAACGACATCGCATAACATCTCATCTTCATATCTTCCAATGGGGAAAGGGACTTTAACTTGCTTGGTGACTCGTACCTCTCCAGAATTGTTTAGCCATTTGATGAAGACATCAATGCTCGTGTTCAAGTTCAAGGGAGTCGTGATCATAGTGTTGTTGCAAAGAGCCCATTCCAAGACATGGGAGGTCCAATGACGAGGTTGAGAGCGAAAAGGTTGAAGCAAGCTTTGCAAGATTTGATTATAGAATTACATGAAGATGAAGCTACTTGGTTGAAACAAGAACCTACAAGGCTATTCACTTACTTTGGGTTAGAGTTGGAGGAGTTTGGAGGTCGTGGACTTGGATTCGATTGAAGAGCCCGTTTGTCACTTGAGGTTATGGGTTTCATAGGCTTAGTTCGTTAGTTTAATAGCCCACGTTGTACCTTTAGTTGCACGTTTATATTTGGAACAACTAGGGTTAAGTTAGTTTCCATATTTAGTTTATATCTTGATGTTATGCGCCTCTTTATAGAGGGTATTACTATTCATCCGAATTTTAGAACATTAATCAATAATATTGAGTTTTTCTCTTCAATTGTGCATGTGAGCATTATTGAGTTTCCCTTTGTTCTTGGGTGAAAGAACTACTCTTGCATTCTTGACAATTCTTGTTGAGTATTCAAGATTTTGCCTAGGGTTCTTCTTGAGGGTTTGAATCTGTCCAAAGAGATTGTCGACTAGGTGTCTATTCCACATTGTTGGTTAGGGGTCTAGGGTCGTTTCTCTAAGGGGGGAGTTCAACAAATCTTGTTGGATCTGAAGCAAAACAATCCAAGTTGTTCTTGGGGTCTTCGACAAGTTACGAAGGGGTCAAGAAGATTGGGTTGCATCCTTGGTTTCAAGAGTCTTGGACCGTCACTTCCGTGGATCTCATATCAATTGGTATCAGAGTATTGGTTCATCTTGAAATCTAGGTTTTCCAAGCCAAATTTTCCTTTGGAAGATTTGGCTATATCTCTTTATTTTGTTTCTTGGAGTTTGTTGAGTTTTGTTCTTGTTCTTGTTGCTGTTTTTTGCGTTTTTCTATTCTATCCGTTTTTGTCCAGTTTGTTTTTCATATTTCTTGTCTTCAAAAATTGTGTTGGTGCCTTTTGTTTCGTGTCTTAGGGTTTGTCAAAACCTTTAGAGTTGTTCTTGATATCTCTACATCAAGAATTCTAGGGTTTTGTGTATGGTTTGCTTAGAATCCTGACTGTTTTCGGGTATTTTTTGTTGTTTTAATATTTCTTGTGTTAAAACTTTTGAGAAAATTGAATCTTGGCCTACATAAGAACCTTGAAACAATTTTCTTGAGGGTTTCTCTTGATTTCTAGTAAAAAAAAATTCGTACTGTTCATCGCACTATAGCGGCGGCGTCACTGTTCACGCTAGGGTTTACTGTTCACTGACGGTACTGTTCATCGCCGGTACTGTTCATCCGAATTTTTTTTTCTTTTTTTTTTTCAGTTTAATTTTTGTTTATTTTTGGGAGTTGAATTTTTGTATTTTGTGAGTTGGTTGTGTTGTTAAAAAAAAAAAAGGGAGAGAGAGGTTGTTAGAAGAGAAAAAAAAAAATTTCCGTACTGTTCATCGCACTGTAGCGGCGGCGTCACTGTTCACGCTAGGGTTTACTGTTCACTGCGATACTGTTCATCGCCGGTACTGTTCATCCGATTTTTTTTCTTCTTTTTTTTTTCAGTTTAATTTTTTATTTGTTTTTGGGAGTTGAATTTTGCATTTTGTGAGTTGGTTGTGTTGTTAAAAAAAGAGAGAGAGAGGTTGTTAGAGGTGAAAAAAAAAAAAAGTCTTGCACAAAGAAAAGTCGTGTAATACAAAGGAAAGCAAAAGAGGCGTGCAAGGTGATAAAAGCCAAGCATACGAACTAAACCAATTAAACTGAAGTATATTTGGCTGGAATACTGTCCTTGTGCAACCGAATAGACCTGTTGAAACATACAGATCGTTGGACAGAGAACAACGCCACGTACGAAAGTTTAATTGACCAGATTCTACTCTTCTTATTTCTTGATGTTTTGGTGGAGTTTCTTGTTATTTCTGTTTGAACATAAGTGCATTAAAGTTATTAAAGGACATTTGAAAATCAAGATTTTCATCAAGAAAACCACACACTAGGGGTGTCAAACGTGCTTCTTAAATTTGAAATTCCTTGAGTCTTGGTTTCTTGAATTCTAGTAGTTTAAACCTTACCCTAAGCTTCCATTTTCATTACTACTCATCTCGAATACTTACTTGGATTTGTACCAAGAATCGATTGAGCAGGTTCTCATTCAAGGGCATACAAGGTACGCTCAAGGAGTGGTAAAAGGCTAAGGTGTGAGCTCATCATCGGGTAAAAGCCAAGATTAATTGGTGTGACACACGAGTGACGAGGGATACACGTAAGGGAGTGAGTGAGGTTTTATCTTGATCCATTGTTCTTTTCTTGTGTTACTAACGATTTTTGCAGGTTGTTGAGAATACCATGGGTGAAGGAAAAGCTATGGAGGATAATGAGCTTAAGCTGTTCATAAAAGCTATGCAAGACACACAAAGAAAAAATAATGAAAATTTTCAGACCATCATGGCACAACTTCAACAAGTGTCTTTAAGCATGGATAACTTTGAGAATGTGACAAGGGGTCGTGAGGAGTTGTCTGGAAATTTGGGAGCCCGTGGTACTTCCTCTCACACAAGGGTGACCCGCAACCCTACTTATGAAGATGAATTGGGAGCCGAGTCTGATTTTGAAGAAATAGGTACAAGGAGAGGAAGGAGGGTGGTAAACCGTCAAGATGACAACCTTGGCAGCATCAAAATGAAGATTCCATCGTTCTAAGGAAAGCTCGATCTCGAGGCTTACATTGAGTGGGAACGCAAAGTGGAGGGGATCTTCAATTGCCACAATTACTCGGAGGGGAAGAAAGTACAACTTGCTGCGATTGAGTTTACAGATTATGCGAGTGTTTGGTGGGACAAACTCCACAAGGACCGTGCTAGATTTGGCGAAGCACCCGTGAACACATGGAGTGAGATGAAAAGGCTCATGCAAAAGAGGTACATTCTGAGCTACTACACACGTGATCTCCATTGGAAACTTCAAACCTTGAGACAAGGTACCATGTCCGTGGATGATTACTTCAAGGAGATGGAGATTTTGATGATGAGGGCCAACTTAGAGGAAGAAGGAGAGGCACTAATGGCAAGATTTATGGGTGGCCTCAACACTGATATTAGGCAACGTGTGGAGTTGCAACATTACCTTGACATAGGAGATTTGGTTGACATGGCAATCAAGGTAGAGCAGCAACTCAAGGCTTCAAAGTCGAGGCCCATTGCTTCACCCTCAACCCGGCCAGCTTGGAGGGATTCACGAGATAGAAGGGCTATCCAAGAACGTGATAAGGCTGCTCAAACACCATCAAAAATTAATGAGCCATGGCAAAGAGGGGCTACGGGTTTGGCAAGTAATAAACTCAAGAGTGAGAGCTCCACATCCAAGCTACCAAACAAGGGTAAGAATGAGACTTCTTCTAGACAGAGAGATGTTAGGTGTTTCAAGTGTTAAGGATATGGCCATATTTCCTCTCAATGTCCAACAAAAAGGAATATGATCATTCTTGGCAATGGGGAGGTGGAGAGCGAACATTCAAATGATGAAGAGATGCCTCCACTTGAAGGACCTAGTGATGATGATTCTGTTGAAGGGGGACCCGAGGATGCCATTCCATCTAGTGGTGAAGTGTTAGTGACTAGAAGATCATTGAGCATCCAACCAAAGGAGGAGGAAGAGGAGATGCATAGGAAACATATATTCCACTCAAGATGCTTGGTTCAAGGCAAGGTATGCAGTGTTATTGTTGATTCTGGTAGTTGCACTAATGTAGCTAGTACCTTGTTTGTAGAGAAATTGAAGTTGCCTACAATTCGCCATCCAAAGCCATATTTCTTACAATGGTTGACAGATTTTGGGGATGTGAAGGTAACCAAGCAAGTGCTAGTATCCTTCGCCATTGGAGGATATGTGGATGAGGTATTATGCGATGTTATTCCTATGCATGCATGTCATATTTTGTTAGGTCGTCCATGGCAGTTTGATAGGCGTGTGATTTATGATGGTCATAAAAATACTTATCGCCTAGTTTGGAAGAAAAAGGAGTTCATATTGAGACCATTGACACCTATGGAGGCCTATGCTGATCAAGCACGAATTACAAAAGAGTGCAAGGCTTGTGATGAGTTCAAAGGAACCAAGGCCGAGGGGTCTTTATTGGAGTCGCCTAGACAGATTGTGCATCATGAAAGCAATCGGCCTAGTGGGGAGAAAAAGAAAGAGAAAGGGAAAAGAGGGGAAGCCGAGAGAGATAAGGGGAGAAAAGTGAATGCCTATGCTGGGAAAAGTGAGATCAAGAATGCATTGCTGGCAAGGCAACAACTTCTTGTCATTTTGTATAAAGATGTTTACTTTTCTACTAATGAGCTTGACCCTCCTCTTCCTAGTGTTGTTGTTTCTTTGTTGCAGGCATATCAAGACTTATTCCCTGAAGATGTCCCAAGTGGATTACCACATTTGAGAGGGATAGAACATCAAATAGATTTCATGCCTGGAGCAAGCATTCCAAACCGTCCGGCTTATAAAGCTAACCCTGAGGAAACAAAGGAAATTCAAAGGCAAGTAGATGATTTATTGGAGAAGGGCTTTGTGCGTGAGAGCCTTAGTTCGTGTTCTGTGCCTGTGATTCTTGTACCTAAGAAGGATGGTTCTTGGAGGATGTGCGTAGATTGTCGAGCCATTAATAAAATCACGGTAAAGTATCGTCATCCTATACCTAGGTTAGATGATATGTTGGATGAATTATATGATTCACAATTGTTTTCAAAAATTGACTTGAAAAGTGGCTACTATCAAATTCGAATGAAAGACGGTGATGAATGGAAAACTGCTTTCAAAACTAAATTTGGTCTTTATGAGTGGTTAGTTATGCCTTTTGGTTTGACTAATGCTCCTAGTACTTTTATGAGGTTGATGAATCATGTTTTCCGTCATTTAATTGGGAAATTTGTAGTAGTTTACTTTGATGATATTCTTGTGTATAGCAAGTCCTTGCAAGAACATGTTGATCACTTGCGTGCTGTTTTTGAGATACTTAAAGAACATCAATTGTTTGCTAATCTCAAAAAGTGTTCTTTTTGCATGGATTCTGTTATATTTCTTGGTTTTGTTGTAAGCTCTAATGGAATAAGTGTAGATAAAACCAAGGTAAAGGCAATTAGGGAATGGCCGACCCCTACTAATGCCAATGAGGTAAGATCTTTTCATGATTTAGCAAGTTTTTATAGAAGGTTTGTGCGTGATT
Organism: Mitragyna speciosa; assembly: GCA_024721245.1. Taxonomy (NCBI): domain Eukaryota; kingdom Viridiplantae; phylum Streptophyta; class Magnoliopsida; order Gentianales; family Rubiaceae; genus Mitragyna; species Mitragyna speciosa. The sequence goes on from CM045571.1 coordinate 13,523,250, forward strand.
TTTCTTCAATTGCTGCACCTTTCAATGAACTTGTTAAAAAGAATGTGATTTTTAAATGGGAGAAAATGCATAAAGATGCTTTTAGATTGTTAAAGGAAAAACTCACCAATGCTCCTTTGCTTAGTTTGCCTAACTTTGACAAAGTTTTTGAAATTGAATGTGATGCTAGTGAAATCGGTATAGGGGCTGTTTTGATGCAGGATTTTAAGCCAATTGCTTACTTTAGTGAGAAGCTTCAAGGGGCGAGCTTGAGTTATCCTACCTATGATAAAGAACTTTATGCTTTGGTTCGAGCTCTTCAAACTTGGCAACATTATTTGTGGCCAAAAGAGTTCATCATACATTCTGACCATGAAAGTTTGAAATTTCTCAAGTCTCAAGGTAAGTTGAACAAGAGACATGTTAAGTGGCTCGAATTCATTGAAACCTTTCCATATGTGATTAAGTATAAGCAAGGTAAGGAGAATATTGTGGCTGATGCACTATCTCGTAGGTACACTCTTCTTACTTCTTTGCATGCTAAATTACTAGGTTTTGAGTACTTGAAGCATGCTTATGTGGGGGACCGTGACTTTGGTGATATTTGGCAGATTTGCATGAATCAATCTCCACATTTGGGGCGTGTACATGGAGAGTTTTATTTACATGAGGGTTACTTATTTAGGAAGGATAGGTTGTGTATTCCCTTCTATTCTGTGCGTAATGTGCTGATTAGTGAAGCTCATGGAGGGGATCTTATGGGACATTTTAGTGTTGTTAAGACTTTGGATATCTTGCATGAATACTTTTATTGGCCTCATATGAGATGTGATGTGCAAGCTTTCTGTGCTAAGTGTATAACTTGTAGGAAAGCTAAATCCAAGGTGATGCCTCATGGGTTTTATAGTCCATTGCCTATTCCTAATGTTCCGTGGACTGACATTTCTATGGACTTTGTGCTAGGTCTTCCACGTTCTCAAAGTGGCAAAGATAGTATTTTTGTTGTAGTTGATCGTTTTAGTAAAATGGCACACTTTATTGCTTGTGTTAAAACTAACGATGCAACTCATATTGCAGATTTGTTTTTCAAAGAGATTGTTCGTTTGCATGGTTTGCCAAGGACAATTGTGAGTGATCGTGATGTCAAGTTCCTAAGTCACTTTTGGCGTACTCTTTGGAGTAAGTTAGGGACAAAGTTGTTGTTTTCTACTGTTGCTCACCCTCAAACGGATGGACAAACTGAAGTAGTCAACCGTACACTCACTACATTGCTACGAGCAATCATCCAACATAATCTCAAAAATTGGAAGAAGTGTTTGCCACACATAGAGTTTGCTTATAATCGCACTATCCATTCCTCTACTTCTTATTCTCCATTTGAAATTGTTTATGGTTTCAACCCACTAACACCTTTGGATATTTTGTCTTTGCCTTCTAGTGAACACGTTGACATGGATGGCAAGAGGAAGGCTGACTTTGTGAAAGATTTGCATGCAAAGGTTCAGGCTAACATTGAGAAGAAGTATGAGCAATTTACAAAGCAAGCAAACCGTGGAAGAGTACAAGTTCACTTTGAGCCTAGAGATTGGGTTTGGGTGCACTTAAAGAAGGAACGTTTCCCTCAACAACGCAAGTCCAAACTGAGTCCAAGAGGAGATGGTCCCTTTCAAGTCCTTGAACGAATTGTAAACAATGCTTACAAGATAGATTTGCCAAGTGAGTATGGTAGTGTTAGTGCAACCTTTAATGTGGCTGATCTTTCTTTGTATGATGTAGGGGATTCGAGGGCGAATCTTCTCAAGGAAGGAGGAAATGATGAAGACATCAATGCTCGTGTTCAAGTGTAAGGGAGTCGTGATCATAGTGTTGCTGCAAAGAGCCCATTCCAAGACATAGGAGGTCCAATGACGAGGTTGAGAGCTAAAAGGTTGAAGCAAGCTTTGCAAGGTTTGATTATAGAATTATATGAAGATGAAGCTACTTGGTTGAAACAAGAACCTACAAGGCTATTCACTTACCTTGGGCTAGAGTTGGAGGAGCTTGGAGGTCGTGGACTTGGATTCGATTGAAGAGCCCGTTTGTCACTTGAGGTTATGGGTTTCATGGGCTTAGTTCATTAGTTTAATAGCCCACGTTGTACCTTTAGTTGCACGTTTATGTTATGGAACAACTAGGGTTAAGTTAGTTTCCATATTTAGTTTATATCTTGATGTTATGCGCCTCTTTATAGAGGGTGTTACTATTCATCCGAATTTTAGAACATTAATCAATAATATTGAGTTTTTCTCTTCAATTGTGCGTGTGAGCATTATTGAGTTTCCCTTTGTTCTTGGGTGAAAGAACTACTCTTGCATTCTTGACAATTCTTGTTGAGTATTCAAGATTCTGCCTAGGGTTCTTCTTGAGAGTTTGAATCTGTCAAAAGAGATTGTCGATTAGGTGTCTATTCCACATTGTTGGTTAGGGGTCTAGGGTCGTTTCTCTAATGGGGGAGTTCAACAAATCTTGTTGGATCTGAAGCAAAACAATCCAAGTTGTTCTTGGGATTTTCGACAAGTTACGAAGGGGTCAAGAAGATTGGATTGCATCCTTGGTTTTAAGAGTCTTGGACCGTCACTTCCACGGATCTCATATCACCATTGCAACCTATATGCCGTGGGGTGCTTTTGCGTTGGTAAGGCTAACTTCTCCACTATCAATTTACTAGCTACATTCGAACAACTCCCACCATCAATAGTAAGGCTGCATACCTTGTCCTTGATATGGCATCTGGTGTAGAAGATGTTCTCTCTTTGTAGCTCCTCGTCCTCCTTGGCTTGTGTAGTCAAGGCTCTCCTTATAACCAACCCTACTTGATCGTTGGTAGGGACCTCCTCACCATCATCTTCATCATCTTCAGTAAGTGATGGCATATCCTCATATTCACTCTCATCTTCAGAAACTAATTCACCATTTTCCAAGATGATTAATTCCCTTTGATTTGGACATTGAGACATTACATGCCCAATTCCATGGCATTTAAAACATTTGATATCCCGGATCCTTCCCTTAGGTGCTTCAACAGTAGCCTTTGAAGTGACCTTAGAAGTCTCTCCTCTAGGCCCTTTTGAGGCCTGAAATCCACCAGACTTGTCATCTCTTCGGGATAGTGGAGTCTTCCAAGTTGACCTCTGTTGCTGTGGAAGGGTGGTAGTAGTTCAAGAACTACCTTTGCCCTTGAGCCTCCTCTCAATCATGGAAGCAATGCCCACCAAATCTTCTACATCCACATTAGCAATTTCTGGCTTTAGCCCATCCAAGAAACGGGCCATGGTACTCTCCCTATCTTCCTCTATTCCAGCACGCAACATAGTGATCTCCATCTCTTTATAGTAATCCTCCACACACTTGTTGCCTTGTGTAAGAGTTTGCAGCTTCCTATGCAGATCTCATTGGTAATGCACTGGAACAAATCTTTTTCTCATGAGCTTCTTCAGCTCTCTCCATGTGGTGATAGGGTCATCGCCATATTTTCTTCTGCTGGTGGTAGTTTGTTCCCACCACACTATAGCATAGTCGGTGAACTCTAATGTGGCCAATTTTACTTTCTGCTCCTCTGTGTAGTTGTTGCAGTCAAACACCATTTCTATCCTCCACTCCCATTCCAAGTAAGCATCTGGGTTTGACTTCCCTTGAAAAGAGAGAATCTTGATTTTGACACCTCTGAATGGATCTGTTTACTTCTTTTCATATCTTGGCCTCCTTGTAGACCCTTCCTCCTCATCCACTGATTCGTCTACTTCATGTGGAGGAGTTCTTTCTTGGTCAGTTCTGGCTCTAGTTTGCGAATTTTCCAGTTGATCAATCCGCTGATGAATTGGATCCAGGGATACTCAAAACCTCCTATCCAATTCTCCAAGAATAGCTTCAGTTAGAAGTTTAATGTCCACGGTAGATGAACCACCTTCTTTGGCCATTGCTAAATGTAGCTGCACAAAACAGGTTAGTAAAACAATAAAATTTTCCTCACTTCACTCCCTGAGTGTTTCACTCACTCTCTAACGTTTTCACTCGAGAAGTGTATGTTGCTCTCAGCTCACCTTCTCAAAGGCTTCTCACTAGCTCTCTTGAAGAAATTAGGTAATTCCTTAAGGAGTCAAGACTTAATCAATTAAAGTGGGTTGACAATGATGCCACGTAACTGAAAGATGTCCAGAAAGAAAATATGAATTGAGTAGGAACGAAAAGGAATAATGACTCAACTTGAGTAAATAAGAAAGGATAAAATTTCTTATAATCAAGGAAATCAATCCAATTCAAATTGGAAGATGATTTTGCGGTTCAATTTATGACTAGAAGAAGCCCAGACAATTTGAAAGGATAGCAATCTATCAAACTTAAAGGGATTTAAAATTTCCTTATCTGGTTCAATTAGTACCAAATAAAGAGTTCAAGGTTCAATCCCCCCAACTTAAGAAAGTTGCCCTTTTTCTTCTTGATCTGATTTTCTTTCCTTTTCCTTTTTTTTTTTTTCAAGACTTCAGATCAATTTCTACCCCAGAATTGCAATGATCTCACAAAGACTAGAATCACAAGAGTAGAATAATCTCAAGAAGCATAAGACCCAAACAAGAAAACTAGACAAAATTTCTGATGAACAGTGTCATGGATGAACAGTAGCACGGTGAACAGTGTTCTGTGAACAGTAGCAATGAACAGTTTTTTTTTTTTTTAACAGTCAAGAACACCACCAGAATTTTGACAAGAACACAACGAATTTCACAAAATGATATATGGCTGAACAAAGAAGACAAGACTAGAATTGATGAACACAAAATAAAAGAAACATGGGACAAGATAAGAATGATTCACGAAACGAACGGAAACACAAAGAATAACACAAAAGAGATATAACCAAATACCTCCCACCCTGGCTCTGATACCAATTTGATGCGACCTATGCCTTACTTGTGACGTAAACCACGGATCAAGGGTTTCAGGATCGTTTGGGATTTGATATTGGTTTGGGAAAAACCTCAACCCGTTGATGACCTGCACCAACGAACCTTGATATAGGGGTTTGTGGCACCACAATCAAGCAAGACTCTATTGATAAAGCCGTTGAACACCTCAAGAACGAACCCAAGATATTCAAGAAATCCTTTGGAAGAAACCAAAGAGGAACTCTCAATTTTCATTCAACCATTGTCTCACCATGACATTCACCAATTAGCCTTTAATAGGCAAATACTAAAAAGGAAATAATACTAGAGTTCTAAACATACTCAAATACTAAATACTAGTCGTAACTTATCACAACTAACCTTTATTTAAAAGTTACAACTTTGAAAACCTAAAAACAAACAACGTCTGCAGGCTTTCTGTTGAAGGCCAGGGCTAAGGCCGCTGGCCGGCCTTGTTCGCGGCCTCGATCAATCCCTTCGCTGCTTTGAGGTCAAGCTTCTAATGAAGGCCGTGGGGAAGGCCGTGGCGCGGCCTTGGGCGCGGCCTAGGTCAGAAGCTTTAGTTCTTCCATCTCGCAAGCCACTTCAATTCGTAAGTGGTTCTGATGAAGGTCGTGGGGAAGGCTGTGGCGCGGCCTTCCCAGCGGCCTTGGTCAGAACCTCTGAATCTCCACTATGCACGTCCTCCTCTTGCTCCAAACATACTTGAAGTATATTGACATGCTTACAATCATCATCACGTGTCCTTTCAATCTTCTTTGCCTTCTCTTGCTCTTGTATAGCTAGCACCAACGCTTGAAGAGCTTCTTTGAACTTCTTGGCTTTGGCTCGAGTAACTGGACCCGTTGGAACTTGAACCATCTGATCGTCATTTTTAGCTTGTATAACTGTTTCATGCCTCGGAATCACATCAGGAGGTTCATCATTTAGCATCCACTCGAGAGTTGAAAGTTTAGATCCAAAGTCCGAGGAAAGGTTTGGCAAAGAGGAGTTTGGCATGTTCTTAAAGCGTCCTTGGAGTGGATCATGTTGCCAAGCTTAGAGGGTGATTTGAAGGCTTTGAAAGCTACTGGAAAAGTTGGGAAAAAGGGTTCTGACCGAACCTGTGGCATGAAGCTGCGTCGCGGATACCCAGAGTAGTTATGGCAATTGAATATGTGCTCCACTTTATGCTCCCATTCAAGATAAGCCTCAAGGTCTAGCTTACCTTGGAAAGAAGGTATCTTCATCTTAATGCTACCAAGGTTGTTGTCTTGGTTGTTATTTACCCTCCTTCCTCTCCTTGGAGCTATTTCTTCATCATCCGACTCCTCTCCTTGCCCCTCATAGATCGGATTTCTTGTGGCAAAAACTCACGGTTGTGGAGTTGTAATTCTCCTATCCAACTCCTCATAAAAGTCTTCCCTCATGATGTGCAAATTTCTTTCCATGTCTCCAAGAATTGCATCCCTAAGCAGCTTATAGTCACTGGAGAGCTCTTGAGGTGGATTATCTTCTTGCACCATTGAAATATGAAGCCTGCAAAACAAAAGGTTAGAACAATATAAACAGTTATTAGTGAACCACTCCCTTAGTGTTTGCACTCGCTTCCCTCGAATTTGTTGGCTTTTACCCTCCTTGTGCTCACCACTAAGCTTTTTCCCACTCAATGAATTTTCTTGTTGGCCTTTTAGAGAAGAACCAGCTCACTCAATCTTACCAAGGCTTATATAGCAACACCAATCTGTGAGAGTAAATGTAGAGGCCAAAAGTAAATAATCTTAGAGTGTTTTGTTCAAGGGAGTAACAAAGAAAGACTCATAATCAAGAATAATCACAAGATAGACACCCTAATGTGTGGTATGAATGTATAAAGATTCTTGATTGCAAAGCTTTCTTGACTGAAAATTGTAGCCTTGTGAGAAAATCTTAAACCTGATTATGTTTTTCCACAAAAAGAAATGAATAATGCAACAAGTCAACAAGGAAAACTAATTAGGAAACAAAACATACTCCCCTCAGCAATTTAGGAAACCAAAGTAACGGTCAAGCAACTGAAAAACCAACAGCTCCTTCAACTAACTCCAACAGCTTTGCAATTTGGAAAGTTGCCAACGGTCCCCAGCACAATTGGAAAGTACTCCACATGGCTTTCCTTTTTCTTTTGTGCGCTACTTTCCTAGTCCTTAAGGACAAGGATTCCTTCCTTATTTAAGCACAAACAACCCCCAGAAAACTCCTTTTTAGAACCATAAACAAGCTGGACAAATCAACAAAATTGTAGCTGATAGGAATCCAAGGACGCCTACACTAGTCACGTAAGTCATGCATGGAGTGGAGTCATATTTGGTGCCATTCAAGCTCAGGGAGGTGTGGAACATGGAGTTGGGTGACCAAACTGATACGTGCATGGTCACAAGGCATGGCAATGGAGCATGGAAGATAGCCTATCTAGCATCCACTCAAATGGCAAGATATGAAAGAAGGATCATAGTTTTTGGTGTTATTTATTTTTACAAGTTGTAATCTTTATGTTAGTTATCTAATTGTGATAGGTTACAACTAGTGATAGGTTTTTAGTAAGTTTTCTAGAATATTCTTTATGAGCCTATAAAAAGGCATTCTTGTATTATTTTAACGATGTTATGATGAATCAATAAAAATTGTGAGTTTTCTCTCTACGAGAGTTTTCTTAGTTCTTGGAATAGAACTAATTTCTGGTCTTATTGGAGTGATTTCATGGCGACCAAAACCTACGCCTAGAGTTTCTTCCACTTGATTTGATTCATTCTTTTGGGTTTGTCAATTAGGGGTCTATTCCACGAGTTGGTTAGGGGTCTATTCCACAGGTTGGTTAGGTGTCTATTCCACGGGTTGGCTAGGGGTCTAACTTGTAACACAAAAGGAGGATTTCAACGATCTTGGTTGAATATTCGAAGCAACCCATTCGAGTTGTTCTTGGGGTCTTCGACAAGTTACGAAGGGGTCAAGAAGATTGGGTTATTTTGTATGGAATTCTTTTCAAGACGGTCCTTTAGGGATGATGTTCCTGTGATATACGAGAGGGAGACACCCCGATCGTATCACAAACTAAGGCAAATGATGGAGCATTGGAGCTTCTGACAAAGGCCGCACCTAAGGACGTGCCATAGCCTCCTCAAACGGCCTCCATCAGAAGGTTGAAAGGAGATGTGGTGTCTGACAAAGTCCGCGCCCAAGGCTGCGTCGCGGCCTTCCCCACGGCCTCCATCAAAAGGTTGTCCAGCACGAGTTGAAGCCTCTAACCGAGGCCGCACCCAAGGCCACGCCACGGCCTTTGCCAGCGCCCTTCCCCAGAATCTGCTTTATGCATTTTATTTATGAGTTTTTAGTAGGTTATGAGTTGTATCCTTAATTTTAGATTAGAATCATGTAATAGGATGCAACTAGTATCAGTTATTTTTAGTAGCTATCTTTTGTAACTTTATATAAGGTGTCTTGAATACTTTATGACGCATCAAGTTTGATGATTATTGAAATTTGAGTATTTTCTCTCTGAAAATTCCTTCTTATCAAGGGCAACCTTGTGGTGACTTGTTTGATTCTTGCTTAGAGTTAACTTTAAATTGGTTTGATTTTAGTCCGTTGATGCGACCTACGCCTTACTTGTGACATAAACTACGGATCAAGGGTTTCAGGATTGTTGGGATCTGATATTGGTTTGGAAAAGACCTCAACCCGTTGATGACCTGCACCAACGAACCTTGGTATAGGGGTTTGTGGCACCACAATCAAGCAAGAACTTGATTGATAAAGCCGTTGAACACCTCAAGAACGAACCTAAGATATTCAAGAAATCCTTTGGAGAAACCAAAAAGAAACTCTCAATTTTCATTCAACGATTGTCTACTTATTACATTCACAAATTAGCCTTTAATAGGCAAATACTAAACAAGGAAAGAATACCAGAGTTCTAAACCTACTCAAATACTAAATAACAGTTGTAACTTATCACAACTAACTTTTATTTAAAAGTTACAACTTTGAAAACCTAAAACAAACGACGTCTGCAGCCTTTCTGTGGAAGGCTGTGGCCAAGGCCGCGGGGCGGCCTTGGGCGCGGCCTCGATCAGTTCCTTAGCTGCTCTGGGTTCAAGCTTCTGATGAAGGCCATGGGGAAGGCTGTGGCACGACCTTCCCAGTAGCCTTGGTCAGAAGCTTTATTTCTTCAATTAGCAAGCTGCTTCAATCTGTCCATGGTTCTGATGAAGGTCGTGGGGAAGGCCGTGGCGCGGCCTTCCCAGCGGCCTTGGTCAGAACCTCTGAATCTCCACTATGCACGCCCTCCTCTTGCTCCAAACATACTTGAAGTATATTGACATGCTTACAATCATCATCACGTGTCCCTTCAATCTTCTTTGCCTTCTCTTGCTCTTGTATAGCTAGGACCAACGATTGAAGAGCTTCTTTAAACTTCTTGGCTTTGGCTCGAGTAACTGGACCCATTGGAACTTGAACCACATGATCTTCATCTTTAGCTTGTACAACTGCTTCATGCCTTGGGATCACATCATCCGTAGTTCGTCAACTAGGAATCTACCCACATCGTTGTGTAGGGGTCTAGGTTGCTTCTAACGGGAGGAACTCAACGAGATTGGGAAAACTCGAGGCCCAACAACTTCACGTATTGGTGATTTTGGACGAGTTCTGATACGTGCGTGGTAACGCCCATTTTAAACTTAGAAGATTCATCCATGATATTCATCAATTTATGTGATTTGAATGATTCTACAAGGAGTCTTGTGTGTTCAACCATTCTTGAGCTTAGAGAATCCATGGATCAATTAAGAGAATTGGACTTGAAGATTGCGTTTTGGTTTTGGATTAAGCATGCATTCAAAAAAAAGGCCCAAGAAGTAGCATATAGTGTTTGATGGGTCCAAGTTGAAGGCCTTAAAATTGCAAGATTGAAGCCCAATGGAGTCTAAAGAGGAATGGCCCAGCCCATTTATTATTTTATGGCGAATTTCTTATTATTATTATTTTTAGAAGTTTAGTTTTTATTCAGTTTCCTGAGTAGTTTACAAGTTGTAATCTTTTAGTAATTACCTATTGTGTTAAGATACAACTTAAGTTAATTTTCTAAATTATTCTAGCATGTTTTTAGGTGACTTTTGTAAGCCTATAAATAGGCCAAAAACACTATTACGAATTTTAATATAAGTTTTGATGTTTGATGAATTAATAAAATTCTTCTTCTCTTTCATGGGAGTTTTTCTTTAGTTCTTGCTGATGAGAACTACGACCTTATCAAGAGTGATTCTTATGGCAGTCTAAACCTAACCTTGCTTAGAGTTTTTCTTCTTGTCTTGATCAAGTTCTTAGAATAAATTTGGTTAGAGGAATGAACTCGCTCATATTGGTCTAGCTAAGTTTATCCTTTGGTTCAAGATTTCTACAAGGGTTGAATTTAAGGCGACCAATCTCCACGTTTAGGTTGCTTTGATTTACGAATCAAAGTTGGTCTAAAGTTCAATGAGGTTGTTACTTTTAAGATAATTTGGTCCAATTCAGCAGGAGGATTTGGATTAAATTGTTGCCTGTTTCTTCAAAACGATCTTTGGGGAGATATTCCTGTGATATACAAAAGGGGCCACCCCCGATCGTATTAGGTTCCATCTTTATCAATAGTTAACAGGTTGATCTTCTTGGGGTTCAAGGCATTCTTGGCATTCGTGCGATCTGTCACGCACCAGTAGCTGATCAAACACCCAAATTCCAGCAAGCAAGTTCAACCAAGTTTCAAGAGTTTATGACAAGTGTTCCAATCACTTTAACCTTGAAACCCGTCTATCTTCTACTCACTTTCTACCCAAAAACCTTCCAGAAAATTGGTCCAAATCTGATTTTAAACCAGAAACAACAGTAGGTATGAGAATCTAATGCACTTGACTCAAGAAATTTAAGTTTCAATTTTCCAGCAACTAATAAGTTGTGAAAACCCTAGTTTAACACCTGAAAACTTCAAGAAACAACTCAAGACTCTCAAGAAACATACCAAGAACCTCAAATCAGTCCAAGAATATTTTCCAAAAATTCAAGAAATCACCACCCGAACTGGATAGATTCGAATATAACCAAAAAGCAATAAACAAGTTCAAGAAACCAATTTCCAGATTTGAATAACTTCAAGAACTTGAGTTTATGGTTCAAGAACTTCAAGAATATAATCACGATCACCAAGAAAGTTATCAAGAACCCCAAGATTGTTCAAGAAAGTGTCCAAAATTTGTTAAAAATCGTGTAACTCTCACTGGACAGGTTCAAGAAGTTCAAGAAATACCAAGGCAGTCCAAATATATTCAACAAACACCTTATATCACCAAGAATAATTCAAGAATACTTTATTTCAGTATGTACACGGCTTTTACACCTTGTGTACGCTTTTTAATTCCAGACTTTCTTTTCTTCTTGATACTTTTTTTGTGTTTTGGCTTTTCTTGAATCATTTTAACACGCTTTTTTTTTTCTGAAAAATTTCTTTTCAAGCACAACACTAACAAAAACCCTAGAATACAAACAAACCCTAATCTAAACACCGATCAAACGATTTTTCCCCCCCAAAAATCTTCAACCCTAGAACGTTAAATCTAAGAAACTAATTCTTCTTGAAAGGTTTTCACGCAAGATAATCAAGAAAACAATAAAACAGTCAAGAATCACAAAAATTACCACACAACCTAAAATTCTTGATTAAGAAGCAACCAAGAATGACTCTAAACAAACCGTAAAGCACGAATTGATACGAGATCCACGGAAGTGACGGTCCAAGACTCTTGAAACCAAGGATGCAACCCAATCTTCTTGACCCCTTCGTAACTTGTCAAGACCCCAAGAACAACTTGGATTGTTTTGCTTCAGATCCAACAAGATTTGTTGAACTCCTCCCTTAGAGAAACGACCCTAGACCCCTAATCAACAATGTGGAATAGACACCTAGTCGATAATTTCTTTGACAGATTCAAACCCTCAAGAAGAACCCTAGGCAGAATCTTGAATACTCAACAAGAATTGTCAAGAATGCAAGAGTAGTTCTTTCACCCAAGAACAAAGGGAAACTCAATAATGCTCACATGCACAATTGAAGAGAAAAACTCAATATTATTGATTAATGTTCTAAAATTCGGATGAATAGTAACACCCTCTATAAAGAGGCGCATAACATCAAGATATAAGCTAAATAAGGAAACTAACTTAACCCTAGTTGCACCATAACATAAACATATAACTAAAGATACAACTTGGGCTATTAAACTAACGAACTAAGCCCATGAAAGAACAACGGGCTTTTCAGCTGAATCCAAGTCCACTTAGCATCAAAAACTCGTATAGACAACCTGGCCAACTTTCTCTAGCTCATTCACCAAGTTCATGAGCAATCAATGCCTCTTTAAGCTTCACATGAGCTACTTTATCACCAACTCCATAATCAACATGCATCTCTTGTGTAGACTTCCAAGAGATCCTATCACGAATTTAATAAGGAAACAACAAAGATGATAGGTTCCAAGGTGACTGAGAATGTACTTCAAGGCTTGGATGGTCCTATGACTAGATCAAGAGCTAAGAAAATGAAGAATGCTTTGCATGGTCTTATTGTGGACACGTTGGATGAAGTGTGCAAGATGGCCAACATGGATCCTTTGTCATGTATTGTGCATTGCTTATGGGCTGACTAAGGAGTGAAGGATGATTCAAGTGTGGGTGTGAAGTGCGAAACCTTCTAACTGAACTCGCGCCTCGAACCTGTGCCGCGGATAGGTGCCGCGAGTACGATCAAAAGGTTCGACCTTGAAGAGCGTTGAAGCACAATGAAACTGCGCCTATACCCGCATCGCGAGTTTCGCCACGGGTACAATTAGAAAGTCGTCTTAGTTGTTTTATGCAATTTTTTTTGAGTTGTAATCTTTAGTATTCGTGTGTTAGGTTACAACAAGTGTCAAGTACTTTTTTTTTTAGTTATGTCTAAGCTACGCCCTATATAAGGGTTTCTTGTGAACAACATTGAAACACAACATTTATGATATTTTGAGTGAATTCTCTTCAGAATTTTCTTAGTTCTTTGGTGATTAAGAACCAACCCTTAGGTCTTATCAAGCTTTGCTTGTGGCGACCACAATCTTGCTTAGAGTTTTCTTGAGTTTTTGATCAAGTTCTTTAGAGAATTAGGTTAACGATTAAATAAACTCAACTTGGTTAATCTAAAACCCTAGGAACGAGTTCATCTTCAAGGGAAGATTTGTGAGCACCCCAACTCCACGTCAAGGGTTCTTGGGTTTGCGAATCTAACAGGGTCTTGAGTTCAACGAGTTGTTGACCTAAAATCTAAGGGGTCTTGGCATACGCAACCGTGTGCACATCAAGTGGTATTAGAGCCAAAGTTCTTGGATTTTCCAGGTTTATTCAATCCGTTTTTCCCTTTTGGAATTTCAAATATATCCTTGTGTCTTGTGTTTTTCTTATTTTCATGTTGTTATTGTGACAAAGAGCTTCGAGCCTGGTCATAATAATTTGTTTGGTGTTTTTTGTGTCTTGCTTAAATTCGTTTGAACTTGCTTTGCTTCGTGTCTGTCCGTTTTATCTTTGATTAAATTTCAGCCTTAAGTTTCGTTGTTTTTCTTGATTAAAACGTGCTCTAGGGTTTGGCTAGTGTCGTTCTTGGTTGCTTCTCAATCAAGAATTCTAGGTTGTGTGGTATTTTATGTTTCTTGACTGTTTTTTTATTATTTTCTTGGAATTCTTGTGTGAAAACTTTGCAAGAAAATCAGTTTCTTGGACTTAACAAGCCTAGGATTGAAGTTCTTGAAGGTTTTCATTTGGGTTTGAGTTTGTTGGGTGTTACGTGGTTAAAAAAAAATCCAGAAAAAGGCATGCTTAAAATAATAGCCAAGCACAAAGAAAAAAAATTAAAAAAAAGAGAAGAATAAAGAGGCTGCACAAGGGTTTAAAATCCGTGCAAGTGTTTTATTCAATTGATCTTGATTAGTTCTTGGTGTTATAAGGCATTCTTGAAGTTTGCTGGAGTAATCTGAAAATTTTCTTGGAAGAAGTTTGTAGCATTTGCTGGTTCTTTGTTTGATCACTAGTCTTGAACGTTTTTCTAGAAGTTTTTGAGTTGATTTGGTGATAATTTGCTCCAGGTTTCATCATTGGGTTGTTTGGATCAAGTTCTTGAACTTGGTTCTTGGTTCTTAAAAAATTCTGGGTGCTGTAATTTTGTGTTTCTTAGTTACGAATTTTCTGAAATTATTCCAGCTTTAACACGAGTTTGACTATTTTCTTCCAAAGAACATTAAAAATCAAGAAACATCACACAATTATACCACATATTAGGGTATCCATATTGTGTCAAATCTTGATTCCTTGATCTTTTTGATTACTCGTCTTGGTCAAAAACTCTCTAAGCATATTATTCTTGACCTCTACATTTACTCATACAGGTTGAGGTTGCCATTGGCCTTGATAAGGTTTGAGTGAGCTAGTTCTTCTCTAAAGGGCCAACAAGAAAATTCTTTGAGTGGTAAAATGCTTAGTGGTGAGCTCCTTAGAGGGTAAAAGCCATACTACTTGAGGGAAGCGAAGTGCAAACACTAAGGGAGTGTTTCCTATATACTTGCTTTATCTTGTTCTAACGTTTCTTTTGCAGGTTTAGCATTCTAATGGCACATGAAGGAAATTCACCTCAAGAGCTTTCAAATGATTTTAAATTGCTTAGGGATGCTATAGTTGGTGATTTGGACAGAAAATTGCGCCTCATGAGGGAAGAAGTTTTATGAGGAATTGGAGAGGAGAACTAGTACTTCTCAAGCACAGTGTGTCAGCCACCAAAAATCTGTTTGAAGAGGAGCATGAGGAGGAAGTTCGATTTTGAAGATATAGCTCCAAGGAGAGGAAGGAGGGTGAACAACAATCAAGACCATAATCTTGGAAGCATTAAGATGAAAATACCTCCATTCCGAGGAAGGCTTGATCCTGAGGCATACTTAGAGTGGGAATGCTAAGGTCGAACATGTGTTCAAATTGCCATAATTACTCAGAAGAAAAGAAAGTACAATTAGCTGCAGTTGAGTTCACGGATTATGCTAGCATTTGGTGGGACAAACTTATGAAGGAGAGAAGAAGATGTGAAGAAGAGCCTATACGAACATGACATGAGATGAAAACTATTATGAAAAAGAGATTTGTGCCCAGCTATTATGTGAGAGACCTCCATCATAGGCTTCAAACTTTGAAGCAAGGTTCAATGTCCGTGGATGAGTATTACAAGAGATGGAGATACTTCTCATTCGAGCTGATATTAAGGAAGAGGAGGAGGCATTAATGGCTCGCTTTATTGCAGGTCTTAATGTGAAAATTGCTGAAAGGGTGGAACTACAACATCTACATTAACATTCATGAACTTGGTGGACCTAGCCATCAAGGTTGAGAGACAATTGAAAAGTAGGCGTTCAAGGGGGTATTCTACTACTCAAAACCATGCTACTTGGAGGGTTGAGCAGCCATGAAGGAGTGCAAGGGAGCTTGAACAAGCACGCCATCCTCCAAACCGTGTTCAAGTATCTAAGCTCGAATTCAACTACAAAGTCGGAATGCCAAGGGTAAATTGGTTGAGAAACCTAGGCAAAGGGAGGTTCATTGCTTCAAGTGTCAAGGTTATGGACACATTGCTGCTACTTGCCCAAACAAACGTGCTATGATGATTAATGAAGATGGTGAGATAGCAAGCATTGCATCTAGTGAAGATGATGAGGAGTGCCTCCACTGGAGGGAGGTTCTGAAGATGAAGGTGACTTATATGGTGGGGATCAAGGTGATATATTAGTCACTAGGCATACTCTTAGCATTGCACCTAAGGAGGATGAAGTGGACATACAAAGAGATCATATTTTCCACACTAGGTGTACTGTACAAAATAAGGTATATAGCATGATTATTGATAGTGGGTCTTGTACTAATGTTGCTTCTACTTTGTTTGTAGATAAGTTGGGCATTGAGACTAAACGCCATCCCAAGCCATACAAATTGCATTGGCTAGCTGAGGTTGGGGACATGAGGGTTACCAAGCAAGTTAGGGTACCATTCTCCATCAACAAGTACAAGGATGAGGTGTGGTGTGATGTGATTCCCATGTAAGCGTGCCACATACTTCTTAGACGTCCTTGACAGTTTGATTGGAGGATCACCTAAGATGGCTACAAGAATAGGTATTCTTTCATGTGGGACAACCAAAGAATCACCTTGGATTCAATCAAACTGTTTGAAGCGCACTCGGACCAAGTAAGAATTGCAAAGGAATTCAAGGTAAGAGAGGAACAAAAGTTGCAAGCCCGTGGAGAAGGTGAGAAGGGGCTTCGGTTTGGTCGTGAGGGTGACCAAAGTGGCGCAATAAATAGTGACCAAAATAGGGTTCTAAGTGAGAAGAAAGAGGGAAAGAAGCAAGTGAATACTTTTGCTACCAAGAGTGAGATTGTTTCAGCGTAGGAGGCTAAGGAACAATTTCTACTTGTTTTATATAAAGATGTTTTTCTTTCTTCTAGTGAGCTTAATGTTCTTAACCCTAACTTACCTAGTATTGTGGTGTCTCTTTGTAGGGTTTTGAAGATGTATTCCCTGAAGATATACCACATGGATTGCCACCATTGAGGGGGATTGAGCACCAAATCGATTTTGTACCTGGTGCTAGCATATTCAATCGCCCCGCTTATAGAGCAAATCTTGAGGAGACAAAAGAGATTCAAAGACAAGTGGATGAGCTTGTGGAGAAAGGATTTGTTCGTGAGAGTATGTCACCATATGCTGTACTAGTCATTTTGGTGCCAAAGAAGGATGGAACATGGTGCATGTGTGTTGATTGTAGAGCCATCAACAAGATAACGGTAAAGTATTGTCACCCTATTCCTAGGTTAGATGATATGCTTGATGAATTGCATGGTTCTACTATTTTCTCAAAAATTGATCTTAAAAGTAGATATTATCAGATTCGAATGAAAGTAGGTGATGAATGGAAAACTGCATTTAAGACCAAGTATGGATTGTATGAATGGTTAGTTATGCCTTTTGGTTTAACTAATGCTTCTAGTACATTCATGAGGCTTATGAGCTATGTGTTTAGGGCTTTTATTGGTAAATTTGTTGTAATTTATTTTGATGACATTCTAGTCTATAGTAGGTCACTTGAGGATCATGTTGAGCACTTGCACCAAGTTTTGTATATCTTACGAGAACATGTCATCTTTATGCAAACTTGGCAAAGTGTTCATTTTGCATGGAAAGCATTGTGTTTTTTGGATTCATTGTTAGCTCTAGGGATATACATGTTGATGAGTCTAAGGTACAAGCCATACATGATTGGCCTACACCAAAGAGTGCTAATGATGTTAGGTCTTTCCATGGTTTAGTAAATTTTTATAGGAGGTTTGTGCGTAATTTCTCTACTATTGCTGCACCTCTTAATGAACTTGTTAAGAAAAATTCTGTTTTTAAGTGGGAAAGTAAACACCAAGAGGCGTTTGATTTATTAAAGGACACGTTGACTAAAGCACCCTTGTTGTGTTTATCTAATTTTGACAAGCTTTTCGAGGTTGAGTGTGATTCTTCTGGAGTAGGTATTGGGCCCGTTCTTATGCAGGATTCCAAGCCCATTGTGTACTTTAGTGAGAAGCTAAGTGGTGCAACCTTAAATTATCCTACATATGACAAGGAGCTCTATGCCCTTGTGTGAACTCTTCAAACATGGCAGCACTATCTCCTTCCCAAAGAGTTCGTGATTCACTCTAACCATGAGAACTCAAAGTTTTTGAAGTCTCAAGGCAAGCTCAACAAAAGACATGCGAAGTGGTTGGAGTTCATAGAGTCCTTTCCATATACAATCAAGTACAAGCAAGGTAAAGAAAATATGGTAGCTGATGCATTGTCAAGAAGGTATTCTCTTATTACCACTCTTCAAACTAAATTGCTTGGTTTCGATTGTATTAAGGAGTTATATGAGAATGATTTAGATTTTTTAAAAATCTGGTCTTTATGTTCTGAACGTGCTCATCTTGATTACTTTAGGCATGATAGATTTTTGTTCAAAGGTCATAGATTATGCATGCCTAGGTGTTCTTTGCGTGAGTTGTTGGTTAGAGAAAACTCATGGGGGTGGTCTTATGGAACATTTTGGTGTCAAGAAAACTTTACATGTGTTGCATGAACATTTCTTTTGGCCTAGCATGCAAGTTGATGTTGAATCTGTTTGTGCTAAGTGTCTTACTTGCCAGCAAGCAAAGTCACGAGTTCAACCCTATGGTTTGTATACAGCTTTACCCGTGCCTCCTCAACCTTGGGTGGACATTTCTATGGATTTTGTTTTGGGATTACCAAGGTCTTGTAGTGGTAAAGATAGTGTGTTTGTTGTGGTAGATAGATTTAGTAAGATGGCACACTTCATTGCATGTTCAAAAACTAATAATGCTACTTACATATCTGATTTGTTCTTTAAGAAGATTGTGAGGTTGCATGGTTTGCCACGTAGCATTGTTAGTGATAGAGATGTTAAATTCTTGAGTCATTTTTGGCGCACTTTGTGGAGTAAACTTGTGATACGATCGGGGTGTCGCCCTCTCGTATATCACAGGAACAACATTCCCAAAGGATCGTCTTGAAAAGAAATTCATATAAAATAACCCAATCTTCTTGACCCCTTCGTAACTTGTCGAAGACCCCAAGAACAACTTGAGTTGTGGTAACCACTCGATCTTCTTGACCCCTTCGTAACTTGTCGAAGACCCCAAGAACAACTCGAATGGGTTGCTTCGAATATTCAACCAAGATCGTTGAAATCCTCCTTTTGTGCTGCAAGTTAGACTCCTAGCCAACTCGTGGAATTGACACCTAACCAACCTGTGGAATAGACCCCTAACCAACTCGTGGAATAGACCCCTAATTGATAAACCCAAAAGAATGAATCAAATCAAGTGGAAGAAACTCTAGGCGTAGGTTTTGGTCGCCATGGAATCACTCCAATAAGACCAGAAATTAGTTCTATTCCAAGAACTAAGAAAACTCTCGTAGAGAGAAAACTCATAATTTTTATTGATTCATCATAACATCGTTCTTAAAATAATACAAGAATGCCTTTTTATAGGCTCAGTGAAGAATATTCTAGAAAACCTACTAAAAATCTATCACTAGTTGTAACCTATCACAATTAGATAACTAACATAAAGATTACAACTTGTAAAAATAAATATTACCAAAAACTATGATCCTTCTTTTGTATCTTCCCATTTGAGTGGATGCCAGATAGGCCATCTTCCATGCTCCATTGCCATGCCTTGTACCGTTAAATTCCTCAAAATATCAGAGACGAATGATGAATTCTATGGAGAATTGAATAATGCGTGTGGTGCTACCATGCACGTATCAAACTCCTCATCTTCAAAACGATTCGTCCTCGAATCGTCGCTAGCTGGAAGTGAACAGTACTCCGTCGATGAACAGTAATTCCCGTCATGAACAGTTCCGCAACGAACAGTATTCCCGCCATGAACAGTGTCGTCATGAAACAGTATTCCCGTCATGAACAGTAAACCCTAGCGTGAACAATGACGCCGCCGCTACAGTGCAATGAACAGTCGAATTTTTTTTTTTCACTTCTAACAACCTCTCTCTCTCTCTCTCTCTCTCTTTTTTAACAACACAACCAACTCACAAAATACAAAATTCAACTCCCAAAAACAGACAAAAAATTAAAATGAAAAAAAAAAGAAAAAAAATTCGGATGAACAGTACCGGCGATGAACAGTACCTTTAGTGAACAGTAGCCCTAGAGTGAACAGTGACGCCGCCGCTACAGTGTCGATGAACAGTATGTTTTTTTTTTTAACAATCAAACCATAAAAGATCACAATTTTGATTTAAGAAAAATCAGATCTTGAACCAAGAACAACAAAACAAAAAATAAAAATAAAAATAAAAAACATATATCCAAGTGGATTGACAAAAAAAACAAAAGATATACCCAAACGAGTTGACACAAAACCTGATTTCTTTCAAGATCCCAAAAGCTCTGATACCAATTGATACGATCGGGGTGTCGCCCTCTCGTATATCACAGGAACATCATCTCCAAAGGACCGTCTTGAAAAGAAATCCATACAAAATAACCCAATCTTCTTGACCCCTTCGTAACTTGTCGAAAACCCCAAGAACAACTTGAGTTGTGGTAACCACTCGATCTTCTTGACCCCTTCGTAACTTGTCGAAGACCCCAAGAACAACTCGAATGGGTTGCTTCGAATATTCAACCAAGATCGTTGAAATCCTCCTTTTGTGCTGCAAGTTAGACCCCTAGCCAACCTGTGGAATAGACACCTAACCAACCTGTGGAATAGACCCCTAACCAACTCGTGGAATAGACCCCTAATTGACAAACCCAAAAGAATGAATCAAATCAAGTGGAAGAAACTCTAGGCGTAGGTTTTGGTCGCCATGGAATCACTCCAATAAGACCTAGAAATTAGTTCTATTCCAAGAACTAAGAAAACTCTCGTAGAGAGAAAACTCATAATTTTTATTGATTCATCATAACATCGTTCTTAAAATAATACAAGAATGCCCTTTTATAGGCTCATGAAGAATATTCTAGAAAACCTACTAAAAATCTATCACTAGTTGTAACCTATCACAATTAGATAACTAACATAAAAATTACAACTTGTAAAAATAAATATTACCAAAAACTATGATCCTTCTTTTGTATCTTCCCATTTGAGTGGATGCCAGATAGGCCATCTTCCATGCTCCATTGCCATGCCTTGTACCGTTAAATTCCTCAAAATATCAGAGACGAATGATCAATTCCATGGAGAATTGAATAATGCGTGTAGTGCTACCATGCACGTATCAAACTCCTCATCTTCAAAACGATTCGTCCTCGAATCGTCGCTAGCTGGAAGTGAACAGTACTCCGTCGATGAACAGTAATTCCCGTCATGAACAGTTCCGCAACGAACAGTATTCCCGCCATGAACAGTGCCGTCATGAACAGTATTCCCGTCATGAACAGTAAAACCTAGCGTGAACAATGACGCCGCCGCTACAGTGCAATGAACAGTCAAATTTTTTTTTTTTCACTTCTAACAACCTCTCTCTCTCTCTCTCTCTCTCTTTTTTAACAACACAACCAACTCACAAAATACAAAATTCAACTCCCAAAAACAAACAAAAAATTAAACTGAAAAAAAAAGAAAAAAAATTCGGATGAACAGTACCGGCGATGAACAGTACCCGTTAGTGAACAGTAGCCCTAGAGTGAACAGTGACGCCGCCGCTACAGTGCCGATGAACAGTATGTTTTTTTTTTTTAACAATCAAACCTTAAAAGATCACAATTTTGATTTAAGAAAAATTAGATCTTGAACCAAGAACAACAAAACAAAAAATAAAAATAAAAAACATATATCCAAGTGGATTGACAACAAAAACAAAAGATATACCCAAACGGGTTGACACAAACTTTATTTCTTTCAAGATCCCAAAAGCTCTGATACCAATTGATACGATCGGGGTGTTGCCCTCTCGTATATCACAGGAACATCATCTCCAAAGGACCGTCTTGAAAATAAATCCATACAAAATAACCCAATCTTCTTGACCCCTTCGTAACTTGTCGAAAACCCCAAGAACAACTTGAGTTGTGGTAACCACTCGATCTTTTTGACCCCTTCGTAACTTGTCGAAGACCCCAAGAACAACTCGAATGGGTTTATTCGAATATTCAACCAAGATCGTTGAAATCCTCCTTTTGTGCTGCAAGTTAGACCCCTAGCCAACCTGTGGAATAGACACCTAACCAACCTGTGGAATAGACCCCTATAACCAACTCGTGGAATAGACCCCTAATTGACAAACCCAAAAGAATGAATCAAATCAAGTGAAAGAAACTCTAGGCGTAGGTTTTGGTCGCCATGGAATCACTCCAATAAGACCAGAAATTAGTTCTATTTCAAGAACTAAGAAAACTCTCGTAGAGAGAAAACTCATAATTTTTATTGATTCATCATAACATCGTTCTTAAAATAATACAAGAATGCCTTTTTATTGGCTCGTGAAGAATATTCTAGAAAACCTACTAAAAATCTACCCCTAGTTGTAACCTATCACAATTAGATAACTAATATAAAGATTACAACTTGTAAAAATAAATATTACCAAAAACTATGATCCTTCTTTTGTATCTTCCCATTTGAGTGGATGCCAGATAGGCCATCTTCCATGCTCCATTGCCATGCCTTGTACCGTTAAATTCCTCAAAATATCAGAGACGAATGATCAATTCCATGGAGAATTGAATGATGCGTGTGGTGCTACCATGCACGTATCAAACTCCTCATCTTCAAAACGATTCGTCCTCGAATCGTCGCTAGCTGGAAGTGAACAGTACTCCGTCGATGAACAGTAATTCCCGTCATGAACAATTCCACAACGAACAGTATTCCCGCCATGAACAGTGCCGTCCTGAACAGTAAACCCTAGCGTGAACAATGATGCCGCCGCTACAGTGCAATGAACAGTCGAATTTTTTTTTTTCACTTCTAACAACCTCTCTCTCTGATGAGTCCCAAGGTGGAGACCTTCAAGAGGGACGTTCCAAGGATGATAGATCGAGTTTGAGGAGCTCCAATGATGTGTTTAATGGTTTGAATGGTCCTATGACTAGAGCAAGAACTAAAAGAATGAAGGATGCATTGCATGGACTCATATTGGACTCATATGAGGAGGCTTTGCAATTGGGCTCTAAGGATCAATCTAAACAACTCATTAATGTGATTTGGGCTGAACAAACATTGGATGAGGACTTCATGGGCCACACGAGTGGGGAGCTTGAAGAATTAAAGTCCAATTGATGGTTTTGTGGGCTGAATGGACCGCCAGCCCATTAGGGTTTATTAGCTACGATTTTTAGGGTCTTTAAGTTGTAATAGACTTAGTTATTTTAGTTAATTCATGCTTTGTTTTGGTAGTTTCATTAGTATAGGTTTTGTCTTAGAAGTTAAGCTATTTCCACAACTCTAGAATGTTCTTTGTAAGCCTATTTATAGACCATATTATTAGTTACGAATTTTAATAAGAATTTTCAAAAAAATTGTGTGTTTTCTTTGAGAATTTTCTTGGTTCTTTGTCGATTAAGAACTACTCTTGGTCTTATCAAGCTTGCTTGTGGCGACCACCAACTTCGCATAGAGTTTTTCTTGTGTTTTTTATCAAGTCTTTAGAGCTAATTAGGTTAGACGATTGAACTCGCTCAACTTGGTCTAATTCTAGTTGTTCTTAGGCGTGCTCATCTTCAAGGGAAGATTCAAGGCAAAACAACTCCACGTCAAGGGTTCCTTGGTTCACGAATCAAACGAGGTCTTGAGTTCAACGAGTTGCATACCTGAAATCCAAGACTTTCTTGGCAACGCAACCAGTGCGCACATCAAGTGATGAGTCCCAAGGTGGAGACCTTCAAGAGGGACGTTCCAAGGATGATAGATCGAGTTTGAGGAGCTCCAATGATGTGTTTAATGGTTTGAATGGTCCTATGACTAGAGCAAGAACTAAAAGAATGAAGGATGCATTGCATGGACTCATATTGGACTCATATGAGGAGGCTTTGCAATTGGGCTCTAAGGATCAATCTAAACAACTCATTAATGTGATTTGGGCTGAACAAACATTGGATGAGGACTTCATGGGCCACACGAGTGGGGAGCTTGAAGAATTAAAGTCCAATTGATGGTTTTGTGGGCTTAATGGACCGCCAGCCCATTAGGGTTTATTAGCTACGATTTTTAGGGTCTTTAAGTTGTAATAGACTTAGTTATTTTAGTTAATTCATGCTTTGTTTTGGTAGTTTCATTAGTATAGGTTTTGTCTTAGAAGTTAAGCTATTTCCACAACTCTAGAATGTTCTTTGTAAGCCTATTTATAGGCCATATTATTAGTTACGAATTTTAATCAGAATTTTCAGAAATATTGTGTGTTCTCTTTGAGAATTTTCTTGGTTCTTTGTCGATTAAGAACTACTCTTGGTCTTATCAAGCTTGCTTGTGGCGACCACCAACTTCGCTTAGAGTTTTTCTTGTGTTTTTGATCAAGTCTTTAGAGCTAATTAGGTTAGACGATTGAACTCGCTCAACTTGGTCTAATTCTAGTTGTTCTTAGGCGTGCTCATCTTCAAGGGAAGATTCAAGGCAAAACAACTCCACGTCAAGGGTTCCTTGGTTCACGAATCAAACGAGGTCTTGAGTTCAACGAGTTGCATACCTGAAATCCAAGACTTTCTTGGCAACGCAACCGTGCGCACATCAAGTGATGAGTCCCAAGGTGGAGACCTTCAAGAGGGACGTTCCAAGGATGATAGATCGAGTTTGAGGAGCTCCAATGATGTGTTTAATGGTTTGAATGGTCCTATGACTAGAGCAAGAACTAAAAGAATGAAGGATGCATTGCATGGACTCATATTGGACTCATATGAGGAGGCTTTGCAATTGGGCTCTAAGGATCAATCTAAACAACTCATTAATGTGATTTGGGCTGAACAAACATTGGATGAGGACTTCATGGGCCACACGAGTGGGGAGCTTGAAGAATTAAAGTCCAATTGATGGTTTTGTGGGCTTAATGGACCGCCAGCCCATTAGGGTTTATTAGCTACGATTTTTAGGGTCTTTAAGTTGTTATAGACTTAGTTATTTTAGTTAATTCATGCTTTGTTTTGGTAGTTTCATTAGTATAGGTTTTGTCTTAGAAGTTAAGCTATTTCCACAACTCTAGAATATTCTTTGTAAGCCTATTTATAGGCCATATTATTAGTTACGAATTTTAATAAGAATTTTCAAAAAAATTGTGTGTTTTCTTTGAGAATTTTCTTGGTTCTTTGTCGATTAAGAACTACTCTTGGTCTTATCAAGCTTGCTTGTGGCGACCACCAACTTCGCATAGAGTTTTTCTTGTGTTTTTTATCAAGTCTTTAGAGCTAATTAGGTTAGACGATTGAACTCGCTCAACTTGGTCTAATTCTAGTTGTTCTTAGGCGTGCTCATCTTCAAGGGAAGATTCAAGGCAAAACAACTCCACGTCAAGGGTTCCTTGGTTCACGAATCAAACGAGGTCTTGAGTTCAACGAGTTGCATACCTGAAATCCAAGACTTTCTTGGCAACGCAACCGTGCGCACATCAAGTGATGAGTCCCAAGGTGGAGACCTTCAAGAGGGACGTTCCAAGGATGATAGATCGAGTTTGAGGAGCTCCAATGATGTGTTTAATGGTTTGAATGGTCCTATGACTAGAGCAAGAACTAAAAGAATGAAGGATGCATTGCATGGACTCATATTGGACTCATATGAGGAGGCTTTGCAATTGGGCTCTAAGGATCAATCTAAACAACTCATTAATGTGATTTGGGCTGAACAAACATTGGATGAGGACTTCATGGGCCACACGAGTGGGGAGCTTAAAGAATTAAAGTCCAATTGTTGGTTTTGTGGGCTTAATGGACCGCCAGCCCATTAGGGTTTATTAGCTACGATTTTTAGGGTCTTTAAGTTGTAATAGACTTAGTTATTTTAGTTAATTCATGCTTTGTTTTGGTAGTTTCATTAGTATAGGTTTTGTCTAGAAGTTAAGCTATTTCCACAACTCTAGAATGTTCTTTGTAAGCCTATTTATAGGCCATATTATTAGTTACGAATTTTAATCAGAATTTTCAGAAATATTGTGTGTTCTCTTTGAGAATTTTCTTGGTTCTTTGTCGATTAAGAACTACTCTTGGTCTTATCAAGCTTGCTTGTGGCGACCACCAACTTCGCTTAGAGTTTTTCTTGTGTTTTTGATCAAGTCTTTAGAGCTAATTAGGTTAGACGATTGAACTCGCTCAACTTGGTCTAATTCTAGTTGTTCTTAGGCGTGCTCATCTTCAAGGGAAGATTCAAGGCAAAACAACTCCACGTCAAGGGTTCCTTGGTTCACGAATCAAACGAGGTCTTGAGTTCAACGAGTTGCATACCTGAAATCCAAAACTTTCTTGGCAACGCAACCGTGCGCACATCAAGTGATGAGTCCCAAGGTGGAGACCTTCAAGAGGGACGTTCCAAGGATGATAGATCGAGTTTGAGGAGCTCCAATGATGTGTTTAATGGTTTGAATGGTCCTATGACTAGAGCAAGAACTAAAAGAATGAAGGATGCTTTGCATGGACTCATATTGGACTCATATGAGGAGGCTTTGCAATTGGGCTCAAAGGATCAATCTAAACAACTCATTAATGTGATTTGGGCTGAACAAACATTGGATGAGGACTTCATGGGCCACACGAGTGGGGAGCTTGAAGAATTAAAGTCCAATTGATGGTTTTGTGGGCTTAATGGACCGCCAGCCCATTAGGGTTTATTAGCTACGATTTTTAGGGTCTTTAAGTTGTAATAGACTTAGTTATTTTAGTTAATTCATGCTTTGTTTTGGTAGTTTCATTAGTATAGGTTTTGTCTTAGAAGTTAAGTCTATTTTCACAACTCTAGAATGTTCTTTGTAAGCCTATTTATAGGCCATATTATTAGTTACGAATTTAATCAGAATTTTCAGAAATATTGTGTGTTCTCTTTGAGAATTTTCTTGGTTCTTTGTCGATTAAGAACTACTCTTGGTCTTATCAAGCTTGCTTGTGGCGACCACCAACTTCGCTTAGAGTTTTTCTTGTGTTTTTGATCAAGTCTTTAGAGCTAATTAGGTTAGACGATTGAACTCGCTCAACTTGGTCTAGTCTAGTTGTTCCATAGGCGTGCTCATCTTCAAGGGAAGATTCAAGGCAAAACAACTCCACGTCAAGGGTTCCTTGGTTCACGAATCAAACGAGGTCTTGAGTTCAACGAGTTGCATACCTGAAATCCAAGACTTTCTTGGCAACGCAACCGTGCGCACATCAAGTGGTATCAGAGCCATCTTCTTGGATTTTTTTCAGGTTTTTCCAATCCAATTTTTCCTTTGGAAAAATTCGGATATATCCCTTTTTTCTTTTTTGTTGTTTATCAAAGAGCTTCGAGCCTGGTTAAGCAACTTGTGTTTTATTTATTTTTCTTTCTTTGAGTCGTTGTCAAAGAGCTTTCGAGCCTTGACAACAAGTTGTTTTCTTGTGTCTTTACTTTCGTTTCTTGAAAAAAAAAATTCTGCATAATTTTTCGTTGTTTTCTTTGAATAAAAATTCGTGCTTTAGGTGTTTAGAGTTGTTCTTGGTTGCTTCTCAATCAAGAATTCTAGGTCTTGTGTGGTATTTTGTGATTCTTGACTGTTTTTTTGGTGTTTTCTTGATTTTTCTTGTGTTAAAAACTCTCAAGTAAAGAAGATTCTTGAACTTAAGACATTCACAAATCAACTTTCTTGAAGTTTTGAGTCATTCTTGTATTGTTCTTGAAGGAAAAAAAAAAGGCAGAAAAATCGTTTAAAAAAAGAAAAAAAAGGCAGATTGTGTGCTAAAAAGAAAGAGCCAAAAGCACAAAGAAAAAGGAGGAAAAAGAGAATAAAAAAGGAGTGCACAACAAGGTAAAAACCGTGCACAAACATTTATTCAAAGTTTCTTCAAGTTTCTTGGTGTTTGGATACAAGTTCTTGAAGTTCTTGGACTTACTTGGTGTGATTCTTGAAATCTTTAAATCTGTCCAAGTGTGTTCTTGAGTTTCTTGAGGTTCTTGAAGAAGTTCTTGAGTTTTCTTGAAGTTCTTGATAGGTTTCTTGAAGTTCTTGATAAGTTTCTTGAAGTTCTTGATAAGTTTCTTGCACTTCTTGGTTTGTAAGTTGAGTTCTTGAAGTTTGTGAGTTGCTGGAATTTTCTGGACTGACTTCTTGAAGTTCTTGGCTGATTTCTTGGACCTTCTTGATCAAATCTTGTAGTTCTTGGAGCCAAAAAGTGTTGGTCAAAGGGTCTTGTTCATCAACTAGGGTTTTGGTTAGGGTTTGCCTTCATAAGAGTTGCTGAATTTTGGTGTTTTTGGTGGACGAATTTCTGGTGCGATTTTTCCAGAAATTTTGGTGTTAAAAGGAGTCTAAAAGGTGTTAGTTTGGTTTATATAGAAGTTATTTGGCTTTGGGAAACCAATTGGGAAAGGGAAAGTAGTTACAAAGGGGATTTGGAAACTTATTCCACAAAAACAAGTAGTTTCCTTTTATTCTTGTTTCCTTTTGTTATTATTCCGATTTTTCACATTTAGGAAGGCTGTTTGTCCGTGTTTTCACACTTGGGAGGAGTGTTTGGGGCGTGATTTTTGTTTCCTATTTGGTTATTTGTTGGTTTTAGTTGTTAATTCTTTTTGGAAAGTGAAATTGGAGTTGGAGTTTTACTTTTTGCACAAGAATATTATTATTTTCTCAAGAGAACATTAAAAATCAAGAATTTTTACACATTTATACCACACAATTAGGGTGTCTAATTTTGTGTCAATTCTTGATTCTTATCCATTCTTTGATTTATTCTCTTGATCAAAAACACTCTAAGCTAATTTTTCTTGGCCTCTACACTTACTCTTTACAAGTTGAGGTTGCTATAGGTCCTTGGTGGGATTGATTGAGCTGGTTCTTCATCAAAGAGCCTACAAGAAGATTCTTTGAGTGGAAAAAGGCTTAGTGGTGAGCTCATTCGAGGGTAAAAGCCAATCTACTTGAGGGAAGCGAGTGCCAAACACTAAGGGAGTGTTTCACATATTCTTGTCTATTTTCTTTGTTTATTTCTAACGATTTTTCTTGCAGGTTTTTAGGTCTCAATGGCGTCTCCAATGGACTTGAACAATGAATTTAAATTGTTTAGGGAAGCCATTGTTGGTGATTTTGAAAGGAAGATGCGCCTTATGAAAGATGAGATCTATGAAAAGATGGATAGGCATTCGCAGTCATCTAATGCCAAAGCTTTTGCATCCAAATCCTCTAAAAAGTTGTCCAAGAATTATTATACTTCAAAGAAGGAGGATGACATGAAGGGTCTTGATGATTGGGATGATTTTTGGAGCAGATATAAAGCACTTGTGGCTGCTCAAAAAGAAAGAGTGCTTGAGGAGGAATCTACTCTCTCAATTAAAGATCAAATTTCATCACCTCTCATTCAAAAGAAGAATCGTGATGCTTTTGAAGAGAAGGATAAACCATTGCGAGATAGTGAACAAGTGCAACAAGTTGAATTCTATACTAGATGCACTGTGAAAAACAAGGTATGTAGTACGCGCATTAATCATGTTAGTTGCACTAATTTGGTGAGTACTATGTGTGTTGGAAAGCTAGGATTGCCTTTGTTGAAACATCCACATCCATACAAAAGGTTGACTTGATAATGGAGAATTTGAAGTAACCAATCAAGTGGAGTTGGAGTTTTCACTCAACAAGTATCATGATAAGATTCTTTGTGACGTGGTACCAATGGAGACTTGTCATGTACTCTTGGGGCATCCATGGCACCTTAAGAATGAAGCCAAATATGATGAGGTGAACAATAACTACTCTTTCAATTGGAATGGGAGGAATGTCAAGCTAATTCCTTTGCCGTCACTTGAGGTAAATAAGGATAAAGAGAAAATTTCAAAAGATTGCAAAGAGTGGGAAAGATCTTTGAGCACACAAGCAAAAGAAAAGAGTGATAAAAAAGAAGAGTGTGTGCAAGAGAAGAGTGAGGATAGTGTAGATCTTGAGGGAGAACAAATCGAGAGGAAAAATTCTGAGAAAGAAGAAGAAAATAAGAGAGTGGAAGTGGAAGCTAGCAAAAGTGAGAAAAAGAGTGCTTTGATTGAAAGGCCTAAACTTCTTGTGCCTATGTACAAAGAAGTAGATTATTTTGCTAACATTCCTAACACTTGTTTTCCTAGTGTTTTTGTTTCTCCTTTGCAGCAACTTGGAAATCAATTTCAAGACAAAGTGACGCCACCTACAAATTGCTTATTCAATGGCGTTAAGTTGCAAGTTTCTAGATTTTTATCACCAAGCAAGAAGATGCAAGTGTTCCCAAGACATGACTTGGTGAAGAGAAGATGTTTAGAGACAAAATTTTGGTCTCATGCCATCAACATCAATTGGTTGATCAAATACATGTTTGATTGGTGGCATGGTGTTAATTGGATTGATTCACAAAGTCCAAACGCCACAACTAAAATGAAGAACTTGCTAGATATAAACGCTTTGTGGCCTAAGTTTTTTTGTTTTAGTGTTTTTAATTTACACTTTAATTTTGTTTTGCATGGTTATTTGATTAGATTAAGTGATTATGTCTTGCATCTAGCTTGTTTAACTTCATCTAGGTCAATCTGTCTTGAAGGATTTCTTGTGTTTTATGATCATATTTCTAGCGATTTTTGTGGTTTATTTTGCAAATTATTATTCCATGATAGAGTTTATATGTTTTTGTATGCATTCTATCCAATTCATTCTAGTGTTTTAGTTAGTAACCATGTTTCACATTTAGCATGTTTAGCTTTAACTAGTGATTTGCAGCATCTATCTTATAGTTTATCGTGTCATGTTATTTGTTCTAGGGCTTATATGTTTGTCCATGCATTCTATCCAAAGCATCTTAGTGTTTTAGCTAATAATGGTGTTTCTGTTTTTAGGGTTATTTTTCATTACGAATTTAATCATATTTGGTGTTGCATACATATTCAAGACCTTTCTATTAGTGCTTTTCACTCAGTTAGTGTTCAAGAGTCTTATTTAGATTATGATCATGATGGTCATCTTGTTAATGCTTGTTACTTTAAGTCTGTTCATAGGTATTTGTTTAATAGTTCATGTTTGTTCATTCTTTTGCATGTTTTTAAGGATAAAACTCATTTAAGCATGTATGTTATACTTAAACATCAATCTGTCTTTGCATCTTTTATATGTGTTTTTGAGTTCTTTAGTTTTTCATCTTTAAAGAATGTTGAGTTTTTCTTTACTTATGTTTATTCTTGTAATATACCATCCAATTTTTATGTGCTTAATATTCTTGGTGGTTATAATTGCTCATCTATCAATCCTTTAGTTACTAATAGTAGTTTATATGAACTCGTAGATTCGAGGACGAATCCTTTCGAGGAAGGAGGGAATGATGAGTCCCAAGGTGGAGACCTTCAAGAGGGACGTTCCAAGGATGATGGATCGAGTTTGAGGAGCTCCAATGATGTGTTTAATGGTTTGGATGGTCCTATGACTAGAGCAAGAACTAAAAGAATGAAGGATGCATTGCATGGACTCATATTGGACTCATATGAGGAGGCTTTGCAATTGGGCTCTAAAGGATCAATCTAAACAACTCATTAATGTGATTTGGGCTGAACAAACATTGGATGAGGACTTCATGGGCCACACGAGTGGGGAGCTTGAAGAATTAAAGTCCAATTGATGGTTTTGTGGGCTTAATGGACCGCCAGCCCATTAGGGTTTATTAGCTACGATTTTTAGGGTCTTTAAGTTGTAATAGACTTAGTTATTTTAGTTAATTCATGCTTTGTTTTGGTAGTTTCATTAGTATAGGTTTTGTCTTAGAAGTTAAGTCTATTTTCCACAACTCTAGAATGTTCTTTGTAAGCCTATTTATAGGCCATATTATTAGTTACGAATTTTAATCAGAATTTTCAGAAATATTGTGTGTTCTCTTTGAGAATTTTCTTGGTTCTTTGTCGATTAAGAACTACTCTTGGTCTTATCAAGCTTGCTTGTGGCGACCACCAACTTCGCTTAGAGTTTTTCTTGTGTTTTTGATCAAGTCTTTAGAGCTAATTAGGTTAGACGATTGAACTCGCTCAACTTGGTCTAGTCTAGTTGCTCCATAGGCGTGCTCATCTTCAAGGGAAGATTCAAGGCAAAACAACTCCACGTCAAGGGTTCCTTGATTCATGAATCAAACGAGGTCTTGAGTTCAACGAGTTGCATACCTGAAATCCAAGACTTTCTTGGCAACGCAACCTTGCGCACATCACTCTCTCTCTCTCTCTCTTTTTTTTTAACAACATAACCAACTCACAAAATACAAAATTCAACTCCCAAAAACAAACAAAAAATTAAACTGAAAAAAAAAGAAAAAAAATTCGGATGAACAGTACCGTTAGTGAACAGTACCGTTAGTGAACAGTAGCCCTAGAGTGAACAGTGACGCCGCCGCTACAGTGCCGATGAACAGTATGTTTTTTTTTTTTTAACAATCAAACCATAAAAGATCACAATTTTGATTTAAGAAAAATCAGATCTTGAACCAAGAACAACAAAACAAAAAATAAAAATAAAAACATATATCCAAGTGGATTGACAACAAAAACAAAAGATATACCCAAACGGGTTGACACAAAACCTGATTTCTTTCATGATCCCAAAAGCTCTAATACCAATTGATACGATCGGGGTGTCGCCCTCTCGTATATCACAGGAACATCATCCCCAAAGGACCGTCTTGAAAAGAAATCCATACAAAATAACCCAATCTTCTTGACCCCTTCGTAACTTGTCGAAGACCCCAAGAACAACTTGAGTTGTGGTAACCACTCGATCTTCTTGACCCCTTCGTAACTTGTCGAAGACCCCAAGAACAACTCGAATGGGTTGCTTCGAATATTCAACCAAGATCGTTGAAATCCTCCTTTTGTGCTGCAGGTTAGACACCTAACCAACTTGTGGAATAGACCCCTAACCAACTCGTGGAATAGACCCCTAATTGACAAACCCAAAAGAATGAATCAAATCAAGTGGAAGAAACTCTAGGCGTAGGTTTTGGTCGCCATGGAATCACTCCAATAAGACCAGAAATTAGTTCTATTCCAAGAACTAAGAAAGCTCTCGTAGAAAGAAAACTCACAATTTTTATTGATTCATCATAACATCGTCCTTAAAATAATACAAGAATGCCTTTTTATAGGCTCATGAAGAATATTCTAGAGAACCTACTAAGAATCTATCACTAGTTGTAACCTATCACAATTAGATAACTAACATAAAGATTACAACTTTTAAAAATAAATAACACCAAAAACTATGATCCTTCTTTTGTGGCTTCCCATTTGAGTGGATGCCGAATAGGCCATCTTCCATGCTCCATTGCCATGCCTTGTGCCGTTGAACTCCTCAAAATATCAGAGACGAATGATCAATTCCATGGAGAATTGAATGATGCGTGTGGGGCTACCGGGCACGTATCAACTTGGTACTAAACTATTGTTTTCTACTGTGGCACATCCACAAACTGATGGTCAAACTGAAGTAGTTAATAGAACACTCTCTACACTATTGCGTGCAATCATTCAAAAGAACTTAAAGAATTGGAAAAAATGTTTGTCACACATTGAGTTTGCTTATAATGGAACTGTTCATTCCACTACTTCTTACTCACCTTTTGAGGTTGTCTATGGTTTTAATCCCCTAACTCCTTTAGATATTTTACCTTTGCCCACTAATGAGGATGCTGATCTTGAAGGTAAAAAGAAAGCTCAATTTGTTAGGGATTTTCATGCTAAGCTGCGTGAGAATATGCAGAAAAAGAATGAGCATATTGCAAAGATAGCAAACAAGGGTCGTGTGAAAGTAGTGTTTGAATGCGGAGATTGGGTTTGGGTGCACATGCGGAAGGAAAGATTTCCACAACAAAGGAAGTCTAAGTTGCATCCAAGGGGGGACGGACCCTTCCAAATCCTTGAAAGAATTGGGGACAACGCCTGCAAAGTGGATTTACCTAATGAGTATGGAAATGTTAGTGCTACTTTTAATGTTTCTAACTTGTCTTTGTTTGATGTAGGTGATTCGAGGATGAATCCTTTCGAGGGGGGAAGGAATGATAGGTTCCAAGGTCAGCAAGCTTCCAAGATGACTAAGGATGTACTTAAAGGCTTGGATGGTCCTATGACTAGATCAAGAGCTAAGAAAATGAAGAATGCTTTGCATGGTCTTATTGTGGACACGTTGGATGAAGTGTGCAAGGCGGTCAACATAGATCCTTTGTCACGTATTGTGCATTGCTTATGGGCTGACCAAGGAGTGAAGGATGATTCAAGTGTGGGTATGAAGTGCAAAACCTTCTGACCAAACCCGCGCCTCGAACCCGTGCCACGAATAGGTGCCATGGGTACGATTAGAAGGTTCGACCTTGAAGAGCGTTGAAGCACAACGAAGCCGCACCTGTACCCACGCTACGGGTTCCACATCGGGTATGATTAGAAAGTCATCGCAACGAAGTCGCGCCTGTACCCGCATCGCGGGTTCTGCAGCGAGTACAATCAGATAGTCATCTTAGTTGTTTTATGCAATTTTTTTTGAGTTGTAATCTTTAGTATTTGTGTGTTAGGTTACAACTAGTGTCAAGTACTTTTTTTTTAGTTATGTCTAAGCTACGCCCTATATAAGGGTTTCTTATGAACAATATTGAAACACAACGTTTATGATATTTTGAGTGAATTCTCTTCAGAATTTTCTTAGTTCTTTGGTGATTAAGAACTAACCCTTAGGTCTTATCAAGCTTTGCTTGTGGCGACCACAATCTTGCTTAGAGTTTTTTTGAGTTTTTGATCAAGTTCTTTAGAGAATTAGGTTAACGATTGAACAAGCTCAACTTGGTTAATCTAAAACCCTAGGAGCGAGTTCATCTTCAAGGGAAGATTCGTGAGCACCCCAACTCCACGTCAAGGGTTCTTGGGTTTACAAATCCAACGGGGTCTTGAATTCAACGAGTTGTTGACCTAAAATCCAAGGGGTCTTGATATACGCAACCGTGTATGCACATCAAAAGACTAAAGGTTGAAATTTTAAAAGGGTCAAAGACGGACAAAAACAAGACTCAACGAAAACAAACACAATTTGAAAAGAAAAAGACAGCACGAAACAAACAAAATATCAAGGCTAGGCATGAAGCTCTTGCCTTAATATCATGAATCGAAGAACAAAGGGATATATCTGCAATTCCAAAGGAACAAACGGATTGATAGAACTTGGAAATCCAAGAAGTTGGCTCTGATACCAATTGATATGCGCACATGTACGGAAGACTACCAAGACCCTTGGATTTTAGGCTTACCACTCATTGAACTCAAGACCCCTTGGATCGATCTTCCATGAACCCTTGACGTGGAGTAGGTTGCTCGAACTTTTCCCTTTGAAGATGCCCTTGATCCTAGGAAAACTAAGATGAACAGAATTGAGCGCGTTCAATCGGTCAACCTAATTCTCTCAAGAACTTGAACAACACCGAAAGGAAACTCTAAGCTAGATTGAATGGTCGACACAAGCAAAGCTTGATAAGATCTATGGCGGTTCTCAATCACCAAAGAACCAAGAAAATTCAATGAAGAATTCACTAAAAAATTATTAAACGTGTTTGTCTCAAAATAAAGCAACGAAGGCAGCCTTTTATAGGCAATAAACAACGATCTAGGGTTTTAGGGCAAACCCTACTAACGCATAACTAACTAACATGTAACTAGCTTAACTAAACACATAACTAATTAAGTTACTAAACTCGTTACAATCTGGAAAAATAAAAAAAAACCAAAGAAATGGCCCAGTTCTTTTTCCCCATGCAGCTCATTTGGCTCCTCAACAAAATGCAAGGTCTAGCCCAACCTTCTTCCAAGCCCACAAGCATGGTCATCTTCTAGCACCCTTAGTGAGTCCTCTTTGAATGTAAACTTGATCCACAAATTATAGCTCACTCCTTGGCCCAAACATTCAGCAATATAAACCCAAACTCCAAGACCAAGTCGAATGCCAAAATCATGTGGCAGCTTTGAGAAAACTCTCCTAGCTCGTCCACTTAATTCAAGATTCTTCAAGGCTTCTCCAAGAACTTGCATAGGCATCCAAGGGGTTGTATCACAAGCCATATTGACCACTTCGGCCAAAAATATTTTGATAAATCACATTCATTAATCAAGTTCTAGCGGCTTCTTGAAGAATTCTATTTTTTCTTACAACAACACCATTTTGTTGAGGAGCTTTTGCGGTAGTAAACTCATGAGTAATACCATTGCAATCACAAAATCTAGAAAATCACAATATTTAAATTCAGTTCCATTATCACATCTAATTTTCACAATGGTCAAATTCAACAAATTTTGAACTTTTGCCACAATTTTTAAAAGCTTCATCCTTGTGCACAAGAAATAGCACCCAAGTGTATCTTGAATAGTCATCCACAATCACAAAAGCATATATTTTTCCTCCAAGGCTTGCAACTTGGGTTGGTCCAAACAAATCCAAGTGTAAAAATTTCAAAGGTCTTAAAATGGAAACACAATTTTTAGTTTAAAAAAAACCTTGGTTTATTTTCCAAATTAACAAGCATCACAAGTCTTGTCTTTTTCAAATTTAATTTTAGAAAGTCCTAGGACAAGTTAACTAATTCAACAAATCTATGTTGAAATGACAAAGTCTCCTATGCCCTAACCAAAGATCATCACTAGTTGCCTTAAGATATTTAATTCTATTAGTATATATCCTATCAAGCTAAACTATATATATATATATATATATATCATTGTGCCTCTTACCTTTAAAAACAACATTATAGCTAGAATTAAGTACTAAACATTTACGCTTTTTGAATAAAACATAAAGATCTTTATCACACTCAACAAATTATAACTAAGATTGTCAACTAATAACACATTTTGAATAAAAGTTTCATCATTGTTACCTATGTCACCTACTCTAATGGTTTTAGCCTTCATGTCATCTCTAAAGGTGACTTTTTCACTATTCTTTTGCTTGATCTTGACAAACAACAATGGATCTTCAGTGATGTGTCTTTAATATCCACTATCAATAAACCACATTAACTCCTTGGTGGTGTTTTGAAACATACCTACACACAAAAATTAAGAAATAATATTTAGTACCCATTCTTCTTTGGGTCCATAAGAGTTAGCACAAGCTTTAACAATCCACATAGCTCTCATGCCTTGTCACATATTCCTTCTAACATAACAATTATTTTTCATATGTCCTACTTGACAACAAAGTTGATAGGAATCCAAGGGCGTCTACACAAAGCAAGCAAGTTGAGCATGAATTTGATGATCATTTAGTTCATTTTGAGCTAGAAAGGGGACTAAACTTGCCAAGCAGTCCAAGGTATTCATACGGGCTCAAATTGGTTATTGGACTTGGAGTTCATGTTGCTCAAGTTAGTATTTTGGGCCAAGAGTTTATATATTGGTTATGGATCAAATTTGTGTTCAAAAGAGGCCCAAAGAAGATCACTTAGTCCAATGGAAGATGTGTGCAAGTGGCTGGATGTTGTTGGACTTGTTAGAGGGCTTCAAAGTCCCAATATGGAGGCCCAATTGAACTTGATGAGGGATGTCTAACCCATAAAGATGTCTTGGACGAATTCTTAGTGTTTTTAAGTCTTTTATGTTAAGTATTTTACTTAGTTTACAAGTTGTAACCTCTTAGAAAGTTACCATATTATGATAGGTTACAACTAGTGAGTTTTGTTAAGCTTCTAGAAGTTTCTATTAGTTGTTGTGTAAGCCTATTTATAGGCGAGTTATTGTTCACAAATTTGATATGTGAGATTAATAAATTTTATGAGTTTTTTCTCAATTGTGAGAATTAATTCTTAGTTCTTTGGATTAAGAACTACTCTTAAGTCTTATCAAGGGTGATCCTTGTGGTGACTTGTTCAATTCCTTGCTTAGAGTTATTCTGAATTGGTTTGATTTTAGTCCTTAGTTTGCCAACTAGGAATCTACTCACATTGTTGTGTAGAGGTCTAGATTGCTTCAAGAGGGAGGAACTCAATGAGATTGAGGGAGTTTGAGGCGCAAAAACACAACATCTTTGATGATTTGGACGTGTTCCAAAATTGTCAAGAGTTA
The DNA here is from genome assembly GCA_024721245.1 of Mitragyna speciosa. Lineage (NCBI taxonomy): Eukaryota > Viridiplantae > Streptophyta > Magnoliopsida > Gentianales > Rubiaceae > Mitragyna > Mitragyna speciosa. Next base: position 13,561,018 of record CM045571.1, read on the forward strand.
ACGAGTTGCTTTTCTGGAGATTCAAGGCTTTCTTGGCTAGTCTCTTTTGCTCGTTCACATCAATTGGTATTAGAGCCAACTCCTTGAATTTTTCCAGGTTTTTCCAATCCAATTTTCCTTTGGAAAATTCGGGCATCTCCTTTTATTTTTCTTGTGTCAAAATTCATTTGTCTTGTGTCTTATTCTTGCGTTGTTTTCTTTGTTCTCAAACTGTCTGATTTTTTCTTGCTTTTGTTCTCATCATGTCTTGACTGTTTTCTATTGTTTCTTGTGTTTAAATTCTATTCTTGTGCCATCCTAAAATTGTTCTAGGCCTTTAGAGTCTTTCTTGGTTTGTCTAAAGTCAAGAATTCTAGGTAGTGTGGTTTTCTTGTTCCTATTGTGTGTTATCTTGCTTTCTTGTTTGTGTGCTTTGTGAAAATCGATTTTTCAAGAAAAGCTCAAAATTTTCTGGTGTGAATTTTGGTTTTGAAAGGTTGTTTGGGTCATTAAAAAAAAAAAAGAGGTGTGCACAAAGAAGCAAAAACCGTGCACAAGTTGAAAGGAAAAAGACTATTTAAGAGGCGTGCAAAAGAAGGAGGGAAAAAGTCTTGCACTTTTTGTTTCTATCCAGCACGACTTGTGTGGTGTTTTGAGGTGAATTTGTATTGTATTTTCAAGACATACCTTGCTAAAATTATTTTCTTGAAGTCTTGAGCACAAATCTTGAAGTTCTTGGACAGATTCTTGAAGTTCTTGATTGTTGGAAAATTGTTCTTGAAGAGTTTCTTGAAACTTGTCAAGTCAAAAACGAATTTTCATTGAAATTCTTTCTGTCCAGCACGTTTTCTAAGTGTTTAAGGAAGTATTTTTGTTGTTTAGAAAGAAAAAATAGCAAACTTACCTTATTTGAAATTAGTTTCCTTGAAGAAGTTTGCTACCGCCAAGACAGGGTTTGCTTGGGTGTTGCTGAATTTTGTTGTGTGGAAGATTTGATTTGATTGTGATTTGTTTCTGGTGTTTTGGCAGCAAAGAGCACGCAATTTTGAAGCCTAAAACCATGCTATATATAGGAGAAGTTACCAATCCTAAAACACAAGGGAAAAGGGCTGCCAACCCAATCCTATATGCGCTCGGATTTCTAGCGCATTGAGAGAAAAGGAAAGTGTTTCCTCTTTTCTGTTTTGGAGTGAATTTCAGCTTAGGAAAGGGTCTTTTGGACGTGGTTTTGAAGGGAAAATTTGTGCTAAAGTGGTTTTGATTTGTAGTTTGATATGCGCACACGTACGGAAGACTACCAAGACCCTTGGATTTTAGGCTTACTACTCGTTGAACTCAAGACCCCTTGGATTGATCTTCCAAGAACCCTTGACGTGGAGTAGGTTGCTCGAACTTTTTCCCTTGAAGATGTCCTCGATCCTAGGAAAATCCAGATGAACCGAATTGAGTATGTTCAATCGTTCAAACCTAATTCTCTCAAGAACTTGAAAAAAACCAAAAAAGGAAACTCTAAGCGAGATTGGACGGTCGCCACAAGCAAAGCTTGATAAGACCTATGGGTGTTCTCAATCACCAAAGAACCAAGAAAATTCTGAAGAGAATTCACTCAAAATATCATAAAATGTTCTGTTTTAATATTGTTCACAAGAAACCCTTATATAGGGCGTAGCTTAGACATAAACTAAAAAAGTACTTGACACTAGTTGTAACCTAACACTCGACTATTATAGATTACAACTCAAAAATTTGCGTAAAACAACTAAGATGACTTTCTGATCGTACCCGCGATGTGGGTATGGACGCGGCTTCATTGCGCTTCATCTCTCTTCAAGGTCGAACCTTCTGATTGTACACGCGGCAACTATTCGCGCGCGGGTTCGAGGCGCGGGTTCGGTTAGAAGGTTTCACACTGATAATTGCCAAAGTGAAGTAGTCTTAAGTGGATTTTTAATAGAGGTTTTTAGTGTCTTTTTATTAGTTTTTATTTATTTGTGATGCAATTTCTCTTACTTTTGAGTGGACAAGTGATTTCAGAGTAAAAGCTATTCGAATATGTTATTGCTGTGATCTTGCAGGTGGTTGTTGAAGAATCCATACATGGAGCTTTAGAAGGAACTAAAGTGCTCAAATAGATGATTAGAAATGAAGAAATGCTTCAGAGATGAAGGCCAAAGAGTTGGTGCAAGAGTGAAGTGAGAAGCAAGGTGGAAGATCCGAAGATAAAGCTTCTGATCGTACCCGCACCTGTACCCGTGCCGCGGGTGCATGCCGTGGGTACGATCAGACAGTCCGCTTGATGAACCCGTGGCTGTAACTTCTCCGCGGGTATAGTCGCAGGTTTAGGTCGCTGATGCACATTTTTAAGGCATTTTGAGAGATAAAACCAGAGGGGACCTGCACTCACAAGTAGTACATTTTTTTTAGTCTTTTTTAGAGAGTGTTTTAGGGTAGAAAAAAAAATAGAGGAACAAGGTTTAAAACCCTAGTTCCAAAGATTTAGAAAGGAAGCATAAAATAGATGAGTGTGGAGAGACAACTCTGAAGGAGATCACTTGTACTACTCAAAAGGGGAGAATGGCAGCAACGTGTGGTTTTTATTAGCAATAAAGACAATAAGTTTTCTGTTTACATTTCTTTTCTTTGATACTTATGTCAATTGATTGCAAAGAATTTACTTTTATTGCTTTAAATAAGAGTACTTAATTTGCATATCTAGGGTTTAGATGAGCTTTTGATTGTAAGGGATATGGAGTAATTGGTGATATTATGCTTTTGAGTTACTTTGTTTATTCATTGTTTTGGTTAATTGAATTGTAATTGTTTGATCACCAATTATAATTTCTCAATTACTATTATTCAATGAGAGTTGGTAGTGGTAGTGGACAAAGAATAATTGAAGCCTAGGTAGTATTTCACACGAGAGTAGTGGTACTCCTAGGTGAGTCTTGATCAATTCATAAGGCTAAATTAACCTCTGCTATAATCTCTACCACGAAAGTAGGAGGGATCTAGTAGGAAGGTAATCGCTAGTTTGTCAAGAGAGTGAAAGCTAGGTACATTTGGAATTGGGCTCTAGGTGAAGTAATGAGATTGCATGGTTGAAGAAATTGCTCCTTTCTCTTAGATCATTAGGGATTCTAAGTCCTAGATACTCCGATCATTAGTGTCCTCTTAATTTCTATTTTTACTTCTTTAGGGTCGAGTGTTAACAAAGTAGTTTTTTAGTTTTAATTGTGGTAAATGGTTGTCTAGATAATAGGGAGGTTTAAAAAGGTCTAGTACTTCTTCACCTTTCCTTGTGGGATCGAACCTAGTTCCCTATATTCAATAGCGATCTGTCCTCTTGCAGATATAGGTGAATTAGGCAATTTTAATTTGGTAGGTCAACCATAGCTAGAGTCTTTTCTTAGCCTAATTAAAACCCTACCAAGTTTTTGGCGCTGTTGCCGGGGATTGGTGATTAGAATATTAGGTCTAGTAAGTACTCTATTAATCTAGGCTGTACTTTTGCATTTTTGTTTAGATTTTATTTTATTTACTTTAGGAGTAAATTGTCAGTGAGTAGGGTAGTTTATGCATAGAGCTTTAAAGCCAGTGCTTCCTCTTGATCTTGAGATTGAGCGTATTTCTAGGAAGCTTGTGAAGAAATGAAATAACCCAGTAGTGGAAGAATTGGAGAAAGATTGGAGTATAGGACTTGAGTTAGAATCTGAAGCAGAAAACTCCGAATCTAATAGTCCACAAGTGCAAATGACTGAGCAGAGAGCATTGAGGGATTTTGCTCTGCCTGATGGGACTAACGCCCAATCAAGCATCGCAAGACCCGCAGTTAATGCCAATAATTTTGAATCAAGCCAGCCTTGATTCAGATGGTCTAACAGGAACAGTTTGGAAGAACTGCCATGCAGGACCCAAATGCTCACTTAGCTAATTTTTCTGAAATCTGTGATACCCTGAAAGTAAATGGAGTCATAGAGGATGCTATAAAGCTGCGTTTGTTTCCTTTCACTTTGAGAGGGCAAGCTAAGCTTTGGCTACATTCGTTTGCACCTAGCTCTTTCACCACTTAGGCTGAGTTTTCTAGAGCATTCCTAAATAAATACTTCCTACCTGCTAAGACTGCCATGCTTAGGATAGACATTACTAGTTTTAGGCAGTCAGAGGGAGAGTCATTGTATGAGGCGTGGGAGAGGTACAAGGAGTGATGAAGATAGTGGAAGCCAAGGTGAGGACACGTTCAAGGCAGATCCTTTACAAGGCATAGGAGGTCCAATGACGAAGCTTCGAACCAAGAGGATGAAACAAGCTATGCAAGAACTTCTCACGCAATTACAAGAAGAAGAACCTATTTGGGCTAAGAACATGCCAGTTCGGATGATTACATATGCTTGGATTGATGTTGACGCCAAGGGAAGTGAGCAAAGTAGTCAAACCAAGCCAAATGAAGGACAATTGAAGTTTTTGACTGAGGCCGCACCTAAGGCCGCGTCGCGGCCTTCCCCACGGCCTTTTTCAGAATGTTACTCTGAATGAAGTGAAGTGAAATAAAGCGTCTGATCGAGGCCGCGCCCAAGTCCGCACTGCGGCCATCCCCGTGGCTTTCATCAAAGATCGCGAACGCGTTTGTTTGTCTTTACGAGTTTTTAATAGCATAATGAGTTGTAAACCTTATATAAGGTATTTGGTGTAATGAAATAAGGAATAACATTATTGAATGAATTAAATGTGAGTTTTTTCTCTCAAATTGGGGTTACCCTAGTTCTTTGGTAAAACAAGAACTACTCTTGTTCTTGACAATCAACTTGTTAAGATCAAGCCTTTTTTTTGCTTAGGATTGTTCTTACAAAAGGGTTTGCTCTTCGTCTTGTGAGATCATCAACTAGGGGTCTATTCCATGAGTTGGGTAGGAGTCTAGGTTACATCCCATAAGGAGAACCAACGATCTTTGGTGGCATTCAAAGCGCCCAATTCAAGTTGTTCTTGGATTCTTCGACAGGTAACGAAGGGGTCAAGAAGATTGGATTGGTTCCCACGGATTTTCAAGGAGTCTTGGGCATCTCGCGACCGTGGTTTGCATCAAGGAGTTACTTAGGAAATGTCCTCATCATGGACTACCAGAGTGGCTCTTGTACAAGCAGTTTACAATGGTTTAGCATATTCTACTAAGCAGAATGTAGATGCTACAGCGGGAGGGGCTTTAATGGGTAAGTCTGCAGAGGAAGCCCAAGATCTGATAGAGGAAATGGCAGCCAATAGCTACCAATGGGCCAACATTAGGGGTGGTCAAAGAAGGGGAACGACTATGTCTATATTTGACCATGATACCTTAAATGCACTATCAACCCCGATGCAGGATGTGCTTAGTCTTCTGAAAAATGGTAGTGGCCCTAGCTCACAACCTGTCATGGCATGTTGCACTATGTGTGGTGGTCAGCATGAAACAGCTGATTGTGCTTCTAATGAACAAGTGCAATATGCAAATTTCAATAGTCAACCTCAGAACAACCCTTACTCCAATACTTACAATTCTAGTTGGAGGAACCATCCAAATTTTGGATGGAAAGAGAGGGGTGCACAGCAAAGGCCAGTTAATCCTCCAGGTTTTCTGCCTAGACTTGCCCAACCTGCACAAAAGCCAAATTGGGAGATAGCTTTTGACAAGCTGTCTCAACACATAGATAGGAAAATGGCTAATATGCAGAGAAACATTGATAACCAAATTGGGCAGTTTGCTGAAGCCATTAGGACTAGGAACAAAGGTGAATTGCCTAGTCAACCTGAGGTCAATCCTCGTGAGTATATAAAGGCTATTACTCTTTGTAGTGGGAAGGAATTAGAGGAGCCTGAGAGAATAAATGATGATGTTAGGGTAAGCAATCAAAATGGGAATTTAGAGAAAGTAGGGGATGATATGAGAGAGGGACAAGTAGAGGTGGAAGTTAGTAAACCATTTGTTAATCTCAAGACACCTCCTATACCCTTTCCACAAAGGCTACAAAAGGAAAAAAATAATGCAAATTTTAAAAAGTTCATGATATCTTTAAGAGTCTGCATATTAATATTCCATTTGTGGATGCTATCATGCAAATTCCCTCTTATGCAAAGTTCCTAAAAGAACTTATGTCTCGCAAAAGGAAGTTAGTGGATAATGAGATTATTGCTCTCACTGAGGAGAGTAGTGCTCGTATCCAAAATAAGCTTCCTCCTAAGTTAAAGGATCCGGGTAGTTTTTCTATCCCTTGCACCATAGGGAAGTTAGAGATTGCTAAAGCTTTATGTGACCTTGGTGCAAGTGTGTCATTGATTCCTTTAACTATTATGAAAGAACTTGAGCTTACTAAGTTGAAGAGGACCAACATGACCCTTCAACTAGCTGATAGGTCAATTCGTCACCCATGGGGGGTACTAGAGAATTTGTTGGTCAAAGTGGATAAGTTCATAATACCTATTGATTTTGTGGTTTTAGATATGAAAGAGGATATCCAAATGCCTATTATTTTAAGGAGACCATTTTTTAGCCACAGCAAGTACCATTATAGATGTGAAAAATGGAAAACTCAAGTTTCAAATAGGTGATGAAGAGGTTGAATTTAATTTCAACAACACAGTTAAGTATCATTCATTCACTGATCATGTCTATTCAGTAGACCTTGTAGAGGAGCTTACTGAGGAGTTTGGGTTAGTTGCTCTAGATTGTGACATACTAGAGTTGTGCTTGATAGGGAGAGGTCCATAAGTGGAAAGCAGTGAGGAAAAGGGAGAGATGGCACTATTTCTGGATTCTAGAGAGCTATTTAGGAAGAAATCATCTTTCGAGAATCTAGGAGTAAGTAAAGGGATACCACCTCTTTCTGATGTTCAACCTGCTAGATTAGAATTAAAGCTATTACCTAAACATCTTAGGTATGAATGTTTGGGAGAAAAGGATACATTACTCGTTATAGTGAGTACCGAGTTAGATTCTGAGCAAAATGAGAAATTGCTTAGAGTTTTGAGTAAACACCAACGGGCAATAGGTTGATCAATTTCTGACTTGAAGGGGGTAAGTCCTATATGCATGCATCGTATACTACTGGAGAACAATTGTAAACCAGTGGTAAAAGCTCAAAGAAGGCTTAATCCCAACATGAAGGAGGTTGTGAGATCAGAAATTTTGAAGTGGTTAGATGCAGGCATTGTCTACCCAATTTCTGATAGCATATGAGTTAGCCCTATACATGTAGTGCCAAAGAAAGGAGGGACTACCATTGTTAAAGGGAAAGATGAGGAATTCATTCCATCTAGGTTGGTGGTTGGGTGGAGAGTTTGTATTGATTATAGGAAGTTGAATTCTGCCACTAGGAAAGATCATTTCCCTTTACCTTTTCTTGATGCTATGTTAGAGAGAATATCTGGTTATACATTTTATTATTTTTTGGATGGGTATTCTGGTCACCTAAGGATCAAGAAAAGATGTCTTTTACTTGTCCCTATAGAGTTTTTGCTTTTAGACGCATGCCAATGCCCCTACCACATTTCAAAGTTGTATGATGGTTTTTTTCTCTGACTATATTGAGAGAATTATGGAAATTTTCATGGATGATTTTTCTGTTTTTGGAAAATTTTTTGATGAGTGCCTCCATAATCTTGAATTGGTTTTGACACGATGTGAAGAAACCAATTTAGTTTTAAACTGAGAAAAGTGCCATTTCATGGTCAAGGAAGGCATAGTGCTTGGCCATAAGATATCATCAAATGGGATAGAGGTTGATAGAGCCAAGATTGAGGTCATAGAAAAAATGCCTCCACCAGTCAATGTTAAGGGGATTAGGAGTTTCTTGGGACATGTGGGGTTTTATAGGCGATTTGTTAAAGACTTTTCAAAAGTAGCTAAACCCCTATGAGATTTGTTAGTTAAAGATGCTCCTTTTAACTTTGGTAAAGAATGCTTGAATGCATTCAACAGTTTAAAGACTGAGTTGACATTGACCCCTATTATAGCATCACTTGATTGGAGAGTGCCTTTTGAACTAATGTATGATGCCAGTGATTTTGCATTAAGGGCAGTTTTAGGTCAACGTAGGGAAGGCCGGTTGCATGTGATCTATTATGCCAGTACGATTTTGAATGAAGCACAGATTAACTATGCAACCACAGAAAAAGAGCTTTTGGCAGTTATTTTTGCTCTGGATAAGTTTAGATCCTATTTAGTAGGGTCTAAAACTATCATTTTTACTGACCATTCAGCTCTCAAATACCTGTTGTCTAAGAAAGATGCCAAACCAAGGTTAATTCAGTGGATTCTCTTGCTACAATAATTTGATATAAAATTAGAGATAAAAAGAGATTAGAGAACGTAGTGGCTGATCACCTTTCTAGGTTAAATTACATCCCTTCTAATGATCAAATTCCTATCCAAGAGAACTTCCCTGATGAGTACGTGTTGAATGTAAGGGAATCGCCTTGGTATGCTGACTTTGTTAATTACTTAGTCAGTGGAATAATTACCAAAGAGTTCAAGTATAATCAAAAGAAAATTTTTTTTCATGATTTGAAGAACTACTTTTGGGAAGAATGATGCGATCCGCCCCAAGACCCCTCGTTAAACACGTAACGGGAACCTTCACCAGGATCGCGATCCACAGGACAACCCTCCCAAAGGATCGTTCTTGTGTATCAATGAACAACCTAACCCCGATTCTACCCGAGAACTGAAACTAGTTTGAAGAGGATCCCAAACCCTAACCTCACACGCTGGTTAGAACTCAAGGATATCAAGGAAGTTCACGAATCACTCGTGGAACTCACAAGTCTCACAAAGAGAATCAGAGAGGAAAAACCCTCGTAAATTTTATTCAACTTCAATAATCTGTCTTAACAATAATAATAATTAGCCTTATATAGGCAAAAATACCCTAAATAACCAATATAGCAAGTAACTAGTCTATTACACGTTATAAACTAAGTAAAAACGCAGAAAAACAAATAAAATCGTAAAGTTATAGACTAAGGCCGCGGGTTAGGCCCCGGGCTGGCCTTCTGTGCGACCTTCATCAGAACGTCATCCCATCTTTGGCAAAGTTTCTGACGGAGGCCGTGGGGAAGGCCGCGACGCGGCCTTGCCCGCGGCCTTCATCAGAAACTTTCTGATGGCCTTTTCTACGCGTCTTCTTCTGAACCCTTGCAGGTGTACTCGTCCTAGCATTGGATGGCCTCTTCCTCTTGCTCCTTTTGACCATCCTTGACGCCTCTAAGCCTCCATTTTGAGTGATTAAGCCCCTATGCATTGGTGATGCACTATGGATTATTCAAATGCCCCCATCTATTTGGGCTTTCATCACTTGGTTCATATCAAAGAACCTCTTCTTTATAGGCATTGTGCAGATGGGATGATTCGTAGGTGTGTACTAGAAGATGAGGTTCAAAGTATTCTTTTGCATTGTCATGGTCTTGAGAGTGGAGGCCACTTCAGTACGACTAAGACAGTTACAAAAGTGTGGCAGTCTGGTTTTTATTGGCTCTCGATGCATAAAGATGTCAGAAATTTCATTCTAAGGTGCAATGAATGCCAAAGAACGGGAAATATCTCTAGAAAGGATGAAATGCCTCAAACTTTGGTCTTAGAAGTAGAATTATTTGATATTTGGGGTATGGACTTATGGGTCCTTTTCCTAGTTCGCACAACCATAGGCACATCGTAGTGGTTGTGGACTATGTGTCTAAATGGGTAGAGGCAATTGCTACCCAAACCAATGATGCTAGGGTAGTGCTTAAGTTTGTAAAGAGGCATATCTTTAATAGGTTTGGTGTTCCCAAAGCCATAGTGAGTGACGAGGGGAAGCATTTTTGTAACAAACAATTTCAATCCTTGTTACTCAAGTATGGTTGTAGGCATAAGATGTCTCTTCCGTATCACCCCCAAGCCAATGGGCAAGCTGAACTTGCCAATAGAGAGTTGAAGCTCATTCTTGAGAAGACAGTGAATAAATCTAGGAAAGATTGGGCTCTCAAGCTAGATAATGCCTTATGGGCATATAGGACTGCCTTCAATACACCGTTAAGAATGTCTCCATATCAGTTAGTATATGGAAAACGGTGTCATTTGCCTGTAGAGATAGAACATAAAGCTTATTGGGCTATTAAGTCGATCAATATTGATCTAGCTTTAGCAGGCAATTTAAGGCGATTGCAATTGAGTGAGTTAGAAGAGATGAGATTAAATGCATATGAGAGCACAAGAATTTATAAGGATAGGGTTAAAGCTTAGCATGATAAGCATATCTCCCACAAAAAGTTTGAAGTTGGTGATAAGGTGCTATTGTTCACGTTTCAAACTTTTTCCAGGGAAGCTGAAGTCACGTTGGTCTAGGCCTTATGTTGTTAATCAAGTGTTCCCATATGAGGTAGTAGAGATTCAATCTGACAAGGGAAATAGTTTTAAGGTAAATGGGCAGCGCCTCAAAGTATATCTAGCGGGGGAATTACTACCTACAGAGAAGTATTCTCCTTGGGTGAACTTGAGTGCCATTAAGAATGGAATAGAGAAGTCTAGCTTTAGACTTTAACTAAAGCACTGGTTGGGAGGTAACCCAACAATTGGTTTGGAATTTTAAGTCAATTTATTAGGTTTAAGTTTAATTCTATGTCTCTTTGATATTGTCTTTTACTCATTTTTTGGTTATATTTGTGGTGTTGCAGGATCTGAAGGAAATGATGAGATTGATATCCATGCGAGCGAGAGTAGATGTCAATTATGCATAAGCAAGGAAATTATTGTCAGTTAATGGTGTTTTAATCTTTTAACGATTAAATTTTCTTGTTTTGTGTTACATTTAGAGTGAAAGTGTGTCAATGTGTTAGGTCGCGTTTCTGATCAAACCCGCACTCATACCTGCGTCGCGGGTTGGGTCGCGGGTTGGGTCGCGGATTCAATTAGAAGGGTGACAAAAGTGTTCTGATTGTACCCGCTCCCGTACTCGCGCCGCGGGTACGTGTCGCGGGTACCATCAGAGACTTACCCAAGCAAAGCATTCGAGGGAGATGAACCCGTGACCTTACCGGCCCCGCGGGTACGTGCCTCAGGTACCATTAGTAAGTTGCCAAGCCAAGTTGTTCGAGGAGTCGAACCTGCGACCGTACCCGCGCCACAGGTATGCTCCAAATAGGCATTATAACCCTCATTTTGTTTGATTTCCTTCCTTCTTTTTCATCCTCTTCCCTGCAACTCCAAGTTCACACATAAATCCCCCCACTTTAACCTTTAATCTTTCACTTTGACACTTGTCCTGCCACATCCCTTGGATGTTTGGTAGAGGAATCCTTTTTAGATTTGGTTTTGCCATTTATCTAAATTGGGAATTGTGACTTGTGGGCATTCTTGACGGGGTTTTGCTTCTTAGATTTGCGGACTAATCTGACATCCTTTACAGTTAATTCCTCTTTTAAGGTAAGTTTTTCGTATTTACTCCCTAATTTTCAAATTTTTATGGGTGTTAATAAGGATTTGCAGCCTTTGTTTTTCTTTGATGATTTTGTTGAACATCTTGACATCCATTGACTAGTTTTACAATCTATATGTCATGGGCTTTAAATTTTATGGAGTTATTTGTTAGATGTATCAATAATACACCATGGAATTGTGTTCTTGATTGGCATTTGTCTAATAATGTGAAAAAATTTGTTATGCCTATTGAACTTGTTGTGCCCATTGAGATTGTGCAAAATCACAAGAATTTATGCTTTTGAGATGCTCTTTAGAGGTTATTGTATTCTTTTGATGATGGTACAAGCTTTGTAGTAAGAGTTCATTAGGAATGGCTTTTAGAGGATTAATAATCTGTTTTTAGTCTTGGTGATTAATTACTTGCCTTTCATGCTATGTATATTCACGTGCATCTAATTGTGAAAAGTGAAGTCTATAGTATGGAATAGGTGTTAGTTCGAGGCGTGGATGTTGTGATAGTGCTCTTGTGCTAAATATCTACATCTAATTATGCTTAATTTGTGCTAATTTTGCTATGCTTGATGTTTAGATATCATGCCTAGGACAAAAAGCCCAGTAAACGTGTTACTCCATCCAAAAGGAGTAGTGGTGGATCTTCGAGTCGCCAACCTCCACAACGTCAGTGGGATGAAGACCGCTTCACATCTTTTGAGAATCAACAATGGAATGATTCTAGGAAGCATAATGGATTTATCATTGAGAAAGACATTGATCCGAATGTAGATGCACATTTGCATATCACAGAGATGTTCACACACTTAGGATGGGCTCCAATCCTTAGTTTGCCCAATTATTATTATCCTGAATTGGTACGGGAGTTTTATGCAAACATAGAGGATAAAAAGGACCACAACAATTATTCATTGACATCTACAGTTAGAGGATAAAAAGGACCACAGCAATTATTCATTGACATCTACAGTCCGGGGGCGTCCAATTCAACTAACCCACCTGAGATTGGCTGAACTATTAGGCTGTAGGGATGAAGGTGAAGGGATCGTATTAACACGTCGGTTTCAATGGTTAGGACCGTGGACACAATAGAAATGCGGTACAAGGTTCAATGTGGAAGTTGAGTATACACGACGAGATCAAAGGCCAGTCTACAGGGCCAATAAGTTTTTTCCTCCATATCATGTTGCGTTGTTCGTGATATGTCACAATGTCCATCCAAAACGCAGTTCAAAGAATGAGTGTCACACAAGTGACATGTATTTTTTAGATGAGATGGTCCATGAGTATGTGTAAATAGAAATATTGGGACCTAGTCCATTAGCTAGTATCATCATAAGCTACATGAGGACCGCTGCACGTGTGACGGAGAAGGACATTGGTTTCAGTTTTCCACGTCTCCTTTCGCTGGTTTTTGCTCGGTATGGTGTCAATTTACAGGGTCAGTGGAAGCAATCAACAGATGCCATTGACACAGTGAATATTCAGGCACTCCGCAATATTAAGGTCAAAGCTTATGCCATTAGAGCCATACTACAGGAAGGTGGAGAAGAATGAAGAGGACGAGATGACCCAATTGGATCAAGAGGAAGGCTCCTCTGGGACACGGGAAATGTTGAATTCAATCTTAGATGAAGTCCGTGGCACCAGAGCATCCATGGATAGGATGGAAGGAAGGATGGAGGCCATGGAAGCAAGAATGACATCTATGGAGACTGAGCTAGCCTCTTGGAGGCCATATTGACCGGGAGCTTAAAGCTTATCTCATTTCTCTTATGACCTGCTTATTTAGTTTTTTTTTTATGCTTTTTTTTTTTGTTTTAGGTGGTCTTTACTTTGTTTTGTTTCATTTGGGATATTTGACCTCGTTATCTATCTGCTTTTGCTTCGTTCTTTTTACATTGGTGTGGACTAATCCTTTGGCAATGTGGTATGTGTTTTTGATGAAGCGTCGTATTGTGGCTACAGTTTGGATCAAGTTCCTACACCCACAGTGCATGACCTTCTACGGTTTTGATAGGGAAGTATTATTTCAAAATTTTTATAATGTTTTCTTTTTCATTCTTATATTGCACACCTTGAGGACAATGTGTGATGTGATCCAAGGAGTACTCATTCTTATTGGATTTGGACTTATACTTGGCAGACTTGAAGAGGCCATTTATATGGATCAAGAAGAGCTTATACGTGTGATAATCAAGCATGGGAATGAAGTGCCAAACCTTCTGATCGAACCCGCGCCATGAACCCGCGCCGCGTATAGGTGCCGCGGGTACCGTCAGAAGGCTCGTTCGTGAAGTGCTTGGAATGCCAAACTTTCTGACCGAACCTGTGCCCTGTACTCGCGCCGCGGATAGGTGCCGCGGGTACCATCAGAAAGTTTGTTTTAGTTGTTTTATGCAATTTTTAGAGTTGTAATCTTTAATAGTCGAATATTAGGTTACAACTAGGGTAAAGTACTTTCTTGGTTATGTTTTTTTTGTGCCGCCCTATATAAGGGTTTCTTGGGAACAACATGAGACAGAACGTTTATGATATTTTGAGTGAAATTCTCTCCAGAATTTTCTTGGTTCTTTGGTGATTGAGAACCGCCATAGGTCTTATCAAGCTTTACTTGTGGCGACCATCCAATCTCGCTTAGAGTTTCCTTTCGGTTTTGTTCAAGATCTTTAGAGAATTAGGTTTGAACGATTGAACGCGCTCAATTCGGTTCATCTTGGTTCTTCTAGGATCGAGGGCATCTTCAAGGGGAAAAGTTCGAGCAACCTACTCCACTTCAAGGGTTCTTGGAAGATCCATCCAAGGGGTCTTGAGTACAACGAGTTGTTGACCTAAAATCCAAGGGGTCTTGGCATACGCAACCGTGCGCTCATCAATTGGTATCAGAGCCAACTTCTTTGGATTTTCAGGTTCTATCAATCCGTTTGTTCCTTTGGAATTGCGGATATATCCCTTTGTTCGTTGTTTCGTGATATTAAGGCAAGAGCTTCGTGCCTAGCCCTAATATTTTGTTTGTTTCGTGTTGTCTTTTTCTTTTCAAATTGTGTTTGCCTACGTTGAATTTTGTTTCTGTCCGTCTTTGACATTCTTAAAATTTCAACCTTTAGTTTTCGTTGTTTCCTTATTAAATTCGTGCTTTAGGGTTTGTTTAGAGTCGTTCTTGGTTGCTTCTCAATCAAGAATTCTAGAGTTGTGTGGTATTTTGTATTTTCTTGACTGTTTTTATTGTTTTCTTGGAATTCTTGTGCAAAAATCTTTCAAAAGAATTGGTTTCTGGGATTTGCCATCCTAGTGTTGAAGATTCTTGAAAAAAAAAAAAAAATTTCACGTACTGTTCACGTACTGTAGCGTCATTGTTCACGGCGGCTACTGTTCACACTAGGGTTTACTGTTTACGGTGGTACTGTTCATCGGAATTCACTGTTCATTCGGTGAATTTTACTTTTTTTTTTTTTTGGTTTGATTTTTGGTGGGTTATTTGGGTTTTGAATTTAAAAAAAAAAAAAGTCTTGCACAAAGAAAAGTCGTGCAACACAAAAGAAAGTGAAAAAGGCGTGCAAGGTGATAAAAGCCAAGCACACGAACTAAACCAATTAAACTGAAGTATATTTGGCTGGAATACTGTCCTTGTGCAACCGAGTAGACCTGTTGAAACAAACAGATTGTTGGACAGAGAACAACGCCACGTACAAAAGTTTAATTGACTAGGTTCTATTCTTCTTATTCTTAGTGTTTTGTTGGAATATTATTTTTTGCATAAGTTTGGTTATTTTTCTTCCAAAGAACATTAAAAAAATCAAGAAACATCACACAATTATATCACACATTAGGGTGTCTATATCGTGTCTGTTCTTGATTCTTGGTTATTCTTTGTTACTCTCTTGAACAAAACACTCTAAGCATACTTATTTTTGACCTCTACATTTACTCTCACAGATTGGTGTTGCTATAAGCCTTAGTAAGATTGAGTGAGCTGGTTCTTCTCTAAAGGGCCAACAAGAAAATTCATTGAGTGAAAAAAGGCTTAGTGGTGAGCACAAAGAGGGTAAAAGCCAATAAACTTGAGGGAAGCGAGTGCAAACACTAAGGGAGTGTTTCACATATTCTTGTCTATTTTTTTTTTGTTATTTTTAACTATTCTTCTTGCAGGTTTTTAAGGCATAATGGCGACTCCACAAGAGGCGAATAATGATCTTAAATTGCTTAGGGAAGCCATTGTTGGTGATTTTGAGAGAAAGATGCCTATTGTGAGAGATGAGATCTATGAGGAGATGCCTCCATTGGAGGGAGGAAGTAATGATGAGGAAGCTCCTTGGGGAGGTGACCATGGAGAGGTTCTATTGACTAGAAGAGCACTTAGTGTTGCATCAATGGAGGATGAGGAGAACATTCAAAGGGATCATATCTTCCACACTAGGTGTACCGTGCAAAACAAGGTATGTAGCATGATTATTGATAGTGGTTCATGTACTAATGTTGCCTCTACTTTGTTTGTAGATAAATTAGGGCTTGCAACAAAGAGACATCCCAAGCCATATACATTGCATTGGTTAGTTGAAACTGGAGACATGAAGGTGACCAAGCAAGTGTTGGTGCCATTCTCCATCAACAAGTACAAGGATGAAGTATGGTGTGATGTGGTTCCTATGCAAGCATGCCATATTCTTCTTGGGCATCCATGGCAATTCGATAGGAGGGTGACCTATGACGGCTTTAAAAATAGGTACTCTTTCATGTGGAATGGACAAAAGGTGACTTTGGGTTCTATTGCACCATCTGAAGCACATGCTGACCAAGTGAGGATTGCAAAAGACTTCAAAGCAAGGGAGGAACAAAGCCAACTAGCAAGTGGCGTATGCACCGATGAAGAAGCAAAATCACAAACTAACCTTGAAGGGGTGCAAAGTGGCATAACTAAGGAGAAAGCAATAGTCATCCAAGATAGTGAGAAGAGAGAAAAGAGCAAGAGTGTTATGCTTCTAACTCTTATGTCCATGTACTCCAAAGAAGAAGTGTACTTTGCTAACTCACTTAACCTATCTTTTCCTAGTATTTTTGTAGTGTTATTGCAGGTTAATACTCAAGCAAAAATGCCACATACTTGCTACTTTAGTGTTCAAATTCCTTCAATGAGTGAAAAGCATCAAATCATGGAGAAGGAATTACAACATTGTTCAAGCACAAGTTCAAATAGTTTGATGAATCCAACTGATTTGTGGCATAAGTTTTTATATTTTAATAGCTTTAAATTGCATCTTAATTCTATCTTATGTGTTTATTCTATTAGAGTAGGTAGTTACGTTTTGCATCTAAGTTGTTTTACTTCATCTAGTGCAATATGTCTTAGAAGTTCTCCTATGTTTTTGCATCAATGTTTGGACGAATTTCAACATGTTTTATGTGATTTTTCATGCCATAATACTTGTATTAGGGATCTTGTATTTGTTTATACATGCTGCCCTATACGTTTTGGTGATTTAGTTTTTGATAATTTTCAGATTCTTGAGTCTATATTGCATCATGTCAATCATTTTGTTGTTCTAGTTAGTGGTAATGTTTATGTTTTGTGTTGTCCTTATACACGAATTATAAGGAGTCATATAAATGATTTTCAATGTGTTTATCTTAAGTGTTTTACCTCTAAAATTCATTTTTGTCATAAGTTAGTTCATTTTAAATGTTCTAGTGTTGTAGTTTGTGACAATATACATGTATTTTTGTTACATTGTTTGAATTATTCTAGTGAGTTGAATGATAATATTTTCCATGTTCTAGGGTTTATTTTGCATAGTTCATTCAGAATTATTGCATGTTATCTACATGATTCACGTTTTCTACACTTACTTGTAGTTAGTAGTTTCTACTTAGATTCTTGTCATACATCTTTACTTGACCATGATTTTTATCTTGTTGACCATTCATATGTGTTAGTTCTTTTGCATGTTTTTAAAGATATTTCTCATCTAGGCATGTTTATTCTTCTTAAGTTAGAATTTGTTATTTCACCTATGACTTGTGATTTAGTGTTTTATGCTATTTGTGTTCATAGTTGCATTAGGCTACTTGTTTTACATTTATCACTTGAGTTAGTTATGAGCTTGCTTAAAATTTGTGATTGTTTCTCTATTAATCCTTTAGTTACTTATGTTAATTTATATGAACTCGCAGATTCGAGGACGAATCTTTTCGAGGAAGGAGGGATTGATGTGATCCAAGGAGTACTCATACTTATTAGATTTGGACTTATACTTGGCGGACTTGAAGAGGCCATTTATATGGATCAAGAAGAGCTTATACGTGTGATAATCAAGCATGGGAATGAAGTGCCAAACCTTCTGATCGAACCCGCGCCATGAACCCGTGCCGCGTATAGGTGCCGCGGGTTCTGTCAGAAGGCTCGTTCGTGAAGTGCTTGGAATGCCAAACTTTCTGACCGAACCCAGCGCCCTGTACCCACGCCGCGGATAGGTGCCGCGGGTACCATCAGAAAGTTTGTTTTAGTTGTTTTATGCAATTTTTAGAGTTGTAATCTTTGATAGTCGAATATTAGGTTACAACTAGGGTAAAGTACTTTCTTGGTTATGTTTTTTTTGTGCCGCCCTATATAAGGGTTTCTTGGGAACAACATGAGACAGAACGTTTATGATATTTTGAGTGAAATTCTCTCTAGAATTTTCTTGGTTCTTTGGTGATTGAGAACCGCCATAGGTCTTATCAAGCTTTGCTTGTGGCGACCATCCAATCTCACTTAGAGTTTCCTTTCGGTTTTGTTCAAGATCTTTAGAGAATTAGGTTTGAACGATTGAACGCGCTCAATTCGGTTCATCTTGGTTCTTCTAGGATCGAGGGCATCTTCAAGGGGAAAAGTTCGAGCAACCTACTCCACTTCAAGGGTTCTTGGAAGATCCATCCAAGGGGTCTTGGCATACGCAACCGCGCGCTCATCAATGTGATACTTAAGTGTGGGGGGAACTTGAATGGGGTTGGATATCGGTTGTTGTTCGTTGTGGTCTGTTAAAAATTTTTGTGAGATACCCAGTACATTCGGTTATAAGTCTGATGATCGACTCTAGAGAAAGTGATGCTGAGTGAAGAAGAGTAAGTATGTCTAATGTTGAGGAAGTATAATGAAAGGACAGTAATTGTCATCTTTGTGAGAGTCAATGAGTGAGTTAGCACATTTTGATTGGTGATTGAGTCTATTTATGGTAAGTAGGCGTAAGAGTGTAGGATAAGTTTTCTATTAAAAAAATATAAAAAAAAGGAAAAAAAAAAGAAAAGAAAAAGAGAAAAAGAAAAAGAAAAAAGAAAAAGAACAAGGAATGAAGGGTAAAAGTAGTAATAGAATGTGAAGACTTAGGGATTACTCCACTAATTTTGGTACTGAGTAACCGGGGGTTTGCATTTACAAATGTGAACACTCGCGTAAAAAGGTTGTCTCATCTGATTGGGGAAAGGCCTAATCTTCTGTGTAGCCATGAGTGAATAAAATCCTAAACTTTTACAGTTGAAAGCGATGAATAGATGAAAGCACCTTTGATCTTGTTGCTTTACTACTTTATGGACTCAAGTAGAGATGATTGATGAAATTAAAAAGGAATATGACTGTGAATAATTGCTCTTTCTTTACTTGATGTCATGAGTATCTATAATTGATCAATCGAGGTTATAATTGGAGTATGCTGGGTATCAAAGTGGTTAGTCGTGTTTTCACAATAAGTCCCTATTTTAAAAGCTTATTGCTTGAGGACAAGCAAAGACTTAAGTGTAGGGGAATTTGATAATTGCCAAAGTGAAGTAGTCTTAAGTGGATTTTTAATAGAGGTTTTTAGTGTCGTTTTATTAGTTTTTATTTATTTGTGATGCAAATTTTCTTACTTTTGAGTGGACAAGTGATTTTAGATTAAAAGCTATTCATATATGTTATTGCTGTGATCTTGTTGGTAGTTGTTGAAGAATCCATACATGGAGCTTTAGAACGAACCAAAGTGCTCAAATAGATGTGATAGGAATCCCAGGACGCCTACACTAGTCACGCATGTCATAAATGGAGTGGAGTCATTTTTGGCGCCCTTCAACCCCCTAGAAGAGTGGAACATGGAGTTGGATGACCAAAACAAGCCAAATGATGGGGCATTGGAGCTTCTGATGAAGGTCGCACCCAAGGACGTGCCACGGCCTCTTCAAACGGCCTCCATCAGAAGGTTGAAAGAAGCAAGCGAGGGGTCTGATGAAGGTTGCGCCGCGGCCTTCCCCACGGCCTCCATCAGAAGGTTGTCCAGCACAAGTTAAAGCTTCTGCCCGAGGCTGCGCCCGAGGCCGCGCCACGGCCTTGCTCGCGGCCTTCCCCAGAATCTGCTTTTACGCGTTTTTATTTATGAGTTTTTAGTAGGTTATGAGTTGTATCCTTAATTTTAGGATAGAATCGTGTGATAGGATGCAACTAATATCAGTTATTTTTAGTAGTTATTTTTTTGTAACTTTATATAACGCGCCTTGAATATTTTACGGGGGAATTAATTGAAGTTTGATGATTAGTGAAATTTGAGTGTTTTCTCTCTGAGAATCCCTTCTTAGTTCTTTGGATTAAGAACTAAAGTCTTATCAAGGGCAACCTTGCAGCGACTTTTCAATTCTCGCTTAGAGTTAACTTTATATTGGTTTGATTTCAATCCTTAGTTCGTCAACTAGGAATCTACCTACATCGTTGTGTAGGGGTCTAGGTTGCTTCTAAAGGGAGGGACTCAACGAGATTGGAGAAAACTCGAGGCACAATAACTCCATGTATTGGTGATTTTGGACAGGTTCCATCTTTGTCAATAGTTAATGAGTTGATTTACCTGGGTTTTAAGGCGTTCTTGGCATTCGCGCGATCTGTCACACATCAATTGGTATCAAAACAAATTCCTTGATATCTAGGTTTTCCAATCCAATTTTTCCACTTGGGAAAATTAGGATATATCTTTTCTTATTTGATTCTCTTTTCGCTAACCCTTTGGGTATATCCTTGTTGATCTTGTGTTCCTTTGTGAAAGATTCAAACTTTTGTTTGATTTGTCTAATTTTCTGCATTTTTCTGCAATTTTTTTGCAGAAACTTTACTCTTGTGTTTCCTTGTTGTGTTTCTTGCGTCATAATTAGGGTTTCCTGATAAAGTCGTTCTTGGCAGTTTAAGCCAAGAATTCTAGGTCTTTGGTGTGGTTTAAGTGTTATCTTGTTTGTTCTTGTGATAAAGATTGTCAAAAAAAAAAAAAACTGTTCATGGTACTGTAGCGAGTTACTGTTTACCGTCACTGTTCGCGTGGTACTGTTCGGCACTGTTCATCGGTTGTTACTATTCATCCGGTGAATTTTTGCTTAATTTGTTTAGTCTTGTAGTGTTTGACTGTAGGTTATTTGGGATTTGTTTAAAAAAAAAAAGAGAAAAGAGGCGTGCTTGAAGGGAGTAAAAATCGGGCACACGAACTAAACTAATTAAACTAAAGTATATTTTGGCTAGAATACTGTCCTTGTGCACCCGAATAGACTTGGTGAAACATTCAGATCGTTGGGCAGAGAACAACGTCACGTACGAAAGTTTAATTGAATCAGATTCTACTCTTCTTATTTCTTGGTGCTTTGGTGGGGTTTCTTGTTAATTTGGTGTTGAAAGGTAAAAGTCATGCACTTTCATTGCAAAAGTTGTGCACTTTAAAATAAAAAAAAAAGAGAGAAAAAAAATTGATTTCTGGTGCGTTTGATTGGGTTTTGGGTACAAGAAATATTCAGCCATTCTTTTGATAGGAGGCCTATTGGAAATCAAGATTCACACCAAGAACCACACCCTAGGGTATCGAAATTGTGAATCCTTGAGTCATAATCTTGTCTTCGTTCAAATTCTTGAATTCTTGTGAATCAAACCTAACTCTAAGCTTTCCTACTCACTATTTCTTATTCTCTTCATTGAATTAGTTGTTTAAGGACTTTGGTAAGGCTTGATTGAGCAGGTTCTTACTAAAGAACTTACAAAAAGTAATCTCAAGAGTGGTAAAAGGCTTAGTTGGTGAGACTATCATCGGATAAAAGCCATTATATTTGAGAGATACACGAGTAAAGAGTGAAACACTTAGGGAGCGAGTGAGGATTTCTTTATTTTATCTATGCTACTAATATTTCTCTGCAGGTTTACATCATCATGTCAGACCAAAGTGACCAAAAGCTTGCTAGCATTGAATTCATGCTTAAAGCTATGCAAGATGAGTTCAGACGGATAAACTCCCGTATAGATGACATGGATTCTACCATCAAGGGCAAGGTGAAAGTGGCCCGTGAATCTACCTACGGGGAAGAGTCTGAGGAGGGGTATGACTCTGACGAGGTGATTTCCCGCAAAGGAAGGAGGGTTAACAATGCACGTGACAACAACCTAGGAAGCATAAAAATGAAGATTCCACCATTCAAGGGTATGAATGATCCTGAAGCATACCTGGAGTGGGAACAAAAGGTGGAAATGTCTTCAACGTGCATAACTATGTTGAGGAGAAGAAAGTTCAACTAGTTGCTGTGGAGTTCATTGAGTATGCTAGCGTATGGTGGGACCAGTTAGTGAAGAATAGAAGGAGATATGATGAGCTGCCAGTTAGCTCATGGAGGGAGTGAAGACCATTCTTTGAAAGCGTTTCATTCCTAGTTACTACTCGAGGGACTTACATAGAAGGCTTCAGTAACTCACACAAGGGTCAATGTCTGTGGATGAATACCGAAAGGAAATGGAAATGCTTATGATCCGAGGTAATATCCATGAGGATGAAGAGGCGACCATGGCTCGTTTTATAGATGGCCTCAATCCTGACATTGCTGAAAGAGTCGAGTTGCAGAACTATGTAGAGCTTAAAGACTTGGTAGAAAAAACTGAGATTGTTGAAAGGCAACTCAAGGCTAGGAGAGCTCGTGGTTATTTATCAAATCGTGGTTATGGAGGTTCTTCAGATCGTGGCCCTTGGAAAGAGTCTCGAACACATGAGGCTAAAATGGTTCGTGAGGAGCAAAGGCCAAAAGAGATTGCAAAAGCTAAAGCTGAGTCATCGTCTAGCAAAGTGGTGCCCAAAGTGAAGGCAGAACCGCCTAAACATCAAAGAGATATCAAGTGCTTCAAGTGTCAAGGGCGGGGGCACATTGCTTCTAAGTGTCCTAACAAGCAGATGATGGTGATGATTGACAATGGAGACATAGAAAGCATAACTTCAAGTGATGAAGAAATGCCTCCATTGGAAGGTGGGAGTGATGATGAGAAGCCCAAAGGTCCATACATATGTGAACCTAAAACGGGAGATCTGTTAGTTACTCGTAAGGAACTTAGTATTGAGCCAAAGGAAGAAGAAGATGAAGTGCAACGAGAACAGATTTTTCACACTTGGTGTTTGGTTCAAAACAAGGTATGCAATGTAATCATTGACAATGGTTGTTGTACTAACATTGTGAGTTCCTTGTTTGTAGAGAAGTTCAATCTTCCCACGATGAGACATCCAAAGCCTTATCATGTGCAATGGCTTGCTGATACTGGAGTTCTCAAAGTCACCAAGAAGGTGATGGTGTCTTTTGTTATAGGTGCATATCAAGATGACGTGTGGTGTGATGTGGTGCCTATGCAAGCAAGTCATCTGATTCTAAGCAGACCTTGGCATTTTGATAGGAGGGTGACTTACGATGGATTCAAAAATAACTATTCTTTCATGTGGAAGAAAAGAAGCATCATCTTAACACCATTGAAGCCAAAAAAAAGTTTATCAAGATCTGATGAGTCTCAAGGTGGAGACCTTCAAGAGGGACGTTCCAAGGATGATGGATCGAGTTTAAGGAGCTCCAATGATGTGTTTAATGGTTTGGATGGTCCTATGACTAGAGCAAGAACTAGAAGAATGAAGGATGCATTGTATGGACTCATATTGGACTCATATGAGGAGGCTTTGCAATTGGGCTCAAAGGATCAATCTAAACAACTCATTAATGTGATTTGGGCTGAAAAAACATTGGATGAGAACTTCATGGGCCACACGAGTGGGGAGCTTGAAGAATTGAAGTCCAATTGATGGTTTTGTGGGCTTAATGGACCATCAGCCCATTAGGGTTTATTAGTTACGATTTTTATAGTCTTTGAGTTGTGAAAATAGACTTAACTTCTAAGACAAAACCTATACTAATGAAACTAAATAGACTTAACTTCTAAGACAAAACCTATACTAATGAAACTACCAAAACAAAACATGAATTAACTAAAATAACTAAGTCTATTACAACTCAAAGACTATAAAAATCGTAACTAATAAACCCTAATGGGCTGGTGGTCCATTAAGCCCACAAAACCATCAATTGGACTTCAATTCTTCAAGCTCCCCACTCGTGTAGCCCATGAAGTTCTCATCCAATGTTTGTTCAGCCCAAATCACATTAATGAGTTGTTTAGATTGATCCTTTGAGCCCAATTGCAAAGCCTCCTCATATGAGTCCAATATGAGTCCATGCAATGCATCCTTCATTCTTCTAGTTCTTGCTCTAGTCATAGGACCATCCAAACCATTAAACACATTATTGGAGCTCCTCAAACTCGATCTATCATCCTTGGAACGTCCCTCTTGAAGGTCTTCACCTTGGGACTCATCAAGATCAACTTCGAATAGCTAGTGAGTGCAAGATGAGAGCTCAGGAAAAGAGAGGTAGTGAGAAAAAAAGTAAGAGGGGAAAGAGTGTTGTTAGCATGAGTGGAGATCTTGAGGAAAACAAGGGAGTTAGTCCCAACAATAATGTACTACTCGTGAGGTCTAAGTCTTTTGTACCCGTGGATTCAACGAAAGAGACTATTGCTAACTCACTTAACCATGCTGTTTCTAGTGTTTTTGTGTCCACTTTGCAGGTTGGATCTTCAAGAGAAATTCTATCCACAAGGAGAGATATTCATGGAGTTGGAGTTGGTCAATGGGAGGCATTGCAAGATAACAAAGTTGATGAGGTCCCAACTGCCACCATCAAGAGATCTTGGATTGATTGGGTTACTTGGTGGCGTGGAACACTTAGTTCCACTGATTTATTTACTTTCAATTTTAGTTTAAGCTTGCATGCTAGATCACCTTTGCATGATTATGCTGTGTTTAACATGCCATTATCTAGTTATACGTCGCACATGTTGGTTCGTTGTCCATTGCATGATTTTTCATGGGACATTTGTGTTAATATCTATTTACATGAACATGCATTCTACTTTGTGGGCTTAAGTTTGTTTGGAATTCAAATTTTAGGGAGTATGTTGCATGACTATCCTAGTCCATATTTGGTTGAGTCATTTGCTTTAAGTTTTAGCTTGAAGGGGCTGTTATCCTTTTATGATTGCTCGCAATATAATCCTCTTGTACTGATGAGTATTCATGTGTTTAGGGACTTTGCTCATAGAAGTATGTTTATTTTCTTAATGCTTAATTTGATCCCTAAGTCTTTCCTAAATGAGTTTGTTTACTTGTCAAGAGAATTTGTTTGTTTTGAGGATGTTCTAAAGTAACTTTTGAGTTAGTCTTGAGTAAGGGTGCTCATAGTTGTTATTATTGTGTAGGCGATTCGAGGATGAATCTTCACGAGGAAGGAGGGAATGATAGGAATCCCAGGACGCCTACACTAGTCACGCAAGTCATACATGGAGTGGAGTCATTTTTGGCGCCCTTCAACCCCCTGGAAGAGTGGAACATGGAGTTGGATGACCAAACCAAGCCAAATGATGGAGCATTGGAGCTTCTGATGAAGGCCGCACCCAAGGATGTGCCACGGCCTCCATTAGAAGGTTGAAAAAAGCAAGCGAGGGGTCTGACGAAGGCTGTGCCCAAGGCCGCGCCACGGCCTTCGCCACGGCCTCCATCAGAAGATTGTCCAGCACGAGTTAAAGCTTCTGCCCGAGGCCGTGCCCGAGGCCGCGGCCTTCCCCAGAATCTACTTTTACGCGTTTTTATTTATGAGTTTTTAGTAGGTTATAAGTTGTATCCTTAATTTTATGCTAGAATCGTGTGAGAGGATGCAACTAATATCAGTTATTTTTAGTAGTTATTTTTTTGTAACTTTATATAACGTGTCTTGAATATTTTACGGGGGAATTACTTGAAGTTTGATGATTAGTGAAATTTGAGTGTTTTCTCTCTGAGAATTCCTTCTTAGTTCTTTAGATTAAGAACTAACCTTAGGTCTTATCAAGGGTAACCTTGTGGAGACTTGTTCGATTCTCGCTTAGAGTTAACTTTATATTGGTTTGATTTTAATCCTCAGTTCGTCAACTAGGAATCTACCCACATCGTTGTGTAGGGGTCTAGGTTGCTTCTAAAGGGAGGGACTCAACGAGATTGGAGAAAACTCGAGGCACAACAACTCCATGTATTGGTGATTTTGGACGAGTTCCATCTTTGTCAATAGTTAACGAGTTGATTTACCTGGGTTTTAAGGCGTTCTTGGCATTCGCGCGATCCGTCACGCATCAAGATGATTAGAAGTGAAGAAATGGTTCAGAGATGAAGGCCAAAGAGTTGGTACAAGAGTGAAGTGAGAAGCAAGGTGGAAGATCCGAAGATAAAGCTTCTGATCGTACCTGCGCTTGTACCTGCGCCGCGGGTACGATCAGACAGTCCGCTTGACGAACCCGCGGCTGTAACTTCTCCGCGGGTACAGTCGCGGGTTCGGGTCACTGATGCACATTTTTAAGGCATTTCGGGAGATAAAACTAGAGGGGACTTGCACTCACAAGTAGAACTTTTTTTTAGTCTTTTTTAGAGAGTGTTTTAGGGTAGAAAAAAAAAATAGAGGAACAAGGTTTAAAACCCTAGTTCCAAAGATCTAGAAAGGAAGCATAAAATAGATGAGTGTGGAGAGACAACTCTGAAGGAGATCACTTGTACTGCTCAAAATGGGAGAATGGCAGCAACTTGTAGTTTTTATTAGCAATAAAGACAATAAGTTTTCTATTTACATTTCTTGTCTTTGATACTTATGTCAATTGATTGCAAAGAATTTACTTTTGTTGCTTAAAGTATGAGTACTTAATTTGCATATCTAGGGTTTAGATGAACTTTTGATTGTAAGGGATATGGAGTAATTGGTGATATTATGCTATTGAGTTACTTTATTTATTCATTGTTCTGGTTAATTGAATTGTAATTGCTTAATTACCAATTATAATTTCTCAATTACTATTATTCAACGAGAGTTGGTAGTGGAAGTGGACAAAGAATAATTGAAGCCTAGGTAGTATTTCACACGAGAGTAGTGGTACTCCTAGGTGAGTCTTGATCAATTCATAAGGCTAAATTAACCTACGCTATAATCTCTACCACGAAAGTAGGAGGGATCTAGTAGGGAGGTAATTGCTAGTTTTTCACGAGAGTGAAAGTTAGGTACATTTGGAATTGGGCTCCAGGTGAGGTAATGAGATTGCATAGTTGAAGAAATTGCTCCTTTCTCTTAGATCATTAGGGATTCTAAGTCCTAGATACTTCGATCATTAGTGCCCTCTTAATTTCTAATTTTACTTCTTTAGGGTCGAGTGTTAACAAAGTAGTTTTTTAGTTTTAATTGTGGTAAATGGTTGTCTAGATAATAGGGAGGTTTAAAAAGGTCTAGTACTTCTTCACCTTTACTTGTGGGATCGAACCTAGTTCCCTATACTCAATAGCGATCTGTCCTCTTACAAATATAGGTGAATTAGGCAATTTTAATTTGGTAGGTCAACCATAGCTAGAGTCTTTTTTTAGCCTAATTAAAACCTTGCCACGCACTTCACACCCACACTTGAATCATCCTTCACTTCTTGGTCAGCCGATAAGCAATACACAATACGTGACAAAGGATCCATGTTGGTCATCTTGCACACTTCATCCAATGTGTCCACAATAAGACTATGCAAAGCATTCTTCATTTTCCTAGCTCTTGATCTATTCATAGGATCATCCAAGCCTTGAAGTACATTCTCAGTCACCTTGGAAGCTTGCTCAACTCCATTGCCACGTGCTTGAGCTTGGGACCTATCATTCCCTCCTTCCTCGAAAGGATTCATCCTCGAATCACCTACATCAAACAAAGACAAGTCAGAAACATTAAAATTAGCACTAACATTTTCATACTCATAAGGTAAATCCACTTTGTAGGCATTGTCCCCAATTCTTTCAAGGATTTGGAAGGGTCCTTCTCCCCTTGGATGCAACTTAGACTTCCTTTGTTATAGAAATCTTTCCTTTCGCATGTGCACCCAAACCCAATCTCCAGGCTCAAATACTACTTTCACACAACCCTTGTTTGCTATCTTTGCAAAATGCTCACTCTTTTTCTATACATTCTCACGCACCTTAGCATGAAGATCCCTAACAAATTGAGCTTTCTTTTTACCTTCAAGATCAGCAACCTCATTAGTAGGCAAAGGTAAAATATCTAAAGGAGTTAGGGGATTAAAACCATAAACAACATCAAAAGGTGAGTAAGAAGTAGTGGAATGAACAGTTCTATTATAAGCAAACTTAATGTGTGACAAACATTTTTCCCAATTCTTTAAGTTCTTTTGAATGATTGCACGCAATAGTGTAGAGAGTGTTCTATTAACTACTTCAATTTGACCATCAGTTTGTGGATGTGCAACAGTAGAAAACAATAGTTTAGTACCAAGTTTACTCCACAAAGTGCGCCAAAAATGACTCAAGAATTTAACATCTCTATCACTAACAATGCTACGTGGCACAATCTCGTTAAAGAACAAATCAGATATGTAAGTGGCATCATTAGTTTTTGAACATGCAATGAAGTGTACCATCTTACTAAATCTATCTACCACAACAAACACACTATTTTTACCACTAGAAGACCTTGGTAAACCCAAAACAAAATCCATAGAAGTGTCTACTTAAGGTTGTGAAGGAACGGGTAAAGGTGTATACAAACCATGGGGTTGAACTCAAGACTTTACTTGCTTGCAAGTAATACATTTAGCACAAACAGATTCAACATCAGCTCGCATGCTAGGCCAAAAGAAATGCTCATGCAACACATGCAAAGTTTTCTTGACACCAAAATGTCCCATAAGACCACCCCCATGAGTTTCCCTAACCAACAACTCATGCATAAAACGTCTAGGCATGCATAATCTATGACCTTTGAACAAAAATCCATCATGCCTAAAGTAATCAAGATGAGCACGTAAAACATAAAGACCAGATTTTCGAAAAATCTAAATCATGCTCATATAACTCCTTAATATAATCGAAACCAAGCAATTTAGTTTGAAGAGTGGTAATAAGAGAATACCTCCTTGACAATGCATCAGCTACCACATTTTCTTTGCCTTGCTTGTATATGGAAAGGACTCTATGAACTCCAATCACTTCGCATGTCTTTTGTTGAGCTTGCCTTGAGTCTTCAAAAATGTCAAGCTCTCATGGTCAAAGTAAATCACGAACTCTTTCAGAAGGAGATAGTGCTGCCAGGTTTGAAGAGTTCGCACAAGGGCATAGAGCTCCTTGTCATATGTAGGATAATTCAAGGTTGCACCACTTAGCTTCTCACTAAAGTACGTAATGGGCTTGGAATCTTGCATAAGAATGGCCCCAATACCTACTCCAGAAGCATCACACTCAACCTCGAAAAGCTTGTCAAAATTAGATAAACAACAAGGGTGCGTTAGTCAATGTGTCCTTTAATAAATCAAACACCTCTTGGTGTTTACTTTCCCATTTAATAACAAAATTTTTCTTAACAAGTTCATTGAGAGGTGTAGCAATAGTAGAGAAATTACGCACAAACTTCCTACAAAAACTTACTAAACCATGGAAAGACCTAACATCATTAGCACTCTTTGGTGTAGGCCAATCACGTATGGCTTGTACCTTAGACTCATCAACATGTATACCCCTAGAGCTAACAGTGAATCCAAGAAACACAATGCTTTCCATGCAAAATGAACACTTTGCCAAGTTAGCATAAAGATGATGCTCTCGTAATACACACAAAACTTGGTGCAAGTGCTCAACATGATCCTCAAGTGACCTACTATAGACTAGAATGTCATCAAAATAAACCACAACAAATTTACCAATGAAAGTCCTAAACACATAGTTCATAAGCCTCATGAATGTACTAGGTGCATCAGTTAAACCAAAAGGCATAACTAACCATTCATACAATCCATACTTGGTCTTAAATACGGTTTTTCATTCATCACCTACGTTTATTTGAATCTGATAATATCCACTTTTAAGATCAATTTTTGAGAAAATAATAGAACCATGCAATTCATCAAGCATATCATCTAACCTAGGAATAGGATGACGATACTTTACCGTTATATTGTTGATGGCTCTACAATCAACACACATGTACCTTGTTCCATCCTTTGGCACCAAAATGACTGGTACGGCACATGGTGACATACTCTCATGAACAAATCCTTTCTCCACAAGCTCATCCACTTGTCTTTGAATCTCTTTTGTCTCCTCAGGATTTGCTTTATAAGCGGGGCGATTGGGTATGCACATGGTTGCGTGAACCCAAAAGACGCCTTGAAAACTCGGGTAGTGCAATCCAACCAAGCTTGACTCCTTTGAAACTTGTCCAAAGACTCCAAGAAGAATTGGACCGTTGCTTGAATCTTCTTCAACAGGGCTTGAATACCTCTCCTAAGACACAAACCTAGACTCCTAGCCAACAACATGAATTAGACTCCTAGTCGATAGTCTTTCAGATTGGGGAAACAAACGAGTCAAGAGAAAATCCTAAGCGGAATTAACTTGATTGCAACAAGCCCAACTTGTTGAATCAAGAGCTGTTCTTGAACCAAGAACCAAGAAACTCTCTGATGAGAAACACACTTTAATTTGGCTGAATAATCTAATTTATTCAATTGTGAATAATAGCCTTATAATAGGCTAATAGTCAATTACATCATAAAAGGAAAGAATCCTAGATAGGCACAATTACTAGCTAATCATGCCAAAACAAGATAAGCGTTGAATCTGGACATAATTCTTAAAAGGAAAGAATCCTAGATAGGCACAATTACTAGCTAATCATGCCTAAAAAAAAGAAATACTGAACTTGGACACTAATTCACGGTTAAACACACTACCAAAACAAAAAATAACATTATTAATTTGAATGGGCTGACCGTGACTAGCAAGAAGCCCAACTAAAGGTCCAAGTCTTCAATCAATGTCTTGTTGCTACCGTGGGCTTCTCCCATCAATTGGACTCCTTGATCAGCTCCTTTTGACTCCTTGCTTAATAAAAATAACATTATTAAGCAAGTAAGGAATAATGGTGATGGCATTATGAATCCTCCCATACCCTTTGCCTTTGATGAACGCCACTTGACCAACTCCATCCTCATGGAATCGTCCCTTTATGAACGGCATATTTCTTGCTGATTCAAACTGCAAAAAAGACACAAAAGTACTAGACCAAGAAAACAAAAATGCATTAGCTAGCTTAATCAAAGCACAGTACACAGCTTCATGCATGCCATCTTTGTAAACCCTATTCAAGCTTAAATACCACTTAGACATGGTAGCACAAGAAATTTCACCTAAACTCATCATAACATAAAAATCACAATCCATAATAGGTGAATCCTCAACAAGGTATTGCACAAGATGCTCATGCAAAAGGCTAGACTCATACATACTACCAATACTCAAATGAAGTATGTAATAATGGTTAGATTCACTATGCAAGGAGATATCATGAAACAAAACACTTAAACTACACATAGAAATACTAAAGATGAAATTACCAAAAGTAATCGATACTAAAACATTGAAACCAAAATGTAATTCATGCAATAATGCTACATACAATGCATACTCACTTATGCTAAAAATAGAATAAACACAATCATTTAAGGTTAATCTAAAATGTAAAACACACTTAAACCTAATGTTTGGATACCAATGTGCGCCATGCCACCAATCAAACACATAACCCAACAACCAATTGCTATTGATGGCACAAGATGACAAATTTGCTAGAATATGTCCTTGCTTCACCAAATTTCTCCCTCGAACTCTTTCCACCTTTTTATGTGTTGTATGAGTAACATTAGATTGCATGTGAACAACGTTAGGAGAACATATAGCTTGTGGCTTAATCCCTTGAAGGATTACTCCATGATTCTGCACAAAGGGAACAAACACACTAGGAAAATAAAAGTGAAGAGAGTTAGTGAATAAACAATTTTCTTTATACATGGGTACAAGAAGTTTTGGTTTCACAATCACAACACTTGTTTCCTCACTTATGCTAACTTTCCCTCCCTATTTTCTTCTTTTATCTCAAAATTTTCCCCACTGAATTTGTTTCACATTGCACTCAATTTGTTTTTCCTCAATACTCACACTCTTTTCTTCACTCTTTTCTTTTCCCTCAAGAAACTCGTCATTCTTACTAAGGTCTTGCACGCTCTCTTCTTTTTGATTACTCTCATTTTCTCCTTCGAGTGCATTCTTTGGCTTTGTTTCCAAAGGTGACTTTTCAACCTTTGTGATTTCTAAGAGTACTTCAAGATCAACTCCACATGGTGTTTTGGAAGTCTCACACGTCTCCTCCATTGGCTTCTTAATATTGGTCTCAAATTGCTCTTCCAAGTGTGACTCCTCCAATGGTGATGTATCAGCTTTACTTGACACCCCCAATGGTTGTATGAAATCAACTTCACGAGCTTTCTTTTCTCTTTGAGCAGCCATATGAGCTTTATATTCATCCATAAGCTTCTGTACAAGCTCATACATATCCTCACATTCATTCTTTAACTCTTTCCATGGAGAATCAAGATGTTGTCTTCTGGAGGGTTTAGAATTCAATGGTCTTTCCTTCCTCTTTGAAACAACACCCTCATAACCACAATAAAAAATGATAGAATGTTTAGAAGAATAATGAGATTGAGAATATTTCAATGGTACCTTCCTTTCTACCTTTCTTGCAGCATATGTAGCATAATCATGATCATTGATGTACCTCTTAGAGGTATGAGATGTGACATTGTGATCAAAATGATTCGTTCTTTTGAGCACAATAGGTTCCCAAGCCATATTTAAACCTGCAAGAAAAGTTAGTGACAGAGAAAACAACTAATTAGAAGATAGCCTCACCACTCCCTTACTATATGCACTCAAGCACTCGTGTTTCACTCAATGTATATGGCTTTAGCCTTTTACCACTCTAAAGTGCTTTCTTATTGGCCCTTTGATGAAGAACCATTCAATTACTCTTACCAAATACTAATGGATACCCAAATGCAAGATTAATGGTGAGAGTAGACAAAAGAGAAGGCTTAGAGTAGACTTTGATCAAGAGGAAATCAAGAAAATAGTGCAAATAAGATTTGACTCAAGAAAGACACAAATGAGATGTCCTAATGTGTGGTATTGTTGGATGAAAAATCTTGATTTTTTTATTGTTCTTTGAAAGGAAATAATATTCTTGTGCAAAACAAAAACTACTTTCCCAAAAGGAACGATCACACACAAGAAATCAACTTTCCTTATTTAGAAAAACCACCACACTTTCCTTTTTTCTCTTGCAACCAGTTAGTCTCCTAAAATTTAGGATAACTCCTTCTTTTTAGGAAATAAGGGACGCTTCTCTCCTAAAATTTCTCCAAGATTACACGGCACCTTCCCCCCCCTAAAATTTCTCTCCAAATTACCCGATGAAGCTCCTAATTTTTCTCTTCCAAATTGATATGGCTCTTAATAACAACAATTGGATAGATTATATTCTTTCCCTCAAGAATTTCGTTCAAACTGGAAAAAAGATCATGATCAAGATTTAGTTAATCGAGATACAATATCCAGCAAGAAATCTTCAAGAAACCCAATCTATCGGTCAAATTATTCAAAATCAACAAAATTTCCAACAACCAAATCACAAGAAACTTATCAAAGAAACATTCCAAAACTCCCAAGAACCAAATTTTCAGCAATCAAGACTTCAAGAAAGTTAACTCTTTTCAATCAAGAAACTCAATAACCCCCAAGATTCTTTCAAGAAACCACCCAAGACTTTTGAACAAATTCAAGAAACTCACCAACTTGTTGTCTTGAACACAACTTAAACTTCAAGAAACATCAAGAAACACTACCAAAAACACCAAGAAAAAGATCTGAAAAAATTAATGCAAGGCTTTTTCCACACCTTCTTTGCACGCCTCTTTCCTTCTCTACTTCTTTTGGTGAACGGCTCTTTAACTTGTTGTGCACGACTCTTTTTTTTTTTTAAATCAAACACCATAACAACACAAAAAACAACTCAGAAATCCAAAGAACTAACAAGAAACTAACAAATATGGACAAAATTCTCGGTGAACAGTAACAAGGATGAACAGTGCGCGCAAACAGTAGCGATGAACAGTGTCACTGCAGTATCTCTACAGTACTTCTTTTTTTTTTTAATACACAACCAACAACAGAATCACACAACACTGCAAATTTCCAGAAGATTTCAATCCCCTTAAAATTTGTTTCTACACAAGAACACAAAAAAACAAGAAAACAACAAGATTTATCAAATATACCACACAAGACCTAGAATTTTTTATTCAAGAAAATCAAGAACGACCCTAAAACCCTAAGGAATTTCAAGAAAACATGAAAACAAAACCAGAAACACAAGAAACAAAACAAAGGCAGATATGAACGGAATAAAGAAGAAACGTGGAACACAAGAAAAGACAAGAAAACACACAAGTTATCGTTTAGGCACGAAGCACTTGACAAACAACAATTAAACAACAAGAATAAAGGGATATATCCGATCTTTCTAAGGAAAAAATACGGATTGAGTAAACCTAGAATAATCAAGAATGAGGCTCTGATGCCAATTGATGCGAGCGGGGTTGTAAATGGACAAGATCGCTTGATGATTCCAAGTAGGAGTCTCGAATATTCTTCAATGAAGAACGAAGAATCCTAGGGTTCTAATTTAGGTCGAGATGAGCGAGTTCATTCACCTAAACTATGGCTCTATGAATCTTGATCAAACGCAAAAGAATTACTCTAAGCGGGTACTTTGGTCGCCACAAGCATAGGCTTGATAAGACTGAGAACGGTTCTAATCCAAGAACCAAGAAAGCGCTTTGAAAGAGCTCTTGAGAACACACCTTTAGGGTGAATAATGATCCAAAATCTCTAATATTGAACGAACAAAGTTAGCCCTTTAATAGGCTTAGAAACATATTACAAAATATGGAAAGTAAATCACTAATAAAACTCTAGATAAGCACGATCACTAATCATAGTCTATCATGCCTAACTATTAGGAACGAATTACAACTATAGAATAAATAAAATACTAAGAGAAACCCTAAACTAAGATGAAGCCGCATGTTCTGGGGGAGGCAGCGGGGAAGGTTGCGGGGCGGCCTTGGGCACGGCCTCAATCAGAAACTTTGCTACCCTGCTTCAACCCTTCTGATGAAGGCCATTTGAGGAGGCCACAGCACGGCCTGGTGCGCGGCCTTAGTCAGAAGTGGCGTTCCTCCATCTTCTTGTGCGACTTGAACACTTTGCCTAATCCCTTGGTCAACCATGGCTTTCCCCAATGATCCATCTTCCAATAAAGCTCCATCCTTGACCAAAATCAATGTAACAAGTCTTGGTGACTGTGAAAAGTCATCCCACATAGCTTCATCCTCAAGCGCATCCACAACCAATCCATGCAAATTCCTTGTTCTTGAACACCAACATGGGGTTGCTTGATAGATGATCCTTGGCTCCCTCAGCTCAAATGTGAGAAGCTCATCTCCATGGGAACCATCGTGAACTATGCTCACATCACTAACATTAGTACCTAAAAGATTGATAGTGAAGCAAACATGAGAATCGGACGGCTTAATGCAAGAACAAACACAATTATCCAAAGAACTTTTGTTCATTAAGTATAAAATAAGATAAAACTTAGAAACATACGTAGAAAACGTAAAGATAGATTGATTCCAACGTAAAACAAACTTGCTACGATGAAAACAATCCCTAAACTCATGCAAAAGAATAACACAATTTTCCAAGTCTATGCAACCATAATTGGACTCAAAATAACATGCATTAACAAGATAAAAATTATGATCAAATAAAGACTCAGGAACAAAATCTAAATAGAAACCACTAACAACATGCAAATTTAGAGAACGCGGGACATGAAGATGATATGTAATAATACCAAATGGACTATACAAAATAAACCCTAGAATATGGAAAATATCATCAATCAACTCACTAGAATAATGCAAACGATATAACAAAAATACATGAATATTGTCACAAGTGAGGACACTAGGATATTTTGCATGAACAAACACAAAAAAAATAATTTTTAGAAGTTAAAATCTTAAGATAAACAAACTGAAAATTTTTAGTTTGACTCCCTAAAAATTGTGTATATGGTCTAAAATAACTCAAAACATAATGACAAACACAAGAGTTATCAATATTCCTTGGATAAAAAACATGCACTAGCCTGCAAACACTAAAACACATAATATTGCGTGATATATCACATAAAAGAAACTGAAAAATGTCCAAAAAAGAATGATTAGACACTAGAAAATCATTTGGACTAATTGCATTAGATAAATTTAAACATGCTAAATGCAAATCGTCTAAACTAACAAAACAAATATGCAAGAATGAACTAAGTTACAAATTAAAACAACTAAAATATGAAAACTTAGGCCACAAATTAGTTGAATCCATCAAAGTTGTCAAGCTCAATGTGGCGTTTGAACTTGGCTTAACTCCTTCACCACGGGTTTGTCAACTTCCAAGTTTCTTGAATGACAACTCACTTCAAAACAGCAATAATGTGGCGTTTCTCCATGTAAACCAACCTGCAAAGTCACCACAAAAAGACTAGGAAAAGAGTTGTAAAGTGAGTTAGCAAAGTACACCTCTTCTGTAGAGTACATAGATACAAGAGTTATTGATCTAACTAACCAAACACTCTTGTTTTCTCTCCTCTTTGCTTTTTTAGAAGTATCACTCTCCTCACTCTTACTTTGAACAATCTCATTCTTTTCCTCACTTATCATCTTTTTCAAGCTCGCTTCCTTCTCTTGTTGCACAGCCTTGGATTTTTCTTCTCTCAATTGGAAATCACGTGCAATTCTAACTTGGTCAGCATGAGCTTCAGATGGCATGATTGGATTAAGAACAAACTTGCTATTCTCCCACCTAAATGAGTAGTTGTTCTTATATCCATCATACAAAACTCTCCTATCAAAGTGCCAAGGTCGCCCTAAGAGAATATGACATGCTTGCATTGGGGCAACATCATACCAAACTTCATCTTTGTACTTGCCTATTGAGAAAGGAACAAGCACATGCCTAGTCACTTTGATTTCTTCTTGATTATCAAGCCAATGAAGTTTGTAGGGCTTGGGATGCTCCACAGTCTCTAAGTGTAACTTATCTACAAATAAGATACTAGCAACGTTAGTACAAGAACCACTATCAATGATCATGCTACATACCTTATTGACCACAGTACAATGTGTATAAAAGATATGCTCTCTTTGTAGTGTCTCCTCATCCTCCTTCGTTTGCACATTCAAAGCTCTCCTAGTGACCAATAATTCTCTACGTTCACCACTAAAGGAGCTTACTTCTTCAATATTAGAATTATACTCCTCATGCTCCTCCTCATAAGTTGGATTATTGGTCACCTTTGTTTTCCCCCTTAATGGCGGACTTCACATCATCCATGCGGCTATACATCCTTCTATACTCCTCTTGCATGGTCTTCAATGTAAATTGGATGTCCTTCATTGAAATATCTCCTTCCTCGGCATGGTCAAGTAAAACCTACAAAAATAAGTTAGCACAAGATAAACAAAAATAAAGAAATTGCCTTACCACTCCCTTAGTGTATACACTCAACCCTCGTGTATCACTCAAAGAATTGTGGCTTTTTCCCTCAAATGTGCTCACTCCTAAGCCTTTTACCACTCTTGAGTAGCTCCTTTGTATGTCCTTTGATGAAAAGAACTAGCTCAACCTTCCTTGTAAAACTCCAAGAAGTCAAAACCACAAGAGTAAGTGTAGAAGTCAATGAAAATAAGCTTAGAGTAATTGTTTGACCAAGAGAAGTTCAAAGAAAATAAGCACAATCAAGATTGACTCATGAAAACACAAATTAGAAACCCTAATGTGTGGTATTCTTGTGTGAAAAATCTTGATTTTTAAAGTTCTCTTGAAAAATATGAATATTCTTATGCAAAAAACAAAAAACTCAAAGCAATCCTTATTGGAGTAGGATTGTATACCCTTTCCAAAAAGAATTCTTGAACCAATAACAACTAAAAACCAACACAAATCAATTAGGAAAGTCAAAAACATGGAATTCACTCCCCCAAGAAGCTGAAAAACACGAAAAAATGAAAAAGGAAACACCCTACAACAGCCACTTTCCAAAAAAGAAAAGGAAACTCTTGCACCTTGAAGATTAGTTTCCAAATCCACTTGCAACTAACTTTCCTTCTCCCTATTGGTTTACCAAAACTAACTAACTTCTATATAAACCCAATTAACTCTCTTTTCACCCCTTTTTAACGTTAAAACTTTCTGAAAAATAACCAGAAAAATTCGTACAGCACACAATGCAAAATTCCAGCAACTAATACTCAAACAATTCAACCCCAAAACCCTAACCAATTGGAGATAGGTTAAAGGTGACTCAAAGGGGCTTCAAGAACTTCAAGAATTGATCAAGAAAGTTCAAAAAATCAATCAAGAAGCCCAATAATTCAAGACAAAAAATCCCAGCAACTCTATACTTCAAGAAGCTCAAGAACAACTTGGTGCAAGTTCAAGAAACTAGTCGAGTAAGTTCACGAACTTCAAGAAATTGTAACAAATCACCAAGAAACTTCAAGAAAATTGAATGAATTGTTGTGCATGGTTTTTAACTTGTGTGCACACCTTTTTATTCTTTGTTTTCTTTCTTTTTCTTTGGATTTTTCTTTATGCACGAATTTCTGCCTTTTTTTTTCAAGAAACAATTTTTCCAAACAAGAAACAACTTAAAACCTTCAAGAAAGTTGATTTGTGAATGTTCTAAGTTCAAGAATCTTCTTTCCCTTGAAAGTTTTTTTTAACACAAGAATTTTCAAGAAACATTAAAAACAGTCAAGATTATCAAGAAACCACACAATACCTAGAATTCTTGATTGAAGACAATCAAGAACGACTCTAAGACCTTAAAGAAAATCAAGAAAGCACAAGAACAAGACACAAGAACACAAAATTGACACGAATTTTTTTTTTTTTTTACAAGAACGTAGGCAACAAGAACAAAGAAAGAACACAAGTTGTTTAACTAGGCATGAAGCACTTGAAAAACAACAACACAAGACACGATTCAAAGAAAAATAAAGGGATATATCCAAATTTCTCCAAAGGTAAAATTGGACTAGAAAAACCTGAAATTTCAAGAACCTTCGCTCTGATAACAATTAATACGCGCGAAAAAACGTGGAATTGCTTGAAAGACCAAGTATGAATTTTGAACATTTCCCCTTGGATGAACTATACTCTAGAATCAGCACCAAAGCCTTGAACACGCAAGATGAACAACTCAAAAATTCAAGGAAGCTTTGAACCTCCTTATGGAATGAACAAGAACTCAAGGAATCAGCACCTAGAACGCTTGATCAAACCAATAATGCAACTCTAAGCTAGGGTTTTGAACTTGGAATCACTCTACAAGTTCGGGGTTGTTCTTAATCAGCAAAGAACAAAAGAAAGCACTCAATTTGAGAACTCACAAATTTTTTAATCATCAAACTTATGAAATTCGTATGAATAGTGACCGCTATTTATAGGGTTACATGGATGATTCTAGAACTAAGAATTTAAAGCAACTACTTAAACCTAAAAGTTAGCTAATTGAAACACTTAACTTAAAACACTTATAACTGAAATAGAAGTCTAAAAAATAAGTAAACTAAGTTCTAAAAATACTAAAACACGTCCCAAATAAGCCTTAAGCTGGACGTCCAAGTCACTAAAGCCCAATGGGCCAAAATGCTAACTCCATAATGATGTTGGGCTTCAATATTCAATCCAATACTATATGGGCTGAACAGCTGAACTTTGATGCTCCATATGTACTCTTGAGCAGCCCAAAAACAAGTGGTAAGCCTTGGTAATAAGTTGGACTTGGCCCAAGTTGAGTCTCTTTCAAGCACTTCTTTGTAGTTGAATTTGATCCACAACCAAAACTTCAACTTTTGGCCCAATGAACACACTTATCAACAAGTCCATTGAATGGCCCAAAGCTACAGTTTTCCCCTAGGCAGCAACAAGGCTTGTACGCCTTCTTCATGACCAACCATGATTTGATCTCATCAAGGCCCAAACGAGCTAGCTTTCCTTGCTCCACAAGCTGGCGTCCAAGCCCATGGAGAGCACGTACTAGCAGCAAAATTGTGATTGATCCTTGGATCATATCATAAAGTTTTTAGTAACTCTATTTTTCTCCCTAAGTTCTTCTTTTATTAACTTATGTTCTTCTAAGTGAATTTTTAAAGATTTAAACTTATAATAAGATCTATGAGACTATTATATTGACTATTTTCTATACTATGTAATCAATGTTTAAAGTTTGTTTCAAAGTAACAATTAGGACTAATATTATTATTAAATTTAATTTGTCTAGTTTTAGAAGGTAATTCTAAATCTAAATATTCTACTTTCTTAAAATGGTCTGCCAGGATAATATCTTATAATATCCTATGATAATAAATTCTATTTTCTGATTCTCTATGTACACAGTAGATTTTTGTATTTATATCTACGAGAAGAGAGATCCTAACAGAAGTGGCAGTATTACAAAAATGATATATATTTAAAGTTTGATTTCTAATACAGTAACCAATTTGTGGCATTTATGTATAAAGATTGCTCTGATACCAATTTTGGAGGGGGGTCCCCTTCTGTTCGAAAAGGATTAAAAGACTCTAATTTTTATGAGTTTTTAGGGGATTTGTTATTCTATTGAGAAGAATATTCCTCCTAGCAGTGTAGATTGAAACTAAATAACTATTTGGTTTATGATTTGCTAATTGCTAAAGTTTTGCTTAAGCTTTATTTAATAAATTATATGTTTCTTCTATGCTAATTTGACTAATAGGTAAATAAAAATAACTACGAGGATCTCTAATTTCAGAGAGAGCGTCTTTGTATGCCTTATGTGTGCAGTGTTGACAGAAGTAAATTGAGTTATCAATTTTACAATAACAATTCATAAAATAGATAGATTTAAACAAGTAAGGATTGGTATTTGGTACTAAGAATGATCAAGGAGATTATACCTTCTTTATTTACTGTTCATTCACTAGTATATGCCTCACGGATCTTCCCCTAAATGACCTTAACACGCCTTCCTAGCTTTGATTTGGTCTTAAATGGGTACTACACCTCTTTTGGCAATAATTTGGTTACTACAGGATTTTTAAAGAAGATATATGACTATCCTTACTATTCTGTTCCCTTTCCCTAGTTCTCGAAAAAGTAAAATGAGAAACTGAGAGTAATATGAACAAAAGGAGTTTTATTGACAAGAAGGGTTCAGAGTGAGTTGTATTCTACTCATGCCCTAATGAATTACAAAGGAGATCTATTTATAGAGCTTTTTAAGGCTTCCGGACTTGAATTCCAGATTTTACAAAATAAAAGAATCTTTTCTACTTTTGAGGTGTGTGGAGGAAATTTAAAGAAAGTTTCTGTTGATATGACATCTTAATAGGATTCTTTTTAAGATTCCTAATAAGATATTTCTTTCAATCTTCTTCCATATTCTGGAGTCCTTCTTCTCTGATATTTTCTTCAAATTTGTCAGCTTCCTCGAAACTTTGTCCAAGAAGATCTTCATCTGAAACTGGTTCATCTACTTCTGGTACTCCAGTCATATGAAAAATTGCTTTTTCATATTCTTTACAATAGTATTCAAAGAGATTAGGGTATCCAGTCTCTATACAAAATTCTATTTCAGTAGTCTTGTACTTATTACAGACATATATTTTCTGAATCTCTGTTTCTAAAAAAAGTCTGTAATCTTCTCCATAATATTCTAATTTATAATGTTTAAAGGCTGAGGCTGATTCTTCCAATCTATAATGTCTAAGTTGATAGTCTAAAGACTTTTTACATATCTCCTTAGGGTGTATGCCAACGGGAAATTCATATGGAGTTTCTTTAAGTCCTTTAATCCAAATAAAATGAATAGAAGGGAATAGCTGTTCATGATACCATTAAGGAGGAGCTATTTGAATATTGACAATAATTATTTTTGAGCCATATATGGCTTCTTTTTCAACTGTTGTACACAAATATCGTCCAAAAATACTGTAGCTGGGGCTCCATATTGCTTTGGTTCCTCCAATAAATATGAGTCTGTGCAAATATCCAAAATCCATCAATGTTTGAGGGGTTATCATTATCTCTTCTTTTCCTATCCATATTGTGTATGCCTGGAATTGTGAAAGATTGATACTGGCCGACAAAAGATAATAATCAAGCTGGCATCCATATGTAGTGCTGTCAAGTCTAGGATATTTATATAACACCCTAGAAAATACATACAAGAATAATTTAATCCATGTACAACTATTAGTAGAAAAATATATATAGAGAAAAGAAAAAGAAAAGGAAAAAACCGAAAATGCACTTACAAGAGATATTCTTTTATTTAGGGTTAAGTGTTAATCCTTGATTAATTAGTTTGAAGATTTCTTAAGTTAATTAGGTTAATTAATTAAGATTCTTTCATTATTAAGTAGGACACCTAAGTGCCATATTTGGAATAATTTTATTGGACCATTAATTTATAATAGTGTTTAATTTTGACTAGCTTATTCTACTATTTTCTAGTCTTTTGACTACTTGAATTTTAGCTCAATTTTTACTCAAAAAATTTCACTTGTTCTCTTGCTTTATTTTCTTTTTCTTGGCTGAATTTTCTTCTCTCTTTTCTTTTTCTCTTGGCCGAAATTTCTTCTTTCTTTTTCTTTTCTTCTTGGCCGAATTTCTTTCTTCTTTTCTTTCCTCATGGCCGGCTCTCTCTTCTCTTATTTTTCTCTCTTTTTGCTTTAAGATTTGTGCTATAATGTTACTAATTACTAGGTGATAAAGAGAGTAAAATGTTTCACCAATTAAATTTGTCCAACTTAACCACTAATACCTTTAAAGCATAAACCTAAACTTGACTCTTGTTATGTTTTGATTGGTTATTCTTTTTCCCACTTTTCTCTTTATTTCTTTTCTATTTTTCTAGCCTATTTCTTTCTCTTTTCTTCATCATCTTGGCCGGCCATCCTACTCTCTCTCTACCTCTCTTTTGCACTCAATTTTTTTGAAGCTTTCTCTCTAAATTTTGAGCAATTTCACCATAAAAA
Organism: Mitragyna speciosa; assembly: GCA_024721245.1. Taxonomy (NCBI): domain Eukaryota; kingdom Viridiplantae; phylum Streptophyta; class Magnoliopsida; order Gentianales; family Rubiaceae; genus Mitragyna; species Mitragyna speciosa. Next base: position 13,603,857 of record CM045571.1, read on the forward strand.
GTGAGCTTTTCTTCTTCCTAAGTAAGGTTCTAATCTTGTTTAAGGTAACTACTATGAGCTTTTGCTATTAAATTTCAAGTTTTCTTTAGCTTTTGTACAATTTTAAATCTAGATTCTTGTTATTACTACTTGAAGAATTTAGTTGGAAGTGAAGATTTACTTGCTAGACAAAGTGTTCTTGGGGTTAGATAGACTAGTAAATAGCATTAAACCTTGAAATTTCATGTGTTATATGTTGCTTGGTTGAAGAAACTTGGAGTAGAAATCTTGAATTTGAGTGGAATTTTGAATGAAATTGAGTTTGAATTGAACATAGAAATTGTAGAACTTGTTGAAAATGGGTTGGTTGGCTGCTTTCTTGCAAGAAAAAAAATTTGGGTTAGTCCGATTTTAAGGGGAGATGTTGCCGAAATTTTGGTAGAATTAAAAGAAGAAAAATTGACAAGTGAGATTTTAAACCTAGAATATGCTCAATTTAAGGAAGTTGATGTGCAAGAATTTTTAGAAAGTGATCTAGTGATAAATTAAATTTTCTTAGAATATGAAAACCCTGAAAACAAAACCCTAAAACTAAAACCCTAAACCTTAGGGTAAAACCCTAAACTCTAAAACCCTAGAAATGAAACCTAAAAATAATTGGGTTATCTCTTGAATTTTCTTACTAATTTACTTAGGGTTTTGATCTGGTTTTCATTAGATTATTTCTTTTGAATTCCAGGACCTGAAAGCAAGACCCGACCATTTTACAAAATTTTCTCTTAGGCATTCTCGGTGAGTGTCTCTATGTGTGCATGATGCATGAAATGTTATGTTCCACTTGTAAATATTATGTTACACTTGCAAATATTATGTGATAAAATGTGTTACTTGAGGAAAGATGTGTGTACTTTATCGCATCTATTCCACAATGTGTTACTTGCTTTCGTGATCCAAAGTGTTACTTGTGCTTGAGACTACCGTGACTAACTTCACCGTTACTTCACGGTTAGTCAACCCGGACGTACTTGGGAGGACATAAGGTGCTGGGTGTTTTAGGGCGTGTTGTTCTTTCCCTTGAGTTGTGAATCCTCAAAGAGGCCAACTTCGGATTGAACTTTCTTGTTTACTTGTTGGCCCTCCAAGGTCGAGTTTACTCCCTGGATGTGGTAGCCTGTACGGAGGTTATAAGGTGAATAGCGGTTAGGGTACTTGCTTGATAATATTGGTATGACCCTTGGCGAGGACCTGAGCTATTATCTCGGTTCTAACATCATGGTTACATGATCGGAACTTGTTTCTCCTACGGTCGAGCCTGCTCCCGTAGTGAGCCCATATCCGCCATTGACTACTTGTTAATTAAATTATTCATGTCTTGTTTATTTAATTTGTCCATTATTTTATTCAATAAAATAATGAGATCTTGATATGGTTGCATGACTTGGGCATTCACTGGGCTATTATAGCTCATTCCTTTTATTTGTTTTCATTTACCCAGGTTTCCTGAAAAATTAAAGCTAGATCGACTGGTTTTGAATATAATAGATGTCTTAGTTATTGTAATAGCCAAACTGTTTTAGGCTATCCTTGTGAAAATCATGTATATTATGACATGTAAACTTCTTGATGTTAGTTGTACCTTTAAGTTAAATAATATGAATGTATTTTATTTTATTCTATTTTATTTTATGTTATTTTGAGTTAAGTACGCTTGGATGTTTGCGTGAGTGCGTGATTCGAGTCCTGGCGAGAGCTAGGCAGGCAGTCCGCTAAGCCCATTGGTGCATCTCTGGGTAAGGTGGGGCTGTCACAATTTACAATTGGGATTACATTTTTTGGTCTGATTGACAGAAAATTTTGGGCTAACAATTATTCCTACCTTGGAAGAGGAATGAAGATGTCTAAGGGATGATTGAATTGCTACTATTTTTCTAAGAGAATTAATTTTTTCTTTTGTAAAAATAATCTCTCTAACCTCTAAAGGAAAATATTGAAGCATAGTATGGGGTTTGAGCATTATTCTTGGAAAGATATATTCAAAAGGTTTTTCAATCTCTGGTTTTACTTTTTGAAAAATAATCTTTGGTTCTAGGAGATTCTTCCCTTTTAGAGCTACCAGCTGTGCTTGCAAAGAACTTATTACCTCATTTTGAGAAGTAATACTTTCTGTTGCTTGCTTAAGCTGTTGTGATAATGACCTAATTAATTCCTTTTGGGAATTAATTTGTTCATTATAGGACTTGCATCTTTCATTAAGTAATCTGAAATTTCTAACCATTGAATCACAACATCTACACATTTCTAATCTATTAATGTCATCTTTTTCTACAGCTAAAGAATAACTACTACTACTAGATGCTTCAAATTTTTTGCTAGGTATTTTTTGAAGATCCTATCTACATGATGGTTCAATGAAAAAATTTATGCCAATACTATGTCTAGCAAATTCTAATGCTTCATGAATATTTCTAAAACCTTTATACAGTGGATTGCTAAAATTATTTATGTTGTCTATAACTGATGTCCATGATGAATATACTCCTGGTTGTTGACCTCGTGATTACCGCATAGCATGAAAAACTTTGACTAGGTAAATGGCTAAAGTAATATGCTAAAGCATGCAAAGGAATTCGACCTTTTTGGTAATACTGTGCGAGCATTCCATAGTTTGTCTCAAGAGTGCTTGATGCAAGTATGTCTATTATACCTTCTTCTGCATTTCTAAAGTGTAAGTTGGAGCCTTTGGGATACTTTGAAGTTTCCATTTTCCAAGTTTAATATGTTCCATGCTAATTCCTGAATAAACAGAAGTCAGTTAGTAATCTTGAGAAATGATTCAGCAATTTTATTATCACTTACCTTTGATACGTTCAAATTGAATTTTATAGTTATCATTATAATTCTATCTATAAAATTTAACCTATCTGCGAGTAGAAGATCTTTTTTCATTTTTTCTACTAGCAAATTTTACAATAGCTTCGCAGTCAGTTCTAACAGTAAATTTTGATTTATTTAAGAATAAATAATCTGAAAGCTATCTAAAACATAAATTTACAGCTAATAACTCTTGCATCTAAACTTGTTATATTTCCTTTTTCTCTATACTTACCACTAGCATATCTACAGATTTCTTCTAACTTTTTATTGCTATATTTATGTGGTTTGGATTTTAGAATTCCTCCCCATCCTTGGCTACATCCATCACATTCTATTACTAAATAATCAGTGTCTAAGGGTAATCTAAGATCTGGGAGTTGTTTTACTATTTCTTTTATAATTTTTACTAATTTACATCTTCTTGATTAAAATATTTTTGTCCTTTGTTACTAGTTTTATTATATAATGGCCCTATGATTTTTCCTAGGTTTGCTATAAAAGGTCAACTATAATTTAAAAGTCCCAAAAACTGTTGTAATTGCTTAGTATCTTCTAATTTATCAGGAAATTCTAATATCTTTTTACTTATATGGGGTTGAAGTTTAATTCTTCCCTGACCTATTTTAGTTCCTAAAAATTCAATATTAGTTTTGAAAAATTGTGCCTTTTTACTACTAATAACTATTCCATGCTTTAAAAATTCAAACAATACTATTTTTAAATGGTTAATGTGTTCATTTCTATTTTTAGAAAATACAAGAATATCATCTATATATACTAGAACAAAGTCATAATATTTAATAAAAATATGATTCATTTTCCTTTGGAATATGGAGGGTGCATTTTTTAATCGAAAGGGCATTACTAACCATTGAAAATGTCCTAAGGGACAAGTAAATGCAGTCCATTCTATGCATTCAAGATGCATTCGAACCAGCCAAAATCCACTTTTACAATCAAATTTACTATATATATTTTTACCATGGATTCTATTGATTAATTGTCCTTTGTCAGGTATATTGTAACTGATCATTTAGGGGGTGTTTGGTTTAAGAGAATCAAGGAGGGGAATGGGTATCACAAGTAATGATACCCATTGTTGATGTTTGTTAAATAACTATCACTATCATTCAATGGGAATGATAGTGATTAATTAGGGTGTTAATGATTTCCCCCAAAATATTAGTCTATCAAACCCATTAACCTTTATTATTAAGGGCAAAAACACACCCATTAAAAAATATATATCTTTTGAGTTACCCACTCTCAATATTCTCTCTCTCTCTCTCTCTCTCTCTCTCTCTCCTTTTGATTTTGAATATTTTTTATTAGTAATAAAAATGACTTTTTTTTAAGATTATCATTTTCATAAAACTCAAATTAGAGCATGACTATATTTAAAATTGAAGAAATCTTTTTAAAATTTTTTTAAATATACAAAATAAGAAATCTAAAAAATATGTATATCATAAATAAAAATTTTAAAATTTACTTGAAAGTCATTTCAGTATACCAAACAAATATTCTTATAATGATACCCATTCCATTATTAAACCAAACATGTTGGGGGGAATCATCAAAACCCATACTCATAGTAGGGTTAATGATACCCAAAGTGATAGTGATTGAGGAATTTGAACCAAACGCCTCCTTAGTCTCTTATAGTTTATAACCATTCTACTTTTTCCTCTAACAATCTCACTATGTTTTTTAACTATAAAAGCTGCATTTCTATGAGGACTCAGTGATCTTTCTATTACTCCTAATTTTAATAGATCATTAATATGCATGTCATATTCCTTTATTTCTTCATTACTAGTGTAGACACCAATTTTGACATGCCATTTACTTTCAAATATTGGAAGGGCATGTTTGCACTTTTTCGGACAAATTTTAATTTTTCAATAATCTAGGGGCAAAATAGTAATTTTATTTGTAAATATTTTTCTATCAGCTTTTGGGGGTTTTAAATTTATATTTTTACTTTTTTGTGAATTTATTAATTTCTTATGATTTTTCTGTATTTAATTGGTATTCTTTATATTTTTGCCAACATAAGGGCAAAATGGTAATTTCACCTCGCGAATACCATTTTAGCTCATTTTAAGTTCCAAATTCATTTTTCTAATTCTTTAAGCAGGTTTTTAAATTTTCTTGATTTTTTCAGAGATGATTACTATTTTTCTGTGAATTTTCATTGCTTGAGGGCAAAATCGTCATTTTACAGTTTAAATTCATTTTTCACCAATTTTGAGTCAAAAATGCATTTTCTAGTGTTTTAAGCTTATTTTTAATTTTTGGGAAATTTTTTGAGGTCAATAGCTATTTTTCTGTGAATTTTCATTATCCGAGAGCAAAATCGTCATTTTACAGTTTAAATTCATTTTTCACCAATTTTGAGTCAAAAATGTATTTTCTACTATTTTAAGCTTATTTTTAATTTTTGGTAATTTTTCGAGGTCAATAGCTATTTTTCTGTGAATTTTCATTGCCCAGGGACAAAATCGTCATTTTGCACCCCAAGCGCGTTTTTATCAGTTTTGAGCTCTAGTTTTTATTTTGAAATCTACTGTGAATTTTTTTTTAAAATTTAGAGATTATTGTCAGATTCTTTGTATTAATTTTTAAATTTTGAGGTTAAAAATATTTTTTTTAATAAAATTAGCATTTTTAATGCCGGTGGCGTTTTCGTCATTTTATAGCATTCTTGGCCAACAAGACAAATGGCCTATAAATACCCTTTCTTAATCAGCAGAAAAAAAAGAAAAAATTAGAAACCCTAAAAACACTTTTGATTTTATCCAAAAAGATCACAACACACACCATCTCACCATAAAAAATACACATATAGTCGTCTGGTTTGACTTGGATACTGTTCATCAACCTTGTTCATCATCGGCCTTCAAAGTTCAAAGACCACCGAGAAACACCATTTAGCCTCCATCACCACCTCAACCTCAATCGAATCCCAATTACCAAAACAACCCCCCCAATCCAACTGCCTCTCCTGGATCTAACCGGATCATCTGGCTCCTACCACCTAAACCCACAGTCAGTCATAATCCTGCCAGAGACACTCCAAATTACCACCACCATAGCAGCTTCCTCCACCACCACAAAATCATCTCCATAAACGACCAAGCGCCGCCCATAAGCTCCTCACTTCCCCACCAAAGCAACCACCAATTACCTGCAAATAAAACAACCAAAAGCAACCGTGCAGCCATACAATCAATTTCGATAAAATTTCCCACCTGCAAAACAACAAAACCAGCCCCTCATAACAGCCTCCCAAAGCCACCATCGGCACCAAATAACCTGCAAAACAGCCCCAAAAAGCCATGATAATCAGCCCCAACTGCAGCAAGAACAATCACCAAAAGACTACCCAAAAAAACAGCCCCATAAGCCACCGAAAACAACACAAATTGCCTCCAAATCGCAGCCAAGAAGAACCACCAAAACAGCTCCAATTTAAAGCAATAACTTCCAGCAATTACAGCCCCAAACAAATCTGCATAATCGCTTCAAAAACTGCCATAAAGCAGCCCAAATCGCCATCTTCAATCACCAAGACAATCTCCCAAAACAGTTACTTAAATCCTCCATTAAAAAGGTGATCTCTCGGCCTTTTCTTCATGTTTTTTTTGAAACAGTTTTTCTAATAGCTGAAATTGTGTCTAAATATAGTAAATTACTGATTGATTTTGAAAGGAATTAGTTGGAAATTATGGATTTGACTTGCTGAAGCTTTCGGATTTTGCAAGTTTTTGGTCCAAGTCAAGTGATTTGGAGTTTGGAATTTCAGTTTTGTTGAATACTTGATTGGCATTTTGGGATTTCATTAGTTTGAGAAGCCGATTGTGTGAATTTAGATTTGGAGTCTTGTGTGTTGAGATTTTGGTTGGCATTTTTGGTTGAAGAAGATTAGGTGTGGCTTTGGAGTTTTAAGGTTCTGGGTTCAAATAAAAAATGTAATTCAGCTATTGTGAATTGGGGTGGGTTTTAATGGCCTGTTTTTGTTGATGTTTATTTGTTGAGTCTTGGTTTAGGTAGTTTTATGACAGGTTTTGACCGTGGGTTAATTTAGTTTTAAATTGATGACTAATCTAGTTAATTTAATCGTGACCGTTATTAGTTTAGCATTTTTTTTATCATAAAATAAACATTTATTTTCTATCCCTTGTATTTCTTAAGTATTATCAACATGCCCTCAAGGATTTTTGTGTTATGAAATTGAGTCCTTATTATTTGTAGATTAACCCCCTAGGCTTTAATCTTTTTCAATTTGACTATGTTTGTTCACATTATTTGTTCACATAGTTGCTGGAATTTTTATCTTAGACTTTTCAAGTTGCTGAAAAATTCATTCCTAGCCTTCATAGTTGCTGGAATTTTCATTTTTGGACCCTTGTTATTGCTGGCATTCCATTTTGAGCCCTTATCATTGCTGGAATTTTCATTTTTTGAACTTTAGGTTGGTAGAATTTCATTCTAAGTCATTAAACCTTGCTGAAATTTATTGTTTCATCCCTAGACAACTGGAATTTTTATTCTAAGCCTATAGGCTTGCTGGGATTTTGGTTCTAAGTTCCTAAATTTGCTGGAATTTTAGTTTTAGTCCTATATTGCTGGAAACTTTATTCTAACTCCCTACAACTTGCTGGAATTTTGATTTAGACCCCATTAATTGATGGAAAGTGTATTTTAGTCCTTTACATATTGCTGGAATTTGTTTTAAATCCCCATTATATTGCTGGAATTCATGTTTGACCTTGTTAATATTGCTGGAATTTACATTTTGAGCCCCCACACTTGCTGGAATTTTATTTTTGCCCCCTTTCTTAGATTTAATTTACAATTGTGTTCCAATTTTGCTTTAATTTTCAATTGCTTCCCATAGACTTACATGCATTTTTAATTTTACCCTTTAAGTTTTAAAGAAATTTATTTTAGCCCCCTTAGTTGCTAGAATTTATTTTTATCTCAATTTGGCAATACTTATATATTTTAGGTTTTGTTTGTTTATATTGCGATACCTTGACTCGTTTGTTCATTTTGATTAGTATTTGTACCGGATCTTCAGAGAGGTATGTCTATTTCTCATTAATTTCATCTTTTTGTGCCCCAATGTGTCTTTATATGATTTTCATGCATGTTTCTTCATATATTCTCAGTTTACATGCTTTTTTGCCTATTTATTTATTTATTTTATTTAAATTTAAATTTTCATTATTTGGTAAAAATGTGATATTCTTGTATTTAGCTAGTCATTGTAATAGTCAGATTATTTTTCTCACATTTTTAGTAGAAATTTTGTATTTTAGATAGATATACGTAATAGATAGGTCGCTTTTATTTTTCCCTTCAAAGTTGTAACTTAAACCCCCCGGTGTAATAGTTAGGGCTTGTGTGCTTTTGCGTGCTTACATGCCTATTTGTTTTATCGCTTTCATTAGGATTTTACATCTAGATATTATGCCTATGTGTTATGTGCTCCTACTTGACTCTATATGTCTTTATATGTTTAATTTTTTTTTCACACTTTAATATTTAATTCATGTTTTATGGTATTCCGTCACCACACTAGTCCAACGCTAGTTGTGGCTTCACTCTTTTTCCGCTAGTCCAACGCTAGTGAGATTTTTAGAATGGGCTAGTCCAACGCTAGACCCTTAGGACATTTTAGTATTAGGCGCACTCGTGTGCATTGTACATCCCACTTCACACATTTTTAGTTTTCTTTCCATTTGATATGATTTTTATTATTATTATTATTATTATTATTATTATTATTATTATTATTATTATTATTATTATTATTTTGACACATTTTTAAAATGCATGACATCTAGGTTGCATTTCACTTAGACTTTAGGACATTTGTGTGATCCGATTAAAAATAGTCGTCTACTCACTTGGGAAGCAGTGGCGCATAGGCCGTTCCCCTCTCCGTGAGTAGAAACATTTAGTCACGAGTTATTAGTTCCTTGTACCCGTCATTTTGCATACCCACCTTCTTTCTTCACTTACTATATATTATTATTTTCTTTTCTTTTTGCATCACATTTTGCATAAAAACTCGTGACTCCCTAAAGGTCTCGACTTGGGTTTCGCAATTAATGTAATAATTCCGACCAAACCTCGACGGAACATGCCGACCCTCCCGATATTCACATTTAGACTTAGGATTTGCATTCATATAGATACATCGGAACGCGATAGAATATAGGGTTAATTTGGAAAATTTGATTAAACTTCGCAACTAGCCTCGGCTAGGTTGAAAGGGTGCCTTAGGCGCAAGCCTTTGCCTTCCCTTTCTTCAAATGTGACTCCCGGACCTTTTTCTCTTATTTTTCGTAGACCGGAGTCGAAAAAGGGTTTTTAAAATGTTTTTCTAAAATTTTTATTTTGTTAAACGATTTTCTCGGTTTACTTGGTACACCCTAACTCTGTACCAATTGGCGACTCCATTTTCTTTTAAAATAAAACCCTTTTTCAAAATCAGTTGGCCAAAACTGTCGCATTTTTAGTCCCGGTCTTGTTTTCTTTTAAAATACCATTTTTTCTAAAAAACACATTTTTTGTTTTTTACTAAAAACTCGATTTTTATCACACATGCACGTTTTTTTTATTTAAAAACCTTTATTTTCCAAAGGGTCTCAAACCGAACTGTCTTTTTGGGACGCGACAGTCAACGACCCCACCGGGTGCCATTTCGGGGCGTGACAACTAGCTTCTATCTTTGCGGTAGTAATTTTTAAATTAGGATTTAAAATTTCTAACTTACAATATATCTTATCTTTTTCCCAATGTTTTATTGGGTTTTCTCCTATTATTTGTTCTTTTTCTAAAGTGCTTATAATATTATCTATTTCTCTTATTCCTATTTTTAAAAGGTTAAATATTTTTTCTATATTCAAGAAATTGCTGCTTATGCCTAAGTTTTCTATTTCTTCTTCTGTAATATTTTCTAGAAATTCGAAACTTTCATTGTCTAATTTATTTTGACATTCTCGTGGTATTTTACATTTACAATATTCTAATGATTTTTTATACTTAAATGATTCTATTTCTGAAGTGTTATATGCTAACATATCATTGCTGAAGAATGTTATTCCTTTTCTAGTTAATATCATTCCAAGGTAATAATGAAGAATAAAATTTAGTCCTATTATTAATTTATATCTAAGAGGTCTTAAATATTATTCAGGCATATACTAATTATCAGTATATTCTGATGGCCCTATTTTAAATTTAAAGTCTATCCCTTTTACTGCAAATTCATATTCATAAAATTTTCCATCCATCTGCTGGGCTTCTACTATTTTGCTAGCTCTGGTATGATATTTTTCAGGAATTATTGTACTGCATAGAACTGAATTGATGAATTTGCTAGATTCTACTGGATTGTGGCCTAAGTTTTTATGTTTTAGTAGCTTTAGTTTGCATCTTAATTTTGTCTTATGTGTTTATTCTGTTAGAGTAGGTACTTATGTTTTGCATTTAGTTTGTTTAACTTCATCTCGGTCAATCTCTCTTGAAGGATTTCTTGTGTTTTATGATCATATTTCCAGCAATTTTTGCGGTTTATTTTGTAAATTATTATTCCATGATAGATTTTACAAGTTTATGTATGCATTCTATCCAATTCATTCTAGTGTATTAGTTAGTGCTCATGTTTTACATTCAACATGTCTAGTTTTGCATGATGCATTCTATTTTAAGGATTATGATAAGTTAAATTGTCGTGTCCTAAAAAATCATTGGCAAAGGGTGCTAGTGGGGTCGTTGCCTGTCGCGTCCCGAAAAAACGGTCCGGTCCGAGACCCTTTTTAACAAAGCAAGTTTTGGGAAAAACCGTGCGTGTGTGTGAAAAATCAAATTTTTAGTAAATAAGTGTATTTTAAGAAAAAATGGTATTTTAAAAGAAAACAAGGCCAGGACTAAAAGTGTGACAGATTTGGCCAAATAATTTTTGAAAAGGGGTTTTATTTTAGAAAATGGAGTCGCCACTTGGTATTGAGTTAGGGTGTACCAAGTCACCCGAAAAATCATTTTATAAAAAATAAAATTTTAGAAAAATATTTTAAAACCCTTTTTCGACTTCTGTCTACGAAAAACGAGAGAAAAAGGTTCGGGAGTCACATTTGAAGAAAGGGAAGGCAAAGGCTTGCACCTAAGGCACCCTTTCAACCTAGTCGAGGCTAGTTGCGAGGTTTAATCAAAATTTCCTAAATTAACCCTAGATTCTATCGCGTTTTGGATGTGTCTAAATGAATGCAAATCCTAAGTCTAAATGTGGGTATCGGGTGGGTTAGAATGTCCCGTCGAGGTTTGATTGAGATTATCGCATTAATTGCGAAACCCGAGTCGAGACCTCGAGGGAGTCACGAGTGTCTATGCAAAATGAAATGCAAAAAGAAAAGAAAATAATAATATATAGTAAGTTAAGAAAGAAGGTGAGTATGCAACATGACGGGTATGGGGGACTAATATCTCGTGACTGAATGTTTCTACTCACGGAGGGGAGAACGGCCTGTACGCCACCGCTTCCCACGTGAGTAGACGACTATTTCTAGTCAAATCACGCAAATGTCCTAATTTCTAAGTGTGATGCAACTTAAATGTCATGCATTTTGAAAATGTTGTCAAAATAAATAAATAATAATAATAATAATAATAATAATAATAATAATAATCATGCAAAATGGGAAGAAAACTAAGAGTGTGTGAAATGAGATGAGAAATGCACACGAATGTACCTAACACTAAAATGTCCTAAGGGTCTAGCGTTGGACTAGCCCATTCTAAAAATCCCATTAGCGTTGGACTAGCGGAAAAAGGATAAAGCCACAACTAGCATTGGACTAGTGTGGTGACGGAGTAATAAAGCTGATAAAGCATGTAAATAAATAAAACATATGAAAGCAAATAAACATATAAAGACATATTAAAGCACATAGTAGCACATAACACAAAAACATGATATCTAGATGCAAAAAATCCTAAGGAAAGCGGTAAAAGAAATAAACACGTAAGCATGCAAAAGCAAATAAACCCTAACTATTACATTGGGGGCTTGATTTACAATTTAAAGGGGAAAAATTAAAAATACCCTATCTATTACACTTTTTATCTAATTACACAATTTTTGCTAAAATTATGAGAAAAATAATCTAACTATTACATTGACTAGCAAAATATAAAAATATTACATTTTTCGTCAAAATAATAATAAAGAAATAATAAGATTTAAAATGAAATCGCGTGAAAGAAATAAATACGCAAAGAGCATGTCAAATAGGAAATATGTGAATAAAATGCATAAAAATCACGTAAGGCACATTGGAGCATATAAAAGATAAAATTAATGAGAAATAGATATACCTCTTTGATGACTCAGTACTAAATGCTAACAAGATGAACAAACAAGTCAAGGTACCACAATATAAATGAGCAAAACGTAAAACATGTAAGTATTGTCACATTCAGATAAAAATGTAAAGTCTAAGAACTTAAAGGACTAGAAATAAATTTTCATAAAATTAAGGGGGGTACAATTGAAGATTCTCATAAAGCCTAATGGGTAAAAAAAATGAAAATTCCAACAAACAGAAAGTACCAAGTTGCAAAGTTAAAAAAAATCCCACTAATCGAAGGGCAAAATTGAAGATTCATACAAGTCTAGAGGGTAAAAATGCAAAATTTGGGATCTAATTGCAGAAATGAAGAATATGCATGGGTACAATAACACTACCTGAGATCCTAGGGGCTGAAGTGTAAATATCTGGAGCTAGACAGGGCAGTCTGGCAAAAGGCAGTGTTGTGGCTTCGGCGGCGATTGATTGCTTTTGTAGGTGGGTGGCCGTAAGTGGTGGTCCTGGGAGCTTGAGTAGGAGGTGCTCATGATGTTGGTTTAGCTGGTGGGGATTGAGTTTTTTCTGCAGGTTCTGTTTTTGCGGTGGTGGAGGATGGCACGGTTGGACTGTTTTTGGGGTGTTTGTGGTGTTGTGATGGTGGTGGCAAGCTAATCGGATTGCTGCGGTTTTGAAGGTTCACAATGCTGGTTTCATAGGACGGTGGAGCGTGATAGCTGTCCTGGTGGTGAGGTTGGAGAGGAGAAATGACTGGCGATATTTGAATGCCTTTGATTCAGGGACGACGACGATGGGATTTTGTGTAATTGGCAGTGATTTGCGTAGACTTTGTTTGCTTGAAATTGGACGTTTTGTGGTGATAATAGTTGTGATTGAAAATGGTGGTGGAATTGGTATTGTTTGGTTGCTTGGGGAGCTACGGATGATAGAGGGGCTGCGATTGATTCACGGTGAATTGGGGGTGAAATTTTTGGGTTGCTTGAATGGAATTTGTTGTTGCTTTGCAGGTGATAGGTTGTGGTGGTGATGGAGGTAGTCCAGTGGAATTGGTTGGACCGGTGGTCAGGCTGTGCTGGTTTGTTGCCTGGTCGCGCTTGGCCGTGGCCTTGATTGTTGACGATGGTTTTGGATTAAGGGGAGGAGTTGAGTTACTGGTGCCTGTGAGTTGTTGCTGCAGCCACGGTGGTTTGATTGACTTGGAGTGTAGAGGTGAGGCAGGGGGAAGGCTTTAATGGCTTGAGTTGCTGATTTTTGGAGGCCTTCGGTAGAGGCCTTGGGTTGAATTTGTTTTTGAATCTGCTTAGTAGCTATTGGAAAGGTTGTTTAGTGGGAGCTGGAGGTTCGTTCAATCGCGGGTTGGTCTGATTGGAGGCTTGTGATTGTCTTTGCTTTTGCAGGTTGTAGTGGTGTTGATTCATTGGGTTGAATTTTGAGGTAACGGTTGCAAAATGGTAGGGATTGTTGGGCACAGAGGTGGAGCTATTGGGTTGGGATAGGGCTGGTTCTGTGTTAATGGCATCAAGGGAGCTGGTCTTGGAAATGAAGGATATATTAGGTTTTTGATAAATTTGAAGGCTGAAGATTGAAGGCATGGCTTTGGTGTGAATCGTGTGTTTGAGAGCTCTACGTGTGTTTGTGCGTGTAACAATGTGTGAAATTGTGTGTGCTAGAATGTGGAATTGCCTGTGCTTCTGAGTCTGTATTTTGGTATATGTGAGTATGTGTGACTGTGTGAGGATTGTGTGTATTGTGTTTGAATTTGTGTGAATTTGTATGCGAAATGATGTGTGAAATTGTGTATTTGAGTGATTCAGTGTGTGAAATATGTGGACAGATGTGTATGTATGTGCGTGGGTAGCTGTATGTGAGTGTGTGCTTTGTGTTTGTATGTGTGTGTATTTGAAGTTTTATGTATGTTACTGTGTGTGTCAAAATGTGTGCAAAGAACCGTGGGAACCTAATGTGTGTGAGATTATGTAGTGTGTGAAACTGTGTGTGCAGATTGTGAATCTGTGTTTGACTAGTTGTGGGTTTGTGAGTGTGTGTTAGTGTGTGAGAGAGAAAGTGCAAGTGTGTGTGGTGTGTGTGACTGCGAGAGGAAGTTTGAATGTGTGTTCTTGGTGAAGTGTGTGAAAACTTGAAGATGTGTGGTGTGTGTTCTTGGTGTAGTGTGTGAAAATTTGAAGATGTGTGTAGAAAAAAGTGTGTGTTCTTGGTGTGGTGTGTGAAAACTTGAAGATGTGTGTAAAAAAAGAAGTGTGTGTTCTTGGTGTTCTTGGTGAAATAGAAAAACTAAAGACTAAAAATTAAAAACTCTCCCTAGACTTTTTTTATTTTCTCCTCCCTTTTTTAAAATCCCCAAGTGGGGGTATTTATAGTGCTCAAGTCTTAACCTCCAAGAAATGGCTAAAAGACTAAAATGCCCTTAACTACCAAAATTACAATTTTATCTTTAAAAATCTATTTTCTCTTACAAAAATGAAAAAATTAAGAAAAATATAAATAACAAATTTGTTAATAGAAATTCACCCTAAAAAAAAAACTTTAAAAGATGCTTAAAAACCTAAAAATGAATTTGAGATCCAAAAATTAGTAAAAAATGAATTTAGAATGTGAAATGACAATTTTGCCCTTAAATAACGAAAATATACAAAAAATAGCTATTGATTTCAAAAAATTAACAAAAATTAAAAATAGACTTAAAACACTAGAAAAATGCATTTATGGCTCAAAATTTGACAGAAATGAATTTAGACTGCAAAATGACGATTTTGCCCTTGGGCCAAAAAATTAAAAAAAATACCAATTCAATTTGGAAAAATCACATAAAATTAAAAATATGTATGAAAGTAAAATATGAATTTAAAAACCCCCAAAACTAATGGAAAAATATTTACAGATAAAAATTACTATTTTGTCCCCCGAGATTATTGAAAATTTAAGATTTGACCCCAAAAATAGAAACACCTCTCCAATGTTTGAAAAGTAAATGGTGTGTCAAAATTTGGTGTCTACATAAATCATCATGTTTTAAGTAATTTTCAGTATGTTTTATGTGATTTTTCATGTCATAAAACTTGTTTTAGGATGTATATGTTTGTCCATGCATTCTATGCAAAGCATGTTGATGTCTTAATTAGTGATAACTCTTGTGTTTTTCAGTTTATTTTACATTATTCTTTAAGTCTCCATGCATGGTGATGCGAACCACGGTCGCGAGATGCCCAAGACTCCTTGAAGATCCGTGGGAACCAATCCAATCTTCTTAACCCCTTCGTTACTTGTCGAAGAATCCAAGAACAACTTGAATTGGCCGCTTTGAATGCCACCAAAGATCGTTGGTTCTCCTTATGGGATGCAACCTAGACTCCTACCCAACCCGTGGAATAGACCCCTAGTTGACGATCTCACAAGACGAAGAGCAAACCCTTTTGGAAGAACAATCCTAAGCAAAGAAAAGGCTTGATCTTAACAAGTCGATTGTCAAGAACAAGAGTAGTTCTTGTTTTACCAAAGAACTAGGGTAACCCTAATTTGAGAGAAAACTCACGTTTAATTCATTCAATCATGTTGTCCTTCGTTCATTACACCAAATACCTTATATAAGGTTTACAACTCACTATGCTATTAAAAACTCGTAAAAACAAACAAACGCATTCGCGATTTCTGATGAAGGCCGCGGGGAAGGCCGCGGCGCGGACTTGGGCGCGGCCTCGATCAGAGGCTTTATTTCACTTCACTTCATTCGGAGTAACATTCTGATGAAGGCCGTGGGGAAGGCCGCGGCGCGGACTTGGGCGCGGCCTTGGTCAGAATGCCTGTCTCGCGTTGGCAGTTTCGGATCAACTCTCTGATGAAGGCCCGTGGGAAGGCCGTGGCGCGGCCTTAGGTGCGGCCTCGGTCAGAAACTTCAATTCTCCTTCATTTGGCTTGGTTTGACTATCTTGCTCACTTCCCTTGGCGTCAACATCAATCCAAGCATACGTAATCATCCCGAACCGGCATGTTCTTAGCCCAAGTAGGTTCTTCTTCTTGCAATTGCGTAAGAAGTCCTTGCATAGCTTGTTTCATCCTCTTGGTTCGAAGCCTCGTCATTGGACCTCCTATGCCTTGTAAAGGATTGGCCTTGAATGTGTCCTCACCTTGGCTTCCACGATCCTCATCATTCCCTCCTTTCCTCAGGAAGATTCGTCCTCGAATCACCTGCATCATACAAGGACAAATCAGCCACATTGAAAGTCGCACTAATATTACCATACTCACCTGGCAGATCGATCTTGTATGCATTATCACCGATCTTCTCAAGGACTTGAAATGGACCATCTCCACGAGGTCCAAGCTTGGACTTCCTTTGCTGAGGGAACCTTTCTTTTCGCATGTGAATCCACACCCAATCTCCTGGTTCGAAAGTCACCTTCATACGTCCCTTGTTTGCTTGCTCAGCATATCGCTCATTTTTCCTTTCTATGTTAGCTCGAACTCTGGCATGCAAATCCTTGACAAACTCTGCCTTTCTCTTACCGTCCAAATCTGCACGCTCACTAGAAGGCAAAGATAAGATATCTAACGGAGTCAAAGGATTAAAACCATAAACAACCTCGAATGGAGAATAAGAAGTAGAAAAATGCACAGCTCTATTATAAGCAAACTCAATATGAGGCAAACATTTTTCTCAATTTTTCAAATTGCGCTGAATGATTGCTCGCAAGAGCGTGGTAAGTGTGCGATTGACAACTTCGTTTGCCCATCTGTTTGAGGATGTGCCACGGTAGAAAACAGCAACTTAGTCCCTAATTTACTCCAGAGAGTACGCCAAAAATGGCTTAGGAACTTAACATCCCTATCACTAACAATAGTTCTAGGTAGCCCATGCAAACGCACTACTTCCTTAAAGAACAAATCAGCTATATGAGAGGCATCATTGGTCTTAACACATGCGATAAAATGAGCCATCTTACTAAACCGATCTACCACAACAAAGATACTATCCTTACCAGATTGAGACCTTGGGAGTCCCAACACGAAATCCATAGAAATATCAACCCAAGGATGGGATGGCACAGGTAAGGGTGTGTAAAGCCCGTGTGGTCCTAACTCTAGACTTAGCCTGTCTACATGTAATGCATTTGTCACACATCATTTGCACGTCTTTTTTCATGTGAGGCCAGTAAAAATGTTCTTGCAAAACATCTAGAGTTTTTAATACACCAAAATGACCCATTAATCCCCCTCCATGCGACTCACGCACAAGCAATTCACGCAAAGAGCTTACAGGCACACACAATTTATCCTTCTTAAATAGAAAACCTTCATGCCTATAATATTCGCCAAAAGACCCTTTTTCACATGCATTCCAAATTGACTCAAAATCATGATCAGATCCATACAAGTCTTTCACAAGTTCAAACCCAAGTAATTTGGCATGCAATGAGGTAAGAAGAGTATACCTTCTTGATAACGCATCTACCACTACGTTCTCCTTACCTTGTTTGTATTTGATGACGTATGGGAACGTCTCAATGAACTCTAGCCACTTGGCGTGTCTCTTGTTCAACTTACCTTGGGACTTGAGGAATTTGAGGCTCTCGTGGTCTGAGTGTATGATAAATTCCCTTGGCCAAAGGTAATGTTGCCATGTCTTGGAGCGTCCTCACCAAAGCATATAGCTCCTTATCGTAAGTGGGATAGTTGAGTGCTGCCCCTTGAAGCTTCTCGCTGAAATAGGCAATAGGCTTGGAATCCTGCATCAAAACAGCTCCTACACCAATACCACTAGCGTCACACTCAATTTCAAAAACTTTATCAAAATTAGGTAGGCTTAACAAAGGTGCATTAGTCAACTTATCTTTTAGCAAATTAAAAGCTCTTTCATGCACACTTTCCCACTTAAATACTACATTCTTTTTAACAAGCTCATTTAAAGGTGCAGCTATTGAAGAGAAATCACGTACAAACCTTCGGTAGAAGCTTGCTAAACCGTGGAAAGATCTTACCTCATTGGCGTTCTTAGGTGTAGGCCACTCCCGAATTGCCTTCACCTTGGATTCATCTACACTTACGCCATTAGTACTAACAACAAACCCAAGAAAAATAATAGAATCCATACAGAAAGGAACACTTTTTCATGTTGGCATATAATTGGTGCGATCTAAGTACATCAAGAACAGCATGCAAGTGTTTTACATGATCATTCAACGACTTGCTATAAACCAAAATATCATCAAAATAGACCACAACAAATTTTCCAATGAAAGGGCGGAAAACATGGTTCATTAAACGCATAAAAGTACTAGGAGCATTAGTTAAGCCAAAAGGCATAACTAACCACTCATAAAGGCCGTACTTAGTTTTAAAAGCAGTTTTCCACTCGTCACCTTCTTTCATCCTGATCTGATAATAACCACTCTTTAAATCAATTTTGAAAAATATTTGTGAGCCATACAGTTCATCTAACATATCGTCTAGCTTAGGAATGGGATGACGATACTTTACCGTATTTTATTGATGGCTCTGCAGTCCACGCACATTCTCCAAGTGCCATCCTTCTTAGGCACTAAAATGACTGGTACTGAGCACAGGACTCATGCTCTCCCTAACGAACCCTTTCTCCATCAACTCGTCCACTTGTCTCTATATCTCCTTTGTTTCCTCGGGGTTGGCCGGTAAGCTGGTCGGTTAGGAATGCTCGACCCCGGTATGAAGTCGATCTGATGCTCGATGCCTCTAAGTGGTGGTAACCCCTGTGGAACATCTTCGAGGAACAAGTCTTGGAATTCCTGCAACAAAGAAACTACGACACTTGGTACAGAAGGGTCAATGTCGTTAGTAGAAAGGTAAATATCCTTATACATAAGCATAAGGAATTGCTGCCTCGCTATCAGTGCACTCTTGACTTCTCCTTTTTCTGCAAATGCACTCACCTTCCTTTTTTCTTTTGACACAACCTCTTTTTTATTTCTCTCTCTTTTTCCTCTCGACTCTTCTCTCTTTTCTTCTAACTCACCTTCTCTTTTGTTTTTCTCCTCACTCACACTTTGTTGCTTTTCTCTCATTTTACATTCCTGGGAGATCCTAGCTTGATCAGTATAAGCCTCAGATGGCCGTAGAGACTTCAGTACATACTCCTTCTTCTTCCAAGTCAATCGATAGGTATTCTTATACCCATCATAAATCACTTTCCTATCAAATTGCCACGGTCGCCCGAACAAAATATGGCAAGCATGCATAGGTATAACATCACACAAGATCTCATCCACATACCCTCCTATGGCAAATGACACCATTACTTGCCTCGTCACTTTAATGTCACCATGATCTGTCAACCATTGCAAATAATAGGGCTTGGGATGCTTGATGGTAGGTAGCCTCAGCTTCTCTACGAACAAGGTAGAGGCAACATTCGCGCAGCTACCACTATCCACTATGACATTGCATAACTTATCTAGGACCACACATCTGGTATGGAAGATGTGTTCCCTGTGCATCTCCTCGCTGTCCTCTTTAGGCTGGATACTAAGGGATCTGCGGGTAACCAGCACCGCTCCACTTGGTGGATCAACTTCACTAGGCCCTTCGTTCTCATCACCACTGGGCCCCTCAAGCGGTGGCATCTCCTCATCACTAGAGTGCTCACTCTCTACATCCCCATTATCAAGGATGATCATGCTTCTTAGACTGGGACACTGAGAAGAAATGTGCCCGTATCCCTGACATTTGTAGCATTTGATATCTCTCTGTCGTGGTGGTGGTGCTTCATTTCTGCCTTTGACGGGTTGTTTGGAGGATAGTAACTCGACCTTGCTTTTACTATTAGAGGGCGTGTCATTTCTCTTCCATGGCTCCTTGGTTTCTGATTGCTCTGTTCAGGCCTCCTCTCACGGGAGTTACTCCATTGGGAACGAGTTTGATTGTTGGAGTAGCCTCGTCCTCTTTTTGATTTGAGTTGCTGCTCAACTTTCTCGGCCTTATCAACCAAGTCTTGAAGCTCAACATAGTTGTGCAATTCCACAACATCAGCAATCTCTGAATTTAGGCCTGCAATAAACCTAGCCATGGTGGCCTCCTCATCCTCTTGTACATCAGCCCGGATCATGAGGGTCTCCAACTCCTTAGCATATTCATCTACAGTAGACGAGCCTTGCTTCAAGGTCTGAAGCCTTCGGTGTAAATCTCTAGAGTAATGACTCGGGATGAATCTCTTCCTCATGATTGTCTTCATGGTTGCCCAAGTTCGAATTGGTTCATCTCCACATCTTCTTCTAGACTTCACCAATTAGGTCCCACCAAATGCTCGCGTATTCCACAAACTCTACTGCTGCAATTTGCACTTTCTTTTCCTCAGAGTAGTTGTGGACTTCGAACACTTGATCAACCTTCCTTTCCCATTCCAAGTAAGCCTCTGGATTGTTTAGGCCCTTGAAAGGAGGAATGGACATCTTGATGCTTCCCAAATTGTTATCACGATTTGGTTGCTGTAGTGGCACCCTCCTCCCTCGGCGGGAAATAACTTCTTCAGACTCATAACCTTCATCTTCTTCTTCTTCAGGTGCAATTCGTGACACCTTGGTTTTCCCTTTTACAGCTGAAGCAATGTCATCCATACGAGCATACATTACGTCTGAACTCATCTTGCATAGCCTTCATAGAGAATTCTAGGCTAGCAAACCTTTGCTCACTATGGTCAGACATGATGAGCTTACCTGCAAAAAAATGTTAGCAACAAAAGTAAAACAAATAAAAGAACCTCACTCCCTCACTAAATGTATCCGCTCGTCTCTCGTGTATCACTCTAGGTATATAGGCTTTTTCCCGATGCTAATCTCACCCCTTAGCCTTTTACCACTCTTTGAGGTCACACTGTAGGCCTTTGGTAAAGAACCTGCTTAATTGGACTTAACAAGACTTACGTTAAATGATCAAGGAGGATTTAGGAAATAATAGGAAATTCCTTAGGAAAGAGTAATTTTCAAGAACTTTGAGAAAATCGAACAACACAGAATTGAATGCAAAGATCTCGAAAAGACTTCCTAGTGTGTGGTTCTCTTGGTGAGAGTCTTGATTTTCCAATAGTCTTCCTTTTCAAGATAATGACCACCAACCCCTTGTGCCAAAGCCCATTCAATCTCACAAGAACTTCAAGAAATCCGGGTCAATTAAACTTTCGTACGTGGCGTTGTTTTCTGTCCAACGATCTGGATGTTTCACCAGGTCTATTCGGATGCACAAGGACAGTATTCCAGCCAAATATACTTTAGTTTAATTGATTTAGTTCGTGTGCTTGGCTTTTACTCCCTTCAAGCACGCCTCTTTCTCTTTTCTCTTTTTTTTTTAAACAAATCCCAGATAACCCACACTCAATCAACACAAAGTAAAACAAAAACAACCAAAATTCGCCAAATGAACAGTGAATAGTCGAATGAACAGTATCGCTACAGTTCTACTACAGTATCGGTGAACAGTAGTGTGCTACAGTACGAGAACAATACTTTCCTTTTTTTTTTTAACAATTTCAAGCACCAGAAAGAATAGGAAGCAATTGAGAAATTATCAAGGCAACAGTTGAACCACACAAGAAACCCTAGAATTCTTGGTTTAGACAACCAAGAACGACTCTAACAAAAACCCTAATTAGATATCAATAAAAGATAATCAAAGAGGATACGAAAGGAAGAAATCACAAGAATACAATCAAAGACGATTACGAAGATCGAATAACGAGAAAACAAAGAAAAAAGGGATATAGCCAAAATTTTGCAAAGGAAAAATTTGACTTGGATAACCTGGAAAATTCAAGGAAAACCCTTGGCTCTGATACCAATTGATGCGAACCACGGTCGTGAGATGCCCAAGACTCCTTTACGATCCGTGGGAACCAATCCAATCTTCTTGACCCCTTCGTTACTTTTCGAAGAATCCAAGAACAACTTGAATTGGCCGCTTTGAATGCCACCAAAGATCGTTGGTTCTCCTTATGGGATGCAACCTAGACTCCTACCCAACCCGTGGAATAGACCCCTAGTTGACGATCTCACAAGACGAAGAGCAAACCTTTTTGGAAGAACAATCCTAAGCAAAGAAAAGGCTTGATCTTAACAAGTCGATTGTCAAGAACAAGAGTAGTTCTTGTTTTACCAAAGAACTAGGGTAACCCTAATTTGAGAGAAAACTCACGTTTAATTCATTCAATCATGTTGTCTTTCGTTCATTACACCAAATACCTTATATAAGGTTTACAACTCACTATGCTATTAAAAACTCGTAAAAACAAACAAACGCGTTCGCGATTTCTGATGAAGGCCGCGGCGCGGACTTGGGCGCGGCCTCGATCAGAGGCTTTATTTCACTTCACTTCATTCGGAGTAACATTCTGATGAAGGCCGTGGGGAAGGCCGCGGCGTGGACTTGGGCGCGGCCTTGGTCAGAATGCCTGTCTCGCGTTGGCAGTTTCGGATCAACTCTCTGATGAAGCCCGTGGGGAAGGCCGTGGCGCGGCTTTAGGTGCGGCCTCGGTCAGAAACTTCAATTCTCCTTCATTTGGCTTGGTTTGACTATCTTGCTCACTTCCCTTGGCGTCAACATCAATCCAAGCATACGTAATCACCCGAACCGGCATATTCTTAGCCCAAGTAGGTTCTTCTTCCTGCAATTGCGTAAGAAGTCCTTGCATAGCTGGTTTCATCCTCTTGGTTCGAAGCCTCGTCATTGGATCTCCTATGCCTTGTAAAGGATTGGCCTTGAATGTGTCCTCACCTTGGCTTCCATGATCCTCATCACATGGGTTCTACATTACTACATTGATATTGATTTTCGGATTGATGTCCATAGGATTTTATATTCTAAAATTCATTTTTATCATGTTAGAAGTTCATGTATGTTCGTTCTTTTGCATGTTTTTAAAGATATTTCCCATCTAGACATGTTTGTTGTCTTTAAATTTCTAACTGTCTTTACATCAGCTATGTGTGTTTTTGAGTTTTATTTTGTTTCATCTTGCAAAAGTAACGAGTCTTTAACTACTTGTGTCTATACTTGCAATATGCCATCCGATTTTTATGTGCTTAATATTCTTGGTGGTTATATTTGCTCATCTATCAATCCTTTAGTTACTAATAGTAGTTTATATAAACTTGCAGATTCGAGGACGAATCTTTTCGAGAAAGGAGGGATTGATGTGATCCAAGGAGCGCATACACTTATTGGACTTGGGCTTATACTTGGAGGACTTGACGAGGCCATTTATATGGATCAAGAAGAGCTTAAAAGAGTGATAATCATGCATGAAACATTTGAAAATGGTGGCTGGATTGTAAAGTTACATCATTTTGAATTTAGTCACAAGCTTGAAATTAGCAATGTTCAAGCTATTACATTGGGCCAAGGATTCAAGCATTGGTTGTGGATCAAGTTCATCTACAAAGAAGGCCCAAAAGGAGTTGCTAAGTTGTTCAAAACAATCTTACAAGGGACTGGTTATTTGGACTTGCTTGGAGGGCCCTTGAAGTTGCTAAATGGAGACCCAATGGAGCTTAATGAAGGATGTCCAGCCCATGAAAGACTTTTGGACGAATTTTTACAGCTTTTATGTTATTAGTTAGTTTACCTTATTAGAATTCTTCTATATTTGTGTTTTTAGCTAAGTACAATTATTAATTTAGGTATAGACTTAGAAGTTGCTTAAACCTTCAAGTCTAGAATGTTCTATGTAAGCCTATTTATAGGCCTCTTATTAGTTACGAATTTTAAACAAGAATTATTCAAAAATATCGTATGTTTTCTTTATTGTGAGAATTTTCTTGGTTCTTTATCGATTAAGAACTACTTTTGGTCTTATCAAACTTGCTTGTGGTGACCACCAACTTCGCTTAGAGTTTTTCTTGAGTTTTGGATCAAGTTTTTATAGCTAATTAGGTTAGACGATTGAACTCGCTCAACTTGGTCTATTATAGTTTCTCCATTGGCGTGTTCTTCTTCAAGAGGAACATTCAAGGCAAAACAACTCCACGTCAAGGGTTCCTTCGTTCACGAATCAAATAAGGTCTTGAGTTCAATGAGTTGCATACTTGAAATCCAAGACTTTCTTGGCAATGCAACCGTGCACACATCATTTGTTTTCTTGCACTAGTCTAGCATTGTCACATAACAAAGAATTTGTTTTCAACTTCCACTCCTTATTTTTGGCATAAGAATCATTCAAGTTATTGTGCAATTTAAACACAATATCCTCAAGTTCATCATCTTCATCATCACAATCATTTTTATCTAAAGACAAATGACTTGATGTTATCTCATTATCACTATTGGCCATGAATGCCATTTGAGTGGTTTCTTTTTCTTCTTCAATCTCCCCATTGGAGTTGCATTCATTCCATGTGATTTGAAAGTTGTTAAACCTTTGCTATCTCCTTTTCCTTCTTTCTTCTTCTTTGAAGGACACTCATTTATGTAGTATCCTAGTTGTCCACATTCAAAGCACTTGTCATTTGTTTCTTTGCAACTTCTTGCTTTCTTCTATTTCTTAAGGAGCTTGATTGATTGACATTACTTGATCCTCTTATTCTAGATCTCCTTTTGTTGGTGAGAAATTTCTTGAAGCATTTTGTGAATAGAGCCAAGTAATTATCCTCCATGTCCAAATCTTCACCATCCATTGAAAGGTTGTCTTCATCATATTGTGAAAACTTCAATGCCATGTTCTTTTTGACTTTCATCTCTTGAACCTTAGATTTCAACTTCACTTCAAAAGAAGTTAGAGAATTAATAAGAGATTCAATGAGCCGTGACTTTGCATGGTTTGAATTCTCTGAATTACCTTATGATCTGCAAGCAAAAATTTTAAGTTTATTTTATAGTCAAGATTTGCATGGTTGGATAATTTTTGAAGATTATTTTGGTTTTATTTATCGTGAAATCATTTGGTGTTATTCTCCAAACAAAGACGCTCCTTGGTTTGAAGAAGTATGAGTTCCTTAGCCAGATCTAGTTCTGCAAGTATTTCTGATAGATTAGATTATCTATATGAAATATCTGTCGATCCAGATCAAGTAAATCCTACTTCTTTACCTTTGTTAAATCCATATTCTTCTTTTTCTAAGCTGCATACTTCCACTTTTGGTTCTATTAAGTCTTTGATAAAGCACAGGGCAAAAGGTGTGAAAGAATATGTTCAAGTTTCTAAGCTTGATCAATGTCAAATTCTTGCCAATTGAAAGAAGCAATTTATTACTCTACAGATTCCACCTCAGTTTCCATCTCAGTGGAAACAACAAGGATATTCCCATATCCATTTTGGAGCTGTAAGATTTTCTCTTTCATTTCATGGTAGGAAAGGTTTGCCTGTTGTTGCCAGATTAGCTTTATTAGATAGTAGATTTATTAGATACCAACATGCTTGTATAGCTACGGTAGAAACAACTTTAAATGCTGGTACAGTTTTGTTACTCTGTTTCCAAATTTTAATATGTCTTTAAATGATCCTCATCTTTTGGAAGCACTAAAAGTCCAGGTACAAATCCATGGAGCTAAACAAATCTCTAATGCAATAGCTGCAACATTGCATTACCAAATGACGTACAGAGTACAGAATCATGCTTTAGATCTAACTCTCCCTGGAGGAGAAGATGCCTCATTAATTAAGGTTGATGAGCAACATTATGCAGCCTGTACACATGTGCCTCGCCAGATCACAAGAAATGAGCTTGTCCAACTACTCCCAGAAGCTTGGGTGACTGATTACGAGAAACTCCATCAAGCAAAACAAAGACCTTTAGAGTCTTCAAATTCTAAAATGGTGTCGAATTCTGATGGATCAGTATCAGTTTCCTTTGATCATTCACATCTGAAAGGGAAAGCTCAAAATTATCCATAGATTTCTATGATAGAAATCCCTATGGATAATCCAAAACCTTGGACAAAGCCAAAAGAATCTTTAATCGATTTAATCTTGCATTTTAAAGAAAATGGACAACCTAGTTCACCATTTTCAAGATCCATTCTCCGGTCATATTTATTGGGATGTTTGTTTTTGCAGGAAAATGCTTAGGAAAGAAGGATCTTAAGAAAAGACCAAGCTGTAACCATATCTCTGAACATTTTCTAGACAAAGAGGGAAATTTTGCATCTTTTAGAAGCAAATTTGATGGTTACCAAATTCCCTGATGAATGGATAGGAATCCAACACCTAAAGTTCTAGAAAAACCTCTCCATCCTTATTACCAAAAATGTTTGGACATTATTAGAAAGAATTTCCCAAGTCTGTTCATAACTCTGTCTCAACTCCTCAGATAATCCCTGTAGTATGTATGTTTCAGCCAACAGAATTCCCTTCTGTTCAAGAGACATTTGTGAAAGACCATTCAAAACATTATGCAAAGATTAGAAATGCACATCCAACTGTTCTTCCTTCTGGAAATTCTGTCCAGAACAAAACTAAAGAGGTCCTTAATTGGCAATCTGAGAATGCTTTATGCCAAAACAAAGTTTTAACTTGCATCCAGGAAGACGTCAAGACTGTTTCCTCAAAGTTAGATACTTTGACAAAAGTTGCACAATCCCACAACATAGAAGTGTTGAAGATGATAAAAGTCATGGAAAAAAGACCGGAAGAAGTGCAAAGACAAATTCCGAGTATTGGAGTCTCGATCTCAACCTATCAAGAGAGAAAGGAGAAAGATATCCAATATTTGAAATCCCAAATCAAAAGTTTGAAGGAAACAGGAAAATTAGGATCTTATAATTCTAAAAATCCAAAGAAGCCAGATCCTTCATCACTCTTTGCTATTCAGCCACCAACATATTCATCCAGAAACACATCTTCGACTGAAGAAGAGATACCCTATCATAACAGTAGCAGATGGCTCAGGAATCAGTTGATTGCTCAAAGAAAATGGGAGAAGGATAAAAAATTGTTAAAACAAAAAGAAAAGCAAAAAGAGAAAGTGGAAGAAGAAGAAAATCTGTTAACATATTCACTCTCAAACTTCTAATCCTATTTCATCTTATTTGCAGGAACAGGTAGAAACCAATATTCCATTGGTATCTACAATAGAAGCTCCAGATTTAACTGATGAAGAAACCATTTCACAACAAAGTGAACAGGAAGAATTCTCCTCAACCGAAGAGTCAAGTAAAGAAGCAACCTCAGAAGAAACTGAAACGGAAGAAGATTCCATCCTAGGAATACACATGGCAGGAGGAGATGCAGATGTAAAAGTAGAGCATCCTGAAGATTACATGCAAGAGGATGATTTACCTTTTGTGAGAAGTTGAATATGGAAGGGAGTACACAAGTTTTTACCATTGACAATATTCCTTCTCATAAATGGGAATCTCGTTTTCAAGAATTTCATGCATGGATGACCATTAGAGCTTTAAAAGTTGATTCTCATTTTGAAATTCTAACTGAATTCACTGCTCATTTTGCAGGTACTCTCAAGGATTGGTGGATTTCCATAGGAGAAAAAGAGAAAACTGAATTTTTGACTAAGCAAGAATTTCTTGAAGTCATAAAAATTTTGCATAAATTTTTTATTGGAGAATTTGAACTTAATCAAGAATAGAAGTACAAAGATTATTTTAGAATGAAATGTAACTCATTTGATAGGAAGGATATCAGTAGACATTTGTAAAAAATGACAAAACTTTTTTATGCTTTGAAAGCTGATATTAGTCTGAAACAAGCTTTTATTTCTTCACTTCCTAAGACATTGGTGCTGCTGTGCAGAAAGTCAAATCCTAGAACAAATATGGATCTATCATAAATTTGACTCCTGGACAAATTTGTACAAGCTAGTTTTCATGGCACTCAATGACATTTGCAACAAAGGAGAAGTGGTTCGTGAATATTTGAAAGGAAACAGGTGCATTGATGAAGCATGCAAAAGGCCTGATCTTGAGATCAAAGGAAAATGCTTTGAATGTAAGAAGGGGAGTACAAGAAAGAAAAAATTCAGGAAAGATTTCATTATAGGATAACAGTTATCCAAGAAGAAGGAAAAAAGTGGAAATATTTCAAAAAGAAAAAAGAATTCTCCAAAACTTCCAAGAAAGATGTCAGATGTTTTCTTTGCAAAAAGAAAGGTCACTTATTCATCTTCTTGTCCACAGAATACAAAGGGAGTACATTTAATTTCTGAAGTTCAAAAGAAATTACATATTCCTATTTTAAATGAACTTGAAGAAATATTCTCTAAAGAAGATGAGCCTACTGACAATACTATTTTGGCTTTGCAGGTCTCTGATTCTCTGATATCTCATATTTCTTTCATATTAGCTGAACCTGCAAAAACATATCCCCAAACTCTTGTTCATATTATTCCCTCCAATATGATAAACCCATTCCAGGTGATAGCCTTTTTTGATACCGGTGCAGCTATGTCAATTTTAAAACAAACAATCCTTCCCAAAGAATTTTGGAAACCAGAATTGCATCAATTCAGAGCAGCTGATGGTGAGATTTTTGAGACAACATATGCCACAAAAAACAGAGTGATTATACAGTTATTACCTGACTGCAAGATTCATACCCATTTACTTGGTGGCAATGTTCAAGGAAAAGATCTAGTTATTGGATTCGATATCTATGAGAAAAATCAGTATTTGCTGAAACCAAAAGGAATCTAATCCTAAAGCCTTTTTCAAGCCTTATCATGATCTTCAAAACCTTCTATTTGAAACAGTCCATAGCTAATGAGGAAATCATTTCTCAAATAAAAAGCTCATTTGATTGAGAAATCTTGTGCTGAAAATCATGTAATATTCTCCCAAAAATGTGCTCATCCTCTCTGGAAAAAACCAAGACTTCTTCATTAAATTACCTTTCAAAAAGAATGAAGACATAAACCCTACCAAGGCCAGTCATTCTGGCATGAATCCTGAGCACTAGAGTTCTAGCAAAAAAGGAGTGTTCTGAACTCCTTGAGTTTGATTTGATTGAACCCTCAGATTCCTCATGGGCTTGTCAAGCTTTCTATGTAAATAAGAGGTCTGAAACCAGTTAGAGGAAGATTAAGATTGGTTATTAATTATCAGCCCTTTAAATGTTTTCTTGGCTGATGATAAATTTCCTATTCCTAATCGACCCTCTCTTTTTTCTCAAATTGCTAAGGCCAAATGGTTTTCTAAATTTGATTTAAAATCTGGTTTCTGGCAATTAGGAATTTCTTCAGGAAGATCAGTTTCAAAACTGGTTTTTGTATCGCTGATCATCACTACCAAGTGGAAGGTTATGCCCTTTGGGTCAAAACCAGCTCCATCATTGTTTCAAAAAGCGATGATTAGAATTTTTGAACTAATTTTACATTCTGCTTTAGTGTATATTGATGATATTCTCTCATTTTCTGAAAATTTTGAGAGTCATGTACAGGTATTAAAAGAATTTTCAAAAATTGTTGAAAAATTCGGAATAATGCTTTTCGAGAAAAAATGTTTTTGTGTCAAGAGAAAATTTCATTTTTGGGAATGAAAGTTGAAAATGGTTCTTGTACCCCTGAACAACATATTGGAGATTCTATCAAAGATTTTCCTTCTGAAAATCTATCTGTCAAACAAATTCAACAGTTTCTTGGTATAGTAAATTATGTTAGGGACTTCATCCCTAATGTATCCAGATATACCCATTCTCTTGAAAAATTGCTCAGAAAAAAGCCTCCACCTTGGGGTACTTCTCAGACAGAATCTCTGAAAAAACTGAAATCCCTTCTTCAATCTCTGCCAACCCTTCATATTCCTATTTCTGAAAATCTCATTCTTGCAAACAGATGCCTAGTGACAAATATTGGGGTGCTGTTATCCTCGAACAACTTCCTAATAAACAAAGAAAGTGTTGTGGTTTTGCCAGTGGTCGATTTAAAGATTCTGAAATTCATTACTATTCTTCTTTTAAAGAAATCCTTGCTGTCAAAAGAGGAATTGAAAATTTTGATTTTTATCTGAGACCTTGTCATTTCATTGTGGAAATGGACATGTGTAGTTTTCCCAGGATGATCCAATTTAAGCAAAAGAAAATTCCCAATTCTCAACTTCTTAGATGGTCAAACTGGTTCTCTCAATTCTCTTATGAAGTTAAGAATATCAAGGGAAAAACAAATATTATTACTGATTTTTTCTCCAGAAAACCAATGGCAACAGCAATGATGTTTTATCTAGTCACAGACCACCCACCTGAAATATGGGAAATTCCTTTTCCTTGGGAAACAGAAGATTTGGAAAGAAATCGGATGAAACATGAACTTGATATTTTCAAACATTATGGTGGGTCACTTTTGAACCCGTTTGGAATTAATCCTGAATACCCTTTTTCTCAGAAATTTATTGGACAAACTGTTGATTTCCCCGAACCTTTGCTTTGGGTAATGTGGTATCTCTGCAATCAATATCACATTATGTTTGAGTTTTACTGTCCTTTGTTTACAAACTTCACAGGATTAAATGGTCATTTTAAAAGGTTCTTGCAATGGTTTACACCAAAAGATTGGTGGGAGAATATTTTCTTATCATATTCTGGTTACTTGCTGATTCATCTTCATAGGCCTAGTTCATGTACAAATGGAGTCCTTCATGCACTACCTTCTTGTTTGATTTATAATTCTTTCCCCTCAACAATACAGGATGATGAGGACAAATATGCTGAAGCCCAAAAAATATTTGTTCCAACATAATGGTAAAATTCCTGATGAAATTTGGCCCAGTCCTTATGGAAAATGGAATTTTATTAATAATCATCCTCATTGAATTGCTGTCCAAAATGCACAGAAAGAATATAAAGAATTAATGGAAAGTAGCATGATGATTGACTCACAATGACCCTTATTCCGAAGAAATAAGCATAGAGATTCCTTCTACCTCAACCTCTCAGATAAGGACTGAAAAAAGAAGAAAAAGGAACAAGTCCAGAAATCGAAGAGATTATGCAGATTGGATAATTGAAATGAATATCATTGATCCAGGAAGTACACCATCGGATACTCTGTGATTCTGGATAATTCTGAAAAAGGTGTCACGGGTTGAGCTTGCTTTTACTTTAAGTCACGGGTTGAAGTTTGATTTTGCTTTTCAGAAAGTTGTAATGCAATTTGTTTTTACTCTTGTAATTTACTTTTACCTGTACGAATTGATAATCATGTCTAAAAAAGAAGATTCCTCTTCACCTATAAAAAGGATTTCTCTTAGTGTTAAGGATCATCGAGTCTAAGTGTGTTGTGAAAATCCTAAGTGTGTTTGGTTTGTATTCAGAGTCGAAGAACGACAGTCTGTAAAATTTTCTGGATATCTATAATATTCAGTTTAGTTCTTCAAATCCTTCTTGATTCTTGGTTCATTACTTTTTAATTTCTTGAAAGTATAATTGAGACCTAAATTCCTATTAAAACTATTCTTATAAGCAAAGTTTTACTAAGGAACCAAAAGTACCGCCATAGTTGATACGTGCATGGTCACAAGGCATGGCAATGGAGCATGGAAGATAGCCTATCTAGCATCCACTCAAATGGCAAGATATGAAAGAAGGATCATAGTTTTTGGTTTTATTTATTTTTACAAGTTGTAATCTTTATGTTAGTTATCTAATTGTGATAGGTTACAACTAGTGATAGGTTTTTAGTAAGTTTTCTAGGATATTCTTTATGAGCCTATAAAAGGCCATTCCTTGTATTATTTTAACGATGTTATGATGAATCAATAAAAATTGTGAGTTTTCTCTCTACGAGAGTTTTCTTAGTTCTTGGAATAGAACTAATTTCTGGTCTTATTGGAGTGATTCCATGGCGACCAAAACCTACGCCTAGAGTTTCTTCCACTTGATTTGATTCATTCTTTTGGGTTTGTCAATTAGGGGTCTATTCCACGAGTTGGTTAGGGGTCTATTCCACAGGTTGGTTAAGTGTCTATTCCACGGGTTGGCTAGGGGTCTAACTTGCAGCACAAAAGGAGGATTTCAACGATTTTGGTTGAATATTCGAAGCAACCCATTCGAGTTGTTCTTGGGGTCTTCGACAAGTTACGAAGGGGTCAAGAAGATTGGGTTATTTTGTATGGATTTCTTTTCAAGACGGTCCTTTGGGAATGATGTTCCTGTGATATACGAGAGGGCGACACCCCGATCGTATCAATAGTACTAGGAAGGGAAAAAGGGAAACGGTTTAAGATAGTTAAACCTTTGCTTGGAAGACCTTTGCTTCAGGAATTTTTGTTAAGACTATATTTCAGGGGCCCTAAATGGTATCAGAGACCATTTGGTCTAAATCACCTAAGGTTTTAAATAAGTGCTCTTTGCAGTTGGAAGTAAATAGGTTGAAAAAGATAGCAAAATAGTCATCCAGATGCATTAGGCAGACATTCGAATCAGTGAAATGCATAGAATCAAAACAGGCAGAGACCATCTGGACGACCATCCGAACATTCGAATTGCTAAAAAGCTCCAAAAACAAAAAAGGCAGATGGCATCTAGACGTGCATGCGGGCGTTCAGATCAACAAAAGGTTCAAAACAAGATCAGGCAGAAGGTATGTGGACGAGGGTCCAGATGAGGAATACTGACCTCCGAACCTCCAAAATGGCTAGAAACATGATGATTAGAATCTATTTGAATGGAGCTGATAAGTAATAAATTTATCAATGTTATGGTTGTAAATGACTCATTTTCCAACAATTCATAAGAATTAGGATTTTTACCGAAATTAGGGTTTTTGAGGTGGAATTTTTACTTGAGCAAGTTAATGCACAATTTTTGTGTAAAATTGCAGGTTCATCACACTTAAACTCATTTTGGATCAATTGGAGTAAAGAAAGATCAAAGTCAAAGGTGATTCAAAGAGTTAGGGTTGGATGAATCCAATCCTTCATCATAATGCGAGAAAATACGTGAAAAAGGCTTGCACACATGAGGTCTAGCTCAGCAAAAATCAAAAATCCAGTGGGGGCTACAAATGTGTGATCCACGGATGGAGATCCGTCAGCTGCCATCCGCGTATCGCCATCCGGCTGAACTTTCTAGAGAATCAACTTGCATCCTCTTCCAGCTAGTTTTTGCAGACATTTTCAGATGAGAATAGGGTTTTACAAGTGGGAGAATACATTGGAAGCATAAATGAAGATTGTTGTGCCCATTTAGAATCCCCAAGCAAATCTTCATCATTTTCATGCATTAATGATTCATGCAAGTTGGAAAATGACCTAAGGAGCATTTGTCAATAAATAAAAGTCATTTGTAAAGCATTAGAAAAAAAAAGGAGAGAGTGAGGAGGAAGAGAACATGTTTTTAGAGTAGAAAGTAGATATAGTTTCATTATATACTTATTTTAGTAGGGAATTAGTAGAATTCTTTTAATCTTTCAATAGAGTTATGAGGACCATTGTAAGAGATTTTTGTAGTGCATCCTTTGAAGGTGAATAAAGAAGAGGAGCTAATTCTTATATTGACTGAGCAATTCCCAAACTCTATCTCTTTGTTGCCATTAATTCTATCTTTGAAGTTGAAATTTTAGTTGTTACACTAACCATGTTGAACTAAATGCTTCATCTAGACCATAGATGAAGCTAATGAATCAACAAACATGATTTAACTTCATTACACTTGCTAAGCTTGCATTTGTTTGTTTACTTGTTTTTGCTTGGCCAACTTAAACAAGTCATTTAGTTGCTACTTGACATTGAGAGATGCATATAACAATAGAAAATGAACAAGTAATGCTTAAGTAGTTCATATGCAAATAATGGATGCTTAAGTGAATCAATACAATTTATGTTTTCATAAGATTTCATCATGTGAATAGTTAGAATCTTGTCATTGCATAGAGAGATCTAGTTATGACACTTATGGAATTGAATTCTAAACAAGGCAAGATAACTCTTAGTAAGTCATTCCTGCATGATTCATTAGTGGATTCTATATTCTATGCTTCTTTGCATTGAATTTTACATAAGTCTCAATCAAATACCTACTTAATTGAAAGGATCCCTTATCTATCATGCTTTAAATTGTGTTTAGATAATAAAAGTTAGTAAAAAAGCTTTAGTAATTGCACATATTTGATTCCCTGTGAGATGCGACACCTAATAATGCAAATACTACAACCAACCTGTGCACTTGCGGAATAAGTTGGGAGATTAGGTTTTTATTACTTGATTTGTGTGTTTTTATTCATAATTGTTATACCCACGTCAGAAGCTCTGGATGAGGATCCGAACGAGAATTCGGATGTTCGGACCCTCTCTTGTGCATGTTAGGATCAAACCAGTTTGTGTCTAACAGTTAGTTTATACAGTATTTCAATTTTACCATTATAACCTAAAATTAGCTGTTATTCCACCAATTATAAAAGCAAAAAGGTACATAATGGTTAGAAACTTTTTGGCTATTGGAATTATAGTGATTTTAAAGTGTTTTTAGTGAGAAAAGCACCCTCTTTTGTGAACTTATATGTATTCAAGTGTGAATTCTTCTTTGTAAAGAGTGATTAATTCATTTGTATAGTAGAAAGGTTATCTTGAGAGCTATAAAATCTGTTAGCTCAGTTAGAACATGTCTAAAGTGAGTAAGAGGTGATCTATTTCATTATACAAGTTGAAGTTGAACCATTTACAAGAGAAGGAATTCGAGTGATATTGAAGCTTCAAGTTTGGTGAAACTTGGAAGCATATTGGTTTGATCAATTCTTCTCATTACTCATCTAATTTCAGTTTGTAATTATTATTGTTTTATCATTTATTGCTTAAACAACTTGATTGATCACATAGATAACTTGGTAAATTTAATTTTGTAAAAAGTTACTATAACCAAGTTAAGTTCTTAAAGGAACCTAATTGATGCGACCTACGCCTTACTTGTGATGTAAACCACGAATCAAGAGCTTCAAAATCGTTTGAGATCTGATATTGGTTTGGGAAAAAAGCCTCAACCCGTTGATGACCTGTACCAGTGAACCTTGGTATAAGGGTTTGTGGCACCACAATCAAGCAAGAGCTTGATTGATAAAGCCTATGAACACCTCAAGAATAAACCTAAGATATTCAAAAGAGTCTTTGGAGGAAAACCAAAGAGAACGCTCAAATTTTGATTCAATAATATTCTGATCGTTTACATTTGTTTATTAGCCTTTTATAGGCAAATACCACAAAAGAAATTAACTTAAGAGTCCTAAACCTACTCAACTTGTAAATACCAGCTGCAACTTATCACAAATACACTTTATTTAAAAGTTACAGCTTTGAAACAACAATAAAAACGACGTTTGTACCTTTTCTATTGAAGACCGTGGTGCGACCTTGGTTGCGGCCTCAATCAATCTCTTCTCTACTCTCTAGTCAAGTTTCTGATGAAGGTCGTGGAGAAGGCTGTGGCGTGGTCTTGTTCAGAAACTCTAGTTCACTAATTTCACTCTGCCCAAGGTTCTGAGGAAGGTCGTGGGTAAGGCCATGGCGCGATCTTCCCAGTGGCCTTGGTCAGAACCTTTGGTTATTTTGCATGCCCTCTTCTTGCTCCAAGCATACTTGATGTACATTAACAAGCCTCCAATCATCATTAATCATCCCTTCAACCTTGGCTTCTTCTTGGTCTTGGATTGCAAGCACCAAGGCTTGAAGAGCTTCCCTTAGCTTCTTGGCTTTGGCTTGAGTGACTGGATCAGTTGGAACTCAAATAAT
This sequence comes from Mitragyna speciosa, assembly GCA_024721245.1. Lineage (NCBI taxonomy): Eukaryota > Viridiplantae > Streptophyta > Magnoliopsida > Gentianales > Rubiaceae > Mitragyna > Mitragyna speciosa. The sequence goes on from CM045571.1 coordinate 13,639,724, forward strand.
TTGATCTTCATCTCTAGCTTGCACAATTGCCTCATGCCTTAGACTCACATTAGTCCCCTCCACTTGATGAGGATTTGCTCTCAAATCTAACTCGTCACCTACATCAAAAGGAGATAAATCAGATACATTAAATGTCGCACTTACTTGATACTCACTAGGAAGATCTAATTTGTAGGCATTATCATTGATCTTCTTCACAATCTGAAATGGTCCATCTCCTCTAGGAAGTAACTTGCTTTGCCTTTGTGTGGGGAATCTTTCTTTTGGTAGATGAAGCCATACCCAATCTCCTGGTTCAAACACCACTTGGCGCTGCCTCGGTTTGCTAGCTTCGCATATTGAATGGTCCTCTTCTCAATGTTGTCCCTCATTCTTTGATGAAGCTTTTGTACTATTTCTACCTTTTTCTTTCCATCTAAGCTAACATGCTCAGACAATGGTAAAGGTGAAAGATCTAGGGGAGTTAAGGGATTAAAACCATATACTACCTCGAATGGAGAGAATTGCGTGGCAATATGCACTGTTTTATTATATGCAAATTCGACATGAGGTAGACACTCTTCCCAAGTTTTGATGTTCTTTCTAATTATGGCACAAAGTAAAGTAGCTAAAGTCCTATTTACTACTTCAGTTTGCCTGTCAGTTTGGGGGTGACTAACAGTAGAAAATAAGAGTTTAGTTCTCAACTTCCCCCACAGAGTTTTCCAAAAGTAACTTAGAAATTTAACATCCCTATCAGAAACAATAGTTTTAGGAATGCCATGCAATCCTACAATCTCCCTAAAAAATAAGTTTGCGATATGAAATGCATCATGTGTCTTGTTACATGCAATGAAGTGTGCCATTTTCGAAAATCTATCTACAACTACGAAGATAGAGTCATTACCTCATTTAGCATGTGGCAATCCCAGAATAAAATCCATGGATAGGTCACAACATGGTTTCTTGGCAATCGGTAGTGGACTGTATAATCTATGTGGCAACGTCCAACAAATCTTTTGACATCCCTTTTCATCTTTGGCCAAAAGAAATGCTCTTGAAAGATGGCAAGTGTCTTGGACACCCCGAAATGGCTCATAAGTCCTCCTCCATGAGATTCTTTCACTAACAACTCATGAATTGAACAATTAGGAATGCAAAGTTTATCAACATAAAACAAAAAACCATCATGAATGAAAAACTTGCTTCGACCCGCTTTGGTACACATGTTATAAATCTCACCAAAATCAGATTCATTACCATATACCCCTTTAATCAATTCAAAACCCAGCAATCTAACATCTAAAGAGGTCAATAGAATGTACCTTCTAGACAGGGCATAAGCAACAATATTAGTTTTACTTGTCTTGTACTTGATTACGTACGGGAAGGTCTCCACAAATGCAACCCACTTGGCATGCCGCTTACTCAATTTGTATTTGAGCCTTGAGATACTTCAGTGACTCATGGTCAATCATTATTACAAACTCTTTGGGTCGTAGGTAATGCTACCACGTCTTCAAAGCTCATACCAATGCATACAACTCCTTGTCGTATGTTGAGTAGTTCAAGGTGGCTCCTCCCAACATTTCACTGAAGTAAGCTATAGGTCTTCCTTCTTGCATCAGTACTGCTCCAATACCTACACCTAAGGCATCGCACTCAATGTCAAATACTTTATTAAAATCAGGTAAAGATAAAATTGGTGCTCGTGTGAGTTTTTGTTTGAGCAATTGGAAAGCCTTATCTTGTTGTTCTCCCCAATGGAACCTTTCATTCTCTTTGATAACGAAATTCAATGGGGCTGCTATGGTACTGAAATCCCTCACAAATCTATGATAGAAACTCACCAAACCATGAAAACTTCGCCCTTCTCCAACTGACTTGGGTGTTGGCCATTCTTGGATCGCCTTTATCTTGTTCTCATCAACTTGCACTCCAATTTCACTAACAACAAAGCCTAGAAACTTGACTTGGTTAGTACAAAAATAGCACTTCTTAGGATTAGCATAAAGCTTCTCCTCTCGAAGCACATGCAAAACATGCCTTAGATGCTCAAGATGCTCCTCTAGACTCTTGCTTTAAATTAAAATGTCATCAAAGTACACGACAACAAACTTTCCTAGGAAATGCCTTAAAAAGTGATTCATTATTCTCATGAATGTGCTTGGTGCATTTGTGAGACCAAAAGGCATAACAAGCTATTCATACAACCCATGTTTTGTTTTAAAAGCCGTTTTCCATTCATCTCCTTCCTTAACTCTAATATGATGGTACCCACTTTTCAAATCAATATTTGCAAAGATCGCTGACCCACTAAGCTCATCCAACATATCATCTAGCCTGAGGATAGGGTGACGATATTTTACTGTAATGGCATTCAGAGCTCGACAATCAACACACATCCTTCATGTACCATCTTTCTTGGGGACCAAAATTATTGGTACAGCACACGGGCTAAGACTCTCTCTTGCCCATCCATTTTGGAGCAACTCATCAACTTGTTGTTGGAGTTCCTTTGTCTCCTCAAGACCCATCCTATATGCAGCTTGTTTGGCAAAGAAGCTTCCGGCACCAGGTCGATCTGGTGTTCAATCCCTCTGATGGGTGGTAGTCCTTCTGGCAAATCTTTAGGGAATACATCCTCATATTCTTGCAAAATAGATAAAATACCAAGAGGAAGAGAATCGGTACGATCACTATGGTTAAAATAAGAAGGTTTATACAATAGTAAGATCACTTGTTTTCCCCTATCTAGTGCCTTCCCTATATCTCTAGGTGTAGCCAACATATTTTGCTTCTTTTTCAACCTCCTATCTTCCTCTACCTTTTCATCCATACTAGACCTACTCTCTTTCTTTTCACTCCTTTCCAACTCATTTTTAACCTCCCTTTGAACTCGCTCTTGATCTTCCCTAACTTGTTTAGGGGATAAGGGAACAAGAGTAATCTTCCTATTATGATGGACAAATGAATATTTGTTGGCATTGCCTTCAAATGTCACTTGCTTGTCATACTACTAGGGTCACCAAGAAGGAGGTGGCAAGCATGCATTGGAACGACATCACATAGCATCTCATCCTCATATCTTCCAATGCAGAAAGGAACTTTGACTTGCCTGGTGACTTGCACTTTCCCAGAATTGTTTAACCACTGCAACCTATTAGGCGTTGGATGCCTTTGGGTTGGCAAGGCTCTACTATCAATTTACTAGCTACATTCGAGCAACTCCCACCATCAATAATAAGGCTGCACACCTTGTTCTTGATATGGCATCTGGTGTAGAAAATGTTCTCTCTCTGTAGCTCCTCATCCTCAGCTTGTGTAGTTAAGGCTCTCCTTACAACTAGCCTTACTTGGTCATTGGTAGGGATCTCCTCACCATAGTCTTCATCATCTTCATTAAGTGTTGGCCTACCCTTGTATTCACTCTCATCATCAAAGACCAGTTCACCACTTTTCAAGATGATTAATGCCCTTTGATTTGGGCATTGAGACATCACATGCCTTGATACGCGTGGAAGTAGTGAATGCCAAGAAAGTCTTGAAAATTCTAGGTTGAACAACTCGAATGTTTGACTTCTTTGAAACCCCATTCAAAGACTCCAAGAATCACAAATTGGCTGCTTTGATTCTATCCAACTTCGTTGAATGTTCTCCTTTTAGAATTTGCTCAAGACCCATAACCAACTTGTGGTGTAGATTCCTAAGTAGACAAACCTAAAAGACTAACAACAAACCGATTGAATAATCTCTAAGTGAGAACTTGAACTTAACAAAATCTCTTCAAAGAATAAGGGTAGTTCTTAATCACCAAAGAACTAGGAAGATCTCATCACGAGAAAAACACTCAAAGTGTTGAAAATTATCAATAATCATCATAATAAATCTCGGATGAACAGTAACTCCCCTTTATAAAAGGGTCAAACATCACAATAAGGAAATAAAACTAATTGGAAACTAACTAGGACACTAGTTGTAACCTATCACAAAAGGTAACTACTAAAGATTACAACTTGTATTCAAAGAAAACTACTAAAAGATGAAAACTTAAACTTAAGCCTAACTAGGGTCTCTCTAAGCCCAATAGAGGCTTTGTAACTTGACTTGGGTTGAATGGGCTTCATGGTCTCCAAGGAAGCTTTATTAACCTCTTTGAATGCAAACTTGATCTACAAATAATAGCTCACATCTTGGCCCAAACATTCAGCAACATAAAGATAAATTCCAAGCCCAAGTTGAACATCAAAATCGTGTGACATCTTTGAAGAAAGTATCCTAACTCGTTCACTTATTCCAATCATCATCAAGGCTTCTCCAAAAACTTGCATAGGCATCCAAGGGTTTGTATCATTCCCTCCTTTCTCGCGCAGATTCGTCCTCGAATCGTCTATAACATAAACCCAATATACGTAACAAAATGATGGATAGATAAACAAGTATGACCACCAATGACACTTATGATATGAACTAAGTCATATAAATCAAATGATTCAATGCAAGAATAAACATAAGTACCTAAAAACTCATTGCTCTCTAAGGGTGAAACAAGATAAAGCAAAAAAATAATCATGGATGATGCAACAACAGATTTTGATCTAAGAATAATAAACATATCTCGATGTGTATCATCCTTAAAAACATGAATGCATGGACTATCAACAAAGTAACAAAGATAAAACCCATGACTAGAAACTAGTGAATTAGATGAATCATGCAAATTAAACTCTAACAATCTTAGATTACCTATAAGATGATTACTAACTAAAGCATTAGGATGTAATGCATGAACAAACACATAATAAAAACAATTTACAGAAGATAAAACCCTTAGAAATTCAAACTGAAAAACGTTAACAATGCAATCCCCTAGTACTCATATATGAGGAATAAAAGAACAATGCAACACAAAATCAAAAACACAATAGTCACTACCAGGTAAACCATGAACATGCTTTGGACAGAATGTATTGAAAAACTTATAAACCCTAACATGATATAATGCTCCACTAATGAAACACTCGGAATCATTTAAAGCAAAATAACAATTCACAAGATGATCATGAACTAAATCTATACAGATTACACAAACAACTATGCAAACTTCAACACAACTATCATGGCATGATAATTCACTCAAAACATGCTGCAAATCGTCTAAATAATGATGCAAAAACACGCGAAAACTTTTAAAACAGATTGCACTAAAAGAAGTTAAACTAACTAGATGCAAAACATAATCACCTAAAATAATAGAATAAACATGCAAAGCTGAATTAACATGTAAAGTAAAATAATTAAAACAAAAAAAAACACAAAAGCTTAAGCCACAAATCAGTAGAATCCAGCAATTCAGCCAAGTTCAATGTGGTGTTTGAACTTCGCATCAATCCCCTCTTCACGATTTTGTCTTCCAAGTGGATTAAACCAATTTGGACATTATAGCAACAAAAATGGCACGTTTTTCCTTGATGATCAACCTGCAAAATAGTCACAAAAATACTAGGAAAAGATTGGTTAAGTGAGTCAGTAAAATAAATTTCTTCTTGAGAGTACATTGGTATAAAAGAACTAGCCCTCCCAAGTAAGATACTCTTGCACTCACTCAAACAATTTTCAGAAATTTTCTTACTCATACATCTCTCACTCTTTTCTTTCCTCTCATGAATACTCTTTTCCTTTGATCTCATTTTACACTCTTCACCTATTCTAAGTTGACCTCTATAAGCTTCAATTGGCCTCATAGGTGTTAAGATGACATTCTTTTTATTCCAAGCAAAGGAATAAGTGCTTTTGAATCCATCGAAGATCACCCTTCTATCAAATTGCCATGGTCTTCCAAGAATTATATGACAAGCTTGCATAGGTGCACATCACATATAACTTCATCTTCATACTTTCCTATGGCAAAAGACACAACCACTTGCTTTGCCTTCAAACTCCCCGTGTCAGTCATCCATTGTAGATAATATGGATTTGGGTGCTTCAGTGTAGGCAATTGCAACTTATTTACTAACAATGAACTAGCCACATTAGTACAACAACCTCCATCAATAATCAAACTACATACCTTATGATTGACAATGCATCTAGTATGAAAGATGTGATGATGAGGATTGTGGAAATCAAGGTGAGGACAAGTTCAAGGTAGATCCTTTACAAGGCATAGGAGGTCCAATGACGATGCTTAAAACAAAGAGGATGAAGTAAGCTATGCAAGGACTTCTCATGCAATTGCAAGAAGAAGAATCTACTTGGGCTAAGAACATGCCGGCTCGGATGATTACATATGCTTGGGCTGATGTTGATGCTAAGGGAAGTGAGCAAAGTAGCCAAACCAAGCCAGATGAAGGAAAATTGAAGTTTCTGACCAAGGCCGCACCACAGCCTTACCCACGACCTTCATCAAAGAGTTGAGCAGAGACAGCCAACACGAGCCAGACATTTTGACCAAAGCCGCGTCAAAGGCCGCACCATGGCCTTCCCCATGGCCTTCATCAGAAAGTTGCTCCAGAAGAACTGAAGTGGAATAAAGCCTCTGACCGAGGCTGCGAGGAAGGCCGCCTCACGACCTTGGCCACAACCTTCCCTAGAAATCACAGACGGTGTTTTTTTTCTTTACTGGCTTTTAGCAGAATAATGAGTTGTATGCCTTTTATAAGGTACTTGGTGTAAACAAATGCATCTTATCTTATTATTGAATCAATTCAAACGTGAGTTTTCTCTCAAACTGGGGTTACCTTAGTTCTTTGGTAAAAAAAGAACTACTCTTGTTCTTGACACTCAACCTTGTTAAGATCAAGCCTTTTTGCTTAGGATTGTTCTTTCAAACTAGTTTTCTCTTTGTCTTGTGAGATCGTCAACTAGGTGTCTATTCCACGGGTTGGGTAAGAGTCTAGGTTGCATCCCATAAGGAGAACCAACGATCTTTGGTAGCATTCAAAGCGCCCAATTCAAGTTGTTCTTGGATTCTTCGACAAGTTACGAAGGGGTCAAGAAGATTGGATTGGTTTTCAACGGATTTTTCAAGAGTCTTGGGCATCTTGCGACCGTTGTTCGCATCAATTAGTATCAAAGCCATGGTTTTTCCTTGAATTTTCCAAGTTATCGAAGTCAAAATTTTCCTTTGGAAATTTTGACTATATTCCTTTTCTTTGTTTTCTTGTTATTTGATTTTTGTAATTGTCTTTGATTTGCATTCTTGTGATTTCTTCCTTTCGTATCCTCTTTGATTATCCTTTTTATTGACATCCAATTAGGGTTTGTTTTAGGGTCGTTCTTGGTTGTTTAAACCAAGAATTCTAAAGTTTCTTGTGTGGTTCAATTGTTTGTCTTGATAATTTTTCAATTGTTTCTTGTTCCATCTTGTGTTGAAATTGTCAAAAAAAAAGGGAGAGTACTGTTTTCGTTACTGTAGCACGCTATTGTTCATCAATACTGTAGTAGTACTATAGCCAAAGATTCACTGTTCAATTGGTGAATTTTGGTTGATTTGTTTGAGTGTGGGTTATCTAGGATTTGTTTAAAAAAAAAGAAGTAAAAGTCGTGCACTCTCAATGCAAAAGTTGTGTACTTGAAAGAAAAGAACAGCAAAAGTATTTTTGATTTCTTGTGAGTTTGATTGGGTTTTGGCACAAGAAATTGTTGGTCATTAATTTGAAAAGGAAGATTATTGGAAAATCAAGATTTTCAGCAAGAGAACCACACACTAGGGGAGTTTTCTCGAGATCTATGCATTCAATTCTGTGTCATTCGATTTCTTTGAAGTTCTTGAAAACTACTTTTCCCTAAGCAATTCCTTTTTCTTTAAATACTCCTTGATCGTTTAACTCTGGTCTTGTTAAGTCCAATTGAGCAGGTTCTTTAGCAAAGGCTTACAGTGTGACCTCAAAGAGTGGTAAAAGGCTAAAGGGTGAGATTAGCATCGGGAAAAAGCCAATTAATCTTGTGTGAAACACGAGTGCTGAGTGAAAACAGCAAGGGAGTGTGTGAGAATAATTTTATTTCTTATTCTCTAGTATATCTAATTGTGTTTTGCAAGTAAATTTACAATGTCCGACTCTAGTGAGCAGAAGCATGCTAGTATAGAGTTTGCCATTAAGGTTATGTAGGATGAATTCAGGCGCATGTATCCCCGAATGGATGACATTGACTCAGCTGTGAAAGGAAAGGCCAATGTGTCACGAGGTACCCATGAGAAAGATGACTATGATAGATATGAGTTTGAGGAAGTTATCCCCCGTAGAGGAAGGAGGGTACAACAATCAAATCATGAAAATAATTTGGGAAGCATCAAGATGTCCATTCTCCCTTTCAAGGGCTTAAATAATCCAGAGGCTTACTTGGAATGGGAAAGGAAGGTTGATCAAGTGTTCGAGGTCCACAACTATTCTGAGGAAAAGAAAGTACAAATTGCAGTCGTAGAGTTTGTGGAGTACGCAAGCATTTGGTGGGACCAATTGGTGAACTCTAGAAGAAAATGTGGAGATGAACCAATCCAAACTTGGGCAGCCATGAAGACCATCATGAGGAAAAGATTCATCCCAAGTCATTATATTAGAGATCTACATCGAAGGCTTCAAACCTTGAGGCAAGGTGATAGGGATCAAGGCATGTCCAAGCATAGTTCAAGCGTCCCGGATCCTTTGCAAGGGATAGGTGGTCCAATGACACGAGCGAGGACAAGGAGAATGAAGGAAGCCATGCATGCGTTGATCGTGGAAATGTTAGAGAAAGAAGCTTCCAAGGACAATTCCGCATCGTCCAGACTTGTTACGCTAATATGGAGTAGAGATGGTGTTGATCATGAAGATGGGGCATATGGAGAGGCAATGTCAAGACTTGGGAATGGACAAAGTGTGCAATTCGGGTCAAAAATTGAAGAAACAAAGCTTCTGACCAAGGCCGCGCACCAGTCCGCGCCGCGGCCTTGCCCACGGCTTCCATCAGATTGAGACGATGAGGCTGGTGAACATTCTGACCGAGGCCGCGCCCCAGTCCGCGCCGCGGCCTTCCGAACGGCCTTCATCAGAATGGATAAGGGAGAGCAGCAGACGTTCTGATCGAGTCCGCGCCTAAGGCCGGCCCGCGGCCTTCCCTAGAACGTGCAACGTCGCGTTAGTTTAGGGTTTTTTCTATTCTATTGCTATTTCATTATTTTGTAGTACATGTCGTACGCCTATTTAAAGGCAGAACACATTGAGTAGTAGTGGACGAAGATCATTTATCATTAAAAACGTGAGTTTTTGAGAGCTCTTCAATAGTGCTTTCTTGGTTCTTGGATTGGAACCGTCTTGGTCTTATCAAGCCTACGCTTGTGGCGACCCAATTACCCGCTTAGAGTAATTCTTTCGCGTTTGATCAAGTTCGTAGCGTAATAATTTAGGCAAATTGAACCCGCTCAAGTTGGTCTAAATTAGAACCCTAGGTTCTTCGTTCTTCGTTGAAGAGTATTCGAGGCTTTTCTACTTGGAATCATCAAGCGATCTTGGCCATTCACAATCCCGCGCGCATCAATTGGTATCAGAGCCTTGTTCTTGATTTTTTCCAGGTTTACTCAATCCGTATTTTTCCTTAGAAAGATCGGATATATCCCTTTATTTCTTATTGTTTAATCGTTGTTTTGTCAAGTGCTTCGTGCCTAGACTGCAACTCTTGTGTTTTCGTGTCTTTTCATTACCAAAGATCCCAGCTTTTGTTCATTCATTAGTCTTTCTACAATTTCCTGCAATTTTTCTGCAATACTACTATAGAAATTGATCTAGGGTTTGTGTGGTATCTTGTGGATCTTGACTGTTTTCATTATTTCTTTAAAATTCTTGTGATAAGACTTTTCTAGAAATTAATCAAGCCTTGGATTGATACTTCTTGCAGGGTTAGTTGTTGAATTGCAAAAAAAAAAAAAAAAAGAGAGTACTGTAGCGATACTGTTTCCGCTACTGTTCACCGTCACTGTTCACGGGTTACTGTTCACCGTGAATATTTTTGCTTAATTGTTAGTTATAGTGAATTGATTTGGGGGTCTGTTCTGGTGTTCCATTGTTAAAAAAAAAAAGGGGGGCTGAGAACGAGAAAAGCCAAAGTACAAAAAAAAAAAAAAAAAGAGGCGTGCTTGAAGGGAAGAAAAGCCAAGCACCGAACCAAACCAGTTAAACTAAAGTATATTTGGCTGGAATACTGTCCTTGTGCAACCGAATAGATCTGGTGAAACATCCAGATCGTTGGACAGAAAACAACGCCACGTACGGAAGTTTAATTGACTAGTTTCTGATCGTCTTGTTTCTTGGTGTTTTGTGCGGAATGCTCAATTGCTATTTGGGTAGTTCTTTTGGTGTGAATCAATTTTGGACTTGAATCTCTAGTTTTACACAAGAATATAGAAAATTCTTTAAGGGGATTTTGAAAATCAAGATTCAACCTCCAAGAGCTACCACACATTAGGATATCCAATCTTGTTTCCTTGAGTCATTTCTCATCTGTAGTACCTTTCTGATTCCTTCTTGATCAACTAAACTCTAAGCTTTCTTTTCTCATTTTTATATTCAATGCTATTCTTATAATTGGGAATCCATTCGTACTTGATAGGAGTGATTGATTGGTTCTTTCTCAAGGGCCAATAAGAGGGCACTTAAGAGAGGAAAAAGGCTAAGGGGTGAGCACAGCATCGGGAAAAAGCCTAAAGCTTGAGTGATACACGAGAGAATTGAGTGTACACACTAAGGGAGCGAGTAAGGTTATTCATTGTTCTATTATTTCTTGTGCTACTAACCTCTTCTTGCAGGTATGTCGAAAGAAGGAGACAACTCTCAAACTCCACCACCCTTTGACATGAAGTATATGTATGAGCAATTGATGAGGGAGGTGAACAAGGCTGTGAATAATGCCATGGAAGGGATTCATGCACGCATTGACAGTATCGAAAGACCTGTACAATCAAGAGCTTCTAAAGAACCCATGCTTGAAGAAGAAGAAGGAGAAGCCTCTGATTATGATGAAGTGATTACCCGAAGAGGGAGGAGGGTATCAAAGACCCAAGATAGCAATTTGGGGAGTATTAAAATGAAAATCCCAACCTTCCAAGGGAAGCTTGATCCTGAAGCCTATCTAGAATGGGAGCGTAAGGTGGAGCACATTTTTGAATGCCACAACTATACTGAGGAGAAAAAGGTACAACTGGCAGCAGTGGAATTCACCGATTATGCTAGTATCTGGTGGGACCAGCTCATTAAAAACCGTAGGAGGTATGGAGAGGAGCCAGTGCGAACATGGAGAGAGATGAAGACAATTATGCAGAGAAGGTTCGTGCCCAGTTACTACACTCGAGATATTCATAGAAAGCTCCAAACCTTGAGACAGGGATCCATGACAGTAGATGAGTACCATAAAGAGATGGAAATGCTGATCATCCGAGCCAACTTGGAAGAGGATGGAGAGGCTCTTATGGCTCGCTTCATGGGAGGACTCAACCCTGAAATCAGTGAACGAGTGGAGCTACATCACTACCTAGACATGAGGGATTTGGTGGACATGGCCATCAAAGTGGAGCGCCAACTCAAATTGAAGAAGTCCAGGGGCTACACTAGCTCCAATACTAGAGCACCATGGCGAGATTCCAGACCACCAGAGAGGAAGGAAATTCGCCCAACTTTCCAACCAAAAGAAGCTATGAAGGGGAAGCAAGAGGCTCTCACACCTAAGCCTCAACAAAGACCCAGGGATGAAGGCTCTCAACGCACAAGAGAGATTAGATGCTATAGATGTCAGGGATTTGGGCATATTGCATCTAATTGCCCAAATAAGAGAGCTATGATTGTGATGGATGATGGAGAAGTGGCAAGCGTCTCTTCCGGTGATGATGAAGAAATGCCACCATTGGAGGGAGGCAGTGAGTCTGATGGAGAGTATGGAGCTGATACTGGAGATATCTTGGTTACCAGGTCGAGCTTTGAGTGTGCAACCAAAAGGGGAAGATGACCAAAATCAGAGAGAAAATCTTTTTCACACTCGCTGTACTGTTAAAGGCAAGGTATGCAGTCTAATCATAGACAGTGGGAGTTGCACTAATGTGGCTTCTTCTTTATTGGTAGAGAAGCTAAGATTGGAGACTGTGAGGCATCCAAGGCCCTACAAGCTGCATTGGCTTGCTGACACAGAGGATTTGAAGGTGACTAAACGAGTACTAGTGCCATTTTCTATTGGTAAGTACCATGATGAAGCGTGGTGTGACATTGTACCCATGCAAGCATGCCACCTACTGCTAGGTCGCTCCGTGGCAATTCGATAGGCAAGTGCACCACGATGGGTACCTTAATAAGTATTCATTTGAATGGAAGGGAAAACCCGTGTCTCTTCGCCCATTGTCACCTCTTGAGGCTCATGAGGACCAAGTGAGACTTGCAAAAGATTTGAAGATAACAGGGCCTCACAAAGGGGAAGGACAAGATACTAAGGAAGAAGGTAAGAACGAAAAGAAAAAGAGGGTAAGCGCTTATGCCAGCAAAAGTAAGGTGGACGAGGCAATAATGGCTAAGCAACAAGTTCTTATTGTTTTATATAAAGATTTATTTCTTTCTATTAATGAACTTGACCCCGCTCTTCCTAGTGTTGTTGTGTCTTTATTACAGGAATTTAAAGAAGTATTTCCCGAAGAGATACCACAGGGGTTGCCACCTCTGAGGGGGATTGAGCACCAAATTGACTTCCTACCTGGTGCCAGCATACCGAACCGTCCTGCCTACTGAGCCAATCCGGAAGAAACTAAGGAAATCCAACGCCAAGTGGATGAGCTCGTTGAGAAGGGATTTGTTCGTGAAAGCCTAAGTCCATGCTCCGTACCAGTGATACTCGTTCCTAAGAAGGATGGTACGTGGAGGATGTGCGTGGACTGTAGAGCCATCAACAAGATTACGGTAAAGTATCGTCACCCTATCCCTAGGTTAGACGACATGTTAGATGAGTTGCATGGTTCTACAATATTTTCTAAAATTGACCTTAAAAGTGGCTACTACCAAATAAGAATGAAAGAAGGGGATGAGTGGAAAACTGCATTTAAGACTAAATATGGATTGTATGAGTGGTTGGTTATGCCCTTTGGGTTGACTAATGCCCCAAGTACATTCATGCGTCTTATGAATCATGTCTTCCGTCCTTTTATTGGTAGATTTGTAGTAGTGTATTTTGATGACATCCTTGTATATAGTAGGTCGTTGGAAGATCATGTGCATCATTTGCATGAAGTTTGTGTTGTGCTTAGAGAGCATAAGTTATATGCTAACCTGTCTAAATGCACATTTTGTATGGAGTCTGTGGTTTTTCTTGGCTATGTAGTGAGTTCAAAAGGGGTTCAAGTTGATGACTCCAAGGTGGAGGCCATACGTGAGTGGCCTACTCCAATCGAATGCTAACGAGGTGAGGTCATTTCATGGTCTTGCAAGTTTTTATAGGAGGTTTGTGCAAAACTTTAGTACAATTGCTGCACCTCTTAATGAGCTTGTAAAGAAGAATGTTGTGTTCAAATGGGAAGGTAAGCATGAAGAAGCCTTTAATGTATTGAAAGATAAACTAACTCATGCTCCTTTGTTGTCTTTGCCAGATTTCGACAAAGTGTTCGAGGTAGAGTGTGATGCATCTGGAGTGGGCATTGGGGCTGTCCTTATGCAAGAGTCAAAGCCGATAGCCTATTTCAGTGAGAAGTTGCATGGAGCCACTTTGAATTACCCAACCTACGATAAAGAACTCTATGCACTAGTGAGGACTCTGCAGAACTGGCAGCATTACCTGCTACCAAGGGAGTTTGTGATACACTCAGACCACGAGAGCCTAAAGTTTCTGAAGTCGCAAGGAAAGTTAAACAAGAGGCATGCTAAGTGGTTGGAATTCATAGAAGCATTCCCGTACATCATCAAATACAAGCAGGGTAAGGAGAATATTGTAGCTGACGCGCTTTCAAGGAGGTATACTCTTCTTACTACTTTGCATACTAAATTGTTTGGATTTGAGCATGTTAAGTCTTTATATGAAAATGATGTAGACTTTGGTCAAATTTGGGCTTTGTGTGAAAAGCGAGCTCATGAGGAGTTCTTTAGGCAAGAGGGTTATTTGTTTAAGGGAGATACACTTTGTGTGCCTAGATGTTCTCTTCGTGAATTACTTGTGAGGGAAAACTCATGGGGGAGGAGTAATGGGACATTTTGGTGTTCAAAAGACTTTATCTGTGTTGAGTGAACATTTTTACTGGCCAAACATGCGACGTGATGTTCAAATTATCTGTGATAAGTGCATTGCATGTAGGCAGGCAAAGTCCAAAGTTAGACCTTATGGATTGTATTCTCCTCTACCCGTCCCTGTTCAACCTTGGGTAGATATATCCATGGATTTTGTCTTAGGTCTACCTAGGTCTTCTAGTGGAAAGGATAGCATATTCGTGGTAGTTGATAGGTTTAGCAAAATGGCACACTTTATTGCCTGTGCTAAAACTAACGACGCTACACATATTGCTGATCTGTTCTTTAGAGAGATTGTGCGTTTGCATGGTATGCCAAAGACTATAGTGAGTGACCGTGATGTGAAATTTCTTAGTCACTTTTGGTGCACTTTGTGGAATAAGTTAGGCACCAAATTGTTATTTTCCACCGTTGCACATCCACAAACAGATGGCCAAACTGAAGTGGTCAATAGGACACTCACCACTCTATTGCGTGCAATCATACAAAGAAATCTAAAGAATTGGGAAGCATGTTTGCCTCATATTGAATTTGCATACAATCGTGTGACCCATTCTACTACGGCTTTTTCACCTTTTGAAATTGTTTATGGATTTAACCCTTTAACTCCTTTGGATATTTTGCCTTTACCTACTAATGAGCGTGCAGATTTTGATGGCAAAAAGAAAGCAGAGTTTGTCAAGGAGTTACATGCCAAGGTGCGAGCAAATATTGAGAAGAAGAATGAGCATTATGCGCGAATGGCCAACAAGGGTCGTGTGAAAGTCATCTTTGAACCCGGTGATTGGGTGTGGGTACATATGCGTAAGGAAAGATTTCCTACTCAGCGAAAGTCTAAGCTTAACCCACGAGGAGATGGACCCTTCCAAGTGTTAGAAAGGATAGGGGATAACGCCTACAAGATCGATTTACCCAGTGAGTATGGAGGTATAAGTGCTACTTTTAATGTTTCTGACCTTTCTCTTTATGATGTAGGTGATTCGAGGACGAATCCTTTCGAGGGAGGAGGGAATGATAGGGATCAAGGCATGTCCAAGCATAGTTCAAGCGTCCCGGATCCTTTGCAAGGGATAGGTGTTCCAATGACACGAGCGAGGACAAGGAGAATGAAGGAAGCCATGCATGCATTGATCGTGGAAATGTTAGAGAAAGAAGCTTCCAAGGACAATTCCGCATCGTCCAGACTTGTTACGCTAATATGGAGTAGAGATGGTGTTGATCATGAAGATGGGGCATATGGAGAGGCAATGTGATGTGATCCTAGGAGTGCTCACAATCTTGATGCTTGGACATTCTCATGGAACAACTTGTTTAGTTCAAGATGAGCTTGAATGGTGGTTGATCATGGTGGAAACATTCAAGCTTTGTTGCTGCTTAGGGGTAGTTCATGACTTTGGGCTTGCTAATGGACTTATTGATCAAGCTACTCAAGTGTATTCATTGGGTCAAGAATTTATGCACTGGTTATGGATTAAATCTACATTTAAAGAAGGTCCAATTGAAGTGTTTAAGTGGTCCATAGCATGCTTCCAAGGTGCTGGTTTGGTTGGACTTGTTGGAAGGCCTTTTAAGTTGCAAGATGAAGGCCCAAGTGAGCTTAAAGAGGACGTCCAGCCCATGAGGAGTTCTTACACGAATTTCTTATTTATTTTTCTGCTTAAATTCGTTTTTAATAGTTTCCTAAGTCTTTACAACTTGTAACTTTAGTTAGTTGCTTAATTGTGATGGGTTACAACTAGTTTTAGTAGTTACTTACAATTTTAAGTTCTAGAATCATCCTTGTAAGCCTATAAAAGGCTATGACACTATTCATACGATTTGGGATCAGATTTTATGAATATTATTATTGAGAGTTCTCAAATTGAGTGCTTCTTTCGTTCTTTGCTGATTAAGAACATCCCCCGAACTTGTAGAGTGATTCCAAGTTCAAAAACCCTAGCTTAGAGTTGCCTTATTGGTTTGATCAAGCATTCTAGGTGCTGATTCCTTGAGTTCTTATTCGTTCCATAAGGCGGTTCAAAGCTTCTTTGAATTTTCGAGTTGTTCATTTTGCGTGTTCAAGGCTTTGGTGCTGATTCTAGAGTCTAGTTCATCCAAGAGGAAAGGTTCGAAATCCATACTTGGTCTTTCAAGCAATTCCACGTACGTCCGCGCGTATCACAATGTCAAGACTTGGGAATGGACAAAGTGTGCAATTCGGGTCAAAAATTGAAGAAACAAAGCTTCTGACCAAGGCCGCGCACCAGTCCGCGCCGCGGCCTTGCCCACAGCTTCCATTAGATTAAGATGACGAGACTAGTGAACATTCTGACTGAGGCCGCGCCCCAATCCGCGCCGCGGCCTTCCGAACGGCCTTCATCAGAATGGATAAGGGAGAGCAGCAGACGTTCTGATCGAGTTCGCGCCTAAGACCGGCCCGCGGCCTTCCCCGTGGCCTTCCCCAGAACGTGCAACGTCATGTTAGTTTAAGGTTTTTCTATTCTATTGCTATTTCATTATTTTGTAGTACATGTCGTACGCCTATTTAAAGGCAGAGCACATTGAGTAGTGTGGACGAAGATCATTTATCATTAAAAACGTGAGTTTTTGAGAGCTCTTCAATAGTGCTTTCTTGGTTCTTGGATTGGAACCGTCTTGGTCTTATCAAGCCTACGCTTGTGGTGACCCAATTACCCGCTTAGAGTAATTCTTTCGCGTTTGATCAAGTTCGTAGCGTAATAATTTAGGCAAATTGAACCCGTTCAAGTTGGTCTAAATTAGAACCCTAGGTTCTTCGTTCTTCGTTGAAGAGTATTCGAGGCTTTTCTACTTGGAATCATCAAGCGATCTTGGCCATTCACAATCCCGCGCGCATCACAAGGGACGTCAACTGTAGATGAATATGCTAAGGTGTTAGAGACCCTCATGATCTGATGTGATCCAAGGAGCACTCACAATTGTTAGATTTGGACTTGAACATGGTGAGCTTAGGAGAGGCATGTTCTTGGTGGAAGATGATCCACATGGTTGCTGGTTGAAGATTATCCATGGATTTGGGCTTATTTACAAGCTTGAAATTCACTTTGTTTATACTAGCACATTCGGCCAATGATTCAGGCATTGGTTATGGATTAAGTTCAATTACAAATAAGGCCCAAAAGAAGCAAATAAGTTGTCCATAACCAGCATTCAAGGGGCTAGTTACTTGGACTTACTTGGAGGGATCTTAAAGTTGCTAAATGGAAGCCCAATGGAGCTTAATGAAGGATGTCCAGCCCATGAACTATTTTTGGACGAATTTTTGTAGTTTTTATGTTTTTATTAGTTTCCAAAGTCTTACAAGTTGAAACTTTTAGTTAGTTACCCAATTGTGATGGGTTACAATTAGTTTTAGTAGTTTACTTTATTTTAAGCTTCTAGACTTTTCTTTGTAAGCCTATAAATAGGCATGTTATTGTTCATACGATTTTTAACAAAAATTATTCAGAAAAATCGTGTGTTTTCTCTATTGTGAGAATTTTCTTGGTTCTTTGTCGATTAAGAACTACTCTTGGTCTTATCAAGCTTGCTTGTGGCGACCACCAACTTTGCTTAGAGTTTTTCTTGAGTTTTTTATCAAGTCTTTAGAGCTAATTAGGTTAGATGATTGAACTCGCTCAACTTGGTCTAGTTTAGTTTCTCCATTGGAGTGTTCTTCTTCAAGAGAAAGATTCAAGGCAAAACAACTCCACGTCAAGGGTTCTTTGGTTCACGAATCAAACAAGATCTTGAGTTCAATGAGTTACATACTTGAAATCCAAGACTTTCTTGGCAATGCAACTGTGCACACATCATGATTCGGGCTGATGTCCAAGAGGATGAGGAGGCCACCATGGCTAGGTTTATTGCTGGCCTAAATTCTGAGATTGCCGATGTTGTGGAGCTACACAACTACATTGAGCTTCAAAACTTGGTTGACAAGGCTGAGAAAGTTGAGCAGCAACTCAAATCAAAAAGAGGACGAGGCTACTCCAATAGTCAGAATCGTTCCCAATGGAGTAACTCCTGTGAAAGAAGGTCTAAACAGAGCAATCAGAAACCAAGGGAACCATGGAAGAGAAATGATGTGCCCTTAACAAGGTCAAGGTGTCATCCTCCAAACAACCTATCAAGGGCAAAAATGAAGCACCACTACCACAACAGAGAGATATCAAATGCTACAAGTGTCAGGGTTACGGGCACATTTCCTCTTAGTGTCCCAGTATAAGAAGCATCATCATAATAGGGATGAAGAGAGTGAGCACTCCAGTGATGAGGAGATGCCACCACTTGAGGGGCCTAGTGGTGATGAGAATGAAGGGCCAAGTGAAGTTGATCTACTAAGTGGAGCAGTTCTAGTCACCTGCAGATCCCTTAGCATCCAACCTAGAGAGGACAGCGAGGATATGCACAAGGAACACATCTTCCATACCAGGTGTGTTGTCCTAGATAAGGTGTACAATGTCGTAGTGGATAATGGTAGCTGTGTGAATGTTGCCTCTACCTTGTTTGTAGAGAAGCTAGGGTTACCTATCATCAGGCATCCCAAGCCCTATTACTTGCAATGGTTGACGGAGCATGGTGACATTAAAGTGACAAGGCAAGTAATGGTGTCATTTGCCATAGGAGGGTATGCGGATGAGATCATGTGCGACGTCATACCTATGCATGCTTGCCATATTTTGTTCAGACAACCATGGTAATTTGACAGGAAAATGATTTATGATGAGTATAAGAACACCTATCGGTTGACTTGGAAGAAGGAGTATGTGTTGAAGTCTCTACGGCCATCTGAGGCTTATACTAATCAATCTAGGATCTCCCAAGAATGTAAAATGAGAGAAAAGCAACAAAGTGTGAGTGAGGAGAAAAATAAGAGAGATGGTGAGCTAGAAGAAAAGAGAGAAGAGTCGAGAGGAAAAGGAGAGAAAAATAAAAGAGAGGTTGTGTCGAAAGAAAAGAGGAAAGTGAATGCATTTGCAGAAAAATGAGAGGTCAAGAGTGCACTGATAGCGAGGCAGCAATTCCTTATGCTTATATATAAGGATATTTACCTTTCTACTAATGACATTAACCCTTCTGTACCCAGTGTTGTAGTATCTTTGTTGCAGGAATTCCAAGACTTGTTCCCTGAAGATGTTCCATAGGGGTTACCACCACTCAGGGGCATAGAGCATCAGATGGACTTCATGCTGGGGTCGAGTATTCCTAACCGTCTAGCTTACCGGGCCAACCTAGAGGAAACAAAGGAGATACAGAGGCAACTGGATGAGTTGATAGAGAAAGGGTTCGTTAGGGAGAGCATGAGTCTGTGCTCAGTACTAGTCATTTTGGTGCCTAAGAAGGACGGCACTTGGAGAATGTGTGTGGACTGCAGTGTCATTAATAAAATCACGGTAAAGTATTGTCATCCCATCCCTAAGCTAGACGATATGTTAGATGAACTGTATGGCTCACAAATATTTTCCAAAATTGATTTAAAGAGTGGCTATTATTAGATTAGGATGAAAGAAGATGACGAGTGGAAAACTGCTATTAAAACTAAGTACAGTCTTTATGAGTGGTTAGTTATGCCTTTTGGCTTGACTAATGCTCCTAGTACTTTTATGCGTTTAATGAACCATGTTTTCCACCCTTTTATTGAAAAATTTGTTGTGGTCTATTTTGATGATATTTTAGTTTATAGCAAGTCTTTGAATGATCACGCAAAACACTTGCATGCTGTTCTTGATGTGCTTAGATCGCACCAATTGTATTCCAACATAATAAAGTGTTCTTTCTATATGGATTTTATTATTTTTCTTGAGTTTGTTGTTAGTACTAATTGTGTAAGTGTAGTTGAATCCAAGGTGAAGGCAATTCAGGAGTGGCCTACACCTAAGAATGCCACGAGGTAAGATCTTTCCACGATTTAGCAAGCTTCTACCGAAGGTTTATACTTGATTTCTCTTCAATAGCTGCACCTTTAAATGAGCTTGTTAAAAAGAATGTAGTATTTAAGTGGGAAAGTGTGCATGAAAGAGCCTTTAATTTGCTAAAAGATAAGTTGACTAATGCACCTTTGTTAAGCCTACCTAAGTTTGATAAAGTTTTTGAGATTGAGTGTGATGCTAGTGGTATTGGTGTAGGAGCTGTTTTGATGCAAGATTCCAAGCCTATTGCCTATTTTAGCAAGAAGTTTCAAGCGGTAGCACTCAACTATCCCACTTACTACAAGGAGCTATATGCTTTGGTGAGGACGCTCCAGACGTGGCAACATTATTTGTGGCCAAGGGAATTTATCATACACTCGGACCACGAGAGTCTCAAATTCTTCAAGTCTCAAGGTAAGTTGAGGAAAAGGCATGCCAAGTGGCTAGAGTTCATTGAGACGTTTCCTTACATCATCAAATACAAACAAGGTAAGGAGAATGTAGTGTCAGATGTGCTGTATAGAAGGTATACTCTTCTTACCTCATTGCATGCCAAGTTACTTGGTTTTGAACATGTGAAAGAATTGTATGGATCTAATCATGATTTTGAGTCAATTTGGAATGCATGTGAAAAAGGATCTTTTGGTGAATATTATAGGCATGAAGGTTTTCTGTTTAAGAAGGACAAATTGTGTGCCTATAAGTTCTTTGCGTGAATTACTTGTGTGTAAGTCGCACGGTGAGGGATTAATGGGTCATTTTGGTGCATTAAAAACTCTAGATATTTTGTGAGAAGGCCTTACACGAAAAGAGACATGCAAATGTTGTGTGACAAATGCATTACATGTAGACAGGCTAAGTCTAGAGTTAGACCACATGGGCTTTACACGCCCTTGCCTGTGCCATCCCATCCTTGGGTTGATATTTTCATGGATTTCGTGTTAGGACTCCCAAGGTCTCAAACTGGTAAGGATAGTATCTTTATTGTGGTGGATCAGTTTAGTAAGATGGCTCATTTTATTGCATGTGTTAAGACCAATGATGCCTCTCACATAGTTGATTTGTTCTTTAAGAAAGTAGTGCGTTTGCATGGGTTACCTAGGACTATTGTTAGTGATAGGGATATTAAGTTTCTAAGCCATTTTTGGCGTCCTCTTTGGAGTAAATTAGGGACTAAGTTGCTGTTTTCTACTGTGGCGCATCCTCAAACGAATGGGTAAATAGAAGTTGTCAATTACACACTTACCACGCTTTTGCGAGCAATTATTCAGCGCAATCTGAAAAACTGGGAGAAATGTTTGCCTCATATTGAGTTTGCTTACAATAGAGCTGTGCATTTTTTTACTTCTTATTCTCCATTTGAGGTTATTTATGGTTTTAATCCTTTGACACTATTAGATATCTTATCTTTTCCTTCTACTGAGCGTGCAAATTTGGATGGCAAGAGAAAGGTTGAGTTTGTCAGGGATTTGCATGCCAGAGTTCATGATAGGTCCCAAGAAGGTCAAGCATGTGGCAATGGAGTTGAGCAAGCTTCCAAGGTGACTGAGGATGTACTTCAAAACTTGGATGGTCCTATGACTAGATCAAGAGCTAGGAAAATGAAGAATGCTTTGCATGGTATTATTGTGGACACATTGGATGAAGTGTGCAAGGCGACCAATATGGATCCTTTCTCACGTATTGTGCATTGCTTATGGGCAGACCAAGGAGTGAAGGATGATTCAAGTGTGGGTGTGAAGTGCGAAACCTTTTGACTGAACCCGTGCCGTGGATAAGTGCCGCGGGTACGATCAGAAGGTTCGACCTTAAAGAGCGTTGAAGCACCTCGAAGCCGCGCAGCGGGTTCTGCCGCGGGTACGATCAAAGAGTCGTTTTAGTTGTTTTACACAAATTTTTGAGTTGTAATCTTTAGTAGTCGAGTGTTAGGTTACAACTAGTGTCAAGTACTTTCTTAGTTGTGTCTAAGCTATGGCCTATATAAGGGTTTCTTGTGAACAACATTAGGACAGAACGTTTATGATATTTTGAGTGAATTCTCTTTAGAATTTTCTTAGTTCTTTGGTGATTAAGAACTAATTCTTAGGTCTTATCAAGCTTTTCTTGTGGCGACCACAATCTTGTTTAGAGTTTTCTTGAAATTTTGATCAAGTTCTTTAGAGAATTAGGTTAACGATTGAACAAGCTCAACTTGGTTAATCTAAAACCCTAGGAACGAGTTCATTTTCAAGGGAAGATTCGTGAGCACCCCAACTCCACGTCAAGGGTTCTTGGATTTACGAATCCAACGGGATCTTGAGTTCAATGAGTTGTTGACCTATAATCCAAAGGGTCTTGGTAGTCTTCCGTACGTGTGTGCACATCAATTGGTATCAGAGCCAACTTCTTTGGATTTTCAGGTTCTATCAATCCATTTGTTCCTTTGGAATTACGGATATATCCCTTTGTTCTTTGTTTCGTGATATTAAGGCAAGAGCTTCATGCCTAGCCTTGATATTTTGTTTATTTCGTGCTGTCTTTGTCTTTTCAAATTGTGTTTGTTCGTTGGAGTCTTGTTTCTGGCCGTCTCTATCCGTTTTAAAATTTTAGCCTTTAGTTTTCGTTGTTTCCTTGTTAAATTCGTGCTTCAGGGTTTGTTTAGAGTCGTTTTTGGTTGCTTTTCAATCAAGAATTCTAGAGTTGTGTGGTATTTTGTGTTGTTGACTGTTTTTATTGTTTTCTTGAAATTCTTGTGTGAAAATCTTTCAAGAAGAATCGATTTATTGGACTTGACATCCTAGGGTTGAAGATTCTTGGGGGAAAAAAAATCGTTTGTGTGGTGTTTGGATTAGGGTTTTGTACGTATATTAGGGTTTTTACTTGGCGTTGAGCATAAAAAAAAAAGGCGTGCTTAAAAGAGAAAAGAAAAGCCAAGGCACAAAAAAAAATTCAAGAAAATTGGATTAAGAGGCGTACACAAGGGGTTAACAGCCCTGTGCAAATTTTAATAAATTTTTATTGATTAATTCTTGGTGTTATAAGGTGATCTTTGACGTTTCTTGGACTTACTTGATGTTTTCTTGAAACCTTGAAACTGTCCAGATTTAATTTGCAACTTTTTGAAGTTCTTGAACAAGTTCTTGGACTTTCTTGGAGTTCTTGGCACGTTTCTTGAAGGCTTTGAAAGGTTTCTTGAAGTTCTTGATAGTTAAATTAAAGTTCTTCAGTCACTTTGTTGCTGGAAAATTTTGTTCTTGAAGTTTGCTGGAGTAATCCGAAATTTTCTTGAAAGAAGTTTGTAGCGTCTACTGGTTCTTTGTTTGATCACTAGTTTTGAACATTTTTCTGGAAATTTTTGAGTTTATTTGGTGATAATTTGGTCCAGGTTTCATCGTTGGGTTGTTGTGATCAAGTTCTTGAACTTGGTTCTTGAAAAAAATTCTGATTGCTAAAAATTTCGTGTTTCCTAGCACGAATTTTCTGAAATAATTCCAGTTTTATTTGGACTTAAATAAGGTTCATAAAGAGTTGTTTAAGACTGAAATTGGAGTAGAAGAAGTTTGGGTTCAAGGTTAAACAAAAGGGGGAACACTTACTTGCACTTGAATCCCTAAAGCTTGATTGATCTTCTTGCTGGAATTTCTGGAACTTGTTGCTGCGAATTTTTCTCTAAATTTTCCAGATTGTTTCTGATATTGTGAAGAGGTTAGAAGGGTTATTGTTGCTTAAATAAAGAAAGGATCCTAACCTTCAAGGAGAAGGAAAGCCGGTGGTAGAAGGAAAAGGAAAGTAAGGAGGTTAATTTCCATTTTGCTCAAAACCGTTGCTTGTTGGAGTATTGTTTTTGCACAAGTTTGATTATTTTCTTCCAAAGAACATTAAAAATCAAGAAACATCACACTATTATACCACACATTAGGGTGTCTATGTTGTGTCTATTCTTGATTCTTGATCATTCTTTGTTACTCTCTTGAACAAAACACTCTAAGCATACTTATTCTTGACCTCTACTTTTACTCTCACAGATTGGTGTTGCTATAAGCCTTGGTAAGATTGAGTGAGCTGGCTCTTCTCTAAAGGGCCAACAAGAAAATGCATTGATTGGGAAAAGGCTTAGTGGTGAGCACAAGGAGAGTAAAAGCCAACAAATTTGAGGGAAGCGAGTGCAAACACTAAGGGAGTGATACACAAATTCTTGTTTACATTGTTCTAATCCTTTATTTTGCAGGTTTATCACTCAAATGGCTTGCGAAGAGGATGCACCTCAAGAGCTTTCAAATGAATTTAAATTATTTAGGAAAGCTTTTGCTGAAGTTTTTAACCGAAAGTTATGCTTAATGAAAGAAGAAATTTTTGATGAAATTGAGAAGCAAGCTAGCACTTCTCAAATAACTTATAGAAATCCAACTGAAGAGCAAAATTATATTTCAAGGAAGGAGAATAAGAAGCAATTGCAATCATTGAGTTCTAAAGCTCATTTTCATGATAGGAGTGACAACACTATTGCAAGATCAAAGGAAGATAATTCTTTTCCTCAACTCAATGACTTGATCAATAGATTTTCAGGACATGAAGAAAAAAAGAAGTCCATCAATTTGACTCCTATTTCTGATGAAGAAAAGATTTCTTCAATTGAAGAGCCTAAATAGCTTACACTACCATTGAAAGAATCAAGTGGAGATAGTGTTACACAACCAATGGGGGTTTTAACGGAAGATTTACTATCTTTGAAGGAGTCTAAGGAAGAGGGTGATGAGCTATCATGGGAGAAGCCATGTGAGGCTACAACATTACTACGAGATGTTTATCATGAATTGCTAGAAAAAGTTGAAACATTATGATACAATCGGGAGTTTGTCCACCCTCTCGTATATCACAAGAACATCATCCTCAAAGGACCATCTTGAAAAGAAATCCATACAAAATAACCCAATCTTCTTGACCCCTTCGTAACTTGTCGAAGACCCCAAGAACAACTCGAATGGGTTGCTTCGAAGATTCAACCAAGATCGTTGAAATCCTCCTTTTGCGCTGCAAGTTAGACCCCTAATCAACCCATGGAATAGACACCTAACCAACCTGTGGAATAGACCCCTAACCAACTCGTGGAATAGACCCTTAATTGACAAACCCAAAAGAATGAATCAAATCAAGTGGAAGAAACTCTAGGTGTAGGTTTTGGTTGCCATGGATCACTCCAATAAGACCAGGATTTAGTTCCAATCCAAGAATTAAAGAAAACTCTCAAAGAGAGAAAACTCACAATTTTATTAATTCATCATAAAATGTTAAAACTATCTTAAAATAATACAAGAAATGCCCTTTTATAGTCTCATGAAGAATATTCTAGAAAATTTACTAAAAATCTATCACAATTAAATAACTACCATAAAGATTACAACTTTGTAAACAAAGTAAAACATGAAATTAAAAAAATGCATTTGCACTTTTTGATGAAGGTCATGGCACGGCCTTGGGCGCGGCCTTGGTTAGAACCCTTTTTTTGTGCTATTACTTCATCCAACCATTTCACGACGCTCCAATCTTTTGCCTCTTGAGTGGATGTTGAGTTGGTCATTTTTGTCATGCCCTAGGCTCTTGAACTTCTCAAAATAGCATAAACAAACGATCAACCCCGTTGAGACTTGAATGATACGTTTGGGGCTATCAGGAACGTATCACATTACCTTTTGAAGCAAAGCAAACAGATGCACACGAGGAGGAAAATAGAAGTGATCAAATAGAAGATTTTGTGCAAAATAAGGATGTAAGTGGTAAGATTAAAGAGAGAAAACAAGCTGAAGGAAAATAAAAGAATGAGGAAGATTGCAAAAGTGAGGAAATAAGTGTTTTGATTGTGAGGCCAAAACTTCTTGTACCCCCATACAAAGCAGAAGTGTACTTTACTAACTCACTTCATAACTCTTTTCCTAGTGTTTTGTGGTAGTTTTGCAGGTTAATCTTCAACCAAGAATGCCACACTCTTGCTATTTCATTATGAATCATTCTTCACGAAGTTCAATTGACAAAACCGTGATGAAGGATTTGGTTCCTTGTCCAAATGTCACATTGGACTCATTGGACTTACTGGATTTTATTGATTTGTGGCATGAGTTTATATGCTACTATTTTAATAGCTATACTTTATACTTTATTTCAATTTTGTATGCATTAAGTAATTTTGTTTTAGTCTATTTAGATTCATTTGGAGCAAATCATTTTAGGGGTTATAGTGTGTTAGATTATCATGTTATGGATGTTTTTCAGTATAATTTACATGCCATATTATGCAATGTTGAATGTTTTAAGGTTTTCATGATTGTGCCTACATTCTATTTAGACCATTCTCATAGTTCTTGTGTTTGTTATTTTGTTTTGTGTTGTTCTTATACACAAATTATAGGGAGCCATATAAATGATTTTCAGTGTGTTTATCCTAAGTGTTTTACCTCTAAAAATCATTTTTGTCATAAGTTAGTTCTTTCAAATTGTTCTAGTGTTATAATTTGTGACCACATTCATGTGTTTTTGTTACATCGTTTGAATTATTCTAGTGAGTTGAATGATGATATCTTCCATATTCTAGGGTTTGTTTTGCATAGTTCATTCAGAATTATTGCATGTTATCTTCATGATTCATGTTCGCTACACTTACTTGTAGTTAGTAGTTTCTACTTAGATTCTGGTCATACATCTTTATTTGATTATAATTTCTATCTTGTTAGTGAGTATTATTTAGAGTCCATTTCTCATTACATAGGTGCTAACACATCATGTTTTTCTTGTTAATCATTCATATATGTTCACTCTTTTTCATGTTTTTAAGGATATTTCTCATCTAGACATGTTTACTCTTCTTAAGTTAGAATTTGGTCTTGCACCTGTGAATTGTGTTCATAGTTGCATTAAGCTGCTCGATTTATATTTATCACTTGAGTTAGTTATGAGCTTGTGATGCATGACGGATCGCGCAAATGCCAAGAACGCCTTGAAACCCAGGTAAATCAACTCGTTAACTATCGACAAGATTGGAACCCATCCAAAATTACCAATACATGGAGTTGTTGTGCCTCGAGTTTTCCAAATCTCGTTGAGTCCCTCCCTTTAGAAGCAACCTAGACCCCTGCACAACGATGTGGGTAGATTCCTAGTTGATGAACTAAGGATTGAAATCAAGCCAATTTAAAGTTAACTCTAAGCGAGAATCGAACAAGTCGCCACAAGGTTGCCCTTGATAAGACTTAAGGGTATTTCTTAATCCAAAGAACTAAGAAGGAATTCTCAGAGAGAAAACACTCAAATTTCATTAATCATCAAATTTCAATATCCTTCGTAAAATATTCTAAATGCGTTATATAAAGTTAAAAGATAACTACTAAAAATAACTGATACTAGTTGCAACCTATCACACGATTCTAGCCTGAAATTAAGGATAAAACTCAAAACCTACTAAAAACTCGTAAATAAAAAACGCGTAAAGTAGATTCTGGGGAAGGCCACGGGCAAGGCCGTGGCGCAGCCTTAGGCGCGGCCTCGGTCAGAAGCTTCAACTCGGGCTGGGCAACCTTCTGATGGAGGCCATGGGGAAGGCTGCGACCCGGCCTTCGTCAGACACCACATCTCCTTCTTTCAACCTTCTGATGGAGGCCGTTTGAGAAGGTCGTGGCATGTCCTTAGGTGCGGCCTTCATCAGAAGCTCCAATGCTCCATCGTTTGGCTTGGTTTGGTCATCTAGCTCCATGTTCCGCTCCTCCCTAAGCTTGAATGGCACCAAATATGACTCCACTCCATGCATGACTTGCGTGACTAGTGTACGCATCCTGGGATTCCTATCATTCCCTCCTTCCTCGTGAAGATTCATCCTCGAATCGTCTACACAATAAAAACAACTATGAGTACCTTTACTCAAAACTATCTCACAAATCAACTTTAGAACATCCACAAAATAAACAAATTCCCTTAACAAGTAAACAAACTCATTTAGGAAAGACTTAGGGATCAAATTAAGCATTGAGAAAATAAACACACTCCTATGAGCAAAATTCCTAAACACATGAATTCTCATCAGCACAAGAGGATTATATGGCGAGCAATCATAAAAGGATAATAGTCCCTTCAAACTTAAACCAAATGACTCATGCAACATACTCCCTAAAGTTCGAATTCCAAACAAACTTAAGCCCACAAAATAGAATGCATGTTCATGTAAATAAATATTAACACAAACGTCCCATGAAAAGTCATGCAATTCACAATAAATCAGTATGTATGATGCATAGCTAGCTAATGACACATTAAAAACAGCATAATCATGCAAAGGTGATCTAAAATGCAAGATTAAGTTAAAATTGAAAGCAAATAAATCAGTGGAACTAAGTGCTCCATGCCACCAAGTAACCCAATCAATCCAAGATCTCTTGCTGGTGGCAATTGGGACTTCATCAACTTTGTTATCTTGTAATGCCTCCCGTTGATCAACTCCAACTCCATGAAGATATCTCCTTGTGGATAGAATTTCTCTTGGAGATCCAACTTGCAAAGTGGACACAAAAACACTAGAAAGGACATGGTTAAGTGAATTAGCAATAGTCTCTTTCCTTGAATCTACGGGTACAAAAGACTTAGACCTCACAAGTAGTACACTATTGTGTGGAACTAACTCCCTTGTTTTCCTCAAGATCTCCACTTGTGCTAACAACACTCTTTCGCCTCTTACTTTTTCCCTCACTACCTCTTTTTTCTTGAGCTCTCATCTTGCACTCACTAGCTATTCGAAGTTGATCTTATGATAAGGAGCTCTATGCCCTTGTGCAAACTCTTCAAACCTGGCAGCACTATCTCCTTCCCAAAGAGTTCGTGATTCACTCTGACCATGAGAGCTTAAAGTTTTTGAAGACTCAAGGCAAGCTCAACAAAAGACATTCGAAGTGGTTGGAGTTCATAGAGTCCTTTCCATATACAATCAAATACAAGCAAGGTAAAGAAAATGTGGTAGCTGATGCATTGTCAAGGAGGTATTCTCTGATTACTACTCTTCAAACTAAGTAGCTTGGTTTTGATTGTATTAAGGAGTTATATGAGCATGATTTAGATTTTTTGAAAATTTGGTCTTTATGTTCTAAACGTGCTCATCTTGATTACTTTAGGCATGATGGATTTTTTGTTCAAAGGTCGTGGATTAGGCATGCCTAGGTGTTCTATGCGTGAGTTGTTGGTTAGGAAAACTCATGGGGGTGGTCTTATGGGACATTTTGGTGTCAAGAAAACTTTGCATGTGTTGCATGAGCATTTCTTTTGGCCTAGCATGTGAGTTGATGTTGAATCTATTTGTGTTAAATGTATTACTTGCAAGCAAGCAAAGTCTTGGGTTCAACCCCATGGTTTGTATACACCTTTACCCGTTCCTTCACAACCTTGGGTAGACATTTCTAGGGATTTTGTTTTGGGTTTATCAAGGTCTTCTAGTGGTACAGATAGTGTGTTTGTTGTGGTAGACAGATTTAGTAAGATGGCACATTTCATTGCATGTTCAAAAACTAATGATGCCACTTACATATCTGATTTGTTCTTTAAGGAGATTGTTAGATTGCATGGTTTACCACGTAGCATTGTTAGTAATAGAGATGTTGAATTCTTGAGTCATTTTTGGCACACTTTGTGGAGTAAACTTGGCACTAAACTATTATTTTCTACTGTTGCACATCCACAAACTGATGGTCAAACTGAAGTAGTTAATCGAACACTCTCTACACTATTGCGTGCAATCATTCAAAAGAACTTAAAGAATTGGGAAAAATGTTTGCCACACATTGAGTTTGCTTATAATAGAACTGTTCATTCCATTACGTCTTACTCACCTTTTGAGGTTGTTTATGGTTTTAATCCCCTAACTCCTTTAGATATTTTACCTTTGCCTACTACTGAGGTTGCTGATCTTGAAGGTAAAAAGAAAGCTCAATTTGCTAGGGATCTTCATGCTAAGGTGTGTGAGAATGTGCAGAAAAAGAATGAGCATTTTGCAAAGGTAGCAAACAAGGGTCGAGTGAAAGTCGTATTTGAGCCTAGAGATTGAGCTTGGGTGCACATGAGGAAGGAAAGATTTCCACAACAAAGGAAATCTAAGTTGCATCCAAGAGGGGACGGACCCTTCCAAATCCTTGAAAAAATTGGAGACAATGCCTATAAAGTGGATTTGCCTAGTGAGTATGGAAATGTTAGTGCCACTTTTAATGTTTTTGACTTGTCTTTGTTTGATGTAGGTGATTCGAGGACGAATCCTTTCGAGGAAGAAGGGAATGATAGGCTCCAAGGTCAGCAAGCTTCCAAGGTGACTGAGGATGTACTTCAAGGCTTGGATGGTCCTATGACTAGATCAAGAACTAGGAAAATGAAGAATGCTTTGCATGGTCTTATTGTAGACACGCTGGATGAAGTGTACATGGCGACCAATATGGATCCTTTGTCACATATTGTGCATTGCTTATGGGCTGACCAAGGAGTGAAGGATGATTCAAGCATGGGTATGAAGTGCGAAACATTCTGACCGAACATGCGCCCATACCCACGCTGCAGATAGGTGCCACGGGTACTATCAGGAGGTTCGACCTTGAAGTGCTAAACCTTCTAATCGTACCCCCGCCCATACCCACGCCGCGAATGGGTGCCGCGGGTACGATCATAATGTCTGGCATTGAAGAGTGACGAAGCGAGACGAAGCCGCACTCGTACCCACGTCGCGGGTTCCACCGCGGGTACGATCCGAGAGTTGTTTTAGTTGTTTTACGCAAATTTTTGAGTTGTAATCTTTAGTAGTAGAGTGCTAGGTTACAACTAGTGTCAAGTATTTTCTTAGTTTATGTCTAAGCAACATCCTCTATAAGGGTTTCTTGTGAACAACATTGAAAACAACTTTGATGATATTTTTGAGTGAATTCTCTTTAGAATTTTCTTAGTTCTTTGGTGATTAAGAACTAACCCTTGGGTCTTATGAAGCTTTGCTTGTGGCGACCACAATCTTGCTTAGAGTTTTCTTGAATTTTTGATCAAGTTCTTTAAAGAGTTAGGTTAACAATTGAACACGCTCAACTTGGTTAATCTAAAACCCTAGGAACGAGTTCATCTTCAATGGAAGATTCGTGAGCACCCCAACTCCACGTCCAGGGTTCTTGGGTTTATGAATCCAACGGGGTCTTGACTTCAACGAGTTGTAAGTCTAAAATCCAAGGGGTCTTGGCATACACAACCGAGCGCACATCAAATCAAGTGGAAGAAACTCTAGACGTAGGTTTTGGTCGCCATGGAATCACTCCAATAAGACCAGGACTTAGTTCTATTACAAGAACAAAAGAAAACTCTCGTAGAAAGAAAAATCAAAATTTTATTGATTCATCATAACATTTGTCGCGTCTTAAAAAATCGTAAAGCCAGGGTGCTAGAGGGGTAGTTGACTATCGCGTTCCGAAAAGACGGTTCGATCTCGCTGTAGACACCAAATTTTGACACACCTTTGGTAAAAATATGTGTCTTACTTTATTTTAGGGGGTATTTTTTTATTTTTCGGGGGTCGAGTATAATTTTCGCATATTATGTCTAATTCGTCACATCAGGGGTAAAATGGTAATTTCACCATGTAAATATTAGTTTATTTTATTTTATTTCCTAAATACATGATTTTACTATTTTTATCATTATTTATGATTTTAATGATTTTTAGGAGTCATTCATTATTTATTTTAAATTTTAGTATTTTTTTAATTCAATGGCACGTTTTCCAATGCGCCATTTTTATGAGAATTTTCAAGTGAAAAGTTTTATATATGCATTTTGTACATTCATAAATTTTTTGCAAAAATCTTATAATTTTTAGAGGTCGTTTAGTATTTATTTAATTTTTGTCTTTTTATTTATTAAGGGCACGTTTCCCAAGAATATGTTAATCTTTAAATTTTTTGAGTGAAAATTATACTATATGTGCTTTATGTGATAATATATGTTGTGTAAAATTTTTGTGATGTCATTTATTATTTCTCATAAATTTTATAACTTTGCCATATTTAGGTCACGCTTTCCAATGCATTTCTTATTTATTTTTCTAAAATTTTTCTTTATGAGAATTTTGCTTGTGTGCATTTTATAAATTTTATGTATAGAAAATTTTCATAATTTAGTTATTTATTTATTTATTTTAAAGACCATTTGTTATTTATTTTAAATTGTATTTTCTAACCTAGAATTAACTTTTTGTGTTACACTGAATTTTTCTTTTTTCTTTCTTATAATATTGTATTTCAGTTTTTAATGTATAATTTAAAAAGAGTTTAAGTAAATTTTATTTTATTTTTTTATTTTTATTTTTATTTTTTTAATTTATTTTTCTTTGTTTTCTTCATTATTAAAAAAAAAAAAAAGAGAACAGCAGCAGCAAATTTTGAGGGATTTGGAAGAGATTTTGTTCATTTTTTTTTCCTCACTTCTTCATTCTCAATTCTCTCTGCCTCTCCCTCACACTCTCTACACTCATCAGACACACATTGCACTCACAGACCCCTACATACACACACGCACAACATACACACACCTTACAGATCACAGACTTCACTCTCCCTCTCCTTCCGTTCTTCCCCCTCTCAGCCTTCTCTCTAGCACACACCTGCATTACACAAAAACAACTCATACTCACACACAATACACTCACCTGCACTCTCAATTCACTGCATTAAACACACACAAAGCATACAGAAAACACATAAGCACACAGATCACAGACTCACTCACACAACTCACACATCTCTGCACATTCACTTCAGCATCACAAAGCTCACACACTCATAAGCACACACAACACACCTCACAGGCACACACACATCACAAAAAACACACAACCCCTCAAGCTTCAGCCAACCAAATCACAACATCATCACCATTCTCCTTCATAACTTCACACGCACATTCACAGCCCTCACAAAAACACAGCAGCACAAACACACACCACACACAGAGTTCACTCTTGCAGACACACACATCACATGCACACACCAGATAACACACCTGCACAACCTCACCTGCAAAAAAAAAAAAGAAAAAAAAAATTTTTCTCACCCTCACAGCCACTCCACCAAACCAACCTGCACAAGAATACCTTACACACACACACACAGAGCAAAGAAACCACAAGCAATCACACGCAGACACTCACACACAAATTCACAGCCACTAACAACACACAACACGCATACACATTGACATGCATACACACAGATACACATATATCACACACCAGCACATGCATCGCATATACAAGGTAAAAACATTCACACAGGCACAAAAACAAACACAAGTAGCAGCAGCCCCAATTTTCACCTGCAAAAAAAAAAAAAAAGCCCAAACGACTCTTCTCTGTTGCCAGAACCACCATCCCACCACCACCGTTAGACCAGCCACGCTTCTTTGGTCCAGGTAAGAAACTCTCAATCCCTCTTTCATTTTTGTACAATTAATTGATGAATTTAATGGATGATTTGGGGATTTTTGGGTAGATACAGAGAGAATTCGAGGGAGAGCGTGAGAGAGAGGAACGAGAGACACAAAAACAAAAAAAAAATCTGGAGAGAAAGAAATCGGGAAGGGGACCAGAAGGAAATTAGGAGTAGAAGAGAGAGAGACGGACCGAGAGTGAGAGAGATAGAGAGGGATTCCGGCGAGGAGAAGGAATCCGGACCGAGAGAGAGAGAGACGGAGAGGGGCGAGAGGGAAGAACCAGGGGAGAAAGGGGAAGAAAAGAGAGAAGAAAAGGGGAAAATGAAATCTGGAAGAAGAAAGAAGGAAAAAGAAGAAAAGAAAGAAAGAAGAAAAGAAGGAAAAAGAAGAAAAGAAAAGAAAAGAAAAAAAAGAAAACGAAAACAAACGAAAATCGGTAAAAAAAAAAAAAAAAATTTTGTGTTAAGCAAAACTACGTCGTTTCGGCATGAAACGACGTAGTTTTGACTAGTTGCTTTTATTTATTTATTATTTATTATTATTTTAGCAGATTTTGTATTTACGTTTTGCCCCCTTAAGTTTTAATTATTTGATTATGCCTGTTAATACTTTTAGTTTACTTCAATTAAGTCCTTATTTATTTAAGTTAACCCCTTGAATTTGTAGTTCCTTTCAATTACGTCCAAAATAATTGCAATTTAGTTTTAAACTTGCTGAAAATTATATTTTGCCCCTTTAGCTTGCTAGAAATTACAATTGTGTCCTTTAAGTCTTGCTGAAATTATATTTTTACCCCCTAGGTTTGCTCTAGTCATCATTTTTACTCCCCAAGTTTGCTGGAATTGTTTTTTAGCCCTTGGATGTTGCTGGAAATTGTAAATTTGGCCCTTCTTGTTACTGAAACTTGCATTTTGCCCCCCAAACCTTGCTGGAATTTCATTTTTGCCATTATACATTGCTGGAAATTCTATTTTTGCCCTAGAATATTGCTGAAATTTTATTTAAGTCACTATATTTGCTGGAATTTTATTTTTGGTCCCCTATTGTTGTTGGAATTTATATTTTAGTCGTTTATGTTGCTGGAATTTGTTTTAAAACCTCCATTAACTGTTAGAAATCGTATTTTAGTCTTTTATTTGTTGCTGGAATTTGTATTTTAATACTTATAGTTGCTGGAATTTTTATTTTAGCTCTTTTATATAGCTGAAAATTGCAATTTGACCCTATACATTGCTGTAAATTATGTATCATTTAATGACCTTGCTGATATTATATTCTTGGTCTTAAATATTGTTGTAAATTTTTATTTTGGGTATTATACTTGCTGGAAATTATATTTTAGCCTTTAAATTTGTTGTAAATTATATTATTATCTCAACTATGGTTTGAAATTATAATTTTACCCTTTAGTTTGTTATAAATTACATTTTTTTTACCCTAGAATATTGCCCAAGTTTCTCTTTTTAATCCAAAACCTTGGAACATTTTTATTTTTGCCAAAAAAAAAGGAGATTTAATTATTTCTTTTCACATTTTATTTTTTATCTTTTTATTTTTATTTTTTATCAAATTTATAATTAATATTTTAAAATTTGGTCTTGTTTGTAACACCCAAGAAATTCATGCCAAAACCATTTATTTTGTATTATGTTCATTAGAAAAAAAAAATTTTTTTGAAGGGTCGAAATTTGTGGAAAAAAAAAATAATAAGGAATGATTTTCTATTTTACTAGCATGTTGTACCATTTCCTTTAAGAGTTGTACCAAGAAGTCTTGCAAGATTAAATATAAGTTAAGTGACAAAAATCTCTCCTAATTACACTTGGCCAAGTGGAGATTAATTTGCAAGAAAGTCAAGTTTTACTTTTAGTTTTGTCTTGCTTTGATTGGTCAAACTTTTTCCCAATTCTTTTCCATTTCTTTTTTTTTTTACTTAGGCATTTTTCTCTCTTTTTCTCTCCACTTTGGCCGGCCCTTCTTCTCCCTCTTTTCTCTCCATTTTCTTTCATTTTCTTGGAGCTCTTACTTCCATTTAATCACTTTTCATCCATAGAAATTAAGTTGATTTCCCTCCTAAGCAACAATCTTGTCTTACTAAAGGTATTTCCCAAGAATTTCTCTTCTTATTTCAAGTATAAATTCATATTTTTGTAGCTTTTAAACCATGTCTTTAATGTTAAGTATGATTTATTTTAGCCATGAGATATGAAGTTTTCTTCCATGAATATGAGATTTATGAACTTGTATGACTTGTAGCTAGTGATTTAAACTTGGAATGTCATGAATTAGGGATGATTTAGTTGAAGAAACTTGGAGTAGTTTAGGTATTTTTGTGATGAATTTGGGTGAAATTGAAGTGAGTTTGATGTGAAATTGGTAGAACTACTTGAAGATTTAAGCTTGAACTTAAGAATACTTGAACAGTCATGCTGGACCAGTTTTAGTAAAACTTTCATAACTTGGTATAGATAACTTGGATTCGAATGATTCTTGTTGTTTTAGAAACTAGATTCATAGGGCTTTCAAACGGGGTAAAGCTTGCACTGTGGTTCATTGTGTATTAATCGCAGAAAGTCTGCAAACTTGGCTGAAAATTCGGTTCTGCGTAAACAGTTTTAATGATGAGCGAAATTGGGGGCTGATTTTGAACTTGTTCTAGTTGGAATTTGGATTGATGATCTTCACGAAAGTTGTAGTCCTATAAACGTACTTTCAAACCATGTAACCACAATTCTCTGGTTCTTAGTAGATTGACCCCAGCAATGGCATGAACTCGGCTGAAAACCAACCCTGTGCAGATTAGGTTGATGAAGCACTAGGTTGTGGACCGATTTTGGGATGGTTTTTGTTAGAATTTGACATAGTGTTCTTCATAAAAGTTTTAGCCCTTAAAGTATAGTTTCTACCCATATAATCACTTTTCTCATACGACATATCAATTGAAAGTTATGTTCTGTTGAATACCCCTAGTTGGTAAACTTGAAAACATGAGTTAACAAAGAAGAATGGAATTGAGCTTGAATTGAACATAGAATTTGTAGAACTTGTTGAAATTGGCTTGGATGGCTGTTTTTCTTGCAGGTTAAAAATTTTGGTTAGTCCGATTTAAGGGGAAATGCTGCCGAAATTTCGGTAGAATTAAAAGAAGAAAAAATGGATAAGTGAAATTTTAAGCTTAGAATGTGTTCAATTGAGGGAAATTTAAGTGTAGGAATTTTTAGAAATGATCTAGTGATAGATTAGACTTTCTTAGAATAAGTAAGCTCTAAACCCTAGAAACCCTAAAACCCAAAACCCTAGAAATAAGTGGGGTATTTTTCTTGATTTTCTTACTAAATTTACTAGGATTTTAATTGAGTTTTTATGTTATTATTTCTTTTAAATTTCAGGGTCCGAAAACACATCACGACCATTTCACGAGATATTTTCTTAGGCTTTCAAGGTGAGTGTCTTTATGTGTGCATGATGCATGAAATGTGATATTTTATTTGATAAATATTATGCGAAAATTTGCAATTACTATGTGAATACCTGTGCTACTTGAGGAAAGATGTGTACTTTATCACATCTATTCCGCAATGTGTTACTTGTTTTCATTGACCAATGTGTTATTTGTGTGTGCGTGCGACTACCGTGACTAACTTCACCGTTATTTCACGAATGGTCAACCCGGCTGCACGTGGGAGGACATAAGGTGTTGGGTGTTTTAGGGCTTGATGTTCTTTCCCTTTCGAGTTGTGAATCCTCAAAGAGGCCAACTCCGGATTGAACCTGTTTGCTTGTTGGCCCTCCAGGGCTGAGAATATCTCCCTGGATGTGGTAGCTTGTACGGAGGTTATAAGGTGATTGGCGGTTAGGGTTTGTGCTTGATAAAA
The DNA here is from genome assembly GCA_024721245.1 of Mitragyna speciosa. Taxonomy (NCBI): domain Eukaryota; kingdom Viridiplantae; phylum Streptophyta; class Magnoliopsida; order Gentianales; family Rubiaceae; genus Mitragyna; species Mitragyna speciosa. Next base: position 13,677,164 of record CM045571.1, read on the forward strand.
CTGATATGTTCTTTGATAAAGACTTGAGCTATTATCTCGGTCCAAATATCGTGACTACATGATCAGTACTTGCTCTTTCTGCGATTAAGCTTGCTTCCGTAGTTGAGCCCTGTATCCTCCTTCGACTACATGTTAAATTAAATTGTTCATATCTTGATTTATTAATTAATTGCTCGATTATTTTATTTACTAAAATAATGAGTTCTTGATTTGATTGCATGACTTGGACATTCACTGGGCTATTATAGCTCATTCCGTTTTATTTGTTTTCCTTACTCAGGTTTCCTGAAAAAAATTAAAGCTGGAACGACTGATTTTGAGTATGCTAGATGTTTTAGTTATTGTAATAGCCGAACTGTATTAGGCTATCTTTGTGAAAAATCATGTATATTATGACACGTAAACTTTTGATGTGAATTGTACTTTATGATAAATAAAATGAGTGTATTTTATTTATTCCATTTTATTTTAGTTTATTTTATTTTAAGTTAATTACGCTCGGACGTTTGCGTGAGTGTGTGAATCGAGACCTGGCGAGAGCTAGGCAGGCAGTCCGCTAAGCCCTTTGGTGCGCCTCTGGGTAAGGTGGGGCTGTCACATTGTTAGTCTAATTAATGTTCAAATTAGTTTCTTTATTTCCCTTTTAGTTATTTTGATAATTCTCATTCAGGTATTAAAAGTTTAAGTGTGTATTATTGTGTTTTATCTTCTATTTATTGATTTATTTATTTATTTTCCTTGTTAGACTTTATTTATTCATTTACTTATTTATTTTTACTTAAACAATTTTCATCTTTTTTTTTCCTAAATATTTAATTATTATTATTTTTTTTTAATTTTGTTTATCATTGCTAGAATTGTTTGAGTTATCATAACATGTCATAGCGATTGGTATGAAATTATTTAATTAAGTGGTTTATTTATTTAATAGTGGTATTTTTAACACGTTTGTTCATTTAGTAGCAATTTGTACCGAGTTTACGAACGGGAGGTACCTCGATTACCCTTTTAATCTCTTTTTGTGTGCTCCAATGTGTTTTTCTATGTGTTTTCATGTATCTTTGTGCTTATAATTTTTATCCATGTGTGAGTGTTTATTTATTTATGTCATGTTGTTTATTTGAATTTAATTTTGATTATTCAAAGAAATGTAATAGATAGGTAATATTATATTTAGTAAAATTTTTGTATTTAGATAGTTAATGTAATAGATAGTTTATATGTTATCTATTTAACAAAAATTTTATGTATTTTAGATAGAAAATGTAATGGATAGGCTAGATAGGTTACCTTTTACTTTTATTTTTAGATTGTAATTAGGCTTCCCCGGTATAATAGTTAGGGCTTTTGTGTGCTATGTGTTTATGTGTTTTCTTTGCTTTCTTTAGGACTTTGCATCTAGAATATCATGCTTATGTGTTATTGATGAGTCCCAAGGTGGAGACCTTCAAGAGGGACGTTCCAAGGATGATGGATCGAGTTTGAGGAGCTCCAATGATGTGTTTAATGGTTTGGATGGTCCTATGACTAGAGCAAGAACTAGAAGAATGAAAGATGCATTGGATGGACTCATATTGGACTCGTACGAAAAGGCTTTGCAATTGGGCTCAAATGATCAATCTAAACAACTCATTAATGTGATTTGGGCTGAACAAACATTGGATGAGGACTTCATGGGCCACACGAGTGGGGAGCTTGAAGAATTAAAGTCCAATTGATGGTTTTGTGGACTTAATGGACCGCCAGCCCATTAGGGTTTATTAGCTACGATTTTTAGGGTCTTTAAGTTGTAATAGACTTAGTTATTTTAGTTAATTCATGCTTTGTTTTGGTAGTTTCATTAGTATAGGTTTTGTCTTAGAAGTTAAGCTATTTCCACAACTCTAGAATGTTCTTTGTAAGCCTATTTATAGGCCATATTATTAGTTACGAATTTTTAATCAGAATTTTCAGAAATATTGTGTGTTCTCTTTGAGAATTTTCTTGGTTCTTTGTCGATTAAGAACTACTCTTGGTCTTATCAAGCTTGCTTGTGGCGACCACCAACTTCGCTTAGAGTTTTTCTTGTGTTTTTGATCAAGTCTTTAGAGCTAATTAGGTTAGACGATTGAACTCGCTCAACTTGGTCTAGTCTAGTTGTTCCATAGGCGTGCTCATCTTCAAGGGAAGATTCAAGGCAAAACAACTCCACGTCAAGGGTTCCTTGGTTCACGAATCAAACGAGGTCTTGAGTTCAACGAGTTGCATACCTGAAATCCAAGACTTTCTTGGCAACGCAACCGTGCGCACATCAGTTATGTGCTCCTATGTGCTATTATGTGCTTTTATGTGATTATTGCTTCAATCTATGCTTTATTTATTTACTTGCTTTATTATTATATATGTGTATCGTCGCCACACTAGTCCAACGCTAGTTGTGGTTAATTTTGGTTTCTTCGCTAGTCCAACGCTAGCGGAGAATTTTTAGAAAATAGGCTAGTCCAATGCTAGACATTTAGGTCATTTTAGTATTAGAATCATTTCTCGTGTGCATTTCATGACATTTCACACACATTTTTATCTTTTTTAGGCCTTTTCCGTTTTGCATGATTTTTATATACTTTATCACCTATTATCTATTTTTTACAACTATCTAGTGCATAACATTGAGGCTCCACTACACATAGAATTTTTGGTCATTTGTGTGATTTGACTAGAAATAGTCATCTACTCACGTGGGAAGCGATGGCGTATATGTCGTTCTCCCCCTCCGTGAGTAGAAACAGTTAGTCATGAGTCCATTCGTCCCCCGTACCCGTTATGTTCGCATTCCCACTTTTCTTTGTTCACTTATTATCTATATTACTATTTTCCTTTTCTTTTGCATATTCACTTTGCATCTACACTCGTGACTCCATTGAGGTCTACATTTGGGTTTCGCAATTAATGCGATAATTCCGACTAAACCTCAATGGAACATTTTGTCCCCTTAACGATACTCATCTTTAGGACTAGATTTGCATTCATATAGTTGCATCCAAATGCGATAAAATCTTAGGGTTATATTAGGAAAATTTAGACTAAACCTCGCAACTAGTTTCGGCTAGGTTGAAAGGGTGCCTTAGGCGCGAGCCTTTGCCTTCCCTTTCTTCAACTGTGACTCCCGAACCTTTTTCTCTTGTTTTTCAAAGACCTGGAGTCGTCTAAAAGGGTTTTTCTTGTTTTTCCTTATTTTTTCCAAAAATCATTTCTTTAAATAAATCATTCTTGATTTTCTTACCTTTTATAAAATATTTTCGGGTGACTTGGTACACCAAAACTTAATACCAAGTGGCGACTCCTTTTTACTAAAAACCCTTTTTAGACTCTATTTTCGGGCCCAAAAAACCGTCGCATTTTCAAAGTCCCATTTTAGGCCCTTTTCTTTTGTTTTCAAAATAAAGCATTTGTTTGTCACATTTTGTCGAATCATCTTTTACAAAGTATTTTCTAAAAAATTATTTTTACAAGAAATTTAAACACCTTTTTTTTTAATAAACAAAATCACATTTAATTCTTCCTTTTCCTTTTTCCCGACCCCACACTTACCACTACAATCATATTTTTTATTTTTCCTTCGAAAAATGGGGCGCGACAGCTGGCAACTCCACCAGGGATCACTAGTGAGTACGAGCACTAGGTTTATTCATCTTTTCCTTATTTAACCCTTCTATTCCATCGCGTTTGGATGTTAGGATTGCATTTTTCTTTCCTAGGTTTTTAAGTTTTTCTTTTGCATATCACACACTTCCCGTCTCTCGGCTACTTATGTGATGTATCTCTGATTTATTTACTTTTGCTTTATTCGACTGTGCTTGCATTTGGAGAGGGGGTCAATCACCCTTAGAGACCACGCTTTATCATTCCTTCCTCTCATAAGGAGCACTCCATACGTGCATTCGATACTTTTTACCCTTTTTTATCTTTTGGTGGTTGTCACCCACCCGTCCCTTTAGGAATTAGGATTGATCTACCTAAACATGTGAGCAGGGCACGATGTGCACGTAATCATGTTTGGGAGATCACCCGAACTCTTGGCTTGAGTCCACAAGTCTAGAGATTTGGGCTTTAAAATATATCCACTCGGACACGTGGCCGGGGCACGATATGCACGTAGCAGTGTCCGGGGGATCGCTCGAGCCACCGACCAAGGGTTTTGGGATTGATGACCCTTACCCTTAGGTCTGAAGGCTTGGGAACCGACAGCCTAATTGAGTCTAGATGCATTAGTGAGCCTAACCTCATGCATCCATGTAGAATAACCTAGGGTAGAGTCAGCCTTACCTTATCAGGTACACTAAGGCACGAGAGGAGGGAACCAACCTCATTTGTTTTCCTTGTTATGCCATTTACTGTTATTTATGTGAATTATTTGTTTTTGCCAATGTGTTATGTGTTATTTGTTGAATAAACTAACATAATTTCTTTCCTATTTTGATTGCATTCACAACCATAGAATAAAGAGCCCTGGTATGGTGCTCTCGTAGGAAGCCAACCCTCTTTTAGCACGTTTCAATTTCATTTTGATAATTAATTTTTTCGAGAAAGATGGAAATAGAATTTCACAAATTTTTGCAAATTGCATTTTTGTTATAAATACCCAAGGGATCAATCATTATGAATTTCTTCAAAATCTTAAAAATTTGATTTTTTCATCTTGTATATTCTTGAATAAAAATTGTAGTTTTTAATCCCTAGTTTTAAATCCTTTTCAATGATTACTCATTCTTGTTGTATTTGTCAGTTTTATTCGAACTAAATTTTCTTCTCAGAGTCAATAATGTGCCCAAGTGGTCAAACTTTTGTATAGCTCGCATTTATCATTTAAAAAAAAAAAGAAATTAATGCGTCATTTTTGCCGTATCCCCCACCCTCCCAACCTACATTACACAAAAAGTAATTTTAGCACATATTTCATTTGACTTTAATAAACTGACATTTTGACTTGTATATTTCTAGATAAAGTCATGATTTTTATTTTCTTTCGATTTTGGAGGCTCCAATTTTCCATCAACTAAATTTGAATTCAATAATCTTTTGTGCAATTCATGTTCCATCTTTAAAAAAAAAAATTTTTGCAACATTTTCAAATCTTGCATTTTTACATATTTTAATCAGCTTTAACAAACTGTCATCATGTATAAACCGTAGAGGGAATGCCGTTTCAGGAATCCCCGGGAATCCCATGATAGGAAAGCCATCATTTTGTCTTGGGTACTTAACCCTAAAAGACATGCACGTTTATATTTTTTTGGTAAATCCTGGCGGGTGAGACCCTAGGTAAGGTAATACGAACAGAATAGAGGCATCTATTCCTTGGCCTATCTACGATTAAAAAGGGGGGTCTCACCCTAAAGGATTGCATTTCATGCTAAGCCTACCCTTGGCACAATAAGGGCTCCCCCCTAGGGCATGCATCCGTTTTTTATTTCACTTATACCAACTTTGATTTTTGTTCATTTTTTTACAGGTCCTCTAGGGAGGCAATAAATTGGAAACACGTTGGATACATATTTGATTCAAACATTTTAAATCATAGTTTACTCCAGCAAAGCATTATACACTTGACACTTATAATGCTAGTGTTCTTTTCAAACTATAAGAAGGATCGGGGGAATCCAGTTTTAGAATTGAGCATGCTAAGAGTCCAGATTGATGAGTTTGACTTGAATGATTAGTGTGATAGATGAAATTGTAGTTAGATAATGGTTCATTTAGATGTAATAAGAATAGGAATAACTTGGTCAGTAATAACGTTTTTCTTTTTGTAAATTTAAGATTACCTTATGTTCAAAATTCTTTCTTAGATAAATTACTAAACAAGTTGCTTTTTTAAAAAAAAAAAATTTGTTTGTAGCATGAGATTTTCCTTTCTTATTTTTGTATTTAATTTTGAAAATAATTTGCTTCAAATCTTTTTTTTGGTTATATTAAGCAAATAATTCTTTGATGAGGCCTCAAAATAAATCACGTTTTTTCTCAAAACCTAATGCTAGGTTTGTGTAATTGTAAGGTTTTCTCTTTTGATGAGTCAATGAGTTCAAAATTGAATAAAAATATTTTTCTTGAATGTTTTGATGGTGAAAATAAGTGCTCGTGGTCTTTAGATGTCATTTTATTTGAGGCTGATAATTGGCGCTTCGGTATCTTTTTGATTCCAAGATAACGCAAAATGTTCAAGAGAACTAAAGTAAAAAAAAAAAAAAAGGGAATTTGAGATTCCATGTTAAGTATGCTAAACGATGCAAAAAAAAAAGAGGAACCCGTGCTTTTGACTCAAAAGAGACAGGATGTCAACAGTGGTATTGAGGCAAAATGGCAGGTTCAAGCACGACAAAAGGGACAAACATGCTGGAGATATGACTTCAACCCATTCACCAGGGGAGTTTATTGTTTTACATCCTAACTATTCTCACTTTCATATGGAATGTATTGTATAAGTTATTTAGAAGGTTAAAATAAAGTCGTGTCACATGTTTGTGAGTTGTAGTTAGTAATTTTGATTTTGTCTAATTCTCCTACTTGTTGAAATTACTTTATGTGTGTCGACAAATGCTTTCTCTAGGAAATAATAAATTATTATTATGTGGTTTGGAGTTTTGTTCTTATAAAAAGTATATCTTGTAAAGTGGTTGGAATTATGTTTAAATTTTGTATGTTTGAAAAAAATTTCTCTTCTTTACTTAATTTCACATGTTAAATGCTAATTATGGTCAATTAGCGCACTCATGTGATTTAACGTCTATTATGAGGGATTTTATGCAAAAAAAAAAGAGAGAAAGAAAAAAAAAGAAAAAAAAGAGAAGAAAAAAGAGAAAAAAAAAAGAGAAGAAAAATGATGTTGTTTTTCTACTCCAATGATTCATGTGCTTAGTAACCGGGAGTCTTCATCCAAAAATGTCAACTTTCGCGTCAAACGGTACTTGAATTATGAGTAATGCATTGCAAATTTGAGTAAGTAAATTGTTGAGTAACCAGGGGTCTTCATTTAACCAATGTCGATTCTTGCATCAAAAGACAATTTTACTTCTCAAATATAATTTTTGCTGCTTGTTTAAAAATTGAGATGTTAAGTAACCGGGAACCTTCATAAACAATGTCGGTTTTCGCGTCAAAAGACACTCTCGTATCTTGAGTGATTAGTTCATTAAAAGAAATTTCCCTCATGTGAAGATGAAATTGATCATAGACATGTGTTGCGATTTGATTGATCATATGATTTATTTGCTTGTGAAAGTCAGTAAGACGAGGAAATTAAGTTAAGCTAACTTAATTGTGATATAATTCCTTCTCATTTACTTGATATGATGAGTATTAAAGACAAGACAATAAATTGCATAATGATTTTTTACTCGACCTTGAGGAAATACATTTTAAAACACACATGTGCGATTTCAATGCTTGAATCATTATTCGATCTCACATTTTTCAAATCGTTTGAGATCAAATAACGATTCAAGTGTGGGAGAATTGACAAATGTCAAAATAATGCATTTTGGTATATTTTGCTGACTCAAAATTTAGAATTTTCTTTGATGTAAAAATAATAATAATTTTTGAGTGGATTGACATCCTAGTTTTGTGATTTTTTTATAGGATAATGACGTTTAAATAGAGTTCGGATCAGTTGATGCACGATTGCTCTCATCAAAGAGAAAAGAGAATAGGCATTACCGGAGTGAAGCCGTGTTCTGGTAGAAATGGATGGTCAAGAATTTCTCCAAATCATCAATTTAGACTTGGTAAAAAAAGTTTTACATTTGATTAGTAAATTTCCTTTCAAAATTATTGCGAAAAAGAGATGGATCAAAGGCGGGGTGATGTGATCCAAGGAGCAACTTCAATCATGATGCTTGGACATTCTCATGGAGCAACTCGTTTAGCTCAAGATGAGCTTGAATGGTGGTTAATCATGGTGGAAACAATCAAACTTTGTTGTTGTCTTGTTGTTCATCATGACTTTGGGCTTGCCAATGGACTTGTTGATCAAGCTATTCAAGTGTGTTCATTGGGCCAAGAGTTTATGCATTGGCTATGGATTAAATTTTCATTGAAAGAAGGTTTAATTGAAGTATATAATTGGTCCATAACATATTTCCAAGGTGCTGGTTTGGTTGGACTTGTTGGAAGGCCTTTTTAAGTTGCAAGATGAAGGCCCAAGTGAGCTTAAAGAAGACGTCCAGCCCATAAGGAATTCTTACACGAATTTCTTATTTATTTTTATGGTTAAATTCGTTTTTAATAGTTTCCTAAATCTGTACAAGTTGTAACTTTAGTTAATTGCATAATTGTGATAGGTTACAACTAGTTTTAGTAGTTACTTACAATTCTAAGTTCTAGAATCATCTTTGTAAGCCTATAAAAGGCTATGCTACTATTCATACGATTTTTTTTGGATCAGATTTTTATGAATATTATTATTGTGAGTTCTCAAATTGAGAGTTTCTTTAGTTCTTTGCTGATTAAGAACTATCCCCGATCTTGTCGAGTGATTCCAAGATCTAAACCCTAGCTTAGAGTTTCTTTCTTGTTTGATTAAGTCCTTTAGAGTTCGGGTTTTTGAACTTGGAATCACTCTACAAGTTCGGGGGTTGTTCTTAATCAGCAAAGAATGAAAGAAGCACTCAATTTGAGAACTCACAATAATAATATTCATAAAAATCTGATCCAAAAAAATCGTATGAATAGTAGCATAGCCTTTTATAGGCTTACAAAGATGATTCTAGAACTTAGAATTGTAAGTAACTACTAAAACTAGTTGTAACCTATCACAATTATGCAATTAACTAAAGTTACAACTTGTACAGATTTAGGAAACTATTAAAAACGAATTTAACCATAAAAATAAATAAGAAATTCGTGTAAGAATTCCTTATGGGCTGGACGTCTTCTTTAAGCTCACTTGGGCCTTCATCTTGCAACTTAAAAAGGCCTTCCAACAAGTCCAACCAAACCAGCACCTTGGAAATATGTTATAGACCAATTATATACTTCAATTAAACCTTCTTTCAATGAAAATTTAATCCATAGCCAATGCATAAACTCTTGACCCAATGAACACACTTGAATAGCTTGATCAACAAGTCCATTGGCAAGCCCAAAGTCATGATGAACAACAAGACAGCAACAAAGTTTGATTGTTTCCACCATGATTAACCACCATTCAAGCTCATCTTGAGCTAAACGAGTTGCTCCATGAGAATGTCCAAGCATCATGATTGAAGTTGCTCCTTGGATCACATCACGGGGCCTTCTTTCTTTTCCCTTGAATATTCTTCTCCTCTAGTTTTCCCCTTTAAGCTTTCAGAATTCATAAACTTCGTTTCATAACCCACTTGATGGTTGCACCCCACACTGGGGCAAGATTTTTGTTTTGTTGGTCGTTCGTTAAAAAAAACAAAAAAAAAAAAACAAAAAAAAAGAAGAGAAGTGAAAAAAAAAACCCACGAGAAAGTGATAAACTAGGGCAAATTTAAAAAAAAAAAGAAAGAAAAAAAAAAGAAGAAGAAAAGAGAGCAAAAGTAAGAGATACAAGTTGGGACAATTCATTCTAAGAAAACGCAACCTCAAGAGAATCAACCCTTTTAACAAATTCTGCTTTCCGGCCTTAACTTTTTCGGACACCTTAACTTGACCCCGTATTGAAAAGCCGAGAATGTTACCGACCTCCGTCTTTATTTTGTGATAATTTTGATATGAAAATTTGCAAATAAAAAATGGGCATATGATGTTAATATATCTATCCCAAGTTCATTAAGGGAAGATTGTCTTACTGATGCCAAATCTTTTTTCAAATACTAGTCTGATTTAATGAAAATGGGAAATGACCATTCAAGATTTGAATATTGTTATTCTATGCCTTCCTTTGCAAAGGTGAAAACCCGAAAGGGAACCTACAAAAAAAAAAATAAAAAAAACAAAAACAAAAAAACAAAAAACAAACAGAAAGCAAAAAAAAAAAATGAAGAAGAAAAAAAAAAGAGAAAGAAGAGAAAAGAAAAAAAAGGGCGGGGGAAACCTTAGTGAGAACCTGAAAGGGCGCTAAAGGGGGAATTTTGTGCACACAAACGAAGAAGATAAAGGAGAAGTGTCGAAGTTGAAGAGCTGGTGACTATGTTCGCTTGGTTTTTCTCTTCATGGTTGTTCTTCTTCTAGCAGTATCAAGCTTCTGGTTAATGACATCCGAAAGCGTCAAATGTGACATTCGTGGTCAAAAGTCTATTTTCAACACCATGGAATAAATTGTTTCGTCACATTGATAATTGTAAGTCATAGTGAAAGGACAATTGATGGATGCTAATGGACTGCAAAGATCAGAAACGTCTCACGAGAATGGGTTTGGGATTAGATGTCGATGCCAAGAACTCATGTTTACACGTTTCACAAAGTCTGAGGGATTATACGGTGGCGGCACACTGTTTAATCATCTTTTCATTTTCCAGTTGCAGGTAAAATCATGAGTTCATCATTGATATCCCATCAAAAAGAGAAGACTGGGGCAAGTCTTTTGTAGCTAGCCATGGTCTAAGTGGAGTATTATTTCAGTCAAAGATTGATTTTAAATTTGATGCTGGGGCAATTTTTTCAAAAAAAAAAAAATGGATTCACATTGATTCTAATATCTCATGTTCTAACCCATCTTGGGAAGGACTGGTTTCAAATTTACACTGGGGCAAATTTTAAAGGATGGATTTCAAATTGATTTCACTTGATTTATATTGGAGCAAGTTTTTTGGTATAAGATTTTATTTATTCACTTATTTATTTCTTTCAAATAGATTTTTGATATGTTACATAGAGTCAAAAAAAAAAAAAAACATCAGTCAAAATGCTTTGTAAACTGCTTTCAATAGTTTAATCTTTTTCATGAATTAATCTAGCAAATTGGGTGTTACACATTGCTTTTTGGGCTGCTTTTCGACTTAAAATAAAAAAAGAAAAAATCTTTTTCATGCATGTCCAGCAAACTGGACCTTTCACGTTTACTCTTCCAAGTCTGGCAAACCGGACTTTGTATTGCATCTCACCCCAGCAAACTGGGTGCATGTCCAGCAAACTGGACCTTTCACGTTTACTCTTCCAAGTCTGGCAAACCAGACTTTGTATTGCATTTCACCCCAGCAAACTGGGTGCATGTCCAGCAAACTGGACCTTTCACGTTTACTCTTCCAAGTCTGGCAAACCGGACTTTGTATTGCATTTCACCCCAGCAAATTGGGTGCATGTCCAGCAAACTGGACCTTTCACGTTTATTTTTCAAGTTTGGCAAACCAAACTTTACATTTTACTCACCCAGCAAACTGGGTGCATGTCCAGCAAACTGGACCTTTCACGTTTATTTTTCAAGTTTGGCAAACCAAACTTTGCATTGCATCTCACCCCAGCAAACTGGGTGCATGTCCAGCAAACTGGACCTTCACGCTTAATTTCTTGTACCCACCCCAGCAAACTGGGTGCATGTCCAGCAAACTGGACCTTTCACGTTTACTTTTTCAAGTTTGGCAAACCAAACTTTGCATTGCATTTCACCCCAGCAAACGGGGTACATGTCCAACAAATTGGACCTTCATATTTAATTTCTTTGCACTTCATCAATCCTAGCAGACTAGGCCACACACTTCTCTAGCAAACTGGACATTTCACATTTTGTATTAATTTGATTTTTCAAGTCGGGCAGTCCAAAATTTTACTTTCACCATTCGAACTACGTTTTGACCTGGTTCCCTTTGTGTGGGATACGTAGGCAGCTCTTGGAGAGTTCGATCATTTTCTCACTCTTTCATTTGTTTACATTCTTACATCTTGTATGTTTAGATATTTATCTTTGCTTTTGTGTTTAGGTGAGTCAAAATTCGGTGTTGTCTACGTCTTTGTCCGAAATCTCTACAAGATTCCCGACAAAGAGGGGCAAGCTGTAGACACCAAATTTTGACACACCTTTGGTAAAAATATGTGTGTTACTTTATTTTAGGGGGTATTTTTTTATTTTTCGGGGGTCGAGTACAATTTTCGCATATTATGTCTAATTCGTCACATCAGGGGCAAAATGGTACTTTCACCACGTAAATATTAGTTTATTTTATTTTATTTCCTAAATACATGATTTTACTATTTTTATCATTATTTATGATTTTAATGATTTTTAGGAGTCATTCATTATTTATTTTAAATTTTAGTATTTTTTTAATTCAATGGCACGTTTTCCAATGCGCCATTTTTATGAGAATTTTCAAGTGAAAAATTTTATATATGCATTTTGTATATTCATAAATTTTCTGCAAAAATCTTATAATTTTTAGAGGTCGTTTAGTATTTATTTAATTTTTGTCTTTTTATTTATTAAGGGCACGTTTCTCAAGAATGTGTTAATCTTTAAATTTTTTGAGTGAAAATTATACTATATGTGCTTTATGTGATAATATATGTTGTGTAAAATTTTTGTGATGTCATTTATTATTTCTCATAAATTTTATAACTTTGCCATATTTAGGTCACGCTTTCCAATGCATTTCTTATTTATTTATCTAAAATTTTTCTTTATGAGAATTTTTGCTTGTGTGCATTTTATAAATTTTATGTAAAGAAAATTTTCATAATTTAGTTATTTATTTATTTATTTTAAAGACCATTTGTTATTTATTTTAAATTGTATTTTCTAACCTAGAATTAACTTTTTGTGTTACACTGAATTTTTCTTTTTTCTTTCTTATAATATTGTATTTCAGTTTTTAATGTATAATTTAAAAAGAGTTTAAGTAAATTTTATTTTATTTTTTTATTTTATTTTTATTTTTTTAATTTATTTTTCTTTGTTTTCTTCATTATTAAAAAAAAAAAGAGAACAGCAGCAGCAGCGTTGCTGCTGCTGTTGCTTCTGCAAACTCCATCCCCAAGCCATACCTCCTATCACCAACTCCACCTTCCCCTCAGCAGATTTTGAGGGATTTGGAAGGGATTTTGTTCATTTTTATTTCCTCACTTCTTCATTCTCAATTCTCTCTGCCTCTCCCTCACACTCTCTACACTCATCAGACACACATTGCACTCACAGACCCCTACATACACACACGCACAACATACACCCACCTTACAAATCACAGACTTCACTCTCCCTCTCCTTCCCTTCTTCCCCCTCTCGGCCTTCTCTCTAGCACACACCTGCATTACACAAAAACAACTCATACTCACACACAATACACTCACCTGCACTCTCAATTCACTACATTAAACACACACAAAGCATACAGAAAACACATAAGCACACAGATCACAGACTCACTCACACAACTCACACATCTCTGCACATTCACTTCAGCATCACAAAGCTCACACACTCATAAGCACACACAACACACCTTACAGGCACACACACATCACACAAAACACACGACCCCTCAAGCTTCAGCCAACCAAATCACAACATCATCACCATTCTCCTTCATAACTTCACACGCACATTCACAACCCTCACAAAAACACAGCAGCACAAACACACACCACACACAGAGTTCACTCTCGCAGACACACACATCACACGCACACACCAGATAACACACCTGCACAACCTCACTTGCAAAAAAAAAAAGAAAAAAATTTTTTTTCTCACCCTCACAGCCACTCCACCAAACCAACCTGCACAAGAATACCTTACACACACACACAAAGAGCAAAGAAACCACAAACAATCACACGCAGACACTCACACACAAATTCACAGCCAGTAACAACATACAACACGCATACACAGTGTTAGTGTATGCCCTAAAACCAAGTTGGTTTTTGGGATTTTTATTACGCTTATTTCGTGTTATACTTATATATGTGGCATTTTCTTTGTCATTTAATACTTGTTATTACTTGTTTATTTGATAAAGTCCATAGAATATTAACTGTGTATAAGAGATTGTAAGAGTTACAATGATGAGACTCTTATTACACATTAAGTTATATTCTTAAATATCCCTAGTCGTAGTATTAATGAGATTGGACATCATTAATATGGGAAGACTAGCACATACTTTGCCTCTACTTATGGTAAGTAGTAGTTGATCTCGTCAACTATGGCGTGTGACACCTAAGCTGGTATGTGGATGCTTGTTAGAGAACAAGTTCATTGGATTGATCCGCCAAGAGTTACTATTCATAGTGCTAATGAATTATACTCTTAATGGCAATGGTGTAAGTGATCCTTAGACTTGAGATTACCATGGTATCTTGAGTGTGGATTGCTATGCTTTGACTCTATTGCTCGGTGCTCGTAAAAGAGTAGCCCATACGGTAGAGATTGGGTATAGTATGAAGCATGGAAGGATAGTGAGTAATCGATATAGGATTCACCACTCCTTATTATAGGAGAGTATATCCCGGATTGGCCACTTGTTGAAATATAACTTAAAGAATCTTTTGCGCAAAAGTGAAAGTATGACTTGAAAGAGTTTCAAGGTTATACTTTTATGGAAAGTTATATTTCGGGAACAAGAAATCATTAATTAGTCATTTAAAGAGTGCGCACTACACTCTTAGACTAATTGGGATATAGTGTGGTGAAAGGATATTAATTACACGGTAACATTGTCATTGATAGGTGTAGTCTACCATATGACTTTCCTATTCACTTGGGTGGTCATGATGCATTGCTAGACGCCACTCATGATCTATAAGTGCAAATTAATTAATTAGTGAATTAATGATAAATTAAAGTGTTAATTTATCTTGCTCTTAATTAATTAATTAATGAGTTATAATTTGTACTTATTGCCAACGTGAATGGAACCTAATGGGTCACACATAATAAGAACATGGTCTTTGGGTTAAATTGTTATTAAGATAAGTATAAGATACTTATGGGGTTAATTTATGTGATAAATTAACTTAAAAGACTTAATTATAAATATTCTAAGTCTTGATGGAAATTAGTTTCCTAAAAGGAATTAAGAAGCTATTTGGTTTCCTTTTGGAATTGGTTTCCTAAAGGAATAGGATTAGCTTAAGGTAAGCTTCCTAAACCTTCTTGGTTTCCAATTGCTCTTGTTTCCTTAAAGACTAGGATACTACATCTATAAATAAGTCCATGCCTTGACTCTTGGAAGATTTGATGAAACATAACACAAAAATTTAGAGAGAGAAAAATTGAGAGCTTGGTGGCGTTTTTCTCTCCAAGTAAAACGCCACACCTCCTTCCCTAATTGTTAGGGTTTCAACTTCTTTCTTCTTCTTGTGTTCTTCATGAATCATTCAAGGGAGCTAGCACTCAAAAGGCAAGGCAAGCAAGCCCAAAGGTTCCTAAAGATCATGTTCGTGTGGATACCGTTGGAGGCTCGACACTTGGAGGGCTTTTCATGGTAGATCAACACCTTCATCAAATAGGATCTTGCCCTTTGAAACATAGAAACCTTCTATGCTTGAGGTATTTGTGCTAAACACCCTTTAATCGTATAGATTACATTAAAGAGATCCATGGCTAAGGTAATAAATTTTTAAATTTTCTGCTGCGTTACTCCCCTTATTACCTTACAGTGGTATCAGAGCCTACTTTGATTATATCTATATGATTTGTGTTTATTTAATTGTCATAAATATGGATGGTTTGTTTTTGATGAAATTTGTCTCAAAATTGTTTTAGAAAAATCAAGAGTTTGATTTTTAAGAT
The DNA here is from genome assembly GCA_024721245.1 of Mitragyna speciosa. Taxonomy (NCBI): domain Eukaryota; kingdom Viridiplantae; phylum Streptophyta; class Magnoliopsida; order Gentianales; family Rubiaceae; genus Mitragyna; species Mitragyna speciosa. Next base: position 13,692,831 of record CM045571.1, read on the forward strand.
AAGTTCTTAATTGTTTAAAAGTGTTTTAAATAATTAAGATGAGTTCTTATGGTTGTATTCAAGGTTTCTAAATTATTTTTACGTGCTAAAAGGGTTTTAACATGTTTTGATTAAAAGAGTTTTGAAAAAGACCAAAGAATTTCAAAGATCGTATTTTCTGGACACAAGCGTTTTTACCCACGGTTAAAAACTCGTATGTTCTGTCAACAAACCGCGGATGAAACAGCGCGCGGTTTGTCCCACGGTTTGCTGGCAGAGTTCTAGCGAGATTTTTCCTATTTTTTTGGAAAACGCGAATTTTTGGAATTTTCTCTACAAAAACACTTTTCAATTTTAATTGTTAATATTTGGAAAGTTAAATTTTAGAAACTTACACCTTCTATAACTTTATTTTTGAGACAAATAAATTCAAGAATATTAATCTAATTAAATTAGACCATGTGATTTATGACTAGAATTAAATAAAGTAATTTATTTAATTGTTAAATTTATGATGGCATGGTGGATGATTATGGACTATGACCAATGTGATTGAATGGTTGATTTTTTATTAATTTTGATGGTTGGCTTGTGTTGGTTTTTAAAATAGGGCCTGCGTGTCCTGCCTTCTCTATTATTCTCATGTAATTCTCTTCTCACCTAACTCCCCTCGAATGTAACTCGAGGTTTCTTAGTCAATACATGTAATGTACATTGTGTAGGTTAGAGTTTGGTTTTAATTTTCTAAATTGTTTAGAATAGAATTACATGTGTAATGTACAAAGAAGATGGAGATGGAACCAAGGAGCAACCATGGAGGCTCGTCAAGAGTTGAAGACCTCCCAAGGAATGCATCAAGGAGTTGATCATATCCCTTAGGAATTTGACCATATATTTTCCTTAAGGCTCGAGGAAAATATCTTAGTAAAGTCCATAATCATCCACGGTTTATTATGCATGTTTTTATTTTATATGTCGATATATTTTAATTACATGCTATGATGAGACTGTATATTGTATAATTAACATAAAATCCCTCAAATAAAATATTAAGTCACTAGCCTTCCATTATTGTAGTAAAAATCATTGTTTTTGTTAAGTGTTGACTTGTTGGCCCACCGTCAAGGTCATCTTACCTAGAGCATGTTTTTTACTATGAGATATGATCTCCAAATAATGGGCCTGACTTAACAAAAATGCTTAACTTGTTGGTCTCCGTCAAGGCTATGGTGTTTTTGAGGCGATATTAAGTCAATATATATAAGTTGCCTTCCATTATTATAGCAAAAACGAAGAGTTCCTATTAAGTGTTGACACGTTGGCCTCCGTCAAGGTCACCTTACTCGGAATATATTCTTGCTATGAGATGTGATCTTTGAATAATGGGTATGACTTAACAAAAATATATAACGAGTTTGGCCTCCGTCAATGTTATGATATTTTTGAGGCAATGTTGGGAAACAAATAAGATGTGAATCAAGAGTTGATACCCAACTATCTAGGAGTCACAAGAGTTGTGATTGATAAAAGTTATCTACCTAATTGAAGTTACCTTTGGGGCATTGGCCTCCGTCAAACCCAAAGTTAATTAGATGGGATCCTAGCCCACTAGGAATTTCCAATGGATTCCCGAATCAATAGATTGAGGGTTATTGATTTGAAGTAAAATAGTGGGAGCAAACCAAATAAATTCGAAGCCCACATTTTTGGTTTGCAATTATAACATGAAACAAATACTTGTACTATCTTTTCATTTGTTGTAGAATGAATGTACACATGAACACACTTATCACCCTATATCTCCATTATATATGATTTTCTTGGACTAGTGTAAGACATGAAAATAGTTCTTAAGAACAATTGGCTATGTCCTTGATACCCACTTCCACTTGTCCTATAGTGACAATTATAGTTAGGAAATAAATGTGCATACAAAATGCATAAAAGATGATAATGATATTGCTACTTATATCGTAATGTCATCTATAATTCCTAAGCTATAAAAGTAGCACAAATTGATAGATCTTTTTGTCTGTGATTGTGCATCTCAAAGAGTTGTTGATACACAATCTAGGACCATTAGATATGAGATATCTAAAGAGTAGTCTATCAAGGAAGAAAGGGACACTTTATTGTTTGTTAAAGGAAAGTCCTAGCGTGGTCTTGAGAAGACCCAAGTAGCTATGACAAAATTTAAAGGTGTGATCAAAAGGACAACTCTAAGGGCACATGTTTCCAATTCTATTGGAAAGGGAATTGTAAGGCTCGTTTTAATACTAAGAAGATAAAGAGGCCTAGTGAAGCTTCTACTTCTAAGTATGTTTATATTTGAGATAAATTCATCTACTAATTAAGACCATTGGGTATAAGATACCGGATATAGATCCCATATTTGCAAAAATGTGCAAGGTCTTAAAGCATGGTAGATAATAAGGAAATAGAAAGTCAAACTACGTGTGATGAATGGAGCAAGAGTTGCTACACTAGCTGTAGAGACTTATACACTTTTTACCAACTGGGCTTGTTCTAGAATTTAAAACATTGTTATTATGAGATTCTTACAAAAGAACATGAAATCAATTCACATTAAATGTGAAAAGATTTACCATTACAAAAGAGAATATATATACTGTTCTTTTACGTAGTGGTGTTCTTTGTGTTATTAGATCACTAAAACAACGTTTTATAAATCCTAGACCTTGATAAGTCCATTCTCAAATATAGACCAAAAACTCTATATTTTGAAACAACTATCCTTCTGGCATTATATATTTGGTCATGTAAATGAGAAACGCACTTCTAAATTACATAATAGTTGTGTACTTGGACTCTTTCAATTGTGAATCGTTTGAGACATGCGATTCTCATTTACTTAGAGAGATGACCAAAACACCTTTTATTTGAAAAAGGTGAATGTGCTAGTGATCCTCATAGAACTTTAACATATAGATGTTTTTGGCCCAATGCCGATCCATGCTAGAGGTTGTTTATCATACTTCATCCGTTTCCTTTGAAATGTTCAAAGTCAATAAAGTTGAAGTAAGAAAAACAAGTTGACAAGAGTATTAAAACACTAAAGATTTGATCTATTTGGCTAATACTAAATGTCAAGTGTTTCAAAGTAATTAAAGAAGAATGTGATTCTTTCTCAATGGTCTCCACTTAACACACCATTGTTGATGATGTATAAAAGAGGAGAAGTTGTACCCTATGAGATATGGTGCAAACCATAATGAGCCATACTACAATTCCTAACCTCATTTTAGGGATTCTTGTCTTAGACGCCAACTTCTATAGACTCAACCATGTTTCGACGAATGTCTATTTGTGGGGTATCCTTGTGAAAACAATAGATACCATTTCTATAATTCCCTTGAGAAAAATATTTGTCTCAAGAAATGTCTTTTTCTAGAATAATAGTTTATTCTTAAAAGAGACAGTGGGAGCAAGATAGAACTTGAAAGGTTCAAGAACCATGAATTGACAAAGATCAATAGTTGGAACTAGACCTTACGCCACATGTTGATGAGGCGCGACGGAAGCTCAAAGTGCACAAAATCTTCAAAAGACTGGTAGAGTGCGTTATACATTTGAGAAATATAGATTTCTCACACATGAGAGATATAGATTTTTCATTAGAAAGAGCAATAATGTATTAGTCATATATGATGACAAACCTACCAGTCACAAAGAGACTTTGTCTAATGTAGACTCCTTGACGTGGCAAGATGCCATAAAATCCAAAATGGATTCCATATACAAGAACAAGGTGTAGACCTTGCTCAAGTCACCTAATCGGATAAAACCCATAGGGTGCAAGTAGGTCTTTATGAGAAAGACTAACATGGATGGTAACGTAGTTGCCTATAAAGCAAGATTAATGGGAAAAAGATTCAATTCAAAGGCTTGGTTTTGAAAGAAACTATTTCTCCATTGACCATGCTTAAATCCATATAAGATTTTACTTGCAATAGCTGCCTTTATGGCTATGACAAATGGATATGAAGACTTCATCCCTTAACGGGAATTAAAAGGTATGTATATGACACATCCCTTGGGCCTTCACTACCATTGATAGTCATTAGGTAAGCAAGCTTCAAGGGTCCATTAGTGGACTCTTGCAAGTGTCAAGGTGTTGGAGCATTTGTTTTGATAAGATAATCAAAGAGTTTGATTTTCTCAAAAACAAAGACAAGTTTTGTGTAAATGTAAAGTTGAGTGGGAGCGTTGTCATTTTCTGGATACTATATGTGGATGACATATCGTTGATGGAAACAACATACTTTAAAGGTAAAGATATGGTTGTCCAAGAATTTTTACTAAAGAAGAGGCAATCTCTATTCTAGGAATTAAGATCTATATAGATCCAAGAGGTTGCTTGGTCTCACTGGATCCAAGTACACAGGCTAGATGCTAAAGGGTTTAGCATAGTGCAATCGAAGAAGGGGTTTTACCTATGTGATAGGAGATTACTTTTTTGAGAGACATGTGCCTTTGACACTTGTTGAGATTGACAGCATTAATAGATCCGTATGCCTTTGCAATAGGTTCAACTATATATGCTATCCTATGTACGAGACCCGATGTCTTCTAGTTTTAAGTGTTACGAGCAATTCTGGTGAGTGTCACTAGATGGTTGTCAAAGAATATTCTTAAGTACTCGAGTAGCACTAAAAAAAGACTATTCTTGACTATGGAGATCACACTTAGTAAGTGTGTGGATTTAAAGATACAAACTTTTAATCCAATAGGGATGATAAGTAAATCATGAGATGAATTGGTGTTCACGTTGAACTGTAGTGGATAAAAACGTTTTATGATAGACACTACAACATATTCTACAACAAAGGCGAGTACATGGTAGCTTTAGAAGTTACTATGGATCAAGGGATTCTTTGTTGGACAAAAAATAGTTCCTTCCATTGTTTTATGAAACAATTGTGCCATCGCTTAATCAAGGAACTAAAAGTCTCATCCATGATCCTAAAGTGAAGATTCGTGCCACCATCTATTTGTGGAAATAGTTTGGTACAAATGATGAAAAGATAGAGAAAGTTCCCACAATGTAAATGTCACTAATCCTTTCACCATGGCCTTGTCCTAGAATAGGCATGATAGTCATGCTCATGGCCTAAAACCTATAGGTGATTGGTTTTAGTGCAAGTAGGAGTTTGTTAGTGTATGCCCTAAAACCAAGTTGGTTTTTGGGATTTTTATTACGCTTATTTCATGTTATACTTATGTATGTGGCATTTTCTTTGTCATTTAATACTTGTTATTACTTGTTTATTTGATAAAGTCCATAGAATATTAACTGTGTATAAGAGATTGTAAGAGTTACAATGATGAGACTCTTATTACACATTAAGTTATATTCTTAAATATCCCTAGTCGTAGTATTAATGAGATTGGACATCATTAATATGGGAAGACTAGCACATACTTTGCCTCTACTTATGGTAAGTAGTAGTTGATCTCGTCAACTATGGCGTGTGACACCTAAGCTGGTATGTGGATGCTTGTTAGAGAACAAGTTCATTGGATTGATCCGCCAAGAGTTACTATTCATAGTGCTAATGAATTATACTCTTAATGGAAATGGTGTAAGTGATTCTTAGACTTGAGATTACCATGGTATCTTGAGTGTGGATTGCTATGCTTTGACTCTATTGCTCGGTGCTCGTAAAAGAGTAGCCCATACCGTAGAGATTGGGTATAGTATGAAGCATGGAAGGATAGTGAGTAATCGATATAGGATTCACCACTCCTTATTATAGGAGAGTATATCCCGGATTGGCCACTTGTTGAAATATAACTTAAAGAATTTTTTGCGCAAAAGTGAAAGTATGACTTGAAAGAGTTTCAAGGTTATACTTTTATGGAAAGTTATATTTCGGGAACAAGAAATCATTAATTAGTCATTTAAAGAGTGCGCACTACACTCTTAGACTAATTGGGATATAGTGTGGTGAAAGGATATTAATTACACGGTAACATTGTCATTGATAGGTGTAGTCTACCATATGACTTTCCTATTCACTTGGGTGGTCATGATGCATTGCTAGACGCCACTCATGATCTATAAGTGCAAATTAATTAATTAGTAAATTAATGATAAATTAAAGTGTTAATTTATCTGGCTCTTAATTAATTAATTAATGAGTTATAATTTGTACTTATTGCCAACGTGAATGGAACCTAATGGGTCACACACAATAAGAACATGGTCTTTGGGTTAAATTGTTATTAAGATAAGTAGAAGATACTTATGGGATTAATTTATGTGATAAATTAATTTAAAGGACTTAATTATAGATATTCTAAGTCTTGATGGAAATTAGTTTCCTAAAAGGAATTAAGAAGCTATTTGGTTTCCTTTTGGAATTGGTTTCCTTTTGGAATTGGTTTCCTAAAGGAATAGGATTAGCTTAAGGTAAGCTTCCTAAACCTTCTTGGTTTCCAATTGCTCTTGTTTCCTTAAAGACTAGGATACTACATCTATAAATAAGTCCATGCCTTGACTCTTGGAAGATTTGATGAAACATAACACAAAAATTTAGAGAGAGAAAAATTGAGAGCTTGGTGGCGTTTTTCTCTCCAAGTAAAACGCCACACCTCCTTCCCTAATTGTTAGGGTTTCAACTTCTTTCTTCTTCTTGTGTTCTTCATGAATCATTCAAGGGAGCTAGCACTCAAAAGGCAAGGCAAGCAAGCCCAAAGGTTCCTAAAGATCATGTTCGTGTGGATACCGTTGGAGGCTCGACACTTGGAGGGCTTTTCATGGTAGATCAACACCTTCATCAAATAGGATCTTGCCCTTTGAAGCATAGAAACCTTCTATGCTTGAGGTATTTGTGCTAAACACCCTTTAATCGTATAGATTACATCAAAGAGATCCATGGCTAAGGTAATAAATTTTTAAATTTTCCGCTACATTACTCCCCTTATTACCTTACACACAGTGACATACATACACACGGATACACATATATCACACACCAGCACATGCATCGCATATACAAGGTAAAAACATTCACACAGGCACAAAAACAAACACAAGTAGCAGCAGCCCCAATTTTCACCTGCAAAAAAAAAAAAAAAAAAAGCCCAAATGACTCTCCTCTGTTGCCAGAACCACCACCCCACCACCACCGTCAGACCAGCCACGCTTCTTTGGTCTAGGTAAGAAACTCTCAATCCCTCTTTCATTTTTGTACAATTAATTGATGAATTTAATGGATGATTTGGGGATTTTGGGTAGATACAGAGAGAATTCGAGGGAGAGCGTGAGAGAGAGTAACGAGAGACACAAAAAAAAAAAAATCTGGAGAGAAAGAAATCGAGAAGGGGACCAGAAGGAATTTAGGAGTAGAAGAGAGAGAGACGGACCGAGAGTGAGAGAGATAGAGAGGGATTCTGGCGAGGAGAAGGAATCTGGACCGAGAGAGAGAGAGACGGAGAGGGGCGAGAGGGAAGAACCAGGGGAGAAAGGGGAAGAAAAGAGAGAAGAAAAGGGGAAAATGAAATCTGGAAGAAGAAAGAAGGAAAAAGAAGAAAAGAAAGAAAGAAGAAAAGAAGGAAAAAGAAGAAAAGAAAAGAAAAGAAAAAAAAGAAAACGAAAACAAATGAAAATCGGTAAAAAAAAAAAAGTGTTAAGCAAAACTACGTCGTTTCGGCATGAAACGACGTAGTTTTGACTAGTTGCTTTTATTTATTTATTATTTATTATTATTTTAGCAGATTTTGTATTTACGTTTTGCCCCCTTAAGTTTTAATTATTTGATTATGCCTGTTAATACTTTTAGTTTACTTCAATTAAGTCCTTATTTATTTAAGTTAACCCCTTGAATTTGTAGTTCCTTTCAATTACGTCCAAAATAATTGCAATTTAGTTTTAAACTTGCTGGAAATTATATTTTGCCCCTTTAGCTTGCTAGAAATTACAATTGTGTCCTTTAAGTCTTGCTGAAATTATATTTTTACCCCCTAGGTTTGCTCTAGTCATCATTTTTACTCCCCAAGTTTGCTGGAATTGTTTTTTAGCCCTTGGATGTTGCTGGAAATTGTAAATTTGGCCCTTCTTGTTACTGAAACTTGCATTTTGCCCCCCAAACCTTGCTGGAATTTCATTTTTGCCATTATACATTGCTGGAAATTCTATTTTTGCCCTAGAATATTGCTGGAATTTTATTTAAGTCACTATATTTGCTGGAATTTTATTTTTGGCCCCCTATTGTTGTTGGAATTTATATTTTAGTCCTTTATGTTGCTGGAATTTGTTTTAAAACCTCCATTAACTGTTAGAAATCATATTTTAGTCTTTTATTTGTTGCTGGAATTTGTATTTTAATACTTATAGTTGCTGGAATTTTTATTTTAGCTCTTTTATATAGCTGAAAATTGCAATTTGACCCTATACATTGCTGTAAATTATGTATCATTTAATGACCTTGCTGAAATTATATTCTTGGCCTTAAATATTGTTGTAAATTTTTATTTTGGGCATTATACTTGCTGAAAATTATATTTTAGCCTTTAAATTTGTTGTAAATTATATTATTATCTCAACTATGGTTTGAAATTATAATTTTACCCTTTAGTTTGTTATAAATTACATTTTTTTTTACCCTAGAATATTGCCCAAGTTTCTCTTTTTAATCCAAAACTTGGAACATTTTTATTTTGCCAAAAAAAAGGAGATTTAATTATTTCTTTTCACATTTTATTTTTTATCTTTTTATTTTTATTTTTTATCAAATTTATAATTAATATTTTAAAATTTGGTCTTGTTAGTCTAATTAATGTTCAAATTAGTTTCTTTATTTCCCTTTTAATTATTTTGATAATTCTCATTCGGGTATTAAAAGTTTAAGTGTGTATTATTGTGTTTTATCTTCTATTTATTTATTTATTTATTTATTTTCCTTGTTAGACTTTATTTATTCATTTACTTATTTATTTTTACTTAAACAATTTTCATCTTTTTTTTTCCTAAATATTTAATTATTATTATTATTTTTTAATTTTGTTTATCATTGCTAGAATTGTTTGAATTATCGTAGCATGTCATAGCGATTGGTATGAAATTATTTAATTAAGTGGTTTATTTATTTAATAGTGGTATTTTTAACACGTTTGTTCATTTAGTAGCAATTTGTACCGAGTTTACGAACAGGAGGTACCTCGATTACCCTTTTAATCTCTTTTTGTGTGCTCCTATGTGCTCCAATGTGTTTTTCTATGTGTTTTCATGTATCTTTGTGCTTATAATTTTTATCCATGTGTGAGTGTTTATCTATTTATGTCATGTTGTTTATTTGAATTTAATTTTGATTATTCAAAGAAATGTAATAGATAGGTAATATTATATTTAGTAAAATTTTTGTATTTAGATAGTTAATGTAATAGATAGTTTATATGTTATCTATTTAACAAAAATTTTATGTATTTTAGATAGAAAATGTAATGGATAGGCTAGATAGGTTACCTTTTACTTTTATTTTTAGATTGTAATTAGGCTTCCCCGGTGTAATAGTTAGGGCTTTTGTGTGCTACGTGTTTATGTGTTTTGTTTGCTTTCTTTAGGACTTTGCATCCAGAATATCATGCTTATGTGTTATGTGCTCCTATGTGCTATTATGTGCTATTATGTGATTATTGCTTCAATCTATGCTTTATTTATTTACTTGCTTTATTATTATATATGTGTATCGTCGCCACACTAGTCCAACGCTAGTTGTGGTTAATTTTTGGTTTCTTCGCTAGTCCAACGCTAGCGGAGAATTTTTAGAAAATAGGCTAGTCCAATGCTAGACCTTTAGGTCATTTTAGTATTAGAATCATTTCTCGTGTGCATTTCATGGCATTTCACACACATTTTTATCTTTTTTAGGCCTTTTCCGTTTTGCATGATTTTTATATACTTTATCACCTATTATCTATTTTCTACAACTATCTAGTGCATAACATTTAGGCTCCACTGCACATAGAATTTTTGGTCATTTGTGTGATTTGACTAGAAATAGTCATCTACTCACATGGGAAGCGATGGCGTATATGTCGTTCTCCCCTCTGTGAGTAGAGACAGTTAGTCACGAGTCCATTCGTCCCCCGTACCCGTTATGTTCGCATTCCCATTTTCTTTGTTCACTTATTATCTATATTACTATTTTCCTTTTCTTTTGCATATTCACTTTGTATCTACACTCGTGACTCCATTGAGGTCTACATTCGGGTTTCACAATTAATGCGATAATTCCGACTAAACCTCAATGGAACATTTTGCCCCTTAACGATACTCATCTTTAGGACTAGATTTGCATTCATATAGTTGCATCCAAATGCGATAAAATCTTAGGGTTATATTAGGAAAATTTAGACTAAACCTCGCAACTAGTTTCGCTAGGTTGAAAGGGTGCCTTAGGCGCGAGCCTTTGCCTTCCCTTTCTTCAACTGTGACTCCCGAACCTTTTTCTCTTGTTTTTCAAAGACCTGGAGTCGTCTAAAAGAGTTTTCTTGTTTTTCCTTATTTTTTCCAAAAACCATTTCTTTAAATAAATCATTTTTGATTTTCTTACCTTTTATAAAATATTTTCGGGTGACTTGGTACACCAAAACTCAATACCAAGTGGCGACTCCTTTTTACTAAAAATCCTTTTTAGACTCTATTTTCGGGCTCAAAAAACCGTCGCATTTTCAAAGTCCCATTTTAGGCCCTTTTCTTTTGTTTTCAAAATAAAGCATTTGTTTGTCACATTTTGTCGAATCATTTTTTACAAAGTATTTTCTAAAAAATTATTTTTACGAGAAATTTACACACCTTTTTTTTAATAAACAAAATCACATTTAATTCTTCCTTTTCCTTTTTCCCAACCCCACACTTACCACTACAATCATATTTTTTATTTTTCCTTCGAAAAATGGGGCGCGACACTCGCTGACCCTTTCAAAAATAAAGATTTTTGAAAAAAACCATGCGTGTGTGAGAAAAATCGAGTTTTTATTTAAAAAAATGGTATTTTAAAAGAAAGTAAGGCCAGGACTAAAAAATGTGACAATTTTGGCCAACTGATTTTTGAAAAAAGGTTTTATTTTAAAAGAAAATGGAGTCGCCACTTGGTACCGAGTTAGGGTGTACCAAGTCACCCAAAAAAATCATTTAAACAAAACAAAAAGTAAAATTTTAGAAAAATTATTTAAAACCCTTTTCTGACTTCGATCTACGAAAAACGAGAGAAAAAGGTCCAGGAGTCACATTTGAAGAAAGGGAAGGCAAAGGCTTGCACCTAAGGCACCCTTTCAACCTAGCCGAAGCTAGTTGCGAGGTTTAATCAAAATTTTCTAAATTAACTCTAAATTCTATTGCGTTCGGATGTATTTAAATGAATGCAAATCTTAAGTCTAAATGTGAGTATCGAGAGGGTCAAAATATTCCGTCGAGGCTTGGTCGGAATTGTCGCATTAATTACGAAACCCGAGTTGAGACCTCGAGGAAATCACGAGTTTTTATGTAAAATATGATGCAAAAAGAAAAGAAAATAATAATAATATATAGTAAGTGAAGAAAGAAAGTGGGTATGCAACACGACGGATACGGGGGACTAATGACTCATAACTGAATATCCCTACTCACGGAGGGGGGAATGGCATGTACGCCACCGCTTCCCATGTGAGTAGACGATTATTACTAGTCAAATTACACAAATGTCCTAATTTCTAAGTGAGATGCAACCTAGATGTCATGTATTTAAAATGTGTCAATAATAATAATAATAATAATAATAATAATAACAATAAATAATAATGATAGTAAAAATCATGTCAAATGGAAGGAAAACTAGAAGTGTGTGAAATGAGATTTGAAACTCACGCAAATGCACCTAATACTAAATGTCCTAAGGGTCTAGCGTTGGGCTAGCGCGTTCTAAAAATCCCACTAGCGTTGGACTAGCGGGAAAGAAAGAAGCCACAACTAGCGTTGGACTAGTGTGGTGACGGAATACCATAAATCATGAATTAAATATTAAAGCATGAATTAAAAGAAAATTAAACATATAAAAACATATAAGATCACATAGGAGCATATAACACATAAGCATAATATTTTAGATGCAAAAATCCTAAGGAATGCGATAAAAGAAATAAATACATAAGCACGCAAAAGCAAATAAATCCTAACAAATACACCGGGGAGCCTTGATTTACAATTTAAGGGGGGAAATTAAAAACGCCCTATCTATTACACTTTCTATCTAATTACACAATTTTTGCTAAAATATGAGAAAAATAATCTAACTATTACATTGACTAGCTAAATACAAAAATATTACATTTTTATCAAAATACTAATAAAGAAATAATTAAATTTAAAATGAAATTGCATGAAAGAAATAAATGCACAAAGAGCATACCAAATAGGAAATATGTGAATAAAATGCATAAAAATCACGTAAGGCACATTGGAGCACATGAAAAGAAATTAATAAGAAATAGGGATACCTCTTGAAGATCCGGTACAAATGCTTAAGAAAATGAACACACACGTCAAGGTACCACTATAAAAATACATAAAGCCTAAAATATGTAAATATTGACAAATTGGGGTAAAATGTAAATTCTAGCAACTAAGATGACACAAATAAAATTCTATAAAGCTAGAGGGGTAAAATTAAAATTCAAATAAGCCTATGGGGGTGCAATTGAAAATTAAAGCAAAATTGGTTAATTAATAAATAAAACAGCAATTTATACAAGTTTAAAGACCAAGTTGCAATTAATTCAAATTCAATTAAATGAAATTAAACATGAAAGGGAGTATATCCGTAACTAATGAGGACTTAATTGCATAAAGCAGAAAGTCTTTAAAGGCATAATAAAAATATGAACATGGGTTAACTCGCAAATAGCCATTTTGTAATAAAGAAGCCAAGAGAAAAAATAAATAAATAAATTATAGATAAAGTAGTTAACTTAAATAATTTGAGTAGTCTAAAAATAAGCATCCAATCAAGAACTAAATTAAGCTAACAAACAAATTGAAATGGTAATTAAGTGAATTGACCAAGACTAGACTAAACTATAACCACAAACTAAGTATTAGAACCAGATATGTTAAAAGAAAAAGAAAACCCAAAAAAAAGAAATCCACTCAAATACACAAATCGGCCCCACTATTTCTTATCCAAGAACATCCAAAAACTCGTTTGATTTGGTTAGCAAATCCTTATAGCCGAAACTCTTCAAGCTTTTTAATTAAAGAAAATCTCTCAATCAAAGCCCAATCTTCCTAAATCAGTTTATTCAAAACCCAAAGTCACTAAATTCCTAAACTCCCGTAAACCGAAGACAGAAAACAAAATCAATCATCATAGCCTCTGATTCCATCAACGAGCAGCACTTTCATCGCCACTCAATTCATTCTTGAACTCAAGAATCATTCAAAGATACACTACTTCCCCAAATAAACTTCTTCTTTAACTGAGCACAGATCTTAACTCTATTTCAAACCCAAGAGGAAATCATCTCTTGTTAACAATATTTATTCCGAACTTTCTCTGAGGTGATAAACAAAAATGATTAAAAGATAAGGGCCAGGAATCTACCTTGGCAGTCGAAGGAAAATGGTATTTTTTTCTGTTGGAGGCGGTGGTCCTTCTTGCTGCGTTTTTGGATTGTTTATGCAGTGTTTTTGTGGTTGTTTTCGCTACGAATTTGGGTTGTTTTCGCTACGAATTTGAGCTATTTTCTTGTAGGAATTTGGAGCTAGAATCGCAGGATTTGGGGCTGGAATTACAGGAATTTCGGTGGTAGTTTGAGCAGAATTTTGGAGCTGTTTACACAGGGATTTTGGGGATGCACTGATTGTTTTTGAGACTGGATTGGGTGATTGTTGTAGCTGGTGGACCTGCCGGTGGTCTTGGATGGAGGTTGTGGCTGAGTGGTGATGGTGAAATTGAAGGGTGGTGAGGCTTTGGGTTGTAATGGACAGTAGTAGTTGTTTGAATTAGAGTGGCAATTGATGTGGTAGATGGTGAAATTGGATTGCGAAGGTGGTTAATTGAGGTTTCAGGGGGTGGCGATGGACTACTTGTTACTGTGGTTGAGGGAGATGGTGGAGGCTGTATTTTGGGATCGTCTTAGCTGTCTTTGATGATTGCAGAGGAATTGGTGACGAAGGTTTTGAGATGGCGTGTCTCTGAAACTGGATTGTCTGGTGGAAAGGTTGTTCAGGTGGTTTTCTGGTGGAGCGTGGTTGTAGTTGGTGGTCCCATGGATGTGAATTGGTGAAGCTAATGGTGGTGATGGAAGTGATTTTAGAGGCAATGGGATCTAACTGTTTAATGATGTTGTTTGATTATGATTTAGGGAGATGAACTGGGGGGTGCAGGTTTCTACTAGAATGGGGCATGATTGTAGGTAGTAGTGCGGGCGATGGACCCTGTTTCTGTAGGTTTTTTATTGCAGGTATGTGATTCGGTGGAGAGAGGTGCTGGCAAGATGTTCATGGTGGGAATTTTATTTAGTTCTGGAGGGCAGGGATGGAGGTGATGGTCTGGTTGTTATTGTTGGACTGGTGACTTGATGATTTCCGGTTATTGATAGCATGTGAGTCTGTTTTGGTTGTGGTGAAGTAGTTGATTGTTACTGTGATTTTTGCAGGTTTGAGCGAGGTTATGATAGTGGGAATGAGACACGGGGGAGATGGAGATTTTGTTAATTGTTGGGCTGATGAGTCGTTGGCTTATGGTGGTTGTTGGGTGTTGCGATGGTTGTGAGATTGGTCTGGATTCCTGGTTTGAAACTGTGTATATGCCTATGGATGAACGTGTGTTTGTGTGTGTGAATTGAGCAAGAACCGTGTGTGAATGTGTGATTTTGTGTATGTGTGCGCTTGTGTGTTATCTGTGAATGTATGTGTTTGTGATTGTGTGAAGAACTCTGTGAGTGCTACTGTGTGTTTTGTGTATGAATTTGTGCGTGAGTAGTGTGTGTGCCTGATGAATGTAGGACTGTGTGGCTTGAGTGTGTTGTCGGATGTGTGTTTGTGCTAGCGTGTGAGGTGTGTGAATTTGTACGTGAGCAGTGTGTGTAGTGTGTGTGAGAGAGATGCTGAGTAGTGTGTCTAGTGTGTGAAAGAGAATGTGTAAGAAAAGTTTGAGAGAGAATGTGAGTGTGTGCTCTTGGTGTAGTGTGTGAAAATTTGAAGATGTGTGGTGTGTGTTCTTGGTGTTCTTGTGTGAAAATTTGAACATGTGTGGTGTGTGTTCTTGGTGTTCTTGTGTGAAAATTTGAAGATGTGTGTAGAAAACAGTGTGTGTTCTTGGTGTGGTGTGTGAAAACTTGAAGATGTGTGGTGTGTGTTCTTGGTGTGGTGTGTGAAAATTTGAAGATGTGTGTAAAAAAGAAGTGTGTGTTCTTGGTGTTCTCGGCGAAATGGAAAAACTAAAAACTAAAAACTAAAAAAAAAAACTAAAAAACTCTCTCTAGACTTTTTTTTATTTTCTCCCTCCTTTTTTTAAAATCCACAAGTTGGGCATTTATAGTGCACAAGTCTTAACCTCCAAAAAATGGCTAAAAGACCAAAATGCCCTCGACTACCAAAATTACAATTTTACCATTAAAAAAATCAAAATTTATATTCTCTCACAAAAATAGAAAACATTAAGAAAAATGTAAATAATAAATTTGTTAATAGAAATTCACCCCGAAAAAAGTTAGAAAAACTTAGAAACATACTAAAAAACATAAAAATAAATTTGGGACTCAAAAATTGATAAAAAATGAGTTTGGAATGTGAAATGACAATTTCGCCCTTGTACTGTCAAAATGTATAAAAAATATTAGTTAGCTTTGAAAAATTATCAAAAATTAAAAATAAGCTTAAAATCCTAGAAAATGCATTTATGACTCAAAAATTAACGAAAAATGGATTAAAATGTGAAATGACGATTTTGCCCTTTAACACAGTATTTACAGAAAAATAGTAATCATCCCCGAAAAAATCAAGAAAATTTAGAAACATGCTTAAAGAATTAGAAAAATAAATTTGGGACCTGAAATGAGCTAAAGTGATGTTCGCAAGGCGAAATTACCATTTTGCCCTTGTGCTAAAAAACATAAAAAGAATGCCAATAAATCTGAAAAAATCACAAAAGATTAAAAGAATACATATGAAAGTAAAATGTGAATTTAAAAAACCCCCAAAGGCTAATAAAAAAAGATTTACAGATAAAATTACTATTTTGCCTCCCGAGATTATTGAAAAATTAAAATTTGACCCCAAAAAATACAAACATATTCCCCCAATATTTGAAAATAAGTGGTGTGTCAAAATTTGGTGTCTACAACATCATCATTAAAATAATACAAGGAATGCCCTTTTATAGGCTCATAAAGAGTATTCTAGAAAACTTACTAAAAAACTATCACTAGTTGTAACCTATCACAATTGGATAATTACCATAAAGATTACAACTTGCAAAAATAAATAAAATATTGAATAAAATCTGAAAACCCTAGCTCACCAAAGTTTCTGTCCCTATCCGCGAGCGGTAAGCTAGCATGGCTAGGACCAGAAACTATGATCCTTGCTTTGTGTCTTCCCACTTGAGTAGATGCTAGATACGTCATCTTCCATGCTCCATTGCCATACTTTGTGCCCTTGAACTCCTCAAAATATCATAAAAGAACGATCAATTCTGTTGAGGCTTGAATGATGCATGTGGGGCTACCATGCACGTGTCAAACTCCCCCTCTTTGACACAATTCGTCCTCAAATCATCACCCATGGTTTGTAAAGAATGGGGCACAACTCAAAGCTCAAATTTGCAAAATTTATAAGAACAACAACAATCTTTTTTTTTTTCACCCAACTTTTTGCTTTTCTTGTAGAATCTCACAAATTTGCCTTTTTTCACTCAAGAAATTTTTCCCATTAGAAACCCTCTTTTTTTTTTCCAACAACACAAACAACTCACAAAACACAAAACTCAACTCCAAAAAAACAAACAAAACAAGAATAGAAAATTTCGGATGAACAGTGTCTGTCGTGAACAATAAACCCTAGGCGTGACAGTACATCGTGTGAATAGTGGTCTGGCAGAACAGTGACGCTACAATACGTGAACAGTGACGATGAACAGTACGACTTTTTTTTTTTTTTGACAATCAAACCACAAAAGAATACAACTTTGATTCAAGAAAAATCAAATCTTGAACCAAGAACAACAAAACAAAATTTAAAAACATATATCCAAGTAGATTGATAACAAAAATAAAAGGATATACCCAAAGGGTTGACACAAAACTTGATTTCTTTCAAGATCTCAAAAGCTCTAATACCACTTAATACGATCGGGGGTGACTCTCTAGTATATCACAAGAATATCTTCCCCAAAAGAACCGTCTCGAAAAGAAATCCACACAAAAACAATACAATCTTCTTGACCCTCTTTGGAACCTGTCAAAGGACCCCAAGAACAACTTGAATTGTGATAACCACTTGATCTTCTTGACCCCTTCGTAACTTGTCAAAGACCCCAAGAACAACACGAATGGGTTGCTTCGAAGATTCAACCAAGATCGTTGAAATTCTCCTTTTACATTGCAAGTTAGACCCCTAATCAACCCGTGGAATAGACACCTAACCAACATGTGGAATAGACCCCTAATCAAACCGTGGAATAGACACCTAACCAACATGTGGAATAGACCCCTAACCAACCCGTGGAATAGACCCCTAATTGACAAACCCAAAAGAATGAATTAAATCAAGTGGAAGAAACTCTAAGCGTAAGTTTTGGTCGCCATGGAATCACTCCAATAAGACCAGGATTTAGTTCTATTCCAAGAACTAAAGAAAATCTCGTAGAGAGAAAACTCATAATTTTATTAATTCATCATAACATCATCATTTAAATAATACAAGGAATGCCCTTTTATAGGCTCATAAAGAGTATTCCAGAAAACTTACTAAAAAACCTATTACTAGTTATAACCTATCACAATTAGATAACTACCATAAAGATTACAACTTGCAAAAATAAATAAAATATTGAATAAAATTCGAAAACCCTAGCTCGGCAAAGTTTTGTCCCTATAATCGAGCGGTAAGCTAGCACGGATAGGACCAGAAACTATGATCCTTGCTTTGTGTCTTCCCACTTGAGTGGATGCTAGATACGTCATCTTCCATGCTCCATTGCCATACTTTGTGCCCTTGAACTCCTCAAAATATCATAAACGAACGATCAATTCTGTTGAGGCTTGAATGATGCATGTAGGGCTACCATGCACGTGTCAAACTCCCCCTCTTTGACACAATTCGTCCTCAAATCATCGCCCATGGTTTGTAAAGAATGGGGCACAACTCAAAGCTCAAATTTGCAAAATTTATAAGAACAACAACAATCTTTTTTTTTTCACCCAACTTTTTGCTTTTCTTATAGAATCTCACAAATTTGCCTTTTTTCACTCAAGAAATTTTCCCCATTAGAAACCCTCTTTTTTTTTTTTCCAACAACACAAACAACTCACAAAGCACAAAACTCAACTCCAAAAAAACAAACAAAACAAGACTAGAAAATTTTGGATGAACAGTGTCTGTCATGAACAGTAAACCCTAGGCGTGACAGTACATCGCGTGAACAGTGGTCCGACAGAACAGTGACGCTATAATACGTGAACAGTACGACTTTTCTTTGTTTCTTTTTTTAACAATCAAACCACTAAAGAACACAACTTTGATTTAAGAAAAATCAAATCTTGAACCAAGAACAACAAAACAAAATTTAAAAACATATATCCAAGTAGATTGATAACAAAAATAAAAGGATATACCCAAACGGGTTGACACAAAACTTGATTTCTTTTAAGATCCCAAAAGCTCTGATACCACTTAATACGATTGGGGGTGACTCTCTCATATATCACAGGAATATCTTTCCCAAAAGAACCATCTCGAAAAGAAATCCACATAGGAATATCATAAATGAACGATCAATCTCGTTGAGGCTTGAATGATGCATGTGGGGCTACCATGCACGTATCAGTATATTACAAGAATATCTTCCCAAAGATCGTCTTGAAGAAACAAGCGACAATTTAATCCAAATCCTTCCGCTAAATTGGACCAAATTATCTTAAAAGTAACAACCTCGTTGAACTTTAGATCAACTTTGATTCGTAAACCAAAGCAACCTAAATGTGGGGATTGGTTGCCTTGAATTCAACCCTTGTAGAAATCTCGAACCAAATGATAAACTTTTGATAGAATCCCAAGGACGTCTACACAGGCCAAGCAAGCTAAGCATGAAATGGAGTCACTCTTAACACGTTTTGAACTTAAAGAGGATTTGATCATCATTGGAGTAAACGTGCATGGTTGCTATTTGAGGCTTATGCAGTGGTTGTGGATCAAGAGTGATGTGCGCACGGTTGCGTTGCCAAGAAAGTCTTGGATTTCAGGTGTGCAACTCATTGAACTCAAGATCTCGTTTGATTCGTGAACCAAGGAACCCTTGACGTGGAGTTGTTTTGCCTTGAATCTTCCCTTGACGATGAGCATGCCTAAGAACAACTAGAATTAGACCAAATTGAGCGAGTTCAATCGTCTAACCTAATTAACTCTAAAGACTTGATCAAAAACTCAAGAAAACTCTAAGCGAAGTTGGTGGTTGCCACAAGCAAGCTTGATAAGACCAAGAGTAGTTCTTAATCGACAAAGAACAAAGAAAATTCTCATAAAAGAGAAAACACACAAATTTTCTGAATAATTCTTGTTCAAAATTCGTAACTAATGAGAGGCCTATAAATAGGCTTACATAGAACATTTTAGACTTAAAGATTTAAGCAACTTCTAAGTCTATACCTAAACTAATAATAATATTTAACAAAAAACACAAATATAGAAGAATTCTAATAAGTTAAACTAACTAAAAACATAAAAGCTATAAAAATTCGTCCAAAATCACATCATGGGCTAGACATCCTTCATTAAGCTTCATTGGGCCTCCATTTAGCAACTTCAAGGGCCCTCCAAGCAAGTCCAAGTAACCAGCTGATGCGCGTGGGATTGTGAATGGCCAAGATCGCTTGATGATTCCAAGTAGAAAAGCCTCGAATACTCTTCAACGAAGAACGAAGAACCTAGGGTTCTAATTTAGACCAACTTGAGCGGGTTCAATTTGCCTAAATTATTACGCTACGAACTTGATCAAACGCGAAAGAATTACTCTAAGCGGGTAATTGGGTCGCCACAAGCGTAGGCTTGATAAGACCAAGACGGTTCCAATCCAAGAACCAAGAAAGCACTATGGAAGAGCTCTCAAAAACTCACGTTTTTAATGATAAATGATCTTCGTCCTACTACTCAATGTGTTCTGCCTTTAAATAGGCGTACGACATGTACTACAAAATAATGAAATAGCAATAGAATAGAAAAACCCTAAACTAACGCGACGTTGCACGTTCTGGGGAAGGCTGCGGGGAAGGCCGCGGCCGGCCTTAGGCGCAGACTCGATCAGAACGTCTGCTGCTCTCCCTTAACCATTCTGATGAAGGCCGTTCGGAAGGCCTGCGGCGCGGACTGGGGTGCGGCCTCGGTCAGAATGTTCACCAGCCTCATCGTCTCAATCTGATGGAAGCCGTGGGCAAGGCCGCGGCGCGGACTGGTGCGCGGCCTTGGTCAGAAGCTTTGTTTCTTCAATTTTTGACCCGAATTGCACACTTTGTCCATTCCCAAGTCTTGACATTGCCTCTCCATATGCCCCATCTTCATGATCAACACCATCTCTACTCCATATTAGCGTAACAAGTCTGGACGATGCGGAATTGTCCTTGGAAGCTTCTTTCTCTAACATTTCCACGATCAACGCATGCATGGCTTCCTTCATTCTCCTTGTCCTCGCTCGTGTCATTGGACCACCTATCCCTTGCAAAGGATCCGGGACGCTTGAACTATGCTTGGACATGCCTTGATCCCTATCATTCCCTCCTCCCTCGAAAGGATTCGTCCTCGAATCACCTACATCATAAAGAGAAAGGTCAGAAACATTAAAAGTAGCACTTATACCTCCATACTCACTGGGTAAATCGATCTTGTAGGCAGTTATCCCCTATCCTTTCTAACACTTGGAAGGGTCCATCTCCTCGTGGGTTAAGCTTAGACTTTCGCTGAGTAGGAAATCTTTCCTTACGCATATGTACCCACACCCAATCACCGGAGTTCAAAGATGACTTTCACACGACCCTTGTTGGCCATTCGCGCATAATGCTCATTCTTCTTCTCAATATTTGCTCGCACCTTGGCATGTAACTCCTTGACAAACTCTGCCTTCTTTTTGCCATCAAAATCTGCACGCTCATTAGTAGGTAAAGGCAAAATATCCAAAGGAGTTAAAGGGTTAAATCCATAAACAATTTCAAAAGGTGAAAAAGCCGTAGTAGAATGGGTCACACGATTGTATGCAAATTCAATATGAGGCAAACATGCTTCCCAATTCTTTATATTTCTTTGTATGATTGCACGCAACAGAGTGGTGAGTGTCCTATTGACCACTTCAGTTTGGCCATCTGTTTGTGGATGTGCAACGGTGGAAAATAACAATTTGGTGCCTAACTTATTCCACAAAGTGCGCCAAAAGTGACTAAGAAATTTCACATCACGGTCACTCACTATAGTCTTTGGCATACCATGCAAACGCACAATCTCTCTAAAGAACAGATCAGCAATATGTGTAGCGTCGTTAGTTTTAGCACAGGCAATAAAGTGTGCCATTTTGCTAAACCTATCAACTACCACGAATATGCTATCCTTTCCACTAGAAGACCTAGGTAGACCTAAGACAAAATCCATGGATATATCTACCCAAGGTTGAACAGGGACGGGTAGAGGAGAATACAATCCATAAGGTCTAACTTTGGACTTTGCCTGCCTACATGCAATGCACTTATCACAGATAATTTGAACATCACGTCGCATGTTTGGCCAGTAAAAATGTTCACTCAACACAGATAAAGTCTTTTGAACACCAAAATGTCCCATTACTCCTCCCCCATGAGTTTCCCTCACAAGTAATTCACGAAGAGAACATCTAGGCACACAAAGTGTATCTCCCTTAAACAAATAACCCTCTTGCCTAAAGAACTCCTCATGAGCTCGCTTTTCACACAAAGCCCAAATTTGACCAAAGTCTACATCATTTTCATATAAAGACTTAACATGCTCAAATCCAAACAATTTAGTATGCAAAGTAGTAAGAAGAGTATACCTCCTTGAAAGCGCGTCAGCTACAATATTCTCCTTACCCTGCTTGTATTTGATGATGTACGGGAATGCTTCTATGAATTCCAACCACTTAGCATGCCTCTTGTTTAACTTTCCTTGCGACTTCAGAAACTTTAGGCTCTCGTGGTCTGAGTGTATCACAAACTCCCTTGGTAGCAGGTAATGCTGCCAGTTCTGCAGAGTCCTCACTAGTGCATAGAGTTCTTTATCGTAGGTTGGGTAATTCAAAGTGGCTCCATGCAACTTCTCACTGAAATAGGCTATCGGCTTTGACTCTTGCATAAGGACAGCCCCAATGCCCACTCCAGATGCATCACACTCTACCTCGAACACTTTGTCGAAATCTGGCAAAGACAACAAAGGAGCATGAGTTAGTTTATCTTTCAATACATTAAAGGCTTCTTCATGCTTACCTTCCCATTTGAACACAACATTCTTCTTTACAAGCTCATTAAGAGGTGCAGCAATTGTACTAAAGTTTTGCACAAACCTCCTATAAAAACTTGCAAGACCATGAAATGACCTCACCTCGTTAGCATTCGTTGGAGTAGGCCACTCACGTATGGCCTCCACCTTGGAGTCATCAACTTGAACCCCTTTTGAACTCACTACATAGCCAAGAAAAACCACAGACTCCTATACAAAATGTGCATTTAGACAGGTTAGCATATAACTTATGCTCTCTAAGCACAACACAAACTTCATGCAAATGATGCACATGATCTTCCAACGACCTACTATATACAAGGATGTCATCAAAATACACTACTACAAATCTACCAATAAAAGGACGGAAGACATGATTCATAAGACGCATGAATGTACTTGGGGCATTAGTCAACCCAAAGGGCATAACCAACCACTCATACAATCCATATTTAGTCTTAAATGCAGTTTTCCACTCATCCCCTTCTTTCATTCTTATTTGGTAGTAGCCACTTTTAAGGTCAATTTTAGAAAATATTGTAGAACCATGCAACTCATCTAACATGTCGTCTAACCTAGGGATAGGGTGACGATACTTTACCGTAATCTTGTTGATGGCTCTACAGTCCACGCACATCCTCCACGTACCATCCTTCTTAGGAACGAGTATCACTGGTACGGAGCATGGACTTAGGCTTTCACGAACAAATCCCTTCTCAACGAGCTCATCCACTTGGCGTTGGATTTCCTTAGTTTCTTCCGGATTGGCTCGGTAGGCAGGACGGTTCGGTATGCTGGCACCAGGTAGGAAGTCAATTTGGTGCTCAATCCCCCTCAGAGGTGGCAACCCCTGTGGTATCTCTTCGGGAAATACTTCTTTAAATTCCTGTAATAAAGACACAACAACACTAGGAAGAGCGGGGTCAAGTTCATTAATAGAAAGAAATAAATCTTTATATAAAACAATAAGAACTTGTTGCTTAGCCATTATTGCCTCGTCCACCTCACTTTTGCTGGCATAAGCGCTTACCCTCTTTTTCTTTTCGTTCTTACCTTCTTCCTTAGTATCTTGTCCTTCCCCTTTGTGAGGCCCTGTTATCTTCAAATCTTTTGCAAGTCTCACTTGGTCCTCATGAGCCTCAAGAGGTGACAATGGGCGAAGAGACACGGGTTTTCCCTTCCATTCAAATGAATACTTATTAAGGTACCCATCGTGGTGCACTTGCCTATCGAATTGCCACGGGCGACCTAGCAGTAGGTGGCATGCTTGCATGGGTACAATGTCACACCACGCTTCATCATGGTACTTACCAATAGAAAATGGCACTAGTACTCATTTAGTCACCTTCAAATCCTCTGTGTCAGCAAGCCAATGCAGCTTGTAGGGCCTTGGATGCCTCACAGTCTCCAATCTTAGCTTCTCTACCAATAAAGAAGAAGCCACATTAGTGCAACTCCCACTGTCTATGATTAGACTGCATACCTTGCCTTTAACAGTACAGCGAGTGTGAAAAAGATTTTCTCTCTGATTTTGGTCATCTTCCCCTTTTGGTTGCACACTCAAAGCTCGCCTGGTAACCAAGATATCTCCAGTATCAGCTCCATACTCTGCATCAGACTCACTGCCTCCCTCCAATGGTGGCATTTCTTCATCATCACCGGAAGAGACTGCTTGCCACTTCTCTATCATCCATCACAATCATAGCTCTCTTATTTGGGCAATTAGATGCAATATGCCCAAATCCCTGACATCTATAGCATCTAATCTCTCTTGTGCGTTGAGAGCCTTCATCCCTGGGTCTTTGTTGAGGCTTAGGTGTGAGAGCCTCTTGCTTCCCCTTCATAGCTTCTTTTGGTTGGAAAGTTGGGCGAATTTCCTTCCTCTCTGGTGGTCTGGAATCTCGCCATGGTGCTCTAGTATTGGAGCTAGTATAGCCCCTGGACTTCTTCAATTTGAGTTGGCGCTCCACTTTGATGGCCATGTCCACCAAATCCCTCATGTCTAGGTAGTGATGTAGCTCCACTCGTTCACTGATTTCAGGGTTGAGTCCTCCCATGAAGCGAGCCATAAGAGCCTCTCCATCCTCTTCCAAGTTGGCTCGGATGATCAGCATTTCCATCTCTTTATGGTACTCATCTACTGTCATGGATCCCTGTCTCAAGGTTTGGAGCTTTCTATGAATATCTCGAGTGTAGTAATTGGGCACGAACCTTCTCTGCATAATTGTCTTCATCTCTCTCCATGTTCGCACTGGCTCCTCTCTATACCTCCTATGGTTTTTAATGAGTTGGTCCCACCAGATACTAGCATAATCGGTGAATTCCACGGCTGCCAGTTGTACCTTTTTCTCCTCAGTATAGTTGTGGCATTCAAAAATGTGCTCTACCTTACGCTCCCATTCTAGATAGGCTTCAGGATCAAGCTTCCCTTGGAAGGTTGGGATTTTCATTTTAATACTCCCCAAATTACTATCTTGGGTCTTTGATACCCTCCTCCCTCTTCGGGTAATCACTTCATCATAATTAGAGGCTTCTCCTTCTTCTTCTTCAAGTATGGGTTCTTTAGAAGCTCTTGATTGTACAGGTCTTTCGATACTGTCAATGCGTGCATGAATCCCTTCCATGGCATTATTCACAGCCTTGTTCACCTCCCTCATCAATTGTTCATACATATACTTCATGTCAAAGGGTGGTGGAGTTTGAGAGTTGTCTCCTTCTTTCGACATACCTGCAAGAAGAGGTTAGTAGCACAAGAAATAATAGAACAATGAATAACCTTACTCGCTCCCTTAGTGTGTACACTCAATTCTCTCGTGTATCACTCAAGCTTTAGGCTTTTTCCCGATGCTGCGCTCACCCCTTAGCCTTTTTCCTCTCTTAAGTACCCTCTTATTGGCCCTTGAGAAAGAACCTGATGAGCGCACGGTTGCATATGCCAAGACCCCTTGGATTTTAGGTCAACAACTCGTTGAACTCAAGACCCCGTTGGATTCGTAAACCCAAGAACCCTTGACGTAGAGTTGGTGTGCTCACGAATCTCCCCTTGAAGATGAACACGTCCCTAAGAAAACTAGGTTAAACTGAGTTGAACGAGTTCAATCGTTTAATCTAATCTATTAAGAACTTGATCAAAAACTAGAAGAAACTCTAAGCAAGATTGTGGTCGCCACAAGCAAAGCTTGATAAGACCAAAGGAGTAGTTCTTAATCACCAAAGAACCAAGAAAATTCTAAAAAGAATTCACTCAAAATATCATCATATGGCTGCCTCCTACAGTAACGATTTTAGGCCTTTAAATAGGCACACAAATAACATGCTAGGGTTTTGTAGTAAAACAAACTATTTAACTAAATGGACTAGCTTAAACATATTATAAACGAACTAAACTAACTATAATCAGCCCAAACCAGCCCAAGTGAAGTGGATTTGGGCATAATAAAATGCGCATGCTCCAAACCAGCCCAAGTGAACCATCTTGACACCTTTTAGCCCGTTGCACTACAAATGGATCAGCGGCCTCCAAGTCTTCAGTCCTCACACTTAGCTGGTTATTTGGACCTTCTTCTAGGCCTTGTTCAGCCCAAATGGTGTAGACCAACCGCGAAGAATGCTTAGCCCAACTTGCTTGGTTTTCTTCTTCAAGTGTATCCAAAATTAGTCCATGAAGAGCATCCTTCATTTTTCTTGTTCTAGCTCTAGTCATTGGTCCATCCAAACCTCCAAGTACATCATTAGCATCCTTGGAAGTTTTCTCAGCTCGTCCATCACCATTGGAACGTCCTTGTTCATCCTTCAACCCTTGGAACATATCATTCCCTCCTTCCTCGAAAGGATTCGTCCTCGAATCACCTACACCATACAAAGATAAATCAGACACATTAAAAGTAGCACTAACATTTCCATACTTACTAGGTAAGTCCACTTTGTATGCATTATCTCCGATCCTCTCAAGAATTTGAAAAGGTCCGTCCCCCCTTGGATGAAGCTTAGATTTCCTTTGTTGTGGAAATCTCTCCTTTCTCAAATGTACCCACACCCAATCACCAGGTTCGAATACCATCTTTACTCGGCCCTTGTTTGCAATTTTGGCAAAGTGTTCATTCTTTTTCTCAATGTTTTCTCGCACCTTGGCATGGAGATCCCTAACAAATTTAGCTTTCTTTTTACCTTCAAGATCAGAAACTTCATTAGTGGGCAAAGGTAAAATATCCAAAGGAGTTAAGGGATTAAAACCATAAACAATTTCAAAAGGTGAATAAGACGTAGTAGAATGAACAGTTCTATTATATGCGAACTCAATGTGGGGCAAGCATCTTTCCCAATTCTTTAAATTCCTTTGAATGATTGCACGCAAAAGTGTAGAAAGTGTCCTATTAACGACCTCAGTTTGACCATCAGTTTGTGGATGTGCAACAGTAGAAAACAACAACTTAGTACCAAGTTTACTCCACAAAGTGCGCCAAAAATGACTTAAAAACTTGACATCTCTATCACTGACAATTGAACGTGGTAAACCATGCAACCTCACAACTTCTTTAAAGAACAAGTCAGATATGTAAGTGGCATCATTAGTCTTAGAATATGCAATAAAGTGTGCCATCTTACTAAATCTATCCACAACAACAAAGATTCTATCCTTACCACTTTGTGCCCTTGGTAGACCCAAAACAAAATCCATGAAGATGTCTACCCAAGGTTGAGAAGGCACCGGTAATGGTGAATACAAGCCATGGGGTTTCACATGAGATTTTGCTTGTTTGCAAGTTAGACACTTAGCACAAAAGGACTCAACATCAGAATGCATACCTGGCCAAAAGAAGTGTTCATGCAAAACATGCAAAGTCTTTTTAACACCAAAGTGTCCCATAAGACCACCCCCATGAGACTCTCTAACCAGCAACTCACGCAAAGAACAATTAGGCATGCATAACTTAGTACCCTTAAACAAGAAACCATCATGCCGAAAGAAATTTGAATGAGCACATTTTTCACATTGAACCCACAATTTCGAAAAATCCTTGTCATGCTCATACAAATCTTTAATGAAATCAAATCCAAGCAATTTAGTTTGAAGAGTAGTGATAAGAGAATACCTTCTTGACAATGCATCAGCAACCACATTTTCCTTACCTTGCTTGTACTTGATGGTGTAGGGAAAAGACTCTATGAACTCTAACCATCTTGCATGTCTCTTGTTGAGCTTACTTTGAGACTTCAAGAACTTCAAGCTCTCATGGTCAGAGTGAATCACGAACTCTTTAGGAAGAAGATAGTGTTGCCATGTTTGAAGAGTTCGAACTAGGGCATAGAGCTCCTTATCATAAGTGGGGTAGTTTAAGGTTGCACCTATTCAACTTCTCACTAAAGTATGCTATGGGTTTAGACTCCTGCATAAGAACAGCACCTATACCCACTCCAGAAGCATCACATTCAACCTCAAACAATTTATCAAAATCAGGCAAACACAATAGAGGTGCATTAGTTAACTTTTCTTTTAACATATCAAACGCCTCTTGGTATTTGCTTTCCCACTTAAAAACCATATTTTTCTTAACAAGTTCATTTAGGGGTGCAGCAATAGTAGAAAAATTACGTACAAACCTCCTATAAAAACTTTGCTAAGCCATGGAAAGATCGTACATCATTAATACTTTTAGGTGTCGGCCAATCACGTATGGCTTGCACCTTAGATTCATCAACATGAATGCCATTAGCACTAACAATGAATCCAAGAAATATAATGCTTTCCATGCGAAAATGAACACTTTTTCAAATTAGCATAAAGATGATGTTCACGAAGTACACACAAAACTTGATACAAGTGTTCAACATGATCTTCAAGTGATTTACTATAGACCAGAATATCATCAAAATAGACCACCAAGAATTTACCAATAAAAGTCCTAAACACATAGTTCATGAGTCTCATGAATATACTAGGTGCATTAGTTAAACCAAAAGGCATAACTAACCATTCATACAATCCATATTTGGTTTTAAAGGCAGTCTTCCATTCATCACCTACTTGCATTCTAATTTGATGATAACCACTTTTAAGATCAATTTTAGAGAAAATAGTAGAACCATGCAACTCATCAAGCATATCGTCTAACCTAGGAATAGGATGACGATACTTTACCGTTATTTTATTGATGGCCCTACAGTCAACACACATGCGCCATGTTCCATCTTTCTTGGGTACTAAAATCACGGGAACAGCACATGGCGACATACTTTCTCGCACAAACCCCTTTTCCACCAACTCATCTACTTGTCTTTATATTTCTTTTGTCTCCTCCGGGTTTGCTCTATAGGCGGGACGGTTGGGTATGCTAGCACCAGGTATGAAATCGATTTGGTGCTCAATCCCTCGCAAAGGTGGCAATCCTTGTGGTATATCTTCAGGAAATAAGTCTTCAAAATCTTGCAAAAGAGACACCACAACACTTGGCAAGGAAGGGTTAAGTTCATTAAGCTCAATAGAAGAAAGAAACACATCTTTATATAAAATAATTAAAAGTTGTTCCTTAGCTTCCAAAGCTGAAATGATCTCACTTTTGGTTACAAAAGCATTAACCTTCCTTTTCTCTTCCTTCTTCAAATCACGAATTGCCTTCTTTCCAGCCTTGAATCCGCCACTTGACTCATTATTTTGCCCAACTCGTGACCCCTCATTATGCTCATTTCGGCCAGCTTGTTGCTCTTCCCTCACCTTGAATTCCTTTGCTATTCTCACTTGATCCGCATGAGCTTCAGAAGGTTTGATGGAATCCAAAGTGATTTTGCGGTTGTTCCACATGAATGAGTACCTATTCTTGAAGCCATCATATGTCACTCTTCTATCGAATTGCCAAGGATGTCCAAGTAGGATGTGGCATGCTTGCATGGGAATCACATCACACCACACTTCATCCTTGTACTTACTAATAGAGAATGGCACCATTACTTGTTTGGTAACCTTCATGTCTCCAACCTCAGCCAACCATTGTAACTTGTATGGCTTAGGATGTCTTCTTGTCTCTAGGCCCAATTTATCTACAAACAAAGTAGAAGCAACATTAGTGCAAGAACCACTATCTATAATCATGCTACATACCTTGTTTTGCACAGTACACCTAGTGTGGAAAATATGCTCTCTTTGTATGTCCAAGTCATCCTCCTTAGGTGCAATGCTAAGGGCACGCCTTGTGACTAGGATTTCGCCTTGATCACCACCAAACAAGTCACCCTCATCTTCAGAACCTCCCTCCAATGGAGGCATCTCCTCATCATCTTCACTAGATGCAATGCTTGCTATCTCACCATCATCACTAATCATCATAGCACGTTTGTTTGGACAAGTTGCAGCAATGTGTCCATAACCTTGACACTTGAAGCAACGAACCTCCCTTTGCCTAGGTTTCTCAACCAGTTTACCCTTGGCATCCGGCTTTGTAGTTGAATCGAGCTTAGACGCTTGAACACGGTTTGGAGGATGGCGTACTTGTTCAAGCTCCCTCGCACTCCTACGTGGCTGCTCAACCCTCCAAGTAGTACGGTTTTGGGTAGTAGAAAACCCCCTTGAACGCCTACTTTTCAGTTGTCTCTCAACCTTGATGGCTAGGTCCACCAAGTCATGAATGTTAATGTAGTGTTGAAGTTCCACCCTTTCAGCAATTTTCACATTAAGACCTGCAATAAAATGAGCCATTAATGCCTCCTCCTCTTCCTTAACATCAGCTCGAATGAGAAGTATCTCCATCTCCTTGTAATACTCATCCACAGACATTGAACCTTGCTTCAAAGTTTGAAGCCTATGATGGAGGTCTCTCACATAATAGCTAGGAACAAATCTTTTCTTCATGATATTCTTCATCTCACGCCATGTACGTACAGGTTCCTCTTCACATCTTCTTCTCTCCTTCACAAGTTTGTCCCACCAAATGCTAGCATAATCCGTGAACTTAACTGCAGCTAATTGCACTTTCTTTTCTTCTGAGTAGTTATGGCAATTGAACACATGTTCAACCTTGCGTTCCCACTCTAAGTATGCCTCTGGATCAAGCCTTCCTTGGAATGGAGGTATTTTCATTTTAATGCTTCCAAGATTATTGTCTTGATTATTGTTCACCCTCCTTCCTCTCCTTGGAGCTATATCTTCAAAATCGGACTCCTCCTCATGCTCCTCTTCAAAAGGATTTTTGGTGGCTGACACACGTGCTTGGGAAGTACTAGTTCTCCTCTCCAATTCCTCATAAAATTCCTCTCTCATGAGGCGCAATTTTCTGTCCATATCACCAACTATAGCATCCCTGAGCAATTTGAAATCATTTGAAAGCCCTTGAGGTGGATTTCCTTCATGCGCCATTAGAATGCTAAACCTGCAAAAGAAACGTTAGAACAAGATAAAGCAAGTATATAGGAAACACTCCCTTAGTGTTTTGCACTCGCTTCCCTCAAGTAGTATGGCTATTACCCTCAATTGTGCTCACAACTAAGCCTTTTATTACTCAAAGAATTTTCTTATTGGCCCTTTAGAGAAGAACCAACTCATTCAAACCTTACCAAGGTCAATAGCAACCTCAACCTATAGGAGTAAATGTAGAGGTCAAGAAAATTATGCTTAGAGTGCTTTTGATCAAGAGAATAACAAAGAATGACCAAGAATCAAGATTTGACACAATATAAAAACCCTAATGTGTGGTAAAGTTGTGTGAAAATTCTTGATTTTTAATGTTTTCTTGGCTGAAAATATGAAACTTGTGCAAAAATAAGCAAAAGCAAGTGATAAACAAGCCACAATTATTAGGAAACTATGGTACGCTCAAAAAGAAACAATGATCAGCTACAAATTGCCTTAAACTTCACGGCACATGCAATTTGGAAACTCCCCCAACAGATAGCTTCCTTATTTCTCCTACACGGCTAGCAAAATAGGAAAGTAACTCCCTTGCTTTCCTTTTTTCTTTACCAATAGCTTTCCTTTTCCTTAGGGATTAGGATTCTTTCTTTATTTAAACAACAATAACCCTCAAAACCTCCTCAAAAGATCAGAAACAATCTGGAAAATTTTCAGAAATTCGTAACTGCAAAATACACCAACATTCCAGCAAGAAGATCAAGCAATATTCAAGAATTCAAGTGCAAGTAAGTATCCCCTTCATCTAATCTTTAACCCAATTCTTTCCTACCCAAATTTCAGTCACAAAACAACTCTTTATGATCCTTATTTAAGACAAATAAAGCTGGAACAATTTCAGAAAATTCGTAGCCAAAAAGTACTACAATTTTCCAGCAACCAGAATTATTCAAGAATCAAGATCCTAGTTCAAGAACTTGGTCCAAAACAACCCAATGATGAAACCTGCAGCAGATTATCACCAAATCAACTCAAAAACTTCCAGAAAACCCTCTTAAACAACCAGAAACATGCTGGAAAATTTTAGAAATTCGTAGCTGTCAAAAGCACAATGATTCCAGCAAACACCTTCAATCAAGTTTCAAGAATTAAGTTCAAGTAAATGTTCCTACCACTTTACTCTTGAAACCCTTCTCTCTTCTACTCAATTTCTACCCAAAAACCTTCCAGAAAATTGGTCCAAATTTGATTTTAAACCAGAAACAACAGCAGGTACGAGAATCTGATGCACTTGACTCAAGAAATTTAAGTTTCAATTTTCCAGCAACTAATAAGTTGTAAAAAACCCTAGTTTAACACCCACAAACTTCAAGAAACACTTCAAGATTCTCAAGAAATGTACCAAGAACCTCAAATCAGTCCAAGAATATTTTCAAAAACTTCAAGAAATCACCACCCAAATCTGGACAAATTCGAAATTAACCAAGAATCGAAAAACAAGTTCAAGAAACTAATTTCCAGATTTGAATAACTTCAAGAACTTGAGTTTATGGTTCAAGAACTTCAAGAATATAATCAAAATCACCAAGAAAGTTATCAAGAACCCCAAGATTGCTCAAGAAAGTGTCCAAAATTTGTGAAAAATCGTGTAAAATTCACTGGACAGATTCAAGAATTCAAGAAACACCAAAACAGCCCACTATCTTTCAAGAAACACCTTGTATCATCAAGAATAATTCAAGAACACTTTAGTTAAGTATGTACATGGCTTTTTCACCTTGTATACGCCTTTTAACTCCAGAAACAAGAAGAGTAGAATCTGGTCAATTAAACTTTCGTACGTGGCGTTATTCTCTGTCCAACGATCTAGATGTTTCAACAGATCTATTCGGTTGCACAAGGACAGTATTCCAGCCAAATATACTTCAGTTTAACGAATTTAGTTCGTGTGCTTGGCTTTTTTCTCCCTCAAGCACGCCTCTTTTCTTCTTCTCTCTCTCTCTCTTTTTTTTTTTTTAACCACGCAACACCCAACAAACTCAAACCAAACAGTTTCCAACCTTCAAGAACATCAATCCTAGGCTTGTTAAGTCCAAGAAACTAATTTTCTTGCAAAGTTTTCACACAAGAATTCCAAGAAAACAATAAAAACAGTCAAGAAACACAAAATACCACACGATCTAGAATTCTCGATTGAGAAGCAACCAAGAACGACTCTAAAGAAACCCTAAAACACGAATTTAATAAGGAAACAACGAAAACTAAAGGTTGAAATTTTAAAACGATTAAAGACGGGCAGAAACGAAGCAAAAGAAGTTCAAACGAATTTAAGCAAGACACAAAAAAAAAAAAAACACCAAACAAATTATTATGACCAGGCTCGAAGCTCTTTGTCACAATAACAACACGAAAAACAAGAAAAACACAAGACACAAGGATATATCCGAAATTCCAAAGGGAAAAACGGATTGAATAAACCTGGAAAATCCAAGAACTTTGGCTCTGATACCACTTGATGAGCGCACGGTTGCATATGCCAAGACCCCTTGGATTTTAGGTCAACAACTCGTTGAACTCAAGACCCCATTGGATTCGTAAACCCAAGAACCCTTGACGTGGAGTTGGTGTGCTCACGAATCTCCCCTTGAAGATGAACACGTCCCTAAGAAAACTAGGTTAAACCGAGTTGAGCGAGTTCAATCGTTTAATCTAATCTATTAAGAACTTGATCAAAAACTAGAAGAAACTCTAAGCAAGATTGTGGTCGCCACAAGCAAATCTTGATAAGACCAAAGGAGTAGTTCTTAATCACCAAAGAACCAAGAAAATTCTAAAAAGAATTCACTCAAAATATCATCATATGGCTGCCTCCTACAATAACGATTTTAGGCCTTTAAATAGGCACACAAATAACATGCTAGGGTTTTGTAGTAAAACAAACTACTTAACTAAATGGACTAGCTTAAACATATTATAAACGAACTAAACTAACTACAATTAGCCCAAACCAGCCCAAGTGAAGTGGATTTGGGCTTAATAAAACGCGCATGCTCCAAACCAGCCCAAGTGAACCATCTTGACACCTTTTAGCCCGTTACACTACAAATGGATCAGCGGCCTCCAAGTCTTCAATCCTCACACTTAGCTGGTTATTTGGACCTTCTTCTAGGCCTTGTTCAGCCCAAATGGTGTAGACCAACCGCGGAGAATGCTTAGCCCAACTTGCTTGGTTTTCTTCTTCAAGTGTATCCAAAATTAGTCCATGAAGAGCATCCTTCATTCTTCTTGTTCTAGCTCTAGTCATTGGTCCATCCAAACCTCCAAGTACATCATTAGCATCCTTGGAAGTTTGCTCAGCTCGTCCATCACCATTGGAACGTCCTTGTTCATCCTTCAACCCTTGGGACATATCAGAACCAATCAATCACTCCTATCAAGTACGAATGGATTCCCAATTATAAGAATAGCATTGAATATAAAAATGAGAAAAGAAAGCTTAGAGTTTAGTTGATTAAGAAGGAATTAGAAAGGTACTACAGATGAGAAATGACTCAAGGAAACAAGATTGGATATCCTAATGTGTGGTAGCTCTTGGAGGTTGAACCTTGATTTTCAAAATCCCCTTAAAGAATTTTCTATATTCTTGTGTAACACTAGAGATTCAAGTCCAAAATTGATTCACACCCAAAGAACTACCCAAATAGCAATTGAGCATTCTGCACAAAACACCAAGAAACAAGAAGATCAGAAACTAGTCAATTAAACTTCCGTACGTGGCGTTGTTTTCTGTCCAACGATCTAGATGTTTCACCAGATCTATTCGGTTGCACAAGGACAGTATTCCAGCCAAATATACTTTAGTTTAACTGGTTTGGTTCGATGCTTGGCTTTTCTTCCCTTCAAGCACGCCTCCTTTTTTTTTTTTTTTTTTGTACTTTGGCTTTTCTCGTTCTCAGCCCCTTTTTTTTTTTTTTAACAATGGAACACCAGAACAGACCCCTAAATCAATTCACTATAATTAACAATTAAGCAAAAATATTCACGGTGAACAATAACCCCGTGAACAGTGATGGTGAATAGTAGCGGAAACAGTATTGCTACAGTACTCTCCTTTTTTTTTTATGCAATTCAACTACTAACCCTGCAAGAAGTATCAATCCAAGGCTTGATTAATTTCTAGAAAAGTCTTATCACAAGAATTTTAAAGAAATAATGAAAATATTCAAGATCCACAAGATACCACACAAACCCTAGATTAATTTCTGTAGTAGTATTGCAGAAAAATTGTAGGAAATTGTAGAAAGACTAATGAATGAACAAAAGCTGGGATCTTTGGTAATGAAAAGACACGAAAACACAAGAGTTGCAGTCTAGGCATGAAGCACTTGACAAAACAACGATTAAACAATAAGAAATAAAGGGATATATCTGATCTTTCTAAGGAAAAATACAGATTGAGTAAACCTGGAAAAAATCAAGAACAAGGTTCTGATACCAATTGATGCGCGCGGGATTGTGAATGTCCAAGATCGCTTGATGATTCCAAGTAGAAAAGCCTCGAATACTCTTCAATGAAGAACGACGAACCTAGGGTTCTAATTTAGACCAACTTGAGCGGGTTCAATTTGCCTAAATTATTACGCTACGAACTTGATCAAACATGAAAGAATTAGTCTAAGCGGGTAATTGGGTCGACACAAGCGTAGGCTTGATAAGACCAAGACGGTTCCAATCCAAGAACCAAGAAAGCACTATGGAAGAGCTCTCAAAAACTCACGTTTTTAATGATAAATGATCTTCGTTCCTACTACTCAATGTGTTCTGCCTTTAAATAGGCGTACGACATGTACTACAAAATAATGAAATAGCAATAGAATAGAAAAACCCTAAACTAACACGACGTTGCACGTTCTGGGGAAGGCCGCGGGCCGGCCTTAGGCGCGAACTCGATCAGAACGTCTGCTGTTCTCCCTTAACCATTCTGATAAAGGCCGTTCGGAAGGCTGCGGCGCGGACTGGGGCGCGGCCTCGGTCAGAATGTTCACCAGCCTCATCGTCTCAATCTGGTGGAAGCCGTGGGCAAGGCCGCAGCGCGGACTGGTGCGCGGCCTTGGTCAAAAGCTTTTTTTTCTTTAATTTTTGACCCAAATTGCACACTTTGTCCATTCCCAAGTCTTGCCATTGCCTCTACGTATGCCCCATCTTCATGATCAATACCATCTCTACTCCAAATTAGCGTAACAAGTCTGGACGATGCGGAATTGTCCTTGGAAGCTTCTTTCTCTAACATTTCCACAATCAACGCATGCATGGCGTCCTTCAGTCTCCTTGTCCTTGCTCGTGTCATTGGACCACCTATCCCTTGCAAAGGATCCAGGACGCTTGAACTATGCTTGGACATGCCTTGATCCCTATCACCAGCCCTTTGTAAGATTTTGGACAACTTAAGAACTTCTTTTGAGCCTTTTTTATAGATGAACTTGATCCATAGCCAATGCTTGAACCCTTGGCCCAATATGTTAGTATACTCATTGTAAACTTCAAACTTGATCTCAAGCTCAAACTTGCATTTAGCAATAAACCAATAGCCATGTTTATCCATTTTAGCCATGAATAACTCCAATTTGAGCTCCTCTTCAACCATGTAAGCTTCCTCATTAAATCCACCAAACAAAAGTCAAAGTGTAACTAGAGGAATGATAGATAAACAAGTATAACCATCAGGAATGCTTAGCACATAAAAATCAGATGGCTCAAGGCAAGAATAATCACAAGTAATTAGAGACTTATCATTCTTGCAAGATGAAACAAAATAAAACTCAAAAACACACATAAAAGATGCAAAGACAGATTAAAGTTTAAAGACAACAAACATGTCTAGATGAGTATCATCCTTAAATACATGCAAAAGAATGAACACACGAGGACTAATAACGAAGTAAAAAGCATAAGCAAGAGAATGAATAAGCCTATCCATGGAAATAAAAGAACTACATGGATCATGCAAGATAAATTCTACATCATGAATTTCATTACTATCTAACAAACTTGAATAATCTGTATGATGCAACAAAGACTCAAAAACATGAACATTATCACAAATTAAGACACTAGAATGCATAGGAAAAATGCATAAACAATTATATAAACTTTAGAACAAGTATCAATGCATCAAAAATCACATAAAACATGCAGAAATTCATTTAAGACATAATGAGAAATCACAAGAAAACTCCTAAGATAGATTACACTGGATGAAGTTAAATAACTTAGATGCAAGACATAATCACTTAGACTAATGGAATAAACATACAAAATAGAATTAAAATAGAAATTAAAAACATTAAAATAAGAAAACTTAGGCCACAAAGCGTTTGAATCCAGCAAGTTCTTCAATTCAATTGTGGCATTTGGACTTTGTCAATCAATCCAATTGACACCATGCCACCAATCAAACATATATTTGATCAACCAATTGGTGTTGATTGAATAAGACCAGATTTTTGTCTTAAAGCATCTCTTCTTCATCAAGTCATGTCCTTGAAACACTTGTATCGCCTTGCTTGATGATCCAAAAATTTGTAACTTTAGGTCATTGAAGGAACAATTTGCAGGTAGCGTCCCTTTGTCTTGAAATTGACTTCCAAATTGCTGCAAAGGAGAAAAAAAATACTTGGAAAACAAGTGTTAGGAGAGTTAGCAAAATAATCTACTTCTTTGTACATAGGCACAAGAAGTTTAGGCCTTTCAATCAAAGCACTATTTTTCTCACTTTTGCTAGCTTCTACTTCCACTCTCTTATTTTCTTCTTCTTTCTCAGAATTTTCCCTCTTAGTTTGTTCTCCCTGAAGATCTACACTATCCTCACTCTTCTCTTGCACACACTCTTCTTTTTTATCACTCTTTTCTTTTGCTTGTGTGCTCAAAGATCTTTCCCACTCTTTGCAATCTCTTGGAATTTTCTCTATATCCTTATTTACCTCAAGTGGGGGCAAAGGAATTAGCTTGAGATTCCTCCCATTCCATTTGAAAGAGTAGTTATTGTTCACCTCATCATATTTGGCTTCACTTTTAAGGTGCCATGGATGACCCAAGAGTATGTGACAAGTCTCCATTGGTACCATGTCACAAAGAATCTTATCATGATACTTGTTGAGTGAAAACTCCAACTCCATTTGATTGGTTACTTCAAATTCTCTATTATCAGTCAACCTTTTGTATGGATTTGGATGCTTCAACAAGGGTAATCCTAGCTTCCCAACACACATATTACTCACCAAATTACTGTAATATCATGATTGATGCATGTACTACATACCTAGTTTTTCACAGTGCATCTAGTATAGAATTCAACTTGTTGCACTTGTTCACCATCTTGCAATGATTGCATCTCTTTAGGCCTTGAAGGTGATGGTTTATCCTTCTCTTCAAAAGGATCACGATTCTTCCTTTGAATGAGAGGTGATGAACTTTGATCTTTAATTGAGAGAGTAGATTCCTCCTCAAGCACTCTTTCTTTTTGAGTAGCGACAAGTGCTTTATATCTGCTCCAAAAATCATCCCAATCATCAAGACCCTTCATCTCATCCTCCTTCTTTGAAGAATAATAATTCGTGGATAACTTTTTAGAGGATTTGGATGCAAAAGCTTTGACATTAGATGAGTGTGAACGCCTATCCATCTTTTCATAGATCTCATTTTTCATTATGCACATCATTCTTTCAAAATCACCAACAATGGCTTCCCTAAGCAATTTAAGATCATTATTCAAGTCCATTGGAGATGCCATTATGACCTAAAAACCTGCAAGAAAAATCGTTAGAAATAACAAAGAAAATAGTCAAGAATATGTGAAACACTCCCTTAGTATTTGGCACTCGATTCCCTCAAGTAGATTGGCTTTTACCCTTGAATGAGCTCACCGCTAAGCCTTTTTCCACTCAAAGAATCTTCTTGTAGGCTCTTTGATGAAGAACTAGCTCAACCAATCC
Organism: Mitragyna speciosa; assembly: GCA_024721245.1. Lineage (NCBI taxonomy): Eukaryota > Viridiplantae > Streptophyta > Magnoliopsida > Gentianales > Rubiaceae > Mitragyna > Mitragyna speciosa. The sequence continues at coordinate 13,731,850 of CM045571.1, forward strand.
CCCACCAAGGACCTATAGCAACCTCAACTTTAAAGAGTAAGTGTAGAGGCTAAGAAAAATTAGCTTAGAAAGTTTTTGATCAAGAGAATAAATCAAAGAATGGATAAGAATCAAGAACTGACACAAAATAGACACCCTAATGTGTGGTATAATTGTGTGAAAAATCTTGATTTTTAATGTTCTTTTGATAGAAAATAATATTCTTGTGCAAAAAGTAAAAATTCAAGTAATCCTTGTTAGATTAGGATTGGAAACCTTTTCTTAGAAGGATTCTTGGACAAATAACAACAAAAAGCAAACACAAACCAATTAGGAAACAAGGAACACGATTTTAGTAACCACAATTGACTCAAAAAGGACTTAAAATTCGGACACAAGCCAAAAAGAAAGAAGGAAACAAGCTGGTTTCCTAAAAGAAAGGAATCCTGGTGCTTTTTTGATTTGGCAAGTCAAATCTAGTTGGTACTTGGTTTTCCTTTTCCAAATCGCTTTCAACCAGATTCTTTACTCATTTTAAGACCAAAATAACTCCTTTTTCCTTGCTTTTACACAAGCTAGATGCTGGAACAACAAGAAGAAATTCGTACAGCAACAACAACAAAATTCCAGCAACACACAACTTGACAATCACAAGGAAACAACTCTAGCAATTGAGGAAGGACTAAGAACGACCAAGAAGGCTTCAAGAACTTCAAGAATTGATCAAGAAAGTTCAAGAATCCAATCAAGAACCTCAAGAAACAAAGCACAAAACATCAGATTCTCAAGAACAACCAAAAATCGTTTGGACAGATTAAAGATTATTCAAGAACTTGACAAGTAAGTTCAAGAACTTCAAGATTTGTATCAAGATCACCAAGAAACTTCAAGAAACTTTGAATAAATGTATGTGCACGGTTTTTACCTTGTTGTGCACTCCTTTTTATTCTCTTTTTTCCTTCTTTTTCTTTGTGCTTTGGGCTTTTTCTTTTTAAGCATACAATCTGCCTTTTTTTTCTTTTTTCTTTTAAAATGATTTTTCTGCCTTTTTCTTTGTTTTACTTCAAGAACAACACAAGAACGACTCAAAACATCAAGAAAGTTGATTTGTGAGTGTCTTAAGTTCAAGAATCTTCTTTACATGAGAGTTTTTAACACAAGAAAATCAAGAAAATACCAAAAACAATCAAGAAACACAAAATACCACACAAGACCTAGAATTCTTGATTAAAAAGCAACCAAGAACAACTCTAATGAACCTAGGGTACGAATTTCACAAAGAAAACAATGAAAAAAATATAGCAGAATTTTTTTTCAAGAAACGAAAGTAACAAGACACAAGAAATCAACTTGTTGTCTAGGCTCGAAGCTCTTTGACACCGACTCAAAGAAAGAAAAAACAAATAAAACACAAGTTGCTTAACCAGGCTCGAAGCTCTTTGATAAACAACAAAAAAGAAAAAAAAGGATATATCCGAATTTTTCCAAAGGAAAAATTGGATTGGAAAAGCCTGAAAAAAATCCAAGAAGATGGCTCTGATACCACTTGATGTGCGCAAGGTTGCGTTGCCAAGAAAGTTTTGGATTTTAGGTGTGCAACTCGTTGAACTCAAGACCTCGTTTGAGTTGTTTTGCCTTGAATCTTCCCTTGAAGATGAGCACGCCTAAGAACAACTAGACTTAGACCAAGTTGAGCGAGTTCAATCGTCTAACCTAATTAGCTCTAAAGACTTGATCAAAAACTCAAGAAAACTCTAAGCGAAGTTGGTGGTTGCCACAAGCAAGCTTGATAAGACCAGGAGTAGTTCTTAATCGACAAAGAACCAAGAAAATTCTCACAAAAGAGAAAACACGCAATTTTTCTAAATAATTCTTATTCAAAATTCATAACTAATGAGAGGCCTATAAATAGGCTTACATAAAACATTCTAGACTTGAAGATTTAAGCAACTTCTAAGTCTATACCTAAACTAATAATAATACTTAACTAAAAAGCCTAATAAGTTAAACTAACTAAAAACATAAAAGCTATAAAAATTCGTCCAAAATCACATCATGGGCTAGACATCCTTCATTAAGCTCCATTGGGCCTCCATTTAGCAACTTCAAGGGCCCTCCAAGCAAGTTCAAGTAACCAGCCCTTTGTAAGATTGTTTTGGACAACTTAAGAACTTCTTTTGAGCCTTCTTTATAGATGAACTTGATCCATAGCCAATAATTGAACCCTTGGCCCAATATGTTAGCATGCTCATTGTGAACTTCAAACTTGATCTCAAGCTCAAACTTGCATGTATTTGTCGCGCCCCATTTTTCGATAAATAATAATAAGTGTGTGAGGTCGGGAAAAAGGAAAAGGAAGAATTAAATGTGATTTTATTTATTGGAAAAAGAAGCGTGCAAATTTTTTGTAAAAATAATTTTTTAGAAGATGATTCGATAAAAATGTAACAAACAAATGCTTTATTTTAAAAATACAAGAAAAATGGCCTAAAATGGGACTTTGAAAATGCGACGGTTTTTGGGCCCGAAAATAGAGTCTAAAAAGGGTTTTTAGTAAAAAGGGAGTCGCCACTTGGTATTGAGTTTTGGTGTACCAAGTCACCAGAAAATGTTTTATAAAAGGTAAGAAAATCGAGAATGATTTATTTAGAAAAATGATTTGAGAAAAATGTTAGAAAAGCGATAAAAACCCTTTTAGACAACTCCAGGTCTTTGAAAACAAGAGAAAAAGGTCCGGGAGTCACAGTTGAAAAAAGGGAAGGCAAAGGCTCGCGCCTAAGGCACCCTTTCAACCTAGCCGAAACTAGTTGCGAGGTTTAGTCTAAATTTTCCTAATATAACCCTAAGATTTTATCACATTTGGATGCAACTATATGAATGCAAATCTAGTCCTAAAAATGGGTATCGTTAAGGGACAAAATATTCCATTGAGGTTTGGTCGAGATATTTGCATTAATTGCGAAACCCGAGTCTAGACCTCGATGGAGTCACGAGTGTAGATGCAAAGTGAATATGCAAAAGAAAAGAAAGTAGTAATATAGATAGTAAGTGAACAAAGAAAGTGGGAATGCAAACATAACGGGTACGGGGGACTAATGGACTCGTGACTAACTGTTCCTACTCACGGAGGGGGGAACGACATGTACGCCATCGCTTCCCACATGAGTAGATGACTATTTCTAGTCAAATCACACAAATGACCTAAGATTCTACGTGTAGTGATACGATCGGGGTGTCGCCCTCTCGTATATCACAGGAACATCATTCCCAAAGGACCGTCTTGAAAAGAAATCCATACAAAATAACCCAATCTTCTTGACCCCTTCGTAACTTGTTGAAAACCCCAAGAACAACTCGAATGGGTTGCTTCGAATATTCAACCAAGATCGTTGAAATCCTTCTTTTGTTCTGCAAGTTAGACCCCTAGCCAACCTGTGGAATAGACACCTAACCAACCTGTGGAATAGACCCCTAACAACTCGTGGAATAGACCCCTAATTGACAAACCCAAAAGAATGAATCAAATCAAGTGGAAGAAACTCTAGGCGTAGGTTTTGGTCGCCATGGAATCACTCCAATAAGACGAGAAATTAGTTCTATTCCAAGAACTAAAAAAACTCTCGTAGAGAGAAAACTCACAATTTTTATTGATTCATCATAACATCGTTCTTAAAATAATACAAGAATGCCTTTTTATAGGCTCATGAAGAATATTCTAGAAAACCTACTAAAATCTATCACTAGTTGTAACTATCACAATTAGATAACTAACATAAGATTATAACTTGTAAAAAAATAAATAACACTAAAAACTATGATCCTTCTTTTATATCTTCCCATTTGAGTGGATGCTAGATAGGCCATCTTCCATGCTCCATTGCCATGCCTTGTGCCCATGCACGTATCATGTAGTGAAATCTAAATGTTATGCACTAAATAGACGTTAAAAATAGATAATAAGCGATAAAGTATGTGACAGCCCCACCTTACCCAGAGGCGCACCAAAGGGCTTAGCGGACTGCCTGCCTAGCTCTCGCCAGGTCTCGATTCACGCACTCACGCAAACGTCCGAGCGTACTTAACTTAAAATAAAATAAGCTAAAATAAAATGGAATAAAATAAAATACACTCATTTTATTTAACATAAGGTACAATTCACATCAAGAGTTTACATGTCATAACATACATGATTTTTCACAAAGATCGCCTAACACAGTTTGGCGAATACAATAACTGAACCGTCTATAACAATCAAAACCCAGTTGATCCAGCTTTAATTTCTCAGGAAACCTGAGTAAAGGAAAAACAAATGGAATGGAATGAGCTATAATAGCCCAGTGAATGTCCAAGTCATGCAATCATATCCAGAACTCATTATTTTTAGTAAATGAAATAATCGAACAATTAAATTAATAAATCAAGATATAAACAATTTAATTTAACATGTAGTCAAAGGAGGATACAAGGCTCCACTACGGAAGCAAGCTTAGCCGTAGGAAGAGCAAGCACTGACCATGTAGTCACGATATTTGGACCGAGATAATAGCTCAGGTCTTTATCAAAGAACATATCAGTTTTATCAAGCACAAACCCTAACCGCCAATCACCTTATAACCTCCGTACAAGCTACCACATCCAGGGAGATATTCTCAACCCTGGAGGGCCAACAATCAAACAGGTTCAATCCGGAGTTGGCCTCTTTGAGGATTCACAACTCAAAAGGGAAAGAACATCAATCCCTAAAACACCCAGCACCTTATGTCCTCCCACTTGCAGCCCGGTTGACTAACCGGAATACATGGAAGTTAATCACGGTAGTCTCACGCACACACAAGTAACACATTGGTCAATGAAAGCAAGTAACATGTTGCGGAACAGATGTGATAAAGTACACATCTTTCCTCAAGTAGCACAGGTATTCACATAGTAATTGCAAATTCTCTCATAATATTTATCAAATAAAATATCACATTCCATGCAACATGCACACATAAAGACACTCACCTTGAAAGCCTAAGAAAATATCTCGTGAAACGGTCGTGCTGTGTTTTCGGACCCTGAAATTTAAAAGAAAATAATATAATGAAAACCAAGTAAAACCCTAGTATTTGTAGTAAGAAAAATTCAAGAAAATACCCCAAGTATTTCTAGGGTTTCGGTTTTAGGGTTTCTAGGGTTTAGGGTTTCTTATTCCAAGAAAAAAAATTCCATCTATCCTTAAATCATTTTCTAAAAATTCCTACACTCAACTACCTTCAATAGAACATTTTCTAGGCCTAAAATCTCACTTGTTAATTTTTTTCTTCTTTTAATTCTACCGAAATTTCGGCAGCATTTCCCTTTAAATCGGACTAACCAAAATTTTTAAACCTGCATGAAAATTCAACAACCCAATCCATTCAACATGTACCACAGCTTCTATGTTCAATTTAAACTCAAATTCAATCAAGATTCCATTCAAATTCAAAATCCCTACTCCAAGAATCATTATCCAAATCCGCACAGGGTTGGTTTTCAGCCAACTTCAGGCCATTATTGTGGTCAATCCATCCAGAACTAAGGGATTCCGATTACATGGTTTTAAAGTTCGTTTATAGGGCTACAACTTTCATGAAGATCATCAATCCAAATTCCAACTATAACAGGTTCGAAATCAGCCCTCAAGTTGGCTCATCATCAAAACTGTTTCACGCAGAACCGAATTTTCAGCCAACTTTGCAAACTTTCTGCGATTAATATACAATGAATCACAGTGCAAGCCTTATACCGTTGGAAAGCCCTATCAATCTAGTTTCTAAAACAACAAGAATCACTCGAATCCAAGTTGTCTATACCAAGTTATGAAAGTTTTACTAAAACTGGTCCAGCATGACTGTTTTAAGTGTTCTTGAGTTCCAACTTAATTCTTCAACTAAACCACATATAAAACATAAATTTCCAAGGTTTAAAGGCCATATACTAGTCTATCTAACCACAAGAACACTTTATCTAACAAGTATATATCAAGTTCTAACTAATTTCTTCAAGTATTATTAACAAGAAACTTGGTATTGAACTTGAATAAAAACTAATTAAAACATGAAATTAATAAGACAAGTTCATGGTAAATACCTTAGATAAGCCTAATACTTTGATTAGAAATGATAGAAGTCCACTTCCTATGGTTGATTTGTGTTAACTTGAGAGATGGAAGTCCAAGAAGTTGAGAGCAAAATGAGGGAAGAAGAAGAATGAAGGGGCCGGCCAAATGAAGAGAAAAAGAGAAAGAAATAGGCTAGGTAAAAAGAAAAGAAATAAAGAAAAAGGTAGGTAAAGTGATAGCCAATTAAAATAGAACAAGAGTAGGATTAGGTTTTAGTCTTTTAATGTATTAGTGGCTAACTTGGTTTAATCTAATTGGTGGAATTCTAATCCTCTTTATCACCTAGTAATTAGTAATATTCTTGGCACAAATTTTTAAAGCAAAAATGAAAGAAAAATAGGGAGAGAGGGCCGGATTTTGGGAGAGAGAAAAGCAAGGGAAATTAGTGAAATTTTAGGTCAAAATTTTGAACTAAAGCTCACTTAGTCAAGAGTCTTGAAAATGATAAAGTTAGTTAGTCAAAATTAAACACTATTATAAACTAATGGTCCAATAAAATTAATCCAAGTTGGGTACTTAGGTGTACTACTTAATCATGAAAGAATCTCATTTACTTAACCTACTTAACTTGAGGAAATCTTCCGACTAATAAATCAAAGATTAACTCTAAACCCTAACTAAAGGAAATTCTCTTATTGGAGGCATTTTTTTTTCTTGACCTTTATTTTTCTTTTCTCATCATTTTATATATTTCTTTCTACTCATAAACATAACATGAATCATATAATTTTATACGAGTTTCTGGGGCGTCACAAAGTATATATAAAAATCATGCAAAAATGGAAAAGGCCTAAAAAGATAAAACGTGTGTGAAATGTCATGAAATGCACACAGGAAATGATTTTAATACTAAAATGACCTAAAAGCTTAGCATTGGACTAGCCTATTTTCTAAAAATCCTCCGCTAGCGTTGGACTAGCGAAGAAACCGAAATTAACCACAACTAGCGTTGGACTAGTGTGGCGATGATCACATATATAATAATAAAGCAAGTAAATAAATAAAGCATAGATTGAAGCAATAATCACATAAAAGCACATAATAGCACATAGGAGCACATAACACATAAGCATGATATTCTAGATGCAAAGTCCTAAAGAAAGCAAATAAAACACATAAACACATAGCACACATAGCACACAAAAGCCCTAACTATTACACCGGAGAAGCCTAATTACAATCTAAAAATAAAAATAAAAGGTAACCTATCTAGCCTATCTATTACATTTTCTATCTAAAATACATAAGATTTTTGTTAAATAGATAACACATAAACTATCTATTACATTAACTATCTAAATACAAAAATTTTTTGCTAAACAGAATATTACCTATCTATTACATTTCTTTGAATAATCAAAAATTAAATTCGAGCAAATAATATGACATAAATGAATAAACACTCATACATGGATAAAAAACTATAAGTACAAAGATACATGAAAACACATAGAAAAACACATTGGAACACATAGGAGTACACAAAAAGAAATTAAAAAGGGTAATCGAGGTACCTCCCATTCGTAAACTTGGTACAGATTGCTACTAAAATGAACAAACATGTCAAAAATACCACTATTTAATAAATAAGTCACTAATTAAGTAATTTCCTACCGATCACTATGAACATACTACGATAACTCAAACAATTATAGCAATAATAAACAAAATAAGAGAAAGAAAATAATGATAATAATAATTAATTATTTAGGAAGAAAAAGGAAATTGTTTAAGTAAGAATAAATGCATAAATAAATAAATAAACCAAAACAACAAAATAAAGAAATAATAATAGAAGATAAAATACAATAATACATACTTAAACTTTTAACACCCCAAATAAGAATTATTAAAATAACTAAAAAGAAATTAAAGAAACTAATTTGAACATTAATTAGACTAACAAGACCCAATTTTAGAACATTAATTATAAATTTGATAAAATAAATAAAGAAAATGTGAAAAGAAATAATTTAAAGCTTTGAGGACTTAACTAATTTATTATCATTTTTTTTTGCAAAAAATAAAATATTATAAGATTTGGATTAAAATGAAAATTTAAGCAATATTTTAAAGTAAAAATGTAATTTACAACAAGCAAAAGGGTAAAATTATAATTTTAACCCCTAATTAAGGTAATGACATAGTTTACAACAAATTTAAAGGCTAAAATATAATTTTCAGCAAGTATAATGCCCAAAAATAAAAATTTCCAGCAATACTTAAGGCCAAGAATATAATTTCAGCAAGGTCATTAAATGATACATAATTTACAGCAATGTATAGGGTCAAATTGCAATTTTCAGCTATATAAAAGAGCTAAAATAAAAATTCCAGCAACTATAAGTATTAAAATACAAATTCCAGCAACAAATAAAAGACTAAAACACAATTTCTAACAGTTAATAGAGGTCTTAAAACAAATTCCAGCAACATAAAGGACCAAAATATAAATTCCAGCAACAATAGGGGGCCAAAAAATAGAATTCCAGCAAGTATAATGACTCAAATAAAATTTCAGCAAGGTTGGGAGGGATAAAAATGAAATTCCAGCAAGCATTCTAGGGCAAAAATAGAATTTCCAGCAATGTTGGGGGACAAAAATGAAATTCCAGCAAACATTCTAGGGCAAAAATAGAATTTCCAGCAATGTTGGGGGACAAAAATGAAATTCCAGCAAGTTAAAATATGAAAAATACAATTTCCAACAAGTTCTAAAACCAAATTGCAATTTTAAGCAACATTCAAGGTTCAATTTGTAAATTATAGCCACATTAAACACCAATTTGTAATATCCAACAGTAAAAGGGGGTAAAACAAAATTTTCAGAAATATTTAAGGGTAAAAATGTAATTTCAGAAAAGTATAGGGGTCATAATATAATTTTATAAAAATATAAGGGTCAAAAATGGAAAATTAAAAAATGTAGGGGCAAAATTATAATTATCTAAAAGTTAGGGGACCTAAATGCAATTAATCGGGACCTAATCGAAAAGAAAATAAAACTATGGGGGTCAATCTACAATAAACAGAAATTTAAATGCACAAATCAGAAATTTCTGGGGCCACAGTGACATTAATGAAAGTATAAGGATTATAAAATAAATACCTATTATTAATTAAAAATAAAATAAAAAAACTAAACTAACAAAACGACGTAGTTTTGAGTGAAACTACGTCAAAACGACGTAGTTTCACTAAAACTCTTTTTTTTTTTTTTTTAATCCGGTTTCTTTTTTTTTCTTTTTTTTCCTTCCTTTTATTTTTCTCCAGATTTCCTCTTTTATTTTTCTCTCTTTTTCTTTTTCTTTTCCCTCCTCCTGATTTCTCTTTTTCCTCTTTTCTTTTTCTTTCTTTCTTCTTTCTTTTTTTTTTCTCTTTTTCTTTTCTTCTTTCCCTCTCCCCCGATTCTGTTCTTCCCCTTTTTCTCTTTCTCTTCCTTTTTCTTCTTTTCTGGTTCTTCCCGATTCTCTCTCTCTCTCTCTCTCTCTCTCTCTCTCTAGCCTCGCCGGACCTCTCTTTCCGATCCATCTCTCTAACCCAATCAATTTCCCCGAATTTGCCCCAATAATCCACAAAAGAAATTGAAGGAGGGATGGGGATTTTACCTTTCCAATTGAGGGGATAGTGGCGTGATGGTGGATGTGCTCTAGTCTGGTGGAGCTTCGGATTTTGCTGATGGAGTTCGGCCGGTTGGTGGAGCTTCGGCCGTGGGTGGATTCGGCGGTGCTGTGGGCAATGATTGGAGGCGACTGGTCATTGGTGGTGGTTGGCCTTCGGTGGTGGTGGAATGTGGGGTGGTGGTGTGCTGACGTTGATGTTGTTTTTTTTTTTTAATATTTTGCAGGTTTTTGCAGGTGTTTAATGGCTATTTTAGCAGGTTGTTTGGGTGTGTATCGTGTGTGTGAGTGTGCGTTTGTGTGTACATTTTGTGGGATGAATGTGCAGGTTTGTATTGTGTGCGATTGGATTGTATGTGTGTGAGTGTGTGCTGGAATGTGTAGGTTTGTGTTTGCAATGCTGGTGCAGGGAAAGGTGTGTGCAGGTGTGTGCATGTTGTGCCTGTGTTTTTGTGTGTTGTGGCTGTGTGAATGTGTGCAAATGAATGTGTGATGTGTGTGCTTCTGTTTAGGTGAGGGAAGGTGGAAGTGAGGCGTCTGGTGTGTGAGCTGTGTGTTTTCAGGTGGAAGTGAGTGAGTGCACTGTGTGTGTGCCTTGTGTTGCAGAGAGGATCCGAGAGAGAAGAGTTGTGTCTGTGGTGTGTGAGCTTTTTTGCAGGGGGAGGGGTCGAGAAAGTGAGTGAATTTGCAGGTGTGTGAAGTGCTATGAGGGAGCTGACAGATAAATGTGAGTGAGGTGTCTGTGCTTGTAATTTGGTTTCTGGTGTATGCTTGAATGTGATTGTGTGTGGGGGTGTGTGAGTAAATGTTGTGATGTGTGAACGTTTCAGGTGTGTGATGCTTGTGCAGGGAATGAAAGTGATTGTAGGTGCGTGAGGTGTGTGCTTTGTGTAGTGCAGATGAAATGAGTTGTGTGTGGTAAGGGAGAACAGAGGGGGGAGGCCGACAGGGAGAGGGAGTTGTGTAGTGATGTCTGTGAGTGAAGAGAAGGAGAGGAAGAGTGAAAATGTAAGTGTAGTGTGTGATGTCTGTGGATGGCTGTGAGTGCAGATGAGTGTGTAAAAAATGGTCCCAACAAATTGAATAAAAAATCCCTAAAAATCTGGTTGCAAGTGAGGGATGATTGATGTGAGTAGGCATAGAGTTTGGTGGATGAAGTAGAATTGGAGGCATGGCTGCCATCAGCCATGGCAGGAAGCAAACAGCAGCAGCACAGCAACGCTACTGTTGCTGTTCATCATCTTTTTTTTTTTTTAAAAGAAGAAAACAAAGAAAAATGAAAAAGTAAAAATAAAATAACATAAAAATTACTTAAACTCTTTTAAAATTATACATTAAAAACTGAAACACAACATTATAAGAAAGAAAAGAAAAATTCAGTTTAACAAATTAAAAGTTAATTCTACGTTAAAAAAAGATATATATATAATTTAAAATAAATAAAAAATGATCTTTAAAATAAATAAACAAATAAATAAATTATGAAAATTTTCTTTACATAAATTTTATAAAATGCACACACACATAATTCTCATAAAGAAAAATTTTAAATAATAATAAAAAAAATGCATTGAAAAATGTGACCTAAATATGGCAAAATTATAAAAATTTATGAAAATTAATAAATGTCATCACAAAAATTTTCACAACATACATTATCACATAAAGCGCACATAGTATAATTTTCACTCAAACAAATTTTAAGATTAACGCATTCTTGGGAAACGTGCCCTTAATAAAAAAAGATAAAAAATAAATAAATACTAAATGACCTTTAAAAATCATGTAACTTTTACAGAAAGTTTATAAATATACAAAAATACATATATAAAATTTTTTCACTTGAAAATTCTCGTAAAAAAGAGTGCATTGAAAAACGTGCCATTAAGTTAAAAATACTAAAATTTTAAATAAATAATAAATGACTCCTAAAAATCATTAAAATTAGAAATAATGATAAAAATAGTAAAATTGTATATTTAGGAAATAAAATACAATAACATAATATTTACATGGTAAAATTACCATTTTACCCCTGATGTAACAAATTAGAAGTAATATACACAAAAATTATAATTGGCCCCTAAAAAATGCAAAATGTCTCCTAAAATAAAGTAACACACATATTTTTATAAAAGGTGTGTCAAAATTTGGTGTTTACAGTATCAATAAACCAACAGCCATGTTTATCCATTTTAGCCATGAATAACTCCAATTTGAGCTCCTCTTCAACCATGTAAGCTTCATCATTAAATCCACCAAACAAAAGTCCAAGTGTAAATCGTGTAGGTGCTCCTTGGATCACATCAAAGAGTGAATACAAAGAAGGCTATGTTAAGATGATTACCAATGGTTGGCTTGATGGAGGATCAAAGGAGAATGAGCAAAGTGTCCAAACCAAACCAAAAGGCGGAGAATTGCACCTTCTGACCAAGGCCGTGCCTCAAGCTACGCCACGACCTTCATCAGAAAGTTGTTTTGGAAGAGATGAAGTGGGATGAAGCCTCTGATCGAGGCCGCAAGGAAGGTCGTGCCACGGCCTTGGCTGCGGCCTTCCCCAGAAACTGTTTACGCGTTTGTTTTATTATTTCACTTAGTTTATTCGTTGCAACTTCTAATTAGTAGTATTAGATGTGATAAATTACAACTAGTGTTTCACTTTGGTTAGAGTTTTACTAGTGATTTTTTTCATATTTGTAATAAGCAACTTATGCTCATTTAAGAGCTGATTTCATTTGATGAGGACATGGTGATCACTCATGACGATCAAAGTGGCGGAGTTAGGGTGCCTAGTGGACCAGTGACAAGAGCACGGGCTAAGGAATTCCAGAACGTGCTACAAGTATTCATTCGTGCAATCCAAGAACAAGTGGGTGCCTCAAAGACCATTGACGAAGTATTCAAGGAAGGAACAAAGGGATGCACATTCATTCAAGTGGAACGAGACGACCAAAATACAAGTGTAGGTGACAGGAGAGAAACCGCGGATCCAACCGCGGATGACCTTGTCGCGGGTTCACACGCGGTTCACGTCCAGAAGCGTTGATCAAGCCACCAGAGAAACCGCATCATAAACCGCGGATACTCCATCGCGCAGTTTCTCCTGCGGTTCGTGTCCAGAAACTCTCTTCAACACAACCGCGGAAGAACCCGCGGATCATCCTCCCGCGGTTTGTCGCGCGGTTCACTTCCGGAATAATACGGGCTTTTACAAGTTTTTGTGTTTTTTCCTGTTTTTCAAGTTGTAATAGCCTAGAAACCTAATGTAAGGGCTTTAAGGCAATTAAGCCTTGTTTCTTTTAACTATTAATAGGGACTCTATTGTAAGACAAGGGGATCATTAGACATCACGTTAAAATTAAGGGTTTTCCCTCTTGGCTTCTTGAAAGCTTTTCCTTTGAATATCTTAGGAATTCTCTGGGTGTTCTAGGCTTATCAATCCAAGTAATCACCTTGGCTTGTGGCGCCATCTATCTTCAAACTTGGTTCGCTAACTCGTTGGATTGTGGGTCGAGATCATATCAAGGTTCGCCATGCCGAGGGTTAGAGGGGTCGAGTCTTTCATTATCCAAACTTGGGTACTAGCTAGATCGCCGTTCGTATCATTATTCCCCTCTTCTTGAGAAGGATTTGTCCGCAAATCAAGCTCATCACCTACAGGGAAAGGACTTAGATCAGACACATTAAATGTGGCACTAACTCTATACTCACCGGGTAGTTCAAGTTTGTATGCATTGTCGTTGATACGCTCCACAACTTGAAATGGTCCATCTCCACGTGGAAGCAACTTGTTGCGCTGTTGAAGAGGAAACCTCTTTTTTCTCATGTGCAACCACACCCAATCGCTCGGTGCAAAAACTACTTTGTGCCGACCCTTGTTGGCTTGCTTCATGTATTAATCTGTGCGCTTCTCAATGTTCATACATACTTTCTCATGTGATTGTCTCACAAACTCAGCCTTTTTCTCACTATCTAAATTCACATGCTCAGAAACAGGTAAAGGAGACAAATTCAAAGGGGTTAGTGGGTTAAACCCATACACAATTTCAAATGGTGAACATTGAGTGGTAGAGTGAATGGTTCTATTATATGCAAACTCTACATAAGGTAGACATTCTTCCCAAGATTTAATATTCTTTTTAATGATCGCACGCAATAATGTAGCTAAAGTTCTATTAACTACTTCTGTCTGACCATCAGTTTGAGGGTGACTAGAAGTAGAAAACAACAACTTAGTGCCAAACTTAACCCATAAAGTCTTCCAAAAGTAGCTAAGGAATTTCACATCCCTATCGGATACAATAGTCCTAGGCATGCCATGCAACCTAACAACTTCCTTCAAGAACAAATTAGCTACAATAGAAGCATCATCGGTTTTGTGACAAGCAATGAAATGTGCCATCTTAGAAAACCTATCAACAACAACAAAGATGGAATCATTACCCCTTTTTGTCCTAGGTAATCCAACTATGAAATCCATAGAAAGATCTACCCATGGTTCCTTAGGAATAGGCAGTGGAGTATACAAACCGTGGGGTTGGACCTTGGACTTAGCTTGTCGGCACGTCACACATCTTTCCACCAATTTCTCAACGTCCCTCCTCATTCGTGCCCAATGGAAGTGCTCTTGTAAGATCCCAAGAGTCTTTGCAACACCGAAATGTCCCATCAATCCTCCTCCATGCGATTCCCTAACAAGCAATTCTCTCAAGGAACAATTAGGAATACACAATTTGTCTAAGTACCATAGATAACCATCAGAGATGCAGTATCTTCCGTTAGCCATCTTCTTGCATTTTTCATAAATGGCACCAAATTCATGGTCATTAATATACAAATCTTTAACCATTTCAAAACCAAGTAGCTTAGCATCAAGTGTAGTGTTCAAACCGTACCTTCGAGATAGTGCGTCAGCTACCACATTACTCTTACCGGATTTGTATTTAATAACATAAGGAAAGGACTCCACAAAAGCTACCCATCGGGGCATGTCGTTTACTCAACTTGTTTTGTCCCTTGAGGTGCTTCAAAGATTCATGGTCGGTGTGGATAACAAACTCCTTGGGCCTCAAATAGTGTTGCCATGTCTCCATAGCATGAACAAGCGCAGACAATTCTTTGTCATAGGTGGGGTAGTTCAATGCGGCACCATTGAGTTTCTCACTGAAGTATGCAATTGGTTTGCCCTCTTGCATCAACACGGCACCAATCCCTACACCGGAAGCATCACACTCAATTTCAAAAGTCTTCTCAAAGTTAGGTAAAGTTAATAATGGTGCATGTGTGAGCTTGTCTTTGAGTAAATTGAAGGCTTTTTCTTGAGCTTCTCCCCAATGGAATTTCTCATTCTTCTTGATAACAGTGGTCAACGGGGCGGCTATCGTACTAAAATCTTTAACAAATCGTCGGTAGAAGCTGG
Source organism: Mitragyna speciosa (assembly GCA_024721245.1). NCBI lineage: Eukaryota > Viridiplantae > Streptophyta > Magnoliopsida > Gentianales > Rubiaceae > Mitragyna > Mitragyna speciosa. Next base: position 13,747,010 of record CM045571.1, read on the forward strand.
CAAGACCATGAAAGCTCCTCATTTCTCCATTGGATTTCGGAGTTGGCCACTCTTGAATTGCCTTCACTTTGCTTTCATCCACATGTATACCCTATGAACTCACAACAAATCCTAAAAACACAAGTTGGTTAGTGCAAAAAGTGCACTTCTTGAGATTAGCATAAAGCTTCTCTCTTCGAAGTACTTCAAGAACCTCTCTCAAATGATCCACATGGTCTAAGAGATTCTTACTATAAATCAAGATGTCATCAAAGTACACAACCACAAATCTTCCTAAAAATGGGCGCAATATATGGTTCATCAACCTCATGAAAGCACTAAGGGCATTAGTTAACCCAAATGGCATGACCAACCATTCATACAACCCGTGTTTAGTTTTGAATGCAGTTTTCCATTCATCCCCCCCCCCCTTTTATTCTAATTTGGTGATACCCGCTCTTAAGATCAATTTTTGAAAAGATTTCGGCACCACACAATTCATCAAGCATGTCATCTAATCGAGGAATGGGATGGCGATACTTTACCGTAATGGAGTTAACGGCTCTACAATCGGTGCACATCCTCCACGTTCCATCTTTCTTGGGCACAAGGATGACCGGAACGGCGCATGGACTCAAGCTCTCCTGAGCCCAACCTTTTTCTAGTAGCTCTTCAACTTGTCTTTGAAGCTCTTTGGTTTCTTCCGGGTTGCTTTGATAAGTGGGCCTATTGGGCAAGGACGCTCCGGGGACAAAATCTATTTGATGTTCAATCCCCCGAACGGGTGGTAGTCCACATGGCACTTCCTTAGGGAAGACATCTTCGTAGTCCTGCAAGAGAGAAACAATCGCACTAGGCAAAGACGGGTCAAGCTCATCAGTAGCAATTAATGCCTCTTTACACAAGAGCATGAATTGATATGTCCTAAGGGTTGAAGGATGAACAAGGACGTTCCAATGGTGATGGACGAGCTGAGCAAACTTCCAAGGATGCTAATGATGTACTTGGAGGTTTGGATGGACCAATGACTAGAGCTAGAACAAGAAGAATGAAGGATGCTCTTCATGGACTAATTTTGGATACACTTGAAGAAGAAAACCAAGCAAGTTGGGCTAAGCATTCTCCACAGTTGGTCTACACCATTTGGGCTGAACAAGGCCTAGAAGAAGGTCCAAATAACCAGCTAAGTGTGAGGATTGAAGACTTGGAGGCCGCTGATCCATTTGTAGTGTAACGGGCTAAGAGGGGTCAAGATGGTTCACTTGGGCTGGTTTGGAGCATGCGCATTTTATTAAGCCCAAATCCACTTCACTTGGGCTGGTTTGGGCTGATTATAGTCAGTTTAGTTCGTTTATAATATGTTTAAGCTAGTCCATTTAGTTAAGTAGTTTGTTTTACTACAAAACCCTAGCATGTTATTTGTGTGCCTATTTAAAGGCCTAAAATCATTACTGTAGCAGGCAGCCATATGATGATATTTTGAGTGAATTCTTTTTAGAATTTTCCTGGTTCTTTGGTGATTAAGAACTACTCCTTTGGTCTTATCAAGCTTTGCTTGTGGTGACCACAATCTTGCTTAGAGTTTCTTCTAGTTTTTTATCAAATTCTTAATAGATTAGATTAAACGATTGAACTCGCTCAACTCAGTTTAACCTAGTTTTCTTAGGGATGTGTTCATCTTCAAGGGGAGATTCGTGAGCACACCAACTCCACGTCAAGAGTTCTTGGGTTTACGAATCCAACGGGGTCTTGAGTTCAACGAGTTGTTGACCTAAAATCCAAGGGGTCTTGGCATACGCAACCGTGCGCACATCATGAATAGAGGCTGGTGTGAGAGACAAGCTTTCCTCATTTCATTGGCTTTTAGGAAAAGGTTTTGTTTTCTCTCTAGTTTTTCCTTTATGTCTAATTCAATATTTGCCCTTTTTTTCTCATTTTTCTCGGCCTTTGGATTTTTCACAGGTTGCTCTTTCTTTTTCTTGTCATTTTCTCACTCACTCTCCTTTTGCAGAGCCACTTGATCCTCATACACTTGCTTAGGAGTAAGTGGAGCAAGTGTAATCTTCCTATTGTTACGAAGGAAGGAGTATTTGTTGGAGTACCCATCATAATTAACCTTCTTATCAAATTGCCATGGTCTCCCAAGTAACAGATGGGTAGCTTGCATAGGTACAACATCGCAAAGTACCTCATCTTCATACCTCCCAACCCTGAATTGTATAAGGACTTGCCTAGAGATCCTCATTTCACCACTATTGTTGAGCCATTGAAGCTTGTAAGGCCTAGGATGCTCCTTGGTAGGCAAAGCCAACTTCTCTACCATCAAAGCGCTGGCAACATTAGCACAACTACCCGTATCAACAATGAGACTACACACCTTGTCTCAGATGTGGCAACGGGTGTAAAAGATATTCTCACGTTGAAGCTCATCCTCCTTGAATTGGGTGGTCAAGACTCTTCTGGCTACCAACCCCACATGATCATTAGCGGAAACTTCTTCTCCAGATTCTTCACCACTTTCCTCCATCAAAGGTGGCATCCCGTCATACTCCTTTTCATCATCCGTGATGACCTCACCACTAGTCAATGTGATCATAGTCTGCTTGTTTGGGCATTGGGAAGCAATGTGCCAAACTCCAAGGCATTTGAAACACTTGATGTCCCGGTTGTGTGTTTTATTTGGGTCATGAGAGGCTTGCCCTTTACCCTCTACCCTTGCTTGGTTGTTCACGGGCTTTGGAGAGGGAGTAGAAGGAGTGGCCCGTTCCTCTCTCTTTGGTTGAGCTGGTCTAACATAGGTAGATTGGAAATTGGAATTAGATCTTCCTTGGCCCCTCTTCTTGATTCTTTTCTCAATCTTCCCGGCTTTGTCTACCATCTCTTCCATATGCATGTAGTGTTGTAGCTCCAATAATTCGACTATCTCGGCCTTCAATCCATTCAAGAACCTAGCCATAGTAGCCTCAAGATCCTCCGCTATATCGGCACGGAGCATTAACATCTCCATTTCTTTGTAATAATCTTCAACGCTTCGATTACTTTGAGTTAAGGTTTGTAACCTTTGACACAAGTCTCGATGGTAGTAGGTAGGAACAAAATGTTTCCTCATAGCCATTTTTAATTCATCCCAAGTGCGGATTGGTGGCTCTCTGTGCTTCCTCCTACCCGTATCCAATTGATCCCACCACACAATTGCATAATCGATAAAATCAATGACGGCCAATTTTACCTTTTGCTCTTCGGAGTAGGAATTGCAATCGAAGATCATCTCTATTTTCTTCTCCCACTCGAGGTATGCTTCAGGATCGGACTTGCCTTGAAAGGTGGGAATCTTCATCTTGATCCCCCTAATGGCGTCTCCTCCTTGATCATTGTCACGCCTCCCACGTCGAGGCCTCCTCACGAGTTCCTCTTTTTCATAGTGATATTCATCCAACTCATACCTTGGAGTCCCACTTCGCCTATTTCGGGGTTGGCTTTGGGAAATATCCAAGTGGTCAAGACGTTCATGTAGGGGTTCTAAGGCGCGATCCAACATGCCTTGGAACTCAACTCTCATCGCCTTAGTCAAGAGTCGAACATCAATTGGTTGAGGTGTTAGTGTATGCCCTAAAACCAAGATGGTTTAAGGTGTTTTGTGTTACACTTATTTATGTTATATTTATCCATGTGGTATTTTTCTTTATCATCTATACTTATATTTCCATGTTACTTGTTTGATTGATAAAGTCCTAAGAATATTGACTGTGCATTAGAGTTTGTAAGGGTTATAATTATAAGACTCTAATACATAAAGTCATATTCTTAAATATCCCTAGTCATAGTATTAATGCGATTGGACGTCATTAATACGGATAGACTAGCACATACTTTGCCTCTACTTATGCTAAGTAGTAGTTGATCTCATTGACTATGGTGTGCGTGATACTTAAGCTGGTATGTGGATGCTTGTTTGAGAACAAGTTCATTGGATTGATCCGCCAAGAGTTTTCAACTATAGTGCCAATGGTTGAACTCTTAATGGCAATGGTGTAAGTGATCCTTTGACTTGAGATTACCATAGTATTTTGAGTGTGGATTGCTATACTTTGACTCTATTCCTCAGTGCCCGTAAAAGGGTAGCCCATAGGTTAGAGATTGGGTAGATAGTGAGTAATCGATATAGGATTCACTACTCCTTAATAGGAGAGTATATCCCTTTATGGCCACTTGTTGGAAATATTAACTCATAAATTTTCTGCAGAAGTGATAGTATAACTTGGAAGAAGTTCCAAGATTATACATCATGGAGAGTTATATTTTTGGAACAAGAAAATATAAATTAGTCTTTTAAAAGTATGCACTATACTTTTAGACTAATTGGGATATAGTGTGGTGAAAGGATATTAATTACACGGTAACATTGTCATTGAAGGGTATGGTCTACCATATGACTTTCCTATTCACTTGGGTGGTCATGATGCAATGCTAGACGCCACTCATGATCTATAAGTATGAATTGATTAATTAGTGAATTAATGATAAATTAAAAGTGTTTAATTTATCTAGCTCAATTAATGAGTTATAATTTATACTTATTGCCAACGTGAATGGAACCTAATGGGTCACACACATAAAGAACAAAATCTTTGGGTTAAAATGTAATTAAGATAAGTATGAGATACTTATGGGGTTAATTTATGAGATAAATTAACTTAAATGACTTATTTATAAATATTCTAAGTCTTGCAGGAAATTAGTTTCCTAAAAGAAATAAAGTAACTAATCGGTTTCTTTATAGAATAGATTTCCTAAAGGAGAAGGATTAGCTTAAAGTAAGTTGCCTAAACCTTCTTGGTTTCCAATTAGCTATATTTCCTAAAAGACTAGAATACTTCCTCTATAAATAGGTTCATGCTTTGACTCTTGAATTATTATTGCAACACAAAAGAAAACTAGTGAGAGAAAATAGAAGAAAGAAAAGGAACACCTCTTTCTCTCTCTCTAGGCATCTCTCTCTCTCTCTCCTAAGGGTTAGGTTTTTTTTCTTCTTGTGTTCTTAAATAATTCAAGGGAGCTAGCACTCAAAAGTCAAAGCAAGCAAGCCTACAAGGTTCCCAAAGAAGTTGTTCGTGTGGATATCATTAGAGGCTCTACGCTTGGAGGGCTTTTTCGTGGTAGATCTAACATCTTCTTCGAAGGATCTTTGCCTCGTAGCATAGAAATCTTCTGTGCTTAAGGTAATCTTCATGCAAACCCCCTTGTTAATCATATAGATATGTCAAAGAGATCCATGGTTAAGGTAATAAAATTTTATTTTTCCACTGCGTTACCTATGCTATTACCTTACGTGAGGAGTTCCACCTTCCCTAGACATTTTTTTTTTATAAACAACCTGCAAGAAAATTGTTAGTAGTAAAAGAAGGCCTCACCCACTCGTTCTCACTAGATGTTCCCTCACTCTCGTGTTTCACTCAATCACTTTTAATGTGCTCACCACTCCTCAATTGGCCACCGTATGCCTCCCTTTGAAGAGTTAGGATTCCTCCAAAGGTACTCAAACACTCACCAATTTAGAATCACCCAAGTGTGGCAAGAGGTTGGAATAGAATACAAAGAAGCTAGACTCAATTTGGAAGTTCAAATAGAAGCAAAAGAATAAAGATGGACAAACTAGAATTTTATCAAGCAAAAAGAGGACAATAAGAAAATACAAGATTTTGACTCAAGAAAGGATGAATTAAAACCCTAACCCCCAATATGATGATATTTGAAAGAAATTTTGCCAGGACAAAGGATTATAATCTACTTTTTTCCCTTTTTTTTTTTTTTAAATTGCACGACTTTTGCAATGAAAGTGTACAACTTTTAACTTTCAACACCAAATTAACAAGAAACCCCAACAAACACCAAGAAACAAGAAGAGTAGAATCCGGTTCAATTAAACTTTCGTACGTGGCGTTGTGATCTGTCCAACGATCTGGATGTTTCACTAGGTCTATTCGGTTGCACAAGGACAGTATTCCAGCCAAATATACTTTAGTTTAATTGGTTTAGTTTGTGTGCTCGTCTTTTACTCCCTTTAAGCACGCCTCTTCTCTTTTTTTTTTTTTTTTAAAAAATTCCCAAAAAATATACAGCCAAACACCTCAAGACTAGACAAATTAATCAAAAATTCACCGGATGAACAGTGACCGCGATGAACAATGGCGGCGAATAGTACTCGCTATAGTATCGGGAACAGTGACAAAATTTTTTTTTAATTCAAAGAAACAAAACCCAGCACAAAAGAAAGACTGATACGCAATCCTTTTTTTTTTGGATTTTTTTTTTAGACTAAGAGACCAAAAGAAAGCAAGAACAAAAAGAAAACCCTAACAGAAACCCTAATAGGAACTTTTCCAAGAATTAAAAGAAAAAAAATTAAAGATGATATAACCTGGGTAAAGGCACTAGCTCTGATACCAAATGATACGAACGGCGATCTAGCCAGTACTCAAGTTTGGATAATGAAAGACTCGACCCCTCTAACCCTCGGGATGGCGAACCTTGATACGATCTCGACCCACGATCCAACGAGTTAGTGAACCAAGTTTGAAGGTAGATGGTGCCACAAGCCAAGGTGATTACTTGGATTGATATGCCTAGAACGCCCAGAGAATTCCTAAGGTATTCAAAGGAAAAGCTTTCAAGAAGCCAAGAGGGAAAACCCTTAATTTTAACGTGATGTCTAATGATCCCCTTGTCTTACAATAGAGTCCCTATTAATAGCTAAAAGAAACAAGGCTTAATTGCCTTAAAGCCCTTACATTAGGTTTCTAGGCTATTACAACTTGAAAAACAGGAAAAAACACAAAAACTCGTAAAAGCCCGTATTATTCCGGAAGTGAACCGCGCGACAAACCGTGGGAGGATGATCCGCGGGTTCTTCCGCGGTTGTGTTGAAGAGAGTTTCTGGACACAAACCGCGGGAGAAACCGCGCGATGGAGTATCCGCGGTTTATGATGCAGTTTCTCTCGTGGCTTGATCAAAGCTTCTGGACGTGAACCGCGTGTGAACCTGCGAGAAAGTCATCCGCGGTTGGATCCGCGGTTTCTCTCCTGTCACCTACTCTTGTATTTTGGTCGCCTCGTTCCACTTGAATGAATTTGCATCCCTTTGTTCCTTCCTTGGACACTTCGTCAATGGTCTTTGAGGCACCCACTTGTTCTTGGATTGCACGAATGAATACTTGTAGCGCGTTCTGGAATTTCTTAGCCCGTGCTCTTGTCACTGGTCCACTAGGCACTCTAACTCCGCCACTTTGATCGTCATGAGTGATCACCATGTCCTCATCATCATTTGTTAATAAGATAGATTATTATTCATTGAAAAACAACATGTGTTTTTGAGAGCTCTCTCTGAGTGCTTCTTGAGTTCTTGGATTAGAACCATCTTTGGTCTTATCAAGGCAATCCGGTGGTGACCAAACCCCTCTGCTTAGGGTTCTTCCAAATTGGTTTGCTCTTCGTCTTGTGAGATTGTCAACTAGGTGTCAATTCCACGGGTTGGGTAGGAGTCTAGGTTGCATCTCAGAAGGAGAACCAACAATCTTTGGTATTATTCAAAGCGCCCCAATTCAAGTTTTTCTTAGATTCTTCACTAGGTTACAAAGGGGTCAAGAAGATTGAATTGTTTTCTTGGATCTTCAAGGCGTCCTAGGCTTCATGCTTGCCTGTCACGCATCAACTTTTCTAGACCGATATGAGCGAGTTCATTCGTCTAACCTAATTTATTCTAAGAACTTGATCAAGACAAGAAGAAAAACTCTAAGCAAGGTTTGGTTTAGATTGCCACAAGAATCACTCTTGATAAGGTCATAGTTCTCTCATAAACAAAAACTAAAGAAAAACTCTCATGAAAGAGAAGAAGAATTCTATTAATTCATCAAACATTAAATCTTATGAAAAATATCACACATGGTGGCCTATTTATAGACTCACAAAGTCATAGAATATGGAATAGAAAATTCTAGAACTAGCTACCAAAAACTAATTCTTAACAAATACTAACACTTAATATAAAAGAATATGGAAACAATTTAAAAGTATAAAAGAATTTGGAAACAATCTAAAAGTCTTGCAAATAAAAGCTACTCTAGAATATTCTTAAAAAAATATAAAAAATTTGCCATAAAATAAATAAATGGCCTAACCATCCCTCGTTGGACCCCTTTGAGCTTCAATCTTGCAATTTTATGGCTCTCAACTTGGGTCCATGATGTGATCTAAGGAGCACTCACAGTTGTTAGACTTGGACTTGAGGTGCATTCTTAGTGGAAGATGTTCCACATGGTTGCTGGTTAAAGATTATGCACGAATTTGAGGTTGTTTGCAAGCTTGAAATTCACTTTGTTCAAGTTAGCGCATTGTGCCAAGGGATAAAGTATTGGTTGTGGATCAATCAAGTCAACATATAAAGAAAGCCCAAAGAAGTTACTTGGACTTGTTTTGAAGGCCCTTGAAGTTGCTAAATGGAGGCTCAATGAATCTTATGGAGGGATGTCCAGCCCATGGTCTGATTTTGGATGAATTTCCAATAATTTTTGTAGTTAATTATGTTTCTGTTAAGTTTCCTAAGTTTTTACAAGTTGTAACTTTTAGTAGTTATCCAATTGTGATAAGTTACAACTGGTTTTAGTAGTTTGCTTTATTTTAAGCTTCGAGACTTTTCTTTGTAAGCCTATAAATAGGCATGTTACTGTTCATACGATTTTTAGAGAATTTTTGAGTAATAATTTGAGTGTTTTTCTCTTAATTGAGATTCTTCTTGGTTCTTGGATTAGAACTACTCTTGGTCTTATCAAGCTTGATTGTGGCGACCTAAACCTAGCTTAGAGTTATTCCATCTTGTTTTGTTTAGGGTTCTATAAGTTTGCTTCATCCCCTATAGATTCGTATACATCGAAGAAGGTTAATTCAAGGCAAAACAACTCCATGTCAAGGGTTCCTTGGTTCACGAATCAAACGAGGTCTTGAGTTCAACAAGTTGCGTACCTGAAATCTAAGACTTTCTTGGCAACACAACCGTGCGCACATTAAGTGGTCAGAGCCATCTTCTTGGATTTTTCAGGTTTTACCAAGCCAATTTTCCTCTTGGAAAATTCAGATATATCCCTTCGTATTGTGTCTTTGTGTTCTTGTGCGTTGTTGTAGCAAAGAGCTTCGAGCCCACTCATAATAATGTGTTTTGTGTCCATAAAATTTCTGCTATTTTTTTCTCATTGTTTTCTTGGTGAAAGACATGCCCTAGGTTCATTAGAGTTGTTCTTGGTTGCTTCTCAATCAAGAATTCTAGGTCTTGTGTGGTATTTTGTGATTCTTGACTGTTTTTGTTGTTTTTCTTTTATTTCTTGTGTCAAAATTTGCAAGAAAAAGGGTTTCTTGAACATAAAACTTCATAAAACCAATTTTTCTTGGAGCTTTAGTTGTGTTCTTGAGTCTTTTACGTGTCAAAAAAAAATCGTGTGCAAAGGAAAAAAAAGAAAAGAAAAAGTCGTGCAAGAAGAAAAGAAAGAAAAAGACAAAGCACAAAGAAAAAGAGAATAAAAAGGAGTGCACATCAATGTAAAAACCATGCACAATCATTTATTCAAAGTTTCTTGAAGTTTCTTGGTGTTCTTGATACAAGTTCTTGAAGTTCTTGAACTTACTTTGCAAGTTTCTTGAATTTGCACCAACTTGTTCTTGAAGTTTGTGTGCTGCTGGAAATTTCTTGGCTGATTTGTTGAAGTTCTTGGCTGACTTCTTGGACTTTGTTGATCAAATCTTGAAGTTCTTGAAGCCTTGAAGTGTTGGTCAAAGGGTTTTCATCATAAATTAGGATTTTGTTAGGGTTTCTTGCATGTTGGGTTGCTGAAATTCGTTCCTATTTTTGGACGAATTTCTGTTACGATTTTTTCAGCAATTTTGGTGTTAAAAGGAGTCTAAAAGGTGTTATTTGGGTTTATATAGAAGTTATTTGTCTTTGGCAAACCCCTTGGGAAAAGGAAAGTAGTTACAAAGGGGATTTGGAAACTTATTCTACAAAACAAGTAGTTTCCTTTTTCTTTTTGGCAAGTGGTGGTTACACCTTGTTTCCTTTTTATTTTTTTAATGTTTTCACATTGGGGAGGCTGTCTTGTCCGTGTTTTTACTTTCCTAATTGGTTGTGTGTTGGTTTTTAAGTATTATTTGTTCAAGAATTCTTTTTGGAAAGGAATTTCTTTCTTATTCCTTGAAGGGTTGTTGGAGTTTTACTTTTTGCACAAGAATATTATTTTCTATCAAGAAGAACATTAAAAATCAAGATTTTTCACACAATTATACCACACATTAGGGTGTCTATTTTGTGTCAATTCTTGATTCTCATCCATTCTTTAATTTATTCTCTTGATAAAAAACACTCCAAGCTAATTTTTTCTTGGCCTCTACACTTACTCTTTACAAGTTGAGGTTGCTATAGATCCTTGGTGGGATTGATTGAGTTGGTTCTTCAACAAAGAGCCTACAAGAAGATTCTTTGAGTGGAAAAAGACTTAGTGGTGAGCTCATTCGAGGGTAAAAGCCAATCTACTTGAGAGAATCGAGTGCCAAACACTAAGGGAGTGTTTTACATATTCTTGTCTATTTTCTTTGTTATTTCTAATGATTTTTCTTGCAGGTTTTTAGGACATAATGGCATCTTCTATTGACATTAACAATGAACTAAAATTGTTTAGGGAAGCCATTGTTGGTGATTTTGAAAGAAAGATGCGCCTTATGAAAGATGAGATCTATGAAAAGATGGATAAGCATTCACACTCATCTTATGTCAAAGCTTTTGCATTCAAATCCTTTAAAAAGTTGTCCAAGAATTATTATTCTTCAAAGAAGGAGGATGAGATGAAGTGTCTTGATAATTGGGATGATTTTTTGAGCAGACATAAAGCATTTGTAGTTGCTCAAAACGAGAGAGTACTTGAGGAGGAATCTACCCTCTCAATTAAAGATCAAAGTTCATCACATGATACGTGCGTGGTAGCGTCCATTTTAAACTTGGAAGCTTCATTAGTGATATTCATCAATCTATGTGATTTGATTGATTCTACAAGGAGTCTTGTGTTTTCTACCATTATTGAGTTTGGAGAATTCGTGGACCAATCAAGGAAATTGGACTTGAAGATCACGTTTTGGTTTTGGATTAAACATGCATTAAAAAAAAAGGGCCCAAGAAGTAGCATATGATCCAAAGATGATGCACACAAGTTGTCTAGGTTTGATGGACCCAAGTTGAAGGCCTTAAAATTGCATGATTGAAGCCCAATGGAGTCCAAGGAGAGATGGTCGAGCCCATTTATTATTTTATGGTGAATTTCTTTTTATTTTTTCAGAAGTTTAGCTTTTATTTAGTTTCCTAAGTTGTTTACAAGCTGTAATCCTTAAGTAATTACCTATTGTGTTAGGATACAACTTAAGTTAATTTTCTAGACTATTCTAGCATGTTTTTAGGTGACTTTTTTAAGCCTATAAATAGGTCAAAAATGTGTTACGAATTTTAGTATGATTTTTGAGATTAATAAAATTTGAGTTTTCTCTTTTAGAGAGCTTTGTCTTGGGTTCTTGGATTAGAACCAACTCTTGGTCTTATTGGAGTGGTTCCATGGCGACCATTCTCCTAGCTTAGAATTTTCTTCTTGTTTTGAATAAGTCCTTAGAATAAATTTGGTTAGACGAATGAACTCACTCATATCGGTCTAGCAAAGTTTATCCTTTGGTTCAAGATTTCTACAAGAGTTGAATTCAAGGTGACCAATCTCCACGTTTAGGTAGCTTTGGTTTACGAATCAAAGTTGGCCTAAAGTTCAACGAGGTTGTTACTTTCTAGATAATTTGGTCCATTTCAGCGGGAGGATTTGGATTAAATTATTGCTTGTTTCTTCAAGAAGATCTTTGGGAAGATATTCCTGTGATATACGAAAGGGCGACACCCCCGATCGCATCATCACCTCTCATTCAAAGGAAGAATTGTGTTGCTTTTGAAGAGAAGGATAAACCATCAACTTCAAGGCCTAAGAAGATGCAATCATTGCAAGATGGTGAACAAGTGCAACAAGTGAATTCTATACTAGGTGCACTGTAAAGAACAAGGTATGTAGTATGCGTATTGATCATAATAGTTGCACTAACTTGACAAGTACTATGTGTGTTGGAAAGCTAGGATTGCCTTTGTTGAAGCATCCACATCCATACAAAAGGTTGACTGATAATGGAGAATTTGAAGTAACCAATCAAGTGGAGTTGGAGTTTTAACTTAACAAGTATCGTGATAAGATTCTTTGTAATGTGGTACCAATGGAGACTTGGCACATACTCTTGGGTCATGCATGGCAACTTAAAAATGAAGACAAATATGATGAGGTGAACAATAACTACTCTTTCAAATGGAATGGGAGGAATGTCAAGCTAATTCCTTTGCCGTCACTTCAGGTAAATAAGGATAAAGAGAAAATTCCAAGAGATTGCTGAGAAGTGATAATTTTACCTATTTTAGCATAGTATTATATATATTTTTAGTGTGTTTTTAGTACATTTTAAGCATTTTAATATAAAAAATGGCTCAAATTCATAATTGTTCTTCCATTTGAAGAATTTCTCAAAAATTAGAGTTTTTACTCAATTTTTATGGTTTTGAAGCAAAATTTATATTTTGTGCAAATTAATGCACAATCTTTGTACAATTTTTCAGGTTTTATACATTCAATCATAATTTGGATCAATTGAGTAAAGGTCATCTCATTCTTAGTGGATTCATGGATAATTGGATTTGGAAATTCAATAAAACAACTTTTACATTCAAACTTGGAGGATTGTTTTGCTCAACTTTTGGGAAATTCTCATCAACAAATTCACCATGAAATTAAAGGATCAACATCACAAAAAGGTCTCAAGGGCATAAGAGGCATAACAAGCAAAAAAGAAGTGCAAAAGAAGCAATGGAAGTGAAGAATTGGAGAAAACTAGGCGTCAGTAACAATGACACATTTCTGTATTTTGGTAATAACTTGAGCTAAAAATATCAGATTGAGATGATTCTTGTGTAATTTTAAAGCTAACAGGATACTCTACAATTCTTATGAAGATATCAAAATTTTGTTCTTACATCTTCATAGCTAAAAATCTAAATTACTGAAGAACAAAGCTCTCCCAACCACGTCTCAATATTTTGGCCATATCTTTGAATCCAGAACTCCAAATGACCTAATTCTTGTGGTTTGGGAAAGCTAATTCAAAGGGATACGCGGATCATAATACACAGACAACCAGCCACGTATCGCCATCCGCGTATCATGCATGTCGGCCAAAAAGCGATGGTTCCAACTTGCAGCTTATCTTCCAGTCCCTTTTGATGACTTTTTAAAGATTCCTTGCACCTGCACTACCCAAGAAAACATTACAAAATTCAAGGAAAATCTTTTTGTGATTTCAAGACAACTTTTCATGCAATTTGCCATGCAAGTTGGTGAGATGATTAGGGTAAATTTGTCGATAAATAGGGAGCTCTTGCAAGACATTTAAGATATGTCTTGAAGGTAGGAGCACTCCCAAAGCAGTTAGTTTACTAGTTTTCTTTGTAGTTTTATATGAAATTTCAATACTTGTAAGAAAACTCTTGGAGAATTCACTTGTACTACATCATATTCAAGGAAGAAATGAAGGATTGGAGCCATTGAAATGAGAATTTCTATCTCTTTCTCTTTATTTCCTTGTTGTGAATTACTTTTATGAATTCTTATACTTTCAAGTTTTGAATTCCATACTTAACTAAATACATGTCTTAGGGTTAGATGAAGCTAATTATATGATTTGAATGTTATTTTACTTGCTATAACTTGTATTTGCTTGTTCATATATCAAGGTTTAATATTTGTAGTAGCTTGATCAACTATTGCAAATCATTTAGATGTTATTCAACATTAAGAAATGCTTATAACAATGGAAAATGGTAAATGAAGCCTATGTTGTACACACATGCAAATAGTGGTATAGGTAGGTGGATTGAGGTTGTTTAATACCACAATTCATGCATTTCACAAGAGTTCATCATGAACATAGTTGAATTCTAGTCAATTCATTGTGAAAACAAGTCTTGATTTCATGTGGAGTTGCTTGGAGTTGCAATCCTAAGCAAGACAAGATTAACATAGCAAGGTGTTAATTCATTTAATCATATTAGTGACAATTAGTGGATTCTAAACCCTATTACTTGTGTTTGTAAATTTCTCCCATTTGTTTTACTTCAAATATATGAATTGTCTTAGTCCTGCACACCACATGTTTGATAATTTGTCTAGATAATAGAGTAAGTAAGTAGCTTTGGGACTTGCTAAGTTTTGTTTCCTCATAGGATCGACCCTAATACTTCTCCTACTACAATTGACCCATGCACTTGCAGAAAGGGGTATTAGGTTATAAATTTTATTACTTGTTTGTGTGAATTTTGCCTAATTTGATAGTACCTAAACCTCACAATCAATTGCAAAGAGTGGCAAAGATCTTTGAGCATACAATCAAAAGAAAAGAGTGATAAAAAAGAAGAGTTTGTGCAAGTGAAGAGTTAGGATAGTGTAGATCTTGAGGGAAAACAAATTAAGAGGAAAATTTCAGAGAAAGAAGAAGAAAATAAGAGAGTGGAAGTGGAAGCTAGCAAAGGTGAGAAAAAGAATGCTTTGATTGAAGGCCTAAACTTCTTGTACCTATGTACAAAGAAGTAGATTATATTGTTAACACTCCTAACACTTGTTTTCCTAGTATTTTTGTTTCTCTTTTGCAACAACTTGAAAATCAATTTCAAGACAAAGTGACGCCACCTACAAAGTGCTTATTCAATGGCATTAAGTTGCAAGTTTCTAGATTTTTATCACCAAGCAAGAAGATGCAAGTGTTTCAAGGGCATGACTTGATGAAGAAGAGATGTTTTAAGACAAAAATTTGGTCTCATGCCATGTCTCATGCCATCAACATCAATTGGTTGATCAAATACATGTTTGATTAGTGGCATGATGTCAATTGGATTGATTCAAAAAGTCCGAATGCCACAACTGAATTGATGAATTTGCTAGATTCTACTGGATTGTGGCCTAAGTTTTTATGTTTTAATAGCTTTAGTTTGCATCTTAATTCCCTCTTATGTGTTTATTCTATTAGAGTAGGTAGTTATGTTTTGCATTTAGTTTGTTTAACTTCATCTAGGTCAATTTGTCTTGAAGGATTGCTTGTGTTTTATGTTCATATTTTCAGCAATTTTTGTGGTTTATTTTGCAAATTATTATTCCATGGTAGAGTTTACATGTTTATATATGCATTTTATCCAATTCATTCTAGTGTTTTAGCTTGTAATCATGTTCTGCATTCAGCATATTTATCTTGGCATGGTGCAATCCATTTTAAGGGTTATGATATGTTAAATCATCATGTTTTAAGAAGTTTTCAGTATGTTTTAAGTGATTTTTCATGTCATAAAACTTGTTTTAGGATGTATATGTTTGTCCATGCATTCCATCCAAAGCATCTTGATGTCTTAGTTAGTGATAACTCTTGTGTTTTTCAATTTATTTTACATTATTCTTTGAGTCTCCATGCATGGTTTCTACATTACTGCATTGATATTGATTTTCAAATTGATGTCCATAGGATTTTATCTTCTAAAATTCGTTTTTATCATGTTAGAAGTTCATGTATGTTCATTCTTTTGTATGTTTTTAAAGATATTTCTCATCTAGACATATTTATTGTCTTTAAACTTCAAATTGTCTTTACATCATCTATGTGTGTTTTTGAGTTTTATTTTATTTCATTTTGCAAGAATAATGAGTCTTTATCTAGTTGTGTTTATTCTTCCAATATGCCATTCGATTTTTATGTGCTTAATATTCTTGGTGGTTATATTTGCTCATCTATCAATCCTTTAGTTACTAATAGTAGTTTATATGAGCTTGCAGATTCGAGGACGAATCTTTTCGAGGAAGGAGGGATTGATGTGTGATCCAAGGAGCACTCACAATTGTTAGACTTGGACTTGAACATGGTGAGCTTAGAAGAGGCGTGTTCTTAGTAGAAGATGATCCACATGGTTGCTGGTTGAAGATTATGCACAAATTTGAGCTTGTTTGCAAGCTTGAAATTCACTTTGTTCAAGTTAGCACATTAGACCAAGGGATAAAGTATTGGTTGTGGATCAAGTCAACATGTAAAGAAGGTCCAAAAGAAGTTATTAGATCTGTCCAAAACAATCATACAAAGGGCTGGTTACTTGGACTTGCTTTAAGGGCCCTTGAAGTTGCTAAATGGAGGCCCAATGGATCTTATGGAAGGATGTCCAACCCATGGTCTGATTTTGGACGAATTTCGAATAATTGTTGTAGTTAATTATGTTTTTGTTAAGTTTCCTAAGTCTTTACAAGTTGTAACTTTTAGTTAGTTATCCAATTGTGATAAGTTACAACTGGTTTTAGTAGTTTGCTTTATTTTAAGCTTCGAGACTTTTCTTTGTAAGCCTATAAATAGGCATGTTACTGTTCATACGATTTTTAGAGAATTTTTGAGTAATAATTGGAGTGTTTTTCTCTTAATTGAGATTCTTCTTGGTTCTTGGATTAGAACTACTCTTGGTCTTATCAAGCTTGCTTGTGGCGACCTAAACCTAGCTTAGAGTTATTCCATCTTGTTTTGTTTAGGGTTCTATAAGTTTGCTTCATCCCCTATAGATTCGTATACATCGAAGAAGGTTAATTCAAGGCAAAACAACTCCATGTCAAGGGTTCCTTGGTTCACGAATCAAACGAGGTCTTGAGTTCAACAAGTTGCGTACTTGAAATCTAAGACTTTCTTGGCAATACAACCGTGCGCACATCAGTCCATTAAATCTAGCCAACTTGTGTGCACCATCTTTGGACGATATGCTACTCTTTGGGCCTTTTTTGAATGCATGTTTAATCCAAAATCAAAACACAATCTTCAAGTCCAATTCCCTTGATTAATTCACGGATTCTCTAAGCTCAAGAACAGTTGAAAATATGAGACTCCTTGTAGAATCTTTCAAATCATATAAATTGACGAATATTATTGATGAAACTTCCAAATTTGAAACGGGTGCTACCACGCACGTATCAAACTCCCTCTCTTCGAAACGATTCATCCTCAAATCGTCGCCGAAGGTAAATGAAGAATAAGGCACGATCTCAAGAGATGGTAGTTTAACACTTGGTGGCTTCTCTTCCATTAGCTCCTCCATTAGTGTTCCTCTTTCATTGACTCCTCCAATGGTGTTTCACATGCATCCTCAATATGCTTCTCCATTGGTGGTTCCTCAAGATGTGGCTCCTCTAACGATGGTGCTTCTTCCTCTTCAACTCTACGAGCTTCCTTTTTAATTTGTTGCGCGACTAAAGCTTCATAGTCAGCCATCCACTTTTCTACAAATTCACTCGTAGTAGTATTTCCATGCTTCTTCAACTCTTCCTCTTTTGATTCAACATGTGGTTTTCGAGTGGGCTTTGAAGACAATGGACTCTCCATCCTCTTTGAAGAAACACCTCTAGAACCATAGCCATCATTAACAAGCTTCTTAGAAGAGCTAGAGTTGGAACTTCTCCTTTTGCGAATCAATCCCTCAATTTCCCAACGATCAAATCGAAAAGTTATGCCTGTTTTTAATTGCCATGTCCAGCGATCAAATATAGAATCCATGCTTTTGTTGAGTTCCCGCCTAAATTCTTTGAGAATTTCCTCCATAATGCAAGCTACAAAAATTGTTAGTACAAAATAGTTTTCACTTAATTTAGACTTTTACTATCTCTAACAACACTTGCCTTTTTCCTCTCTTTACTTTTTCTCTTTCTTTCCTTTTTTTTTTCTTTTCTTTCCTTTTTCTCCTTTTTCCTTTTTCTCCTCTCTTTTCGTTTTCTCCTTTTTTCTTTTTTTTTTTCCTCTCTTTCCTTTTTCTCCTTTTTCCTTTTTTTTTCCTCACTTTCCTCTTTATCGTCTTTCCTTTTTTTCTCTTTCCATTTTTTTTCAACAAACACAAAACACAAAATTCAATTCAGAAAAAAATATGGAAAATTGGGGATGAACAGTACTAGCGGTGAACAGTAGTTTCGTCGTGAAAAGTGCCGATAACTAGTGCGCTACAGTGACAATGTATAATGACGATTTTTTTTTTTTTTGACAATCAACCCACAAAAGAACACAACTTTGATTCATGAAAAATTAGATCTTGAACCAAGAACAACACAACAACAATTAAATACATATATCCAAGAGGATTGAAAACAAAAGAGATATACTCAAGTGGGTTAGACACAAAAACTTGATTTTTCAAGATGCCTAAAGCTCTGATACCACTTGATACGATCAGGATATCGCCCTCTCGTATATCACAGGAATATTATCCCTAAAGACCATATTGAAAAGAAATCTACGAAAATAGCCCAATCTTCTTGACTCCTTTGTCACCTGTCCAAAGACTCCAAGAACAACTTGAGTTGTGGTGCTTGAAGATCCAACAAAGATCGTTGAATTCCCCCTTCTACGTTGCAAGTTAGACTCCTAACCAACCCGTGGAATAGACTCTTATCCAACCTGTGGAATAGACTTCTACCTAACTCGTAGAATAGATTCTTAATTGACAAACCTAAAAGATTGAATCAAATCACATGGAAGAAACTCAAAGTAGAGATTTTGCTCGCCATGGAATCACTCCAATAAGACCAGGATTTAGTTCTAATCCAATGATGTGATCCTAGGAGTGCTTACAATCTTGATGCTTGGATATTCTCATGGAGCAACTCGTTTGGACCAAGATGAGATCAAATCATGGCTGATCATGAGGGGAACGTTCAAGATTTGTGACTACCATGGTGTAATTCGTGACTTTGGGCCTCTCAATGGAATTGGTGATCAAGCTATTCAAGTGTGTTCATTGGGCCAAGAGTTTATGCATTGGTTATGGATTAAATACACATTCAAAGAAGGTCCAATTAAAGCTTCAAGTGATCCATAATATGTTTCTAAGGTGCTAGTTTGGTTGGACTTGTTGGAAGGCCTTTTAAAGATGCAAGATGGAGGCCCAATGGTGCTTAAAAGGAGGCGTCCAGCCCATGAACAATTTTTGGACAAATTTTTAAGTTTAATTCTTTTATGTTAAGTTTTCTGTTTTGTTTACAAGTTGTAATCTCTTAGAAAGTTACCAATTGTGTTAGATTACAACTAGTGCTCTTTGTTAAGTTTCTAAAACTTTCTACAAGTTGTTATGCAAGCCTATTTATAGGCCAAAACACTGTTACGAATTTTGTAAGTTTGATGATTAATAAATTTGTGAGTTCTCAAATTGAGTGCTTTCTTTCGTTCTTTGCTGATTAAGAACAACCCCCGAACTTGTAGAGTGATTCCAAGTTCAAAACCCTAGCTTAGAGTTGCCTTATTGGTTTGATCAAGCGTTCTAGGTGCTGATTCCTTGAGTTCTTGTTTGTTCCATAAGGAGGTTCAAAGCTTCCTTGAATTTTTGAGTTTATCTTCCGTGTTCAAGGCTTTGGTGCTGATTCTGGAGTCTAGTTCATCCAAGTGGAAAGGTTCGAAGTTCATGCTTGGTCTTTCAAGCAATTCCACGTTTATCTGTGCGTATCATCCAAGAACTAAAGAAAACTCTCATAGAGAGAAAACTCACAATTTTATTGATTCATCATATCATCATTCTTAAAATAATACAAGGAATGTCCTTTTATAGGCTCATAAAGAGTATTCTAGAGAACTTACTAAAAGCCTATTACTAGTTGTAACCTATCACAATTAGATAACTACCATAAATATTACAACTTGTAAAAATAAAAAAAAATACTCAATAAAATTCGAAAAAACTAGCTCGCCAAAGTTTCTGTCCCTATCCGTGTGGGCTATCCGTGTGCAGGTAGCCAGCGCGAATAGGACCAAAAACTATGATCCTTCCTTTGTGTCTTCCCATTTGAGTCGATGCTAGATAGGCCATCTTCCATGCTCTATTGCCATGCCTTGTGCCCTTAAACTTCTCAAAATATCAGAGACAAACGATCAATCCCATTGAGAATTGAATGATGCGTCTAGGGCTACCATGTACGTATCATTTGGTCTTTAAGAAGAGTTTTAATTGTTCCCTAATTAGATTTGGGAAAGGACAAACAAAGACCAATTGGATTTGGAAAGAATAATCCAAATAGCACTTGTACTTTCCTAATCCTTCAGCAGTGCTTCTTTCCTATTTCTTTCTAGCCTTGTCCGTGTATTTTAGTCCTAATTGTGCTTGGTTTTTGGTTGTTTAAACCATGGTTCTACTTTCCTAATTGATTTGTGCTGGTTTTAGTTGGTATTTGTTGAAGAATCCTTCAAAGAAAAGGACTTCAATCCTCCTCCTACAAGGATTGCTTTGAATATTCATATTTTTCAAGAGAACTTTAAAAATCAAGGTTTTTCACACAAGGATACCACACTTTAGGGTGCTATTTCCGTGTCTAATCTTATGTTTTCTTTGACCTCTCTTGATCAAACAATTACTCTAAGCTTATTTTCTTTGACCTCTACACTTACTCTTGTGGTTTTAACTTCTCGGAGCTTTACAAGAAAGGTTCAAGCAATTCTTTTCATCAAAGGACATATAAAGGAGCTACCCAAGAGTGGAAAAAGGCTTAGGGGTGAGCACATTTGAGGGAATAAGCCATATACCTTGAGTGATACACGAGGGCTTGAGTGCATACACTAAGGGAGTGGTAAGGTTGTTCTCTTTATTTTTGTTTTTTTTCCTTCTAATGTTTTATTGTGTAGGTTTAAACATGGCGTGGGAATCTCTCATGCTTAGTAGAACAAATCAATTTGATCACAATGTGGCCTCAAAATCCTCTAAAAAGCTATCCCAGAATTATAATTCTTCATAGAAGGAGGATAGGTTGAAGAACCTCAATGATTGGAATGATCTTTGGAGTAGATATGAAGCACTCATGGTTACACAAAAAGAAAAAGTGCTTGAGGATAAATCTACACCATTAATTAAGGATCAAAGTTCATCACCTCACATTCAAAAGAGGAATCACGATGCCTTTGAAAGGGTGGATAAACCATCAAACTCAAAATCTAGGGAGATCATGAAAGCTAATGATGTTGAGAAGATGCAATCATTGAGAGAAGGTAGTGATGGTGAACCAGTGAAACAAGTTGAAGGCCAATTCTATACTAGGCGCTATGAAGAACAAGGTATGTAGTATGCATATCAATCATGATAGTTGCACTAACTTGGCGAGTACTATGTGTGTTGGAAAGCTAGGTTTGCCCTTGTTGGATCATCCAAATCCATACAAAAGGTTGATTGATAATGGAGAATTTGAAGTAACCAATCAAGTGGAGTTGGACTTTTCAATTAGCAAGTATCGTGATAGGGTTCTTTGTGATGTGGTACCAATGGAGACTTGTCAATACTCTTGGGGCATCCATGGCAACTTCAAAATAAGGCCATGTATGATAAGGTGAACAATAACTACTCTTTCAAATGTAATGGAAGGAAAGTCACTTTAACTCCTTTGTCACCACTTGAGGTAAATAAGGATAAAGAGAGAATTCCAAGGGATTGCAAAGAGTGGGAAAGATCTTTGAGCATAAGCAAAAGAAAGGAGTGCAAAAAAAGAGACGTGTGAGGTTGCTACACCACCATGTGAAGTTCATCCTAAAGCACCCTTGGAGACAACAAAAGTTGAAACATCACCTTTGGAAAAAAATCCAAAGAATACACTCGAAGATGAAATAGAAAAAAATGTGCAAGACATATGTCGCGTCCGAAAATCGATGAGGTACTGGTGGGGTCGGAGACTGTCGCACTCTAAAAAGACAGTCTGGTCCAGTCCGGTGACCCTTTTTAAAAAGAAGTTTTTGGAAAACTGTGCGTGTGTGAGAAAAAATCTAGTTTTAGTGAAAAAGTATTATTTAGTAAAAAGAAATGGTATTTTAGAAGAAAATAAGGCCGGGACTAAAGGTGCGATAGTTTTGGCCAACTAATTTTGAAAAAGAGTTTTATTTTATTAAAAACGGAGTCGCCACCTGGTATTGATTTAAGGTGTACCAAGTTACCTGAAAAATCATTTAACAAAACAAAAGTAAAAATTTTAGCAAAGATATTTAAAATCCTTTTCTAACTCCGGTATATGAAAAATGAGAGAAGAAGATTCGGGAGTCACATTTGAAGAAAGGGAAGGCAAAGGCTCACGCCTAAGGCACCCTTTCTATCTAGCCAAGGCTAGTTGTGAGGTTTAATCAAAATTTCCTAAATTAGCCCTAAGTTCTATCGTGTTCGGATGTGTCTAGATGAATGCAAATCCTATATCTAAATATGAGTATCGAGAGGGTCGGAATGTTCCATCAAGGCTTCGTTGGGATTATTGCATTAATTGCGAAACCCGACATGAGGCCCCGTGGGAGTCACAATTGTGAATGCAAAATGAAATGAAAAAAGGAAAAGGAAAATAGTATAGATAGCAAGTGTCATAGAAGGTGGGTATGTGATAAGTGCTAAAGTACATTAGTTTTTAGTAGATTTTTAGGGTAGGTTTTTAGGATTTTTCTATGAGTTTTTCCTCTATTTCTTAGCTATTTCTTCTCATTTGTGATTTGAATGCCAAATTGTGTAAAGGTGTGATTTACATGTGATTTGTGTCATTTTCGTAGCATTTGCACATTGCATCACCAATTTGGATTAATTTGGATGGCAATTGGATGATATTTTGAGGTGATTTGAAGTTGGAGATGAGTTAAAGTCAAGAAATCCTCAAAGTGGTGCAAAGAAGCAATAGGCGAAGAAGAATTGGAAAGGAAACGGTTTGGCAGTCTGGACATATGTCAATGATTTAGTGATAACTGGAGATGGAGATATTGGATTAAGGTGATTCATGAAGCATTTTGAAGCTAAGACAATGATCTACAATTCATATGAAGACATCAAAGTCCAGTTCTTAAGGTTCGAACGGTCAAAATTCCAAGTTATTGAAGCATATTTGTACTGCAGTACATGTTCCGACCAGTTCTTAGTATTTCAGCTATATCTCAGCGTACAAAGCTTAAATGACATGATTCTTGTTGATTTGGAAAGCTTATTCAAAGAGCTAAAACTTTTATGTTTTGAGGAAAAGCTAGTTCGGCCGTTTTCGAGATGCAATTTTGCATGGAAGACAAGTGAAATAGTCTGATCAAGGCCGCGGGTAAGGCCGTGCCGCAGCCTGGGGTGCGGCCTTGGTCAGAAAGGGAGGACACAAGGCCGCAGGTAAGGCCGTGCCGCGGCCTTAGCCGCGGCCTAGTGACGGAATGCTGCATTTTTAAGCACTTTTGGGCGAATCTTTGCGGGGGGAAGAACCCTAACTCGAGGAAAAACACACACACGCCGCACACACCTCAAAAACACACATTTTGGCACATCTAGAGTGATGTAGGGAGGAGAAAGCAAGAGTAGAGGGACAACTCAAGGGCTTCAATGGTGAAAGCAAGAAGGATTCATCAAGATGCAAGGGAGGATTCAAGAGGGCTGCATGAGAATGAGCTTTCTCTTTCTTTCTTGTCTTTTGTTAATTTTATTCTTGTAATTATGAATTAAGTTGTTTATGATTTAGATGGGATGAACCCTAGATTCTTATGTCTATGATTTTATTCTTGGTTTAATGAAAGACCCACTTTGTTCTTAGATTTATTCATGAGTTTATTTGTGTTTTGGATTGGGATTTGCATGCATCCTTCAATTCAAGTGTTGATTTTGTATGGGTATATCGAGAGATTGCACATATGATTAGATCACTTCATGAATAGAGAGAACTTGAATGAATTGCTAGAGATAGGATTACATGAGTTCTTCCTAAGTTGAGTTTTAGGATTAAAGCTCAACCACAAGTGGAGTCCATTGATTAGAAATTGCATCTTTTAGGGGTTTTAATTGAGAAGAGATTCCAATTAATCAACCGAGAAGGTAGGAATTGTTTCACTTGAGAAAGGATATAATTCACATAAGGGACTCCGGGGTCTAAGAAATTGGGTTAATCATTAATCAAGTTAGAGTCTTGGCATGTTGGTTTAGGGGAATTCTTCATCTAAATTCACCTCTACTTTTGTCCATTCTCTCTACTATATTCTATATTGTCATTTAGTTAGATAATTAGTTTTAGCTAATTTGTATTTTCATTTAATTCGTCATTCACTTTGTGAGGTTAGATAATAGAAAGAAGGTTAATACTAGTACTCACATAGTCCCTGTGGGATACGACACTCGGTACTCCTGTACACTGTACTACTGGAAACGATAGGTGCACTTGCCTAAGTATCCATAGTATAGCGAAAGGGATATCAGTATGCAGCATAACGAGTACGGGGAACTAATAACTCGTGACTGAATGTTCCTACTCACGGAGGGGGGAATGGTATGTCAATCCACCGCTTCCCACGTAAGTAGACGACTATTTCTAGTTGGAACACGTGAAATGTCCTAACTTCTAAGTGAAATACAACCTAGATGTCATGCATGGTCAAATGCTAAAATTAAGTAATGATATATAAAATATATACCAAAAATCATGCAAATATGGAAATTTCTCAAAAAAAAAGAAGAAAATGTGTGTGAAATGATGTAAAATGCACACGAGTGCACCTAGCACTAAAATACCCTAAGGGTCTAGCGTTGGACTAGCCCTTTCTGAGAATTCCCACAAGCTTTGGACTAGCAGGAAAGCGATAAAGCCGCAACTAGCGTTGGACTAGTGTAGTGACGAAATAACATAAAATATGATTTAAAATAGTAAAACATAAATCAAAAGCAAATAAGTATATAAAGACATGTAGGGGTACATAGGAGCACATAATATATAAACATGATATTCTAGATGCAAAACCCTAAGGAAAGCGATAAAAATATGTAAGCACATAAGCACACAAAAGCACACAAGCCCTAACTATTACACCGGGGAATTTAGCTACAAATTTAGGGGTGAAAAAGTAAAAACGACCTATCTATTACATTGCTATCTTAATACAAAATTTTGCTAAAATATGAGAAATATAATCTAACTATTACATTGACTAGCTAAACACAAAAATATTATATTTTCTACTAAAATAATAAAATTAAAAAATTAAATAACATAAAGTAAATAAAAATGCAAAAAGCATGTAAAACAAGAAACATGTGAAGAAAATGCACAATAAATCACAAAAGGGCACATTGGAGCATATAAGACAAAATTAATGAGAAATAGAGATACCTCTTTGAAAACCCGGTACAAATGCTTAAAAACACAAAAAACATGTCAAGGTACCTCTATTTAAAGTAATAAGGCAAAAATATGAAATATGACAAAATAAATTTCAACAAACTGGGGTGGAAAATGTAATTCCCATTAAGTTAAGGGGCTAAATCATAATTTGAAGCATTGTTCTAAGGCTAACATGCAAAATTCTAGCAAATTGGGGAACAAAGCACAAATTTCAGCAAGTAAGGGGGGTGAAGAAATGTAAATTTGAGCAAGTTAAAGGCAGAACTTGCAAAAACTAGGGGACTTAATTGAAAGCATGTAAAAATCTAGGGGGTCAATATATAGATTAGGAGGAACTCAATTGCATGAAATAAAATCTTTAAGGACATATGAATAATATTAAAGAAAAACAAACACTTGACCTAAATAAATTTTTTATGGTAAGACTGGATTAAAATTTAATCAAGACATAAATGTGGCAGCAATAAATTAAAATTGGATTAATGATCTAAATTATTACAACTAACTAAATTGACTACCAATTAAAACCAAATTAAATTGGATAAAAAAAATTAAACTCGCCTAAACCAAAACCAAAAAACAAATAATATAAATAAATAAATAAATAAAATACTAGATCCTCCCCCTTTTCCAAATCTGTCTTCATCTTCTTCCCCAATTCATCTCTTTCTCTCTCTCCTCTCTCTCTGTGATAGGTTCCAAGGTCAGCAAGCTTCCGAGGTGACTGAGGATGTACTTCAAGGCTTGGATGGTCCTATGACTAGATCAAGCGCTAAGAAAATAAAGAATGCTTTGCATTTATTGTGGACATGTTAGATGAAGTGTGCAAGGCAGCCAACATGGATCTTTTGTCACGTATTGTGCATTGCTTATAAGCTGACCAAGGAGTGAAGGATTATTCAAGTGTGGGTGTGAAGTGCGAAACCTTCTGACCGAACCGCACCTCGAACCCGCACCGCAAATAGGTATCGCGGGTACGATCAGAAGGTTCAACCTTGAAGAGCGTTGAAGCACAATGAAGTCGCGCTTGTACCCACGCCACGGGTTCCGTTGCGGGTACGATCAGAAAGTCATTGCAAAAAAGCCGCGCCTGTACTTGTGCCGTGGGTTCCGCCGTGAGTACGATTAGAAAGTCATCTTAGTTGTTTTATGCAATTTTTTTTTGAGGTTCCAAGGTCAGCAAGCTTCCAAGGTGACTGAGGATGTACTTCAAGACTTGGATGGTCCTATGACTAGATCAAGAGCTAAGAAAATGAAGAATGCTTTGCATGGTCTTATTGTGGACACGTTGGATGAAGTGTGCAAGGCGGCCAACATGGATCCTTTGTTACGTATTGTGCATTGCTTATAGGCTGACCAAGGAGTGAAGGATGATTCAAGTGTGGGTGTGAAGTGCGAAACCTTTTGACCGAGCCTGCGCCTCGAACCCGCACCGCAAATAAGTGCCATGGGTACGATCAGAAGGTTCGACCTTGAAGAATGTTGAAGCACAACGAAGCCGTGCCTGTACCCGCGCCACGGGTTCCGCTGCAGGTACAATCAGAAAGTCGTCTTAGTTGTTTTATGCAAATTTTTTTCTCAGTTGTAATATTTAGTATTCATGTGTTAGGTTACAACTAGTGTCAAGTACTTTTTTTTTTAGTTATGTCTAAGCTACACCGTATATAAGGGTTTCTTGTGAACAACATTGAAGCACAACGTTTATGATATTTTGAGTGAATTCTCTTCAGAATTTTCTTGGTTCTTCGGTGACTAAAAACTAACCCTTAGGTCTTATCAAGCTTTGCATGTGGCGACCACAATCTTGCTTAGAGTTTTCTAGAGTTTTTGATCAAGTTCTTTAGAGAATTAGGTTAACGATTAAACAAGCTCAACTTGGTTAATCTAAAACCCTAGGAACGAGTTCAGCTTCAAGGGAAGATTTGTGACCACCCCAACTCCAAGTCAAGGGTTCTTGGGTTTACGAATCCAACGGGGTTTTGAGTTCAATGAGTTGCTGACCTAAAATCCAAGGGGTCTTGGCATACGCAATCGTACGTACATCAATTGGTATCAGAGCCAAAGTTCTTGGATTTTCCAGGTTTATTCAATCTTTTTTTCCCTTTTGGAATTTCGGATATATCCTTGTGTCTTGTGTTTTTCTTATTTTCGTGTTGTTATTGTGACAAAGAGCTTCGAGCCTAGTCATAATAATTTGTTTGGCGTCTTTTGTGTCTTGCTTAAATTCGTTTGAACTTGCTTTGCTTCGTGTCTGTCCATTTTATCTTTGATTAAATTTTCAACCTTTAGTTTTTGTTGTTTTTCTTGATTAAAACGTGCTCTAGGGTTTGGCTAGTGTCGTTCTTGGTTGCTTCTCAATCAAGAATTCTAGGTTGTGTGGTATTTTGTATTTCTTGACTGTTTTTTTTATTATTTTATTGGAATTCTTGTGTGAAAACTTTGCAAGAAAATCAGTTTCTTGGACTTAACAAGCCTAGGATTGAAGTTCTTGAAGGTTGGAAATCGTTTGGGTTTGAGTGTGTTGGGTGTTACGTGGTTAAAAAAAAATCCAGAAAAAGGTGTGCTTAAAATAATAACCAAGCACAAAGAAAAAAAAATAAAAGAAGAGAAGAATAAAGAGGCTGCACAGTGGTTTAAAAGCCGTGCAAGTGTTTTATTCAATTGATCTTGATTAGTTCTTGGTGTTATAAGGCATTCTTGAAGTTTGCTGGAGTAATCCGAAAATTTTCTAGGAAGAAGTTTGTAGCATCTGCTGGTTCTTTGTTTGATCACTAGTCTTGAATGTTTTTCTGGAAGTTTTTGAGTTGATTTGGTGATAATTTGCTCCAAGTTTCATCGTTGGGTTGTTTGGATCAAGTTCTTGAACTTGGTTCTTGATTCTTAAAAATTCTAGGTGTTGGAATTTTTGTGTTTCGTAGTTACGAATTTTCTGAAATTATTCTAGCTTTAACACGAGTTTGACTATTTTCTTCCAAAGAATATTAAAAATCAAGAAATATCACACAATTATACCACATACTAGGGCGTCCATATTGTGTCAAACCTTGATTCCTTGATCTTTTTTATTACTCTCTGGGTCAAAAACTCTCTAAGCATATGATACGTGCGTGGTAGCACCCGTTTTAAACTTGGAAGCTTCATCAATGATACTTGTCAATCTGTGTGATTTGATTGATTCTACAAGGGGTCTTGTGTTTTCAACCATTCTTGAGTTTGGAGAATCCGTGGACCAATCGAGAAAATTGGACTTGAAGATTGAGTTTTGGTTTTGGATTAAACATGCATTCAAAAAAAAGGCCCAAAAAATAGCATATGGTCCAAAGATGATGCACACAAGTTGGCTAGGTTTGATGGACCCAAGTTGAAGGCCTTAAAATTGCAAGATTGAAGCCCAATGGAGTCTAAGGAGGGATGGCCCAGCCCATTTATTATTTTATGGCGAATTTCTTTTTTATATGCGCGGACATACGTGGAATTGCTTGAAATACCAAGTATGAATTTCGAACCTTTCCCCTTGGATGAACTAGACTTTAGAATCAGCACCAAAGCCTTGACCACACAAGATGAACAACTCGAAAGTTCAAGGAAGCTTTGAACCTCCTTATGGAACGAACAAGAACTCGAGGAATCAGCACCTAGAACGCTTGATCAAACCAATAAGGCAACTCTAAGTTAGGGTTTTTGAACTTGGAATCACTCTACAAGTTCAGGGGTTGTTCTTAATCAGCAAAGAACGAAAGAAGCACTCAATTTGAGAACTCACAAATTTATTAATCATCAAAACTTATTCTTAAAATTCGTAACACATTTTTGGCCTATTTATAGGCTTACAAAAGTAACCTAAAAACATACTAGAATAGTCTAGAAAGTTAACTTAAGTTGTATCCTAACACAATAGGTAATTACTTAAGGATTACAACTTGTACACTACTTAGGAAACTGAATAAAAGCTAAACTTCTAAAAAAATAAAAAAGAAATTCGCCATAAAATAATAAATGGGCTGGGCCATCCCTCCTTGGACTCCATTGGGCTTCAATCTTGCAATTTTAAGGCCTTCAACTTGGGTCCATCAAACCTAGCCAACTTGTGTGCATCATCTTTGGACCATATGCTATTTTTTGGGCCTTTTTTTTGAATGCATGTTTAATCCAAAACCAAAACTCAATCTTCAAGTCCAATTTTCTCGATTGGTCCACGGATTCTCCAAACTCAAGAATGGTTGAAAACACAAGACCCCTTGTAGAATCAATCAAATCACACAGATTGACAAGTATCATTGATGAAGCTTCCAAGTTTAAAACGGGTGCTACCACGCACGTATCAACATATTATTCTTGACCTCTACGTTTACTCAGACAAGTTGAGGTTACCATTGGCCTTGGTAAGGTTTGAGTGAGCTAGTTCTTCTCTAAAGGGACAACAAGAAAATTCTTTGAGTGGTAAAAGGCTTAGTGGTGAGCTCCTAAGAGGGTAAAAGCCATACTACTTGAGAGAAGTGAGTGCAAACACTAAGGGAGTGTTTCCTATATACTTGCTTTATCTTGTTCTAATGTTTCTTTTGCAGGCTTAGCATTCTAATGGCGCATGAAGGACATTCACCTCAAGAGCTTTCAAATGATTTTAAATTGCTTAGGGATGCTATAGTTGGTGATTTGGATTGAAAATTGCGCCTCATGAGGGAAGAATTTTATGAGGAATTTGGAGAGGAGAACTACTTCCCAAGCACGTGTGTCAGCCACCAAAAATCTGTTTGAAGAGGAGCATGAGGAGGAGTCCAATTTTGAAGATATAGCTCCAAGGAGAGAAAAGAGGGCGAACAATAATCAAGACCATAATCTTGGAAGCATTAAGATGAAAATACCTCCATTCCAAGGAAGGCTTGATCCTGAGGCATAGAGTGGGAACGCAAGGTCAAACATGTGTTCAATTACCATAATTACTCAGAAGAAAAGAAAGTGCAATTAGCTGCAGTTGAGTTCACGGATTATGCTAGCATTTGGTGGGACAAACTTGTGTAAAAGAGAAGAAGATGTGAAGAAGAGCCTATACGAACGTGGCGTGAGATGAAAAATATTATGAAAAAGAGATTTGTATCCAGCTATTATGTGAGAGACCTCCATCGTAGGCTTCAAACTGTGAAGCAAAGTTCAATGTCGTTGGATGAGTATTACAAGGAGATGGAGATACTTCTCATTCAAGCTGATATTAGGGAAGAGGAGGAGGCATTAATGGCTCACTTTATTGCAGGTCTTAATGTGGAAACTGCTGAAAGGGTGGAACTACAACACTACATTAACATTCATGACTTGGTGGACCTAGCCATTAAGGTTGAGAGACAACTGAAAAGTAGGTGTTCAAGGGGGTATTCTACTACTCAAAACCGTGCTACTTGGAGGGTTGAGCAGCCACGAAGGAGTGCAAGGGAGCTTGAACAAGCACGCCATCCTCCAAACCGTGTTCAAGTATCTAAGCTCGATTCAACTACAAAGCTGGATACCAAGGGTAAATTGGTTGAGAAACCTAAGCAAAGGGAGGTTCGTTGCTTCAAGTGTGAAGGTTATGGACACGTTGCTGCTACTTGCCCAAACAAACGTGCTATGATATTAGTGAAGATGGTGAGATAGCAAGCATTGCATCTAGTGAAGAGACCTCCATTGAAGGGAGGTTCTGAAGATGAAGGTGACTTATATGGTGGGAATCAAGGTGATATATTAGTCACTAGGCGTGCTCTTACCATTGCACCTAAGGAGGATGAAGTGGACATGCAAAGAGATCATATTTTCATCTTGTACTAATATTGCTTCTACTTTGTTTGTAGATAAGTTGGGCCTTGAGACTAAATGCCATCCCAAGCCATACAAATTGCATTGGCTTGCTGAGGTTGGGGACATGAGGGTTACCAAGCAAGTTAGGGTACCATTCTCTATCAACAAGTACAAGGATGAGGTGTGGTGTGATATGATTCCCATGCAAGCGTGCCACATACTTCTTGGACATCCTTGGCAATTTGATAGGAGGGTCACCTATGATGGCTACAAGAATAGGTATTCTTTCATGTGGGACAACCAAAGAATCACCTTAGATTCAATCAAACCATCTGAAGCGCACTCGGACCAAGTAAGAATTGCAAAGGAATTCAAGGTAAGAGAGGAACAAAAGTTGCAAGCCCGTGGAGAAGGTGAGAAGGGGCTTCGGTTTGGTCATGAGGGTGACCAAAATGGCGCAATAAATAGTGACCAAAATAGGGTTCTAAGTGAGAAGAAAGAGAGAAAGAAGCAAGTGAATGCTTTTGCTACCAAGAGTGAGATTATTTCAGCTTTGGAGGCTAAGCAACAACTTCTACTTGTTTTATATAAAGATGTTTTTCTTTCTTCTAGTGAGCTTAATGTTCTTAACCCTAACTTACCTAGTATTGTGGTGTCTCTTTTGCACGGTTTTGAAGATGTATTCCCTGAAGATATACCACATGGATTGCCACCATTGAGGGGGATTGAGCACCAAATCGATTTTGTACCTGGTGCAAGCATACCCAATCGCCCCATTTATAGAGCAAATCCCTAGGAGACAAAAGAGATTCAAAGACAAGTGGATGAGCTTGTGGAGAAAGGATTTGTTCGTGAGAGTATGTCACCATGTGCCGTACTAGTCATTTTGGTGCCAAAGAAGGATGGAACATGGTGCATATGTGTTGATTGTAGAGCCATCAACAAGATAACGGTAAAGTATCATCATCTTATTCCTAGGTTAGATGAT
The DNA here is from genome assembly GCA_024721245.1 of Mitragyna speciosa. Taxonomy (NCBI): domain Eukaryota; kingdom Viridiplantae; phylum Streptophyta; class Magnoliopsida; order Gentianales; family Rubiaceae; genus Mitragyna; species Mitragyna speciosa. Next base: position 13,779,038 of record CM045571.1, read on the forward strand.
ATGCTTGATGAATTGCATGGTTCTACTATTTTCTCAAAAATTGATCTTAAAAGTAGATGTTGTCAGATTCGAATGAAAGTAGGTGATGAATGGAAAACCACATTTAAGACCAAGAATGGATTGTATGAATGGTTAGTTATGCCTTTTGGTTTAACTAATACACCTAGTACATTCATAAGGCTTATGAACTATGTGTTTAGGGCTTTCATTGGTAAATTTGTTGTGGTTTATTTTGATGACATTCTAGTCTATAGTAGGTCACTTGTGGATCATGTTAAGCACTTGCACCAAGTTTTGTGTGTATTACGAGAGCATCATCTTTCTGCGAACTTGGCAAAGTGTTCATTTTGCGTGGAAAGCATTGTGTTTCTTGGATTCATTGTTAGCTCTAGGGATATACATGTTGATGAGTCTAAGGTACAAGTCCTATGTGATTGGCCTACACCAAAGAGTACTAATGATGTTAGGTCTTTCCATAGTTTAGCAAGTTTTTATAGGAGGCTTGTGCATAATTTCTCTACTATTGCTGCACCTCTTAAATGAACTTGTTAAGAAAAATTCTATTTTTAAGCGGAAAAGTAAACACCAAGAGGCATTTGATTTATTAAAGGACACGTTGACTAACGCACCCTTGTTGTGTTTACCTAATTTTGATAAGCTTTTCGAGGTTGAGTGTGATGCTTCTGGAGTTGGGGCCGTTCTTATGCAGGATTCCAAGCCCATTGCGTACTTTAGTGAGAAGCTAAGTGGTGCAACCTTGAATTATTCTACATATGACAAGGAGCTCATTATGAGGGCCCGTTGGTTGTACTTATTGGAAGGGCTTTTTTAGTTGCAAGATGAGGGCCCAAGTGAGCTTAAAGAAGACGTCCATCCTATAAGAAATTCTTACATGAATTTCTTGTTTATTTTTATGGTTAAATTCATTTTTAATAGTTTCCTAAGTCTTTACAAATTGTAACGTTAGTTAGTTGCTTAATTGTGATAGGTTACAACTAGTTTTTGTAGTTACTTGCAATTCTAAGTTCTAGAATCATCTTTGTAAGCCTATAAAAGGCTATGCTACTGTTCATACGATTTTTTATGTGATTTTTGTGATTAATAATATTGTGAGTTCTCAAATTGAGTGCTTTCTTTTGTTCTTTGTTGATTAAGAACAACCCCTGAGCTTGTAGAGTGATTCCAAGTTCAAAAACACTAGCTTAGAGTTGCCTTATTGGTTTGATCAAGCTTTCTAGGTGCTGATTCTTTGAGTTCTTGTTTATTCCATAAGGAGGTTCAAAGCTTCCTTAAATTTTTGAGTTGTTTATCTTGTTTGTTCAAGGCTTTAGTGCTGATCTAGAGTCTAGTTCATCCAAGGGGAAAGGTTCAGAATTCATACTTGGTCTTTCAAGCAATTTCACATTTATCCGCGGGTATCATAATTTATTTAATAACTATACATGTTCTTCAAAAGACTTTGAAAACAAAAGTATATCATCAATAAAAACCTAAGATGTGTAGAGGATGGGTTCGAAAATCCTAATCATGACTTTATGAAAAAGAGAAGGTGAAGTTTTCAAACCAAATGGTATCACCTTCCAATAGTAATGATGATTAGGAATACAAAAATCAGTTTTGAACATATCTTCTTCACAAATTCCGAGTTGTCAAAAACCAGATTTTAAATCAAACTTGGAAAACCATTTTCCCGTAGCAATTTGAGAAAACATTGATAATCTGTTGGGAATAAAAAATTTATCATCAACCAAAAACAAATTTAGAGGTTAATAATTAATAACCAATCTCAACTTTCCTCCGACTTATTTGGATCTTTTGTTCACATAGAATGCTTGACAAGCCCATCGGGAATTTGTGGGTTGAATAAGATCAAACTCAAGGAGTTTAGAACACTCCTTTTTTGCAGGTTTGGCATGATCAGGGTTCATTCTAGGGTGACTAGCTTTTGTGGGATTCATGTCTTCATTTTTCTTAAAAGGAAGTTTTATGAAGAAATTAGAATTTTTCCACAATGGGTGTGAACATTTTTTTAAGAATTCAATTTGGTTTTCAGCACAAGATTGGTGAACAAGATTTTGTTTGATCTGGATAGTTTGTTCTTCTTGAGAAACAGAGTTTTGAAGATACAGATTTTGGAGATCTTGATAGGGTTTAAAAAACCTTTTTGACTGAACACCTTTGGTTTTTGATATGAACTAGTCTTGTTCATATATATCAAAACCAACAATCAGATCTTTACCCTGAATATTTCCTCCAAGGATATGAGTTTGGATTTTGCAATCTAGGAGGATTTGAATAATTATTTGGGTTTTGGTCACCTTGTTTGTTTCAAACACTTCTCCACTGGCTGCTCGAAATTATGGGTTTCATATTTCCAAAGTTCATTTGGGAGAATGGATTGTTTCATGATTGACATGGCTGCTCCAGTATAAAAAAAAAGCTATTATAGGAATTGATTTGTCATATTTTGATGGGAAAATATGAACAAGGGTTGTGGAGAGGTTTTTGTTGGTTCACTCATCTTGTATTGGAAGAAGTGAGATACACCTTGATCTGGAACCTGCAATGCAACAATAGTGTTATCAATTGGTTCATCTTCTTCTGTCAGAATATTTTCTAACTCATCAAGAATAGGAGTTTGCAATTTAGATAGAATTTCAGAAATTAAATGATGTGAACGCACGGAAGAGACTAGCCAAGAAAGCCTTGAATCTCCAAGAAAAGCAACTCGTTAACTCTTGACAATCTTGGAACACGTCCAAATCATCAAAGACGTGGAGTTGTTGCGCCTCAAGCTCCCTCAATCTCGTTGAGTTCCTCCCTCTTGAAGCAATCTAGACCCCTACACAACAATGTGAGTAGATACCTAGTTGACAATCTAAGGATTGAATACAAACCAATCAAAGAAAACTCTAAGCAAGGAATTGAACAAGTCGCCACAAGGATCACCCTTGATAAGACTTAAGAGTAGTTCTTAATCCAAAGAACTAAGAAGTAATTCTCATAATTGAGAAAATAACTCACAAAATATATTAATCTCACATATCTCAAATTCGTGAACAGTAACTCGTCTATAAATAGGCTTACAAAACAACTAATAGAAAAGTCTAGAAGCTTAACAAAACTCACTAGTTGCAACCTATCACAATATGGTAACTTTCTAAGATATTACAACTTGTAAACTAAGTAAAATACTTAACATAAAAGACTTAAAAATACTGAAAATTCGTCCAAGACATCTTCATGGGCTGGACATCCCTCATTAAGTTTAATTGGGCCTCCATCTTGTGACTTTGAAGACCTCCAACAAGTCCAACAACATCCAGCCACTTGCACACATCTTCCATTGGACTAAGTGATGTTCTTTGGGCCTCTTTTGAAGGCAAATTTGATCCATAACCAATATATGAGCTCTTGGCCCAAAATACTAACTTGAGCAACATGAACTCCAAGTCCAATAACCAATTTGAGCCCGTATGAATACCTTGGACTGCTTGGCAAATTTAGTCCCCTTTCTAGCTTAAAACGAACTAAATGATCATCAAATCCATGCTCAACTTGCTTGCTTTGTGTAGACGCCCATGGATTCCTATCATTAAATTTACTCCCTTCTTGTTCTAAGGACATTTGGATGCATAATGTCCTTTTTGTTTACAGATGAAACATCGGATTCCTTTGGAAGATGATTTGGAAAACCTCTTTTTCTTTTTAAAGTATCTCCACTTGGACTTTCTTCTTGGATAGACTTCATCTATCTTGATCTTTTTGAATTTTTTCTTTGATTCCCTTTTCTTTGAACAACCAAAACATTTTCCTTTTATTTCCAACTCAAGTCTTTTGCATGCTTGATCTATACAAGCATCTCCTTTCATGTAATCTCGGATTATAGCTCTTTTGTTGCATATATCTTCCAATGAAAGATATACTGCTTGCCTGATTTGTCCTGTTGTCAAATTCAAAATAGATACATATTTACTCTAGATGTAAATTTCAGCAGCAGTTGCTAATACTTTAGGAAGAGATGTAATGAATGCTTGTTTCAAATTAATATCTGCTCCTAAAATGTAAAACAACTAGGTCATTCTTTTGAAATGCTTGCTCAAATCTTCTCTATCATAAGATTTGCATTTCATTCTAAAAAAACTCTTTTCTCTTTAATTCCTTATTTTCTTCAAAATCACCCAAAAATGTCAAGTGCATGATTTTGATGGCTTCTGCAAAATCTTGTCTAGTGAGAAAAGCAATTTGTCTTTCTCTCTAATGGTTGACCACCATTCCTTGAGAGTTCCTGCAAAATGAGCAGTGAATTCAATAAGAATTTCAAAATTGGAATCCATAGTTAAAGCTTTGATAGCCATCCAAGCATAGAACTCTTGAAATCATTTTTCCCATTGATTTGCTGGGATGTCATCAATGGTGAAAATCTATGTACTCCCCTTTGAGGTATTTGACTTCCTGTGATATGGTAGATCTTCAGCTTCCATGTAATCTTCTTGCTCGTTTGGAGATACAACTTCTTCTTCTCTTCCTGCCATATTTATCTGTGGAAGGGAATCTTCACTGGACTCAGAGTAGCTTTCATCAAAACTTTGATCAGAATTTTCTGATTATATTGACCGTGTCTAGACTTCTTCAGTACTACCCTCACTTTCTTCTTTTGAGCTTGAGGATCTTCAATGGTTGAGATCAAAGGGATACTATCTCGGATTTGCTCCTGCAAAAATGAAGAAATAGGATTATTATTTTGTTTAATTGAAAATTTTAACACATTTGATCATTTCTCTTCTTTTTTATCCTCTTCATGAGGATCTTTGATGATAAACGTAGATGGCAGGAAAGTTTGAAAATCCAAGTGTGAACTTTGAATCATTTCCCCTTGGATGAACACGACTCTAGAATCACCACCAAACAAGAAAAACAAACTCTAAGCTCAAAGTTTTTGATCTTGGAATCACTCAACAAGATCGAGGGTAGTTCTTAATCAGCAAAGAACCAAAGAAAGCACTCAATTTGAGAACTCACAATATTATTAATCATCAAAACATATTAAAATTCGTAACTAAGGTTTGGCCTATAAATAAGCTTATGTAACAACTTGTAGAAAGTTCTAAAAACTTAACAAAGAGCACTAGTTGTAACCTAACACAATGCGGTAACTTTCTAAGAAGTTACAACTTGTAAACAAAATAGAAAACTTAACATAAAAGACTTAAACTTAAAAATTCATACAAATATTAATCATGGGCTAGACGCCTCCTTTAAAGCACCATTGGGCCTCCATCTTGCATCTTTAGAGGCCTTCCAAACATGTCCAAGTGACCAGCCCCTTGTACGCATGATATGGACAGCTTATGTGCTTCTTTGGGCCTTCTTTGTGTGTAGATTTGATCCAAAGCCAATAACATAACTTGTGGCCCAAATCCTTGCTTCATTTTCATCTTTAAGTTTCACTCGAGCTATTGGATCCATAACTCCTAACTTAAAGGCTTTAAAATGGCATTCAACCTTGCACTCTTCAAAACTTATTCCTTTAGCATTTCTATAGTGAGTTCAGACACTTGGATTCCTATCATTTGACCTTCTCCTTTCCTTTTTCTTTTAGTTTAGCCAATCTTTTTTCTTCTCTTTGAAGCTTCCTCCTGGCTATGAGCTGATCACGTAGCCACCTGCTACTATTGTGATATGGTATCTCCTCTTCAGTTGATGATTGAAAATAAGAGGGTGATGAGATAGCTGGCACAGCTCCAAAAGTTTGAAGAGTTGGCTTTTTGAGAGGTTTTGTTCCGAAAGCAGACAAATAATCTCCTTCTTCTTTTTCTCTGGTTCAGCAGAACCAAGCTTTCTTGTTTCTTTTAGCTTTTAATTTGTGACTTTAGATATTGAATATCTTTATCCTTTTGTTCTTTGAAGTTCATGACTGAAAGACCAATCCTGGGAATTTCTTTTTGCACGTCTTCAAGTCTTTTCTCCAAAACTTTGATCATCTTTAAAGCTTTAGTGTTCTAAGCCTTAGCATTCTCTATGAGAATATCTAGTTTTGAGGAGACTTGTTCTACCTTTTCATGGATCGAAGTTAATGCTTTATTTTGACACAAAGCATTCTCAGACTGCCAATTTAGCACTTTATCAGCCTTACTTGTATGTGTAGTGGAACTAGAAGGGAAAACTGTTGGATGAGCATTTTGGACCTTTACTGAATGTTTTGAATGGTCCTTGACAAAAGTTTCCTTTATTGAAGGAAATTCAGAGGGATTAAACATGCATATTTGTGCTATTACTGGGGGGTTCGAAATTGGTTCTGGGAATTCTTTTCTTATTATTTTCAATCACTTTTTATAATAAGGATGTAAAGGGTTTTTTGGCTGGAGAGGCTTGACCATTTTCACTATCCATTCATCAGGGATCTGGATTCCGTCAAATTTACTTCTTAACAAAGAAAATTGTTCTTTATCAGCATCAGGTCTTTTTTCCTCTTCGTGTCGATAGCTTGGCCTTTTCTTTCGATCTTTCTTTCCCAAACATTTCCTACAATAACAAATATTCCAATAAATATGACCAGAAAAGGGATCTTGAAAATAGTGAACTAGTTTAGCTTCACTATCAAAATTTAGAATCAAATCAATTAAAGATTCTTTGGGTTTTTTCCAAGGTTTTGGATTATCCATGGGCACTTGCATCATTGAGATCTGGGGAAAAGAAATGGATTTTCTTTTCTCCTTAAGATGGGAATAATCAAACTTGATTGATACAAATCCATCGGACTAGTTTACCATCGTTGAGTCTGAAGACTCAATTGGCCTGTTAACCGATTGATGGAGTTTCTCATAATCAATTACCTATGCTTCTGGACGAAGTTGGATAAGATCATCTATTGAGATCTATCTTGGGACATGAGTGCATGTCGCTGAGTGTTGTTCATCTACTTTGATCAACAAAGTATCTTCTCCACCAGGGAGTGTTAGATCTAAAGCATGATTATGAACCCTGTACGCCATTTGATAATGGAGGGTTGCTGCTATCGAGTCAGAAATTTGTTCTGCCCCATAGATCTAAATTTGGACTTTTAATGCTTCTAGAAGATGAGGATCAGACAAAGACATATTGAAATTTGGAAATAAAACAACAAAAACTATACCAGCATTCAACGTAGTTTCTACAATAGCTAGACATGCATGCTGATATTTAACAAAACGACTATCTAACAAAACAATTGTACCAACTACTAGCAAACCTTTTCTACCATGAAAAGAAAGTGAAAATCTTACAGCACCAAAGTGGATATGTGTATACCCCCTATTGTTTCCATTGTGTTGGAAAATCTAGAGGAATATGCAATGTGATAAATTGTTCTTTTCCTGTTGCTGGTATGGGAAATTGATCAAGCTTGGAGGCTTGAACATACTCTTTAACTCCTTTTGGTCGATGTTTAATCAATGATTTAATGGAGCTAAGTGTAGAAGTATGCAACTTGGAGAAGGATGAATAAGTAGGATTTACTTGTTCAGGTTCTACGGTTACTTCATAAAGATAATCTATTCTATTTGATACACTAGCAGAACTGGATCTAGTTGAAATGCTCATATTATAATAGTTACTCACAACCACAACAAACTTTTATTAGGAGAGTAAGATAAAACTAAATTTCTATAAAAAAAAAACCAAATTCTAAAAAGAAATCAAGACAACACCATTTATCAACCAACACAGTTTAGATAAAATTATTGCTTGAAGTTCTAAAGGTAAAGCAGAAAATTCGTACATTATAATACAATCAAAACTTCTTGATCTAGTCTGGCTCTGATACCAACTCGGGTGAACAAAAGAAGCTTTCCTTCACAAAGTTCTTTCTGGCCTTGTTTTTCCCTTTTCCCTTCCTGGTACTTGGCGGTACTTCTAAGGCTTTTCTTTTACTTTTCGAGTGAACAGAAGAAGCTTTCCTTTACAAAGTTTTTTCTGGCCTTGTTTTTCCCTTTTCCCTTCCTGGTACTTGGTGGTACTTCTAAGGCTTTTCTTTTACTTTGGGAAGAATTACTTACTTAAGTTTCCAAACAGATATAAAACTTTTCCAAAAAGAAAGACTTCAAATATTATTGAGATCCAAATATCTCCTCATATGCACAGATGGAATCCGAGACTCTCTATGACACCTGGGAGAGGTTCAAGGAACTATTAAGGAAGTGGTCTTATCATGGGTTACCATTATGAAGTGCAGACCCTCTACAATGGGCTGAGCCTAGCGACCAGGTAAATGATTGATGCAGCAGCTAAAGGGACTCTAAATAGTAAGACACCTAAGGCTGCCCACGAGTTAATAGAGGAGATGGCAATAAATAGTTATCAATGGCAAGGCAGTTAGTACAGGCCTCCTAAGCCAGCGTGAGTCTATGATGTAAACACAGTCACTACACTGGCGATCCAAGTGGAAGCACTAAGCAAGAAGATAAACGGACTTTCAATTGTACAAAGACTAGCTCAAGTGATGCATTGCGAACTCTGTGGGGGAGGTCATGGCAATCAAGAGTGCCGAGTGCTCGGTACCATGGAGAACACTGATGAACAAGCTCACTACATGGGATATGCACCGAGACCCCAAAATAATCCCTACAGCAACACCTATGACTCTGGATGGAGAAGTCACCCCAACTTCTAATGGGGGAATCAGGGACAGCAAAGACAACCTCCATCAGGATTCTAACAGCAGCACCAACCTCAGGAGAAGAAGCCAAGTCTGAAGAACCTGATGACTAAATTCATCCAGACACCAGAGACACGCCTCCAGAGCACTAAGGCATCCTTAAGGAATCAACAAGCAAGTATACATAATTTAAAAAATCAGATAGGCTAGATTGTTAAGTTGATTTCAAAAAGACCTCAAGGGTCCTCTTGAGTAACACTGAGACCTATCCGAGGGAGCAAGCAAAAGCCGTCACACTAAGAAGTGGAAAGGGGCTGCAAGGCGTGGAGGCAAAGGAGAGAGAGGCGGTTTCGTTTAATAAAGGAGTTGAAGAAGAGGAGGAGCAGAGCAAGGGGGCAAAGCCAAAGAAAAAGACTGTGAAAGAGTACAATCAGAAAGACCACAAGGATGAGTAATTTGGCAAGTATTTAGAACTTTTCAAACAATTACAAATTAACATACCGTTTGTTGATGCTTTTATCGCAGATGCCTAGGTATGCGAAATTTCGGAAGGATCGCTGACAAATAAAAAGAAATTGGAGGAGCTCTCAATTGTCACACTTAATGAAAAATGCTCTGCTATTCTATAGAACAAACTACCACAAAAACTGAAAGACCCAAGGAGTTTCACTATCCCTTGTGACATTAGTAGTTTATCTGTTAATATGGCCTTGGCTGACTTAGAGGTTAGTATTAATTTAATGCCATATGACATGTTTTTGAAACTAGGTCTAAGAGAACCCACCCCTATTAGGATGAGTATATAGTTAGCAAACCGGTCTATTAAATATCCTAGGGGTATCATAGAGGATGTCTTAGTCAAAATCCAAGAAGATGGCTCTAATACCACTTGATGTGCGCACGGTTGCGTTGCCAAGAAAGTCTTGGATTTCAGGTATGCAACTCGTTGAACTCAAGACCTCGTTTGATTCGTGAATCAAGGAACCCTTGACGTGGAGTTGTTTTGCCTTGAATCTTCCCTTGAAGATGAGCACGCCTAAGAACAACTAGAATTAGACCAAGTTGAGCGAGTTCAATCGTCTAACCTAATTAGCTCTAAAGACTTGATCAAAAACTCAAGAAAACTCTAAGCGAAGTTGGTGGTCGCCACAAGCAAGCTTGATAAGACCAAGAGTAGTTCTTAATCAACAAAGAACCAAGAAAATTCTCAAAGAGAACACACAATATTTCTGAAAATTCTGATTAAAATTCGTAACTAATAATATGGCCTATAAATAGGCTTACAAAGAACATTCTAGAGTTGTGAAATAGCTTAACTTCTAAGACAAAACCTATACTAATGAAACTACCAAAACAAAGCATGAATTAACTAAAATAACTAAGTCTATTACAACTTAAAGACCCTAAAAATCGTAGCTAATAAACCCTAATGGGCTGGCGGTCCATTAAGCCCACAAAACCATCAATTGGACTTTAATTCTTCAAGCTCCCCACTCGTGTGGCCCATGAAGTCCTCATCCAATGTTTGTTCAGCCCAAATCACATTAATGAGTTGTTTAGATTGATCCTTTGAGCCCAATTGCAAAGCCTCCTCATATGAGTCCAATATGAGTCCATGCAATGCATCCTTCATTCTTCTAGTTCTTGCTCTAGTCATAGGACCATCCAAACCTTTAAGCACATCATTGGAGCTCCTCAAACTCGATCCATCATCCTTGGAACGTCCCTCTTGAAGGTCTCCACCTTGGGACTCATCATTCCCTCCTTCCTCGAAAGGATTCGTCCTCGAATCTACGAGTTCATATAAACTACTATTAGTAACTAAAGGATTGATAGATGAGCAATTATAACCACCAAGAATATTAAGCACATAAAAATTGGATGGTATATTACAAGAATAAACATAAGTAAAGAAAAACTCAACATTCTTTAAAGATGAAAAACTAAAGAACTCAAAAACACATATAAAAGATGCAAAGACAGATTGATGTTTAAGTATAACATACATGCTTAAATGAGTTTTATCCTTAAAAACATGCAAAAGAATGAACAAACATGAACTATTAAACAAATACCTATGAACAGACTTAAAGTAACAAGCATTAACAAGATGACCATCATGATCATAATCTAATAAAGACTCTTGAACACTAACTGAGTGAAAAGCACTAATAGAAAGGTCTTGAATATGTATGCAACACCAAAGATGATTAAATTCGTAATGAAAAATAACCCTAAAAATAGAAACACCATTATTAGCTAAAACACTAAGATGCTTTGGATAGAATGCATGGACAAACATATAAGCCCTAGAACAAATAACATGACACGATAAACTATAAGATAGATGCTGCAAATCACTAATTAAAGCTAAACATGCTAAATGTGAAACATGGTTACTAACTAAAACACTAGAATGAATTGGATAGAATGCATACAAAAACATATAAACTCTATCATGGAATAATAATTTGCAAAATAAACCACAAAAATCGCTAGAAATATGATCATAAAACATAAGAAATCCTTCAAAACAGATTGACCTAGATGAAGTTAAACAAACTAGATGCAAGGCATAATCACTTAATCTAATCAAATAACCATGCAAAACAAAATTAAAGTGTAAATTAAAAACACTAAAACAAAAAAACTTAGGCCACAAAGCGTTTATATCTAGCAAGTTCTTCATTTTAGTTGTGGCGTTTGGACTTTGTGAATCAATCCAATTAACACCATGCCACCAATCAAACATGTATTTGATCAACCAATTGATGTTGATGGCATGAGACCAAAATTTTGTCTCTAAACATCTTCTCTTCACCAAGTCATGTCTTGGGAACACTTGCATCTTCTTGCTTGGTGATAAAAATCTAGAAACTTGCAACTTAACGCCATTGAATAAGCAATTTGTAGGTGGACGTCACTTTGTCTTGAAATTGATTTCCAAGTTGCTGCAAAGGAGAAACAAAAACACTAGGAAAACAAGTGTTAGGAATGTTAGCAAAATAATCTACTTCTTTGTACATAGGCACAAGAAGTTTAGGCCTTTCAATCAAAGCACTCTTTTTCTCACTTTTGCTAGCTTCCACTTCCACTCTCTTATTTTCTTCTTCTTTCTCAGAATTTTTCCTCTCGATTTGTTCTCCCTCAAGATCTACACTATCCTCACTCTTCTCTTGCACACACTCTTCTTTTTTATCACTCTTTTCTTTTGCTTGTGTGCTCAAAGATCTTTCCCACTCTTTGCAATCTCTTGAAATTTTCTCTTTATCCTTATTTACCTCAAGTGAGGGCAAAGGAATTAGCTTGATATTCCTCCCATTCCATTTGAAAGAGTAGTTATTGTTCACCTCATCATATTTGGCTTCATTCTTAAGGTGCCATGGATGCCCCAAGAGTACATGACAAGTCTCCATTGGTACACAGTCACAAAGAATCTTATCATGATACTTGTTGAGTGAAAACTCCAACTCCACTTGATTGGTTACTTCAAATTCTTCATTATCAATCAACCTTTTGTATGGATGTGGATGCTTTCAACAAAGGCAATCCTAGCTTTCCAACACACATAGTACTCACCAAATTAGTGCAACTAACATGATTAATGCACGTACTACATACCTTGTTTTTCACAGTGCATCTAGTATAGAATTCAACTTGTTGCACTTGTTCACTATCTCGCAATGGTTTATCCTTCTCTTCAAAAGCATCACGATTCTTCTTTTGAATGAGAGGTGATGAACTTTGATCTTTAATTGAGAGAGTAGATCCTCCTCAAGCATTCTTTCTTTTTGAGCAGCCACAAGTGCTTTATATCTGCTCCAAAAATCATCCCAATCATCAAGACCCTTCATGTCATCCTCCTTCTTTGAAGTATAATAATTCTTGGACAACTTTTTAGAGGATTTGGATGCAAAAGCTTTGGCATTAGATGACTGCGAATGCCTATCCATCTTTTCATAGATCTCATCTTTCATAAGGCGCATCTTTCCTTTCAAAATCACCAACAATGGCTTCCCTAAACAATTTAAATTCATTGTTCAAGTCCATTGGAGACGCCATTGAGACCTAAAAACCTGCAGAAAAATCGTTAGAAATAAACAAAGAAAATAACAAGAATATGTGAAACACTCCCTTAGTGTTTGGCACTCGCTTCCCTCAAGTATTGGCTTTTACCCTCGAATGAGCTCACCACTAAGCCTTTTTCCACTCAAAGAATCTTCTTGTAGGCTCTTTGATGAAGAACCAGCTCAATCAATCCCACCAAGGACCTATAGCAACCTCAACTTGTAAAGAGTAAGTGTAGAGGCCAAGAAAAATTAGCTTAGAGTGTTTTTGATCAAGAGAATAAATCAAAGAATGGATGAGAATCAAGAATTGACACAAAATAGACACCCTAATGTGTGGTATAAATGTGTAAAAATTCTTGATTTTTAATGTTCTCTTGAGAAAATAATAATATTCTTGTGCAAAAAGTAAAACTCCAACTCCAATTTCACTTTCCAAAAAGAATTAACAACTAAAACCAACAAATAACCAAATAGGAAACAAAAATCACGCCCCAAACACTCCTCCCAAGTGTGAAAACACGGACAAACAGCCTTCCTAAATGTGAAAAATCGGAATAATAACAAAAGGAAACAAGAATAAAAGGAAACTACTTGTTTTTGTGGAATAAGTTTCCAAATCCCCTTTGTAACTACTTTCCCTTTCCCAATTGGTTTCCCAAAGCCAAATAACTTCTATATAAACCAAACTAACACCTTTTAGACTCCTTTTAACACCAAAATTTCTGGAAAAATCGCACCAGAAATTCGTCCACCAAAAACACCAAAATTCAGCAACTCTTATGAAGGCAAACCCTAACCAAAACCCTAGTTGATGAACAAGACCCTTTGACCAACACTTTTTGGCTCCAAGAACTACAAGATTTGATCAAGAAGGTCCAAGAAATCAGCCAAGAACTTCAAGAAGTCAGTCCAGAAAATTTCCAGCAACTCACAAACTTCAAGAACTCAACTTACAAACCAAGAAGTGCAAGAAAATTATCAAGAACTTCTAGAAATCTATCAAGAACTTCAAGAAAGCTCAAGAATTTGTTCAAGAACCTCAAGAAATTGAACAAAAAAATTCCAGAAATTCAAGAACTCAAGAAACGATTTTGGACAGCTTGAAAAACTTCAAGAACTTGACAAGTAAGTGCAAGAACTTCAAGATTTGTATCAAGAACACCAAGAAACTTCAAGAAATTGTTGAGCAACAATTTGTGCACGGTTTTTGCTTGTTGTGCACTCCTTTTTACTCTCTTTTTCTTTCTTTTTCTTTGTGCTTTTGGCTCTTTCTTTTTGCACACGAATTTTCTGCCTTCTTTTTTTTTTTTTCACAAACGAATTTTTTTTTCACACGTAAACAACACCAAGGACACAATTAAATCTCCAAGAAATCTGGTTGTATGAATTTTTATGTTCAAGAAACCCTTTTTCTTGCAAATTTTTTGACACAAGAAATTCAAGAAAACACCAAAAACAGTCAAGAATCACAAAATACCACACAAGACCTAGAATTCTTGATTGAGAAGCAACCAAGAACGACTCTAAAGAACCTAGGTCACGATTTTCACAAAAAAAAACAATGAGAAAGAAATAGCAGAAATTTATGGACGAATTTTTTTCTTTTTTTCAAGAAACGAAAGTAAAGACACAAGAAAACAACTTGTTGTCCAGGCTCGAAGCTCTTTGACAACGACTCAAAGAAAGAAAAATAAATAAAACACAAGTTGCTTAACTAGGCTCGAAGCTCTTTGATAATCAACAAAAAAGAAAAAAGGGATATATCCAAATTTTTCCAAAGGAAAAATTGGATTGGAAAAACCTGAAAAAATCCAAGAAGATGGCTCTGATACCACTTGATGTGCGCACGGTTGCGTTGCCAAGAAAGTCTTGGATTTCAGGTATGCAACTCGTTGAACTCAAGACCTCGTTTGATTCGTGAACCAAGGAACCCTTGACGTGGAGTTGTTTTGCCTTGAATCTTCCCTTGAAGATGAGCACGCCTAAGAACAACTAGAATTAGACCAAGTTGAGCGAGTTCAATCGTCTAACCTAATTAGCTCTAAAGACTTGATCAAAAACTCAAGAAAACTCTAAGCGAAGTTGGTGGTCGCCACAAGCAAGCTTGATAAGACCAAGAGTAGTTCTTAATCGACAAAGAACCAAGAAAATTCTCAAAGAGAACACACAATATTTCTGAAAATTCTGATTAAAATTCGTAACTAATAATATGGCCTATAAATAGGCTTACAAAGAACATTCTAGAGTTGTGGAAATAGCTTAACTTCTAAGACAAAACCTATACTAATGAAACTACCAAAACAAAGCATGAATTAACTAAAATAACTAAGTCTATTACAACTTAAAGACCCTAAAAATCGTAGCTAATAAACCCTAATGGGCTGGCGGTCCATTAAGCCCACAAAACCATCAATTGGACTTTAATTCTTCAAGCTCCCCACTCGTGTGGCCCATGAAGTCCTCATCCAATGTTTGTTCAGCCCAAATCACATTAATGAGTTGTTTAGATTGATCCTTTGAGCCCAATTGCAAAGCCTCCTCATATGAGTCCAATATGAGTCCATGCAATGCATCCTTCATTCTTCTAGTTCTTGCTCTAGTCATAGGACCATCCAAACCATTTAAGCACATCATTGGAGCTCCTCAAACTCGATCCATCATCCTTGGAACGTCCCTCTTGAAGGTCTCCACCTTGGGACTCATCAGTTAAGCTAGTTACATGTTAGTTAGTTACGTGTTAGTAGGGTTTGCCCTAAAACCCTAGGTCGTTGTTTATTGCCTACAAAAGGCTGCCTTTGTTGCTTTATGATGGAACAAACACGTTTAATAATATTTTGAGTGAATTCTTCATTGATTTTTCTTGGTTCTTTGGTGATTGAGAACCGCCATAGGTCTTATCAAGCTTTGCTTGTGGCGACCATCAAATCTAGCTTAGAGTTTCCCTTCGGTTTTGTTCAAGTTCTTAAGAGAATTAGGTTGAACAATTGAACGCGCTCAATTCAGTTCATCTTAATTTTCCTAGGATCGAGGGCATCTTCAAGGGAAAAAGTTTGAGCAACCTACTCCACGTCAAGGTTCTTGGAAGATCAATCTAAGGGGTCTTGAGTTAAACGAATAGTAAGCCTAAAATCCAAGGGTCTTGGTAGTCTCCCGTACGTGTGCGCATATCAATTGGTATCAGAGCCAACTTCTTGGATTTCTAGGTTCTATCAATCCGTTTGTTCCTTTGGAATTGTAGATATATCCCTTTGTTCTTTGTTTCATGATATTAAGGCAAGAGCTTCGTGCCCAGCCTTGATATTTTGTTTGTTTCGTGCTGTCTTTTTCTTTTCAAATTGTGTTTTTGTTTTGTTGGAGTCTTGTTTCTAGATTTCTTTAACCCTTTTAATAAAATTTTAGCCTTTTAATTTTTGTTGTTTCCTTATTAAATTCGTGCTTTAGGGTTTGTTTAGAGTTGTTCTTGGTTGCTTCTCAATCAAGAATTCTAGGTTGTGTGGTAATTTTTGTGATTCTTGATTGTTTTATTGTTTTCTTGATTATCTTGTGTGAAAACCTTTCAAGAAGAATTAGTTTCTTGGATTTAACATTCTAGGGTTGAAGATACCTGGGGGTAAAAAATCGTTTGATTGGTGTTTAGATTAGGGTTTGTTTGTATTCTAGGGTTTTTGTTGGTGTTGTGCATGAAAAGAAATTTTCCAGAAGAAAAAAAAAGGCGTGTTAAAACGATTCAAGAAAAGCCAAAACACAAAGAAAATATCAAGAAGAAAAGAAAGTCTGGAATTAAAAGGCGTACACAAGGTGTAAAAGCCGTGTACATATTGAAATAAAGTATTCTTGAATTATTCTTGGTGATATAAGGTGTTTGTTGAAGATATTTGGATTGCCTTGGTATTTCTTGAACTTCTTGAACCTGTCCAATGAGAGTTACACGATTTTTAACAAATTTTGGACACTTTCTTGAACAATCTTGGGGTTCTTGATAACTTTCTTGGTGATATTCATAAACTCAAGTTCTTGAAGTTATTCAAATATGAAAATTGGTTTCTTGAACTTGTTTGCTGTTTTTTGGTTATATTCGAATCTGTCTAGATTTGGGCGGTGATTTCTTGAAGTTTTTGAAAATATTCTTGGACTGATTTAAAGTTCTTGGTACGTTCTTGAGAATCTTGAGTTGTTTCTTGAAGTTTTTGGGTGTTAAACAAGGGTTTTCACAACTTATTAGTTGTTGGAAAATTGAAAATTAAATTTCTTGAGTCAAGTGCATTAGATTCTCGTACCTACTATTGTTTCTAGTTTAATATCAGATTTGGACGAATTTTCTGGAAGGTTTTTGGGTAGAAAGTGAATAGAATAGAGACAGGTTTCAAGGGAAAAGAGTTTGGAACACTTGTCATAAAATCTTGCAACTTGGCTGAACTTGCTTGCTGGAATTTTGTTGTTTGAGCAGTTGCGATTTTACTGATTTGTCCAGCTTGTTTCTGGTTCTAAAAAGGAGTTTTATGGGGGTTGATTGTGTTTAAATAAGGAAGGAATCCTTATCCTTAAGGACTAGGATACAGCGCACAAAAGAAAAAGGAAAGCCGTGTGGAGCACTTTCCAATTGTGCTTGTGACCGTTGGCAACTTTCCAAATTGCAAATCTATTGGAGTTAGTTGAAGGAGTTGTTGGTTTTTCAGTTGCTTGACCGTTACTTTGGTTTCCTAAATTGCTAAGGGGCGTATGTTTTGTTTCCTAATTAGTTTTCATTACTGATTTGGTGCATTATTCATTCCTTTTTGTGGAAAAACATAATCGGGTTTAAGGTTTTCTCACAAGGCTACAATTATTCAGTCAAGAAAGCTTTAAAATCAAGAATCTTTATACATTAATACCACACATTAGGGTGTCTATCTTGTGATTATTCTTGATTCTGAGTCTTTCTTTGTTACCCTCTTGAACAAAACACTCTAAGCTTATTTTGAGTGAGCTGGTTCTTCTCTAAAGGGCCAACAAGAAAATTCATTGAGTGGGAAAAGGCTTAGTGGTGAGCACAAGGAGGGTAAAAGCCAACAAATTTGAGGGAAGCGGGTGCAAACACTAAGGGAGTGGTTCACTAATAATTGTTTATATTGTTCTAACCTTTTGTTTTGCAGGCTTCATATTTCAATGGTGCAAGAAGAGAATCCACCTAAAGAGTTCTCCAATGACTATAAGCTACTTAGGGATGCAATTCTTGGAGACATGGAAAGAAAATTGCGCATCATGAGGGAAGAGTTTTATGAGGAGTTGGATAGGAGAACTACAACTCCACAACCTCAAGTTTCTGCCACAAGAAATCCGGTCTATGAGGGGCAAGGAGAGGAGTCGGATGATGAAGAAATAGCGCCAAGGAGAGAAAGAAGAGTAAATAACAACCAAGACAACAACCTTGGTAGCATCAAGATGAAGATACCTTCTTTCCAGGGTAAGCTAGACCTCGAGGCTTATCTTGAATGGGAGCACAAAGTGGAGCACATATTCAATTGCCATAACTACTCTGATAAATGCGTGGTGATGCCCGTCTCAGTCTTAGAAGCTTCACAAATGGATGTCATCATCTTGCACAAATTGGAGGTTTCAACGTGGTCAAAACATGGTAAGGGAGCATGGAAGATGGCTTACTTAGCATCCACTCAAGGGGCCAAAGGCTAGTGGTCACATTTTAGGTCTAAAGTGCGAGGACGGATTTTCAAAGGACAAGACCAGAAGCCAGTCGCAGACATTTTGTTGGAGACCGCACCCCAGGCCGTCCCGCGGCCTTCCCCCACGGCCTGGATCAGAATGCGTGCCAAGGCTAGAATTGCTTCTGACCAAGGCCGCCCCGTGGCCTTGCTCGTGGCCTTCGTCCGCAGCTTGGAATTTTTATTATTTTAATTAGTTTTAGTTTAATTTTTAAGTTTTATATAATTTAAACTTCCCATATTTAGTTTTAGGGTTTGTACGTCTATATAAGACCAACTATCATCGTTTATTATTAAGTAATATGTTGAATTATGATTTGAAATCAATGAATTGATTTTCTCCCTTTGAGGGATTTCGTTAGTTCTTGGGATGAGAACTATCGCGTGCCTTTTCAAGAGTGATTCTTGTTAGGTTTTCTATAGCTTAAGTTTTAATCAACAGGTGTGATTAGGGTTTAGGTTTTCTTCTTGTTAGATTCAGACGATTTCATTCCACATGGTTGGTTTGGGGTCGAGTGATTCGACAAGGATTCGTGTATTTTGATAATTTGGTCCAAATGTGCGGGAGGGTTTGGATTGGATTACCACCCGATCTTTAAGACGGTCATTTGGAAATGTTCTTGTGTGAAGATTCAAGGGTTTTAGGAGCGTCGCCATCTTAGGGTCCCCGATTCCCCATCAATATTTCATTAGTTCTTGGGATGAGAACTATCGTGTGCCTTTTCAAGAGTGATTCTTGTTAGGTTTTCTATACCTTAAGTTATAATCAACATGTGTGATTAGGGTTTAGGTTTTCTTCTTGTTAGATTCAGATGGTTTCATTCCACAGGGTTGGTTTGGGGTCGAGTGATTCGAAAAGGATTTGTGTATTTTGATAATTTGGTCCAAATGTGCGAGAGGGTTTTGATTGGATTACCACCTGATCTTTAAAACGGTCATTTGGGAATGTTCCTGTGCGAAAATTCGAGGGTTTTAGGAACGTCGCCATCCTAGGGTCCCCGTTTCTTTGTCAATTGGTATCAGAGCTATTGGATCTTGAAAGAAAGTTAGGTTTCTTCATTGTGTTTAACCCACTTGGGTATATATCTTCGTTATCAATCTGTTTGGATATATCTTTTCTATTTAGATTTTTGTGTTGAGTTGTTTATTGTTGTTTTGGGTTCAAGATTTAACTTTTCTTGAATCAAAGTTGTGATCTTTTGTTGTGGTTCTATAAAAAAAAAAAAAGTCACTGTTCACGTACTGTAGCGTCACTGTTCATCGACACTGTTCACGCCGGTAACACTGTTCACGCATAGGGGTTACTGTTCCTCCATAAATTTTCCATTTTTTGTTTTGTTTATTTTTGAAGTTGATTTTTGTGTGTTTGGTGAGTTGTTTGTGTAGTTAAAAAAAAAAGAGGGTTGTAAGTTTGAAAAAAATTCTTGAGTGGAAAAAGGCATAAAAGTGAGATCTTCGTAAAAGTCAAAAATTGGGAGAGTATTTGTTTATTGTTTATATAGGCTATTGATGTTAAATTTTGAAGATCCTAGTCTATATTTTTGTGAACCCCAAAGAAGCGTCAATAAAAACAGACTTAGTTGGGATGCCAAGAGATCGAGTGATAAAAGGCACCATTCCAAATTCTCTACGAAGGCGGTTGATGATGACTATGAGGGCTATGAGGGCATTACTACAAAGAGGAAGGAGCGGTCTTCGAAGTTCAAATCCTCTAGGAAGCATCGTTTTGATTCTTCAATATGGGATGAGATAAAGGGTCGATGTGCTACTTTCATAGAAGAGGTGTAGAAATGTGTGGACAAATTGGAATCACACATTGATACTTCAAGGGAAAAGAAAATTCAAGTAGTCCATGAGGAGAAGCATCAATCGACTGTAGAACTTCAAGTCAAAGAACGTCCACAACCAATGGAGGAGCGTGCTGAAGTTAAAAACGAAGCACCATTGGAAGAGTCATTAGCAGAACCACCAAGTGTTGAATTGCCTCTTCAGATCGTTTCACATTTTTCATCTACTATGGGTGACAATTCGAGGACGAATCATTTCGAAAAGGAGGAGTTTGATACATGCGTGGCGACGCCCGTCTCAGTCTCAGAAGTTTCACAAACGGGTGTCATTATCTTGCACAAATTGGAGGTTTCAACGTGGTCAAAACATGACAAGGGAGCATGGAAGATGGCTTACTTAGCATCCACTCAAGGGGCCAAAGGCTAGTGGTCACATTTTAGGTCTAAAGTGCGAGGACGGATTTTCAAAGGACAAGACCAGAAGCCAGTCGCAGACATTTTGTTGGAGGCTGCACCCCAGGATGTCCCGCTGCCTTCCCCCACGGCCTGGATCAGAATGCGTGTCAAGGCCAGAATTGCTTCTGACCAAGGCCGCACCTAAGGCCGCCTCGCGGCCTTGCCCACGGCCTTCGTCCGCAACTTAGAATTTTTATTGTTTTAATTAGTTTTAGTTTAATTTTTAAGTTTTATATAATTTAAACTTTCCATATTTAGTTTTAGGGTTTGTATGCCTATATAAGGCCAACTATCATCGTTTATTATTAAGTATTATGTTGAATTATGATTTGAAATCAATGAATTGATTTTCTCCCTTTGAGGGATTTCGTTAGTTCTTGGGATGAGAACTATCGCGTGCCTTTTCAAGAGTGATTCTTGTTAGGTTTTCTATAGCTTAAGTTCTAATCAACAGGTGTGATTAGGGTTTAGGTTTTCTTCTTGTTAGATTCAGACGGTTTCATTCCACAAGGTTGGTTTGGGGTCGAGTGATTCGATAAGGATTCGTGTATTTTGATAATTTGGTCCAAATGTGTGGGAGGGTTTGGATTGGATTACCACCTAATCTTCATACTCTGAAGAGAAGAAAGTACAATTAGCCACTGTGGAGTTCACAGATTATGCTAGTATTTGGTGGGACAAGCTCATGAAGGAGAGAGAGAGGTATGAAGAGGAACCAATCCAAACTTGGCGTGAGATGAAGAACATCATGAAGAAGATGATGGCGCACATGGAGCTGTCCAAGAAGTTTCTAAGAGTCTTGAGTATCACAAGGATCCATTGCAAGGGTTTGGAGGTCCAATGACAAGATCACGAACCAAACAGATGAAACAAGCCTTTCAAAGCCTACTTGTGCAATTGCATGAAAGATGAAGCTGCGTGGATGAGAACAAATATGGAGACCAAGTCACCAAGGCTGGTCACACTTTTGTGGACTGAAGATGAGTCAAAAGGAGTTGATCAAGGAGTCCAATTGGTGGGAGAAGCCCACGGCAGCAACAAGACATTGATTGAAGACTTGGACCTTTAGTTGGGCTTCTTGCTAGCCACGGCCAGCCCATTCAAATTAATAATGTTATTTTCTGATTTGGTAGTGTGTTTTAACCGTAAATTAGTGTCCAAGTTCAGTGTTTCTTTTATTTAGGCATGATTAGCTAGTAATTGTGCCTATCTAGGATCCTTTCCTTTTAAGAATTATATCCAGATTCAATGCTTATCTTGTTTTGGCATGATTAACTAGTAATTGTGCCTATCTAGGATTTTTTCCTTTTATGATGTAATTGACTATTAGCCTATTATAAGGCCATTATTCACAATTAAATAAATCAGATTTTTCAGCCCAAATTAAAGTGTGTTTCTCATCAGAGAGTTTCTTGGTTCTTGGTTCAAGAACAGCTCTTGATTCAGCAAGTTGGACTTGTTGCAATCAAGTTAACTCCGCTTAGGATTTTCTCTTGACTCGTTTGTTACCCCAATCTGAAAGACTATCGACTAGGAGTCTAATCCACATTGTTGGTTAGGAGTCTAGGTTTGTGTCTTAGGAGAGGTATTCAAGCCACGTTGAAGAAGATTCAAGCAACGGTCCAATTCTTCTTGGAGTCTTTGGACAAGTTTCAAAGGAGTCAAACTTGGTTGGATTGCACTAGCCGAGTTTTCAAGGCATCTCTTGGGTTCACGCAACCGTGTGCGTATTAGAAGAAGTTTTTTCCAAGCTACTACATGAGAGACCTCCATCATAGGCTTCAAACTTTGAAGCAAAGGTCGACGAATGTGGATGAGTACTACAAGGAGATGGAGATGCTCATCATAAGAGCTGACATTAAGGAGGAAGAGAAGGCTCTAATGGTAAGGTTTATTGTTGGATTAAACTCGAAAATTGCTGAAAGAGTTGAGCTTCAACATTATCTTGATATTCATGACTTGGTGGATATGGCCATCAAGGTGGAGAGGCAATTGAAAGGATGGCGTGCTAGGGGGTTTCCACTATACAAAATTGTACTAGTTGGAGAGTTAAACAACCAAGGAAGAACTTTAGAGATGCTAAACAGTCACGTAGTCCTCCAGCTCGTGCACTGTTGCCTAGGGCCGAACTAACTACAAGACAAGATCCTAAGGGTAAACAAATTGTGAAGCCTAGGCAAAGGGAGATTAGATGTTTTAAGTGCCAAGGGTACGGGCACATAGCTGCTTCTTGTCCAAACAAGTGCACTATGGTTATTTTTTAGGATGGTGAAGTAGCTAATGTGGCTTCACGTGAAGATGATGAGGAAATGCCTCCATTAGAGGGACGATCTGAAAATGAAGATAATCTATATAGTGGGGATCAAGATGAAGTTCTTGTCACTAGGAGAGCTCTTAGCATTGCACCAAAGGAGGATTAAGTGGACATACAAAGAGATCATATTTTCCACACTAGGTGTACCATGCAAAACAAGGTATGTAGCATGATTATCAATAGTGGGTCTTGTACTAATGTTGCTTCTACTTTATTTGTAGATAAGTTGAGCCTTGAGACTAAACGCCACCCCAAGCCATACAAATTGCAATAGCTAGCTGAGGGTACCATTCTCCATCAACAAATACAAGGATGAGGTGTGGTGTGATGTGATTTCCATGCAAGCATGCCACATACTTCTTGGACGTCCTGGGCAATTTGATAGGAAGGTCACCTATGATGGCTACAAGAATAGGTATTCCTTCATGTGGGACAACCGAAGAATCACCTTGGATTCAATCAAACCATTCAAAGCATACGCGGACCAAGTAAGAATTCCAAACGAATTCAAGGTAAGGGAAGAACAAAAGTTGAAAGCCCATGGAGAAGGTGAGAAGGGGCATCGGTTTGGTCACAATGGCGACCAAAGTGGCACATTGAATAGTGATCAGAATAGTGTTCTGAGTGAGAAGAAAGAGGGGAAGAAGCAAGTGAATGTGTTTGCCACCAAGAGTGAGATTGTTTCAGCTTTGGAGGCTAAGCAACAACTTCTACTTGTTTTATATATAGATGTTCTTCATTCTTCTAGTGAGCTTAATGTGTTTAACCCTAACTTACCTAGTGTTGTGATGTCTCTTTTGCAAGGTTTTGAAGATGTATTTCTTGAAGATATACCACATGGATTGCCACCACTGAGGGGGATTGAGCACCAAATCGATTTTGTACCTGGTGCTAGCATACCCAATCGTTCCGCCTATAGAGCAAATCTGATGTGCGCAAGGGTAGCAAGATTGCCAAAACCGCTTGATGAATCCAAGTTGTACGCTTTGAACCCTTCTTCAACGAAAAACTAAGTTCTAAAACTCTAATTTAGGACCAATGTGAGCGAGTTCAATATGCCTAAACTATAGTTCTAAAGATTTGATCAAACGCGAAAGAATGAACTCTAAGCGAGGTATGTTGTCGCCACAATCTAAGGATTGATAAGACAAGAGTAGTTCTAATCCAAGAACCAAAGAAACACTCAATGAAGAGCAAACACTCAATTTTATTGATTAAACTTGTGTAATTCGTAACAGTAATTGTGCCTATTTATAGGCTACAAAAGTCATCCAAAAGAGTAAGGAAAATTCTAGAACTAACTGCCAAAAATGATTCCCTAACTAATTCTACTACTTAACATAAAAAATAGCTTGTAAACAATATGAAAAACTAACAAAAACATAATTAACCAAAAAAACAAACTAAAATTCGTAATTAAAGGTTCCATGGGTTGGATAACCACTTAAGTCCACCAAATACAGCTTATTGGGCTTCACGGACTCAACTCCAATAGGCTTGTAAGGATTGGACCTCTTGAGCAGCTTTAATAAGCCTTCTTTGAATGCAAACTTGATCCAAAACCAATAGAGAAACTTTCGATCCAAACTCCACCATGGCTCATCTTTGAATGTGGATTTGATCCATAACCAATCTCCAATGGCCCAAATTGTCCTCTCCAAGATCAATACTCTCCAAGCTCTCTTTGCATTGTTTATGACGATCCACCTTGGAGAACTCATAAATGCCTCAAGAACAACTTCATTATTGGCCAAGTTATTGATCAAATCATGTTTGAACATTCGAGCTAGTCTTGAACAATGGAATCCTCCATAACCAACAAGTATATCAGTATGTGAAGCTCCTTGATTCCTATCAAAATCTTGAGGAGACAAAGGAGATTCAAAGACAAGTGGATGAGCTTGTGGAAAAAGGATTTGTTCGTGAGAGTATGTCTCCATGTGCCGTGCCAGTCATTTTGGTGCCGAAGAAGGATGGAACATGGCACATGTGTGTTGATTGTAGAGCCATCAAAAGATAACGGTAAAGTATCATCATCCTATTCCTAGGTTAGATAATATGTTTGATGAATTGCATGGCTCTACTATTTTTTCAAAAATTGATCTTAAAAGTGGATATTATCATATTAGAATGAAAGTAGATGATGAATGGAAAACCGCATTTAAGACCAAGAATGGATTGTATGAATAGTTAGTTATGCCTTTTGGTTTAACTAATGCACCTAGTACGTTCATGAGGCTTATGAACTATGTATTTAGGGCCTTCATTGGCAAATTTGTTGTGGTTTATTTTGATGACATTCTAGTCTATAGTAGGTCACTTGAGGATTATGTTGAGCACTTGCACCAAGTTTTGTGTGTATTACGTGAGCATCATCTTTATGCTAACTTGGCAAAGTGTTCATTTTGCATGGAAAGCATTGTGTTTCTTGGCTTCATTGTTAGCTCTAGGGGAATACATGTTGATGAGTCTAAGGTACAAGCCATACGTAATTGGCCTACCCCAAAGTGTGCTAATGATGTTAGGTCTTTCCATGGTTTAGCAAGTTTTTATAGGAGCTTTGTGCGTAATTTTTCTACTATTGCTGCACCTCTTAATGAACTTGTTAAGAAAAATTCTATTTTTAAATGGGAAAGTAAACACCAAGAGGCATTTGATTTATTGAAGAACATGTTGACTAACGCACCTTTGTTGTGTTTACCTAATTTTGACAAGCTTTTCGAGTTGAATGTGATGCTTCTGGCATAGGTATTGGGGCCATTCTTATGCAGGATTCCAAGCCCATTGCGTACTTTAGTGAGGAGCTAAGTGGTGCAACCTTGAACTATCCCACATATGACAAGGAGCTCTATGCTCGTGTGCGAACTCTTTAGACTTGGCAGCATTATCTCCTTCCCAAAGAGTTCATGATTCACTCTGAGCATGAGAGCTTGAAGTTTTTGAAAACTCAAGTCAAGCTCAACAAAAGACATGCGAAGTGGTTGGAGTTCATAGAGTCCTTTCCATATACAATCAAGTACCAACAAGGTAAAGAAAATGTGGTAGCTGATGAATTGTCAAGGAGGAATTCTTTTATTACCACCCTTCAAACTAAATTACTTGGTTTTAATTGTATTAAGGAGTTATATGAGCATGATTTAGATTTTTCGAAAATCTGGTCTTTATGTGCTGAACGTGCTCATCTTGATTACTTTAGGCATGATGAATTTTTGTTCAAATGTCATAGATTATGCATGCCTAAGTGTTCTATGCATGAGTTGTTGGTTAGGGAAACTCATGGGGGTGGTCTTATGGGACACTTTGGTGTCAAGAAAACTTTGCATGTGTTGTATAAGCATTTCTTTTGGCCTAGCATGCGAGCTGATGTTGAATCTGTTTGTGCTAAATGTATTACTTGCAAGCAAGCAAAGTCTCGAGTTCAACACCATGGTTTGTATACACCTTTACCCGTGCCTTCATAACCTTGGGTAGACATCTCTATGGATTTTGTTTTGGGTCTACCAAGGTCTTCTAGTGGTAAAGATAGTGTGTTTGTTGTCGTAGACAAATTTAGTAAAATGGCACACTTCATTGCATGTTCAAAAACTAATGATGCCACTTACATATCTGATTTGTTCTTTAAGGAGATTGTGAGCTTGCATGGTTTGCCACGTAGCATAGTTAGTGATAGAGATGTTAAATTCTTGAGTCATTTTTGGTGCACTTTGTGGAGTAAACTTGGTACTGACTATTTTTTCTACTATTGCACATCCACAAATTGATGGTCAAACTGAAGTAGTTAATAGAACACTCTCTACACAATTGCGTGCGATCATTCAAAAGAACTTAAGAACTGAGAAAAATGTTTGCCACACATTGAGTTTGCTTATAATAGAACTGTTCGTTCCACTACTTCTTACTCACCTTTTGAAGTTGTTTATGGCTTTAATCCCTTAACTCCTTTAGATATTTTACCTTTGCCTACTAATGAGGTTGCTGATTTTGAAGGTAAAAAGAAAACTCAATTTGTTAGGGATCTTCATGCTAAGGTGCGTGAGAATGTATAGAAAAAAATGAGCATTTTGCAAAAATAGCAAACAAGGGTCGTGTGAAGGTAGTATTTGAGCCTGGAGATTGGGTTTGGGTGCACACGAGAAAGGAAAGATTTCCACAAAAAAGGAAGTCTAAATTGTCTCCAAGGGGGGATAGTCGTCCCTTCCAAATCCTTGAAAGAATTGGGGACAATGTCTACAAAGTGGATTTGCCTAGTGGGTACGGAAACGTTAGTGTCACTTTTAATGTTTCTAACTTATCTTTGTTTGATGTAGGTGATTCGAGGACGAATCATTTCGAGAAAGGAGGGAATGATGGGTCTCAAGGTCAAGATCGTGACAATGGAGTTGAGCAAGCTTCCAAGGGGGCCGAGGATGTACTTCAAGGCTTGGATGGTCCGATGACAAGAGCGCGGGCTAGAGAGATGAAGAGTGCACTTCATGGACCTATCTTAGACACACTAGAAGAAGAGCTTAAGTTGGCATGTATGTGTACCCCACGAGTGTTACACTTCTTGTGTGGGCTGCTCATAGTTCGAATGAAGATCCAAGTGTGAAGCTTGAAGAGTTGGAAGAGGCCCACTCCATGGACAGTCTTACAAGCCCAAGTCTGTTGCTTCTTTAGGCTGTTTCTTTAGTTTTTTTATTTTTCCAGATTGTAACTAGTTTAGTAACTTAATTAGTTATGTGTTTAGTTAAGCTAGTTACATGTTAGTTAGTTTCGTGTTAGTAGGGTTTTCCCTAAAACCCTAGGTCATTGTTTATTGCCTACAAAAGGCTGCCTTCGTTGCTTAGTTTTGGAACAGACACGTTTAATAATATTTTGAGTGAATTCTTCATTGAATTTTCTTGGTTCTTTGGTGATTGAGAACTGCCAT
Source organism: Mitragyna speciosa (assembly GCA_024721245.1). Classification (NCBI taxonomy): domain Eukaryota; kingdom Viridiplantae; phylum Streptophyta; class Magnoliopsida; order Gentianales; family Rubiaceae; genus Mitragyna; species Mitragyna speciosa. The sequence continues at coordinate 13,806,908 of CM045571.1, forward strand.
AATCTCATCAAGCTTTGCGTGTGGCGACCATCCAATCTAGCTTAAAGTTTCCTTTCGATTTTGTTCAAGTTCTTGAGAGAATTAGGTTGAACGATTGAACACTCTCAATTTGGTTCATCTTAGTTTTCCTAGGATCGAGGGCATTTCAAGGGAAAAAGTTCGAGCAACCTACTCCACGTCAAGAGTTCTTGGAAGATCAATCTTAGGGGTTTGGAGTTCAACGAGTAGTAAGCCTAAAATCCAAGGGTCTTGGTAGTCTCCCGTACGTGTGCGTATATCAGTAGCTAATCAACAACAAGTGTTAAGACCAAGAAAATGAACAAATAAGAATAAATTAGTCAAAAATTAATGCAAACATATTAGAGATTCATCCTAAACCTAGTAGGGATCAACTTAGTTTAACATGGTAAAGGTAATATTAAGCACACAAATGAATGTAAACAAGCATGCATGAATGAAACTAAAAGGAATAAGGTTAGATTGCTCATTTGGTGAATGAACTTGGCTCCAAAACTTGTTCTTGCATTTCATCAAACATGTTGATTACAAAGTAGTTCCTCCAAAGTTTTGTAACAAGAATATGACTTTGCCTACTACAAAACTAAAAAAGAAAATCTATTATAAGTATTGACAAGGAGTGCTCCTTCTACCAAGTTTTAGTTCTTGCTTTATCAAGCATAAAACTAAGCATATCTTTCATGAACTACAAAGGTATGTATTTATAGGAGAAACCCTAGTTCATGTCCTTGTCCAAGTTGAAGATTTCATGATGAAATTTGATTCCTTTTGCCTCAAAAATCTTCCTTGAGCTTTGTGTTATCTTCTAAGGCAGAGAGAATGCAGCTGGACGTTGGATTTATCTGGAAAAGAAGCGTGAACATGTTGCAAATTGGAAGAAGCCAAAATTTGCAAGTTGGCACCGATTCGCGAGTGAGATCCGCAGGTCGCTCTTTATTTTCAATTTTGCCCTTTTAAATTTGGTTATTACTATAATGCCTTTGGGACATTTTTAACAAGTAAACCATAGTTCCCTTGGTAGAATTTGATGACAAAAATATTTGCCGAAAATTCCAAGCTTAAATAATAAAATTTGTACAACTTGAATCAACTTTGATTTTGATCGTCCTTGAGCGTCAATTGATCCAAATTGTGTTTAAACCTTATTTCCTGCCAGAATCAAATAAACTTTGTGCATTAATTTACTCAAAATAATAATTTTGCCTCAAAATCTTAATTTTTGGACTAAATCCTAATTTAAGAGCAATCCCTTATTTGATGGAACATAATGAAATTGAGCCATTTTAATATAAAAAATATCAAAAACATACTAAAATCATATATAAAATACTATACTAAAATAGGTAAAATTATTACTTATCACAATTCCTTGTAACGTTTCTAACACTAATCATACCAAGTAAAAAAGAAGTAATTATCTCAAGATTAAAGCTTATTCAACCAAATTCCTTTGATTTCAAATTTTTTTTGTTGCATGATCGAAGGCCTCATGGCTGATCGCTAGGGTACTTAGTGTTTTCCATCTTCATGGCTTCTTTGGCTGCACCTTAGCCTCAGGCTGATGGTCATCAATCGGCTGTTTCAAAAACATACCTTCCTTTCAACCAAAAATCTTTTTCTCAATTGTTTAATGCCAACTCCAAAGAATTTGGATCAATTAGCACGGAGAAGACAACGAGAAGAGGCGAACCAGTAGTGGTGTTTTCTCAGCAAGATTTGTAGCAAGTTGTGGCTCCTTTTCAATAGGCATTAGTGGGAAAATTCTCGAGGGGCCGCCCTTCACTAGATTTCGTAAGAAAGTTTTTTAGCACACTTGACCTAAAAGACTCCTTTTCGATAGGATTATTGGACCAACGTCATGTTTTGATTCGACTGAACAATGAAATAGATTTTCATATAATATGGGGCAAAAATATATAGTATGTGCAGGATTATCCGATGAGGGTGTTCAAATGGAATCCTTCCTTCCATGTGGATAAAGAAATATATGGTATGTTCCGGTTTGGTTCTCCTTGCATAAACTGCCGATTCATTTTTTTCGCAAAGAGTGTTTATTTTACATTGTTTCTTGCCTTGGAAGACCATTGTTCATGGATGCGGCAACTATCTCTCTATCAAGGCCAAGTGTTGCAAGAATTTGTGTGGAGATCAATCTTATGAAGGCATTGTCGTCTAGGGTTTGGATTGGTACGGGGGTGGTAGAAAATGAAGGTTTTTGGCAAGAACTGAATCCGAAAAACTTTCTTGAATATTGTGGTTATTATTTTCATCAAGGGCATTTAGAAGATGAATGTTGAATTAAAAACCTAGCTTTGAAAAATGCTACTGCTTCTTCAATAGATGGGGCAAAGATTAAGAAAACTGAATATAAACTGAAGAAAATCCCTGATGAAGTGACAGAGATGGATCCAAAGAAAGTGGTAAATCATACCAATTTCCCTTCAACTAACATTCAACATGAGCAAAATTTTTCAGATGTTGCATTTTAAATGGATTTTATGCAAGATCTTCCAATTATATCCCCTTCGGTTCAACCAGAATTGAACGATGAAACCTCTGTAGAAGGGGTCTAGGCCCCTAATACGGAGGCTTATAATACGTTTCGGGAACAAAATATAGAAGGGATTGTCGAAGAAGGTATCCTGGCTGCTGTGAATAATGTTCTTGTGGAAATGGCATCTCGTGTTATGGATGAAGAAATGAGGGTTGGGGATGATCCATCCTTAGACATTGCCAATGAACAGCCTGATTTAAGCGAAACACTTAATCTCTCCCCTAGAAAACCGATTCCAAAATCTATGGAAGAGCTTCGTCGTTGGTTGGATGGATTGCGAAAAGCTGATGATTGGCAAACTGTTATGAGCAAACGTTCTCAAAAAAAGGCTGTGTCAGTGCTAGGGGGGTTGGAAAATCTACCTCCCTGAAGCGTCTAAAGAAGTTACGTTCCTTTCACTCTTTTTCATGCTTGGTTCTATGTGAACCTAAACTTCATGTTTCCTATTTAGAGGCATTTTGTATTAAGCTTAATTTTCAGCATGCATAAGCTAATAATGAAGGTAGACTTTGGTTTTTCTTTGACAATAGATTGACTATTTCGTTGATTGCTTAATCACAACAGTTCCTTGCTATTCGCATTATATCCCCTCAGTTCGAATCTCCAATTGTTGCTGTTTTTGTGCACACATTATGTGACAAGCATGCTCGTATATCTCTTCGGAGGGATATCTCTAAGCTTGATAATAATGTTCCTATGATGATTTGTGGAGATTTTAATGTAATTTTATCCTAGAGGAAAAAAAGGAGGCCAGCCTTTTGTTAATAATGAGGCAATGGACTATCAAAATTTTATTCAATCTCTTCAGCTTGAAGATGTTGGCTTCTCTGGCTCCAAATTTATCTGGTGTAATAATCAGTGTGGAAAAGCTAGAATATGGAAGAGATTAGACCGTTTGCTCATCAATCAATCTTGGCTGGGTCTAAAAGTATTATCCTCAGTCCTCCATTTAAATAGATTGGGTTCCGATCATTCTCCATTGTTAAAGACTTTCAAATATGAATTTGATAATGGTCCTAGAAGTTTTCATTTCATAAATGCATGGTGCTCTCATCTTGGTTTTATGGATATTGTGAAACAGGCTTGGTCTGAACCTGTCAAGGAGCGTCCCATAAAAGCGATCTTATTGAAGGTCAAACAAGTAAAGCAATCATTGAGGCAATGGAATAAAGAGGTCTTTGGAAATATCTTTGATGCTGTGAAAAAGGCTGAAAATGATGTTCAAGCACAAGAGATTCTCACTGAACATGATCCATCTCCACAAAATTACTCCCGGTTGGGGAGTCTTCAAGAGGGACTGCAGATTGCATTACATAGAGAAGCTGCATTTTGGCACCAAAAATCTCAGATAAATGGCTGAAGGAGGGGGATGCTAATTCCAGATTTTTTTCATGCAACATTGAAGAGTGACGTCATATGTATATTCATTGTATAAAAAATGATACGGGAACTTGAATAGATGAGAATGACCAGATTAAATTAGAGGCCATTCAATTCTTTACTCGTGCTTTATCTTGTGATAAGGTAGCTATGGATTCCGATGCTGCTTTCTTGAGAGTCATTCCTAAATTAATCTCACATGAAGATAATATGGCCTTGCAAGCTTTTCCTTCGAATGAAGAAATTAAGGCTGTTATCTTTTCAATGGATGATAATTGTGCGCATGGGCCTGATGGTTTTTTGGGTAGATTGTTTACCACAACCTGGGAGATCATTGGTCCAAATGTGGTATTGGTTGTCCAAGACTTCTTTGTAGGTGCGACATTACCTTCTGGGATAACTGCCACGTTAATAGCCTTAATTCCGAGAAGACAAATCCCTCTACTTTTGCAGATTTCCGCCCCATCGGTTTATGTACCTTTCTTAATAAGGTCATATCCAAGTTGCTATCGAAGAGGTTAGTGCCAATCTTGGAAAAAATTATCTCTCCTCAACAGAGCGCATTTGTCAAAGGGAGACTAATTGTGGACCATATATTGCTGGCTCAAGAAATGATTATGGCTATCTCAAAGAAGGTTAAAGGTTTAAATGTGGCTTTGAAGTTAGACATGGCCAAAGCATATGACCGGATGTCTTGGGTTTTTCTCATCAGGGTCATGCAAACATTTGGTTTTTCTGAAGTATGGTTAGATATGATTTGGAGAATTATTTCTTCATGTAAATTCTCTAATATGATCGGGGGTGTCGCCCTTTCGTATATCATAGGAATATCTCTCCAAAGATCGTCTTGAAGAAATAGATGATAGTTCATCCAAATCCTCCCGCTGAATTGGACCAAATTATCTAGAAAGTAACAACCTTGTTGAACTTTAGACCAACTTTGATTCGTAAACCAAAGCAACCTAAACATTGAGACTGGTCGCCTTGAATTCAACCCTTGTAGAAATCTTGAACCAAAGGATAAACTTTGCTAGACCGATATGAGTGAGTTCATTCATCTAACCAAATTTATTCTAAGGACTTAATCAAAACAAGAAGAAAATTCTAAGCTAGGAGAATGGTCGCCATGGAATCACTCCAATAAGATCAAGAGTTGGTTCTAATCCAAGAACCCAAGACAAAGCTCTCTAAAAGAGAAAACTCAAATTTTATTGATCACAAAAATCATACTAAAATTCATAACACATTTTTGGCCTATTTATAGGCTTACAAAAGTAACCTAAAAACATGCTAGAATAGTCTAGAAAATTAACTTAAGTTGTATCCTAACACAATAAGTAATTACTTAAGGATTACAACTTGTAAACTACTTAGGAAACTGAATAAAAGCTAAACTTCTAAAATAAATAAAAAGAAATTCGCCATAAAATAATAAATGGGCTGGGCCATCTGATATGCACGGAATTGTGGAACGTTGCCAAGACCGCTTGATGAACTCCAAGCCAAACGCCTCGAGCCCTTCTTCAATGAAGATCACGAACTCCTAAGGACCTAAACTAGACCAATTTGAGCTAGTTCAATATGCTAGTTTAAGGCTTTAAGAATTTGTTCAAACACGAAAGAAAATCACTCCAAGCAAGAATTTAAGTCGCCACAAGCTTAGGCGTGATAAGACTAAGAGTAGTTCTAATCCAAGAACCAAGAAACACTCAATAAATAGCAAACACTCAATTTTATTGATCAAACTTATGTAATTCGTAACAGTAATTGTGCCTATTTATAGGCTACAAAAGTCATCCAAAAGAGTAAGGAAAATTCTAGAACTAACTACCAAAAAATGATTCCCTAACTAATTCTACTACTTAACATAAAAATAGCTTGTAAACAATATGGAACACTACCAAAAAGGAAAATAAGTTCTAGAAAACAACAAAATTCGTCCATGAGATATCCATGGGCTGGATATCCATCTTGTTAGCTCAATTTGGGCTTGAATTGGCAAATTGGACTCCGTGGACTTCAACATAAAAAGCCTTGTGTAGTTTGGACCTCTTAAATGGCTCTAATAAGGCCTCCTTGAACACATACTTAATCCAAAACCAAAATAATAGTTTTCGGCCCCAAGCTTCTAATCACACCATGATTTTTAAGTCCGATATCATCTTTGAATACGAACTTGACCCACAACCAATAAATCATCCAGCATGCTTTAAACTCCTTAGACCCTTTGAACCTTTTGGACTTAAGGCCTTCTTTGAACATGTGCTTGGCTTAAAACCATCTTGCCAACTTTTGGCTCAAGTTCTTTGTTTTAGATCTGGATATTCAAAGCCCAATACATTCCTTAAACTCATGGCTCTTGAGCTTGACTCGTGCTATTGAATCAATTCCATGTGTAGCCACTCCAGAATGACTCGAATGCATGATTTCTCCATGGTCAACTTGTTTGGTTGGTGTAGGTGCTCTTGGATTCCTATCATTCCCTCCACCTTTGAAAGGATTCATCCTCAAATCACCTACAACATAAAAAGAGCAATAAGTATACTTAGAAACAATGTAGGTCTTGCTTAAAAACACAAAATTCCCAAGGGAAGGATCAAACTTCTCATGAAAAATACACAAACACCTATAAGGCAGAAATAACTCATCAAATATGATCAAATAACACTCATGCATATTAAGCAATGCACAGCTTATAGCATTATAAACACTTTCATGCACATCATCCCTAAACACGTTGTCCACATCTATGTAAGAATTACTCAACAAAACATAGAAATCATAATCTACAAAATATTGCTAGATAAAAAACTAAACTTATATACGCTTGTGACAAAATCTATGGAATATGAACAATCATTATGATCTAATGCACTATCCCCTAAGACACCTAAACGAAACATAGAATCACACATAATGAACTCACAAATGCAAATTAAAACACCTAAATCAGAATTCAAACCATAATAACAAAGACAAAGCACTAGGCATACTGTACAAATATGTGAATGAATGAAGAAAGCAGAATAAAGACAAGTATAAACACCTAAACTAGAATGCAAAACAATTGAACAACTATGTACATTATGCCACCAATTAAATATATAATTCATCATCAAAGTATTGTTAATGGCATAAGACAAGAAAACTCCCTTAAAGCTCATTGGCACAACTTGAACATCAATGCCATTCAGTTCACAATCTCGTGATGGTTTTTCTCTTCCTCCAACTTGATCTTTGTTTGGCTGCAAAAGAGGAACAAAAATACTAGGAAAACAAGTGTTAAGAGTATTAACAAAATAATCTACTTCATTGTACAAGGGTACAAGAAGTTTAGATTCACAACTAAAATACTCTTATTTTCACTCTTGTTATTTTCCACTCTTTTTGTCTTTTCAACCTCCACAATTTGTTTTCCCTCATTTAGCTCACCACACTTATCCTTTTCTAGTACGCACTCTTCTTTTTCCCTCAAGTTTGCTTCTCTATTTCTTTCCTCTCTCAATACTCTTTCTTTCTCTTCCCTCAATTTGAAATTCTTTGCTAACCTCACTTGGTCAGCATGAGCCTCCATAGGTGATAAAGGACTAAGTGAGATTTTCTTACCATTCCATGAGAAAGAGTATTTGTTGAGGTAGCCATCATGATGTACTTGCCTATCAAATTGCCATGGGCGTCCAAGAAGAATATGGCAAGCTTGCATAGGTACAACATCACACAACACCTCATCTTTATACTTACCAATAGAGAATGGCACAAGAACTTGTTTGGTCACCTTTACATCCTCAGTTTCAGCCAACCAATGCAACTTGTAAGGTCTAGGATGTACAATAGTTTCCAAGCCAAGTTTACCTACAAACAAAGTAGAAGCAACGTTAGTGCAACTTCTACTATCAATAATAACGGTACATACCTTATTTTGAACAGCGCAACGAGTATGAAAGAGATTCTCCCTTTGATTGCGTTCATCATCCTCCTTTGGTTGCACACTTAAGGCACGCCTTGTGACCAAAATATCTCCACGGTCAGCCTTGGTATCCTCCTCGGACTCACTACCTCCTTCCAAAGTTGGCATTTCCCCATCGTCACTAGATGTTATGCTACCCACATCACTATCATCCATTATTAGGGCAATTTGAAGCAATATGGCCATACCCTTGACACCTAAAGCAACGAACGTCCCTCATCCTTTGTGATGTCTCTACTTTCCCCTTTGGTTGAAATCTTGAAGTAGATCCCTCATACTTAGGCTTTACGGCTTCTTTTGGTGGTGGAGGACCTCGAACTTCTCTCTTCTCATTGGGACGACCCTGCCATTGTGGTCGTGTAGATGATGTCCCAAAACCCCTAGGTTTCATTGATTTGAGCTGCCTCTCAATCTTGATGGCTATGTCTACCAAGTCATTTATCTCCAAGTAATGATGCAACTCAACACGTGCTCTAATCTCAGGGTTCAATCCTCCCATGAATCTAGCCATTAGTTCCTCTCCTTCTTCATCAAGGTTAGCGCAGATCATCAAAATTTCTAGCTCCTTGTGATACTCATCAACAGTCATGGATCCTTGTCTTAAAGTTTGCAACTTCCAATGGAAGTCTCGTGTGTAGTAGCTTGGAACAGACCCTTTACGCATAATCCTTTTCATCTCTCCCCAAGTATGCACAGGTTCTTCTCCATATTTGATGCGATTTTTATTAAGTTGATCCCACCAAATATTTGCATAATCAGTAAACTCCACAGCAGCTAGTTGCACCTTCTTCTCCTCTGTGTAGTTATGGCATGCAAAAATATGCTCCACCTTCCTTTCCCATTCCATGTAAGCTTCAGGGTCTAACTTGCCTTGGAAGGATGGAATTTTCATCTTAATACTTCCTAAGTTGCCATCACGAGGTGGTCGTTGTTGTTGTTCCCACCTCCCTTGACATTGAATCACCTCTTCAGAATCGCTACCATGCTCTCGATTCTCTTCTTCATACACAGGATTTTTGGAAACCCTAGTTTGGGATGGTGTTCCCTTGAGCTCATCATACAACTCCTCCTTCATTGTTCTAAACCTACGATCCAAGAGACCATCCAAAGAATGCATGAACATCTTTAGATCAAAAGGTGCTCCTTGAGACGTTTCCTCACCATTTGACATGATTAAGACCTGCAAAAACAATTAAGTAACAAGAAACAAATAAAATGAAATTGCCTTACTTCTCTCCCTTAGTGTATACACTCAAGCTGATACGAGATCCACGGAAGTGACGGTCCAAGACTCTTGAAACCAAGGATGCAACCCAATCTTCTTGACCCCTTCGTAACTTGTCGAAGACCCCAAGAACAACTTGGATGTTTTGCTTCAGATCCAACAAGATTTGTTGAACTCCCCCCTTAGAAAAACGACCCTAGACCCCTAACCAACAATGTGGAATAGACACCTAGTCGACAATCTCTTTGGACAGATTCAAACCCTCAAGAAGAACCCTAGGCGGAATCTTGAATACTCAACAAGAATTGTCAAGAATGCAAGAGTAGTTCTTTCATCCAAGAACAAAGGGAAACTCAATAATGCTCACACGCACAATTGAAGAGAAAAACTCAATATTATTGATTAATGTTCTAAAATTCGGATGAATAGTAACACCCTCTATAAAGAGGCGCATAACATCAAGATATAAACTAAATATGGAAACTAACTTAACCCTAGTTGCTCCATAACATAAACGTGCAACTAAAGATACAACGTGGGCTATTAAACTAATGAACTAAGCCCATGAAACCCATAACCTCAAATAGCAAACGGGCTCTTCAATCGAATCCAAGTCCACGACCTCCAAGCTCCTCCAACTCTAGCCCAAAATAAGTGAATAGCCTTGTAGGTTCTTGTTTCAACCAAGTAGCTTCATCTTCATGTAATTCTATAATCAAACCTTGCAAAGCTTGCTTCAACCTTTTAGCTCTCAACCTCGTCATTGGACCTCCCATGTCTTGGAATGGGCTCTTTGCAGCAACACTATGATCACGACTCCCTTGAACTTGAACACGAGCATTGATGTCTTCATCATTCCCTCCTTCCTCAAGAAGATTCGCCCTCGAATCCCCTACATCATACAAAGAAAGATCAGCCACATTAAAGGTTGCACTAACACTACCATACTCACTTGGCAAATCTATCTTGTAAGCATTGTTTCCAATTCGTTCAAGGACTTGAAAGGGACCATCTCCTCTTGGACTCAGTTTGGACTTGCATTGTTGAGGGAAACGTTCCTTCCTTAAGTGCACCCAAACCCAATCTCCAGGCTCAAAGTGAACTTGTACTCTTCCACGGTTTGCTTGCTTTGCAAATTGCTCATACTTCTTCTCAATGTTAGCCCGAACCTTTACATGCAAATCTTTTACAAAGTCAGCCTTCCTCTTACCATCCATGTCAATGTGTTCACTAGAAGGCAAAGACAAAATATCCAAAGGTGTTAGTGGGTTGAAACCATAAACAATTTCAAATGGAGAATAAGAAGTAGAGGAATGGATAGTGCGATTATAAGCAAACTCTATGTGTGGCAAACACTTCTCCCAATTTTTGAGATTATGTTGGATGATTGCTCGTAGCAATGTAGTGAGTGAACGGTTGACTACTTCAGTTTGTCCATCCGTTTGAGGGTGAGCAACAGTAGAAAACAGCAACTTTGTCCCTAACTTGCTCCAAAGAGTATGCCAAAAGTGACTTAGGAACTTGACATCACGATCACTCACAATTGTCCTTGGCAAACCATGCAAACGAACAACATCTTTGAAAAACAAATCTGCAATATGAGTTGCATCGTTAGTTTTAACACAAGCAATAAAGTGTGCCATTTTACTAAAACGATCAACTACAACAAAAATACTATCTTTGCCACTTTGAGAACGTGGAAGACCTAGCACAAAGTCCATAGAAATGTCAGTCCACGGAACATTAGGAATAGGCAATGGACTATAAAACCCATGAGGCATCACCTTGGATTTAGCTTTCCTACAAGTTATACACTTAGCACAGAAAGCTTGCACATCACGTCTCATATGAGGCCAATAAAAGTGTTCATGCAAGATATCCAAAGTCTTAACAACACCAAAATGTCCCATAAGACCCCCTCCATGAGCTTCACTAATCAGCACATTACGCACAGAACAGAAGGGAATACACAACCTATCCTTCCTAAACAAGTAACCCTCATGTAAATAAAACTCTCCATGTACACGCCCCAAATGTGGAGATTGATTCATGCAAATCTGCCAAATATCACCAAAGTCACGATCCCCAACATAAGCATGCTTCAAGTACTCAAAATCAAGTAATTTAGTATGCAAAGAAGTAAGAAGAGTGTACCTACGAGATAGTGCATCAGCCACAATATTCTCCTTACCTTGCTTATACTTAATCACATATGGAAATGTTTCAATGAACTCGAGCCACTTAGCATGTCTCTTGTTCAACTTACCTTGAGACTTGAGAAATTTCAAACTTTCATGGTCAGAATGTATGATGAACTCTTTTGGCCACAAATAATATTGCCAAGTTTGAAGAGCTTGAACCAAAGCATAAAGTTCTTTATCATATGTAGGATAACTCAAGCCCGCCCCTTGAAGCTTCTCACTAAAGTAGGCAATTGGCTTACAATCCTGCATCAAAACAGCCCCTATACCAATTCCACTAGCATCTCATTCAATTTCAAAAACCTTGTCAAAGTTAGGCAAACTAAGCAAAGGAGCATTGGTGAGTTTTTCCTTTAACAATCTAAAAGCATCTTCATGTATTTTCTCCCATTTAAAAATCACATTCTTTTTAACAAGTTCATTCAAAGGTGCAGCAAGTGAAGAAAAATCACGTACAAACCTTCTATAAAAACTTGCTAAACCATGAAAAGATCTTACCTCATTGGCATTAGTAGGGGTCGGCCACTCCCTAATTGCCTTTACCTTGGTTTCATCTACACTTATGCCATTAGAGCTTACAACAAAACCAAGAAATATAACAGAATCCATGCAAAAAGAACACTTTTTCAGATTAGCAAACAGTTGATGTTCTTTAAGTATCTCAAAAACAGCACGCAAGTGATCAACATGTTCTTGCAAGGACTTGCTATACACAAGAATATCATCAAAGTAAACTACTACAAATTTCCCAATTAAATGACGGAAAACATGATTCATCAACCTCATAAAAGTACTAGGAGCATTAGTCAAACCAAAAGGCATAACTAACCACTCATAAAGACCAAATTTAGTTTTGAAAGCAGTTTTCCATTCATCACCCTCTTTCATTCGAATTTGATAGTAGCCACTTTTCAAGTCAATTTTTGAAAACAATTGTGAACCATATAATTCATCCAACATATCATCTAACCTAGGTATAGGATGACGATACTTTACCGTGATTTTATTAATGGCTCGACAATCTATGCACATCCTCCAAGAACCATCCTTCTTAGGTACAAGAATCACAGGCACAGAACATGGACTAAGGCTCTCACGCACAAAGCCCTTCTCCAATAAATCATCTACTTGCCTTTGAATCTCCTTTGTTTCCTCAGGGTTAGCTCTATAAGCCGGACGGTTTGGAATGCTTGCTCCAGGCATGAAATCTATTTGATGTTCTATCCCTCTCAAAGGTGGTAATCCACTTGGGACATCTTTAGGGAATAAGTCTTGATATGCCTGCAACAAAGAAACAATAACACTAGGAAGAGAAGGGTCAAGCTCACTAGTAGAAAAGTAAACATCTTTATACAAAATGACAAGAAGTTGTTGCCTTGCCAACAATGCATTCTTGATCTCACTTTTCCCAGCATAGGCATTCACTTTTCTCCCCTCATCTCTCTCGGCTTCCCCTCTTTTCCCTTTCCTTTTCTTTTTCTCCCCACTAGACCGATTGCTTTCATGATGCACAATCTGTCTAGGCGACTCCAATAAAGACCCCTCAGCCTTGGCTCCTTTGGACTCATCACGAGCCTTGCACTCCTTTGTAATTCGTGCTTGATCAGCATAGGCCTCCATAGGTGTCAATGGTCTCAATATGAACTCCTTTTTCTTCCAAACTAGACGATAAGTATTTTTATGACCATCATAAATCACACGCCTATCAAACTGCCATGGACGACCTAACAAAATATGACATGCATGCATAAGAATAACATCGCATAATACCTCATCCACATATCCTCCAATGGCAAAGGATACTAGCACTTGCTTGGTTACCTTCACATCTCAAAAATCTGTCAACCATTGCAAGAAATATGGCTTTGGATGGCGAATTGTAGGCAACTTCAATTTCTCTACAAACAAGGTACTAGCTACATTAGTGCAACTACCAGAATCAACAATAACACTGCATACCTTGCCTTGAACCAAGCATCTTGAGTGGAATATATGTTCCCTATGCATCTCCTCTTCCTCCTCCTTTGGTTGGATGCTCAATGATCTTCTAGTCACTAACACTTCACCACTAGATGGAATGGCATCCTCGGGTCCCCCTTCAACAGAATCATCATCACTAGGTCCTTCAAGTGGAGGCATCTCTTCATCACTTGAATGTTCGCTCTCCACCTCCCCATTGCCAAGAATGATCATATTCCTTTTTGTTGGACATTGAGAGGAAATATGGCCATATCCTTGACACTTGAAACACCTAACATCTCGTTGTCTAGAAGAAGTCTCATTCTTACCCTTGTTTGGTAGCATGGATGTAGAGCTCTCACTCTTGACTTTATTACTTGCCAAACCCGTAGCCCCTCTTTGCCATGGCTCATTAATTTTTGATGGTGTTTGAGCAACCCCCTTTTCACGTTCTTGGATAGCCCTTCTATCTCGTGAATCCCTCCAAGCTGGTCGGGTTGAGGGTGAAGCAATGGGCCTCAGCTTTGATGCCTTGAGTTGCTGCTCTACCTTGATTGCCATGTCAACCAAATCTCCTATGTCAAGGTAATGTTGCAACTCCACACGTTGCCTAATATCAGTGTTGAGGCCACCCATAAATCTTGCCATTAATGCCTCTCCTTCTTCCTCTAAGTTGGCCCTCATCATCAAAATCTCCATCTCCTTGAAGTAATCATCCACTGACATGGTACCTTGTCTCAATGTTTGAAGTTTCCAATGGAGATCACGTGTGTAGTAGTTCGGAATGTACCTCTTTTGCATGAGCCTTTTCATCTCACTCCATGTGTTCATGGGTGCTTCGCCAAATCTAGCACGGTCCTTGTGGAGTTTGTCCCACCAAACACTCGCATAATCTGTAAACTCAATCGCAGCAAGTTGTACTTTCTTCCCCTCCGAGTAATTGTGGCAATTGAAGATCCCCTCCACTTTGCGTTCCCACTCAATGTAAGCCTCGAGATCGAGCTTTCCTTGGAACGATGGAATTTTCATTTTGATGCTTCCAAGGTTGTCATCTTGACGGTTTACCACCCTCCTTCCTCTCCTTTTACCTATTTCTTCAAAATCAGACTCGGCTCCCAATTCATCTTCATAAGTAGGTTTGCGGGTCACCCTTGTGTGAGAGGAAGTACCACAGGCTCCCAAATTTCCAGACAACTCCTCACGACCCCTTGTCACATTCTCAAAGTTGTCCATCCTTAAAGACACTTGTTGAAGTTGTGCCATGATGGTCTGAAAATTTTCATTGTTTTTTCTTTGCGTGTCTTGCATAGCCTTTATGAACAGCTTAAGCTCATTATCCTCCATAACTTTTCCTTCACCCATGGTGTTCTCAACAACCTGCAAAAATCGTTAGTAACACAAGAAAAGAACAATGGGTCAAGATAAAACCTCACTCACTCCCTTTCGTGTATCCCTCGTCACTCGTGTATCAAACCAATTAATCTTGGCTTTTACCCGATGATGAGCTCACACCTTAGCCTTTTACCACTCCTTGAGCGTACCTTGTATGCCCTTGAATGAGAACCTGCTCAATTGATCCTTGGTACAAACCCAAGTAAGTATTCAAGATGAGTAGTAATGAAAATGGAAGCTTAGGGTAAGGTTTAAACCACTAGAATTCAAGAAACCAAGACTCAAGGAATTTCAGATTTAAGAAGCACGTTTGACACCCCTAGTGTGTGGTTTTCTTGATGAAAATCTTGATTTTCAAATGTCCTTTAATAACTTTAATGCACTTATGTTCAAACAGAAATAACAAGAAACGCCACCAAAATATCAAGAAACAAGAAGAGTAGAATCTGATCAATTAAACTTTCGTACGTGGCATTGTTCTCTATCCAACGATCTGTATGTTTCAACAGGTCTATTCGGTTGCACAAGGACAGTATTCCAGCCAAATATACTTCAGTTTAATTGGTTTAGTTCGTGTGCTTGGCTTTTATCACCTTGCACGCCTCTTTCGCTTTCCTTTGTATTGCACGACTTTTTTTTGTGCAAGACTTTTTTTTTTTTTTTCACTCACAAAATTTTTTTTTTTTTTTCACTTCTAACAACCTCTCTCTCTCTTTTTTTTTTTTTAACAACACAACCAACTCACAAAATACAAAATACAACTCCCAAAAACAAACAAAAAGTAAACTGAAAAAAAAAAAGTCGGATGAACAGTACCGGCGATGAACAGTACCCGTCAGTGAACAGTAACCCTAGCGTGAACAGTGACGCCGCCGCTACAGTGCGATGGACAGTACAATTTTTTTTTTTTTTTAAACTTCTAACAACCTCCTTCTCTTTTTTTTTTTTTAACAACACAACCAACTCACAAAATACAAAATTCAACTCCCAAAAACAAACAAAAAATTAAACTGAAAAAAAAAGAAAAAAAAATTCAGATGAACAGTACCGACGATGAACAGTGCCGTCAGTGAACAGTAAACCCTAGCGTGAATAGTGATGCGCGCTACAGTGCGATGAACAGTACTTTTTTTTTTTTTTACCAGAAATCAAGAGTAACCTTCAAGAAAATTGTTTCAAGGTTCTTATGTAGGCCAAGATTCAATTTTCTCAAAAGTTTTAAACACAAGAAACATTAAAACAACAAAGAACACTCGAAAACAGTCAAGATTCTAAGCAAACCACACACAAAACCCTAAAATTCTTGATGTATAGATATCAAGAACGACTCTAAAGGTTATGACAAACTCTAAGACACGAAACAAAAGGCACCAACACAATTTTTGAAGACAAGAAACACGAAAAAACAAACTAGACAAAAACGGACAGAATAGAAAAACGCAAGAAATAGCAACAAGAACAAGAACAAAACTCGACAAACTCCAAGAAACAAAATAAAGAGATATAGCCGAATCTTCCGAAGGAAAATTTGGCTTGGAAAACCTGGATTTCAAGATGAACCAATGCTCTGATACCAATTGATACGAGATCCACGGAAGTGACGGTCCAAGACTCTTGAAGCCAAGGATGCAACCCAATCTTCTTGACCCCTTCGTAACTTGTCGAAAACCCCAAAAACCTGGATTTCAAGATGAACCAATGCTCTGATACCAATTGATACGAGATCCATGGAAGTGACGGTCCAAGACTCTTGAAACCAAGGATGCAACCCAATCTTCTTGACCCCTTCGTAACTTGTCGAAGACCCCAAGAACAACTTGGATTGTTTTGCTTCAGATCCAACAAGATTTGTTGAACTCCCCCCTTAGAAAAACGACCCTAGACCCCTAACCAACAATGTGGAATAGACACCTAGTCGATAATCTCTTTGGACAGATTCAAACCCTCAAGAAGAACCCTAGGCGGAATCTTGAATACTCAACAAGAATTGTCAAGAATGCAAGAGTAGTTCTTTCACCCACGAACAAAGGGAAACTCAATAATGCTCACACGCACAATTGAAGAGAAAAACTCAATATTATTGATTAATGTTCTAAAATTCGGATGAATAGTAACACCCTCTATAAAGAGGCGCATAACATCAAGATATAAACTAAATATGGAAACTAACTTAACCCTAGTTGCTCCATAACATAAACGTGCAACTAAAGATATAACGTGGGCTATTAAACTAATGAACTAAGCCCATGAAACCCATAACCTCAAATAGCAAACGGGCTCTTCAATCGAATCCAAGTCCACGACCTCCAAGCTCCTCCAACTCTAGCCCAAAATAAGTGAATAGCCTTGTAGGTTCTTGTTTCAACCAAGTAGCTTCATCTTCATGTAATTCTATAATCAAACCTTGCAAAGCTTGCTTCAACCTTTTAGCTCTCAACCTCGTCATTGGACCTCCCATGTCTTGGAATGGGCTCTTTGTAGCAACACTATGATCACGACTCCCTTGAACTTGAACACAAGCATTGATGTCTTCATCACAAGCACTCGTGTATCACTCAATGTATATGGCTTTTTCCCTCTAGTGAGCTCACCTCTAAGCCTTTTTCCACTCTTGAGATGTTTCTTGTTGGTCCTTTGATGAAAACCTGCTCAATCAATCTTACCAAGAGCAAATAGCAACCCAAACACAAGAATAAAGATGATAGTAGTCAATTGTGGAAGCTTAGAGTGGGGTTTGATCAAGAGAATTTCAAAGAAAGCAAGAACGATCAAGATTGACTCAAGAAATACAGAATTTGGAAACCCTAATGTGTGGTATTCTTGTGTGAAAAATCTTGATTTTTAATGTACTCTTGAAAGATAATATTCTTATGAAAAAATAAAAACTCAAGCTTTCCTAATAAAGTTAGGATTTATGGAAACCCTAGCTCAATTAGGTTTTGGAAACTTTGGACAATAAAAAAAACAACCACTTCCAATTAGGAAACTCAAAAAGCACAGTCAAAAAGGAAACAAATTGCAGGTGGAAACCCTTACCAACTTAACTTGAACAATTAGGAAACCAATCACCCTTAGGTTTTGACCAAGTCTCCTTGTTTCCTTTTCTTTCTTTGGTAACAACTTTCCTTGTTTCTTTTTTCCTTGTCAACAACTTTCCTAATCCTTTAGGACTAGGATTCCTTTTCTATTTAAACACCAAATCAGCTCCTTTTCTTCCCTTTTTAAGATCAAATCAAGTTGGAAATTTCAGAAAATTTGTAGGTAACAATCAACCAAAATTCCAGCACCACAATTTCAATCAAGATTCAAGAATTAAGTTCAAGAACTTGTTCCTACCATTTTGTCTATAAATCTTGATGCAAAAAACTCACCAAAACAGCCCAAGAACAACCAGAAAACGTGCTACAACTACCCAAAATCCCAGATTCAAACAACGCCTATCTTTCAAGAAAAAGGAAGTTATTTGATCTAGAAGTTCAAGAAATCAATTTCCAGCAACTATGTTCTTCAAAAACTTCAATTTATGACTCAAGAACTTCAAGAAACTTATCAAGAAATTTAAGAAATCCTTCAAGAACTTTAAGAAAGCTCAAGAAATTGTTCAAGAACCTCAAGAAACTCAAGAACAAATCTGGACTTATTCAAGAATTCCAAGAACTCAACAAGTAAGTCCAACAACTTCAAGAATTCACCAAGAAACAACCAAGATCAATCAAACAAAGGTTTTGCACGGCTCTTTCACTTGTGCAGCCTCTTTTCTTTGATTTTTTCTTTGTGCTTGGCTTCTTCTTTTCTTTTCTTAAGCTCGCCTCTTTTTTTTTCGTTTCTTTTTTTTTTCACCAAGAACAACACAAACGACTAAAACCCTTCAAGAAACTTCAATCCAAGGCTTGTTTGTCCAAAAATTTAATTTTCTTGAAAAAGTTTTAACACAAGAAATTCAAGAAAACACCAAAAACAGTCAAGATTTCAAAAATACCACACACAACCTAAAAATCTTGATTGGAGACAACCAAGAATGACTCTAAGACCCTAAAAGAACTCAAGAAAACACAAGAACAAGGCAAGAACACAATGACCAAAACAAAACAAAGCTGGACAGAATTTGGAACGAGCACAAAACACAAGAAACGTTCAAGAATAAACGTGACACAAAAGGAACACAAAAACGGATGGAAAGAAAAATAACAAAGGATGATATGTCCGAATTTTTCAAAGAAAAATTGGACTAAAAACCTGAAATTATCAAGAAAGTAGGCTCTGATACCAATTGATACGCATGGAATCGTGGAACGTTGCCAAGACCGCTTGATGAACTCCAAGCCAAATGCCTCGAGCCCTTCTTCAATGAAGATCGCGAACTCCTAAGGACCTAAACTAGACCAATTTGAGCTAGTTCAATATGCTAGTTTAAGGCTTTAAGAATTTGATCAAACACGAAAGAAAATCACTCTAAGCAAGAATTTAAGTCGCCACAAGCTTAGGCGTGATAAGACTAAGAGTAGTTCTAATCCAAGAACCAAGAAACACTCAATAAATAGCAAACACTCAATTTTATTGATCAAACTTATGTAATTCGTAACAGTAATTGTGCCTATTTATAGGCTACAAAAGTCATCCAAAAGAGTAAGGATAATTCTAGAACTAACTACCAAAATATGATTCCCTAACTAATTCTACTACTTAACATAAAAATAGCTTGTAAACAATATGGAACACTACCAAAAAGGAAAATAAGTTCTAGAAAACAAAAAAATTCGTCCATGAGATATCCATGAGCTGGATATCCATCTTGTTAGCTCAATTTGGGCTTGAATTGGCAAATTGGACTCCATGGACTTCAACATAAAAAGCCTTGTGTAGTTTGGACCTCTTAAATGGCTCTAATAAGGCCTCCTTGAACACATACTTAATCCAAAACCAAAACAATAGTTTTCGGCCCCAAGCTTCTAATCACACCATGATTTTTAAGTCCGATATCATCTTTGAATACGAACTTGACCCACAACCAATAAATCATCCAGCATGCTTTAAACTCCTTAGACCCTTTGAACATTTTGGACTTAAGGCCTTCTTTGAACATGTGCTTGGCCCAAAACCATCTTGCCAACTTTTGGCTCAAGTTCTTTGTTTTAGATCCAGATATTCCAAGCCCAATACATTCTTTAAACTCATGGCTCTTGAGCTTGACTCGTGCTATTGAATCAATTCCATGTGTAGCCACTCCAGAATGACTCGAATGCGTGATTTCTCCATGGTCAACTTGTTTGGTTGGTGTAGGTGCTCTTGGATTCCTATCACCATCCCTCTTTGGACTCTATTGAGCTTCAATCTTGCAATTTTAAGGCCTTCAGCTTGGGTCCATCAAACCTAGACAACTTGTGTGTATCATCTTTGGACTATATGCTACTTCTTGGGCCTTTTTTTTGAATGCTTGTTTAATCCAAAACCAAAATGCAATTTTCAAGTCTAATTCCCTTGATTGATCCACGGATTCTCTAAGCTCAAGAATGATTGAACAAACAAGAGTCCTTGTAGTATCATTCAAATCACATAAATTGATGGATATAATGGATGAAGCTTCCAAATTTGAAATGGGCGCTACTATGCACGTATCAAACTCCCTCTTTTCGAAACGAATCGTCCTCGAATTGTCGTCCAAACTTAATGAAGAATAAGGCACGATCTCAAGAGGCGATGGTTCAACACTTGGTGGCTCCTCTTCCATTGACTCCTCCAATGGTGCTTCATATGCATCCTCAATAAGCTCCTCCATTGGTGGCTCCTCAAGGCATGGCTCTTCTAAAGATGGCGCTTCTTCCTCTTCAACTCTACGAGCTTCCCTTTTCTTTTGTTTAGCTATATAAGCTTCACATTGAGACTCAAACCTATCCATAATTTCATCCATGGTCACATTACTCAACTCCTCCCTTTGTGATACATCATTTTGTTTTTGAGAGGACTTCGAAGATAATGGGCTCTTCCTCCTCTTTGAAGAAATACCTCTAGAACCATAGTCATCATTAATAAACTTCTTGGAAGAGGTAGAATTAGAGTCTCTCCTTTTGTGAATCAATCCTTTGGTTTCCCAACGACTAAATCGAGAAGCTATGCCATTTTTGAATTCCCTTGTCCAGCGATCAAATACAGAATCCATGCTTTTATTGAATTCCCACCGAAATTTTTTGAGAATTTCCTCCATAATGCAAGCTACAAAAATAGTTGAAAACAATAAAAAATATTTTTTTTACTCAATTTAGGATTTTACTATCTCTAACAACTCTTGCCTTTTTCCTCTCTTTCCTTTTTCTCTTTCTTTCCTTTTTTTTTTCCTTTTTCTCCTTTTTCCTTTTTTTTCTCTCTTTCCTTTTTCTCCTTTTTCCTTTTTTTTTCAACAAACACAAAACACAAAATTCAACACCAAAAAAAAATGGAAATTTCTAGAAAAATTCGGGATGAACAGTAACCGACGTGAATAGTAACTTCAATGAAAGTAGATCCGTGGAATAGTAGCTCGCCTGAACAGCAATGATCAGTGCGCTACAGTGCGATGAACAGTGATTTTTTTTTTTTTGATAATCAACCCACAAAAAGAACACAACTTTGATTCAAGAAAAATTAGATCTTGAACCAAGAACAATTAAAAAACATATATCCAAGCGGATTGAAGAGAAAAGAGATATACCCAAATGGGTTAGACATAAAAACCTGATTTTTCAAGATGCCTAAACCTTTGATACCAATTGAAGTGATTGGGCCCCTTTCATATATCACAGGAATATCATCCCAAAGATCGTCTTGAAGAAACAGGCGATAATTTAATCCTAATCCTCTCGCTGAATTGGACCAAATTATCTAGAAAGTAACAACACGTTGAACTTTAGACCAACTTTGATTCGTTAACCAAAGCAATCTAAACATGGAGATTGGTCGCCTTGAATTCAACCCTTGTAGAAATCTTGAACCAAAGATAAACTTTGCTAGACTGATATGAGCGAGTTCATTCGTCTAACCAAATTTATTCTAAGGACTTAATCAAAACAAGAAGAAAATTCTAAGCTAGAAGAATGGTCACCATGGAATCACTCCAATAAGACTAAGAGTTGGTTCTAATCCAAGAACCCAAGACAAAGCTCTCTAAAAGTGAAAATTCAAATTTTATAAACCACAAAAATCATACTAAAATTCGTAACACATTTTTGGCCTATTTATAGGCTTACAAAAGTAACCTAAGAACATGCTAGAATAGTCTAGAAAATTAACTTAAGTTGTATCCTAACACGATAGGTAATTACTTAAGGATTACAACTTGTAAACTACTTAGAAAACTGAATAAAAGCTAAACTTCTAAAAAAATAAAAAGAAATTCGCCAAAAAATAATAAATGGGTTGGGCCATTCCTCTTTGGACTCCATTGGGCTTCAATCTTGCAATTTTAAAGCCTTCAGCTTGGGTCCATCAAACCTAGACAACTTGTGTGCATCATCTTTGGACTATATGCTACTTCTTGGGCCTTTTTTTTTGAATGCATGTTTAATCCAAAACCAAAACGCAATCTTCAAGTCTAATTCCCTTGATTGATCCACGAATTTTCTAAGCTGAAGAAAGATTGAACAAACAAGACTCCTTGTAGTATCATTCAAATCACATAAATTGATGAATATCATGGATGAAGCTTCTAAATTTGAAATGGGTGCTGCTACGCACATATCATTCTCCATTCTCGTTAATGGCCATCCTTGTGATTGTTTCTCTTCCTCTCGTGGATTACGTCAAGGAGACCCATTGTCTCCTGCTCTCTTTATCATTGGTGCGAAGGTACTTTCTCGTGGTCTTAATGCCCTATTACATTTTAAATCATTTTCTCCTTATTTTGTAGCTCGTGCTTGTATTCCCATATCGCATCTAGGCTATGCAGATGATGTTATAATTTTCTCGAAGGCTGATAAAAGGTCCCTTGGTGGGATCATGGGAGTTTCAAAGGAACATAAAAAATGTTCCGGGTAATAGGTGAATGTATCGAAAAGTTATTTTTTGACTGGTGCTAATATCTCATCACAAAAGTGGAGGGTTATTACAAAGGTTACTGGTTTTTCTCATTCATCATTTCCTATGAAATATTTGGGTTGTCCATTATTCATTGGAAGGAAACTAAATTGTTATTTTCAAGAGATAATTGATTCTATTTCATATCGTATCATGTGTTGGTCTAACAACCTTTTATCAATGGAAGCCAAAATTGTGTTGATCAAATTGATTTTGTCTTCACTTCCAGTTTATTTGCTTTCCATGATCAAACCCTCGAAGAATGTTCTGGTTCAAATTGAAAAATTATTCTCCAATTTCCTCTGGGGTCAATCAAAACATGGACAACGCTATCATTGGGCTGCTTGGTCAAAGATGTGTCTCCCCACCAATGTTGGTGGTGTGGGTTTTTGATCATTGCAAACATTAGAAACTGCATTCTCATGCAAATTACGGTGGTTATTCAGGAAAGTTGGCTCATTATGGTCCAATTTTTTACAATCTCGCTATTGTAAAGGGGTTCATCCAAATCAAGTCCAGATTGCAAATTCCTCAAATATTTGGAGAAGATTATTGGCGATTAGGAAGATTATGGGGACATATCTTCTATGGGATCTCTCGGATGGCAGCTGCTCTTTTTGGTGGGACAATTGGTCGGGTCTTGGGCGCTTTAGCTTGGAAATTCCCTTCTCAAGCCTCTAATGTGTCGATTTCCACTTTTTGGATAGATCGTGGATGGAATTATATGACCCTTCAAATGATTCTCCTTCCGGATGTTTTGGAGTGTATCCATAAATGTGTTTTTTTCCATTGGGGAGTCTTCTGATTCTTTGATGTGCTCTCTTACGCCTTCTGGTATTTTTGAAACTAGAGCTATGGTGAAGAGGTTGGAGCATGCACATATTTGTTCTCAGATCTTCACATTCATTTGGCAGCCAGGTTTACCTATTAAAATCTCTTTCTTCATGTGGAGATTACTTAAATGAAAACTACCGGTTGATGAAACTTTATTTAAATTCAATATTCATGGCCCATCAAAATGTTATTGTTGTGTCAATCCTTGTATTGAATCGGTTGAGCACTTGTTTTCCACAAGCCAAATGTCTAACGAAATCTGGAAGTACTTTGAAGCTCCTTTAGGTATTTTCTCTCTGAATAAATCCATGGGAGATTGTTGTCTTGGTGGTCATTGAAGGCTTTAAATGCCAAACTAAGCTGGTTGTTCAAAATTACCCCTTCGGTTGTGTTTTGGTTCATTTGGAGATTTCGCAACAAAGCCCGCTTTGATAGTTCTTCTTTGGATCTTGCTCAAATCTTGTTTTGGATCACACAAGAATTAATACTCATGCTTCAAGCAAAGTTCAATTTTAAATTCCAGGGGCTGATACATTGGTGTCAAATGATTGACAAGTTTATTGGCTTTGCAAATTCCCCTTAAATCTAAGGCTGTAATTTGGAGAAAACCGAATCTAGGCTTGCTTAAATTGAATATAGATGGATCTTCTCATGGAAATCCAGTGCCTAGTGGTGGAGGAGGCATTGTGAGAGATTCTAAGGGTGACCTTATTCTTGCTTTCTCGAAAAAATTTGGAATATTCAACTCCCTCCAAGCTGAAGCAATGGCGCTATGTACTGGTTTAGAATTGTGCTCCTTAAATGGATTCCACGGCATTGAAGTCAAATTGAACTCAAAGGTTTTATGCCAGATTTTGGTGACAAATAATGGTGGTCCTCCTAATATGAGAGCGATTATCCATAAAATTAGATCTTTTGCTCATATTGTTTATTCATATGTTCATTGCTTCCATGAAGCAAATATGGTGGCAGACTCTCTTGGATCTTTTTCCATCTCTACTAACTCTCTTCGCATCTTTAGATCCGTCAATTCTCTCCCAAAACCCTCTAATGATCTTTGCTACATGGATAAACAAGGTTTATGTAATTTTCGTATTAGAAGAGGGAAAGGTTAGAATTATCAATAATATTTGTCGTTTTTGTAACAAGGAGTAGTACTCCTTATTTTGTGCTTTAAATTATTTGTATGAATGGAGGAAAGGTTTATGTCCCCCTCTAATTGTCATTTATCTTTTATTAATAAAAAAAACCAAATTCCTTTGCCTTACAAAATTTCACATACTAAGTATCTAATATCAACGATCATATACAACTTAATTTGCACACAGGAGGAAAGTATTGCACTTTGTATTTACAAGTGTGTTTTTACCAAAGGTTGACATTTGTAGATGAAAACCCCCGGTTACTCAACACTTTGATCATTTTTACAACAATTTAACTCTTATTTTGAGAAGTGAAATTGTCTTTTGATGAAAAAATTGACATTTTGTGATGAAGATCCCTTATTACTCAACAATTCACTTTCAATTAAACTTGCTATGCATACTCTTAATTCAATTGCCGTTTGACGTGAAAATTGACATTTTTGGATGAAGATTCTGGTTACTAAGCAATTTGAATCATTAGAATAGAACTAAATAAACATTCATCAATTTGCTCATAGTATAATTGTCCCTTAATTCAAGTAAGTATACTTTTGTCCATTTCTACCACTTAAGGATCTAAAATTAAGTAAAGAAAAGAAATTTAAAATCAAACATGCCAAATCAATACATAATTACAACCATTTTACAAGATATACTTTCTTAAAAATAAAACTCCTAATCACATAATAACTATTTTTTCATATATTTGTAGAAAATAATCAAAGTTGCATAAATTACTTCAAAAAGTAAAGGAATTAAACAAGTTCATGGCATAAAAGTATGATATAGAGGCAAAGTTTGAAAAATTTTAGCCATATTTTACCTAAACAACATTTTATAAGTATCATCATAATTAACCAATCATGACCCTTATACCTTCCCCCCACACTTAAAATGACACATTGTCCTAAATGTGCAAAGGAAAAGATAAGAATGAAGAAATAGAACATGAATACTCCCCTTGATTGGTTAAAGATTCAAAAAGAATGTTGTTCTTGCACTTCGATGTTCATTGGCCTTTGTGAAGTTTCTTTTTACAATGCTTCATGTCCTCATTTTGGTGCTTTCGTGCTTTCTTGCTCATCTTTCTTGTTTCAAAGCTCAAACAAACTCAAATGCTATGTTAACTTATGTGTGAATAACAAATAACCTCAACAAGTAACATAGCATACTTTGAAATTGATGTGGTGTAGATTAGGTATAACAATTATGAACAAAAAGACATCAATCAAGTAATAAAAACCTAATCTCCTAACTTAATCCGCAAGTGCACGGGTCGGTTGTAGTATTTGGAGTATTAGGTATCAAATCCCATAGAGAATCAAATATGTGCAATTACTAAAACTTTTTTCACTAACTTTTATTTTCTAAACACAATTTAAAGCATGATAGATAAGGGGTCCCTTCAATAGAGTAGGTATATGATTCAGAACTTTTTGTAAAATTCAAGTCAAAGAAGCCTAGAACATAGAATTTACTAATGAAGCATGCATGAATAACACACTAAGTGTTGTCTTGCTTTGTTTAAAATCCAATTCCTTAAATGTCATAACTACATGTCTCTATGAAATGACAAGATTCCAACTATTCTCATGATGAAATCTTATGAATATATGAATTGTATTGATTCACTTAAGCATCCATTATTTTCATATGAACTACTTAAGCATTACTTGTTCATTTTCCATTGTTACATGCATCTCTCAATGTCAAGTAGCAACTAAATGACTTGTTTAAGTTGGCCAAGCAAAAACAAGTGTTAAAGCTTGAACAAGTAAACAAACAAATGCAAGCTTAGCAAGGGCAATAAAGTTAAATCATGTTTGTTGATTCATTAGCTTCATCTATGGTCTAGATGAAGCTTTTAGTTCAACATGGTTAGTGTAACAACTAAAAGTTCAACTTCAAAGATAGAATTCATGGCAACAATTGAAAGTAAAAGAGATAGAGTTTGGAAATTGCTCAACCAATATGAGAATTAGCTCTCTTCTTTATTCACCTTCAAAAGATTGCACTACAAAAAGTCTCTTACAATGGTCTTCACAACTCTATTGAAGGATTAAGAGAATTCTATTAATTTTCTATCAAACTAAGTATAAAACTATAACTATTTTCTACTTCTAAATTTGTTCTCTTCCTCCCCACTCTTTTTTAATACTTTACAAATGACTTCTATTTATAGACAAATGCTCCTTTGGTCATTTTCCAACTTGCATGAATAATTAATGCATGGAAATGATGAAGTTTTGCTTGGGGATTCCAAATGGGCAAAAAAGTCTTCATTTATGCTTCCAATGTATTCTCCCACTTGCAAAACCCTATCCTCATTTGAAAATGTCTACAAAAACCAGCTAGGAGAGGATGCAAGTTGATGTCCTAGAAAGTCCAGCCGACTTACGACCCGCAGATAGCAATACGCGGATGGCAGCCCGAGGATCTTCATCCGTGAATCACACATTTGTGGCCCCCACTTGATTTCTGATTTTTGTTGAGCTGGACCTCATGTGTGCATGCCTTTTCCACGTATTTCCAAGCTTTGTGATAAAGGATTGGATTTTTCCATTATTTTTTTACAATAATTCCTTTAAGTTGTTCATCTAACCCTAGCTCTTTGAATCACCTTTGACTTTGATCTTTCTTTACTCCAATTGTTCCAAAATGAGTTTAAGTGTGATGAACCTGCAATTATACCAAAGAATTGTGCAGTAATTTGCTCAAGTAAAGATTCTGCCTTAAAAGCCCTAAATCCAATAAAAACCCTTGTTGCGTCCTAAAAAATCGTGAAAGGTAAAAGAGGTGCTAGTGGGGTCGTTGACTGTTGCGTCTCGAAAAGACAGTCCGGTCTCGGTGACTCTTTCGAAAATAAAGGTTTTTGGAAAAACTGTGCGTGTGTGAGAAAAATCAAATTTTAGTAAAAAAATGTATTTTAAGAAAAATGATATTTTAAAAGAAAACAAGGCCGGGACTAAAAGTGCGATAGATTTGGCCAAATAATTTTTGAAAAAGGGTTTTATTTTTTAAAAAAACGGAGTCGCCACTTGGTATTGAGTTAGGGTGTACCAAGTCAACTGAAAAATCATTTAGACAAAACAAAAATAAAATTCTAGAAAAATTATTTAAAACCCTTTTCTGACTTCGGTCTACAAAAAAATGAGAGAAAAAGGTTCGGGAGTCACATTTGAAGAAAGGGAAGGCAAAGGCTTGCGCTTAAGGCACCCTTTCGACCTAGCCGAGGCTAGTTGCGAGATTTAATCAAAATTTCCTAAATTAACCCTAGATTCTATCACGTTTGGATGTGTCTAAATAAATGCAAATCCTAAAATCTAAATGTGAATATCAGGAGGGTCGGATTGTTCTGTCGAGGTTTGGTCAGAATTATCGCATTAGTTGCGAAACCCGAGTCGAGATCTCGAGGGAGTCATGAGTTTTATGCAAAATGTGATGCAAAAAGGAAAGAAAATAATAATGTATAGTAAGTGAAGAAAGAAGGTGGGTATGCAACATGACGGGTACGGGGGACTAATGACTCGTGTTGAATGTTTCTACTCACGGAGGGGGGAACGACCTGTACGCCACCGCTTTCCACGTGAGTAGATGACTATTTCTAGTGGAATCACACAAATGTCCTAATTTCTAAGTGAGATGCAGCCTAAATGTCATGCATTTTAAAAACATGTCAATAATAATAATAATAATAATAATATAAAATCATGCCAAATGGAAAGAAAACTAAAAGTGTGTGAAATGAGATGAGAAATGCACACGAATGTACCTAACACTAAAATGTCCTAAGGGTCTAGCGTTGGACTAACCCGTTCTAAAGATTCCCACTAGCGTTGGACTAGCGGGGAAACGATGAAGCCACAACTAGCGTTGGACTAGTGTGGTGACGGAACAATAAAAACTTAATAAAACATGAATTAAAGCAATAAAGCATGAATTAAAAGCAAGTAAACACATAAAGACATATAGTATCACATAGGAGCACATAACACACAAGCATAATATCTAGATGCAAAATCCTAATGAAAGCGGTAAACAAGTAAGCATGTAAGCACGTAAACCCTAACTATTACACCGGGGAGGCTTGATTTACAATTTAAGGGGGGAAATTAAAAATGCCCTATCTATTACATTTTCTATCTAATTACACAAATTTTGCATAAAATATGAGAAAAATAATCTAACTATTACATTGACTAGCTAAATACAAAATATTATATTTTTCAAAATAATAAAAATTCAAAATTGAACAAATTAACTACGTAAATACGCAACAAGTATATAAAATAAGAAATAAACAAATAATAATGCAAATAATGCATAAAATCACATTGAAGCATATTGGAGCACATAAAAGATAAAATTAATAAGGAATAGGGATACCTCTTTGAAGATCCGGTACCAATACTTTAAAAAAATGAACACACAAGTCAAGGTATCGCGATATAAATAAATAAAGCATAAAAAATAAGTCACAATAATTTATGGGGTAAAAATGTAAATGGAGCAATATTCTAAGGAGAAAAATGCAAAGTCCAGCAAACTAAGGGGACAAAACATAAATTTCAGCAAGCCTAAGGATAAAAAATAAATTACAACAATTATGGGGAACCAAAACTAACATTCCAACGAATTTAGGAACTTAGAACCAAAATCCCAACAAGCCTATAGGCTTAGAATAAAAATTCTAGTAAGTGTCTAGGGATGAAACAATAAATTCCAGCAAGGTTTAATGACTTAGAATGAAATTCTAGTAACCTAAAGTTCAAAAATGAAAATTCCAGCAATGATAAGGGCTCAAAATGGAATGCCAGCAATAACAAGGGTCCAAAAATGAAAATTCCAGCAACTATGAAGGCTAGGAATAATTTTTCAACAACTTGAAAAGTCTAAGATAAAAATTCCAGCAACGATATAAACAAATAATGTGAACAAACATAGTCAAATTGAAAAAGAATTAAAGCCTAAGGGATGAATTTATAAAAGATAAGGACCCCAATTGCATAAATAATAAACTCATTAAGGGCAATACTCATAATGTTCAAACATATAAAGGTCAAGATAACAATGTCCACATTAAAAGAAAGAAAAAAAGAAAAAAAAATGAAAGGAAAATGTGTTAAACTACACTCAATTGAATCACGTAACTAGATAACAAACAAACAAATAAGAAATGAAGCTAAACGCACTCAATTGAATCACGT
Source organism: Mitragyna speciosa (assembly GCA_024721245.1). Taxonomy (NCBI): domain Eukaryota; kingdom Viridiplantae; phylum Streptophyta; class Magnoliopsida; order Gentianales; family Rubiaceae; genus Mitragyna; species Mitragyna speciosa. The sequence goes on from CM045571.1 coordinate 13,836,836, forward strand.
AACTTGAGAACAAACAAATAAAAAAATGAAGCTAAATGCACTCAATTGAATCACGTAACTAGAGAACAAATAAAAATGAAGCCAAATGCAATTCAGTAACTAAACCAACTCCCACTTCCCTAGTTTGTTTTTCTTTTAATTGGACAAAAGTTAAACAAGACAAAACATAAAAAATTTGGAGAACATAAAGAAATGACAAAAACTTATCCTTTCCCCAAACAATCCGGTTATTGAATTGAAAAGAAAGTCAAACTGGCCCCACCATTTTTACAAGACAAATCTGCTTCTTTAATCTTCAAAACATCAAAAGAATCACTTCCCCAAAGCAAGAATTCCAGAACGAATTCTCCCTTTTTCCCCCTCTTTCTTTCTTTCTTTCTTTCTTTCTTTCTGTTTTTCAGCTTTCCAGTCTTCTCTTTTTCTACAGCTCCGTTCTTCTCCTTCTAACTCTTTCTCTCTTATCTTTTCTCTTTAAATTTTCTCTTTTCCCGTTTGATTCTCTTTCTTTGTTTCTCTATTTTTCTCTCCAAATCAGTTTGTTCTCTCTCTCCCCGAATTCCATTTCCTCTCCATCTTTAATCTCTCCAATCAAGTTATATCAACCCGAATTAATCTCCTTTTGAATTCCTTAAAACTGTGACTATGGTGTGGGGGCTTATTCACTAGTGGTAATAGCAGTTAGTGAGGTAGGAGTTGCAGGGGATTTGAATGAGTTGGAGATTTGGTGGTTGCAGGGTTGGGGAGGGTTTTTATTGGTAGTGAATCAATGATGTTGTGACTGAAATTCGGGACTGATTTGTGGTGGAATTGACGAATTTGGTGGCAGTGATTTCGGATGGAGAAGGCAGGGTGGCGTAGGTGGCTTGGTGGTGTTGGTTGCAGGTGGTGGAAGAGGAGACTGGCGGCAGTTAGGATTGACTGGAATGTTATTGTTTTGCAGGTTCTTGGCTTTGGTTTGTTTTGTTTTTTATCGTGTAGGTGAAGGGCCTTATGGAGGAGGTGCTAATTGGAGATGTCCATGGGGCTAATGGTTGTGAAGGGCTGTGAGCAAGGGTAGCCCGATGGTAGTGGTGGACGAGACTTACTTTGGTGGTGATAATTTTGGGATTCTGATGCTAATTGAGGGTTTGCTGGTGTTTGGGCAATTTTATTTAGCTCTGTCTGTGTGTGCGTGTATGTGTGTGGATGTCTGAATTGTGTGTTTGTGTTTTGTATGCTGTATTTTGCTAGTTTGCTGATTCAATTTGATGGTGTTGGGTTTTCTTGAGTCTGGATTGGTGGTTTTTGCAGGTTTGGAAGCTGCGATGGTTTGATTGTGATTAACTAATGGGGCTAGACGACTGATTGCCCTTTTGGTTGTTGTTGTGTGTATGCCGAGAGAGAGGGAGAGAGCCATTGTGTTGCTGTGCAGGTGGTCTTGATTGAAGGTTGTAGGTAAGGGATGGTCTAGAGTTGATTTGTCAAGATTGTTTGAGCTGCTTTGTCATTGTTTTCTTTGTAGGTGGTACTGGGTTTTGTTGTAATTTACTGATGGTGGCAAGTGGAGAAGAGGTCGAGACTGAAGAATGAAAGGAGGACGATGGATATGGGATGAATTAGTGGTGGTTTTGGGACAGGGCTGTGGTTGGCAGGAGGTGGTAATTTTGGGTTTTGGTTATTATCTGATTTTCGTTAGGTTTCTAATTATGGAAGGATTGTGGTGGTTTTGAAATTGAAACAGGGAAAGATGGAGCTTGTTTCTGATGGTTGAATGGTGGTGGTTGTACAGTGGTGATGGTGGTTCAGGTGGTGGAGAAGGGTGGAGAGGTGGTGGAAGAATGAAATTTCAAGAACAAACAAAGCCAAAAGCCTAAACCAAAATAGAAAAAACAACAGACAAACAAAAATAGAGAAACCCAGAAACGACCCAAGAAATAGAAACAAAATTTAAAAAGAAAATCCATAAAAATCCCTAAGCAATCAGTTTTACAAAGAAGATGGAATAAAATGAATCAAAATGAGGAATAAGGAGAAAAACTTACCCTTTTAAGCTTCAAGATGGATTGATGATGAACAGCAGATGATCTCTGAAGGAGGCGATGAACATTAGTTTTTGAGAGAAGATGAACAGTAGATTTTTTTGAAGAAACGGCGCTAGTGTGTGTTTTTTTAGGTGTTTTGGTGTGTGTTTAATCTTTA